>CM076999.1:18126285-19412443 GCA_039090855.1 Macrothele yani | reverse complement strand
CTCTCCTGAGGCTTCGACGTTCTATATCACTGATTTTCTTTGGTCTGCCGGTACGTTTTTTCTGCTTCAGGCACGCCATGTGTCTTCAACTTATTTAGTACATCTAAAACAGTTGACTTGGGTATGTTCAAACGCCTCGCGGTTTCTGTTATGGACAACCCACTAATATAGCACCCAACAATTTTTCCTTTCTCAAAGTCAGTTCCGCGACATGTTCACTCAACCTGACAGTGCGATATGATCACGGTCAGCCCCAGGTTTGTTTTTATACCGTTTAGAGCTGTAAGGTGCATCGTAACAACGCAGTGGATCCAATCATTTGCTTTTGAAAAGGTGTCCGGTGACTTTTGTCAATATAGTGTACATTTAATTCCTTATAGTTTCTTCTGGATATCGGACTGAAAAAAGTTATTTCTTCGATTGGCTGTCATTTAAAAAGAATATTGTTTTGGGTACAATTCCTTTTTTAAGTAATGTGTTTGACTTTCCGGAAAGTGTGTGCACAGCTTAGGGACGCAAAATAAACTGAACAGGTCTGTCCATGCAACACATCTCTCTGTACGCATGTAAAGGAGAAGACAGGAATAATATGACCACCTACCTAATAATGGGAATAACCACACTTGATCCGAATGACACGGGCAAGATCGCGTTACATGGACGCAATGAGGCCCAGGAAGGCTTCCCGTGGCCCACGTGCCATTTTAAATTGCAGCAGAGCACGGAAGTCCCGGAGATGACGTGGTTGTGTGTCGGCACGCAGAACCTGCAGATCCAAATAGTCCCAGAAGTGCTCTATGGGATTGAGAACGAGTGATTTCGCCGGCCAATGGAGAACGGAGACATCTCTGTAATGTTCCTGGAACCAGTAACGTACACCTTAGTGATGTAGCACGTCGCACTGTCCTGTTGGTAGACACCATTACCACCAGGGTAAACGTCCAACATAAAGGGATGCATGTGGTCAGCGAGGATGAACAGGTAGCCCAATGGGACAACATCCAGTGGTACCAGAGCTCCACGGACATACCAGAAAATCATCTCCCAGACATGCGCACAGCCACCGCCGGCCTGTACTTGATTGACAAGCGTGTTTATGTGTTGGTTCTCGTGCATCTGACGCCGTATCAGCCACCGCCCGTCTCTTCTGTGAAGTAGAAACCTCGATTCGTCGGAGAAGGCAACCTTTCTCCACTCTTCCACTGTCCAATGACGGTAGTCCCATGCGACCCTCTGGCGCCGTTGCCGAAGAAGCTGGGTTAACATGGGAGACTTGACGCTGCGTCAACTCCAGAGACCCATGCGTAAAAGGGTTCGCTCTACTGTTATCGGAGACACGTACCTGGGTGCCCCAACGCTAATTTGCGTGGTCAATTGCTGCATTGTTGCGCGTCGATGGCCATTTATCAGTCGACGAAAGCGACGTTGGGTCGATGGCCTATGTATCTCCACAATTATGACGTCAGGAGGTACTCGGTGTGCCAGCGGTCCAGTCTTAGTACACCCTTACTACAGCACCTTGCGAATAGCCCCCAAAGTCTTCTGTTTCTTACATGCTTCCTCCCTTCTCGCAGTAGCCGATGATCATTCCTTTTTGCCCGCCCGTCAAATCGCTACGTCTGCCCATTGTGCTCACGTAACGCACTATGGCTCATCTCTCCTGGCCGGCAACTTATATATCCGTATGGTTGGCCTTGTCACGTGCACTCTGTGACACCTCTTGGCGGGTACATCGTGATTCCGGGGTGGCCATATTATTCTGATATAACCGTGCAGATTATTTACTGCGAGCAAATCATGTGCAAGATGAATAACCTGAATCAAAGGGTGCTTCAATGTAATAGAAACATTCTTCTTCACCTTCATTCAAGACATTCAGAATTTTGCAGTAAGCATGGTTACAGTGTTGCGGTTTCTCAAGTAGTGTTGTTAGGCAACTTCCAGAAGTGAGGTGGGAATGTGTGTGCCGCGTCGTCTTGTGAATTCTGCTGATATTTTGGCATGCAATTCGAAAAAAGACGATCAAGCTAACTGATTAGAGAAATTCTGGTCCAATACGAAAGTGTCTGACATTATACAGCTCGACTTACCCAGCAGAAAATTGAACAGCTGGTTTGGGAAGTTCTTTAATGCCCGCCCTGTGCATTAAAACAGGCTTGAACACGAGACTCCATATCGCGGAATAATAACAGTAATTGAATTATATTTGGCAAGAACATACGTTCATCCATGGAAAACAGAACCATATGATAAGAAATGTTGAAAGTGCCCAACATGTACACCGAGACTGGATTGAACTCGAGACTCCATATCTCGGAATAATCGCAGCAATTGAATCATATTTGGTAAGAACATACCTTTTTCCATGGAAAACAAACCATATCATAAGAGATGATGAAAGTGTCCATCTGCATCAAGACAGGCTTGAACACGAGACTCCTTATCTCGGAATAAATACAGTAATTGAATAATATTTGGTGAGAACTTACCTTCATCCATGGAAAACAGAACCATATCATAAGATATGTTGAAAGTGCCCGCCCTGTGCATCGAGACAGGCTTGAACTCGAGACTCCATATCTCGGAATAATCGCAGCAATTAAATCATATTTGGTAAGAAAATACCTTTTTCCATGGAAAACAGAACCATATCATAAGAGATGATGAAAGTGTCCATCTGCATCAAGACAGGCTTGAACACGAGACTCCATATCTCGGAATAAATACAGTAATTGAATGACATTTGGTAAGAACATACCTTCATCCATGGAAAACAGAACCATATCATAAGATATGTTGAAAGTGCCCGCCCTGTGCATCGAGACAGGCTTGAACTCGAGGCTCCATATCTCGGAATAATCGCAGCAATTAAATCATATTTGGTAAGAACATACCTTTTTCCATGGAAAACAAAACGATATCATAAGAGATGATGAAAGTGTCCATCTGCATCGAGACAGGCTTGAACACGATACTCCATATCTCGGAATAAATACAGTAATTGAATGACATTTGGTAAGAACATACGTTCATCCATGGAAAACAGAACCATATGATAAGAAATGTTGAAAGTGCCCAACATGTACACCGAGACTGGATTGAACTCGCGACTCCATATCTCGGAATAATCGCAGCAATTGAATCATATTTGGTAAGAACATACCTTTTTCCATGGAAAACAAAACCATATCATAAGAGATGATGAAAGTGTCCATCTGCATCGAGACAGGCTTGAACACGATACTCCATATCTCGGAATAAATACAGTAATTGAATGACATTTGGTAAGAACATACGTTCATCCATGGAAAACAGAACCATATGATAAGAAATGTTGAAAGTGCCCAACATGTACACCGAGACTGGATTGAACTCGAGACTCCATATCTCGGAATAATCGCAGCAATTGAATCATATTTGGTAAGAACATACCTTCATCCATGGAAAACAGAACTATATCATAAGAGATGATGAAAGTGTCCATCTGCATCGAGACAGGCTTGAACACGATACTCCATATCTCGGAATAAATACAGTAATTGAATGACATTTGGTAAGAACATACCTTCATCCATGGAAAACAGAACCATATCATAAGATATGTTGAAAGTGCCCGCCCTGTGCATCGAGACAGGCTTGAACTCGAGACTCCATATCTCGGAATAATCGCAGCAATTAAATCATATTTGGTAAGAACATACCTTTTTCCATGGAAAACAAAACCATATCATAAGAGATGATGAAAGTGTCCATCTGCATCAAGACAGGCTTGAACACGAGACTCCTTATCTCGGAATAAATACAGTAATTGAATGACATTTGGTAAGAACATACGTTCATCCATGGAAAACAGAACCATATGATAAGAAATGTTGAAAGTGCCCAACATGTACACCGAGACTGGATTGAACTCGAGACTCCATATCTCGGAATAATCGCAGCAATTGAATCATATTTGGTAAGAACATACCTTTTTCCATGGAAAACAAAACCATATCATAAGAGATGATGAAAGTGTCCATCTGCATCGAGACAAGCTTGAACACGAGACTCCATATCTCGGAATAAATACAGTAATTGAATGACATTTGGTAAGAACATACCTTCATCCATGGAAAACAGAACCATATCATAAGATATGTTGAAAGTGCCCGCCCTGTGCATCGAGACAGGCTTGAACTCGAGACTCCATATCTCGGAATAATCGCAGCAATTGAATCATATTTGGTAAGAACATACCTTTTTCCATGGAAAACAAAACCATATCATAAGAGATGATGAAAGTGTCCATCTGCATCGAGACAAGCTTGAACACGAGACTCCATATCTCGGAATAAATACAGTAATTGAATGACATTTGGTAAGAACATACCTTCAACCATGGAAAACAGAACCATATCATAAGATATGTTGAAAGTGCCCGCCCTGTGCATCGAGACAGGCTTGAACTCGAGACTCCATATCTCGGAATAATCGCAGCAATTAAATCATATTTGGTAAGAACATACCTTTTTCCATGGAAAACAAAACCATATCATAAGAGATGATGAAAGCGTCCACCCTGTGCATCAAGACAGGCTTGAACACGAGACTCCTTATCTCGGAATAAATACAGTAATTGAATGATATTTGGTAAGAACTTACCTTCATCCATGGAAAACAGAACTATATCATAAGAGATGATGAAAGTGTCCATCTGCATCGAGACAGGCTTGAACACGAGACTCCATATCTCGGAATAAATACAGTAATTGAATGACATTTGGTAAGAACATACCTTCATCCATGGAAAACAGAACCATATCATAAGAGATGATGAAAGTGTCCATCTGCATCGAGACAGGCTTAAACACGAGACTCCATATCGCGGAATAATAACAGTAATTGAATTATATTTGGCAAGAACATACGTTCATCCATGGAAAACAGAACCATATGATAAGAAATGTTGAAAGTGCCCAACATGTACACCGAGACTGGATTGAACTCGAGACTCTATATCTCGGAATAATCGCAGCAATTGAATCATATTTGGTAAGAACATACCTTCATCCATGGAAAACAGAACCATATCATAAGAGATGATGAAAGTGTCCATCTGCATCGAGACAGGCTTGAACACGATACTCCATATCTCGGAATAAATACAGTAATTGAATGACATTTGGTAAGAACATACCTTCATCCATGGAAAACTGAACCATATCAAAAGAGATGATGAAAGTGTCCATCTGCATCAAGACAGGCTTGAGCACGACACTCCATATAACGGAAAAATCGCAGTAATTGAATGACATTTGGTAAGAACATACCTTCATCCATGGAAAACTGAACCATATCAAAAGAGATGATGAAAGTGTCCGCCCCCTGCATCGAGACAGGCTTGAACACGAGACTCCATATCTCGGAAAAATCGCAGTAATTGAATGATATTTGGTAATAACATACCTTCATCCATGGAAAACAGAACCATATCATAAGAGATGCTGAAAGTGCCCGCCCTGTGCATCGAGACAGGCTTGAACTCGAGACTCCATGTCTCGGAAAACTCGCAGTAATTGAATGATATTTGGTAATAACATACCTTCATCCATGGAAAACAAAATCATATCATAAGCGATGTTGAAAGCGTCCACCCTGTGCATCGAGTCAGGCTTGAACACGAGATTCCATATTGCGGAGTAATTGCAGTAATTGAATGATATCTGGTAAGAACTTACCTTCATCCATGAAAAACAAAATCATATCATAAGAGATGTTGAAGTGTCCGCCCTTTGCATCGAGACAGGGTTGAACACGAGACTCCATATTTCAGAATAATTACAGTAATTGAATGATATTTGGTAAGACCATACCTTCATACACGGAATACAGGACCATATCATAAGAGATGTTGAAAGTGTCCGCCCTCTGCATCGAGACAGGCTTGAACACGAGATTCCACATTTCGAAGTAATTACCGTAATTGAATGATATTTGGTAAGAACATGCCTTCATCCATGGAAAACAGAACCATATCATAAGCGATGTTGAAAGTGTCCATGTGCATCGAGACAGGCTTGAACACGAGACTCCATATCTCGGAATAATTACAGTAATTGAATGACATTTGGTAAGAACATACCTTCTTCCATGGAAAACAGAACCATATCATAAGAGATGTTAAAAGTTTCCTCCCTGAGCATCGAGACAGACTTGAGCACGGGACTCCATATCTCCGAATAATTACAATAATTGAATGATATTTGGTAAGAACATACTTTCATCTATGGAAAACCGAACCATATCATAAGAGATGTTGAAAGTGTACTCTCTGTGCATCGAGACAAGCTTGAACACTAGACTCCATATTTCGGAATATACAGTAATTGAATGATATTTGGTAAGAACATACCTTAATCCATGGAAAATAGGACCATATCATAAAAAATGTTGAAAGTGCCCGCCCTATTCATTGAGACAGGCTTGAACACGAGACTTCATATATCCGAAAATTCGCGGCTGTGTGGTTTTCTCTATTCAATGCCTGTTGACGCGCTCGTTGTGACCTTGGACGTGGCGGATGTCACGTTCATTTTTCGCTGGGGTTAGTTCAGTTGTTGGTTTGCCGCGAGGTTGATCGTATTCGTTAATGATGTACTCCCGGTTAACCAATCCCGAGCGTATGTTTCTCGTCCATATTTATTGGGAGAGTAGGTCAATAAAGAAGTGTCTGCGTGAATTTCGTAGGACATTTGGATATCTGACAGCACCAAGTAAACCGTGTGTTCTGCAACTGGTTAAGAAACTTTAGCCCCGTGGAATGTTACATCATTTGCGTCAAGGGGGCGGGGAGCTGTCCCGAAATGTCAAAAACAGTAGGGCAGGAATGTTTTAAAGCAATGTGGCCACCTATCTCCGGATCTAATATCGCTTGATTTCTTTCGCTGGGAGTTTCTCAATTCAGTGGTGTTTCAAAACAATCCGACAACCCTTGATACATTGAAGAACAACATCCGCGAGGGAGTGGCAGCGATTACGCCGGAGCAACTGGCACGAACTTTCGGAAATATGGAGTCTCGTGTTCAAGCCTGTTTCGAAGCACAGAGCTGACACTTTCAACATCTCTTATGATATGTTCCTATTTTCCGTTAATGGAGGTATGTTCTTACCAAAAATCGTTCAATTACTGTAAGTATTCACGGTGTTTACAGTAATTGAATGATAATGCGTAAAAACTTGGGTAAAGTTGCGAGTAGGACTCCCTCTATTTTTTCCAAATAACTGCTTGTGACTTATTAACTAACAGCAAATTGGAGGCGTGACGATTTCTGGTCTACATAAGGGAAAGGCTCCGAGTCAGAATATTCTGTTACCAAAGAGGTCCTTAAGATACATTATATTGATAACAATCACCGGACCCCTTTTCAAAAACAAATAAACGGATCTGCTGCGTTGTTAAGATGCGTGGTACAGCTGCAAATGGTATAAAAACAAGCCTGCAGCTGATCGCGATCATATCGCACTGTGAGGTCGAGTGAAAATGTCGCGGAACTGACTTTGAGAAAGGAAAGATTGTCGGGTGTTATATTAGTGGGTTGTCCATAAGAGAAACCGAGAGGCGTTTAAACATATCCAAGTTAACTGTTTTGAATGTCCTGAATAAGTAGAAGACACATGGCGTGTCTGAAGCAGCAAAACGTACCGGCAGACCAAAAAAAGTCAATGATAGAGGATTTTGAAGCCTCGCGAGAGTCGTTAGAGCTAATCGACGGATTACTGCTCAAAACCTCACTGTACAGGTAGGTAAAACTGCTGGAACCTCGGTATGTTCACGTAAGACTTGCAGAGAATTTCATTCCATGAGTTTCCGGTGTCATCTCTGATTGGAATTCTACTCGTTGTTTAGCATGACGTAAATAACATTTCTCGTGGACCGTAGATCAACGGAAACGGGTCGTATGGGGTGATGAATCCAGATACACGGTCCATCAATCTGATGGCCGTGTGTGGGTATGGTGGGAGCCGGGGAAACGCTATTTACCACAGTGAACTGTTCTTACCGTCAAGTTTGTGGCTCGCAGTGTACTCGTGTGGAGGTGTTTTTCGTGGAATGGTCCCGGTCCATTGGTAATCATGGACAAACCTGTTAACCAGCACGTTTACCTCGATATTCTGGACAATTATGCCCTACCAACTCTGTGGCAATACTATGGAACCGAGCCTTGTTGGTACCAGCAGCAAAATGCACCGAGCCATAAAGCAAGGATTGTTACGGCGTGGTTTGACGATTATGTCGTATCGTGTGTAGACTGGCAAGCACAGTGCCCTGAACTTAATCCCATGGAGCACCTATGGGATGAAATAGAGCGCCGCATAAGAAGTTTGGAACCAAGACCTACTACTCAGCAACAGTTAGAGGCAGCACTATGCACTGAATGGAAGCGCATACCTATCGCTGTGTTCCAAAACCTTGTCGAAAGCATGTCTCAAAGGGTCAGTGCATGCATTAAGGCCAAAGGTGGACCGACATCCTACTAATATATGTCCATAAATTCTATATTGTGTTTCTCTTCTAGATGTCCGGTGACTTTTGTCAATATAGTGTATATTGCAAAAGGAAAGACCTTAAATTCACGATGTACCACTGGTTGAGCGAGTTGGAAAGAAAGTTTGACTACTAACTAATCCTTCCCTATGAGAATCGACCGTGCGAGCTCAATACGTAAAAATGAAATTATTTATTATTATCCACAGGTTTGTTCTTTTTTTGAATTCATAGGCGAAAACCTTTTGGAATGGACGTCCTAAATTTCTTTCATACCAGATTTCTTTATCTTTCAGTAGCTCAGGTTTCATTTGCTTATTTAATCTGTCATAAAAATTCGTATTTTTTCCCAGCACAATCCCGAAACCATTAATTCACGAATTTCATTATCCGTCTGACTCATGTTTCTCCGAGCTTGGATATCAATTATTCGCTTCTTTCTTTCCTTCTCGGACTATTCTTTCAATGTTTGCCATCTCACGCTATTTTCCTCCTAATATGACCATCTTTAATTGCGTTTCAGTTTTTTTGAGGTCACTGTGGTTCGATACGAGCTAAATCTTTTTTCCTTTCCTTGCTTTTAGTTTTTTATTTAATCTGCGTGCTTTTGTTTCTTTTCTTTTTTCATATTTATTCTTGTTTTATTTTTGAGCGATAGAATTCGTACACGATTTCCTCGAAGCACAATAATATTTTCGTAGTTTTTATCTCACAGTTGGCCCTGCTGATTATTTATTTATTTATTTATTTTGATTTTTGGGGTAACGACCACCGCGTGCAAATCAATGGGCTGTATGCAGTCGCCTGTTCGTAATTTAGGGCCACTGGCTCCAGGGAGGGGAGAGAGAGCCAGTGCCGTAAGACAAACACAACATCCATGCCTCACTGGGATCCGAACCCAGACCCATATTGGACGGATGATCAGAGGCCTTCACTTAGACCAATGCTCCACCGGGCCGGCTTCTTTGAATTTGACCATGAGATCAGTTTACCCCAACACATTACTGGTTTGCTTCGGTCAGGAGAGTTCTTCTTAAAGGTTTTCAAATACGAGATGCTTTCAAGAATTACTTTAATAATACTATATATTGCTTCACAATAATATTTTCGTATTTTTTATCCCACAGTTGCCCTACTGATTACTTAATTTTATGTGCTACCTAGCAGAGCTGAGTTCGTGCTCAATTTTCGAGGTGCGAGCCCGTCGTATATGAGCACAAACCCATTCGAGCCCGAATATTATATTGCAAGATAGATCCCGGGCCCCAACGAGCCCGAAAACTGACTAACTTATTCAACCATTAATAAAAGACATCTCCTTTTTCACAATTCCACTATCTCCCCCTTCTGCAATTAACCAATGCATTTCTCAAATGAAGAGTGGGGAAGGGACATCTATCTACACTATCTACCAAAAAGTTTTTGGACACCTGTGATAGCAAAGAAAAACGAAGTTTATTCACCTTCAATAGTTGGTGGAGCCTCCACGAGCGGCGATTACAGCTGCGACCCTCCGGGGCATACTCTCAACCAGGCGTTGTACGACGGCTAGCGGTATTTTCTTCCACTCAGCTTGGAGAAGACAGGTCAGTTCCTTCACCGATTTCGGACGGTGAGGGCGTCCCTTAAGTCGACGCTCCAACTCGTCTCAGAGGTGCTCGATAGGGTTAAGGCCCGGGCTCTGCGCAGGCCAATTCATTCGATTAACCCCATTGTCACAATACCAATACATGGTGGACCTCGCAACATGACAGGTGGCATTGTCATCCTGAAAGTAACATGTGTCCACCCCGTAAAACTGCCACAACGTAGGAAGCGCATGGTCATGCAAAATGGTGCAGTAGGTCTCGGCGTTGAGTCTACCAGGAATTGCGACCAAGAGTCCCGTGCCATACCAGGAGAAACACCCCCATAGTATAATTCCACCGCCACCGAACTTCACAGTTAGCACAATACATTCCGGCAGGAGGCGTTCTCCAGGCAGACGCCAGACCCAGACCCTGCCATCCGAACGGTAGAGGGTGAACCTTGATTCGTCGCTCCAGAGAACCTGTTTCCACTGTTCAACGGTCCACTGTCGACGTTCTTTGCCCACGTTTGCCGAGCACCGCTGTCGGACTTCGTGATCAAAGGCTTGTGGGCGGCAGCACGTCCATGATAACCGAGCAGATGGGTGGATGGTATTCATCGAAAGAACACTCCCGGATGCCTGTTGAAACTCCTCGCGGATGTGGCCCATCAATTTTGTGCGGTTCTTCCGAATTTCTCTGGCCAGCACCCGTCGGTTTCTAACTCCCTGTTTTGTGGGTCTGCCGGGTCGGGGCACATTCCGACAGTCACCTCTCATCTTCCACTTGCCAATCACGTAGGCCACTGTCGATTTTAGGTACTTCAACTCGCTTAATATGTCACGTATGGATCGGCCATTTCTGTGATACCCGACGATTACACCTTTCTCGAAATCAGAGAGCTCCGAACTGCGTGGCATCTTGCATGCGACTGGTTGCATTGTTGTTTCCCACACGATATTTAACGGCGGCGGTCGTGACGTGTATCAGGATCGCAGATATCGTCGATTGCAGGGGTGTCCAATTACTTGTTGGTAGATTGTGTATTTTTATAGAGTAACTGTACGATTTATTTCGACCGTTCCTTTCCGTCTGAAGCGCTTCTGGCGGGCGGACATCCAAAATGATTGGGCGGTGCTGCAATTGTATGTTGCTTAAATAATGCTAGTACTAGGCGAAAGCCGTCGGAATCGACGGTTAGTTTTTTTTTGTTATTTTTTTAAAGAATAAACTCATATGAAACAACAAATGTAAACTTTATTTGATTGAGAAATTCATTCAACCACTTCAGTAAAGACAATAATCCAGGTTTGTGATTTTTATTTTGACTGAAGGTTTAACGACCACCGTGAACAACTCAATGGGCTATAAGTAATAGCCCGTTCCTAATTTAGGGTCAGTGGTTCCAGGGAAGGGAGAGAACCAGTGCCGTAAGACAAATACAACATCCATACATAACCGGGATTCGAACCCGGACCCTTCACGAACGAATCATCATAAGCCAGCGCTTAGACCACTGCGTCACCGGGGCGGCCAGGTTCGTGATAAGCATCACGACTGCGCCCTTCTTCAGTTATAAAATGTGAAGCGGAAGTCCACTTATATCGATCGTGTGAAAAAATAACTGGATAGCGCACTCTTTGACTCTCATTTTCAGTAACAACAGTGTTTATAAATTTTGTTGGAACGAGATTCGCGTTCCAAATATTCTTCACCCGTCGATCGTTAGTTTTTTTTTTTTTTTTTTTTTTTTTGAAAAGAATAAACTCATATAAAACAACAAATGTTAATTTCATTTGATTGACAAATTCATTCAACCACTTCAGTAATGACAACAGTCCAGGTTTTTTTTTTTTTTTTGAAAAGAATAAACTCATGTAAAACAACAAATGTAAACTTCATTTGATTGACAAATTCATTCAACCACTTCAGTAATGACAACAGTCCAGGTTTTTTTTTTTTTTTTTGAAAAGAATAAATTCATATAAAACAACAAATGTAAACTTCATTTGATTGACAAATTCATTCAACCACTTCAGTAATGACAACAGTCCAGGTTTTTTTTTTTTGAAAAGAATAAACTCATATAAAACAACAAATGTAAACTCCATTTGATTGACAAATTCATTCAACCACTTCAGTAATGACAACAGTCCAGGTTTTTTTTTTTTTGAAAAGAATAAACTCATATAAAACAACAAATGTTAATTTCATTTGATTGACAAATTCATTCAACCACTTCAGTAATGACAACAGTCCAGGTTTTTTTTTTTTTTTTTGAAAAGAATAAACTCATGTAAAACAACAAATGTAAACTTCATTTGATTGACAAATTCATTCAACCACTTCAGTAATGACAACAGTCCAGGTTTTTTTTTTTTTTTTTGAAAAGAATAAATTCATATAAAACAACAAATGTAAACTTCATTTGATTGACAAATTCATTCAACCACTTCAGTAATGACAACAGTCCAGGTTTTTTTTTTTTTGAAAAGAATAAACTCATATAAAACAACAAATGTAAACTCCATTTGATTGACAAATTCATTCAACCACTTCAGTAATGACAACAGTCCAGGTTTTTCTTTTTTTTGAAAAGAATAAACTCATATAAAACAACAAATGTAAATTTCATTTGATTGACAAATTCATTCAACCACTTCAGTAATGACAACAGTCCAGGTTTTTTGTTTTTTTGAAAAGAATAAACTCATATAAAACAACAAATGTAAACTCCATTTGATTGACAAATTCATTCAACCACTTCAGTAATGACAACAGTCCAGGTTTTTTTTTTTTTGAAAAGAATAAACTCATATAAAACAACAAATGTAAACTTCATTTGATTGACAAATTCATTCAACCACTTCAGTAATGACAACAGTCCAGGTTTTTTTTTTTTGAAAAGAATAAACTCATATAAAACAACAAATGTAAACTCCATTTGATTGACAAATTCATTCAACCACTTCAGTAATGACAACAGTCCAGGTTTTTTTTTTTTTTTGAAAAGAATAAACTCATATAAAACAACAAATGTAAACTTCATTTGATTGACAAATTCATTCAACCACTTCAGTAATGACAACAGTCCAGGTTTTTTTTTTTTTGAAAAGAATAAACTCATATAAAACAACAAATGCAAACTTCATTGGATTGACTTGACAAATTCATTCAACCACTTCAGTAATGACAACAGTCCAGGTTTTTTTTTTTTTTTGAAAAGAATAAACTCATGTAAAACAACAAATGTAAACTTCATTTGATTGACAAATTCATTCAACCACTTCAGTAATGACAACAGTCCAGGTTTTTTTTTTTTTTGAAAAGAATAAACTCATATAAAACAACAAATGTAAACTTCATTTGACTTGACAAATTCATTCAACCACTTCAGTAATGACAACAGTCCAGGTTTTTTTTTTTTTGAAAAGAATAAACTCATATAAAACAACAAATGTAAACTCCATTTGATTGACAAATTCATTCAACCACTTCAGTAATGACAACAGTCCAGGTTTTTTTTTTTTTGAAAAGAATAAACTCATATAAAACAACAAATGTAAACTCCATTTGATTGACAAATTCATTCAACCACTTCAGTAATGACAACAGTCCAGGTTTTTCTTTTTTTGAAAAGAATAAACTCATATAAAACAACAAATGTAAACTCCATTTGATTGACAAATTCATTCAACCACTTCAGTAATGACAACAGTCCAGGTTTTTTTTTTTGAAAAGAATAAACTCATATAAAACAACAAATGTAAACTTCATTTGATTGACAAATTCATTCAACCACTTCAGTAATGACAACAGCCCAGGTTTTTTTTTTTTTTTTACTGAAGGTTTAGCGTCCACCGTGAGCAACTCAATGGGCTATAAGCAGTCGCCCATAATATTTTCATTAGCAATTGTCAACGGAATGTTTATTTACATCTTCACATTATGGGAATCGTCTTACCTACGTGAATAAACTGGATCGAATGAATATTAAATTGTATATATACATCACACAATCCAACGATCAGGTCTTCGAGAGTGTTCGCTGTTCCGATGAGAAGAACTTTAATACAAATGCCTGCTAGCGTTGCTTTGCGCAACGGTTCGCTAAGGGAAGACTTCGGACTTTGGACTATCTCAGTCCCTCCATGTTATATCCTTCAACAGCGCGTGAGTCAACCGCAGGCGATCGAATGTCAACCGAACGATTCTCCCATAGAATTTACATGGGGAAGTTACCACCCCACAACGCCCGAACCGTCGCCCTAATCACATTTTTCTCTTCGACTGGCACATCTACATGAAAGAACTTTATTTTGATGCCTCAACTACACTGCTGGCCACCCAAAATGCAACACCAAGAAGGACACGAGATAACAAAGCCAGATTTATTGGACACATAACAACAGATACAAAGATGAAACGATTGAGCTTACAGGCCCGTGCGACTTGCGGAACACGCAGACATCAATAGTTCGTGTGGCCCCCATGGCTGGCAATAACGGCCGCTACACGCCGCGGCATCGAACGAAAGAGGCTTTGGATGTGGGCTTGGGGTATGTCGGTCCAGGCTGCTTCCACACGTTGCCACAGTTCATCACGGGTGGTGCTTGCCGGGCCACTCGGTTGCCGATCAGCGACCAGACATGTTTGATGGGCGACATATCGGGAGATCAGGCGGGACACAGCAGCAGTGACACCTAGTGGGCCGTGAAGAATTGTTGCACGATGTGTGTCACGTGCGGGTGCGCATTGTCGTGTTGAAACGTGGCCGCTGGCAGGTCCTATAGGTAAGGGAGGACTACAGGCTCCAAAACGTCGGAGATGTAGCCGTGGCTGTTGAGTTTACCGGCAATGCGTACCAGAGGGGTGCGGGCGTGATATCCAATTGTGCCCCGAACCATAACGCCAGGCGACGGACCTGTATGGTGATGCATAATGCAGGCGTCATGCAGTGTCTCGCCGCGGTGCCGCCACACGAGGATTCGACCATCGTGGTGCTGCAGGCAGAAGCGGGATTCGTCGGAGAAGACAATGTCGTGCCATTCCGTAGTCAAGGTGCGGCGTTCAACGGCCCACTGCCGCCGCACTCGCTGGTGGTGTAACGTCAATGGTAATCGGAGAAATGAGCGCCGTGCGAAAAATCCCCGCTCCGGCAGACAACGTCGAACGGTACGTGCTGACACATGTTGCGCAACACACCCTAATTCCCGCGCTAACGTTCGTGATGTGGCGGTGCGAGCCGTCAGTGCCCGCCGCACAACATGCCGGTCCCCTCGTTCGGTGGTGTGCCGCGGCTGCGGCAATCGCTCACGTCGGTCCGTCCGTCCTTCCTGCACCCACCGAATCCATACTTGCCTCAGTGTGGCTGGATGTCATCCCACAAGGGCGCCGATGTCTCGGTACGATAAACCGATGTCGCGATAAGCCACTATTCGTCCTCTGTCGAACTCCGAAACGTGCTGGAATGACTGCCGTATTCTGCGACGAGGCATCAGGAAGCTTCCCATGCACAGGTCTGGCAGCACAACATACTTCCACTACTTACACCCCGCCTTCTGCGCACCTTTCTTATAGAGCTTCTCGGTGGCGTCCCGGACGCACATGATTTGCATATGCCCTGCAATGCTAATTATTTGCTTGTCCTCTCGCGTGTGAAGCATGCTGCGAATTTCAGGCCAATCGGATACTTCCTTCTTGGTGTTGTATTTTGGGTGGCCTGCAGTGTAGTAAAAATTTATATAGCAAGAATCAATCATGTTAGAACTGAAAAATATATATTCTATATATTTCCGTTTCTCAAAAAACCTCGCGATAAATTAACATTCTGTGCGAAATATTTGTTGTTTAACAATTTTCCTTGTAGTCCAGTTTTTTCGTGTAAACGTGCCTTAATAACTTTTGCTTTGATTTTTCGCGTTAAATTACTGTTTTTCCGGTACACATGTTACTTCGTTCACGGCTTGTTTTTGGATTATCCTATTCGGAGGTTAGTTTGGAAACTTTATACCGAAGTATTTTATACGCTTTCCAAGCGCAGGTTGAAGAAGCGTATATGCTGCAGCTTTTCCCGTCCACACGATAACTCACGTAAAAAATAGTTCGATAGCGATGAAATTTTAGTGTGTGGTAAGGGACCACATGGGGACGATCCCTATTGAAAATGGGGTCAAAGGTCACGATATAGGAGCGGGATCCATTCCATTTCCCTTATGCGTTATAACTTACGTAAAAATGGTTCGATTTCAGTGAAAGTTTAGTATGTGGTAGGGAACCACTTGGGGACGAACCCTGTTGAAAATGGGTGAAGTGGGGTCACGACCACGACACAGGAGCAGGATCCATTCCATTGCCCTTATGCGTCGTAACCTGCGTAAATATGGTTCGATTTCGATGAAATTTTAGTATGTCGTAGGGGTCCACCTGGGGACGGGCACTATTGAAAATGGGCGTAATGGGGGTCAAAGGTTAGGACGTAGGAGCGGGATGCGTTCCATCGCCTTTATGCGTTGTAACTTACGTAAAAATTCTTCGATTGAGACAAAACTTTATCATTTTGTTCCGGAAGTGTACTTTACCTGTTCTGTTGAATATAGTCGAAATGGGGTCAAAGGTCAGGTCATAGGAGCGAGATTTATTCTACAGCCGTTATCCTCCAAACTTGAGTAATAACTTCAGTAATGACTTCTGGTATGTTGGAAAGCGTATCATAATCAATGCATTGCATGATTTTACTAACTTGTCTACAAAATAATGCGACATCTTTTTTTTTTTTTTTTTTTTTTTTGATTGGAGGTTTAACGACCACCGTGAGCAACTCAATGGGCTATAAGCAGTCGCCCGTCCCTAATTTAGGGTCACTGGTTCCAGGGAAGGGAGAGAGCCAGTGCCGTAAGACAAAAACAACATCCATGCTTCACCGGGATTCGAACCCGGACCCCGTTTGGACGAATGATCAGAGGCCAGCGCCATAGACCACTGCACCACCGGGGCGGCAATGCGACATCTAGTATTACAAATCGAAACTCTCTAAATTATCGACAATATGCTGTTAGGGCGACATCTGTTTTTAGATGCAATTTTGCTCACTTCGACCTCTCAAGATTTCAGTTTTTATTGCAGGTTAGAGAGTTCAGATAGATCGATATTTTGCAAAATATCACTGCAGCAAGAATGCACGTGTCGCGAGCTGGCTCAGAGGGTATATAAGGTATGCTGTTGGCAATCTGAAAACATATCACTTGTTCCTGTCATGGATGAAACAGGGCGATTTATCAGATTTGCAAAAAGGGATGATTATAGGCTTTCGGGCCAAGGGTGGCAGTGTTTTTGAAACAACGTAGTTTGTGAACTGTTCGCGTGCTGCTGTGGTTAAAGTGTATTGTGATTGGAGAAATGGCACCGTTGCAAATAAGCGACGTTGAAACTACGGAGCACACGTACCATTGATATGAGAGGGGAACGTCGGCTTCGAAGGTGCGTGAGGGTCGATCGACACGCTGCAATGGAGCAACTCACCGGCCTAATGAACCAGGGGGCTACCAGAAGTGTGTCTAAAACGACAGTTCAGCGAATCCTGCTGCGTATAGGGCTCCGATGCAGAAGGATGGTCACTGCACCTATGCTAACGAAGGTGCATCTGCAGGAGAGGCTTACATTTGCACTGCAGTATCGGAATTGGACCTCCGCTGATTGGCAAAGGATTGCCTTCTCCGATGAGTCAAGTTTTTCGTTTCATCGAACGGATGGACGTTGGTGTATAAGGCGAGAAACATCGGAGAACAAACACTCTTCAACCATTGCTGGGAGAACACAAGCTGGTGGGGGCAGCGTTATGGTCTGGGGAATGTTTTCGTGGCATTGCCTGGGTCTACTCATACCTGTGGAAGGCACTATGGTCCGAGTTCGTTATTAATCCATCCTTGCAAACCATGTACACCCATACATTCTGATTGTCTTCCATAGGGCGGACGGGATCTTCCAGAACGACAATGCGATGTGTCAGACAGCTAGAAATGTCCGAGAGCGGTTGGAAGAGCACAATGAAGATTTCAAAGTACTTCCCTGACCGCCTAATTCCCCAGACGTAAACCTAATTAACCCTCTGTTGGACCACCTCGATCGTTTTGTTCACTCTATGTATCCTCCACCCCGCATCCTGCAGCAGCTGTCAGATGCAATGCAGTTAGCACGGCTCCACATACCTGTGAACACCTTTCAGCATCTTATTGAGTCACTCCCAGCCCGTTTGGCTGCTGTCCGCGCTGCACACGGCGGTTTCTCTGGATATTAGCTGGTGGTCACAATTACACTTGCGGAAAGTGAAAAAAGAACACCCAGAAGGAGACGTCTGATACCAACGAAATTTATACAGCATAATAACGGAATACAGAGGATAACGTGATCAAACCATTATGGCAAAATACAGCTGTATTTGCTGGTAAACTGAAAAATAACATTTCCATGTAACATGGTTAGTACGAGGTTGAACCGCCATAAACTGCGTCACACTGTGCAATTCTGGCATGGAGTCTGTCGTACAGATGCTGGATGTAAGTTTAGGGTATTGAGTTCCAAGCAACCTCAACCTGGACGCGTAAATCGGGGATGGTCGTGGCTGGCCGTGAAGGCCGGATAAGTCGTTGTCCCATAAAATCCCACACGTGCTCAATGGGGGACAAATCCGGTGGCCATGGAAGTTGTCTCACACCATGAAGTGCATGTTGCGTTGCACGTGCCGTGTGTGGTCGCGCGTTATCTTGCTGTAAAACACCACGATAGACCGACCTTACAAATGGCACAACAACGGGCTGAATGATGTTGTTGATGTAGGAGATGCTGTTTAACGTACCCGGTACAAACAGTTGTGTACGGGAGTGATAGCTGATCGCTCCCCACACCAGGAGACCAGGTGTTGGCCCTGTGTGTCGCTGGCGGATGCAAGAAGGGTGGAGACGCTCCCCTGTGCGTCTGCGAACACGCAAAAGGCCATCGGAGGCTCCCAAGCAGAATCTGCTTTCATCGCTGAACACGACAGATCGCCATTGCGATCTCCAGTGCAGACGTTGGCGACACCACTGCAGCCGTTCCTGACGGTGGGCTGGAGCCAGAGGTAAACATGGCAGAGGCACACGTGCACGTAGTCTTGCATCCAGTAGACGGTTGCGGATTGTTCGCACAGTCACCTCAGGTGCAACGGCAGCTTGGATTTGCGTCGCAGTGGATGTTCTGCTTGACAACGCAGCTCTTCTTATGCGTCGATCGGTCCGCTCACCAGTCCGTCTGTGACTCCCGGTTCCACGTCTTCTCGTGTGGGAATGTTCCTCGGACCATCTACGCCACCATCGTACCACCACCGATACTTCCCGTCTAATTCGTTTCGCAATACGACGATACGACCACCCGGCCTCGCGGAGTCCGACTAGACGACCTCGCTCAAAGTCCGGTAACTGCTGAAATCGCTCACGTCTTCCATGTCCAGGCATTGTAGCTTCTTCAGGGTCTTCGCACGTGTCCGTACGCCGACGACTGATTACATTCACTTCGTCGTACTCCTTAAATACCACCGACGATAATTTGCATATTATGCCGTGATGTGGCGTAAGCGCTCACCGGTTGGTCCCGAAATTAACATCGCACCTACGTAAACTCGACGCCATTAACATATATAAATTTAATGATCGTCCGCAAATTCCTTCTTGGTGTTCTTTTTTCACTTTCCGCCAGTGCATATGACTCGACTGAGTATATTATCGCGAAACTATACTAGACATTGAAATAAATATTTAATTGTGAATAAAAGTTGCTATTTCATTTTATTGCCGTCATATCAAACACTGCTTACGTGGATATTTGAAGTTAAACATACGGTAAGTTGCTGTGGCCGTTTGATGTATGCCCGCACACCACGAGCGTTTGCTATAAATTGAATTTAATTCTGGACGCTCTCGATATTTCTCCATCGCAAGAAGTAAAGAAAAATATCGAAACAGTAGTACATTAGTCTGGTTGTCGTTACCAGACGAGAGAGAGAGGTAGATCTACTGGAAACATTTTATCCTAGTGTTTCATCACCAAATTAAATAATTATGTTGGTCAGAAGCAGAAATGAAGCGTAAAAGAAACGTTCGATCTGTTCTGGACTGGATTTTCGATATGACAGAACGTAATCTTTCGATTTCCACACCCTGATGGCTCTATTAGAAGAATCTTTTTGTCATTAAGATGCTCCCTATACATAAGTTACCACTAGTTTTGAAATCAAAATCACCAAATTTCGCTACATTACAGGACCGGGGTCTTGTCCTCGTCGAATGCAACGGTTTCAATTGAATCCATGTTCTTCTGCGCATTTAAATAAATCCCATAAACATCTGTCGCAATCAGGAACGAATTAAATCCCCAGATGGGAGGCCGCCTCTTTCAAGAACTTCTCCACAATTTCCTGTTTCATCCATCTCACGCTTTTTACGCTCATTTAAATTCACCGTTTTCAACAACCATATATTTCTCTGGATGCTTCGCAAATTTCATGGTCGTTGCTTTTGACTGAATACACACAGCTTCAATTAAATTGAAACCGAGAGAAAAACTAATGGAATTCTCGTAAAGTAAAGCATAGTTCAGCCTCTGCAGACTTTGCAAAATGTGCTTCGAAGACAATAATACTCAAGTAAAGCACATCAGTTGACATATATATGAGATGCACTTAAATAACATGAGATTGGCTTGTGATCGTTGGATCCGCTCTCCCTTGCAGTTCAACGTCCAGCTCTAAAGAGTGGAAGACAACACAACGAATACTTTTATTGCCAGTGAGCTTGGATTCGAACCCACCAACATCTCCAGAAGAAATCTCCCTCACGCTCTCTCTGGATCTTTCGAATTCTGAGCGACGAGACATAAGATGATGACACGAGGTATCCGCGTTTACACCGAACCCTTTTTAGCACGTCTTTGTAAAACAAGTTAGCAAAATCATGCAATGCGTTGAGTATGATACGCAAACCCCCCTCCCTACTTTGACTACTGATTCGTTCAGTATATGTCCAGGACAACATACTAAAGTTTTGTCGCAATAGAAGCATTTTTACTCATGTTATCACTCAAGTTATGTGGATCATGGCTGTAGAATAAATCTCGCTCCTGTGCCCTAACCTTTGACCCCATTTAGATGACATTAAACAGAATTGGTTTAGTATACCTCCGGAACAACATACTAAAGTTTTGTCGCAATAGTAAAATTTTTACGTAAGTTATGATGCATTAGGTCGATGGAATAATTCCGGAGGTATACTGAACCAAATCTGTGTGCCGCCCCATTGGCGCAGTGGTCTAAGGCGTTGGCCTCTGATCATTCGTCCGTAAGGGGTCCGGGTTCGAATTCCGGTCAGGCATGGATGTTGTGTTTGTCTTACGGCACTGGCTCTCTCCGTTCCCTGGAACCAGTGACCCTAAATTAGGGACGGGCGACTGCTTATAGCCCACTGAGTTGCTCACGGTGGTCGTTAAACCTCCAATCAAAAAAAAAAATCTGTGTAATATAATTGAAATGAGGTTAAAGGTCAGGCCACGGGAGCGAGATTTATTCCACAGCCATTATCCTCATACCTTGAATAATAACTTGAGTAATGATTTGTGGTATGTTGGAAAGCGTATCAGAATCAATGCATTGCATGATTTTACTAACTTGTTTCCCCCTTAGCTTATTTTGATGAAATAGAACATAATTTGTTTAAACGAAAATCAATCGTACACACGGCAATTCAGATGAACTTGTGCAAAGCAACTATCCGTTGAAGTAAAAAAGAAAAAGTTAAAGCTTTTTTAGCTGCCCCTATGGCGCAGTGGTCTAAGCGTTGGCTTGTTACCTTTCGTCCGAGACGGGTCCGAGTCCGAATCCCGGTGAGGCGTGGATTTTGTGTTTGTTATACGGCACTAGCCTCTCCGTTCCCTGGAACTAGTGTCCTTAAATCAGGGACGGGCGACTGCTTACAGCCCATTGAGTTGCTCACGGTAGTCATTAAACCCCCAATAACAAAAAAAAAAACAAGTCAGTAAAATCATGCAATTCATTAATTACGATACGCTTTCCAACATACCAGAAATCATCACTCAAGTTATGAGGATAATGGCTATGGAATAAATCTCGCTCCTGTGCCCTGACCTTTGACCCCATTTCCATGATACACTGCCGGACAGTTGCTAAGGACGGATGACAATAGCAACGATAGCACCCATAAAATGGAAGGCAGGAAAATATGGAAATTAGCATAAGTGCGGGATACAGTAAAACGTGTTGTGCGTATGCAAATTTTGGATTTGCCGAACTCGTTCATGACGTCATAGCGCTGATACGAGATATAAAGGATTTGACGCGTATTGACCGTTGTTGTTCAAACGCAAAGTTGAAAGGGAAAGAATCAATTGACGAACTTGTAATTTTCAGTATGTCTTCCCGACATCACCTAGATGATTTTACGCGTGGCCGTATGATTGGTAAGATTGTAGAAGGGCGAAAAATAACAGATGTTGCCAGGGAGTTCGACGTCAGCCACAGTGTTGTTTCAAGGCTTTGGAAATCATTTCAAACAAATGGAGAGTGTAGCAAACGTCACAGGGGAGGTCGTGTTCGCAGTACGACACCTGCAGAAGATCGGTACATAGTGCTATCAACAAAAAGACACCGGCGCAGCACAGCTAGTGAGGTAGCAAATCAGTTTATGGCTGCTACTGGCAAACGGATCTCCCGAAAAACTGTCGCCAGACGTTTGCACGAAGGAGGACTATACGCACGCCGTCCTGTTGTGTGCATCCCATTGTCCAGACGTCACCGTACCGCCCGTTTGCAATGGTGCCATCAACATCGCAATTGGACTGATAACGACTGGTCTGCTGTCCTCTTCTCAGACGAAAGTAGATACAGTCTATCGTCTGATTGTCGACGACAACTGATCTGGCGTGATAGTGGTACTGCATATGGTCCAGCAAACATACAGGAAAGGGACCGATATCCGACATGTAGTGTCATGGTATGGGCTGGCATCATGATCAATGGCCGTACGTCCCTCTATGTGCTTCCAACTGGGACTATGACTGGCCAACGATACATTAATGATGTTCTGCTACCTCATGTTCGCTTGTTCCGTGGTGCTGTCGGTGATAGATTCATTTTCATGGACGACAACGCAACATGTCATCGAACAGTCGCTGTCCAGGAGTGTCTTGAGAGCGAGGATATTCAACGCCTCGTATGGCCAGCACGTTCTCCAGATCTGAATCCCATTAAAAATGTGTGGGATGCTTTGGAGAGGTGTCTTGCTGGTCGCCAATGCCCTCCAATAAACAAGGACACCCTCATCCGTGCACTGACAGAGGAATGGGATAAATTACCCCAACAGCTGCTTGATAATGTTGTGCAAAGCATGACACGACGTGTGGAATCTTGCATCGCCCTCCATGGTGGCCATATCCCGTATTGACATCTTACGCCGGAACGCCTGCGGACGGTAATTGCATTTTTTTCACGTTTACGTATTCTGCACAAAATGGCCTGTTTGTCCCTTGAACACGTTCCAAAGCCTTCTGGATTTCAGAGCACAATAAATTGTCTTTCTTGTAATGTCCTGGCATTCTGACATTATTTTATTTCACTTGGCATCCAACCACACTTACTTTTTTATGCGCTATATAGCCGTTTATGATCCGTCCTTAGCAATTGTCCAGCAGTGTATTAAACACAATTGGTTCAGTATACCTCCAGAACAACATACTGAAGTTGTGTCGCAATAGGAGCACTTTTAGGCAAGTTATGAAGATAATGGGTGTGGAATAAATCTCGCTCCTCTGCCCTGAACTTTGACCCCATTTCGATGATATTCAACAGAACTCGTTCAGTATATCTCCGGAAGAACATACTAAAGTATTGTAAGAATAGAAACATTTTTACGTACGTTATGACGCATTAGGGCGATGGAATGGATTCCGCTCCTAAGTCCTGACCTTTGACCATATTTCGCCCAAAATCCATTAGGATTCGTCCCCAGGTTGTCTCCTGCCATATACTCAAATGTATTCGAAATCGAACCATTTTTACGCGAATTATCGTGTTGACAGGCAAACAGACGGGCAAAGCTGGATCACGTACGCTTCTTCAACCTACGGTTGGAAAGTGTAAATTAAATAACTAAATCTCTCGCATTACTGAAAGAAAAAAATCATCATCGCCCAATTAGTTTTAAATTGAACGCGAGTCTGATTCCTGCAACTTTCTGGCTCAGCGGTTAAGACGCGCTGCTTCAACCCAAAAGGGCCTGGGCACGAACCTCACCACTGGCACAATAGGGTTCTCTCCCGTAAGGGCTGAAATATTTAGCATGTTGGATTTTGAGAAATTTCTGTGTAATACGGAAAAATTGGAAGCGGACTTTCCTGAAATAAAAGAAATACACAGTGCGTCAAAGAATTTTTAAGACTGGGTCTGTAAAATGAAATAGAAACAAGAAATTATAATTCGTTTTGGTTTGTTATTCAAAATAAGTCCCTCCGGCTTCAATACACTTGTTACAGTGATTTAATAATGATTCGAATGCCTGTTCCAGTTCACTTTGCGGAATTGCCTCCAAAGCACGCGTCGAAGCTGTTTGTATGGTCGAAGTATCATCAAAATAACACCCTTTTAACGTCATTTTAGGTTTTGGGAACAAAGAAAAGTCGCAGGGTGCTAAATCAGGCGAATACGGTGTATGATTCAACACACAGACATTATTTTTCGCCAAAAATCTACGAACAAGAAGTGAGGTGTGACTGGGTGCATTATCGTGCAACAAACACCAACTGTTTTCATCTCGATATTCTGGACGAATGCGACGAATTTTGCCCATCAAACGCCTCAAAACATTTAAATAAAACTCACCAGTAATTGTTTGTTCACTTGGAACAAATTCTTTGTGGATAATACTCTTACTATCGAAGAATGTAATGAGTATTGTTTTAATTTTCGATGGACCTTTTCTTGTTTTTTTGGCTTGTGGCGAGTTATTTGACTTCCATTCCGCACTTTGTCGCTTTGTTTTAGGATCATATTGAAAACACCATGTTTCATCACCAGTAACAATCCATTTTAAGAAGTATGGATCAATTTCAGCGGCTGAAAAGATGTCTCTGCAATGTGCACTTCTCCTTGATTTTTGTTCATTGATTAACGTGTGTGGAAAAAATTTAGCACAGACTTTTGTTTTGCCCAAATCTTCATGCAGGATGGTTCAAATAATTTCTTTGTTGATGTTTAAAGACTCTTCCATCATTCTTAGTGACGCATATCGATTGTTTGCCACGAAATCACGCACTTTTTCAATAATCTCAGGTGTCCTAGATGAACTTGGTCTTCAGGTATGCTTATCATCTTCTAGCGTCTCTCTTCCGTCCAAAAACGTTTGTGCCACAGGAAAACATCTGATCTACTTAAACAAAACTCACCGTAAACTTGTTTCATCATTTGGTACGTTTCCGAGGCACTTTTACCAAGTTTTGCGTTAAATTTAATAGCAGCCCTTTGTTCCATCTTAATAATTCAACATGAAAAGAATTTTACTTCTCTAATGAACGGCCGTTTCGTTTGAGTTACTTTAACAACTGCGCAGTACTTTTGGCAGAAAGCACGCAGATGGTCACGGTTTATAACGCTTTCGCGATTACACTGGTGGCGCCACCTTAGGCTGAAATCTAGCGCAAGTCTTAAAAATTCTTTGACGCAATGTGTATACGGAAAATCTGTGAAAATACGGGTGTAAAAAAATGGGAACTTTTAAAAACGGAAATTTCGTTGAAAGACGAGCATCTACCGACAACTTTGCTGCACGTTATCTTCAGAAATTTTCCGTGAATTCACACCACTTGTTAGGTGTGCAATATAATTTTCGGCCAAATGCACAACACGTTGGCAGCAAATTATAGCAAATCGAATACGTACCTAATCAGGGAAATAATCCCCGTCGTGTTGGATACATTTGAGCCATCGGTCAAAGAGCTGTTAGATGCCACTGCGGAAAAAAGAGGGCTGTTTCGAGTTGATAAAGTCATCAATACTTGTGTGGACCTCCTCGACAGAAGTGAAGTGCGTATCACTCAGGTGATGTTGCAGGGAGCGAAAGAGGTGATAATCCGACGGGGTGAAATCTGGAGAATACGCCGGGTGGGACAAAATCTCCCATCCCAGGTCGGGGATCGTGTTTAAAGTCGTTTTCGCGGTGTGAGGACGCGCGTTATCCTGAAGCAACAGGACCGACCTTCTGCCCTTGCCGGTGTATGGCCTTTTTGCCTCCACTGCGTCACTCACACGCATAAGTTGCTGACAATAACGCTCGGCACTGACCGTTTCAGCAGGTTTGAGCAACTCGTAGTGTACGACACAGCGCTGATCCCACCATATCCACAGCGACAACGTCCTGGCATGGATATTCGATTTGGCAGTAATGATGGTAGGCGGACCTGGATAAACCCACGATTTGCGCCACTTAGGATTATCGTAGAGGATGCACTTCTCATCACAGGTCAAAATCTTGTGGAGGAAATCTTTCTTCTTGAATCTGGAGAGCAAGGACACAGCAATATTGTATCGCCTAGATTTGTTCGCAGCTGTGAGTCGGTGGGACATCCAACAGTCCTCCTTGTGAATCCGTCCAAGCTTGTGTAGGCGCATTACAATGGCTTGACGTGTTACTCCGAGTTCCTAGGCGAGCTCTGGCTGTGTGCGACAGGGAACCACGTCCAACAGTTGCTCCAGTTGCTTATCGTCAACTTTCTGTGGCTGTTCTGGACGTTCTGAATCACGGAGATCAAACTTCCCCTGCTTAAACTCGCTGGAACCACTTCTTACACGTACTGCAGGACACAGATAATTTGCTGGGCTTCCGATTCACATTTTTCAGATGAAACGCGAACAGGAGGCAGTGCCTCAAATGTTACTTCTCGAACGACAATGCTTTCACCGTCAACTTTCGTCCCTTCTGTCACTACAGCTGTGAGTGGCTACGTTTGCCTGGAAAGCTGTTGGATGGCGCTGCAATTAGCCATTATCGCACACAGCTATTTGCATTTGCCGACGTTCTATGACGACTTGCGGTTAGGGGCCGATAATTGAGTTACACACCTGATACTAGCTGCCCTTAATCCTCGATTTTTTTTTTTTGATTGGAGGTTTAACGACCACCGTGAGCAACTCAATGGGCTATAAGCAGTCGCCCGTCCCTAATTTAGGGTCACTGCTTCCAGGGAAGGGAGAGAGCCAGTGCCGTAAGACAAACACAACATCCATGCCTCACCGGGATTCGAACCCGGACCGCTTCGGACGAATGATCAGAGGCCAACGCCTTAGACCACTGCGCCACCGTGGCGGCTAATCCTCGATTCGTGACGTCACCATTAGGGTCATGACAAACGATCTCGTGACCGCCATCTTAGGTAGCAGCGGGGGTTACAGGGAGGCGACATCGTGATTCTAATTTTTTGCAACTTCACAATACCGATGGAAAAAAGGTCTAGATTTCGGTAAATGCAAAACAGAAGACAAAAATCAAAACGCAAACACATTGTGAGCCAAGAAGGGAGTGATGAATTCAGTGATTGTTTCATATCTGCAAACTAATTCAGATACAAAAGAGCTCTTTTTGTATTGGGGGTTTTTACGACTGCCGTGAGCAACTCAGTGGGCTATATGCAGTCGCCCGTCCCTAATTTAGGGCCACTGGTTCCAGGGAAGGAAGAGAGCCTGTGCCGTAAGACAAACACAACATCCACGCCTCACCAGGATTCAAACCCGGACTCGTCTCGGACGAAAGGTCGCAAGCCATCGCTTAGACCACTGCGCCACCAGGGCAGCTAAAAGAGCTTTAACTTTTTTATTTTTACATCAACGGATTGTTGCTTTTGCACAAATGCATCGGCATTACCGTAGGTACCATGCATTTTTGTTTAAACAAATTATGTTCGATTTCATCAAAATAAGTTAAGTAGGGAAATAAAAGGGCAAAACTTAAAAACTTTATCTGATATGTTAATAAGAATCATTCCATGGCCACCCAGATGGCGCCGTGGTCTAAGCGCTGGCTTAGGATCATTCGTCCAAAAGGGGTTTTGGTTCGAATCCCGGTGAGGCATGGATGTTGTGTTTGTCTTACGGCACCGGATCTTTTTCTTTCCTGGAACCAGTGAGCTTAAATTAGGGACGGCCGACTGCATATAGCCTATTGAGTTGCTCATGGTGGTCGTTAAACCTCCAATTAAAAAAAAAACCCAAAAAAAACCCCCAAAAAACCCATTGATTGTATCACATTAAAATTGTCGTTATTGATATGGTAATTCCATATTGTTTCAGCAGCATAATGTGTGAGACACACATATTTTTTTCTTGTTTCAGCATGACGTCAGATAGGTACATATCCAAATATTTCATGCAAAATAATGGAACAGTACTGGACAAAAAAAAAAGCAAAAAACCCGCGTAATGATTCATGAAACGTTGCTTAAACGTTCTTAGTATCGCGGAAACTATTATGTTCGCAATAATATGGCCTAATTCATCAATTCATAAGAAATATGCTGTCTGAATTAATAAAAATACTAACTTCTCTTCTAATCTCCATATCGCACATAATAGTCTTCATTACTCTCAGTACAAGACGCACCCCGAACAAACAGACTATTTCTCGGTTTCAATCTTAGCGGGTTTGGTTTGTTATGACCCGGTTGCTGACGTCACAAACAGCGAAATCACGAAAGTTTAGGCCCCTAGTACTTGAGACGGCTTTGGTTTTGTATGCCCTTGATGGTGATCGTAGGAATTCCCCCAACCCCCTTCGCGCACACATAGACTGAGAAAAACGTTATGTTCATTCAACAAAAATTTTGTTGAATCAACAAAATATTTTATCGATATACAGTCAACAAACAAATTTGTCAATATACAGTCAGCAAAATTTTTTGTCGATATACAGTCAACAAAATATTTTATCGATATACAGTCAACAAAAAAATTTGTCGATATACAGTCAACAAAATTTTTTGTCGATATACAGTCAACAAAAAATTTGTCGATATACAGTTAACAAAATTTTTTGTCGATATACAGTCAACAAAAAAATTTGTCGATATACAGTCAACAAAATATTTTATCGATATACAGTCAACAAAAAAATTTGTCGATATACAGTCAACAAAATTTTTGTCGATATACAGTCAACAAAACAATTTGTCGATATACAGTTAACAAAATTTTTTGTCGATATACAGTCAACAAAAAAATTTGTCGATATACAGTCAACAAAAAAATTGTCGATATACAGTCAACAAAAATTTCGTTGAATTTGCAAAATTACTTTGTTGAAAATTATTGTTGATTTAACAAAATTTATTGTTATCACGACAAAACGTTTTGTTCATTTAACAAAATGATTTGTCGATTTTTGGGAATTTGTTTGATCGAAAAAAACATATTGTTATCATGACACAATATGTTTTGTTGCAGCAACAAAACATTTTGTCATGATAACAGCATGTTTTGTTGGATCAAACAAATTCGCAAATATCGAGAAATCATTTTGTTAAATGAACAAAACGTTTTGTCGTGATAACAACAAATTTTGTTAAATCAACAATAATTTTCAACAAAGTAATTTTGCAAATTCAAAGAAATTTTTGTTGACTGTTTATCGATAAAAAAATTTGTTGAATTAACAAAACGTTTTTCTCAGTGTACTGTCAGAAATTTTCAGCAGAATACAATCCTGCGCAGTCTCTCATCCGAAAGCGAGGGGAAGTATTCTATGGCTGCCCCGGTAACGCAGTGGTCTAAGCGCTGGCTACTCACAATTCGTCCGTGAAGGGTCCGCGGTCAAATCCTGGTGTGGCATGGATGTTGTGTTTGTCTTACGGCACTGGCTCTCTCACTTCCCTGGAACCAGTGACCCTAAATTAGGGAAGGGCGACTGCTTATAGCCCATTGAGTTGCTTACGGTGGTCATTAAATATCCAATCAATACAAAAAAAAAGAATATCTGTGGGAAATAAGCAAATGTGGAGGACTTTACGTGTGCGTTTTGAGTTTTGTTCAATTCATTTCTGAACGTTTTCGCCAATGGTTCTTGCAGTAATTTTCGCTTCTTTCATTTACTGTTAAAGTCGCCAGTTCTGTTCAGTTCAGTTTCCTTCAAGTCCACGTATCTTTCTTTTCGAGCTAATGAGCCCCGAACTGAAGTCCACTTTCTTGTTTCTGTTACAATCACTAATTCTGAAGTTCTCTCCACTTCCTCATCGTTTCCCAATTTCATGCTCTTTTCTTTTTCAGATAATGACTCCCCCAGTAATGCTCATTTCATTTTTTTTTTCTTTAGAGGTTAAGGTAATCCCCTCCCCTTCTTTCCCGAAGTGTCATTTTCTTTTCTTTTCTTTTCTTCTTTTTGCCTCAGCTCCGAAAGTAACATGTATTTCTTTCTCTTTCTGATATGCTTTCGAAGTTAGGTTGTACTTCAGTTTGCGAAGCACGGTTCATTTCTCTCGCAAATTCTGATCACAAATGCGATGAGATTCATAAGGTGCGTCGCATAGAGACAGTCTACTTTGCGCCGTGAACGCAATGCAAATATAGGTAGGAAGCTGAAGTGGTACCTAATTAGACATAACCCTACAACAAACGTTTCGATCCGTCGAGATGACCGGATTGGGTGAAAAGAACACCACAAAGTGAAATAGTGTAATTTTAGGTGTCTCATAAATATAAAGACAACTATTTAAAGTAGCCACATGCAAATGAGGGGTACAAATTAGCATGTTGTACGCACGCGCATGGCCCGTAATTCGGTCCAGCCTACAAAAGACAGCGGACCTGCCGTCAGACATTCATTTGCCGAAATGCCACGCAACAGTCAACTTTCTGGTGAAGAGGTGCAGAAGATTTGGAGACTGAGAGCAAATGGATTGCCTGTAGCGAAAATTTGTAAAGCCATGGGGAGGAGTAGGGCAGTCATTAATAAGACTTTATCGAAACGCGGGGCGTTAACTGCCAGAAAACTGCCTGGAAGGCCTCGAATAACAACCAAACGAGATGAACGTGCCATCATGCGTTTAGTTTCATCCCAGAGGTTTTCACTACGTCAAGTTTCTCGGACTGTTGGCGTCACCGTTTCAAAGGACACAGTTCATCGACGAATCAAGGAAAGTCGCAACATTGTGCTCCGTAAAATGCGCCGTCTGCCACACCTCACGCGGCGCCACAAGGAAGCTATATTGTTATGGGCAAGCAGCCACATGCACTGGACGAACGAGTGGATCACAACTATTTTCTCCGATGAGAAAAAGTTCAACCTGGACGGCCCTGACGGTTGGAAATGCTATTGGCATAATTTACGACGCGAGCCACGCACCTTCTTCAGCAGACAGAAAGGAGGGGGATCTGTGATGGTCTGGGGAGCTTTTGCGTTCAATGGGACAACGGATATCGATTTTCTGCAAGGCAGGCAAAACTCCGAAACGTATATCAGGACATACTCAGTAAGTAGCCACCTTCTACCGTTTGCCGAAACTCTAGCGGGTGTTCATTATCAGTTCCAGTAAGACAATGCCTCTATCCATCGGTCTGCATCAACGAAAAGCTGGTTTAACACTCGTCATGTGATCGTAATGAATTGGCCATCACTCAGTCCAGATCTGAACCCTGTCGAGAACCTCTGGGGTATCCTCGCTCGTGATGTGTATGCGAATGGACGGCAGTTATCAAGTGTGGTGGCATTGAAAGAGCAGATTGAACGAAGCTAGTACGCACTCCGTCCAGAACAATTTCATAACTTGGTGGACAGCATGCCCAGTCGGGTTTCTAGTGTTATTCGGAACAACGGCTCCACTATTTGTATCGGAGGTGCTCGTAACTAGTAAGTCTTTATATTTTTGAGACAGCGTATTTCTATTTTTTTTTCTTGTACTTGGAGTTGGAATTGTTATGATCCCGTCAAACTATTGTGCAGCTGCGTGTCCTACGCTATGTTTGCAATAAATATGAGGTGTACATTTCAGCTCATTGTTGTTTCTTTTTTATTCGAGAATTTGTTCTGTCTCTATATTTATGCGACGCTCTATATCACTTCAGATCGGGGATCTTCGCTACAATTTCATGGGTCCAGTTCCCGTGATGCCCTCGGGGCCCCTAATATGCAAGGACTAGCAGTCCTGCCCGTTCTCCGAATGGCGAATCTATAAAATTATTTTTTAAACATAAAATTACAGAAACGGAAAAATAATTAAGGGAAGGAAAAATAATTCAAGGTCCCTAACTTTTTGCGTTTTAGAACTGGGCCGTGACGTCAATGTATACGATTTGACATAAAACGATAGCAGGCTTTGGCGCCGTTTAATTTTAAATAAAAATTTACATCATTTCAACCTTTCTGGCATAATTAACTTTAAACTTATCAGCATTTTGAACAGTAAAGCTGAAACACCCTTTTGAATTTTTTTTTATTTTCAGCCTGTTGTGGGTCTAGAAGTGTTAGAAAAATTCAATCAAAGTTCCGAAGCCGCCATTTTGATTTTTTTTGGTTTTTGGCGTTTTTAGGTATCTGGACCTTAAGACCTACTATCTGCATGCCAATTTTCAAATCTGTAGGTTGTTTAGATATTTAGATGTGGTCGAAGAATTCAGAAAAATTCAAGCAGATAATGTTCCAAAGCCGTCATTTTGATTTTTTTTTGTTTTCGGGGTTTTCTAAGTATCCGGACCTTAGGACCTACCAGCATGCCAATTTTCATATCTCTAGATTATTTAGAAGTGATCGAACAATTCGCGAAAAATTTAAGCAGACAACGTTCCAAAGCCGTTATCATTATTTTTTTGTTTTCGGGCTTTTCTAGGTATCCAGACATTAAGACCTATCAGCATGCTAAATTTTAGATCTCTAGGTGATTTAGAAGTGCTCGAACAATTCGCCAAAATTTCAAGCAAACAATCGTAACCATAAAGGATTGACTTTGCACAAATCGTCAAATGAAATGAGAAAACTCGCCGCCTATGTATGATATTGAATAAAATACGAAAGATATTTACAGTTAAAATACCCCACTAGCACTTTCGGGGTAACGTTTACCCCATCATCAGGTGGAACAGAGGCAATGTAGTACTCTTATATATTAGTGCAACGATGCATTATGGGTACAAGTCATCAGACGCCGCATTGGTCGTGACCGTTGCCATTATAACAGTGTGAAGAGTATAATTTCACAAGTTATTAGTTTAGCATATCAATACAAGGATTCGTTACAAATACAAAGTTATGATCAATTTATATATTCTTGGAATTTGTTAATATATATTACTATAATTTAAAGTTCAGGTAAGTAATACGCTCTTTCCAAATTCTTGATATGTCCACAGGCAAGTAGTCATTACAGCATTTGTCCTCTAAAGCTTCGATGTACATACTTTCAACAAAATGCAGCGAATGTATATATGTCGGAGTGTCCAGTAGTCTAATGTTTTCCCAGTCTGATTTCAGAATTCCGTTTACCACATTTCTAGATAATGCTGTGTTATTGCTGTTGGTTCGGATATCGTATTTGTGTTCCTGGACACGGATACCCAAACTTCTTCGTGTCGAGCCCACGTATTGGTTAACATGTTCTCCTGTTGAGGGGTCCAGCAGTGGAATATTATACACACCCCATTTGGTTCATAATATCTGTTTTTGCTCGATCCTTTTTAACTGATGATAGGAGGTTCTTTGAGCGGGTGCCGAATTGTATATTGTGTTTTGAACAGATACGAGATAATGTGTTAGTGATATAGGGTGCTGGTCCAATGCTCCGACGAATCGTTTATTAGGCCATTTGGCTTCATATCGTTCACTTGATATTCTAGTGTATAATCTATTAATCATCATCCTGGGGTATTCATGTTTATCCGCTAATTTAAAAATGAACTGTACTGTCAGTATTTCCTACTATTGGGCTCACGATAGAACTTGAATCTAATTTCTCTCTGCCTTTTTTTTGGATTTTCGTTTATTTCGTGATTCAAATACTAACTCACTGTCCTTTTGTGTCTATCGAAAGCCTACTGATTGTAACAGCCTTATCCCGTTTAACTCTTCACATCCAACTCCACAAAAAGTTTCTGCTATCAATTTCCTTTTTTAGAAGAGCCTTCGCACATTATTCAAATGATAGTCATTTGCAGTCTGAGATACAGTTCATTTTTAAATTAGCGGATAAACATGGATACCCCAGGATGATGATTAATAGATTATACACTAGAATATCAAGTGAACGAACTATTAATCTGAAGCCAAATGGCCTTATAAACGATTCGTAGGAACATTGGACCAGCACCCCATATCACTAACACACTATCACGTATCTGTTCGAAACACAATATACAATTCGGCACCCGCTCGAAAAACCTCCTATCATCAGTTAAAAACGATCGAGCCAAAACAGGTATTATGAACAAATGGGGTGTGTATAATATTCCACTTCTGGATCCCTCAACAGGAGAGCATGTTAACAACTACGTGGGCTCGACACGAAGAAGTTTGGGTATCCGTGTCCAGGAACACAAATACGACATCCGAACCAACAGCAATAACACAGCTTTATCTAGAAATGTGGTAAATGGAATTTTACAACCAGACTGGAAAAACATTAGGCTACTGGACACTTCAGCATTTATACATTCGCTGAATTTTGTTGAAAGTATGTATATCGAAGCTTTAGGGGACAAATGCTATAATGACTACTTGCCTGTGGACATATCAAGAATTTAGAAAGAGCGTATTACTAGCCTGAACATTAAATTATAGTAATACATATTTACAAATTCCAAGAATGTATAAATTGATCATAACTTTGAACTTGTAACGAATCCTTGTATTGATATGCTAAACTAATAACTTGTGAAATTATACTCTTCACACTGTTATAATGGCAACGGTCACGACCCATGCGACGTTTGATGATTTAGACACATAATGCATCGTTTCACAACTATATAAAGGAGTACTACATTGCCTCTGTTCCACCTGATGATGGGGTAAACGTTACCCCGAAAGTGCTAGTGAGGTATTTTAACTGTAAATATCTTTCGTATTTTATTAAATATCGTGCATAGACGGTGAGTTTTCTCATTTCATTTCAAGCAAAGAATGTCCCGAAGCCGTCATTTTGATTTTTTTTGTTCTCGGGGCTTTTCTAAGTATCCGGACCTTAGGACCTACCAGCATTCCAATTTGCAGATCTCTAGCTTATTTAAAAGTGATCGAACAATTCGCGAAAAATTCAAGCAGACAATGTTCCAAAGCTGTTATTTTTATTATTTTTTTTGTTTTGTTTTGTTTTCGGGCTTTTCTAGGTATCCGGACCTTAGGAGCTACCAGCGCCGCCCCAGTGGCGCAGTGGTCTAAGGCGCTGGCCTCTGATCATTCGTCCGTAAGGGGTCCGGGTTCGAATCCCGGTCAGGCATGGATGTTGTGTTGTCTTACGGCACTGGCTCTCTCTTCCCTAGAACCAGTGACCCTAAATTAGGGACGGGCGACTGCTTATAGCCCATTGAGTTGCTCACGGTGGTCGTTAAACCTCCAATCAAAAAAAAAAAAAAAAAAAAAAAAGGACCTACCAGCATCCCAATTTTCGCATCTCTATAGGTCATTTAGAAGTGGTCGAACCATTCGAGAAAAACTCAAGCAGAAATGTTCCCAAGCCGTCATTTTGATTTTTGTGTTTCCAGACTTTTCTAAATATCCGAACCTTAGGACCTACCAGTATGCCAATTCGGATCTCTAGGTCATTTAGAAGTGATCGAACAATTCGCGAAAAATTCAAGCATACAATGTTCCAAAGCCGTTATATATATTTTTTTTTTCGGGATTTTCTAGGTATCCGCACCTTAAGGCCTATCAGCATGCCACTTTCCAGATCTCTAGGTTATTTAAAAGAGGTCGAACAATTCGCGAAAAATTCAAGCAATGTTTCAAAGCTGTCTTTTTTATGTTTTTTCTATTTGGTTTTCGGGCTCTTTCAGGTATCCGGATTTTAAGACCTATCAGCATGAGAGTTTTCAGATCTCTCGGTCATTTAGATGTGGTCGAACAATCCTCGCAAAATTCAAGCAGACAATGTTCCCAAACCACAATTCTAATTATTTTTTAATTTCGGACTTTTGTAGGTATCCGGACCTTAAGACCTATCAGCATACCAATTTTCAGATCTCTAGCTCATTTAAAAGTGGTAGAACAATTCGCGGACGGAAGCACTCGCATTTTCCCACTTTGCTTTAATACATATAGATTGAAGTCAATGAGCCGCCCCGGTGGCGCAGTGGTCTAAGCGATGGCCTCTGATCATTCGTCCGAACGGGGTCCGGGTTCGAATCCCGGTGAGGCATGGATGTTGTGTTTGTCTTACGGCACTGGCTCTCTCCCTTTCCTGGAACCAGTGACCCTAAATTAGGGACGGGCGACTGCTTATAGCCCATTGAGTTGCTCACGGTGGTCGTTAAACCTCCAATCAAAAAAAGTCAGTGAAGACCCCGCTTGTGTGTGGAAGGACTAAAGAAAACCCATGGAGTGTTAGCATCTAAAGAGACATAAAACGTTATTTAAAGTATTAATACAAAGAGTTGGGGAATATTGAAAGCTATTAAGCTGGTGGGGCAACTTAAGTAGTAACCGATGCCTACATTTAACTTGGACAACAGATGCACAAAAGAATTGCAAACCAAGGAAAATCGAACTATTCAAAGGAAATTTATATCATCTATGCCTCATGGTACAACAATGGCGTATACAAGTTGCATGTGAACAAATTATCAGGAAAAACCAAAATGTTGATGCAAAAAAGAATGGAGATGAGGACAACTAAAGAAGATGTGACTTCCAAAGTGGAATATATAGAGCTATGCAAGACAGTAAGAAAAAGTATCACTGAAGACGTAAGGAAATTCAACTGTGAACTAGTGAGGAAAGCAATTGAAAACAACCAAAGCCTAAAGATAGCAAAGGGACATCTCAGTAAGGGAAGAAAACAGATTATGGCTCTGAGAAAAGAAGATGGTTTTGTAGCAAGAAATAGAGGCGAAATTTTGACAAGAGTGAACGATTTCTACTCCAAGTTATATGAAAGAGATGATACATGTACTCCAGACATCATGAAAGGTACCAGTACCAGAGTTCTTCCAGTCCTCCCAGCAGAAGTTGCACATGCAATCAAGAACATGAAGCGGGGGAAAGCTCCAGGAGAAGATGGAATTACTGTAGACATCATACAAGAAGCAAGTGGAGAAATTGAAACAGTACTCGCCCAAATTTTCACTCGATGCCTTAATGAAGGAAGGATTCCTGAGGATTGGAACAACGCTACAATGATCCTGCTACATAAGAAAGGTGACATTGAGGATCTCGGAAACTACAGACCTATCAGCCTCCTATCAGTGGTTTATAAAATCTTCACTAAAGTTCTTTCACACCGCTTGAAGGTAACACTGGACATGTCTCAATCGAGGGAACAAGCTGAATTCAGAAGTGGCTACAGCACAATAGATCATATCCACGTACTGAGAGAACTAATTGAAAGAGCGAGGGAATATGAACTTCCATTGTGCATGGCTTTTATCGATTATGAAAGAGCCTTTGATTCGGTGAAACCATCTGCAGTTACAATGGCTCTGAAATCCTGCGGTATTGAAGATGCATATATTAATATTATTAATAACATCTATGAAAATGCTAGTGCAAAGATTCGGCTGTTTGAAAATACAACACACATAAAAATTGGAAAGGGAGTGAGACAAGGTGACACCATATCTCCGAAGCTCTTTAACGCCACATTGGAAAATGTCTTTCAATCACAGAACTGGGAAAACAAAGGGATAAAGATTAATGGAGATTATCTAACCCACCTTCGTTTTGCTGATGACGTAGTCATTTTTGCAACTACCCCATCAGAGCTGCAGAGTATGATCCAGGAACTTGCTGTCAAGAGTAAAGAAGTGGAATTAAAAATGAACTTTCAGAAGACAAAAGTGATGTACAATGCTTTTACAAGAAATGAAGATATGTCGATTGATGGAGAAAAACTGGAGATAACAGATGCGTACATTTATCTTGGACAGCAGATATCAAGTGAGGGCCACATTGATGAAGAAATTAATCGGCGTACAAAACTTGTATGGAGAGCTTTTGGAAGAAACAGCATAATTTTCAAGAGCAATATGCCATTATGTCTTAAAAGAAAAGTGTTTGATCAATGCATCCTTCCAGTGCTTACGTATGGTGCAGAGACGTGGACCTTAACTAAAAGAGACATACAAAGGCTGCAGACAACTCAAAGTAGCATGGAGAGGTGCATGCTTGGTGTAACCAGGAGAGATAAGAAGAATAACTCGTGGATCAGAAAAATGACAAGAGTGGAAGACATCATGATCAGAGTTAAATCCCTGAAATGGCAATGGGCTGGACATATTGCCCGAAGGACAGACCATCGATGGACAGCCGGAATTTTAGACTAAATTCCAAGGGGCAGGAAAAGACCCAGAAGAAGACCGCATGGGAGATGGGTGGATGAAATTCGAAAGTATGCGGGAGTGACATGGAGGAGACTGGCACAAGACAGACCGTTGTGGAAGAGGCTTGGAGAGACCTTCGTCCAGCAGTGGATTGATAATGGTTGACAATAATGATGATGATGATGATACAATTTTAAACAGTCATTTTATTAAATCATTCATATAATATTAAAATTACTATTACGCAAAAAAAAAAAAACTGAACTGTTATGCTAATTGCAAGAGAGAAGTATGTGGAATTAGTAGTTAAATACTTTATTTCTTTCGACACATCATCCACCATTTCTATAATGCGCCTCAAAACTGTATTTTGATAAAGGGAAATATTGTCCGCCATTTTTTAAATGTTTGTATCACCAGTGTGTTCAGCAAATATAGAGAGACTTTCTTCAATAACCTTTCCCGGCATCTGAGAAAGGATTTTTCTTTTGAGCGAGTAAATACCACATTTCATATGACGCTCGAAGCATGTTAGTCATCTCTTTACATTTTGTTACAAATAAGCTTTGCTGGCAATGAAGTCTCTTTTTCTTTGAAATACTTTGGGGCTGCTCCCCTAGGCTCGCTACTCTCGTTTCCAAAGTACCGCTCGGGCCCTGCAGCCCGATCTCCAAGTATATCACATGAAATAAAAACTGGAAAATTCATATAAATTTCAATTTTTATTGCATGTCTAAGCAAATAAGGTTTGTTATTCCGAAGTTGCAGAGTTTTTTTACTGTCTTTATTTTTTGTAAGGGCGGACTTTTGTCGTTTGAACTTATAGCATTTAGTAAATTTACTACTAAGGAAAACAAAAGCGGTCCAAAAAGCATTTCCGTAAACCGACAACTGAGATAGCTTTACCAACAAAACATATGCATAACAAATTCTCTGCGTCACCATGGCAGCAGGTCACGGGACCAGAACATTACTCTGTGGTTATCGTAAAGACAGACAAGCCGATCGTTTCTTTCCTTTGCCTCTTTAAAAAAATGCTTAAAAATCAGAAAATGACTTTTTCTTAATTTTTTTTTTGTAAAAAAGGGACGATAGTTGAAAGTTTATGCTGTAAAAATTGCAATACGTTATGATTTATGGTTTGCCATATATCCGTTTTTTTAATGAATCCCATCACGAAATAGAAAATTTCGTGAAATTTAGAAATTCAATTTCTCGTAAAATAAATCGAAATTCAAAAAAAGGGCGACGTATATTAAAAATTAATAACTTTTCCTTTGGTGGTGTTGAAACCAGAAGAAAGATGGCGCGACCTGTACTTTGATGACGTCAGTAGACAAAAAAATGCTGGATTGCATACTTATGATTATGTTTTAGAAAATATCAAGTATTCCAAATTATAAATGAAGCTATTTTAATCGATGTTCAAATTTTCATCCTTGTGAACGCATTAATTTTCAAGAAAAAAGATGGCGCGACCTGTACTTTGATGACGTCAGTAGACAAAAAAATGCTGGATTGCATACTTATGATTATGTTTTAGAAAATATTAAGTATTCCAAGTTATAAAATGAAGCTATTTTAATCGATGCTCAAATTTTCATCCTTGGGAACGCAGTAATTGTGAGGAAAATGTGTACAGAAAGTTTTCCATTGTAAGTATAGGAAGCAAATTTACTTGACGTCCACCTTAAACGACTGAGATAGCTTTACCAACAAAACATATGCATAACAAATTCTCTGCGTCACCCATGGCAGCAGGTCACGGGACCAGAACTTTCCTCTGTGTTTATCGTGAAGACAGACAAGCCGTTCGTTTCTTTCCTTTGCGTCTGTAAAAAAAATGTTTTTTTTTCCTGTGAATTTATCGTCTGCGTTAGTGGTTCGTGTTCACTGTGTTGTGTTTTCACCGTTTTGCCTCACTTGAAGTGAGTGTGTGTGCCTTCTGTTTCGTTATTTTGTGTTTCTTCTGTGTGACGCAGTTGCAGCACACAGTGTTGTGTTGTTCGGCTTAGCGGCCATGATGGCTGCTTCCCAAGTACAAATGCAAGTTCCGTCTGCTGATTTTATCTCCGCTGGATTTTCTTTGGCTACATCGACCGCTTGTGAGACAACTATGACCTCTTCAAGTGTGGATTTGTCTACTTCTAATTGTGTTTCTGCTTCTAATGTGCTTCGTCCTAATGTTTCTGCATCGAATGTTCTTCGTCCTAATTTGCATATCCTGGATGTCGAGTCACGTTCTGCTGCCATGGCTGCTACTCCTCCACGTTCGTATGCTGCGACTGCTCGTCCAAACCAATCTCATGCACCTCTTTCAATGCAACCACAATTTTCTAGAGAAGATAAAGTTCTCAAGATTCGGATTTCTGACGACTCACCAGCAGGTAAAGAACTTTCCTCAGCTTTGTTATTAAGTGTGTATTTTCCGTCTCTTCGTGACACCCCCTCCCCCTCTATTTGGAGGCCTTGGTTAAAGTTGTTCCCAAGGAAAGCATCGTTTCAATTATTCGCATTGGAGGGGTGTTGTCGTTCATTTTGTTCACCAAAAAGCCACCGACACCGTTCTTGCCACAGGCATTGATATTGGCTCTTTTCACTTGCAACCTGTTGCTTCTGCACAACGCCCGGTCACAGTGACATTATCTCCTGTGCCTACTGCTATTCCTGACAACTTACTTGTTGCTGCACTCGGCACTCTTGGTTGAGTAGTGGGAGAGACTAAATTTCTCCCAGCTGCTGCCAGAGACTCTCCATTCAAATTTGTGCAAGGAGGACGTCGCCAATATCGTGTTATTTTCCCCACTGACCAAGCCATTTCTAACCGCCCCACATCTCTGCAACTTGTTACGGACACACGAACATACGTTTTCAACTTATTTGCTGGTGTCCAGTGTTTCCGGTGTAGGGCTGAGGGTCACCTGGCTTATGAGTGCCCTCAGCGCACACTTGCGCAAGGTGCTGTCCCTTCGTTGAAGGTTCGTGACACACCTCCATCATACACTTCCTCCGCCCTTACTACTGAACAAACTGTTTTCCCAATGTCAACCACGTCACCATCTCTGCTACTTGCTCCTTCAATGACTGCAGATATTTCGTTGTCTTCACCTGTTTCAGTTCCGCCACTGCCATTCAACTCCGAGCAGCCGCTGCCTTTCAAGACTCCTACTCAGTTAATGCCAAGCACTAAACAGCCATTACCATACAACTCCGAGCAGACGCTTTCTTTCAAAACAACTACGCAGTTATTGCCAAACACTGAACTGCCATTTCCATTCAACTCCGAGCAGCCGCTTTCTTCCGAAACTACTGCGTCATCATTGCCCAGCTCTCACGCGCCACCACCAAGCAACAAATTGCCTCCCGTTTCACAGATTGTTTCGCAAGTGCAAACACCTGCTTCTTAACTGTTCAAATCTGCTCTCATTGCTGACATGTCATTTCCACCTCTTCCTACTTCGGTGGGCTCCTCTGGATCCAAAACTGCCGGGAAACGCCCAAATTCTGCCGAGTCTTCTCCTAGGCCTTCGCGTCGCACTAGGCGTTTTCGGAGCAAACCTTCTGCCACTTCCTCTGGAACCTCACCTGGCGTAGAAAACTTTTCTTCTCAATTTCGTACAACAAACAGATTCGCTTGCCTTGTGACGTACCTGCCAGCAGGACGCACACGACATAAAGGCAGATAGTAGTCAGAACAAAAAACGTCCGCGTAGCTCAATTGGTAGAGCGACTTATTCCGGAATGAGGGGATCCGGGTTCGAATCCTGGCGCGGATAAAAATGACGGAGAAATTCACTTCGTTATAATGGCGCCCGAACTATCCGGATGACCCGACCGTTCAAAATCTCGCATTGGTGTGATGTTATTTCCACACCGCGAGATAGGAAAAATCAGAGAATCCCTTCTCCAGCGCTTCGAAAAATAAAAATGTGTGATGTTGTATTCCACACACTAGATTGACTGGGAGTTCTCGAGTGCACGTTCTACAGTGGATGGCTGCCTGCAACGATTCATGGTCACGGCTGACCCGTGGGCCATGCCCCCGGCCCTGTTTCGGGGGGGGGGGGAGATGTGACGTACCTGCCAGCAGGACGCACACGACATAAAGGCAGATAGTAGTCAGAACAAAAAACGTCCGCGTAGCTCAATTGGTAGAGCGGCTTATTCCGGAATGAGGGGATCCGGGTTCGAATCCTGGCGCGGATAAAAATGACGGAGAAATTCACTTCGTTATAGCCTCCCTACTGATGATGATATGGATGTTGCTGCTAATTTAAGTGAATCAGCATCGATTGCTTCGGATGTTGTTGGAGATGATTCTTCTCTTCCCACCATTCCCAAACTTTCCGCTCTGTTCAAAGACTGTTCTGTTCCAATGCAACCGCTCACATTTACTGAACTTCTTGAACTAATTCAACGCCCTAGGATTGACAAATTTCTAACAATCCCGTGTATTCAATCTAAGTTAAATTGGTTACCTGAAATGCTTCAACAACTGCAATTGCTTGATGAATTTTTGATTAACGTTTCCGTTCCCCCTGAAGATGCCCAGCTTCAGCATCGTCTGTGGTACATGCTGAAGTTGCTCACAGCTGAACTCGAAAACAATCAACAGTCTGTTCATGATTTCCCAACTGACTGAGTTTTTTTTCTTCTGAATAAACGTTTTGTTTTGAAATTGTTTACCTTTGAACTTGTACTGCTTTACCGTCTGTTTTTGTTTAGTTTTCGGCGAACTCTTAGACACAGTTTAATACTATTGTTATCAACGGACTAATAGACTTTTATTTGTACTGCTGTTCAACTGGGCAGCCTCTCAGCACCCTCTTTTTCACACCCTTTACACTGTTGTTATTGCGTTTTTTTAAATGCTTGCGTATACCTTGTTCACTCCCACATCTTGTTACTGTTTTGTATTCTGTACTTGTTCATATTTTGTAGAGGCGTTTTTTATACCTAACATTTTGAGCAATAAATACCTTATGAAGACAAGCCGATCGTTTCTTTCCTTTGCATCTTTAAAAATATGCTTAAAAATCAGAAAATGACTTTTTCTTAATTTTTTTTTTGTAAAAAAGGGACGATAGTTGTAAATTTATGCTGTAAAACATACAATGCGTTATGATTTATAGTTTGCCATATATCCGTTTTTTTTAATGAATCCCATCACGAAATAGAAAATTTCGTGAAATTTAGAAATTCAATTTCTCGTAAAATAAATCGAAATTCAAAAAAAGGGCGACGTATATTAAAAATTAATAACTTTTCCTTTGGTGGTGTTGAAACCAGAAGAAAGATGGCGCGACCTGTACTTTGATGACGTCAGTAGACAAAAAAATGCTGGATTGCATACTTATGATTATGTTTTAGAAAATATTAAGTATTCCAAGTTATAAAATGAAGCTATTTTAATCGATGCTCAAATTTTCATCCTTGGGAACGCAGTAATTGTGAGGAAAATGTGTACAGAAAGTTTTCCATTGTAAGTATAGGAAGCAAATTTACTTGACGTCCAACTTAAACAACTGAGGTAGCTTTACCAACAAAACATATGTATAACAAATTCTCTGCGTCACGCATGGCAGCAGGTCACGGGACCAGAACTTTCCTCTGTGTTTATCGTGAAGACAGACAAGCCGCTCGTTTCTTTCCTTTGCGTCTTTAAAAAAATGTTTAAAAATCAGAAAACGACTTTTTATTTATTTATTTTTTTATTTTTTTGGTAAAAAAGGGATGATACTTGCAAGTTTATGCTGTAAAAATTGCAATGTGTTATGATTTATAGTTTGCTATATATCCGTTTTTTTAAATGGATCCCATCGCGAAATAGAGAATTTTGTGAAATTTAGAAATTTAATGTCTCGTAAAATAAATCGAAATTCAAAAAAGGGTGAAGAGGTACAAAAATTTGGTCATGGCACTACATGCCTACAGATTTTCGTGGTTCTGTTGCTGTTAGTGTGTCCGGAACGCGGCCTGATAGCACTTTTTTGCTTTCATTAAGTTTGAAATGCGATAGCTCTTGAAGTATCGCTGGAATCAAGAAACGGTTTATTTCAGCGTTGTCTCCAAACAATTCTCTGCAAACGATGTAAATTTCATATTTTTGTGTTTAATACGTTTTGCGCTGCGAGCTAGGAAAGCAAGAGTGTCGCGAAATTTCTAAAACTGCGGCCGCAGTAACTTTTTTTTTTTAGAATAGAGAGATATTGAATTCTTAAAGCAGAGACAGGAAGGTATGGCGTGTTAAATGTATCATGAGTTTGTTTGAAATGCCTCTCAATGTTATATTTTGAGGTACTGCCACTGTTGCTGAACAGATCAGACAAATCGGTTTCGACGACTTCCCGATAGAAAACAGAAAGTGTTCTTCCCATTCTTCATTGAATGTCCGGAACACCACGTCACCGTCACATTTCCTTTTTGACGGGTCATGTTTACTAAAAGTCATTTTACTTGACATTTCAAAGCAATATACTGCGAATAAAACTGAATATCAGCACGTTACTTAGATTCTCAAGTAGCACAATGTGAGTGTGAGACAAATCACACTGAAAATAGCCCAGCTAGCAAGGGAAGGCAAGCGCTGTGTATAGTCACGTGACAACTCTCCTCCATTGTCCCCCTTCCTGTAACGCACTGGCTTACGCTTTCCTCCAACGAGGCGAGCGTGAGTCAGAAAAATGTGTCAGTAGCGTGAGTCAGAAAAATGTGTCTTCCTGTAACGCACTGACTTACGCTTTCCTCCAACGAGGCGAGCGTGAGTCAGAAAAATGTGTCAGGAGAGATAAGAAGAGGAACTCGTGGATCCGAAAAATGACAAGAGTGGAAGACATCATGATCAGAGTTAAATCCCTGAAATGGCAATGGGCTGGACATACTGCCAGAAGGACAGATCATCGATGGACAGCCGAAATTTTAGATTGGATTCCAAGGGACAGGAAAAGACACAGAAGAAGACCACATAGGAGATGGGTGGATGAAATTCGAAAGTATGCAGGGGTGACATGGAGGAGACTGGCACAAGACAGACCGTTGTGGAGGAAACTTGGGGAGACCTTCGTCCAGCAGTGGATTGATAATGGTTGACAATGATGATGATGATGATGTGTTTTTGAAATCACGATCAATTTCACATCGGCGTAATTTATTAAATCCAAATAAATACTGTCAAGAATAAAATAAAATAAAAAGAATAAACTACAGGGTGATTCATAAAGAAGTACACAGTTTCAAAGCACTATAAAACAAGGACAATGTAAGATATTTTATGTTACCTGTAACAGAAGTGTAGGGTAATGTTTCAAGTTTTTTTTTAGAGACAGTCACAGATGTTCTATGTGTGCACCCTTAGTCACACGACACACATCGAGCCGGTAATCGATTTCCACCCAAACGCGAGGTAAGATATCTGAATCAAGTGCAGTGATAGTGGCTGTGATACGCTGTTTCAGCTAGATCAACTGGAAGGGGAAGGGCGAATATCTTATTCTTTACGTACCCCCACAGGAAAAAGTCACAAGCTTATAACGAAGTATATTTCTCCGTCATTTCTGGTCTACGCCGGGATTCGAACCCGAGTTCGCTTATTCCGGAACAAGTCGCTCTACCAACTGAGCTACGCAGACGTTCATTCTGATTCCTATCTGCCTTTATGTCGTGTGCGTCCTGCTGGCAGGTACGTCACATCTGCCCCCCCCCGAAAGAGGGCCGGGGGCATGGCCCACGGGTCAGCCGTGACCATGAATCGTTGCAGGCAGCCATCCACTGTAGAACGTGCACTTGAGAACTCCCAGTCAATCTGGTGTCTGGAATGCAACGTCACACACATTTATTTTTCGAAGCGCTGGAGAAGGGATTCTCTTATTTTTCCTCTCTAGCGGTGTGGAAAGAACATCACACTATTGCGAGATTTTGAACTGCCGGGTCATCTGGATAGTTCGGGCGCCATTATAACGAAGTAAATTTCTCCGTCATTTTTGGTCTACGCCGGGATTCGAACCCGAGTCCGCTTATTCCGGAACAAGTCGCTCTACCAACTGAGCTACGCAGACGTTCATTCTGATTCCTATCTGCCTTTATGTCGTGTGCGTCCTGCTGGCAGGTACGTCACAAGCTGTTAAGTCAGGACTTCTGGGTGGCCATTGGGTCAGTGGCATGTTGTAGTCCGCGGATCGTCCAATCCATCGGTGAGGAAGATATTCGTCGAGATAATCTCGCACGTCGATTAACCAGTGCGGTGGTGCACCATCCAATTGGAGAATAAAGTTGTCACTGTCGTCCTGAAACTGTGGCATCAACCAAAGAATTAACATATCCCGAGCTTCGTTGAATGGCGGTGCAAACACTGTCGACAACTTCTTCTGATACACGCGGTCGTCCAGGATTTTTAAGTTTGCACAAACAGCCCGTAGTTTCAAATTTTTTATGCCAATCGTGGATAGATTTTCTGGTTGGAGGTTCTTTTCCGAATCGTGATCGAAAATGCCGTTGCACAAGAGCTACAGATTTCGTCTTGCTCAATTCAAGAACACAAAACGCCTTCTCCACTAGCAGAGGTTGCCATTTTGACTGACTAGTCACGTGATACGCGCGCTATCGCCTACGTCACTTCCCTCAGTTGTGGGACACAAACAATATGAGTACATCTACCTAACGGTTCGCAGTTGTGGTCCGTGTCTTCAACTGTTACTGTTTTACAGCATCTGGAAACTGTATACTTCTTTATTAATCAGGGTGTAAAATGAATTCAGAATAAAATGAAACAAAAATAAATAATCATAAAATAAAAATAATTATTACTGTCAGTAAGAGTTAAATTAATAAAACAAAGTGCTTGGGCTACTGAAGGGCCAACAACAACGCATGAAATGGGCGCCATATCATCGAGATTGTGCCGTGGATGATTGGAAGAAAGCGACCTGGTCTGAAGAATCAAAATTCTTGGTTCATCACTTAGACGACCGACCGCGGATCCGCCGATTACCAATGGAGGCTATAGCAGCTGTATGCACCGTTGTGCAGAAACAAGCCGGCTGCGGTGGAGTTATGCAGTGGGCTATGTTTTCTTTGGACACTTCAGGACCCATTGTCCCAATAGAACAATCCGGGACAACTGTCTGCTATCTGAACACCGTTGCGGACCAAGTTCACACATTCATGGCAACTGTGTTCCCTGCTGGTGATGGCCATTACCAACAGGATAATGCGCCACTATCTGTCAGGTATCTAAACATCGTTGCGGACCATGTTCACACATTCATGGCAACTGTGTGCCATGCTGGTGATGGCCATTATCAACAGGATAATGCGCCACTGACTGTCAGGTATTTAAACATCGTGGCGGACCAAGTTCACCCATTCATAGAAACTCCCCATTTACCTACGTGAATCTCGCTCGACTCATCAGTCCAGGCAACATTTTCCTACATGTCTGGGGTCCAGTGGCGATGTTCCCGCGCTCATGCTAACCTTTGCACCCTGTGATATGCTGTCAGCAGCGGTACCCTCGTGGGACGATGTCTTCTGTACCCCATAGCGAGGAAATGGTTCTGGATGGTGTGGCTGCTTACATGTTTTTGTGCACCAGCGTTAAATTGCCGAGTGATTTCTTGCACTGTGGCCCGTCTATCCGCTGTTACAAAGCGAGCCAGCTGACGATGACTGCTCTCAGCCACAAGTCCACGGCAGTTGGCCCTTGCAGGGATGGTTTTACCGGATTCGATGTGCTCACGGTGCACCCGTTTCACCGTGGCTCGTGAAAATCCCAGTGCCTGCAAGACTTTCGAGATGGAGTGACCCATTCGTCGGGCCCCGACAATTTGCCCACGATCAAATGCGCTTAGATTCTTCGTCTTACCCATACTGCGTCCGACTCTTACTGTTTCTCGTCGCATCACTCGTTATACTGTCGGAACGCTGCATACGTCATGTCGTTGCCGTTTACAGGGCCTCCCACAGCGCCACATTTGCATAACGCCAGCTGTCTCTAATTCAATTGCTCTCCAGTGTAGAATGCAGCATACTAGTCGTCGAACAAACAGTCCACCTTTGTGCAGTTGCCTGGCCACTGTAAACCGCTATATTGTGCATCCTGTGCTCATCTTCAGTTATTTTGCAGAGTTACTTGCTGTCTGATGTCGATCTCTCTTGGCCTGTATGAGAAGATAGGGGTTATCATTATAGGTGGTTTTCTGTGGACGTCCACTACCGGTTTTTCGCACAGCTGTACCTCTAATCCTGAAAGCCGACGACGCACGCAATACGATGCTATGGGCGATATCGAACGCTTAGTCCACAATCATCACAGTTTATCCCTCCTCGAGCCTCTAAATTATTCAACCTCGAGAAATGTCATCAAAATATTCTCGAGACTTCGTCATGTGTAACACACAACAAACTCAATCGAACAGTGTAACACTTGGAAGATGGAAGATCAACAAATGAAATATGGGATTATTGCACAATAATTATTTGGAAGACGTGAATCCATTTATTGGTGTAAAAATGACATGGATGTTAAGTCAGACTAGGATAAGCCTCCGACGGTATCCGATAACTCGGGTACAGTTCTCAAATTTTAAACGAAGCTATTGCGAAATCTAAGCTCATTAACGCGTCTATTATAACAAATTCTAAAAAAACGAACGCGTAAAATTTATGACTTCAGAACAAAGGTACGAAACATTCAAAAAATGCAAAATTCTTAAAATTTATCATGAACTACTTTCCTTCACGCCTTCACGTTGGTTGTAATCAGGTTGCATGTCAACAAAGCGGAAAGACCCACTTAGGTCGGGAACATTGCTTTTCATTTTGTATCGCGAAAGACAGACACACACACACACACATACAAAAACTTCCTTTTATTATTATAGATAAGGCAAGTGTTGGGATAACAGACGGAGTCTTTCCATTTCTTCGATTTTCAATTCAAACGATTTTTTTAAATTAATATTAGTGAGCCGACGAAATTTTTTTTTTTTTTTTTTTTGATTGGAGGTTTAACGACCACCGTGAGCAACTCAATGGGCTATAAGCAGTCGCCCGTCCCTAATTTAGGGTCACTGGTTCCAGGGGAGGGAGAGAGCCAGTGGCGTAAGACAAACACAACATCCATGCCTGACCGGGATTCGAACCCGGACCCCTTACGGACGAATGATCAGAGGCCAACGCCTTAGACCACTGCGCCACCGGGGCGGCCGCCGACGAAAATGCTTCAAGAAAAAGGAAATCTACTTTAAATTGAAATTCCTCAATGACGCGAAATTTTGGGAATCAGAAGGCGTAAAAACCTGACCATGAACGATGTCCAATCGCATGCAAAAATTCACGGCGATCGGATGAGTCATCCGTGCCGATACCCGAACAACCAATTGTGTCGAGTGTCGTAAACAGAGCTAAGATCGGCCTTTGGCCTCGCTTCGCTCAATAATGTCCAAAAACTTGAAAATTTCGTCGTCCTCGAACGGGAACCATCTAGTGACTATCGTTCAACTGATGCTATTGATCAATGATCATATGTAGTAGATTTTAGGAAGGGAGTGTCTGATCCCAGGTCTTAAACAACTCTTAGAAATAGGAAGCTAGGAGATTTGGGCTAGGGTGCCCGATAGGAAAGTGACACGGAAGCGAAGTAGAAAGAGGGAGGAAGACGCATTTATTTATTACCGGGAGGGGGGGGGTACCCCGGGTCTGACGGCTTAACGTGCCCATCCGACGAACGGCGGATATTTAGTGGATCGAACCTGAGGTCCTTTCCGTGGCAGTCACGAACGTTGCCCACTAGGCCACCGGTGGCACTGATTCTATTAGACTGTATGAGCGTATCTTGTTCTCACGTCACACAAACCACATGTCATTCTCCGTTATTACGCATGTGCTGTTGTTCCTGTTCCCGGACACGGTCCTGAGTTAATTTGTGTTTGGGTGTTGCTGCTATTTACGGAGATATTTTCCTATTTCCATTTGGTTCCCTATCACTTTGTCCGTGTTCATTTCGTCCACGTTCACTTGGTCCAGTTCATTTTGTCCAACGTTCATTTTGCCCACTGTTCACTTCGTCCGCTGTTCACTTAGTCCAATGTTCACTTCGTCCATTGTTCATTTCGTCCACTGTTCACTTTGTCCACATTCATTTCGTCCTCAGAATGAATGGAATACCGTGGGAATTTTCTGTTTTCATGGAAATTTTGTTATAGGCAGAAGAAAAGGTCTAGCGGATATTGCTTGCATGCGATTCTTCTTCCTGTCGATGTTTCTCGATTAAAACGTAACGAATTTAAATGTTATTTAAAGTTAAACGAGGAACTGAACTTTGAAGACCTTTTTAACTGTTTTGTGTGGTACGATGTCAATCCCTACAGCATGACTCACGCTATGTTCGGAAAACCACTGTAAGGTGGGATTTTTTAATAACGCTGCACTTTTACTTAGCCACTAAATATTAATTACTATACCTCATGCGTAGACCCTTTTGACATTTTTTATTCTGCCGATGTCATTCATATTCATAATGTTTACGTATCAAGTCAAGGTAATATTATTGTGCTTTTACTGAGGCACGAAATATTAATCCACAATCCCTAGGTCCAGTATTTTTTACAACTTTTATTCTACCGATGTCATATTCATATCGTTTACATATCAAATCAAATTAATTATATTGAGGTTTACTTGGGCACAAAACATTAAATAATAGGCCTAAGCCCATGCCTTCTTACCAGTTTTAAATCCACCACACATAATAATTCATAACGTTTACATAATAAGTGTTCTGGTTGATAATGCGCTTAGGCATAAAGTATTTATTCATAGGCTTTGTGCCTATGCCTAGGGACTATTAATTAATATTTGGTTCCAAAGTAAAGGCGCAATAATATTGGCCTGACCTTTTTTATAAAGTTAAGAATATGATATCGGTAGAATAAAAACTATTCAAAAGGCTTAGGCCTGGGTTCTATGAATTAATTTTGAGTATCTAAGTAAAAGCGCAATAGTATTAACTTGTTGGGATATGTAAACGTACGAATATGACATCGATAGAATAAAAACTGTAAAAAAGGCTTAGGCCTAGGGCCTATGAAACAATATTTAGTGCTTGAGAAAAAGCGCAATATTATTATCTTGTTTTGATACGTAAACGTATCAAAACAAGATAATAATATTGACATCGGTAGAATAAAAACTGTAAAAAAGGCTCAAGCCTAGGGATTGTGAATTAATATTTCGTGCCTCAGTAAACGCACAATAATATTACCTTGACTTGATACGTAAACATTATGAATATGACATCGGCAGAATAAAAACTGTCAAAAGGGCCTACGCATGAGGCATAGTAATTAATACTCAGTGTCTAAGTAAGTAAAAGAGAAATATTAATAACTTGACATATTATGTAAATAATTAGTGTCGAAGTAAAAGTGTAGCGTTATTAAAAAATCCCCCTTATAGTCCTTTTCCGAACATAGCGTAATTCATGCTGTAGTGATTGACATCGTACCGCACAAAAGAGTTGAAAAGGTCTTCAAAATTCAGTTCCTCGTTTTACTTTAAATAACACTAAAAGTTTTACTTTAAATAACACTAAAAATCGTTGTTTTAATCCAGAAACTTAGACAGGAAAAAGAATCGCGTGCAAGTAATGTCCGCTGACCTTTTCTTCTGCCTATAACAAAAGTTCCTTGAAAACAGATAATTCCCACGGTATGCCATTCATTCTGAGGACGAAATTAATGTGGACGAAATGAACAGTGGACGAAGTGAACAATGGACGAAGTGAACATTGGACTAAGTGAACAGCGGGCGAAGTGAATAGTGGACAAAGTGAGCTTTGGACGAAATGAACTGGGCCAAATGAACGTGGACGAAATGAACACGGACAAAGTGATCCGTCACCTTTCCATTTCGCCACCAAGTTTTGCATACCATTGATAGAGTTTTTTTTTGTTTTTTGTTACAGGATGTGAAAAGACAAATTTGTCCGTGACGCCTCGCTCCGGAGTAAGTTGCTCTCCCAACTAAGCTACATGGACGAAATGTATAGCTGCAGATTTGTCGTATTGACACGTGCTGTACCTATGTAGCACTTCACATCATCTTCCTCTAAATTTTTTTTTTTTGAAGCAGAGAACGAAGTTTTATTAATTCTAGACGATGTGTGGAACAAACGTCACACATTTTTCGAAGAACCCAACGGTCAACACATCTATTTTTACGTCCTACACAATTGCGAAACGAATTTCCCTAATGAAATATTCTTCATAAATACATGGTAGGCATTGTAATGCAATTATTCGCATATTTTCACTGTATGCCATTTTTTTTTTTTTTTTTTTTTTTTTGAGATTTAACGACCACCGTGAGCAACTCAATGGGCTATAAGCAGTCGCCCGTCCCTAATTTAGAGTCACTGGTTCCAGGGAAGGGAGAGAGCCAGTGCCGTAAGACAAACACAACATCCATGCCTCATCGGGATTCGAACCCGGACCCCTTCCGACGAATGATCAGAGGCCAACGCCTTAGACCACTGCGCCACCGGGGCGGCCTGTATGCCATGCAACCACTTCCTTAGGAAAACTTGAAAATTTCCATCGTTCTGGAGCGGGAATCGGACCCGCACCTCCCGATTTCTGGTTGAGCATGCTAGTTATTACACTACTCAGATATCTATATTCCTCGGTAGTGTACTGACTAGCATGCTCGACCGGGAAATCGAGAGGTGCGGATTCGATTTCCGATCCACGACGATGGAAATTTCCAAGTTTTCTGAATGCACTGGTTACATGGAACACAGCGAAAATACGCCGATAATAGCATCCATTTTTACGTTCGGACGCCAATGGGAAAATACGTCTAGTTCTGTGACGCTTCACTCCGGAGTAAGTTGCTCTCCCAACTAAGCTACACGGACGAAATATATCGCTGCTTATTTGTCGTCCTGACAAGTGCTCCTTTTTTTTTTTTTTTTTTTTTTGAGTTTTAACGACCACCGTGAGCAACATCAATGGGCTATAAGCAGTCGCCCGTCCCTAATTTAGGGTCACTGGTTCCAGGGAAGGGAGAGAGCCAGTGCCGTAAGACAAACACAACATCCATGCCTCAACGGGATTCAAACTCGACCCCCCACCTTTTTTGATTGAAGGTATACGACCACTGTGAGCAACTCAATGGGCTATAAGCAGTCGCCCATCCCTAATTTAGGGTCACTGGTTCCAGGGAAGGGAGAGAGCCAGTGCCGTAAGACGAACACAACATCCAAGTCTCCGCGGGATTCGAACCCGGAAACCTTTCGGACGAATGATCAGAAGCCATCGCTTAGACCACTGCGCAACCGGGGCGGCCAGCGTGTTACTTGGTCAATATGTCTATATCTGTGTAACACTGTCTATATCTGTGCACATTTATTTATTATTTTTTATTATTGGAGGTTCAACGGTCACCCTGAGCAACTTAATGGGGCCGCCCCGGTGGCGCAGTGGTCTAAGGCGCTGGCCTCTGATCATTCGTCCGTAAGGGGTCTGGGTTCGAATCCCGGTCAGGCATGGATGTTGTGTTTGTCTTACGGCACTGGCTCTCTCCTTCCCTGGAACCAGTGACCCTGAATTAGGGACGGGCGACTGCTTATAGCCCATTGAGTTGCTCACGGTGGTCGTTAAACCTCCAATAAAAACAAAAAAAAAAAAAAAACTCAATGGGCTATGAGCAGTCGCTCGTCCCTAATTTAGGGTCACTAGTTCCAGGGAAGGGAGATCGCCAGTGCCGTAAGACAAACACAACATCCATGCCTCACCGGGATTCGAACCCGAACACCCCCACTTTTTTTGATTGAAGGTTTAATGACCACTGTGAGCAACTCAATGGGCTATAAGCAGTCGCCCTTCCCTAATTTAGGGTCACTGGTTCTAGGGAAGGGAGAGAGGTACAGTGCCGTAAGACAAACACAACATCCATGCCCCACCGGGATTCGAACCCGAAACCCTTTTGGACGAATGATCAAAAGCCATCGCTTCGACCACTGCGCCACCGGGGCGGTCAGCGTGTTACTTACTTGATCAATATGTCTATATCTGTGTAACACTGTCTATATCTGTGTACATTTATTTATTATTTTTTGTTATTGGAGGGTTAACGACCACCGTGAGCAACTCAATGCGCTATAAGCAGTCGCCCTTCCCTAATTTAGGGTCACTTGTTCCAGGGAAGGGAGGTAGCCAGAGCCGTAAGACAAACACAACATCCATGCCTCACCGGGATTCGAACACGGACCCCTTTCGGACGAATGATCAGAAACCATGGCTTAGGCCACTGCGCCACCGGGGCGGCCAATGTGTTACTTGATCAAAATGTCTATATCTGTGTAACACTGTCTGTATCTGTGCACATTTATTTATCATTTTTTATCATTGGAGGTTTAACGACCACCGTGAGCAACTCAATGGGCTATAAGCAGTCGCCCGTCCCTAATTTAGGCTCACTTGTTCCAGGGAAGGGAGAGAGCCAGTGCCGTTAAACAAACACAACATCTATGTCTCATCGGGATTCGAACCCGGACCCCTTTCGGACGAATGATCACAAGCCATCGCTTAGACCACTGCGCAAACGGGGTGGTGACACGTACTTTACCTTATTAGTGCGCCACCTGTTCAGTATAAGTGTTCATCCAGATCAAAGAGTTGTTTACCTACGACAGATTTTTAAATATTTTTTTAATGAATGACTTTATGTCCACTCTGTATTCATCATTTGTTTGCGGATGGCCACTATATAAGTAAGTGTCCTGATCGAAAATAGGTTTTCAGCTTTGATGGAATTTCGTTCCGAAACCAACCTGAAATGAATTCAGCAAACATTTTCGAAAACTGAAATGCTTTGAAATACAGGAAAGAAGTTTTGCGATTCTGTTGAAGACTCTAGGGAAAGTGGCTTCATGGCTTACTAGCGTTGGACTGTTTTTTTCTTTAAAGATCTATGATTTTTGTGTTTCATAACTCTGACGGGTTTATTGTTGTCCCCAAGGTATATAAGGAACGGGACCAAAGCCCACTTTTAAAACCACTATTTTTCTGTATTTATTTCTGGGGCGAAGTTTTTTTTTAACAATCTGAATTGAAGAGCAAAAGATAAATAAATATGGAGTTTTCGAAAAAGAGGGAATTGACCACTTTTTTTTCTGAGAACATACATCTTAAAAAGTCAAAGAAAGTGTGATTTTCTGTACTTCTCTAACGTGGATGTACACTATATTGACAAAAGTCATAGGACACCCATTCAAAAGCAAATGAACGGATCCGCTGTGTTGCTAAGATGCGCGGTAGAGCTGCAAACGGTATAAAAACAAGCCTGCAGCTGACCGCACTCATATCGCACTGTGAGGTTGAGTAAAAATGTCGCGGCGGGAGAGATCTGACTTTGACAAAGGAAAGATTGTTGGGTGTTGTATTAGTGGGTTGTCCATGAGAGAAACCGTGAAGCGTTTAAACATACCCAAGTCAACTGTTGTGGATGTACTGAATAAGTGGCAGACACATGGCATGCCTGAAGCAGCAAAACGTACCGGCAGACCAAAGACAATCAGTGATAGAGGACGTCGAAACCTCAGGAGAGTCGTTACAGCTAATCGACGGAGTACTGCATAAGACCTCAGTGTATAGTTGAGTACAAATGCTGGAAACTCGGTATGTACACGTACCATTTGCAGAGAATTTCATTCCATGGGTTACCGTGATCGTGCGGCTGCTCATAAGCCTTTCATCTTCACTCGGATTGCTATTCGTCGTGTAGCATGATGTAAAGAACATTTACCGTGGACCGTAGATCAATGGAAACGGGTCCTATGGACTTATAAATCCAGATACACGATCCATTAGTCTGATGGCTGTGTGTGGGTATGGCGGCAGCCGGGGGAACGCTGTTTACCACAGTGTACTGTTCCTACGGTCAAGTTCGGAGGTGGCAGTGTACTGGTGTGGGGGTGTTTTTCGTGGTATGGTCCCGGCCCATTGGTTATTGTGGATAAACCTGTTAACCAGCACGTTTACCTCGATATTCTGGACAATTATGCCCAACCAACTCTGTGGCAATACTATGGAACCAAACCTTCTTAGTACCAGAAGGATAATGCACCTGCCGCCCCGGTGGCGCAGTGGTCTCAGCGATGGCCTCTGATCATTCGTCCGGAAGGGGTCCGGGTTCGAATCCCAGTGAGGCATGGATGTTGTGTTTGTCTTACGGCACTGGTTCTCTCCCTTCCCTGGAACCAGTGACCCTAAATTAGGGACGGGCGACTGCTTATAACCCATTGAGTTGCTCACGGTGGTCGTTAAACCTCCAATTACACACACACACACACACACACACACACACACATAATGCACCGAGCCATAAAGCAAGGACAGTTACGGCGTGGTTTCACGATAATTCCGTGTCGTGTGTGGACTGGCCAGCACAGAGCCGTGATCTTAATCCCATAGAGCACCTATGGGAGGTATTAGAGCTCGCACAAGAAGTTTGAAACCAAGGCCTACTACTAAGCAAAAGTTAGTGGCAGCATTATGCAGTGAATGGAAGCGCATACCTATCGCTGTGTTCCAAAACCTTGTCGAAAGCTTGTCTCGAAGGGTCAGTGCATGCATTAAGGCCAAAGGTGGACCTACACCATACTAATACATGTCAATAAATGCTATACTGTGTTTCTCCTCCAGGTGTCCGGTGACTTTTGTCAATATAGTGTTTTTCTTTGCTATGGATGGGTTGTTCTGTTCGAAATCTATCAAATTTGATGTTTCGTATTTAACTCACTGAAGGTATATACATTGTTGTACCATAAATCCTATAACTGCCTGCAACGAATTAAGTCGGTTTTAGCAAAATAGGCTGAAATCAGCTCGAACGAACATTTCCCTGTCCGAGAAGTAGGCCGAACGCGATTGGAACGAGTGAAACTGTGCTTCCTAAAGTCTTAGTTTCCACCTTAGCATTGCTATTTAAAGTGAGCATTTAGAGAGATGATTAGCACTTATCTTTTTTACCTGATTACCTGCTAAAATGCGTATACACTTCGGCAAAAATGGCGCAGTGGTCTAAGCGTACGTTTATGATCATTCGTCCCAGATGTGTCCGGGTTCGAGTCCCGTGAGGCATGGATGTCGTGTTTGTCTTACGGCACTGGCACTGTCCCTTACCAGGAACCGATGGTCTTAAATTAGGGACAGGCGACTGCTAATAGTCCATGGAGTTGCTCAAAGTGGTCTGCATACCCCCAATCAAAAAGAAAAAAACCAAACAAACAAGAAAGGCGACATAAAATTTTCGGTTGTAATTAGCACATCTTTTAAATCCTTTCTGACATGAATAACATATTTCAAAGTTATTCATAGTGAATGGAACCCATTTCAAACAAGAAAGATGACACACCGGTTGTAATTAACACATCTCTTAAATCCTTTCTGACACGAATAAAATATTTCAAAGCTATTCATAGTCAATGGAACCAATTACAAACAAGAAAGATGACAACGAATTTTTGGTTGCAATTAGGACATCTCTAAAATTTTTCCCCACACCAATAAAATATTTCAAAGTTATTCATAGTCAATGGAACCCATTACAAACAGGAAAGATGACACACCGGCTGTAATTAGCACATCTCTTAAATCCTTTTTGACACGAATAAAATATTTCAAAGCTATTCATAGTCAATGGAACCAATTACAAACAAGAAAGATGACACCGAATTTTCGGTTGCAATTAGGACATCTCTAAAATTTTTCCCCACACCAATAAAATATTTCAAAGTTATTCATAGTCAATGGAACCCATTACAAACAGGAAAGATGACACACCGGCTGTAATTAGCACATCTCTTAAATCCTTTCTGACACGAATAAAATATTTCAAAGCTATTCATAGTCAATGGAACCAATTACAAACAAGAAAGATGACACCGAATTTTCGGTTGCAATTAGGACATCTCTAAAATTTTTCCCCACACCAATAAAATATTTCAAAGTTATTCATAGTCAATGGAACCCATTACAAACAGGAAAGATGACACACCGGCTCTAATTAGCACATCTCTTAAATCCTTTCTGACACGAATAAAATATTTCAAAGCTATTCATAGTCAATGGAACCAATTACAAACAAGAAAGATGACACCGAATTTTCGGTTGCAATTAGGACATCTCTAAAATTTTTTCCCCACACCAATAAAATATTTTAAAGTTATTCATAGTCAATGGAACCCATTACAAACAGGAAAGATGACACACCGGCTGTAATTAACACATCTCTTAAATCCTTTCTGACACGAATAAAATATTTCAAAGCTATTCATAGTCAATGGAACCAATTACAAACAAGAAAGATGACACCGAATTTTCGGTTGCAATTAGGACATCTCTAAAATTTTTCCCCACACCAATAAAATATTTTAAAGTTATTCATAGTCAATGGAACCCATTACAAACAGGAAAGATGACACACCGGCTGTAATTAACACATCTCTTAAATCCTTTTTGACACGAATAAAATATTTCAAAGCTATTCATAGTCAATGGAACCAATTACAAACAAGAAAGATGACACCGAATTTTCGGTTGCAATTAGGACATCTCTAAAATTTTTCCCCACACCAATAAAATATTTTAAAGTTATTCATAGTCAATGGAACCCATTACAAACAGGAAAGATGACACACCGGCTGTAATTAACACATCTCTTAAATCCTTTCTGACACGAATAAAATATTTCAAAGCTATTCATAGTCAATGGAACCAATTACAAACAAGAAAGATGACACCGAATTTTCGGTTGCAATTAGGACATCTCTAAAATTTTTCCCCACACCAATAGAATATTTTAAAGTTATTCATAGTCAATGGAACCCATTACAAACAGGAAAGATGACACACCGGCTGTAATTAACACATCTCTTAAATCCTTTCTGACACGAATAAAATATTTCAAAGCTATTCATAGTCAATGGAACCAATTACAAACAAGAAAGATGACACCGAATTTTCGGTTGTAATGAGCACGTCTTTTGAATCCTTTCCGACACGAATAAAACATTTCAAAGTTATTCATATTCAGTGTAATCCATTACAACAAGAAAGATGACACCGAATTTTCGGTTGTAATGAGCACGACTTTTTAAATCCTTTCCGCTACGAATAAAACATTTCAAAGTTATTCATAATCAATGGAGCCCATTACAAAGAAATCAACTACATTTGTGCAATCCATAAATCATCTAGAAACAGTTTAAAAACAAGAGGTTGTACAAATTTTGAAGATGACGATCCGATTTTTGGCATAAATGTGACACGGATGGTAAGTCAGATAATATCCGAAAACTTGAAAATTTCATCGTCCTGGAGCGGGACTTGAATTCGCGTCTCCCAGAAAACGCCCGGGTCTCCCAGAAAACTTTCAAGAGGTTGTACTTTCGTGCAACAAGTCAAAGGGTAATCAAGGCTGTCAATGCACGATCAGATTCGTCTTAATATAGAGCACAAACACCACACCTCCCAATCACTATCTAAAAACGTAGGTTAGGAACAGAAATAAATGTTTTCCCCACTTGCGGTTGTAAAGTCTGTTAAGAAACATAATAAAGTGTGCTCAAAAAACGTCTCTTATCTGAGTGTCAGCGACAAAGCGATTTTTATATTAAACATTTAGAAAAACAGATATAGAGGAAAACTTTATTTAAATTTACGCTCCCTAGAGGAATAATTTTGAATAATGGAAAAGTAGAAAATACGTGAAAGGTATTCTTCACAGCAAAAGCTGAATTTAGTAAAAATAATTTCCAAATACCTCTCTTGAAAGCTCAAATACCGAGGAAAAGGTTTTAACATTTCAGCTCCTAGCGGGTCAAATGTACACTATTTTGAAAAGATAAGTCCACCGGACGAAATATTTGTCACCCTGGCAGACATTTCCTAATAACGCGTTTGGAGTTGACTTCCATTGACTGTTTGGAGTGGACTTCCATTGACTGTTTGAAGTGGACTTCCATTGACTGTTTGGAGTGGACTTCCATTGACTGTTTGAAGTGGACTTCCATTGACTGTTCGAGTAGACTTCCATTGGACTTCCATTGGAGTGGACTTCCATTGACTGTTCGAGTGGACTTCCATTGATTGTTTGGAGTGGACTTCCATTGACTGTTCGAGTGGACTCCCATTGAACTTGCTTAGAGTGGACTTCCATTGACTGTTCGAGTGGACTTCCATTGAACTTCCATTGGAGTGGACTTCCATTGACTGTTCGAGTGGACTTCCATTGACTGCTTCGAGTGGACTTCCATTGACTATTTGTAGGCATCTTTCGTGGTACTGTACTCCAGATGTCCATCGCATGCCGTTATCGTCGCAATGTCCTATAGAAAATTGGTTCGAGTGGACTTCCATTGATTGCTTGGAGTGGACTTCGAGTGGACTTCCACTGATTGCTTGGAGTGGACTTCCATTGACTGTGACTTGCTGTTAAAAGAGGCATCTTTCGTGGTACTCTACTCCAGATGTCCATCGCATGCCGTTCTCGTCGCAATGTCCTATAGAAAATTGGTTCGAGTGGACTTCGAACGGACTTCCATTGACTGTTTGGAGTGGACTTCCATTGACTGTTTGGAGTGGACTTCCATTGACTGTGACTTGCTGTTAAAAGAGGCATCTTTCGTTGTACCCTACTCCAGATGTCCATCGCTTGCCGTTTTCGTCTCAATGTCCTATAGAAAATTGGTTCGAGTGGACTTCCATTGATTGCTTGGAGTAGACTTCGAGTGGACTTCCATTGACTGTTTGGAGTGGACTTCCATTGACTGTGACTTGCTGTTAAAAGAGGCATCTTTCGTTGTACCCTACTCCAGATGTCCATCGCTTGCCATTTTCGTCTCAATGTCTTATAGAAAATTGGTTCGAGTGGACTTCCATTGACTGTTTGGAGCAATTCTTGCCTGGTTTGAAACCGATTTGCATTTAGCAGGCGTGAAAGATGGCGGCGGTCCCTGTTGGTGAGAATCGTTTTCCGGCCACAGTTACGTCGTCGATTTACAGTTGATTGCGAACTACACCACTGTTTGTAGACCCACTGGACAATACGCTTTGGCTCACCAACAAATTGGTTGACTTCTTTTACTTTGTGTCCGTGGGTACGGCCAAACACGATGGATCCTTTTTTCCAGTCAGTGACGTCTGTCTTACGACCCATATTGCAAACTAAATTCAACACTTACGTTGCTCTTCACCACTGCACGAGACAGAAATGATCCTGTAAACCACATCAGTGCTATTTATCTCCCAACAATGCTATCACGGCGACCTCTGTGTAACCGGCAACTTCCTACTGTCATTTATGTTAGGTGTGACTAATTTTTTATTCGGTGTGCTTAAAGTTTCCCGTCTTTACTGAGTCGAATGGCATACAGTAAAAAAAAATAATTTTCAAATGGATTTCTAGAAGCGGTAATACATCATCAAACAGAAATACATGCTAGCATCACTTACCGCCAGAACTATAAAACCCCACGAATGGAGGCAGAGTATTCCACAATCTAAATACACTCACGGATAATGAAACTTGCGCACCTAGAAGAGAACATGCTGTACCCGCGAAACTTTGCAAAAAGCTAGAGTGCGTGCTGGTATGCGAATGATCCACGTCTGGTGCGAGTGAGCATGGCTGTACACTCTGTGGAGGCGCTGCAAGCACGAACCTTCAGTCTTCTAAACCGGCGTATAGGCAACACCCCATGAAAGCGAAAAGCACCGGACGACGCAAGCAAGAATATAGAGTGACAAGAATGCCGGGTAGATTACAGAGACGTCGATTTACGCAAACGTATGGACTTTGAGAGAGGCCGGATCATCGAGGGCCAGCGACGTGGATCGTTCTGACCACACCGTCCTACTGTGTTAGGAGTAGTGGACACTTGACGGCACTGCCACACGTCGGAGATGCTCTGGACGGACCAAGAGGACCACCGGTAGAGAAGATAGACGGATAGTGCGCCAGACACGAAGGAATCCCACTGGGACCCGGTCCACTATGCAGGCAGATGTAGCGGCTCCTGTGTTCCCAAGAACCATTTTCCGACGCCTCACGGTAGCGACTCTGCGATCCCAGCACACCTTACGTGTGCTGCCATTAACACCGGAAGATCGCCGCTGCGTCTGCAGTGGTGCCAGGCCAGAGCGACGTGGAACGCCATAGACTGGCGACGTGTTGTGTTTAGCGACGAGTCCCGCTTCGATTTGGAGACAGATGATCATCGTGTCCAGGTGTGTAGGTCCATCCCAACCTCGCTATCGAGTGCCACACCTCCTCCACTGCAGGTCTGGGGAGTCATTGCTTACGATAGCCGATCAGCTCTAGTACTGGTACGTGGATGATTGACGGGGCCAGCGGTATGTGGATGAGATCCTACGGTCCCATGTGCTCTGATTCCTTCACGGGATTTCCAGGTGCGCTATACCAGCGGGATAACGTTCGCCGGCACACGGCTCGGCTCTTGGGTTGCTCAAGACTGCCTACGTCATGACCAGACACTTCCATGGCCTGCCTGCTCCCCGGACATGTCCCCTATCGAGCATGTGGGAGACTAGCAGAAAAGCCGACTACCACCGGGCCGCACTATCTGGGATTTGGAGCACATCGTCCAACACGTGTAAGCCAGTCTGCCGCAGGACAACATCAGGCGTCTGTTTGCCTCCATAACGGACCGTATTGCAGCATGTATCTCCCCAGGAGACGGTGCTCTGTGAAGATGACCGGACTGCGTAATACAAATCCTTCTGTAATTGTCCTGTAGCTCGGTTTTTGCCATCATGTGTATCATTCATCTGTATCATTACGTTCATAAAATTTCAGTTCAATCCGATGCTTCCTTCTTGGTGCGCAAATTTCATTGTCCGTGATTGTAGTATACAGCGTTCAAAATTTTTTTTTTAAATCGGACTTTAAAAAGAAGAAATATTAACAAAAAACCGATAAGACGTTTGTGTCCTTAGCGGGACTATTTTTGGAAGTAAGTCTACACTAACTGTTTTGGAAATTAGCAGTATCTGACCGAAAAATTACTTTTTCCGGTTATTTAAGCGTACGGACTTTGCTGCTGTTACTGAAGAGTGCAAACGCAAAAGTTACCTCATGCGCTTTTAGAGGCACACTTGTGCGTTAAGGAAAATTTGAAATTATATGCAGAACATTTCGCACCCGACACGTTGTCCGACAAAGAAAACGTTTTCCAAGTCGAACTGTTAGAGGCAGAGATATGGACAAAAGTAAGACATATTACGAGGTCCAATCAAAAAGTTCGGAGACTAGGCCGATATAAAACAAAGTACTTACGTTAACCTTTATTTTAAATACACCAGAGTTGAATAATAACGAAACGCATATACACTAGTAGCCGCCCCGGTGGCGCAGTGGTCTAAGGCACTGGCCTCTGATCTTTCGCTCGTAAGGGGTCCGGGTTCGAATCCCGGTGAGGCATGGATGTTGTGTTTGTCTTACGGCACTGGCTCTCTCCCTTCCCTGGAACCAGTGACCCTAAATTAGGGACGGGCGACTGCTTATAGCCTTGAGTTGCTCACGGTGGTCGTTAAACCTCCCCCCCCCAAAAAAAATATACACTAGCGAACAAAAATGTTTGCCGACACACTTTTTCGACCATAATATTTTTCTGCTGGGTCAAATCGGGTCATTTTGGGATATGATGTGTGTTATTCACTTTTAAACATGACCCATATGCAGAAGGATCGAAAACCTTAACACAGATCAGGTACCGAGCTTAATCGCAAAGATCATACAACAGCTGCACAACGGGCCGGCATCGAGTCCACTCGCTTCTCGACGCAGACCTGCGGAATTCGTGCCCATTCTGCAGACAGCTGGTCGAACTTCTGGGCCCTATTCCGACAGATTTTCTTCGCACGTCGTCTCCCCAGCTCCACCCACATGTGCTCGATGGGGTTGAGGTCTGGAGATTGGCTTGGCCAGTCTAGAAGTGTGACCTGTTGCTGTTGGAAGGCTGCCTTCGCTACTCTGGATGTGTGCTTCGAGTCGTTGTCTTGCTGCATGATCCATCCGGGTGGCATGTTCTGGTTTGCCCATGGGAAAACATCGTTGATGAGCATGTTCGTGTAGCTCTTGCCGGTCATTATTCCGTCAATCTTGATGATGGGGCTCATTCCATTGCGTGAGAAGGCGCCGTAAACCATGAGCGATCCTCCCCCGTGCTTGACAGTCGGCTGAATGAACTGGGGGTTGAATCTCTGGCCACACGGACGTCGTACGTATCGGATGCCATCACTTCCGAACAAGCTGAACTTGCTCTCGTCGGTGAAAAGCACCTTACTCCAGTCCGTCGCGGTCCAGTGTCAATGACGGCGTGCGAACGCGACTCTGGCTCGTCGATTCTTGACTCCGATGAGTGGTTTCTTGGCGGGGCGTCTTCCATTCAATCCACCAGCAATGAGACGACGGGAGATGGTCATTCGGCTGACGTTCAGGTCGTCGCTGTCGCGGAATTCGGTGGCGATGTCCACAGCAGTCATGGTGGGATCAGAACGAGATCGACGGAGGATGCGTCTATCCTGACGCAACGTAGTGGAACGAGGCCTACCACATCGCGGACTGTTCTCGACGGTCCCAGTCTTCTAATAACGTTGCAGGATAGCTGTAATGGACTGGTGTTGGATCTTCGGGGCCCTCGCAATGTCGGCGACGCCCATTCCGGATTCCGTCATGTTCACTGCCGCCTGGCGAGCTACAACAGGGATCTCCGCCTTTTTTACCCATTTCTGAAAACCTAAGATTGACTTATTATCACACTACACATCACAAAGGCCACAAAAATCACAAGAAAAAACATTAATACATGCAGCAAACAAATGGGTAATAATTGGCGACTCTTGAATATGGCCCATTTCGAACGACAAATTCGCTCTGAGCGAAATACAAACTACGCGGCATTGTAACCCACGAATCAACACATATCATATCCCAAAATGACCCGACTTGATGGTCGAAAAAGTGTTTCGCCAAATACTTTTGTTCACTACTGTAGCGTATGAAATCCGTTTATTTTCGTGGTGTAGTCAGCACAAATATTCGCTAAGCTTTTTGAAATTCGTGTAAGGGGCAATTCTTTGAATATTATTCCATACAGGAGCGGCCGAGCAATGCATAACTTCTCTGGCGAGGGCTGTATTCCGCATGTTCTGGTTCACACTTCGTACGTGTTCTTTACACCTAGTGTCCAAGGATCGTTTTGTCATTCCTTTATATATATATATATCTTTTCCGTGTTGTCATGATATCATCATCATCATCATCATTGTCAACTATTATCAATCCACTGCTGGACGAAGGTCTCCCCAAGTTTCCTCCACAACGGTCTGTCTTGTGCCAGTCTCCTCCATTTCACCCCTGCATACTTACGAATATTATCCACGCATCTCCCATGTGGTCTTCTTCTGGGTCTTTTCCTGTCCCTTGGAATCCAATCTAAAATTTCGGCTGTCCATCGATGATCTGTCCTTCTGGCAGTATGTCCAGCCCATTGCCATTTCAGGGATTTAACTCTGATCATGATGTCTTCCACTCTTGTCATTTTTCGGATCCACGAGTTCCTCTTCTTATCTCTCCTGGTTACACCAAGCATGCACCTCTCCATGCTTCTTTGAGTTGTCTGCAGCCTTTGTATGTCTCTTTTAGTTAAGGTCCATGTCTCTGCACCATACGTAAGCACTGGAAGGATGCATTGACCAAACAATTTTCTTTTAAGACATAATGGCATATTGCTCTTGAAAATTATGCTGTTTCTTCCAAAAATTCTCCAGGCAAGTTTTGTACGCCGATTAATTTCTTCATCAATGTGACCCTCACTTGATATCTGCTGTCCAAGATAAACGTACGTGTCTGTTATCTCCAGCTTTTCTCCATCAATCGATAAATCTTCATTTCTTGTAAAAGCATTGAACATCACTTTTGTCTTCTGAAAGTTCATTTTTAATCCCACTTCTTTACTCTTGTCAGCAAGTTCCTGGATCATACCCTGCAGCTCTGATGGGGTAGTTGCAAAAATGACTACGTCATCAGCAAAACGAAGGTGGGTTAGATAATCTCCATTAATCTTTATTCCTTTGTTTTCCCAGCTCAGCGACTGAACAACACCCTCCAATGTAGCATTAAAGAGCTTCGGAGATATGGTGTCACCTTGTCTCACTCCCTTTCCAATTTTTATGTGTGTTGTATTTTCAAACAGCCGAATCTTTGCACTTGCATTTTCATAGATGTTATTAATAATATTAATGTATGCATCTTCAATACCGCAGGTTTTCAGAGCCATTGTAACTGCTGATGGTTTCACCGAATCAAAGGCTTTTTCATAATCGATAAAAGCCATGCACAATGGAAGTTCATATTCCCTCGCTCTTTCAATTAGTTCTCTCAGTACGTGGATATGATCTATTGTGCTGTAGCCACTCCTGAATCCAGCTTGTTCCCTCGGTTGAGCCATGTCCAGTGTTACCTTCAAGCGGTGTGAAAGAACTTTAGTGAAGATTTTATAAACCACTGATAGGAGGCTGATAGGTCTGTAGTTTCCGAGATCCTTAATGTCACCTTTCTTATGTAGCAGGATCATTGTAGCGGTGTTCCAATCCTCAGGAATCTTTCCTTCATTAAGGCATCGAGTGAAAATTTGGGCGAGTACTGTTTCGATTTCTCCACTTGCTTCTTGTATGATGTCTACAGTAATTCCATCTTCTCCTGGAGCTTTTCCCCGCTTCATGTTCTTGATTGCATGTGCAACTTCTGCTGGAAGGACTGGAGGAACTCTGGTACTGGTATCTTTCATGATGTCTGGAGTGCATGTATCATTCCTTTCATATAATTTGGAGTAGAAATCTTTCACTCTTGTCAAAATTTCGCCTCTATTTCTTGTTACAGAACCATCTTCTTTTCTCAGTGCCATAATCTGTTTTCTTCCCTTACTGAGATGTCCCTTTGCTATCTTTAGGCTTTGGTTGTTTTCAATTGCTTTCCTCACTAGTTCACAGTTGGATTTTCTTACGTCTTCAGTGATACTTTTTCTTACTGTCTTGCATAGCTCTATATATTCCACTTTGGAAGTCACATCTTCTTTAGTTGTCCTCATCTCTCTTCTTTTTTGCATCAACATTTTCGTTTTTCCTGATAATTTGTTTACATGCAACTTGTTCTTAGACCCAGCTAATTTTGTTGCTGTTTCCATAAGGGCTTTGGTTACTTTTCTGTTAACTTTAGAGATGTCCACTTCTTCCGATGTTAGGCCTTCTAAAGCAGAGAACCTGTTCTTCAGTTCCAACTTGAAGGTATTATGGTGTTTTTTTTTAAGGTTGGTTATGTCAATAGATTTTGTTTGTCTTATGAGCTTGCCACGTTCAAGTTTAGTATTGAGGTGCATCTTACATCTCACTAATCTATGGTCACTACCTGTGTTGAACTTGTTTAGCACACTGCAGTCTTCTATGACGAATATACCGTTGGTATATCCTGACAACGTTACTTATTTAAGTCTGGCTATGATCTCCTCTAAAGTAGTCTCCTTGAGCAACCATACACCGATGCCAGCGTTTTTGCTACTATTGGAAAGCTCCCTGGAAGAAGTCCTATTAGAGAATCGTATCAAGCACCGTCTGCGATTCGCGCTGGATATCGTCCACGGTTTCAAAATGGCGACCCTTGAGCTTGAGCTTCATCTTCGGGAACAGAAAGAAGTCGCAGGGGGCCAAATCCGGCGAGTAAGGCTGTTCAGAAAGGGTAGTCATGCTGTTGCTGCTGCAAAACTGGCGTATTGCTAACGCTCTGTGAGCTGCTGCATTGTCGTGATGGAGCAGGAAATCGCCCCTGCTCCACATTTCAGGTCGTTTGCGGCGAATGTCCTCCCTAAGAAGCCGCAGAGCATCGTAGTATAAAAGGGCGGGGACGGTTTATCCCTGGGAGACGAATTCACGGTGCACAACCCCACGAATGTCAAAGAACTCGATGAACATGCTTTTGTTTGCGCTCCGGACATTTCGGGCATTCTTCGGTCGTGGAGATGTCGGGATCTTCCACTGCGACAACTTTTGTTTGGTCTCCGAGTCGTAACCGTAGACCCAAGTCTCGTCCCCAGTGATGATCCGCGACAGCAACGTTGGTTCATTCCCCACCTGCTGATGAAGATCTTGACAGAATTCGATACGGAGCGCCTTATGTTCTGGGTTCAGAAACTTTGGCAGAAACTTTGCAGCAATGCAGTGCATGTTCAATACCGACGTCAAAATTCCTTACACTGTTCCGTATAACACATTGACGATGGTAGCAATGTCTTGAATGGTTCTCCGTCGATCCACGTACACAAGTTCCCTAATTTTGTCCACATTTTTGGGGATTTTGCTCGTGGACGGTCGCCCTGTCCTTTCGCCCTCTTCCAGCGCCTTTCTGCCGCTCTTGAAGCGTGAGTGCCAATCAAAACACCTCGCACGACCCATTTCTTAATTGCCATAAGCACCCCGCAACATTTCATGCGTCTCCGTTTTCGATTTGTTGAGTTTGACGCAGAATTTGATGTTCGCTCGCTGCTCTAGTTTGCAGCCCATACCGAAATCGCAGCTGTGTTCTGCACGTGGTCACCCAAACATCGTATAGTACAGCTCTCGATGTTCACAGAACGACGCCACTCCGCACAGTGACTCATTAAAGTCACTACCCTCGACCGCTGCTCGCGCATCCGCGTACTGCCATCTGTTGGTGCGCTACGAAACTAGTCTCGGAACTTTTTGATCGCAATACGTACCTGCGCCACCGACAGTAAAAGTATGCACTATTTTCAGCAGAAAGTATTCTCTCAAAGCTCGTCGTCGTGAGTGGTATATTACCAGGAAATATCTTTTTTAATCGAGCTTTCAGAAGCGCAGATATATATATATCAGAAACAAGAATGTCTTTTTACGTCCCCTACTGACCAATCAATGCTTTACGAGAATTTGAAATTACATGCTGAAATATTCTCACCAGGAATTCTACTCGATGCAAAATAATTTTCAAATCGGACTTTTAAAAACATATATATCAGGAGAAACGTAGTTTAACTTTACGCCTCCTAGCGGAAAAATCATGCACTACTTGAAAAAGAAATTGCACTCAAAATAGTCTTGAAAGAAAGTTTTTATTTGAAAATAGTGAAGCTATACTAGTGATTCGATTTATTTGCGTAGGAATATACACTGATAAGCAATTTAATTAGAGATACCTGTCTAGTAACATGTAGCAGCACCTTTCGTCCTGATGACGGAGGCGATTCGTCTCGGCATGAACTCGACAAGACACCGGAAGCGTTGGGAAGCCATATGGATCCACGACCCATGAACAAGCTCCCACAGTTCACAAAGATTTGATGAAGGGGGGAGGGATCAGGGCCTCGAACATCTCTCTCGATCGCATCCCAGATGTGCTCGAAGAAATTGAGGTCAGGTGACCTAGCTGGCCAAGGAAGCGAGGTCACGTCGGTGGAGTGTTCATCCAACCATTCTGATACAATTCGGGAGCGATGGCACGATGCATTGTCTTGTTGCAGGATGAGTTCCCCAGTGGGATGTTGAAGACGCACAAACGGGAGCAAATGGTCGTCCAGGATATCCCGGTAACGTTGACCTGTGAAAGACGATGTCACACGTACATTGGGTCCCATTTCAGTCCACGTAAACAGTCCCCAGACGACAATGCCACCCCCACCAGCTTGAAGAGTACCCTGCTGGCAAGAAGGATCCATCGCTTCATTTGTTTTGCGCCGTACTCGTATCCTGCCATCCGCATGCACCAACGTGAATCTCGATTTCAGTCTAGGCAACATTTTCCCACAAGTCTAGGTTCCAGTGGCGATGTTCCCGCGCCAATGCTAATATGTATTAGCACCCTGTGATGTGCGGTCAGCAGCGGTACTCTCGTGGGACGATAACTTCTGTACCCAATAGCGAGGAGATGGTTCTAGATGGTGTAGCTGCTTACACGTTTTTGTGCACCAGCGTTAAACTGCAGAGTGATTTCTTGCACTGTGGCCCGTCTATCCGCTGTTACAACGCGAGCTAGCCGACAATGATCCCGCTCATCCACACGCTGTTGGCCCTTGCAGGGATGGTTTTACCGGATTCGATGTACTCACGGTGCACCCGTGACACAGTGGCTCGTGAAAATCCCAGCGCCTGCACGACCCCGACAATTTGCCTACGATCAAATGCTCTTAGATCCTTCGTCTTACCCATACTGAGTCCGACTCTTACTGATTCCCGTCGCATCACTCCATATATTGTCGGATCGATGCATACATCACGTCGTTTCCGTTTACAGGGCCGCCTACAGCGACATATTTGCATAACGCCAGCTGTCTCTAATTCAATTGCTCTTCAGTGTATAAATACGGATTTCTAAGTTTTCGTACATCAACCAGATGGCTTTTCAAGGTAGGTAGAAACTGCTATGTGAATAATAGAACGGTTTAACAATTTGAACGCCGTGACTTGACTTGAAAAGAAATAGATACGACGTTATATTCATTTAAAGATACGGGGCATCACGTTCACTGTGCACGCGGCATCGTTGTAGCGAGAAGGCGTTACTGGAAGAACTGGTTCCAAATTCGTGGCAACTCGAGTGAGACGCAATCATTGCAAGTATCAGTGTTGGTAATGATCTCCAAGGTTTTCCAAATGGGTCTGCATTTAGGGGTAGAGTAGGTAGCTAATTTCGTTATATCATCCCACATAGGAGTAGCGGACTTGAATCTGACTTCTCTGGATAGAGCCATAGCTACTTTACCGTATTTTGTTTCCCTTTTATGTTCGTTGGCCCTGATTCCAAACGAACGCTTGGTCATTCCAATATAGTATCGTTTAAAGCCGACCGCATATTGTAGGGGAATCGCATAAACACCTGATTCGCTGGAAAGAGGTAGTTTTTCAGCATTTCTCTTTAGCACAGTATAGCTTGAACAAGTTAGTAAAATCATGCAATGCAGTGATTATGATACGCTTTCCAACATACTAGAAATCATTACTCAAGTTATGAAGATAATAGCCGTGGAATAAATCTCGCTCCTGTGGCCTGACCTTTGACCCCATTTCGATGATATTCAACAGAACCGAGTCAATATACCTCCGGAATAACATGATAAAGTTTTGTCGCAATCGAAGCATTTTTACCTAAGTTATGACGCATAAAGGCGATGGAATGGATCCCGAACCTATGTCCTGACCTTTGAACTCCTTTCTTCCATTTTCAATAGGGTTCTTCCCCAGGTACCACATACTAAAATTTCATTAAAATCGAACCGTTTTTACGCGAATTCGCGCGGAGAGACTGACGGATAAAGCTGGAGCATATACGCTTCTTCAACCTACGGTTGGAAAGCGTAAGAAAGCCATCTGGTTGATATGCGAAAGCTTGGAAAAGCTTATTTATAAATTCCTACCACAATAACTCGGATGACTAGTATTGTTTTACTATTTTCAACATAACTGCTGTACTGTTCCGCGTTATTAAATTGTTTTTAATCGGTTGTTTAGAAGCAATTGCATTAAATAAATTGTATTTTTAAGTCAGTCGCATCTGTATTCGAACCCTCTTGTTGCGAAGTTCTGCATCATAGAAACAAGTTAGTAAAATCATGCAATGCATTGATTATGATACGCTTTCTAACATACCAGAAATCATTACTCAAGTTATGAGGATAATGGCCGTCGAATAAATCCCGCTCCTCTGACCCGACCTTTGACCCCATTTCGACGATATTCAACAGAACCGGTAAAGTATATTTCTGGAACAAAATGAAAAGTTTTGTGTCAACCGAAGCAGTTTTACGTAAGTTACAACGCATAAGGGCAATGGAATAGATCCCGATCCTATGACCTGACCTTTGACACCATTTCACCCATTTTCCATAGGGTTCGTCCACAGATGGTCCCCTTCCACAAACTAAAGTTTCATCGAAAGCGAACAACTGTTACGCAAGTTATGACGCATAAAGGCAAATATCAGAAATACGGAGCATCGCTCGGGTTAAAGGGGGGATGAGAACTCAAAAATTTTATATTTTGATATGTTATTCCCAAGTATTGTAATGCTAAGTTTAAACCAACAAGATTAATAATGATAGACGAATTAGAGACAAATTAATTTAGAATAAACATAAAAAAAAAGATAAATGATAATTTTTTAGTTGTGTTAGAGTAAGAAATTTTTTTAAATTATTTTTATTATTTCCGAACATGAAACACCAAACAATAAATGTTAACATGGGGTTCTTCATCGAACCCCATGGTAACATCGGTTCTTCATCGCTGTCTATTTATTCGTCACATTTGATCGAGGTTTTCTCCCGATATACACTGAAGAGCAATTGAATTACAGATACCTGCCTAGTAACGTGTAGCACCACCTTTCTCCCTGATGGCGGCGGCGATTCGTCTCGGCATGGACTCGACAAGACACCGGAAGCGTTGGGAAGCCATACGGATACACGACCCCTGAACAAGCTCCCACAGTTCACGAAGATTTGATGGAGGGGATCTCTCTCGATGGCATCCCAGATGTGCTCGATGGGATTGAGGGCAAGTGAAATAGCTGGCCAAGGAAGCGAGGTCACAATGGTGGAGTGTTCATCCAACCATTCCGATACAATTCGGGAGCGATGGCACGATGCATTGCCTTGTTGCAGGATGAGGTCCCCAGTGGGATGTTGAAGACGCACAAACGGGAGCAAATGGTCATCCAGGATATCCTGATAGCGATGACCTGTGAGGGGCGATGTCACACGTACCAGGGGTCCCATTTCAGTCCACGTAAACAGCCCACAGACGAGAATACCACCCCCACCAGCTTGAAGAGTACCCTGCTGGCAAGAAGGATCCATCGCTTCATGTGGTTTGCGCCATACTCGTATCCTGCCATCCACATGTACCAACGTGAATTTCGACTCATCAGTCCAGGCAACATTTTCCCACATGTATAGGGTCCAGTGGCGATGTTCCCGCCCTCATGCTAATCTTTGCACCCTGTGATGCGCGGTCAGCAGAGGTACCCTCGTGGGATGATGGCTTCTGTACCTCATAGCGAGGAGATGGTTCAGGATAGTGTAGCTGCTTGCACGTTTTTCTGCACCAGCGTTAAATTGCCGAGTGATTTCTTGCACTGTGGCCCGTCTATCCGCTGTTACAGTGCGAACTAGCCGACGATGACCCCGCTCATCCACACGCTGTTTCCACGGCAGTTGGCCCTTGCAGGGATGGTTTTACCGCATTCGATGTACTCACGGTGCACCCATGACACAATGGCTCGTGAAAATCCCAGTGCCTGCATGACTTCCGAGATGGAGTGACCCATTCTTCGGGCACCGAAAATTTGCCCACGATCAAATGCGCTTAGATCCTTCGTCTTACCCATACTGCGTCCGACTCTTACTGATTCCCGTCGCAGCACTCCTTATATTGTCGGATCGCTGCATGCGTCTTGTCGTTTCTGTTTACAGGGCCGCCCACAGCGCCGCATTTGCATAACGCCAGCTGTCTCTAATTCAACTGCTCTTCAGTGTAGATTCATTCAGGGTTATAATAGCGTCGGACATTATTTCCATGCTCCTCGCCTTAGCTGCTCGGAATGGTCTTTTTGTAGTCTGATCTTCTTCCAATGGAAGGTCATATGTTTCCAGACTGGAATGTGATCGGAAACCATCGGCTCTTGAATGTCCGAGTTGTTCCATATTTACTTCTTCTGCTTGTTCTTGTTCCAACAGTGCCGTGTTCTTCTTATTCTTCTTATTAAAGTTGAAACGTGCACCTTTCGTAGGGTGTCGATCAGCCACATTTCTTATATTGTTTTACCATCCACGTGACACTCTGTTAATAGTAATTAATGAAAATGAACTAATCATATTTTAGCATAGCGGATACGCTCGCCATCAAGTGACTATTCAACAATGTAACAAAAAAAAATGCTGTATTAAGTTTAAATTTTGAAGAAAAAAGCATGCGAAATCAGCGTTCCGCTGCTTATATTGAACGACGCATCAACTCGAAGCAACTGGCACAACTCAATTTTTGTTCTAGAACAAAATAGAAGTAATGCACAATACGCACACAACGCGTGACGTAATGAGGCAGATGGTCGCGAGAGTGTGACGTTATGACATTTTAATAGCATCCACAAACAACGCGTGACGTGATGAGGCAGATGCCGTGACCGCGCGCCAACATCTCAATCGCGAGTCGATCGTGAGAGTGTGACGTCATAAGATTTCTAAGAATGGGAAGCATTAATAGGACGACGCCATGACACTAAAAACGTGGCAACTCGGGGTGGTTATTTAACCCACTAAACGAATTTTTCCAAAGTCGAGATCAAGCTAAATCGATTTCTAGTACCAGAAAATGGTAGGTTAACAACTTTTATCGAAATCCTTAGAGCCGTTTTCAAAATAAAATTTACGTATATACAAGAATTGCTCCTTTATTAAGATGTGACGGAATGCATCCCGCTCCTATGTCCTGACCTTTGACCCCACTTCACCCATTTTCAATAGGGTTCGTCCCCAGGTGGACCTCTACGACATATTAAAATTTCATTGAAATCGAACCATATTTACGCAAGTTATGACGCATAAGGGCAATGGAATGCATCCCGCTCCTATGTCCTCACCTTTGCCCCCATTGCACCCATTTTCAATAATGTTCGTCCGCAGGTGGTCCCCTACCACATACCAAAATTTCATTGAAATCAAATTATATTTACGCACGTTGTGACGCATAAGGGCAATGGAATGGATCCCGCTCCTATGTTGTGACCTTTGACCCCATTTGTCCCATTTTCAACAGGGTTCGGTCCCAGGTGATCCCCTGCCACATACTAAAAATCGGTCGAAATCAAACCATTTTTACGCACGTTATGACGCATAAGGGCAATGAAATGGATCCCGCTCTCCTATGTCGTGACCTTTGATCTCATTTCACCCATTTTCAATGGGGTTCGTCCCCAGTTTGTCTCCTAACACATACTGAAATTTCCTCGAAATTGAACCATTTTTACGCGAGTTATCGTGCGGACAGACAGACGGACGGACGAACGGACAAAGCTGGAGCATATACGCTGCTTCCAACCTACGGTTGGAAAGCGTAAAAAACAGAAAGAAAAGATGATCGTTCTCACATTTCATGCTTTCCAATGCAAAGAAAGTTTTTTTTTTTTAAATCGAACGAATAGCTGAAGACATATGGTGACTGACGGACGAACAAAATGATAACATAAGCACGACCTTTTTCTGTCAAAAGACGTGTTAAAAAGTATGCGACGCATACATCCGCAACAGACCTTTTTATGCTGCTGCTTATTTGCATAAAACGACGCACATTTTCATGCGATACCGTAACTCTGCATTGCATTTCGTCGTATACCTAAGTTTCGTGCATTTCAAACTATTTTTTCTCAAATAATCGGAATTTTTCTGCTTTCTCGTTAATTTATAGAAAACAGTGTATCACACCTTCTGCTTTTCTGGTAATTTATTTTGTTAAATGCGTTCTATTCATGAGTTGCCTTTTTTTTTTTCTTTTTGGCGAAAGACATCTGGGGATTATAAAGATTACAAAAGACTTATTTTTCCAAGGATGCCTCTCAGCAGCTTAATAAGAAACTTATTGGAATTTATTGTCTTAAGTTGGTGACAGCAAAATCAGATGTCCGTTGAGAATGAAAATTAACGGAACTGCAGAATAAATATAGATTCTTCTTGTCACGTATGTCGCAATCAAGTAATAGTTAGTCGCATTTATTTGGTTTAAGAATGCGGCGAAACCAATTATAAGCTGACAGAAAATGCGTCGCTTGGCAAGAGGTATTCGGATCTATACAACGAGCCAGGGAACAAATTATGAAGCAAAAGAACTGTTGACATGTCAGCAAAGATCCAATATATATGGCGTTTGACCTAAAGTAAAAATGCTTCCTTCCGACTTCGTATCACATTTTGATAACTGCTAAATTAAATAATGGGGAGAAGATGACTGAAATACAATTTTAGCGCTGATAAAATTAATTAAAATTCTGAAGTTACAGTTTTTCGAAGTACAATCCTGAACGTAAAATTGCAACAAGATGGTGCAATACAGCATGGCTAGAGTAAAAACGTGTTACACTGCTAAAGTATGGAGCAGAAAATGTCACATCAGTAAGTACAGAGGGTTCACACGCATTTAGAACAATTTGCCAGCAATATATTTAATATTATAAATAAAATTATTTATTTCTTAAATGTTCTATCTGATAGCCCTTTCTCTGGATATGAACCTACACAGTGCGTCGAAGAATTTTTAAGACTGGCGCTAGATTTCAGCCTAAGGTGGCGCCACCAGTGTAATCGCGAATGCGTTATAAACCGTGACCATCTGCTTGCTTTTTGCCAAAAGTACTGCGCAGTTGTTAAAGTAACTCAAACGAAACGGCCGTTCATTAGAGAAGTAAAATTCTTTTCATGTTGAATTATTAAGATGGAACAAACGGCTGCTATTAAATTTAACGCAAAACTTGGTAAAAGTGCCTCGGAAACGTACCAAATGATGAAACCAGTTTACGGTGAGTATTGTTTAAGTAGATCAAATGTTTTCCTGGGGCACAAACGTTTTTTGGACGGAAGAGATACGATAGAAGATGATAAGCATACCGGAAGACCAAGTTCATCTAGCACACCGGAGATTATTGAAAAACCGCATGATTTCGTGGCAAACAATCGATGTGCGTCACTAAGAATGATGGAAGAGTCTTTAAACATCAACAAAGACACGATTCGAACCATCCTGCATAAAGATTTGGGCAAAACAAAAGTCTGTGCTAAATTTGTTCCACACACGTTAACCAATGAACAAAAATCAAGGAGAAGTGCACATTGCAGAGACATCATTTCAGCCGCTGAAAATGTTCCACACTTCTTAAAATCGATTGTTATAGGTGATGAAACATGGTGTTTTCAATATGATTCTAAAACAAAGCGACAAAGGGCGGAATGGAAGTCAAAAAACTCGCCACAAGCCAAAAAAACAAGAAAAGTTCCATCTAAAATCAAAACAATGCTCATTACATTCTTCGATAGTAAGGGTATTATTCACAAAGAATTTGTTCCAAGTGGACAAACAATTACTGGTGAGTTTTATTTAAATATTTCGAGGCGTTTGATGGGCAGAATTCGTCGCATTCGTCCAGAATATTGAGATAAAAACAGTTGGTGCTTGTTGCACGATAATGCACCCAGTCACATCTCACTTCTTGTTCGTAGATTTTTGGCAAAAAATAACGTCTGTGTGTTGAATCATCCACCGTATTTGCCCGATTTAGCACCCTGCGACTTTTTTTTGTTCCCAAAACTTTAAATGACGTTAAAGGGGTGTTATTTGGATAATATTTCGACCATACAAACAGCTTCGACGCGTGCTTTGGAGGCAATTCCGCAAAGTGAACTGGAACAGGCATTCGAATCATTATGAAATCGCTGTAACAAGTGTATTGAAGCCGGAGAGACTTATTTTGAATAATAAACCAAAACAAATTATAATTTCTTGTTTCTATTTCATTTTACAGACCCAGTCTTAAAAATTATTTGACGCACTGTGTACATCTAGATTTCCAAGATAGCAGGGCGTTTCTTAAAATTGGTAGTGATATTTTATTCCACTCATCTTCCACTGTTTTCCATAGTCAAATAATTGTTTTAGGTCTGAGCGCTCTTTTTAGCAGTCCAAAGGCACAATAATCCTTTGGTGACACATCAGGGGACTTTGAAGAAACATGAGCAAAAGGTATGACTTGATACCCGTCTCTTTTTAGCACGTCATTTGTAAAAAAAGATCGTGTTTCTGTTATCGGTTTGTTTGTCCGTCCGTCCGTCCGTCCGGCTGTATCCACGATATCTCTGCAACTATTAGTACGATTTAAAAAAAGAATTGCATTGGGAAGCTTGAAATATACAAATCATGATCCTTTATTTCGTTTTTTTTACGATGTAAAATTTCGCCGGTAGAGGGCGTAAATGCAGCTGATGTCGAATTCAAAAATACGTTTTATTCCACATATTTGCTTCTAAACATCCAATTGAAAAACAATTTTTATCTTTCGATTCCATTTATATCGAAGAGTATTTTAGATATAGTTACTTTTTCAAATTATGCTTAGATTTTCCGCTAGGGAGCGTAAAAGTAAATTACCTTTTCCTCGATCACTCTTCTTCTAAAACTCCGATTTGAAAAATTTCTTTTTCAGCGGATACATCTCCTGATGGAAAATCTTTTGCATATAATTTCAATTTTTTGGTAAAGAATACTTTGGCCACCAGAGGGAGTAAGTGTTAATTTCCGCTTCTGATGTATTTGCAGCAAAATATGAGCTTCTAAAATCTCGATTGAAAAAAAGTCTTTTGTTGACCGATACTACTCATGTCGACAAACCTTTTAAGAACATTTTCTTCTTGAAATAATACATGGTTTCTACGCCAGGGGCGTAGATGTATATCTTATTTTTGTCAATATCTCTACTTCTAAGAGTCCAATTTGAAATATTCCTTCTTTGTTGGGTAGTGTTTTCGATGCGAAATGCTTTTCCTATAAATTCAAATTTACAAGTAAATCATAGACTTTCCGCTAGGGGGCACAAATGTAAATTGCGTTTTCTGCGTTATTTCTGTTTCTAAAGCTCCGATTTGAAAAAATCTTCCCGTATCGCATACAAAACCTGATGGAAAATATTTTTCACATAATTTATGATGTTTGGTGAAGAATGGTTTGGCTACCAGGGGTAATAAGTGTTAATTTCTGCTTCTGGTGTATTCGTAGCAAAATCTGGGATCCTGAAAACTCGACTACTTTTTAGCACGTCTTTTGTACAAAAAGATCGTGCTTCTGTTATCGGTTTGTCCGTCCGTTAGTCCGTCCATCAGTTGGTCAGTCCGTCCGTCCGTCTGTACCCACGATATCTCAGCAACTATTAGTCCGATTTGAAAAATTCTTTTTTCATCGGGAAGCTTGAAATATGCTAATGATGATCTTTTATTTCGTGTTTTTTTACGATGTACAATTTCGCCGGTAGAGGGCGTAAATGCAGATGATGTCGAATTCAAAAATACGTTTTATTCCACATATTTGCTTCTAAACATCCGACTGAAAAAAATTATATTTTTCGATTCCATTTATGTCGAAGAGTGTTTTAGATATAGTTACTTTTTCAAATTACGCATAGATTTTCCGCTAGGGGGCGTAAAAGTAAATTACATTTTCCCCGATAACTCTCATTCTAAAACTCCGATTTAAAAATTTTTTACTTCAGTGGATACATCTTTTGATGGAAAATATTTTGCATATAATTTAAAATTTTTGGTGAAGAATACTTTGGCCACCAGGGGCGTAAGTGTTCATTTTTGCTTCTGATTTATTTGTCATAAAATCGTAGCTTCTAAAATATCGATTAAAAAATTCTTCCGTGGACTGATTCCACAGTTTCTCCGCCAGGGGACGTAGACGTACATCTTATTTTTGTCAATATCTCTACTTCTAGGAGTCCGATTTGAAAAATTCCTTCTTTGTTGGATAGTGTTTTTCGTGTGACATGTTTTTCATATAATTTCAAAATTTTCAAGTAATTCATATACTTTCCGCTAGGGGGCGTAGCGGTAAATGGCGTTTCCCCCTATATCTATGCTTCTAAATCTCAGATTAGAAAAATTCTTTCTGCACCGGATACAGCTCCTGATGGGAAATCGTTTGCACATAACTTCTAATTTTTGTAAAAATTAGTTTGGCCACCAGGAGGCGTAAATCTTAATTTCCGCTTGTGTTGTATTTGCAGCAAAATATGAGCCTCTAAATTCTCGATTGAAAAAAAACGTCGTTTGTTGACCGATACTACTCATGTCGACAAACCTTTTAGGAAAATTTTCTTCTTGAAAAAATGCATGGTTTCTACGCCAGGGAGCGTAGATGTATATCTTATTTTTGGCAATAACCCTACTTCTAAGAGTACGATTTGAAAAGTACCATCTTTGTTAGATAGTGTTTCCGATGCGAAATGTTGTTCCCATAAATTCAAAATTTTCAACTAAATCATACACTTTCCGCTAGGGGGCACAAAGATAAATTGCGTTTTCTGCGTTATTTCTGCTCCTAAAGCTCTGATTCGAAAAATTCTTCCTGTATCGCATACATGATGGAAAATATTTTTCACATAATTTCTAACGTTTGGTAAAGAATGGTTTAGCCACCAGGGGTCATATGTGTTCATTTCTGCTTCTGAAGTATTTGTTGCAAAATCTGGGTTCCTGAAAACTCGACTAATTTTTTTCTTCGACCGATACCGCTTATACGGATAAACCTTTTGAGAATACTTTCTTCCTAAAATAATGCATATTTTTCCCACCAGGGGACGTAAAGTCACATCTTATTTTTGTCGATATCTCTGTTTCTAAGAGTTCGTAAGCTCACGATTCCGTTCACAGCAATATCTGAGGGATGAAAAACCCGATTTAAAATCTTCTTTCTTTCGTCAGATCTATTGTTTTCCATACCGGTTCCATTGACTTTGAATAGCTTTGATAAACTCCGAACGGTTTCAAAAGACGTGCTTATTACACCCAAAAATTCGGTGTCAACTTTCTTGTTTTTTCTTGGACCGATACCGCTTATATATATAAACCTTTTGAGGATACTTTCTTCCTAAAATAATGCATTGTTTTCCCACCAGGGGACGTAAAGTCACATCTTATTTTTGTCGATATCTCTGTTTCTAAGAGTTCGTAAGCTCACGATTCTGTTTACAGCAATATCTGCGAGATTAAAAACCCGATTGAAAATCTTCTTTCTTTCGTCAGATCTATTGTTTTCCATACCGGTTAGTAGTAGAAAATGACGGATCCGAGCTTAAAGTGGAGCCCATAGACTTAACATTAGGCTCCTTCTGGAGCAGGTGGAGCCAGCTGGAGCAAGCTGCAGCCGAGCGAACGGAGGGGGCGTGGTCAGTAGCAGCCTCCAATTCCCCGCTGCAATTTTTCCCCCTCGACTGAAGGGTGTGCTTATCTCCGAAGATAGTAGTATTTATTGGACTTTGTCGAATTTTGGGGGGAAATCAATGAAGGTTTATTCCTTTTTTTTTAATTTAATGAAGGTTTATTCATTATTTATTTTCCCCTCTCTCGACCCCATCCCCTTAGATTATTGTTATGTAAAACGTTTTTTCCCTCGTAATTTGTTGATGTATTTTTTTTTTCAATTAATTTTCATGAATTCCTCATGTGTCTTCCCTAATGAAAATTATGTAGGGTAAGTATTAATTAATCATTTCTCTTTTTTTCTCGAATAATACGGTCATGTCCTCATCTCAAGAAATGTTATTATGATATCTTATTTTTGTTCATAAATGTTTGATTTTGAGGGATGGCAACACCCGAGTGGGAAAGGGGTTGGATATAGGGGGATGGCAACTCGATGTGTTGCCCCCTAGCGGTGCTTCTTGGAACTTTCGATTGATCTTTGATTTTGAGGGATGGCAACGCCCGAGTGGAAAAGGGGTTGGATATAGGGGGATGTCAACTCGATGTGCTGCCCCCTAGCGGTGCTTCTTGGAACTTTCGATTGATCTTTGATTTTGAGGGATGGCAACGCTCGAGTGGGAAGGGGTTGGATATAGGGGGATGTCAACTCGATGTGCTGCCCCCTGGCGGTGCTTCTTGGAACTTTCGATTGATCTTTGATTTTGAGGGATGGCAACGCTCGAGTGGGAAAGGGGTTGGATATAGGGGGATGCCAACTCGATGTACTACCCCTAGCGATGCTTCTTGGAACTTTCGATGGATCTTTGATTTTGGGGGATGGCAACGATCGATTGGGGAAAGGGCACTGCGTAGGTGTTAGATATGATGATGCTTCTTGGAACTTTATTATTTCGATGGATCTTTGATTTTGAGGGATGGCAACGACTGAGTGGGGTCCGTTGGGAATTTTTGCATTAATTCCTGTGGTTTGCAAGCAAGATTTCCCCCCTCTTCAATACTATTTTTCCCCCGGAGGAAATTTTTACGTAACGATGCTGGGGAATTTTCTTTCCAAGGGAATAAAAATGCTCCTAAGGTCTTAGCGAGGTTCTAACTCACGATGATTTGGTTTCCAAAAATAGTCAGGGGGTCAAATGGTTTTCGTGTACTACGTATTCCCTATATATATATATTTTTAAATTACTTTTACGTTATTTCTTCATGTGTTTTTATATATTTTTCATATGTTTTGAGGGAGTTTTTTTCGTGTAGATGTAATGAATTTTCTGGGGAACTTTTCTTTTTCCTCCATTCAATTTTATTTCAGACCATGAGACGAGGAAATGCTTCTTTAGAAATTATTTCGTTCTTGTTCGCAGTAATTACTGGACATAGACTTCATGTTAATTCTGAGTCTTTCACCCCTGCAATAATATTTTCTCGTAATTTTTTCGTATGTTCAAGAACTCTACAGATCTTTCCCAGTTAAAATTCTGCTCAAACAATATTTTCGGTCTTTATTTCCTTATAGCTTCCCAATTTCCGATATTTTTCTTCCTCTATCTTTGAAATTTCATTAAACTTCTCAATAGGTCAGGATTCTTTTTTTTTTCTTGGACAAACTTATGAGTCCTTTTATTTACACTATCTTTTTTTTTTCCATTTCATTTCAGCAAACGATTATTTTAGATGCAACAAATCGTCAGATTTTGGTTTCCTTATATAGCATATTTTCCAACTTGCTTAAAAAATATTCCTCAAAACTTGCATGTATGTCAAATATACATTTTTTTTATTCTTTCGTAGTTTGCCATACTTTTCGTGGACTGCCTCGACAGGAAAGCATTCAATGTCAAGACATACAATCTAAAACCTTTTTCTTTCAATAAAATTTGTATTCTTTGGGCTGAATATTTTTCCGTCTCGTCCGAAAAAACATTCATTCTAGAGGCAAAGCGACTAATTCCGTTCTTCCCATAAACATTATTTTTTTATTTATTTGATATTCAGAGTTGTATACATTTACTATCCAAAAAAGAGATATATTTAATGTAAAGGTATATTCTTCCAAGCTGGGGAAATATATGTATATATTAGTTCATTTCCAGTTAAAGGAAATGCATCTTTATATTTCAATATGAAAAAAGAAGCCCTATAAGTGAAAGCTCAACCTAAAGACGGATAGATTGTTCCCACTCTCTCTACTCTATGACATTTCTTTACTGAATGAACCATGGCCTTTTTTTTCATGAACTGCTTTAAAATCTTCGTTCTCACTTTACTATTGTCAGATTCCATGTCCCTTCAGTTCTTTACTTATTCAATTTTAATTTATTAAGAGAGTAGAACTCTTTTAGGCTTTCGAACTCTTTTAGGCTTTCTATTGACAGATTCCATGTCCCTCCAGTTCTTTACTTATTCAATTTTAATTTATTAAGAGAGTAGAACTCTTTTAGGCTTTCGAAGTACTTTCAAGTCTTTCATTACGAAAATTTTCACTGTCATGAAAGAAGCCATAATCGAGATGATTTACTATCGTTTCAATGAAAGTGTTTACGCATTCATTGCTATGATGTCAGATTTCATTTTCTTGTACTTCGAACAGAAATGAGTTTGAATCATTCGTCGAGAAAACATTTTTCATATATATATATATATTTTGCCTCCGAATCAAACGAACTCAAAAAATAAGAGACGCACTTTAATATTTTTTTTCCTCTTATGAGAGGAATACGGGAATATGATACCAAAATTAAAGAATATAGAATATCGACTTTCCTCTCAACACCTTTCATCTACGTTTTTTTTATTTTTTTATTTTCAATAAGCTGTTTCTATATTTTTACAACTGAATAGAATTATTTATTGAAAAGTTCGAAGTAAGACGAAAAATGGTTTTGTTGATTTCCTAAGAGGATGATTTTGGAAATTTTCGTTTTCTGGTAATTGTAAAAATCTCATAGAATAACATGGGAAAACTAGCATGCATAAAAGACTGTTTTGGATCGAGTAAATTGAAAGAATTTTACAAAGTTCATTTCAGAAAAGTACATTCCTTCCTAGTGTCAAAACGAATCACTTCGTTTTTTCTAAGATACACTTTGGAATCTTATAAAAGTGCATAGGGTCAAAAACGATTTTGATGATTTTACTAAGATGACAGATTTCGGATTTCTTATGATAGAAAATACAGTGAATTTCCCATTGAATAACATGGGAAACTGCGAAATTTAAGAAGTACGTTTTCGTACAAGTAAAATATTTTAAAAGTCTTTTTTCGAATCAGTTGAAAACAGACAGGGTGTGTTTCTGAACAGCTCATTATTTCCCAAGATCAAAACGAATCACTTCGTTTTCTTTTTTTTTTTTTTTTCCTAATGTGCGTTTCTGAAAGAAGTAAAAATAGTTTAGCTAGAAAATTGGAAAGATATTTTTATGAATCCTAGACTGGTTATTTTCGTATAGCTAGAAGGGTCTTCAGTGAAAGCACTTATTCTCTTTACAAACTAAGAGAATGAAGTGTAGTCAGTTTGAAAAAAAAATTCAAACTCCCCTAAATTTAGCCTTTTGTCCTGGTTTCGACTCAATACTGTAAAGCATTGCTCTCAGACCAGTTGAATTCCTGGCCCTTAATGAAATACATTAAGCCTTTCCCTTAAAAATAAGCAATCTCTTCTTCAATACCAGATCCCCAATAAATTTCTTTAAGAGTTATTCATTCCCACTTTTACTTTTAAAAACTTAAAATTCATTATTATTTAACTCATTACAAAAAATGAAACTCATTCATACAGAAAAAATATAAATGAATAAAAATAAATAAAGTAGTCCTAAAAAGGACTGTTTTTCTGGGTCCCCTTCATACAGCTGCTCCATGATCGGTATAAGGAATTTTTTTTACCTGCTGATATCTCAGCACATTGACTTCACAGTCTCTAGCAAGTTCTTTACAATTATACTTTCCAAGAACGCTTTGGACGGGACATGGTCTCCAGTGACTGCAACAAAAGATTCTGCTAGAATCTTGGGGTTAAGCAATGCAACGGCATCATCGAAATACTTTTGCCACTTGGATTCGGGGGTGGCATATGCACAGCTGTGGGCCGTGATGTTTGCGAATATGCGATTTGGGGGTTGGTGGCACTCCATACAATAATATAAGTTATTGACATGTTCCTGAAGGCGATCCCTTACCATGTCAGCAAGCATGATGAAAAACTCTTCATCTCTCGAGATGGAAGCAACAGGGGAAGAAATCCTTGGATGGTGCAAAACAGCCTTTCTAAAGACAGGTCCAAATAGTAGTTGAGTAATGCTGTCCCATATTTTTCCACATTGATCAATAAGAGTTCCAAATTGTTGACAAGTCAGCTTTATCGGAACAGGATTCAATCGACGAAAACCATGAATTCTGGGGGAAAGCACTTCTAACGTGTAACTGCCAGAAGCATCTAAGAGGGAAGGACAGCAGGAAACGATAAGTTCACGATTAATCAAGATGTCACAATTCATGCCTTGAATCCAGTGTGATTTTCCCATGAATTTTCGGAACGTTGAAGCTGACATTGTTATTCCATTCTTAGAAGGGTAGAAAGATTCCCCATCTTTCCTATAACTTCGAATATGAACTCGGACCGTGTTGTTAAAATCGCATACTTTTGCAAACGTGTTTTCACCTAAATAAAAATGATGAGGTGCAAGATTTTTCATAGAAATTCTTGGGAGGATAACTTCTCCACACGATTTGGGCTTTAAAGGAACGGACTCACATAGCTTCTTAGCGAGAGTAGCAGAAATTTCACCACTTTGCTTCATCGTGGAAATGGAATCGGTAGCGCTCAAAGCAACAGACAAAAAAGAAGTGACTCGTTTGAAGACTAAAGACAAACTGAAGGAACAGCTCTTATTCTAAGTCAAAACTGAGAAGAGGTTGGAGTTCGTCACTTGTTTACTGCTTGAGAGGGAAAGAGCAGAGTCATGGGTAAAGAACACTCGGTTATCTTCTTTCTAAAAGTCAAATTCAATCTAATGTTTGGAGCATTCTTTTGTCGAGGCAGACCATGACTCCAATACGAATTAGTTGGTGGCAGGATCTGTAGTAAAGTTCCAGATCTCAAAGATAAGGAAACTGGTTTAAACCCGTTTCGCTTGAAAACAAGAGTCTCTTTCCTGTCCGAGAGATACTGATGTAATACAAGACAAAGGATCTAATTCAGCTTCGTCATCATGGTGATCACCGATTTGGTTATCACCATTTCTTATAAAAGTGCATGGGGATCAAAAAACGATTTTGATGATTTTACTAAGATGACAGATTTCGGATTTCTTATGATAGAAAATACAGTGAATTTCCCATTGAATAACATGGGAAACTACGAAATTTAAGAAGCACGTTTTCGTTCAAGTAAAATATTTTAAAAGGTAATCAGTTGAAAACAGACAGGGTGTGTTTCTGAACAGATCATTATTTCCTAAAATCAAAACGAGTCACTTCGTTTTTTCCTAACGTACGTTTCTGAAAGAAGTAAAAATAGTTTAGCTAGAAAATTGGAAAGAATTTTTTATGAATCCTAGACTGTTTATTTTTTTATAACTAGAGGGGTCGTCAGTGAGAGCACTTATTCTCTTTACAAACTAAGAGAATGAAGTGTAGTCAGTTTGAAAAAAATTCAAACTCCCCTAAATTTAGTCTTTTGTCCTGGTTTCGACTCAATACTGTAAAGCATTGCTCTCAGACCAGTTGAATTCCTGGCCCTTAATGAAATACATTAAGCCTTTCCCTTAAAAATAAGCAATCTCTTCTTCAATACCAGATCCCCAATAAATTTCTTTAAGAGTTATTCATTCATCCTTTTACTTTTAAAACTTGAAATTCGTTATTATTTAACTCCTTATAAAAATGAAACACATTCACACTTTTACTTTAAAAAACTTGAAATAACTTCATACAAAAATGAAACCCATTCCCTTTTTTACTTTTAAAATTATAGAAAAAATAGATGATACAGAACATAGGTTCACTTTCTCATTCACACTCATGCATACAGAAAACAAAATTAAATAGTGCTATTTGAGCTGCATGGAGGTGTCAAGATGGGTGGGAAAAACCTCCATCTATCATTCAATTGGACTAAAACTGTTGAAGGATGTGAGCTATTCTCACTAGCTCCTCCATGCAAGCTGTCTGTCTCGAGGTTGGCCATCCCAGTCGATGATTTTATTTCAATCATTTCCACTTCGGAATCTGAATCCCAAGTAAGATCAATAATTTCAACTTCGGAATCTGAATCCCAAGTAAGATCAATAATTTCCGGATCTTCAGAAGTTAAGTCAACAACCTCCGGTTCTTGGGTAGAGTCTTCCACAACCCAGAAGTTTTCCCACTGTGAGGGGGAGGAAGAGACCTAATCCACTGATTAACGTAGAAATCGTCTCTAGATTCCTGGAGGAGAGAAAAAAATATATATATATATATATATATATATATATATATATATATATATATATATATATATATATATATATATATATATATATATATATATAATAAGAAATAAAAAAAAATAAAACCCTACATCCTAGATAAAGCAAAGAGAAAAATTAAAAATATTCTTACCGAGTCGAAGTCCAGGGGAGGTGTAGGGGAATTATTTCCTTTCAACATCTGTGATTCTAATAGCATGCGTTACTTCAAAGAAAACTTCGAGAAGCTGTGAGAATCTGATATCTCTCTTGCTACTATTATACTAGCAGAAGGATTGATAAGGAGGGATCATGTGATAACATACACGGAATAGAATGGTCTTTGAGGTCAACTTAAATCGACAGATCGCTCTATTTTATAAACTTTCCATTGTACAGGAAATAACATCTTTCTCAATCACCATAGTTCATGGGACCTTCTAAGGAGGTAAAAATATTCTAACGCGTATCTAATCAATGTTCTGTATACTTAAGACCAAGCGTAAATGGAATCGATAGCACTCTTCCTCCCTGAAGGAAATGACGTCTGCATACATCTCAAAATCCTTTGTTCCCTAAGTCAAACGCATGGAGGGAAAATCAAGTAATCTTATCTGTATTCCTTCGTTGAAAGTGTATGTTTGTTTAGAAAAGATACAAAACATTTCCTTTCTCAAGTTAAATTCGAATCAGCATTACACTTTCAACGCAGGAATACAGTTAAGATTACTTGATTTTCCCTCCATGCGTTTGACTTAGGGAACAAAGGATTTTGAGATGTATGCAGACGTCATTTCCTTCAGGGAGGAAGAGTGCTATCGATTCCATTTACGCTTGGTCTTAAGTATACAGAACATTGATTAGATACGCGTTAGAATATTTTTACCTCCTTAGAAGGTCCCATGAACTATGGTGATTGAGAAAGATGTTATTTCCTGTACAATGGAAAGTTTATAAAATAGAGCGATCTGTCGATTTAAGTTGACCTCAAAGACCATTCTATTCCGTGTATGTTATCACATGATCCCTCCTTATCAATCCTTCTGCTAGTATAATAGTAGCAAGAGAGATATCAGATTCTCACAGCTTCTCGAAGTTTTCTTTGAAGTAACGCATGCTATTAGAATCACAGATGTTGAAAGGAAATAATTCCCCTACACCTCCCCTGGACTTCGACTCGGTAAGAATATTTTTAATTTTTCTCTTTGCTTTATCTAGGATGTAGGGTTTTATTTTTTTTTATTTCTTATTATATATATATATATATATATATTTTCTCTCCTCCAGGAATCTAGAGACGATTTCTACGTTAATCAGTGGATTAGGTCTCTTCCTCCCCTCACAGTGGGAAAACTTCTGGGTTGTGGAAGACTCTACCCAAGAACCGGAGGTTGTTGACTTAACTTCTGAAGATCCGGAAATTATTGATCTTACTTGGGATTCAGATTCCGAAGTTGAAATTATTGATCTTACTTGGGATTCAGATTCCGAAGTGGAAATGATTGAAATAAAATCATCGACTGGGATGGCCAACCTCGAGACAGACAGCTTGCATGGAGGAGCTAGTGAGAATAGCTCACATCCTTCAACAGTTTTAGTCCAATTGAATGATAGATGGAGGTTTTTCCCACCCATCTTGACACCTCCATGCAGCTCAAATAGCACTATTTAATTTTGTTTTCTGTATGCATGAGTGTGAATGAGAAAGTGAACCTATGTTCTGTATCATCTATTTTTTCTATAATTTTAAAAGTAAAAAAGGGAATGGGTTTCATTTTTTGTATGAAGTTATTTCAAGTTTTTTAAAGTAAAAGTGTGAATGTGTTTCATTTTTATAAGGAGTTAAATAATAACGAATTTCAAGTTTTAAAAGTAAAAGGATGAATGAATAACTCTTAAAGAAATTTATTGGGGATCTGGTATTGAAGAAGAGATTGCTTATTTTTAAGGGAAAGGCTTAATGTATTTCATTAAGGGCCAGGAATTCAACTGGTCTGAGAGCAATGCTTTACAGTATTGAGTCGAAACCAGGACAAAAGACTAAATTTAGGGGAGTTTGAATTTTTTTTCAAACTGACTACACTTCATTCTCTTAGTTTGTAAAGAGAATAAGTGCTCTCACTGACGACCCCTCTAGTTATAAAAAAATAAACAGTCTAGGATTCATAAAAAATTCTTTCCAATTTTCTAGCTAAACTATTTTTACTTCTTTCAGAAACGTACGTTAGGAAAAAACGAAGTGACTCGTTTTGATTTTAGGAAATAATGATCTGTTCAGAAACACACCCTGTCTGTTTTCAACTGATTACCTTTTAAAACATTTTACTTGAACGAAAACGTGCTTCTTAAATTTCGTAGTTTCCCATGTTATTCAATGGGAAATTCACTGTATTTTCTATCATAAGAAATCCGAAATCTGTCATCTTAGTAAAATCATCAAAATCGTTTTTTGATCCCCATGCACTTTTATAAGAAATGGTGATAACCAAATCGGTGATCACCATGATGACGAAGCTGAATTAGATCCTTTGTCTTGTATTACATCAGTATCTCTCGGACAGGAAAGAGACTCTTGTTTTCAAGCGAAACGGGTTTAAACCAGTTTCCTTATCTTTGAGATCTGGAACTTTACTACAGATCCTGCCACCAACTAATTCGTATTGGAGTCATGGTCTGCCTCGACAAAAGAATGCTCCAAACATTAGATTGAATTTGACTTTTAGAAAGAAGATAACCGAGTGTTCTTTACCCATGACTCTGCTCTTTCCCTCTCAAGCAGTAAACAAGTGACGAACTCCAACCTCTTCTCAGTTTTGACTTAGAATAAGAGCTGTTCCTTCAGTTTGTCTTTAGTCTTCAAACGAGTCACTTCTTTTTTGTCTGTTGCTTTGAGCGCTACCGATTCCATTTCCACGATGAAGCAAAGTGGTGAAATTTCTGCTACTCTCGCTAAGAAGCTATGTGAGTCCGTTCCTTTAAAGCCCAAATCGTGTGGAGAAGTTATCCTCCCAAGAATTTCTATGAAAAATCTTGCACCTCATCATTTTTATTTAGGTGAAAACACGTTTGCAAAAGTATGCGATTTTAACAACACGGTCCGAGTTCATATTCGAAGTTATAGGAAAGATGGGGAATCTTTCTACCCTTCTAAGAATGGAATAACAATGTCAGCTTCAACGTTCCGAAAATTCATGGGAAAATCACACTGGATTCAAGGCATGAATTGTGACATCTTGATTAATCGTGAACTTATCGTTTCCTGCTGTCCTTCCCTCTTAGATGCTTCTGGCAGTTACACGTTAGAAGTGCTTTCCCCAGAATTCATGGTTTTCGTCGATTGAATCCTGTTCCGATAAAGCTGACTTGTCAACAATTTGGAACTCTTATTGATCAATGTGGAAAAATATGGGACAGCATTACTCAACTACTATTTGGACCTGTCTTTAGAAAGGCTGTTTTGCACCATCCAAGGATTTCTTCCCCTGTTGCTTCCATCTCGAGAGATGAAGAGTTTTTCATCATGCTTGCTGACATGGTAAGGGATCGCCTTCAGGAACATGTCAATAACTTATATTATTGTATGGAGTGCCACCAACCCCCAAATCGCATATTCGCAAACATCACGGCCCACAGCTGTGCATATGCCACCCCGAATCCAAGTGGCAAAAGTATTTCGATGATGCCGTTGCATTGCTTAACCCCAAGATTCTAGCAGAATCTTTTGTTGCAGTCACTGGAGACCATGTCCCGTCCAAAGCGTTCTTGGAAAGTATAATTGTAAAGAACTTGCTAGAGACTGTGAAGTCAATGTGCTGAGATATCAGCAGGTAAAAAAATTCCTTATACCGATCATGGAGCAGCTGTATGAAGGGGACCCAGAAAAACAGTCCTTTTTAGGACTACTTTATTTATTTTTATTCATTTATTCCAAGGGACAGGAAAAGACCCAGAAAAAGACCACATGGGAGATGGGTGGATGAAATTCGTAAATATGCGGGAGTGACATGGAGGAGACTGGCACAAGACAGACCGTTGTGGAGGAAACTTGGGGAGACCTTCGTCCAGCAGTGGATTGATAATGGTTGACAATGATGATGATGATGATGATATTTTTTCTGTATGAATGAGTTTCATTTTTTGTAATGAGTTAAATAATAATGAATTTTAAGTTTTTTAAAAGTAAAAGTGGGAATGAATAACTCTTAAAGAAATTTATTGGGGATCTGGTATTGAAGAAGAGATTGCTTATTTTTAAGGGAAAGGCTTAATGTATTTCATTAAGGGCCAGGAATTCAACTGGTCTGAGAGCAATGCTTTACAGTATTGAGTCGAAACCAGGACAAAAGGCTAAATTTAGGGAGTTTGAATTTTTTTTTCAAACTGACTACACTTCATTCTCTTAGTTTGTAAAGAGAATAAGTGCTTTCACTGAAGACCCTTCTAGCTATACGAAAATAACCAGTCTAGGATTCATAAAAATATCTTTCCAATTTTCTAGCTAAACTATTTTTACTTCTTTCAGAAACGCACATTAGGAAAAAAAAAAAAGAAAACGAAGTGATTCGTTTTGATCTTGGGAAATAATGAGCTGTTCAGAAACACACCCTGTCTGTTTTCAACTGATTCGAAAAAAGACTTTTAAAATATTTTACTTGTACGAAAACGTACTTCTTAAATTTCGCAGTTTCCCATGTTATTCAATGGGAAATTCACTGTATTTTCTATCATAAGAAATCCGAAATCTGTCATCTTAGTAAAATCATCAAAATCGTTTTTGACCCTATGCACTTTTATAAGATTCCAAAGTGTATCTTAGAAAAAACGAAGTGATTCGTTTTGACACTAGGAAGGAATGTACTTTTCTGAAATGAACTTTGTAAAATTCTTTCAATTTACTCGATCCAAAACAGTCTTTTATGCATGCTAGTTTTCCCATGTTATTCTATGAGATTTTTACAATTACCAGAAAACGAAAATTTCCAAAATCATCCTCTTAGGAAATCAACAAAACCATTTTTCGTCTTACTTAGAACTTTTCAATAAATAATTCTATTCAGTTGTAAAAATATAGAAACAGCTTATTGAAAATAAAAAAAATAAAAAAAACGTAGATGAAAGGTGTTGAGAGGAAAGTCGATATTCTATATTCTTTAATTTTGGTATCATATTCCCGTATTCCTCTCATAAGAGGAAAAAAAATATTAAAGTGCGTCTCTTATTTTTTGAGTTCGTTTGATTCGGAGGCAAAATATATATATATATATGAAAAATGTTTTCTCGACGAATGATTCAAACTCATTTCTGTTCGAAGTACAAGAAAATGAAATCTGACATCATAGCAATGAATGCTTAAACACTTTCATTGAAACGATAGTAAATCATCTCGATTATGGCTTCTTTCATGACAGTGAAAATTTTCGTAATGAAAGACTTGAAAGTACTTCGAAAGCCTAAAAGAGTTCTACTCTCTTAATAAATTAAAATTGAATAAGTAAAGAACTGGAGGGACATGGAATCTGTCAATAGAAAGCCTAAAAGAGTTCGAAAGCCTAAAAGAGTTCTACTCTCTTAATAAATTAAAATTGAATAAGTAAAGAACTGAAGGGACATGGAATCTGACAATAGTAAAGTGAGAACGAAGATTTTAAAGCAGTTCATGAAAAAAAAAAGGCCATGGTTCATTCAGTAAAGAAATGTCATAGAGTAGAGAGAGTGGGAACAATCTATCCGTCTTTAGGTTGAGCTTTCACTTATAGGGCTTCTTTTTTCATATTGAAATATAAAGATGCATTTCCTTTAACTGGAAATGAACTAATATATACATATATTTCCCCAGCTTGGAAGAATATACCTTTACATTAAATATATCTCTTTTTTGGATAGTAAATGTATACAACTCTGAATATCAAATAAATAAAAAAATAATGTTTATGGGAAGAACGGAATTAGTCGCTTTGCCTCTAGAATGAATGTTTTTTCGGACGAGACGGAAAAATATTCAGCCCAAAGAATACAAATTTTATTGAAAGAAAAAGGTTTTAGATTGTATGTCTTGACATTGAATGCTTTCCTGTCGAGGCAGTCCACGAAAAGTATGGCAAACTACGAAAGAATAAAAAAAATGTATATTTGACATACATGCAAGTTTTGAGGAATATTTTTTAAGCAAGTTGGAAAATATGCTATATAAGGAAACCAAAATCTGACGATTTGTTGCATCTAAAATAATCGTTTGCTGAAATGAAATGGAAAAAAAAGATAGTGTAAATAAAAGGACTCATAAGTTTGTCCAAGAAAAAAAAAAAGAATCCTGACCTATTGAGAAGTTTAATGAAATTTCAAAGATAGAGGAAGAAAAATATCGGAAATTGGGAAGCTATAAGGAAATAAAGACCGAAAATATTGTTTGAGCAGAATTTTAACTGGGAAAGATCTGTAGAGTTCTTGAACATACGAAAAAATTACGAGAAAATATTATTGCAGGGGTGAAAGACTCAGAATTAACATGAAGTCTATGTCCAGTAATTACTGCGAACAAGAACGAAATAATTTCTAAAGAAGCATTTCCTCGTCTCATGGTCTGAAATAAAATTGAATGGAGGAAAAAGAAAAGTTCCCCAGAAAATTCATTACATCTACACGAAAAAAACTCCCTCAAAACATATGAAAAATATATAAAAACACATGAAGAAATAACGTAAAAGTAATTTAAAATATATATATATATATAGGGAATACGTAGTACACGAAAACCATTTGACCCCCTGACTATTTTTGGAAACCAAATCATCGTGAGTTAGAACCTCGCTAAGACCTTAGGAGCATTTTTATTCCCTTGGAAAGAAAATTCCCCAGCATCGTTACGTAAAAATTTCCTCCGGGGGAAAAATAGTATTGAAGAGGGGGAAATCTTGCTTGCAAACCACAGGAATTAATGCAAAAATTCCCAACGGACCCCACTCAGTCGTTGCCATCCCTCAAAATCAAAGATCCATCGAAATAATAAAGTTCCAAGAAGCATCATCATATCTAACACCTACGCAGTGCCCTTTCCCCAATCGGTCGTTGCCATCCCCCAAAATCAAAGATCCATCGAAAGTTCCAAGAAGCATCGCTAGGGGGTAGTACATCGAGTTGGCATCCCCCTATATCCAACCCCTTTCCCACTCGAGCGTTGCCATCCCTCAAAATCAAAGATCAATCGAAAGTTCCAAGAAGCACCGCTAGGGGGCAGCACATCGAGTTGACATCCCCCTATATCCAACCCCTTTTCCACTCGGGCGTTGCCATCCCTCAAAATCAAAGATCAATCGAAAGTTCCAAGAAGCACCGCTAGGGGGCAACACATCGAGTTGCCATCCCCCTATATCCAACCCCTTTCCCACTCGGGTGTTGCCATCCCTCAAAATCAAACATTTATGAACAAAAATAAGATATCATAATAACATTTCTTGAGATGAGGACATGACCGTATTATTCGAGAAAAAAAGAGAAATGATTAATTAATACTTACCCTACATAATTTTCATTAGGGAAGACACATGAGGAATTCATGAAAATTAATTGAAAAAAAAATACATCAACAAATTACGAGGGAAAAAACGTTTTACATAACAATAATCTAAGGGGATGGGGTCGAGAGAGGGGAAAATAAATAATGAATAAACCTTCATTAAATTAAAAAAAAAAAGGAATAAACCTTCATTGATTTCCCCCAAAATTCGACAAAGTCCAATAAATACTACTATCTTCGGAGATAAGCACACCCTTCAGTCGAGGGGGAAAAATTGCAGCGGGGAATTGGAGGCTGCTATTGACCACGCCCCCTCCGTTCGCTCGGCTGCAGCTTGCTCCAGCTGGCTCCACCTGCTCCAGAAGGAGCCTAATGTTAAGTCTATGGGCTCCACTTTAAGCTCGGATCCGTCATTTTCTACTACTCCGGTTCCATTGAGTCTGAATAGCTTTGATAAATTTAATTTGGGTCAGAACGGATTCAAAAGACGTGCTTATTACTCCCGAAAGTTCGGTGTCATCGTTCTTGTTTCATCTTCCACTGCTTTCCATAGTCCAATCATTGTTTTAGGTCTGAGCTGTCTTTTTAGCAGTCCAAAGGCACAATAGTCCATTGGTGACACATCAGGGGACTTTGAAGGAATATGAGCAAAATGCATGACTTGATACCCGTCTCTTTTTTCATCTTCCACTGCTTTCCATAGTCCAATCATTGTTTTAGGTCTGAGCGCTCGTTTTAGCAGTCCGAAAGTACAATAGTCCATTGCTGACACATCAGGGGACTTTGAAGGAATATGAGCAAAAGATATAGCCTTGATACCCGTCTCTTTTTTCATCTTCCGCTGCTTTCCATAGTCCAATCATTGTTTTAGGTCTGAGCGCTGTTTGTAGCAGTCCGAAGGCACAATAGTCCATTGGTTACACATCAGGGGACTTTGAAGGAATATGAGCAAAAGATACAGACTTGACATCCGTCTCTATTTTCATCTTCCACTGCTTTCCATAGTTCAATCATTGTTTTAGGTCTGAGCGCTCGTTTTAGCAGTCCGAAGGCACAATAGTCTATTGGTGACACATCAGGGACTTTGAAGGAACCTTTTTTAATTTTTTTCAAGAAACACAGACGTAGAATTAGATGTATAGCCTTATCTTAATTGAGTTCTACTCTTTGAAGGCTCTGTGGATAAAGGAAATGTATTTCCTCTTTAAATGTAGAAGTTAAAACATTATTTGGTAATATGTAGAATTGATTTTAACATTGTTTTAAACTTTTCTTAACTTGTGATTCCCATTGTAAGAGAAACCAGCAATAACCACGAATCCTTTACTGAAACTTCCTTCGGATTCTTGAAACCAAGTTTGTAAGTCTTTTCTCCTCTCTTGCGAACTCAATGGACTATAAGCAATCTCCCGTCCCTTATTTATTGTTTCTGGTTACAGGGAAGGGAGAGAGCCAGTGCAATAAGACCAACACAACATCCATACAGAATAAATTATCAACGTTTTTTCACAATTAAATGTTTTATTAACATCGACTATAGTTTCGCAGAGCGTCTGGCTCGGCATCATCAAAACGAATGGAACGTAAACATTCAAATCATTGTGACATCATCAGAGTTCTGACGGTCACGGTTTTTGGTGAGTTGTTTCCACGCGCTTGAAAGAAATGGCGTAGACGTCATGTCATTGACAAGTCGTGAAGAATTCCGGTATATGTGGAAAGCTTCTAATACATTAAGCTTGTTAGTCGAATCAGGTTTATCAATAAGAATAGCGTTTCTTACGTACGGAACTGTGAACTGAAGAAGTCATCAAAAGCCCAACATTGTCACGAAAATAACCATAAATTTTTGTTTGGAAACGCTATTCTTATTGATAAACCTGATTCGACTAACAAGCTTAATGTATTAGAAGCTTTCCACATATACCGGAATTCTTCACGACTTGTCAATGACATGACGTCTACGCCATTTCTTTCAAGCGCGTGGAAACAACTCACCAAAAACCGTGACCGTCAGAACTCTGATGATGTCACAATGATTTGAATGTTTACGCTCCATTCGTTTTGATGATGCCGAGCCAGACGCTCTGCGAAACTATAGTCGATGTTAATAAAACATTTAATTGTGAAAAAACGTTGATAATTTATTCTAAATGAACATCACAAGTGTGTAGTCTTGAATTATATATAACAACATCCATACCACACTGGTTTCGAACCCGGACCCCTTTGGGACGAATCATGAGAGGTCATCGCTAAGACCACTGCTCCATCGGGGCAACTACAACCGTTTAAATAGATCCAAGCTTCATCAATAGTCACAATAAATTTCCATCTGTCTCTGGCTAAGTGATTTTCATAAAGAAGTCTACACCGTGTTCTGCGCTCAGCCACGTGCCTAAGAAAAAGATCCATGCTTCATCAATAGTCACAATAAATTCCCATCTGTCTCCGGCTAAGTTCTCTACTCTTCCAAATCCCTACTTTAACCCTTTTTTCACGCTAGTATGGTTAGGAGAGAATACACACGGTGGATAGGAATTCACCCAGAGGGATTATTACTAATTTATCTGCTGTTTGTTTGTACTACTAAGTAGGATACCTCAACACGAAAAGTCTACTGTACCAGTGGTCTAAGCGCTGTATTTTGACTATTCGCGCGAGATGGGTTTGTGTTCGAATCCCGATGTGACATGGATGTTGTGTTTGCCATAAAGGAACCATTCCCTAAATTAGGGACGGACGACTGCTTGTAGCCCATTGAGTTGCTCACGGTGGTCATTAAACCTCCAATTAGCCGCCCCAGTGGCGCAGTGGTCTAAGGCAATGGCCTCTGATAATTCGTCCGAAAGGGGTCCGGGTTCGAATCCCGGTGAGGCATGGATGTTGTGTTTGTCTTACGGCACTGGCTCTCTCTCTTCGCTGGAACCAGTGACCCTAAATTAGGGACGGGCGACTGCTTATAGCCCATTGAGTTGCTCACGGTGGTCGTTAAACCTCCAATAAAAAAAAACAAAAAAAAAGCAGCAAAATGTCGCTGACGACTTGCTTTCGAAGAGAGGAGTGCAATGTAAGATCGCTTGCTTGAAGGAAGGGAGTTAAGGAGGATTTAGGTGTCGTATCTTCATGTCATGACGTTAAAATTTGATTTAGATAAACAAAAAGAACATTTTCCTTTAAAGAAATTGTTCAAGTACAGTACTGGTTCTCGCGAGCAAAAATCCAAAACTTTGAAATGAATTTAAGACAATGCATCCCCTGCAAGGAAAAATTTAAAGGAGACATTCTACTAACACTTGTATCTTACACTAATGGCGTTACTAGTTAGATCCGTGTATGTGTGTGTGTCCAGAGGAAGGGGTGGGGTTTCCAAGAATTCGTTTGCAGCCGGTAATGAAAATAATTAAAAATTCTTGCTTTCAGCGTTTTTGTAAACAAAGTTGCCCTCAAACTTGCCCTACCAAAAATAATACTCTCCCACCCGTCGCGCCCCCTGATTTCGAAGTCTAACGACGTCCCTGGTTTAATAGTTTCCGAGATTACGCGGCGGTGTTTTACAAACATGTATGGCGTTCATCCCCATTTTTTTTATAGCGCAATAATATGTAACCTAAATCCATCGGGAGAAGAAATGAGCTTTTGAATGGCGAAAGAATTTTCCAAATCGGTTTTAGTAGTTTCCGAGATTACAAACATACACACTTTTTCTCTTTATAATATTCACCTATTCGGAATTGTAGGAAAGCGCTATCTATCAGCAAATAAGTTGCAGACAGTATTTATTCGGATTTTGTAACTTATGCCAATGTGATTTTATAGATCGTGACAGTGTAGGTCATACGCAAACTATCGAATCCAATTGGAGAGCTCTGAAGCAAAATCTCAGAAGCCATTATTATTTTCATATAAATTCCGTATATTATCGTGAACTACTTTCTTTCACGTTGGGTGTGATCAGGTTGTATGTAAACAAAGCGGAACGATACACGGAAAATCGGGAGTTACTTGAAAGCGATCTGATTAGGTAGTGCAGGCAAAAATAATAAAAAATAAACGAAATTGCCAATGTCCACTGGAAAGAAGAAAGCTTTGCAACGGTGAAAGAGTTATTATCCAAATCGGTTCAGTAGATTTTAAGATTAGTAAAAAAAATTCCGTACGTTATCGTGAACTACTTTCTTTCAGATTGGGTGTGATCAGGTTGTGTGTAAACCAAGTCTGAACTCGGTCCTATCAGACGCAGCGCCATCTATTGACGTTGTTCGCATTAACAAACTGATTCCGTATCATTATTTACATTTGAGATTTTATTTATATTCACTTTCACATTAACAGATGGATATTTGTATTCTGAATTCGTAGTACTTGGGCAAGAGAATTTTTCTGTAGGAACTGGTGTAATTGATGTGTAAATTTCATTCCTTCTTTATTCTTCAACGATCTAGGGCCGAGATTTTGGTAAATGTGTAGATTAGAGTCTTAAATTATTTCGTCGGAAAAATATTAGTACCTGGAAAAAGTGCGACGTACAGATTTTAGAGTATGGAAATTAATGGCAAATGGTGTAGAAATTTCGTATTTTAAATGTCTTTTAAAGATTTTCATCGTAACATTTATCTGCAAGTTCGATGCTGTGAAGGGACGCTGTCGTAGGCCTAACGTATCGAACGTACAGGTAAATGTTACAATAAAAATCTTTAAAAGACATTTGAAACAGAAAATTTCTGCACCATTTAACATTAATTTTCACAATCAAAAACCTGTACGTCGCACTTTTCCGAAGTACTAATATGTTTCCGACGAAAAAATTTAAAACGCAAATCTACACATTTACCTAATATTTTACTTAATATGAGTTTATATAGCTGAGGTTTATTTCTAAAATTGAATTAGGCACGTAGTTATCAGAATGAAAATGCTTACCACAAACAACAGTTGAAGGTAACTTGTCATTTGGAGCAAAATCCTGACGAGATATTTCTTTCAGCAACAGTTGCTTTTGGTTCTGATTTGAGGGAAACTCATGAAATGAAAATCCCACGTTTTTCTTCTTAGAAGATGTGCACATCGGCACACAGCAGTAAACCATTTTGAAAATGGATTGGATTTTGTTGTGAAAACAACAGTTTGGTTTTAAAACTAGAAGTTTTTTTTAAAAGAAAAAACGACGAACATACACAATCCCGCCATTCAAACAACGCAGAAACTGAGGTGTTTATACCTTGGGACGCAGTGCCATCTAACGGCTGAAATCGTCCCTAACGCCCACTGGCCAATCACCAAAAGTCTATTGTCTTCAACGGTAATGTTACAGCCTGATAGGATCCAGTTCAGCCTTGGTGTAAACAAAGTGGAATGATACACGGGAAATCGGGACCTACTTGAAAGAGTTCTAATTCGGAAGTATATTACCTACAGATCAGTAAACTGTTCTCTGAGATTCAGAAATACAAATTACCAGATAATTTTTACCTACTGTTGCAGTATCAAGCTTCTCATTATCCAATACCCCAGACCAGACACTCACCGTTCCATTCACTTCTTCTATCCAATTTCCTTCTTTTTGGTTTCACTTACACACAGCATATCCAATCTATACTTATTCATCTCCACAATCACCTCATTCATCTTGTCATTTATTCCTGTAGTGTTCTATACAACAATCTTACACACACACTCGGCCGGGATCTCCTTTTCATGCACCTTTTAGAAATTCTAGGTCCATTCCGTGGTGGACCGTGCTTCTCAAGTTTGGCAGGTCAACCATATCCCACACTAGAGTCCTTTAATTTGTTCTGTCTTTGTGACTTTTTCGGTAGCAAAGCCAGATTTACTGGACATATAACAACAGGTACAAAGGTGAAACGATTGAGCTTACAGGTCCGTGCGACTTGCGGAACACGCAGACATCAATACTTCGTGCGGCCCCCATGGCTGGCAATAACTGCCGCTACACGCTGCGTCATCGAACGAAAGAGGCTTTGGATGCGGGCTCGAGGTATGTCGGCCCAGACTGCTTCCACACATTGCCACAGTTCATCAATCGTAGCCGCAGGTGGTGCTTGCCGGGCCACTCGGTTGACGATCAGCCACCAGACGTGTTCGATGGGTGACATATCTGGAGAACAGGCTGGCCAAGGCAGCAGTGAAACCTGGTGGGCCGTGAAAAATTGTTGCAAAATGCGTGCCACGTGCGGGCGCGCATTGCCCTGTTGAAACGTGGTTGCTGGCAGGTCCTGCAGGTTAGGGAAAACTACAGGCTCCAAAACGTCCGAGATGGTGCGGTGGCTGTTGAGTGTACCGGCGATGCGTACCAGAGGGTGCGGGTGTCATATCCAATTGCGCCCCAAACCATAACGTCAGGCAACGGACCGCTATGGCGATGCATAATGCAGGCGTCATACAGTCTCTCGCCGCGGTGCCGCCACACGCGGATCCGACCATCGTGGTGTTGCAGACAGAAGCGGGATTCGTCGGAGAAGACAATGTCGTGCCATTCTGTAGTCCAGGTGTGGCGATCGACGGCCCACTGCCGCCGCACTCGCCGGTGGTGTAACGTCAATGGTAATCGGTGCAATGGGTGCCGTGTGACAAGTCCCCGCTCCTGCAGACGACGTCGAACGGTACGTGCTGACACAGGTTGTTGCGCAACACACCCTAATTCCTGCGCCAACGTTCGTGATGTGGCGGTGCGAGCCGTCAATGCCCGCCACACAACATGCCGATCCTCCCGTTCGGTGGCGTGCCGTGGCTGCGGCACGCTCACGTCGATCCTGTCCGTCCCTCCTGCACCCACCGAATTCATACTCACCTCACTGTAGTTGGATGTCGTCCCACACGGGCGCCGATGTCTCGGTAAGATAAACCGCTGTCGCGATAAGCCACTATTCGTCCTCTGTCGAACTCCGAAACGTGCTGGAATGACTGCCGTATTCTGCGACGAGGCATAAGGAAGCTTCCCACGCACAGGTCCGGCGGCACAACACAGTTCCACTACTTACACCCCTCCTTCTGTGTACCCTTCTTATAGCGCTTCTCGGTGGCGTGCCGGCCGCACATGATTTGCATATGCCCTGCAATGCTAATCGTTTGCATGTCTTCTCGCGGGCGACGCATGCTGCGAATTTCAGGCCAATCGGATGCTTCCTTCTTGGTGTTGAATTTCGGGTGGCCAGCAGTGTATTAGTATAGATGTAGATTTCATACGCAACAACATAATATGACCAATCGATATATGGCTTTGCATGGCAAAGTTGCAAGAATTTAAAAGTGTTGAATTGTTCACTAGTTTATCGTTAATAAATAAATACATCTCTCTTTTCCACGTTCCAGAAACACACAGCATCCGAAAAAATTGTTTTTCAGCCGCCGCTGTGGAATTGAACTAACAGAACTCTTGATATCTAGCCGAGCGCGTTACATATACGCCACGGTGGCCAACAATCCACGGTGCTATGTATATTTTTAAGTCAGCTTCTGACATCATAAATTCGTAAGACGGGCTCAGCTACTGAGACGTCTCCATCTGGTGGGCAGTAACGGCACTAGCTGTATATATATTATAGCAGTTAAATCCAAAGGGCGAGATCCAAGGTGAAAATACTCCAAATACGTGGCGACAGTTAATAAATAAATTCATCGCATTTTTCCACGTTCCAGAAACACACAGCATCCGAAAAATTGTTTTTCTGCCGCCGCTGTGGAATTGAACCAACAGAACTCTCGATATCTCGGCTAGATATCGAGAGTTCTGTTGGTTCAATTCCACAGCGGCGGCAGAAAAACAATTTTTCGGATGCTGTGTGTTTCTGGAACGTGGAAAATGCGATGAATGTATTTATTAACTGTCGCCACGTATTTGGAGTTTATCGTTATTGCAGACAGTTTCCTCAGATTTCTAAACCACTATTGATAATTCGTAGAATTATCGATAGTGGTTTAGAAATCTGAGGAAATCTGCCCATAATAAATTAACTTTCGTTATGTAAGATTGGAAAGCAATAACCGAGTTTAAAAAGGCGAAATATTTCTTGAAAATCACGCAGTTCTGCTGATTTAGCGAAGTGAGTTACTATCCTGGGAGTAAGTAGTTTTGTTTAGCTCTGAAGATATCTTTCGGAGAAACGAATCAATTCACGAGCAGCCAAGCCATTCCTCACTCGCCCTGTAGGAGTTGATAGAGAGGAGTTCGTTGTGAATCTTAGGATACGTGACTAAAATGTTTACGAAGCTACGAATCGGACGAATACCTGCGTGTAAGGTAAAAGCAGCTCTTTACAATCTGAAAGCAGTGATTTTACGGAGTTCTTCGCCTGGTGCGGCGAAAGTCACCCATCTGACGAATTTCACTCATCTGCATATGTTCCACTCATTTGCATGAATTATTTTAGTCGCTCGCCTGTATCTCTCGACAGTCACATATTGCACTTAATTTCCTCGAACTAGAGTGGGCACTATTTGCTACTTTGTTCTTCGATAAAATTACGTGCTATTCCTCCGAAGCTTCTGAATCATTCATAATACATTCACTGTTGGATCGATGAATGTCAGAGAGTCAAATAAATCCTTCTATGATATCTTTCTCCGAGTTTCTTTCAAACAGCTTAAAATATTCGGAGAAATTTGAAATAACTCAATTTTGGGAATTTACAAAATATTTCCCGCATTGCAAAAGCAAGATGCTGCGTTCAAATAAATTTATGCTCTCCATAAAGAAATTTTTGTGAATTCGAACACCACTGCACTATAAGTGTTTCTGGGTTAACAGTTGAAAATAATGAAATCAAAAACTGAGATGATTTATACGGGGGCCATTCAAAAAGGAAGTATCGTTTCTCTCTATTATGTTACTCTCTATATACTGCTGCCGCTGTTTTAGAAATTTCGCGACACTCTTGCTTTCCTAGCTCGCAGCGCAAAACGTATTGAACACAAAAATATTAATTTTACATCGTTTGTAGAGAATTGTTTGGAGAACACGCTGAAATAAACCGTTTTTTGATTTTGAAGATACTTCAAGAGCTATTGTATGTCAAACTTAAGGTAAGCAAAAAAAGTGCTATCAGGCCGCGTTCCGGACACACTAACAGCAACAGAACCACGAAACTTTGTAGGCATGTCCGAATTTTTGCACCTCGTCGCTCTTTTTTTTAATTTCGATTTATTTTACGAGAAATTAAATTTCTAAATTTCACAAAATTCCCTATTTCGCGATGGGATCCATTAAAAAAAACGGATATATGGCAAACTATAAATCATAAAGCATTGTATGTTTTACAGCATAAATTTACAACTATCGACCCTTTTTTACAAAAAAAAAAAAAAAAAAAAGTAAAAAAAAAGTCATTTTCTGATTTTTAAGCATTTTTTAAAGACGCAAAGGAAAGAAACGAACGGCTTGTCTGTCTTCACGATAAGCACAGAGAAAGTTCTGGTCGCATGACCTGCTGCCATGGTGACGCAGGGAATTTGTTATGCATATGTTTTGTTGGTAAAGCTATCTCAGTCGTTTAAGGTGGACGTCAAGTAATTTTGCTTCCTGTACTTACAATGGAAAACTTTCTGTACACATTTTCCTCACAATTACTGCGTTCCCAAAAATGAAAATTTGAGCATCGATTAAAATAGCTTCATTTTATAACTTGGAATACTTAATATTTTCTAAAACATAACCATAATTATGCAATCCAACATTTGTTTGTCTACTGACGTCATCAAAGTACAGGTCGCGCCATCTTTTTTCTGGACAATTAATGCCTTCCCAAGGATGAAAATTTGAACATCGATTAAAATAGCTTCATTTTATAACTTGGAATACTAAATAATTTCTGAAACATAACCATAATTATGCAATCCAACATTTGTTTGTCTACTGACGTCATCAAAGTACAGGTCGCGCCATTTTTTTTTCTGGACAATTAATGCGTTCGCAAGGATGAAAATTTGAACATCGATTAAAATAGCTTCATTTTATAACTTAGAATACCTAATATTTTCTAAGACATAACCATAATTATGCAATCCAGCATTTGTTTGTCTACTGACGTCATCAAAGTACAGGTCGCGCCATCTTTTTTCTGGACAATTAATGCCTTCCCAAGGATGAAAATTTGAACATCGATTAAAATAGCTTCATTTTATAACTTGGAATACTTAATAATTTCTGAAACATAACCATAATTATGCAATCCAACATTTGTTTGTCTACCGACGTCATCAAAGTACAGGTCGCGCCATCTTTTTTCTGGACAATTAATGCGTTCCCAAGAATGAAAATTTGAACATCGATTAAAATAGCTTCATTTTATAACTTGGAATACTTAATATTTTCTGAAACATAACCATAATTATGCAATCCAGCATTTGTTTGTCTACTGACGTCATCAAAGTACAGGTCGCGTCATCTTTTTTCTGGACAATTAATGCGTTCCCAAGGATGAAAATTTGAACATCGATTTAAACAGCTTCATTTTATAACTTGGAATACTTAATATTTTCTAAAACATAACCATAATTTAGCAATCCAGCATTTGTTTGCCTACTGACGTCATCAAAGTACAGGTCGCGCCATCTTTTTTCTTGTTTCAACACCACCAAAGGAAAAAGTTATTTATTTTTAATATAATTATGATTATGTTTTAGAGAATATGACGTATTTCAAGTTATAATATGAAGCTATTTTAATCGATGTTCAAATTTTCATCCTTGGAAACGCATCAATTGTGAAGAAAATGTGTAAAGAAGGTTTCCCATTGGAAGTATAGGAAGCAAAATTACTTGACGTCCACCTTAACAGTTGAAAATAATGAAATCGAAAACTAAGATCACTTATACGAGGGCCATCGAAAAAGTAAGTATCGTTTGAAGATAAAACAAAACAAGAAAGATGACACCGAATTTCCGGGTTTAATGAGTACGTCTTTAGAATTCGTTCTGACGCGAATTAAATTTATCAAAGCTATTGAAAGTCAATGAAACCGGTATAGAGTACAGCAGTATCTTACCGCAGAAAAAAGTTTTGCGATCGGGGTTTTAATCCCGCGGTATTGCCGTAAACGGAATCGTGAACTTACGCCTTCTGGTTGAAGCCTTGTGAGTTAAGAAAAATTTGAAAATATACAAGAGACATTTTGCAGTTGAAACGCTCTCCAACAAAGAAAGAATTCTACAAATTGGACGCCTAGAAGCAGAGATATCGACAAAATAAGATATGCGTCCACGCGCCCTGGCGGGAAAAACATGCATAGTATTCTCAAAAGGTTTTTCGATGTGAGTTGTATCGGTAAAGGAAAGAATTTTTTCAGTCGAGTATTCAGGAGCTCAGATTTTGCTGCAAATTCATCAAAAGCAGAAATTAACACCCCCCTCTTCTGGTGGCCAAACCATTCTTTACCAAATATTAGAAACTACGTATATGAGAAATATTTCCCATCAGGAGCTCTATGCGATACAGCATTTTTTTTTTAATGGGAGGCTTCTATTTTTTTTTTTTTTTTGATTGGAGGTTTAACGACCACCGTGAGCAACTCAATGGGCTATAAGCAGTCGCCCGTCCCTAATTTAGGATCACTGGTTCCAGGGAAGGGAGAGAGCCAGTGCCGTAAGACAAACACAACATCCATGCCTGACCGGGATTCGAACCCGGACCCCTTTCGGACGAATGATCAGAGGCCAGCGCCTTAGACCACTGCGCCACCGGGGCGGCTAATGGGAGGCTTAGAAGCAGAAATATCGGGGAAAACGCTATTTTCCTTAATGCCTTCTGCTGGAAAATATCAATAAGTCACTTGAAAATTTTGAAATTATATGAAAAACATTTCACACCGAAAAAGCTATACAACAAAAAAGGAATTTTTCAAATCGGACTCTTACAAGTAGAGATATTGCCAAACGAGACCAGCAGAGAACACAGTTGCCAAGAATGGGTGAACTTTGTCAGCAATGATGTTCAGATACCTCACAGCTATCAGCGATTGTGCTATTGGGATAATGGGGCCTAAAGTGTCCCAAGAAAACATCGCCCACAGCATAACACCGCCTCCACTGGCCTGTTTCCGCCCAACAGTGCATCCAGGGGCCATAGCCTCCGTTGGTAAACGGCGTATCCCCGCTCGGCCGTCTACATGACTCACTAGGAATCTTGATTCGTCAGACCAGGCCACTTTCTTGCAATCATCCACAGTCCAATCTCGATTATCTATGGGCCCATTTCATGCACTGTTGGTGATGACGTGCGGTGAGCATGAGGACTGGACTGGGTTTTCGGCAACGCAGGCCCATGCGCAGAAGGTTACGATGAACTATGTACTGTGACACATCAACACTGTTGTAGCTACTGGTGATTTGTAAAAAAGGTTTCCATTGGCCCTGTGGTCGCTGTAAATAATGCGCGATTGTCTCCGCTCCCCATCTGGCATCATTGAGCTGCGAACGACAGACGGCTGGACGACGGTACGTCGTTTGGCCATATGTGCACCACTTTTGATACGTACTCACTAAAGCAGCAAGTTAACAACCCATATGCCGCACCGTTTCCGAGTTTGTAGTACTAGGCTATCATAATTTGCCCTTTATCAAACTCCGATAAATCGTCAGCTTTCCCCATTCGGACTCCGAACACAATACTAACAGGAAGCCGGTCCCTGGGTTGTATATACTATACCGTGCAAGTTAATTGGGACAAGCTATTTTATTCTCAGAATTGTAATGTGATCACCAGTTGATGTCGGAAACCCACGTAAACCGGTTTTATCAGCTGTGAGGTGGTGCGACTGTTAGAACTTATTAGTAAGAATGTGGTTTGACCGGTTTTAAATAGGAAATAGGCACTTCAGCTTCAGTTGTGAGCTTTCGTGGGTGACAGGTGGATGTTAGTTTCTGCTCTCTGTGAGTACGTGTTGCTTTCGTGTATTGAAAATGGATATTTCCCCGAGGAAGCGTGCAAAAATAATTGCTCTGAAGGATCACACTTCTATGACAGTGAGATATATCGATTCTGCAGTTGGCGTAGGCAAATCAAGTGTATCAAGACTGCTTACGCGATACAATGCATCTGGATCATCGTCTCCAAAAAGGAAATGTGGAAGAAAACGAAATACAACTCCACGAACCAATAAATATCTAATCAGAAATAGTAAAATGAATCCAAAAAAACAAAAAACAAAAAACAAACAAGCACCAACCTTCAGAGAGGTTTATTAGCTAGTGGTTGTGATGTTAGCGATTCAACTGTACACCGTAGGCTTCTGGGAAGTTTGCCGGAAGGCAAGAAGACCAACGAAAAAACAATATTTGAATGCGAAAATGAAGATAAAACGTTTAGCATGGGCCAAAAAATATAAATCATGAACCGCTGACGACTGGAAAAAGGTAATTTTCAGTAATTTATTTGTGCAGGGTTACCAAGCAAATGTCGTTAGACGAAGCAACTGTGAACCCTTAAGACCTGAGCATGTCAAACAAACTGTAAAACATCTTCTGAAACGGATATTTTGGGGGTTTTATTCACATCAAATGGCACTGGCAGCTTAGTTCCTGTTCAAGGTATGATGAATTCAGCCAAGTACGTAGAAATATTACAACGTAGGATTGTTCCATTCTTGCAAACTTTTTACGGGGCATTTCAACATGACTTGGCCCCATGTCACAATTCGAAATTGGTCAAGCTGGAAAATCAAATTCATTTGCTTGATTGGCCTGGAAATTCATCAGACTTAAATCCCATAGAAAACTTGTGAAATATTTTGAAGAGACGTTTAGGTAAAATGGACTGTACAACCAAAGAACGCATGATAACGAATGCTATAAAAGTGTGGTCTAATAAGTCAAAAATACGTGCACTTAATTAGTGGAGTCAGTGCCAAAACGAATTCAAGAGGTCATTTCAGCTAAAGGAGGACATACTTCATACTAATACAGGTATTTATCAGTGCATATCAAGGCATAGAATGATATAAAGGCGAAGGTTTGGAAAAAAAGAGTGATTTTTTACTTTGTCCCAATTAATTTTTTTTTTTTTTTTTTTTTTTTATTTGAGGTTTAACGACCACCGTGAGCAACTCAATGGGCTATAAGCAGTCGCCCGTCCCTAATTTAGGGTCACTGGTTCCAGGGAAGGGAGAGAGCCAGTACCGTAAGACAAACACAACATCCATGCCTGACCGGGATTCGAACCCGAACCCCTTACGGACGAATGATCAGAGGCCAGCGCCTTAGACCACTGCGCCACCGGGGCGGCCCCAATTAATTTGCACAGTATAGTACAGTGCTCTGTGAACTTCGCACCTTAGCCTCCATTGGGTCTCCAGGCGCCCTCATCTAGGCTGGTGGTGGTCATACACTGCTGGACAATTGCTAAGGACGGATCATAAACGGCTATATAGCGCATAAAAAAGGAGGTGTGGTTGGATGCCAAGTGAAATAAAATAATGCCAGAATGCCAGGACATTACAAGAAAGACAATTTATTGTGCTCTGAAATCCAGAAGGCTTTGGAACGTGTTCAAGGGACAAGCAGGCCATTTTGTGCAGAATACGTAAACGTGAAAAAAATGCAATTACCGTCCGCAGGCGTTCCGGCGTATGATGTCAATACGGGATATGGCCACCATGGAGGGCGATGCATGATTCCACACGTCGTGTCATGCTTGGCACAACATTATCAAGCAGCTGTTCGGGTAATTTATCCCATTCCTCTGTCAGTGCACGGATGAGGGTGTCCTTGTTTGTTGGAGGGCATTGACGACCAGCAAGGTTCCTCCCCAAAGCATCCCACACATTTTTAAAGGGATTCAGATCTGGAGAGCGTGCTGGCCATACGAGGCGTTGAATATCCTCGCTCTCAAGACACTACTGGGCAGCGACTGTTCGATGACATGTTGCGTTGTCGTCCATGAAAATGAATCTATCACCGACAGCACCACGGAACATGCGAACATGAGGTAGCAGAACATCATTAATGTATCGTTGGCCAGTCATAGTTCCAGTTGGAAGCACATAGAGGGACGTACGGCCATTGATCATGATGCCAGCCCATACCATGACACTACATGTCGGATATCGGTCCCTTTCCTGTATGTTTGCTGGACAATATGCAGTACCACTATCACGCCAGATCTGTTGTCGTCGACAATCAGACGATAGACTGTATCTACTCTCATCTGAGAAGAGGACAGCAGACCAGTCGTTATCAGTCCAATTGCGATGTTGATGGCACCATTGCAAACGGGCGGTACGGTGATGTCTGGACAATGGGATGCACACAACAGGACGGCGTGCGTATAGTCCTCCTTCATGCAAACGTCTGGCGACAGTTTTTCGGGAGATCCGCTTGCCAGTAGCAGCCATAAACTGATTTGCTACCTCACTAGCTGTGCTGCGCCGGTGTCTTTTTGTTGATAGCACTATGTACCGATCTTCTGCAGGTGTCGTACTGCAAACTCCACCTCCCCCGTGACGTTTGCTACACTCTCCATTTGTTTGAAATGATTTCCAATGCCTTGAAACAACACTGTGGCTGACGTCGAACTCCCTGGCAACATCTGTTATTTTTCGCCCTTCTTCAATCTTGCCAATAATACGGCCACGCGTAAAATCATCTAGGTGATGTCGGGAAGACATACTGAAAATTGCAAGTTCGTCAATTGATTCTTTCCCTTTCAACTTTGCGTTTGAACAACAACCGTCAATACGCGTCAAATCCTTTATATCTCTTATCAGCGCTATGACGTCACGAACAAGTTCGGCAATCCAAAATTTGCACACGCACAACACGTCTTACTGTATCCCGCACTTATGCTAATTTCCACATTTTCCTGCCTTCCATTTTATGGTTGCTATCGTTGCTATTTTCATCCGTCCTTAGCAATTGTCCGGCAGTGTAATATAATGGCTCGTCGGTGTAGCTATGACACGTGTCATACCTAAATGGTCAGTAAAAATCAGCTGAACTGAATCGAAACTAATGATGAAGTCTCCACATAGTTCACGAATGTTGATTTGGCTATTTTCCTGAACAGCTGTAAGTACACGTTCGCCACTGTTTTGTCTTTTGCTCATTGCGGGTCTCACAGACCGTTCAACACTCTCAACACTTTCACGACCATCTTTAAAACGTTTATGCCACTCATAAACTTATGCACGACACATACAATCAACCCCATAGACTTTTTGTTACTTTAAGTATGTGTCTTTACAAGTTTGGCAAAATATTTGACAAAATCTGATGCAAATTCGGATGACCCATTTTTTTCCGACGAAGCAAATGCGACGAACAATTTCACACACGTAAGAAGAAACAGCATTGTTAAAAAAAAAAAAAACACGCGCGTAAACGAGACGTGACTCACATCATATGCGTAGAAGGTTCTTACGTCAACCTGTGCCAAGCCGCTTCTTGTTGTGTCCTGTGATTCCGAACTTATGAAAGCAGTCTCGCACCTCCTACAATGAACTTTTTGTAATACTTTCTTAAAAGTTCATCTCCACATAGTTGATCCACTATTTTCAAACTGTGATTGAAAAAGCAAATATCTCTTTCAGAAAATGCTTGTATGAAAATGAAAATTGGTTAAATTAAGGAATAATGTTCCATTAGTAGTAAGGGCATCAAACATTAGTTTTCTAGGAGAAATACTATATTTTTGAAATATATAGGAGTCACATTATTGTGACCACTAGCTAATATCGAGAGTAACCGCCGTGAGCAGCGCGGACAGCAGCTAGACGGGCTGGGAGCGACTCAATAAAGTGCTAGAAGATGTTCACAGGTATCTGGAACCATGCCGACTGCAGCGCATCTGACACCTGCTGGAGGGTGCGTGTTGGAGGATCCATAAAGCAAACAACACGACCGAGGTGGTCCAACCGATGCTCAATTGGGTTTCGTCTGAGAAATTAGGGGGTCAGGGAAGTACTTTGAAGTCTTCATCCTGCTCTTCCAACCACTCTCGAACATTTCTAGCTGTGTGACCCGTCGCATTGTCGTGCTTAAGATTCCATCCGCCCCAGGGAAGACAATCAGAATGTGTGGGTGTACGTGGTCTGCAAGGATGGAGTCATAACGATTTCGGTTATAGTGCCTCCCACAAATATGAGTGGACCCAGGGAATGCTAAGAAAACATTCACCAGACCACAACGCTGCCCCCACTAGATTGGGTTCTTCCAGCCATGGTTGAAAAGTGTTTGTTCTCCGATGTTTCTCGTCTTATACGCCAACGTCCATCCATTCGATGAAACAGAAAACGTGACTCATCGGAGAAAGCATTCCTTTGACAATCAGCGGAAGCCCAATTCAGACACTGACGTGCAAATGTAAGCCTTTTCTGGTGATGCACCTTCGTTGGCATAGGTGCAGTGACAATCCGTCTGCATCGGAGCCTCATACGGAGCAGGGTTCGCTGAAATGTCGTTTTAGACACACTTCCGGTAGCCCCATGGTTCATTCGGCCCGTGAGTTTCTCCATTGTAGCGTGTCGATCGCCCCTCATGCACCATCGCGGCCGACGTTCATCTCTCACATCAATGGCACGTCGCTTATTCGCAATGGTGCCATTTCACCAATCACGATACACTTTAACCACAGCAGCACGCGAACAGTTCACAAACTGCAATGTTTCAGAAATACTACCACTCTTGGCCAGAAAGCCGATAATCGTCCCTTTTTTGCAAATCTGATAAATCGCTCCTTTTATCGATGACAGCAACGAGCGATATGTTTTCAGAATGCCTACGACACACCTTATATACACTCCAAGCCAGTTCACGACACGTGCCTTCATTTGCTACGCGTTGTTGACGTCAAAAGAAGGAGGTGGTCACAATAATGGGACTCGACCGTGTAATTTCTACAGTAGTATCGTGAAAACTGGAAGATTCGCTTAGGTATTTTCACAGTTCTACGTTTTTTTCTTATTCCGCACTCTGGAAAAACGAATGGATGCTTTACTTTAATAGCTTTTAAATTAATATCAATTTGAATACAAATGACAGTGTTCATCGCAGATCAAGCACAACTAAAACTTTTGTGAAAAAAGCAACACCAGTAGATCAAGCACAACTAATACTGCAGATAGTACACTGCTGGCCACCCAAAATGCAACACCAAGAAGGAAGCATCCGATTGGCCTGAAATTCGCAGCATGCGTCGCCCGCGAGAGGACATGCAAACGGTTAGCATTGCAGGGCATATGCATATCATGTGCGACCGGCACGCCACCGAGAAGCACTATAAGAAGGGTGCACAGAAGGCGGGGTGTAAGTAGTGGAAGTGTGTTGTGCTGCCGGACCTGTGCGTGGGAAGCTTCTTGCTGCCTCGTCGCAGAATACAACAGTCATCCTAACACGTTCCGGAGTTCGACAGAGGACGAATAGTGGCTTATCGCGACAGCGGTTTATCGTACCGAGACATCGGCACCCGTGTGGGACGACATCTAGCCACAGTGAGGCGAGTATGAATTCGGTGGCTGCAGGAGTGACGGACACACCCCCGAACGAGAGGACCGGTATGTTGTGCGGCGGGCATTGACGGCTCGCACCGCCACATCACGAACGTTAGCGCAAGAATTAGGGTGTGCTGCGCAAAAACCCTGTGTGAGCACGTGCAGTTTGAAGTCGTCTGCAGGAGTGGGGACTTGTCACACGGCGCCCATTGCTCCGATTACCATTGACGTTACACCACTGGCTAGTACGGCGGCAGTGGGCCGTTGAACGCCGCACCTGAACAACGGAATGGCACGACATTGTCTTCTCCGACGAATCCCGCTTCTGCCTGCAGCACCACGATAATCGGATCCGCGTGTGGCGGCACCGCGGCGAGAGACTGTATGACGCCTGCATTATGCATCGCCATACCGGTCCGTCGCCTGGCGTTATGGTTCGGGGCGCTATTGGATATGACACCCACACTCCTCTGGTACGCATCGCAGGTACACTCAACTGCCACCGCACGATCTCCGACGTTTTGGAGCCTGTAGTCCTCCCTTACCTGCAGGACCTGCCAGCGGCCACGTTTCAACCGGACAATGCGCGCCCGCACGTGACACGCATCGTGCAACAATTCTTCACGGCCCACCAGGTGTCACTGCTACCGTGACCCGCCTGTTCTCCCGATATATCGTCCATCGAACACGTCTGGTCGCTGATCGGCAACCGAGTGGCCCGGCAAGCAGCACCTGCGGCTACGCCTAATGAACTGTGGCAACGTGTGGAAGCAGCCTGGACCGACATACCCCAAGCCCACATGCAAAACCTCTTTCGTTCGATGCCGCGGCGTGTAGCGGTCGTTATTGCCAGCCATGGGGCCCACACGAGCTATTGATGTTTGCGCGTTCCGCAAGTCGCACGGGCCTGTAAGCTCAATCGTTTCACTTTTCTATCTGTTGGCATGTGTCCGGTAAATCTGGCTTTGCTATCTTTCTTGGTGTTGCATTTTGGGTGGCCAGCAGTGTAGATCAAGCACAACTAATACTGTTTGTGAAAATAATAACACCACGAAAGAATCGTCCTGTTCAAATGAAATTTATATCACAGATTCCTCATGCTGTAGGTGATAACTGATTGCATTAGTAGAGCTACACAAGATTTCCCCCTTAAGATCTCAGTATCGTGTGAAGCCATCTCGAGAAAAAATAACAGCGTCTGCACGGGTTGGATGTTTTGATATCGTCCTGGGGAAAACATTGTTTTGCTACGCTGCTCAAAAGCGAGACTAGAGTTCATTTGTGGTGACTGGCGGAGGGACTTGACGGGCCAGTCGTTTAGCGGACATGTCTTAGACATGTTTGATCGGCGGTATATTTTGCGAACGTACGGGCCAGGGAAGAAGCGGTATCTTCCCTGCATGGAAGAAGCCTTGGACGTTCCGGCCCCCATGTGGACAAGCATTGTATTGCTGGAATACAAGGCCACCAGGACAACTCTGAACGAAGGGTATAACATCTGCCTCTAAAACGTTCCTCGTGTATCACTGGCAGTTGAGAACATCAAAAACTCTATTGAATATCTTTTTTCGGTCAGATGCTACTAACTATGAAACTTCTTGAGTGTATTTTCTTCCCAAATAATAATTCAAAATTTCGCCGCTAGGGGCGCCAACGTTTAATCTGTTTTTCTCAATATTTCTGCTTCTAAATGCGTGATTTGAAAAATTCTTTCAACATCGGATGCCATTTACCATGTAAAATACTTTAGCTTAGTATATGAGAAATTTTATAGTTCGCAGTTTTGTCGCTAGGTGGTGTTCTTTTACTTGAGTTTGCAGCCGTAGATCCTCTTCTTTCAACTTTATGCCAATCGCTACAGTAAATATGGGGAGCATTATCCTCTTTAAATAGTTCATAAATTTCCCGCTAGGGGCGTGAAGGTCGAATCCATTTGCTAACTATCTGTGATTCCCAGATACACATTTTAAGTCATTTTTCCATGGCATAGCCTTTTCCACGAAGAATATTCTTCGCCTATTTTCAATTTTTCCATTACGCAAAATTCTTCCGCTAGAAGGCGAAGAGTTACATCATGTTTCCTCCCACACGCATTTTCGTAAAAATCCGCGCACCAAGAAAGAGGCGTCGGACTGAAATGAGATTTTTGTAGTGAGATGGTACATACCAAGGAAAGAAGTGATTACAATATCACAGCAGCAGGACGATTTCCCCGCTGACATACGGTATACATTCCGGTCAGCGTTAGTACCGCGTCGGACCGCCTCGTTCTCGGATACATATATGGTGATACGGTCCGGCATAGAGTCCTATAGATGCCGTATGTTTTCCTGGGACAGATTGGCCCACACTTCTCGCGACTGATGCTCTAAATCACAAACATTGGGACATGGAGAAAGCTGGAGTCCCATCTGGTCATACACGTGCTCGATAGGCAAGAGATCAGGCAATTAGGAAGGCCACGGAAACGTCGAAGCATGACGTAGACAGTCCTGGAAAACCCGAGCCGTGTGCGGACGGCCGTTATCTTGTTGGTAAATGGCTCCGGGCCGCCCCAAGAAAGGCAGCACATAGGGCAGTAGGATCTCCTGTATGTAGCGCCGGGGCGTCAACTTCCCACGGATCACTGTGAGGGAAGTTCGGCTGTCATGCGCGATGGCTCTCCAAATCATCACGCTTGCAGTTCGGGATGTGTGCCGCTGTACAGTGGGTCTGGGATGGTAGCGCTCACCTATGGTCCTCCTCACTATGACACGGTGGTCGTCCGTTCCCATACAGAAGCGGGATTCGTCGCTGAACACTACACGTCGCCAGTCCGTAACAGTCCACGTTGCTCGATGCTGAAACCACTACAATCGACGCCGACGGTGGTCAGGTGTTAATGAGTGAAATAGTAAGGGTCGTCGAGAGTGACACAGGAGTCCCTTTTACAGCCGCCCTATGTTTCTGGATGTTGGACAAGGATGTCTTTGCATCTGTGTGTGACGATCCCACGGTCCTCTCTGCTGGTGGTGTGTCTGGGCGTGGCCAACGAGACAATGAAGGCCTGTGCAGCTGGGGTGGGGATAACTGCTACGTCACGACCACCGTCCCTTCTGAGGGACGTACCCTTACCTTCAGCGCATTCTTCAAAGTGTTTAAAGTCTCGGAAGTTCCTTATTTCTTGTTTTTGCAGACAACTTCTGATGACGTAAAGAAACATTTAAAAAATAATAAAGAGTATTTTAACTTGCTTCACCAGGCCGCGGGTGGCCTACTGGGCAACGTTCCGGACTGCTACGGAAAGGGCCTCAGGTTCGATCACAGGCAGGTACGGACGCTCGATCCAATAAATATCCGCCGTGCGTCGGATGGGCACGTGAAGCCGTCGGACCCCGGGTACTGGCCTTCCGGTAGTAAATAAGGGCGTCTTCTACCTCGCTTCCGTGTCACTTTCCAATCGGGAGCTCTAGCCCAAAATCTCCTAGTTTCCTCTTTCTAAGGGTTGTTTAAGACCTGGGGTCAGACACTCCCTTTATAAAATCCTATACATATGATCATGATCAACTTGCTTAACCGACGCGGCTTAAAGTATCTGTCGTTAATGCCATTTAAGTAGCATTCATAATCTTCCGGAAACCTCTATCCAAAAAGTATGAAGATTTATAAAGCTCAGCATTCCGTAATTCTACAAGTAACTAAAATGTTTTTTGAGGAAAATACAGACGTCTCCTTTTTCAACAAATGTATTCAATGTAAAAGTGGATTTCTTTCTTTTTTTTTTTTTTTTTTTTTCAACAAATTTATTAAATCGTTTGCGAACATATGGTTGAAGTTTCAGCTGATCGCAAAGTTAGTGCTTGTGATGAAAGAAAAGTTAAAAAATTTAAGCGTCAGTAAATGAACTGCACAGTAGAAATACAAATAACTTGTTTCTTATCGAAACCAGGGGCGTATACAGAATTTTTTCGGCGAGGGGGGAGGGCGTATAAAACATGTAAGCTTTTGAAATGCATCAGGGCGAAATAAAAGTTAATGAAAAATAGAATTAAAAATAAAGCATTACAAATTTTGAAGACGACAATCCGATTTTTGGCGTAAATGTGACAAGGATGGTAAGTCAGATAATATCCGAAAACTTGAAAATTTTCATCGTCCTGGAGCGGGACTCGAACCCGCGTCTCCCAGAAAGCGCCCAGGTATGCTAACTAACCCGGGCGTTTTCTGGGAGACGCGGGTTCGAGTCCCGCTCCAGGACGATGAAAATTTTCAAGTTTTCGGATATTATCTGACTTACCATCCTTGTCACATTTACGCCAAAAATCTGATTGTCATCTTCAAAATTTGTATTATATGGCGTAATCCCGTATTTCTTTCTTTCTTTCATGAAATAAAGCATTATTTTCTTTGTTTCAACTTTTTGAAACTAAAGCAGTTTTTTCTAATGTAAGTTGCATTTTAACAAAAAAAAAATAAATAAAAAAAGGAAAGGAAGAAAGAAATAATAAAATTAAAAAATACAATGAAACGCTTTCGGGGCAGAGGGGCAAGGCCCATTGCGGTTCTTTCTTTAAATATGCGCCTGATTGAAACTATGTCTATTTGGAACTAAGGTCAGAGCATTTTGAACTCCAGGAAGTTTGTTTCGATCAAAAACTAAGTCATTCAACCTTTCAGAAACCTATTAAACTTCCGAAAAAATTATTTTAAACAGCTGTAGTTTAATTACTACATATTTTGATAAAAAGTATTCGGCTACTTTAATTAGTTAGGTACACATATTTTTTAATTTAATGTATTTATATGTTTCGAGATGTGTGTATCACTTTAGTTTTCGTGTTCGGTTGTAGCTAGAGTTAAGCGAGATTCCTTGAATTTCGAACACAAAAGTAATCATGTACACCTTGTAGGAAGAACGTACAGCTTTAGAGACATTAACAGATTCATATGTTAACTTAAAGATTCTATGTTTCCATTTGTTTTCCTGTTGATCCGTAAGCAAAACTGTTAACGCAGACAAGTAATAATTTTCCGAAAAGTCGCAGTGCTCTGTGTAATGGAGGACGGTTTGTGCTGACGTCACAAAAAGCTGCCAGGGCTTGTACCGTATAGCCAACGAGTAGTACCGCGGTGTTTACGCAGAGAAATAATTTCTCGAGTGCGATACTAGACAATTTGCGCACACAGCAATAAATCGACCATGTTCTTTTTCTCTGTAATTTTTATCCTTAGATAACATCGAAAGATTACATCTTTAGCTTTCATTTTTTTTTCTCAGTTTACAGCAATGATACCTGTAAATCGGGGAATTCCAAAATTTTGTTTTTGTGCTGGGGAAATGATTTCATGTACTAGTCTTAAAACTAAATATTTCAGGAAATTTTTTCCTTTTGTTTGCAATTTGGCAATTCCCGTTCCATCCATCCTCCACCGCATGACCATTCTTGACTCACCTCTTTGCCCCTTCTGTGCTCAAGAAGCTGATGTCTCTCACGTTTATCTACATTGTGTCATCCTCCTTCCACTACTCCATCTTGCATTTTCCATTGCTCAATGTTCAGCTACAACTGATCTTCCTTTCGATGCCTATAAGACACTCCTCCTGCAGGTCTCTCCGCCAGTCAAGCTTCCACCCATCTGCTCATATATTTTCATCCTGGTGAAACACATCATTTACGTATTTCATCAGCGCTGCCGAGATATCTCATCTCCTTATACCATCCACCAAGCTTCTGTGGAACTACTGTGCCACTTTCGGGAGCGTCTCCTCTCAAGACTTCGTCTAGAGAACCTTGTGGCCGTCGCCCAACAGAGAGAACAACATTTCCGTTCCACCTGGTCTCCGGCCGCTTCCTGGTTCGCCGGCATGCCAGCGACGTTGCAACTGACTGTCGGTAGTTTATAACCTCGTTGCTCCTAGCTCTGTTGAACTTCAGTTCAACGTGCATGCTCACCATTGGTTTTCGAAATCAAACTTCAACATAAAGCTTATATCTTCTAACAAATGTGAATATAATATGCAGCATACTGTACAAATGTATATAGTCTTACTTGATTTCTCTTTGATTATAATTTTTTCTACCAGTAATAAGACATCGTAATTCCGTTTGCCTTAGGTTTCACATTGTCTACTTTGTCATCTACAGTTCTCCTTTTGTACAGTGCTTCATTATAATATTCTCGTTCTGTTATTTGTCAGCACTATAATATACTTATGCTTCGAGACGAAATGTTTCGACAATCTCTCTTATTGTTCTTGTGCAAAATGCCTGTACCTCTTACCACGAGGCTCCTTTGTGAATCAATACATCGTGCTGTATATAATGTACATAGAATTTTAGAGTTTGTATATTTTACCGTACAATATATGTATTAGGACGCCCATGTTCGCCTCCTGAACCCAACCTTGTTAATAAAATTGTGTTGAACTGAAGAAGCGTATATGCTCCAGCTTTGTCCGTCCGTCTGTCGGCACAATAACTCGCGTAAAAATGGTTCGATTTTGATAAAATTTAATTATGTGCTAGGGGACCATCTGGGGACAAATCCTATTGAAAATGGACGAAATGGGGTCAAAGGCCACGACACAGGAGCGGGATCCACTCCATTGCCCTTATGCGTCATAACTTGCGTACATATGGTTCGATATCGATGAAATTTTAGTATATTGTAGAGAACCACCTGGGAATGAACCCGATTGAAAATGGGTGAAGTGGATTCAAAGGTCAGGACATAGGAGCGGGATGGATTCCATTGCTTTTATGCGTCATAACGTGCGTAAAAAAGTTTCGATTTGGATGAAATTTTAGTATGTGGTAGGGGACCACCTGGGGACGAAACCTATTGAAAATGGACGAAATTGAGTCAAAGGTCAGGACATAGGAGCGGGATACATTACACTGCTCTTATGCGTCATAACTAACGTAAAAAAGGGTTCAATTTCGATTAAATTTTAGTATTTGGTAGGGGACCACCAGAGGACAAACTCTATTGAAAATGGGCGAAATGGGGTCAAAGGTCAGGACATAGGAGCGGAATCACTTCCATGACCATTATGCGTCATAACTTACGTAAAAATTCTTCGATTTAGATGAAATGTTAGTATGTTGTAGGGTCCTGCCTAAGGACGAATCCTGTTGAAAATGGGTGAAATGGGGTCAAAGATTAGGACATTGGAGCGTGATCTCTTCCATAGCCCTTATGCATCATAACTTACGCAAAAATGGTTCGATTGCGACAAAACTTTATCATGTTATTTCGGAGGTACACTGAACCGGTTCTGTTGAATATCATCGAAATGGGATCAAAGGTCAGGGCACAGGACCGAGATTTATTCCACATCCATTATCCTCATAACATGAGTTATAACTTGAGTAATGATTTCTGGTATGTTGGCAAGCGTATTATAATCAATGTATTGCATGATTTTACTAACTTGTTGCAACTACTTTACCTTAAGCGTTTTTGCAACTACGATTTCTTAAAGTGCGTTAGTGGCAAATTGTTAGGACTGTATGAACATAATCATTTCACTTAAAACTTTTAAAAATACCAATCGCGTTCGATTCACTAAAATGAAAGAAAAAAAAAAGATTTTTCCTTAATTACGTAACGAACGCGAAAGCAAAATTTCCGATTTAGTGAGTATATTTACTGAAAATGCGGTAAGATGTTCGCACAAATCTTGCAAATACTTCTAGAAAATAAAAAAAACAATAATTAGAAATTAGAATCATTTAGGAAAAAATTATTTGTCAAATGAACATGGAATGTATTAATTTGGATATCTTCGAATTTATGCACATAACAGTGCAAATTTTATGCTGGGAAATCTGAATGTCGCATTTTTTCCCATTTTTCAATATCTGTGACGATATTGAAGATATCAATTTAGCACATTAACATACTTCCTAAAAAGCGGAAAACACACTTCATTATGCATAAGTACTTTTGCACGATGTTCTTCTTGCAGGGAGGGACGTTTCACTGCCAATATTTCTGAAACTATCCTTATACATGTGACTATGAATGTAACTAGGAATTAAAGTGCTGCTTTGCAAAAGTGTTCAATGCAGACAATTCAAGTTGATAGTTCTCTAATCCGAACCTCAATCTTTACCACAACTTAATTTAAATTAAATTGTACATTCACAAACTTATAAAAATTGTAAGCCCATGAATATATGTACATACACACATTTTAACTTATCAACCAGGAAACTTCAGGGATCGTGCTGAAGTTTAACGATATAAGTGAATTCTTTAGGACGCATTCCAAACTTTCGGATACATTTGTTGGACATTCCAAAAAGCTTTCCTTCAGATTATCAGCGCATCAAGTAGTTCTGTACAATTCGTGCGAATTCTTGCTTTAATTAGGACACTGACACACACACACACAAAAAAAATGAGATTTGTTTTACGGAAATTTCGTTGAAATGTTGATCAATAAATATTTATTGCCAGTTTCTTTGCCTAGTAAACCTTAGTACTTGATGCGCTGATAATATCAGTAGATCTCCTTTTTTTTTTTTTTTTCAATTTTAACATTACTAACTACGAATTTTGTAAAGAAAAATAAAATTTATTTTATAGAAATGAAATGTTGAATGATAAGTAATATACTGATTTCATTGTCCCGTTCCGCCAATCTGTCTTGGCTCCACGGGGACTTATTGAGCACCTTGGATGTTATTTTGACATGTTGCGACAATTATCCTGCCTTGAGACGCCGGTTCGGACCCTGGCCACCCCAATGGCCCAGAGACCAGCCCGTGGTGACGTGCTGGCAGGCGACCTAGAATACCTTGTCTGGGTTCCCGCTCTGTCTGGCGGGATAGGTCGTTTCTTACTTTATCGTTGACTGGAAGATTCCTTGCCCTCGAACTTTTTTTGGGGAATAATTTCCCTTTATTTTCTTTTTCAAAACATCTACACACATGTATGCACTGTCCTCATGCTTAGGACTTACAACATCAAGAGATAGCAAAAAGTTTATTTACAGAATATTTACATTGGTGGTCTCTTCGTCTGCTTTCCTACAGACTTCTACCCTCATTCATCTTCCGATTCGCTTTCGGTGTGCACGTTCACCTCCTGCGTTTCGGTCCCCGTTTGATTGGGGAAGATGGTATGTTGCTGGAGGGTTAGCCTTTCAACCAAGGCTATTATCCCCCTCCTGTTAACGGAGGATTGGATGAGCAGATCCAATCTTCGCGTTCTTTGCACACCTGGGATCAGTGTGTTTCTCCATTCGGCGAAGCCACTGCATTCAAGTACGCAGTGTTCTATGCTTGCCGTTCTCTTTCCACAGGGACAAGTGCAGTTCCTGATGGCAAATCTGCCTAGGTATTCAGGGCTGATGCCATGGCCACTGAGTACCTGATTCAGGAGCTTGTTTGTTTGTGCACGTTTAGTCGAGACCTTTGGAAACACTCTATGTGTCTTCCGGCCTGTCTATATCATTATTTAAACCACAACAAATAATGAGCTGATAATCGGAAGGCTAGCCCTTAAATTTACTCCGTCAATCAAAATAACGTCTAACAATTCACTAAATTATAGTTGTATTTACAACGAAAGCAGAAAGATGCTATCATGAGAACAATTAGGCTGAACGGACCTTTGAATTCACGGTGGGTTCAAAATTCTTTATTCGTAGGGAAGAAATCCATCTTCTTCGAAGGCTTTCACCTGCAGGAAAGCTGAAAACAGTGGATGGATGTGCTTTGTAATTAGATCTACATAACGGCACTCAATATTTTCCAGCCATGCTGCGTAAAATCGCTAACTCACGTGCACGACTACCGAACGCTCAATACTGATCAATGCCGCATGAACGCACAGCTAATATCGGCATTCCCCTTACTTTTGCGCTTTGACCTCTCTGGAGAGATTGTTTGCTATGGCCCTCTGACCGGGACGTCACACCCCTTCGCAGTTCGCGCGCTGGGGCTTGCTCTCCAGGGGTTTTTGAACGTACGGTTCGAGCGTCCTAAATGGCGTCCGCTCTGGCACGTCGGCCACGCTGCCTCTCTTATCATGACAATATGGCCTCGTTCTAACCAGGGCTGTTAGAATACTAGGGCTGGGTCATTGCTTTGAAGAAACTTTGCCGCCACGAATCCCCTCAGCGGTGACAGATGACCTGTTTCTGACGTCACTGTGTTGGAACTCCGGTTGGAACCGTGAAGCTGTCGCGAACGCTACATTCTTTCCTTTGCTTTTTTTTTTGTGTGTGGATAAGTATTCAGCTCTTGGAACTTGTAAATGGACGATGTCATCACTCTTTCCACGTTATTTTTTAAACAACGCATAGCGACTGAAAAATTGTATTCCGGCACTGCTGGGATCGAACCCCAGAACTCTCGATAACTAGTCGAGTGCGTTCGAATTTACGCTACAGCGCCAACAATTCTCAGCGCCATGCGTGGTTTATCAGTCAGCATCTGACTACACGAATGCGTATTGATGGTCTCAGCAACTGAGATGTCGTCATCTGGTGGCATTTAACGCAACAGCTATTTTAATTGTAGCTGATAAATTCACCACGCATTGCGCTGAGAATAAACCACGATAAACCACGCATTGCGCTGAGAATTGTTGGCGCTGTAGCGTAAATTCGAACGCACTCGACTAGTTATCGAGAGTTCTGGGGTTCGATCCCAGCAGTGCCGGAATACAATTTTTCAGTCGCTATGCGTTGTTTAAAAAATAACGTGGAAAGAGTGATGACATCGTCCATTTACATTATCTCCACGTATTTGATATATATTAACCATTTCTATCGCCCTTTGAATTTATCAGCTACAATTAAAATAGCTGTTGCGTTAAATGCCACCAGATGACGACATCTCAGTTGCGGAGACCATCAATACGCATTCGTGTAGTCAGATGCTGACTGATAAACCACGCATTGCGCTGAGAATTGTTGGCGCTGTAGCGTAAATTCGAACGCACTCGACTAGTTATCGAGAGTTCTGGGGTTCGATCCCAGCAGTGCCGGAATACAATTTTTCAGTCGCTATGCGTTGTTTAAAAAATAACGTGGAAAGAGTGATGACATCGTCCATTTACATTATCTCCACGTATTTGATATATATTAACCATTTCTATCGCCCTTTGAATTTATCAGCTACAATTAAAATAGCTGTTGCGTTAAATGCCACCAGATGACGACATCTCAGTTGCTGAGACCATCAATACGCATTCGTGTAGTCAGATGCTGACTGATAAACCACGCATTGCGCTGAGAATTGTTGGCGCTGTAGCGTAAATTCGAACGCACTCGACTAGTTATCGAGAGTTCTGGGGTTCGATCCCAGCAGTGCCGGAATACAATTTTTCAGTCGCTATGCGTTGTTTAAAAAATAACGTGGAAAGAGTGATGACATCGTCCATTTACATTATCTCCACGTATTTGATATATATTAATCTTGGAACTTGCTTTTTGAGAAATCGTTCAGTTAGTTTACGATGAAATACTGAAAACAATATCGAGTTGTGTTGTGGCTACTTGTAAGAACCATTACGAAAAAACTGAAGGTCTGTATATTGTGTACCATGCATTTCCTTTGAAAAATCCAGATTTGATGAAAGAATGGCTGAACAAGTGCTATAGGTCAAACTCTATGAATGTAGCGAATGCTAGAATTTTCAGTGAACATTTTCATTCTTCAGATCACGAAAATGATTTAAAAAATCGCCTACTTCGACTCCCAGGAGAAAAAAATACTGAAACAAAACGCAGTGCCTGTTCTGTATCTGCCGAAATGTCAACAAAACGGACACTGTGTCACTCCACGAAGTAACAGAAAGCACAAACGAGATATTTAAAAAAAGTGCTTTCCATCGGATGGATATTTTAAGTCTGAAAAAGATTTGTGTTCAAGAAACGCAGGATCTATGTTATGAAGTTGATTAAACATCAGAGGATATCAGTTGTTCTTCCTGTATCAAAATAACTGAGGAAAATAGATTGCTACTTGAAAATGTTGGATCCCTTAAAAAATAAATTGAAATTTTAAAATTCGAGAGAACCAAAGCGTTAAAAATGAAACCCAACGGAAGACGACAGCGACTATTGTAGAAAAAAAAACGACTACGCAACGACTATTGTAGAAAAACAGAGTTCTTTATACAAAGCTGAAAATTATTGATTTAAAGAACAAAAAACTTAAGAATGGAAGCGCGTATTAAAAGTGTACTAACCATTTAATATATAAGTGCATATACATGTACTCCAGACATCATGAAAGGTACCAGAGTTCTTCCAGTCCTTCCAGCAGAAGTTGCACATGCAATCAAGAACATGAAGCGGGGAAAAGCTCCAGGAGAAGATGAAATTACTGTAGACATCATACAAGAAGCAAGTGGAGAAATCGAAACAGTACTTGCCCAAATTTTCACTCGATGCCTTAATGAAGGGAAGATTCCTGAGGATTGGAAAAACGCTACAATGATCTTGCTACATAAAAAAGGTGACATTGAGGAACTCAGGAACTACAGACCTATCAGCCTCCTATCAGTGGTTTATAAAATCTTCACTAAAGTTCTTTCACACCGCTTTAAGGTGACACTGGACATGGCTCAATCGAGAGAACAAGCTGGATTCAGGTAGTGGCTACAGCACAATAGATCATATCCGCGTACTGAGAGAACTAATTGAAAGAGCGAGGGAATATGAACTTCGATTGTGCATGGCTTTTATCGATTATGAAAAAGCCTTTGATTCGGTGAAACCATCAGCAGTTGCAATGGCTCTGAAATCCTGCGGTATTGAAGATGCATACATTAATATTATTAATAACATCTATGAAAATGCAAGTGCAAAGATTCGGCTGTTTGAAAATACAACACACATAAAAATTGGAAAAGGAGTGAGACAAGGTGACACCATATCTCCGAAGCTCTTTAATGCCACATTGGAAAATGCCTTTCAATCACTGAACTGGGAAAACAAAGGGATAAAGATTAATGGAGATTATCTAACCCACCTTCGTTTTGCTGATGACATAGTCATTTTTGCAACTACCCCATCAGAGCTACGGAGTATGATCCAGGAACTTACTGACAAGAGTAAAGAAGTGGGATTAAAAATGAACTTTCAGAAGACAAAAGTGATGTACAATGCTTTTACAAGAAATGAAGATTTATCGATTGATGGAGAAAAGCTGGAGATAACAGACACGTACGTTTATCTTGGACAGCAGATATCAAGTGAGGGTCACATTGGTGAAGAAATTAATCGGCGTACAAAACTTGCCTGGAGAGCTTTTGGAAGAAACAGCATAATTTTCAAGAGCAATATGCCATTATGTCTTAAAAGAAAAGTGTTTGATCAATGCATCCTTCCAGTGCTTACGTATGGTGCAGCGACGTGGACCTTAGCTGAAAGAGACATACAAAGGCTGCAAACAACTCAAAGCAGCATGGAGAGGTGCATGCTTGGTGTAACCAGGAGAGATAAGAAGAGGAACACGTGGATCCGAAAAATGACAAGAGTGGAAGACATCATGATCAGAGTTAAATCCCTGAAATGGCAATGGGCTGGACATACTGCCAGAAGAACAGACCATCGATGGACAGCCGAAATTTTAGATTGGATTCCAAGGGACAGGAAAAGACCCAGAAAAAGACCACATGGAAGATGGGTGGATGAAATTCGAAAGTATGCGAGAGTGACATGGAGGAGACTGGCACAAGACAGACCGTTGTGGAGGAAACTTGGGGAGACCTTCGTCCAGCAGTGGATTGATAATGGTTGACAATGATGATGACATAGCAGTAATTCAGAATGCAAAGGCTTCTGATGTTCAACCGAAGTGGGGACCACTATACATAAATATATATTCATTAATTCGTAGTTTTTTAACAATGGTGTTCCAAGGAATAAGGACATTGTGTTACCTTTCTGGTTCTTTTAAAATTTCGCGCATTAAAAGTTCGTAATTTGAATGTAATACATTAGTAACTTTACGTGAAAAAAAAAAAAATACTGATTTTGAAAGATGTCGAAGACTCACTACAAAAACACCGCAAATAAAGTTTAAGGAAAAACGAAAAGAAAAGCATACGAAAAAAATTAGCGATTTTATTATTGCTGTTCGAAATTTAAGAAATTAAACAGAGAAGGAAACATGAAAAAAAAATACTTTTTTCACTTCAGGTGATCTACTTGCGTAACTCGCAGGTCATATATATTTTAATGCACACGTCTGCTGGATGGTGCAAGTTGTTGACAAGAAAACTTATGACCTGAAAATTTAAACGTATTGTGTGTGTATAACGAAAATTTTCATTTGTCTTTAACAAATACCCCAGTCTTCTCTCTTACTTTTTATTTAAAATCTGTTAAATACCTAGAATTAATCATTTGTTATATTTCTTTACAAGAGCCACTGAAATGCTCGTTGGCTTTCATTCCCTCACTGCAGCCATCCAGCTGTCAGCTCCGTTCCAACATACTGACGTCACACGCTGGCGTTCGTAGGGATCCGCGTTTCCGAAGCCTATGACCCAGCTCTTGTATTCTAACAGCCCTGGTTCTAACTGCTTCAGCAGCCCATACGCACACCTATGGCGGTAAGCTTCCCAAGGATTGCGATTCCAGAGCCGGTTTTGGACGAGCGGGCATGCGGAATCGCACGAAACATTTATCATTTGCACGTCGGGTCGGATCTCTCTGTAGGTATTCGCCGAGTAACGCGTTAATCGCACGGTTTCTTTTTTTTTTTTTTTTTTTTTTTGGTGCTCGGATTTTCACGACAGTGAGTGAATACTTAATTTTTTAACTGTTTGATTTGAAAATCTCTTTACCTCTGATACCTTCCTTGTGCTATGAGAAACTTTTTCTGTGCTAGACTGCTGGCCATCCGAAATGCAACACCAAGAAGGACACGAGATAGGAAAGCCAGATTTACTGGGCACATAACAACAGATACAAAGATGAAACGATTGAGCTTACATGACCGTACGACTTGCGGAACACGCAGACATCAATACTTCGTAAGGGCCCCCATGGCTGAAAATAACGGCCGCTACACGCCGCGGCATCGAACGAAAGAGGCTTTGGATGTGCGTTTGGGGTATGTCGGTCCGGGCTGCTTCCACACGTTGCCACAGTTCATAACGGGTGGTGCTTGCCGGGCCACTCGGTTGCCGATCAGCGACAAGACGTGTTCGATGGGCAACATATCGGGAGAACAGGCGGGCCACGGAAGCAGTGGCACCTGGCGGGCCGTGAAGAATTGTTGCACGATGCGTGCCACGTGCGGGCGCGCATTGTCCTGTTGAAACGTGGCCGCTGGTAGGTCCCGCAGGTAAGGGAGGACTACAGGCTCCTAAACGTCGGAGATGTAGCGGTGGCTGTTGAGTGTACCGGCGATGCGTGCCAGAGGGATGCGGGTGTCATATCCAATAGCTCCCCAAACCATAACGATAGGAAACGGACCGGTATGGCGATGCATAATGCAGGCGTGATACAGTCTTACGCTGCGGTGCCGCCACACGCGGATCCGACCATCGTGGTGTTGCAGGCTGAAGCGGGATTCGTCGGAGAAGACAATGTCGTGCCATTCCGTAGTCCAGGTGCGGCGTTCAGCGGCCCACTGCCGCCGCACTCGCCGGTGGGGTAACGTCAATGGTAATTGGAGCAATGGGCGCCGTGCGACAAGTCCCCGCTCCTGCAGACGACGTCGAGCGGTACGTGCTGACACAGGTCGTTGCGCAACACACCCTCATTCCCGCGCTAACGTTCGAGATGTGGCGGTGCAAGCCGTCAATGCCCGCCGCGAAACTTGCAGGTCCTCCCCTTCGGTGGTGTGCCGCGGCTGCTGCAATCGCTCGCGTCGGTTCGTCCACCCTCTTTCACCCACCGAACCCATACTCGCCTCACTGTGGCTGGATGTCGTCCCACACGGGCGCCGATGTCTCGGTACCATAAACCGCTGTCGCGATAAGCCACTATTCGTCCTCTTCCGAACTCCGAAACGTGCTGGAATGACTTCCGTATTCTGCGACGAGGCATCAGAAAGCTTCCCACGCACAGGTCCGACAGCACAACACACTTCCACTACTTACACCCCGTTTTCTGCGCACCCTTCTTATAGTGCTTCTCGGTGGCGTGCCGGGAGCACATGATTTGCGTATGCCCTGCAATACTAATCGTTTGTATGTCCTCTCGCGGGCGACGCATGCGGCGAATTTCAGGCCAATCTTGGTGTTGCATTTTGGGTGGCCAGCAGTGTATTTTTTAATTTTCGTGACATGCTTTTTAGCCGCTGGTGGAAGCAAGTAGCTGTTTCTATTTCTGGATGTTTTATTTTATTGTAGAAAACCGGTTGATTGTTTTCCTTACCAGTTCCATTGTTTTTGAATAACTTCGATAAGTTTAATTCACCTCAGAAAGGATTCAAAATACGTGGTTATTACAACCGAAAATTCGGTGTCATCTTTCTTGTTTCACCATTTACTGTACCGTGCAAATTAATTGGGACAAGCTATTTTATTCTCAGAATTGTAATGTGATCGCCAGTTGATGTCGGAAACCCACGTAAACCGGTTTTATCAGCTGTGAGGTGGTGTGACTGTTAAAACTGGATAGTAAGAATGTGGTTTGACCGGTTTTAAACGGGAAATAGGCACTTGAGCTTCAGTTGTGAGCTTTCGTGTGTGACAGGGGGATGCTAGTTTTTGCTCTCTGTGAGTACGCGTTGCTTTCGTGTATTGAAAAATGGATATTTCCCCAAGGAAGCGTGCAAAAATAATTGCTCTAAGGGATCACACTTCTATGACAATGAGAAATATCGCTTCTGCAGTTGGTGTAGGCAAATCAAGTGTATCAAGACTGCTTACGCGATGCAATGCATCTGGATCATCGTCTCCAAAAAGGAGACGTAAATGTGGAAGAAAACGGAAACAGCACCACGAACCGAAAAATATCTAATCAGAAATAGTAAAATGAATAATAATAAAAAAAAACAAGCACCGGCCTTCAAAGAGATTTATTGGCTAGTGATTGCGATGTTAGTGATTCAACTGTACGCCGTAGACTTCTGGAAGTTGGCCGGAAGGCAAGAAAACCAACGAAAAAACAATATTTGAATGCGAAAATGAAGATAAAACGTTTAGCATGGGCCAAAAAGTATAAATCATGGACTGCTGACGACTGGAAAAAGGTAATTTTCAGTGATGAAACTCATTTATTTGTGCAGAGTTACCAAGCAAATGTCGTTAGACGAAGCAACTGTGAATCTTTAAGACCTGAGCATGTCAAACAAACTGTAAAACACCTTCTGAAATAGATGTTTTGGGTTTTTTTCACATCAAATGGCACTGGAAGCTTAGTTCCTGTTCAAGGTGTGATGAATTCAGAAAAGTACGAAGAAATATTACAACGTAGGATTGTTCCATTCTTGCAAACTTTTGACGGGACATTTCAACATGACTTGGCCCCATGTCACAATTCTAAATTGGCTGCTTAACGTTTTTGTGCACCAGCATTAAATTACCGAGTGATTTCGTGCACTGTGGCCCGTCTATCCGCTGTTACAATGCGAGCTAGCCGACGATGACCCCGCTCATCCACACGCTGTTGTCCACGGCAGTTGGCCCTTGCAGGGATGGTCTTACCGGATTCGATGTACTCACGGTGCACCCGTGACACGGTGGCTCGTGAAAATCCCAGTGCCTGCACGACTTCCGAGGTGCAGTGACCCATTCGTCGGGCCCCGACAATTTGCCCATGATCAAATGCACTTAAATTCTTCGTCTTACCCACACTGCGTCCGACTCTTACTGATTCCCGTCGCATCACTCCTTATATTGTCGGATCGCTGCATACGTCATGTCGTTTCCGTTTACAAGGCCGCCCACAGCGCCACTTTTGCATAAAGCCAGCTGTATACTGTAAAAAATAAGTGGTGTCAATTCACGGAAATTTTCTGAAAATAACGTGCAGCAAAGCTGCCGGTAGGTATCTGTCTTTTCCGTTTTTTTTAAAATGCCCGTGCATTTTAACTTCCGTATTTTCACAGATGGGATGTAAGGTCAGGTGATGCGTAACATCACAGCCTATCTTTGACAAATGTCAACCCCGCCTTCTCGTGGTGCATCCTGTTCCCACTAAAGGGGCTCTGACGACCGCCCATAGCGGTATAACTATACCATCGGGATTAGAGGAAATTCTATCCCACACTCACCAACCCGCTTGGCCAGCGTGGTGAGTTATGGCCAAAATCCTCCAAAGTGATTCCACAACTTAAATCTTGGCCCTCAGTCTCCGGCAGCTGGAATGTACCTGGCCAAGGCAGCGGCCAGTGCAACATGAAGGCAGAGGGTGCTAAGAATCCCCGGAGGACCGGACTAGGCTGCCATCTGATGCTGACCTTGGCTACTTACAATGGACGCTCCCTATCTTCTGATTCAAGGCTTCTTGAATTGGAAGAGGAACTACAAAGGATCAAGTGGGACATCGTGGGGCTAAGTGAGGTAAGGAGAAAAGGAGAAGATCTCATCGAACTGAAAAGTGGACATCTCTTCTACTATCGTGGGACAGATACTGGCAGAACTAGTGGTGTTGGATTTATAATAAACAAGAAACTGAAGGATAAAGCTGTAGAAGTTGAAAGTTCCTCTGACAGAGCTGCACGACTTGTTATCCAACTCTCGAAAAGATACCAGGCTCAGATTATTCAAACTTATGCACCCACCACAAGTCATCCTGAAGAAGAAATTGAAGAATTTTATGAGGAAATTTGTCATCTAAATAATAAAGGTAAGCAGCACTTGAAAATAATTATGGGAGATTTCAATGCAAAAATAGGGCAACGGCAACAGAATGAAACTTCAGTAGGTAAATTCGGTCATGGCAACAGAAACCAGCGTGGAAATACTCTCGTTGAGTTTGCAGAGGCAGAAGGGTTTTTCATCTTGAACTCCTTCTTCAAGAAAAAGCCACACAGGAAATGGACATGGAGACATCCAAATGGGACGACAAGTGAAATTGATTTTATTATATGTAACAAAAAATTCGTCATAGAAGACTGCAGTGTGCTAAACAAGTTCAACACAGGTAGTGACCATAGATTGGTGAGATGTAAGATGCACCTCAACACTAAACTTGAACGTGGCAAGCTCATAAGACAAACAAAATCTATTGACATAACCAACCTTAAAAAACACCATAATACCTTCAAGTTAGAACTGAAGAACAGGTTCTCTGCTTTAGAAGGCCTAACATCGGAAGAAGTGGACATCTCTGAAGTTAACAGAAAAGTAACCAAAGCTCTTATGGAAACAGCAACAAAATTAGCTGGGTCTAAGAACAAGTTGCATGTGAACAAATTATCAGGAAAAAACAAAATGTTGATGCAAAAAAGAAGAGAGATGAGGACAACTAAAGAAGATGTGACTTCCAAAGTGGAATATATAGAGCTATGCAAGACAGTAAGAAAAAGTATCACTGAAGACGTAAGGAAATTCAACTGTGAACTAGTGAGGAAAGCAATTGAAAACAACCAAAGCCTAAAGATAGCAAAGGGACATCTCAGAAAGGGAAGAAAACAGATTATGGCACTGAGAAAAGAAGATGGTTCTGTAACAAGAAATAGAGGCGAAATTTTGACAAGACTGAAAGATTTCTACTCCAAATTATATGAAAGGGATGATATATGCACTCCAGACATCATGAAAGATACCAGTACCAGAGTTCCTCCAGTCCTCCCAACAGAAGTTGCACATGCAATCAAGAACATGAAGCGGGGAAAAGCTCCAGGAGAAGATGGAATTACTGTAGACATCATACAAGAAGCAAGTGGAGAAATCGAAACAGTACTCGCCCAAATTTTCACTCGATGCCTTAATGAAGGAAAGATTCCTGAGGATTGGAACACCGCTACAATGATCCTGCTACATAAGAAAGGTGACATTGAGGATCTCGGAAACTACAGACCTATCAGCCTCCTATCAGTAGTTTATAAAATCTTCACTAAAGTTCTTTCACACCGCTTGAAGGTAACACTGGACATGGCTCAACCGAGAGAACAAGCTGGATTCAGGAGTGGCTACAGCACAATAGATCATATCCACGTGCTGAGAGAACTAATTGAAAGAGCGAGGGAATATGAACTTCCATTGTGCATGGCTTTTATCGATTATGAAAAAGCCTTTGATTCGGTGAAACCATCAGCAGTTACAATGGCTCTGAAAACCTGCGGTATTGAAGATGCATACATTAATATTATTAATAACATCTATGAAAATGCAAGTGCAAAGATTAGGCTGTTTGAAAATACAACACACGTAAAAATTGGAAAGGGAGTGAGACAAGGTGACGCCATATCTCCGAAGCTCTTTAATGCCACATTGGAGGGTGTTTTTCAGTCGCTGAGCTGGGAAAACACGGGGATAAAGATTAATGGAGATTATCTAACCCACCTTCGTTTTGCTGATGACGTAGTCATTTTTGCAACTACCCCATCAGAGCTGCAGAGTATGATCCAGGAACTTGCTGACAAGAGTAAAGAAGTGGGATTAAAAATGAACTTTCAGAAGACAAAAGTGATGTTCAATGCTTTTACAAGAAATGAAGATTTATCGATTGATGGAGAAAAGCTGGAGATAACAGACACGTACGTTTATCTTGGACAGCAGATATCAAGTGAGGGTCACATTGATGAAGAAATTAATCGGCGTACAAAACTTGCCTGGAGAGCTTTTGGAAGAAACAGCATAATTTTCAAGAGCAATATGCCATTATGTCTTAAAAGAAAAGTGTTTGATCAATGCATCCTTCCAGTGCTTACGTATGGTGCAGAGACGTGGACCTTAACTAAAAGAGACATACAAAGGCTGCAGACAACTCAAAGAAGCATGGAGAGGTGCATGCTTGGTGTAACCAGGAGAGATAAGAAGAGGAACTCGTGGATCCGAAAAATGACAAGAGTGGAAGACATCATGATCAGAGTTAAATCCCTGAAATGGCAATGGGCTGGACATACTGCCAGAAGGACAGATCATCGATGGACAGCCGAAATTTTAGATTGGATTCCACGGGACAGGAAAAGACCCAGAAGAAGACCACATGGGAGACGGGTGGATGAAATTCGAAAGTATGCAGGGGTGACATGGAGGAGACTGGCACAAGACAGACCGTTGTGGAGGAAACTTGGGGAGACCTTCGTCCAGCAGTGGATTGATAATGGTTGACAATGATGATTTTCACAGATATTTCCGTAGACAGAAATTCCGCTTATTTCAGAAAAGTCCATTTCTGGTTTTTCCTTATTGAAACTGAAATTCCGCGAAATTAACAATCCTTCAGGATCGAACACCCAACGTTATAGCTCACCGAACAGGTAACTTTGCGCTTTAACCAACTGAGCCACAAACGCCCGGCCGTCTGATTCACGTACATCGTAAAATGAATTTCGCGACAAAGAAATTTTGTTTTTGTCAATGTGAGTGATTTAGTTATTTTATTTTCTGTTGGCGCTTATTATTTTTCTGAATAGGTTTGTAATTTTTTTTTTTTTCATACAGGAGGACTTTTTCGAAAATCAAGCATTTTTCATCGTGGTTTTCAAAGTAACAAAATGCTTTGGAAAATGATTTTTTTAAACTGACATCGACTTTCATTTATCTTTAAAAAAGGTGAAATGTTCTTTTTATAGTATTATTTCACGCATACACACACAACTAAATATGAAATTTACTCTCGATAGCTATAATAGCTTTTGTCTTAAGTTGTCCAAAGACTGATACACAGACATCGTATAATCAGCTGTACAGTAAGTACTCGGTTTCTTACAGTAATACATTTATATAATAAATAGCTGGTACACCAAACAGGAGAAAAGAGAAGGAATATCCTGTGCCACAAAAAACAAAAACAAAAGATCTATACGATATGCTATCCACATTATCCGATCTTGCTACGGAACTTCAAAATTCGACAGACGATTGAAATTTGAATGTTAATAAAACCTCAAGTATTTCCACGAATCACTACTATTAGCGGACATTTCTCGACATACGGATATGGAAAAAGGGAAACGGAGATTTTCCGTTAATATGCGAAAGGAACTGCGAAAAGGTCTCTTAAAATTCGAGATTTTTTCGTTAACACATCTCTAAAACGGTAATTTACCGTCAATATAAGAAAAAACTGCGGAAATTTTCTGAAAATTCAAATTTTCCGTTAACACATCTCTAAAACAGTCATTTACCGTCAATATAAGAAAAAAAACTGCGGAAATTTTCTGAAAATTCAAATTTTCCGTTAACACATCTCTAAAGCGGCCATTTACGGTCAATATAAGAAAAAACTGCGGAAAGGTTTCTGGAAATTCAGAATTTTCCGTTAACACATCATCTCTAAATTGGTAATTTACCGTCAGTATAAGAAAAAACTACGGAAAGGTTTCTGAAAATTCAGAATTTTTCGTTAACACATCTCTAAAACGGTAATATACCGTCAATATAAGAAAAAAACTGCAGAAAGGTTTCTGAAAATTCATAATTTTCCCGTGACGCGAAAAATCCGTTCAATTCAGGTTTTTTTCCGTCATTTCACGGAAAAGGTTGTATCGGAAATATGCTTCGTTAAATTACGAAAGAAAATGACGGAAATTGGTCCGTGAATTTCAGAAATTTATTTACAGTGTATATTCGCTGTCTGAAAAGTGTACAGCGAAATATATATATTCGTTGGTGTACGTTGTCGATGAAATATACAGCATATATTCGTTGCTGTACGTTGTGGATGAAATATACAGTATATATTCGTTGGTGTACTTTGTCGATGAAATATACAGCATATATTGGTTGGTGTACGTTGTCGATGAAATGTACAGTACATATTCGTTGGTGTACGTTGTCAATGTAATATGCAGTATATATTCGTTGGTGTACGTTGTCGATGAAATATACAGCATATATTCGTTGGTGTACGTTGTCGATGAAATATACAGCATATATTCGTTGGTGTACGTTGTCGATGAAATATTCAATATATATTCGTTGGTGTACGTTGTCGATGAAATATTCAATATAAATTCGTTGGTGTACGTTGTCGATGAAATATGCAGTATACATTCGTTGGTGTACGTTGTCGATGAAATATACAGCATACATTCGTTGGTGTACGTTGTCGATGAAATGTACAGCATATATTCGTTGGTGTATGTTGTCGATGAAATATGCAGTATATATTCGTTGGTGTACGTTGTCGATGAAATATGCAGTATATATTCGTTGGTGTACGTTGTTGATGAAATATACAGCATATATTCGTTGGTGTACGTTGTCAATGAAATGTACAGCATGTGTTCGATGGTGTACGTTGTCGATGAAATATGCAGTATATATTCGTTGGTGTACGTTGTCGATGAAATATGCAGTATATATTCGTTGGTGTACGTTGTCGATGAAATATACGGTATATATTCGTTGGTGTACGTTGTCGATGAAATATACAGTATATATTCGTTGGTGTACGTTGTCGATGAAATATGCAGCATATTATGTTGTCGATGAAATATGCAGTATATATTCGTTGTTCTACGTTGTCGATGAAATGTACAGCATATATTCGTCTGTGTACGTTTTCGATGAAGTGTACAGTATATATTCGTTGGTGTACGTTTTCGAAATATACAGAATATATTCATTGGTGTACGTTGGTGTAGATGGCACCATGATTTCAAAAAACAGCGTTTGTTGTCAGAACTCGCTCTTAGGCCTGGTCGACCTGAAAGTGTTGTTACGGACCGTACTGTTAACATAATTGGGCAATCCTGCAAGAAAATCGGCGAATGACGTGAGAAGACATAGCGGAATCAACTAATATTTGAAAAACGTTGGCATTCCGCATTCTACGCGATAAATTACTGCTGCATCGTGTGTGTTCCAGATGGGTACCTCGTCACCTGAACAATTGTTTTCCAGTGCTCAGGTGTGTCATGAGGGAAAAAAATGATTGCAAAGTAATCAAACTTTCTAAACGCAGTAAAAACTGCCGGTGAAATATGGGTCCACTATTTCGACACCCTCACGAAGCGCACAACGAGTGTCTGGAAACACACAGGCTGGCTTCTTCTGAAAAAATTCTGCCAAACCGAATCAGTTGGGAAGGTGATGATAATTTTCTTTGATCGCAAAGGTTTAGTCTACCAGCATGCCGTTCCTCCACAAATTACTGTCAATGCTGAGAATTACATTTCAGTCTCGAAGCGTCTGTGACGACACATATCGATTAAGCGACCGGAACTGGTGGGCAAGTGGACCCTACATAGGGATCTCAGATACATAGGAAAACAATACGGGACACATACGACTGAGGGTGAAAGTTTAGTATCGGCATCCATCACATATGCCAGTCTTACAAGATGATTCTAACTATTCTTATTAATCAACCAGTCTTGCTCACTCTTGCAATACTTTTCTGAAGAATGAATTTCACTTGACAATTGTTTTTTTTTTTTTTTTTTTGAGAAGCATGTCATGAAAAGCTACACAATCCTCATTGAAGAATGATTTTACAGTTTTTACAGACAATTTGTTTTTCGCACCTGTCCACAAAGCGTTCATGCGAGAAAATAATCTTTCGACACACGCATTTGTTTCAGGGATACACATAACGAACTCCACTACTTTCTTCTCCTTCAACATTTTTCAAGAGATTCACCCAAACTCCATCTAACTGTTTAGATTTCAACATGTCCTTCACTTCACTATCTTTTTTGGACTTCAGAGCTGTTTTCACTACCATTACTTCATCAAACAAATTAGATTCAATAATGTTTGATATGGCAGCGGTCTGATTAATAGTTGGACTGTTTGAAAAAATTTTCAAGAGATAATCTGTATCAGTTTCACACAAGACAGACTGTCTAATTTCAGCATATACTGTAACCATTCTTTTATATATGACACAGATGTGTTGTAGAAATCTATTTTATGAGATTGGATTACTGAGTGCATCCACCAGGTGTCGAAGTCACGTTCCCTCCTTTCCTCCGATAGCAATCTGCCACGGCTGTGCTTGCCTACGTAATGAGAGCATTGACCACCGAGTTTGACGCGGGAGATATCGTCACGTGACATGACAGTCAGCTTGGGGGAAGCTTCGCGTGCAGGTTAAAAATATGTTTGTAAAAGAATAGAAATTGTAACTCATCGATTTCGTTTTTCAGTCTTGAACTCTAAAATACAGGACAGAAAGCTGTTCCGAAAAGTTTTCTCGGGACAACGGGACGCATTAGCCAAAAAAGGGACGATCCCGTATTTTACGGGACATCTGGTATCCCTAACGCTACACCATGATAACGCCCGCCCAAATGTGGCTGCGTGTGTTCAATAATTTCTAACGAAATGCAGTATTGGAATCTTGCCACAGCATCCCTACAATTCTGACCTCGCCCCGTGCGATTACTGATTGTTTCCAACAATGAAGGAGAAGTTCCTCGGCGCAACATTCAACACAGACGCTGACGTTATTCAAGCTGTACCGAAGTTGCTAAAGCAGCTTCCACAAAATGCATTCTCCACATGCGTTGCAAAGTGGACTGAGCGATGGTACCGTTGCACATCATCCGAGGGAAGATACAACGAATAGCATATACAATGAAGTGCCAGAAAAACTGGTACAGACGAGCTTATGCAAAATACATAATAACGTCGCCTATGCGCGCACTCGGTTGCGTCCGCCAGTGCGTATATAAAGCGATTGACATCCTTGCCAGCTGTCAGAGCTGTTTTCGGCATGAGAATGACAAGTAATAACGATTTAAGCGATTGTCAATGCAGTGTCATAGTTGGCGCTCGTGATATGTGCCATAGTATTTCGGAGGTAAAAACGAAGTTCGGATTTTTACGGACGACCATTGCAAAGGTGTACCGTGACTACAAGAATTCCGACAAAACCTCCAGCCTATGATACCAGTGCGGCCGTAAAAACACATTGGGTGAACGTGACCATCGTCGGGTGTCAAGAATCGTTTCACGCGACACTCTCGCAGGTAGCATCGGAATTCAATAGCTGGAGCCTCAACAAGCACCAGCACGATACGGGCTTTGGGAGCCGACGCCCAACTCGAGTCCCCTTGATAGATGCACGACACAGAGCTATTCGCCTCGCTTGGACACGGCAACACCGCCACTGGACACTTGATGACTGGAAATAAGTAGCTTGGTCTGACGAGTCGTGTTTCCAACTGTATCGGGCATATGGAAGGATTCGTGTGTGGCGCAAACCCCATGAAGCCATGGATCCCGTCTGTCCACAGGGAACTGTACCGGCTGGTGGGGGGGTCAGTAACGGTATGGGATGTGTTTAGCTGGACTTCACTGGGACCCCTGGTACGTCTACAAAAGTTTGTGTCAGGCCAGCGCTATGTGCGCATCCTTTCTGACGAGGTACACCCATTCATGTCCTGCATTCATGCTGATGGGTTGGGCCTGTTCCAACAGACAATGCACCTCCAAACGAGTGTCGGGACGCCACATTATGGTTAGAGGCGCATTCATCTGAGTTTGGGGTGTTGCCATCCCACCCAAGTCCCCAGATCCGAACGTGATAGAACACATTTGGGATGCAATGCAACGCGCTATCGAATACACCCGAATTGTGGAAAGCTCTGCAGGAAGTATGGTGTGCATTGCCTACAGCGTATTTCCAGAAGCTAGTGGAGTCCTGCGCTCCCGTGGGGGACCTATCAAGTATTAGACGGGTGTACCAGTTTTTCTGGCACTTCAGTGTATTTTGCTGCACCTATATTTCTTCATTTTGTGTGATTTTACTCTAACTTTTTATGGAACGGCCGTTACAATCAGTGTCATCGCGAAAATCCCTGTAGTTCCTTCCAAGGACAGAAACGGTATCGTCCGACTTCCAGGAGAGGTCAACGCTCCCTGTTGCCCCCTCACTTATGGGCGCTTATGAAAGCAGCCATTAATTCTCAAAATTTCTAATTTAAGCTAAATAAGAAATCCATTTCTCATTTCAACTTATTGTTGAATAAAAAGTTCGAACTGCGATTTGGGTTGGAATTTGGGTCGTGATTCCCCGAGGGTTTTTTTATTTATTTCAGTGTCTCTGTCTAAAAACCTCTTCTTAAGGATGGTTTTATTGCTGAATTTCTTCCTCGATATTTCTTTTATCAACATCTCGCTGACACACAATTTACTTTCTCTTTGATTTGGAAAAACGCGTTCCGAGTTTTATTGAATCTCAGCCCCAGTAATGGCAGAGTCAACTGCATAATGCGTTGCTATTCGTTTACTTAGTACTGGAAAGGAAAATATAAAGAACGATTCCAGAGAAATGTAGCAGTCTGATCAAAACTTCGCCAATATTTTCAGTGCAATACATTCTTCCAGTGCTTTAACATATTTCTAAAGCAACATTCAATGAGCAGGATTGCTCTCAAAGCCGTACGATATAAATCATCTCTCTGTTTTCGAAAGCCGTCAAAAGTTCTCGTCTAATGCATCCCTAGTTGTAGTGTTGACCGCGGGGCGTCGCTGGAGCTCTGACGAGAGAGTTTCCTGCTGAAGCTTCGAAGACTTAGTTCGCTAAGGTCTCGCGCTATGAATGCCCGTTTATGGATACTCTTGGAGAATGATTCTTCTAATAGCAGCGGCTTTCTTATTTGCTCAAGGTAGGAAAGAAATAAGCACTTTTATTCTTGAGCCCCAATAGGGTCAAAATATTTTACTTCTTGATCTTTCTTGCTCTTTTTCCAAAACGAATGAAATGTTGTTTTAAAAATTGAAGAGAGCGAAATATCTAAAATTTCATTGGCGGGAAAAAAATACTTTTTAACTTATTTTATTTTTTTACCAAAATACAAATAATTCACTATGCTTTAAGATCATATAAACAACTCTAAATTGAAGAAGCTAAAGCACTACACATAGAAAAGGATTAAATGCTAACATATGCTCCAACAAATATTCCTTGGAAGTTCGGGTCGAAAATAATGGATGAAAATGCTACAAGATGTGCAGCAAGAAGAGAAGCTATTTTTCAACGAGAGTGGACAAAGATAATTTAAAAGCGTCAAAGAAAACGAATTGCATAAAAATTGAATTACCATTTCCGACTTTCCACGTTATGAATTGAGAACTTTTAATATTAATTTTTTTTTTTTTTAAATTCCGGGTTTTTTCATGTTTCTTAACGACTTTGAAACAAAGAATATGAAGTTCCTTTAAGAATTTAAAGGCTTCGGTGTAAACGATAAATTTCTACATTAAAATTCAGCTGTTTTCTTCACATTGCGCCATACTGGAGTTGGGATTCAATGACGTCTCTTTAAACTTACAAAAAGTTTGAAGGAGATGTCTATATTTTTTAAACTTTCGAATTTGTATTAAATTCCTCAAAGGATTTTCCGCACACCGTGGATGTATTTTAATATTCTCATTTGAAGTTTTTCAGCATGGATTAACCCATGTATTAAAAGGAGGGTTTTCTAAGTTTAAAATAGATGTTTATATTCTTTAAAATTTCGAATTTGTATTAAATTCCTCAAAGGTCTTTCAGCTCTTCATAGATAACTTTTAATATTCTCAATTCAAGTTTTTCGGCGTGAATTTACCCATGTATTAACACGGGCGTTTCTTAAGTTTAAATGAGATGTCTCTATTTTTTAAAATTTAGGTTTTATATTAGATCTTTTGGAGGACTTTTGGAAATCACATCGACTTCTTTTTATATCCTGGATTCAAGTTTTTCAGTATTGATTAGCCCATATATCAAACCGAATTTAAGAGAAGAAAAATTAAAACCCGAAAATATTATTAAAACTGCTACACATCGGTGTTTGGAAGAAAAAGGTTCAACTAATTCAACTGCCAATTTTAAAAGAGAAAGAAGTCGTTTTTCTTCACTAAAAAATAACATTTAAAATTCGGCAATACCGTTTGTCAATATGGAATTGGAAAACGAAATAATTGAAATTTCAATAGCATTTTATCATTTATAATGTATCTCGTCTAATATCTTGTCGTCGAAAAAATGAATTTCCCGAATTTCCAGGTAAGTGAAGTTTTTCTTTTTCTTTTCTTTTTTTTTTTTTTTTTTTGATGTTAATGTGTTGAAATGAAATCGTTTTGTCATAGAAAGTACAAGCACTTCTCAATCATTTATTCTGTAAATGATTTTAATGCTTCTGCGACACGAAATATTTGAGTAACACTTTGTAAAAAAAATTTGTAAGAAGATATTAAATTCTGTGACTAACCAAAAGTTATAAAATTTTCGCCAAATAGTATTTGGAGATGAAACACTTGAATCTTTCACAGGTTTTTCAGTGGTTCCATCGTTTAACTGAGGAGTGCGATTTCTGTATTTACTCACGCCCTCTTGTGCAAAAATTTTGGCTGAAAATCGTACTCTTAATTAACATGGCCTTCCATATCACCAAATACACTGGAGTGCCAGAAAAACTGGTACACCAGTCTAATACTTAGTAAGTCTCCCACGGGAGCGCAGAACTGCAGAAATACGACGGAGCATGGACTCCACTAGCTTCTGGAAATATGCTGTAGGCAATGCACACCATACTTACTGCAGAGCGTTCCACAATTCGGGTGTATTCCGAGGTCTCGGATTCCTGTGTTCGATAGCGCGTTGCTTGGCACCCCAAATGGGTTCTATCACGTTCAGATCTGGGGACTTGGGTGTGTATGCAACACCCCAAACTCAGATGAATGCTCCTCTAACCATAATGTGGCGTCCCGACACTTGTGTGGAGGTGCGTTGTCCTGTTGGAACAGGCCCAACCCATCAGCATGAATGCAGAACATGAACGGGTGTACCTCGTCAGAAAGGATGCGCACAGAGCGTTGGCCGGTCACAGACGTTTGTAGACGTTACCAAGGGTCCCAGTGATGTCCAGCTAAACACACCCCATACCATTACGCCCCCCTCCATCAGGCGGTACAGTTCCCTGTTGACAGGCGGGATCCATGGCTTCATGGGGTTTGTGTCACACACGAATCCTTCCATATGCCCGATACACTTGGAAACGCGACTCATTAGACCAGCCTACTTGCTTCCAGTCATCAAGTGTCGAGTGGTGGAGTTGCCGTGCCCAAGCGAGGCGCATAGCTCTGTGTCGTACATCCATCAAGGAGACTCGAGTTGGGCGTCGGCTCCATAAGCCCATATCGTGCAGGGTACGTTCCACAGTCCGGACGCTGATGCTTGTTGAGGCCCCAGCATTGAATTCCGATGACACCTACGAGAGTGTTGCACGCCTGTCGCGTGAAACGATTCTTAACAGCCGACGATGGTTACGTTCACCCAATGTCTTTTTACGGCCACACTGGTATCGTAGGTTGGAGGTTTTGCCGGAATTCTTCTAGTCACAGTACATCCTTGCAATGGTCGTCCGTGAAAATCCGAACTTCGTTTCTACCTCCGAAATATTATGGCCCATCTCACGAGCGCCAACTATGACGCCGCGTTGAAAATCGCTTAAATCGTTATTACTTGTCATTCTCATGCAGAAAACAGCTCTGACAGCTGGCAAGGATGTCTATCGCTTTATATACGTACTGGTGGACACAACGGAGTAGGCGCATAGGCGACGTTGCTATGTATTTTGCATAAGCTCGTCTGTACCAGTTTTTCTGGCACTTCAGTGTATGTGACCATTTCTTTTCCAGAGCAAATTTTGCACCACATATTCTCTTGCAAATTATTACCGGCGTCTTTTGCCATAAGAGGACTCAAATTCGTAAGGAAACAGTGTCCCAAATGCACTGGAATCATCCCGAATATACAGGGTGATTAATAAAGAAGTGTACAGTCTCAACGCACTGTAAAACAAGAAAAATGTAAGATATTTTATGTTATTTGTAACAGAATTGTAGGGAATGTTTCAAGTTTTTTTTTAGAGACAGTCACAGATGTCCTTTGTGTGCACCCTTAGTCACACGACACACATCGAGCCGGTAATCCATTTTCCCCCAAACGCGAGGTATGATATCTGAATCCAGTGCAGTGATAGAGGTTGTGATACGCCGTTTCAGCTTTCCCAGATCAACAGGAAGGGGAGGAGCGAATACTTTGTCCTTTACGTGAAATGTAATCGGGGAAAACTAAGTGATCGGCAAAATCGTCATTTTCAAAACGGTGCTGCATTTTGGCACAAAATTCAAAGCGCTTGCTCTTGTCAAGGTCAGTGAGATTTTGCAACATCTACACCTTGTATGGAATCATTTTCAGCTTCTTTCTCAAAATTCTCCAGACAGTGGGCTGTGAAATCTGCACTTCGCGACTCACCCTCCGCGTTGATTATCCCGGGATTCGTTGAATGTCGGTGCAAACACTATCGACGATTTCTTCCGATACACGCGTTCGGTCGTCCAGGACTTTTAAGTTTGCACAAACATCCCGTAGTTTAAAATTTTTTATGCCAATCGTAGATAGATTTTCTGGTTGGAGTTTCTTTTCCGAATCGTGATCGAAAATGCCGTTGCACAACAGTTACAGATTCCGTTTTGCTCAATTCAAGAACACAAAACGCCTTCTCCACTGCAGACGCTGCCATTTTGACTGACTAGTCACGTGACACGCACGCTATCGCCTACGTCACTTCCCTCAGTAGCGGGACACAAACTTTATGAGTACATCTACCTAACGGTTTGCAGTTGTGGTCTGTGTCTTCAACTGTCACTGTTTCACAGCATTTGGAAGCTGCATACTTCTTTATGAATCACCCCGTACTAACGAGAGAGGGATATTTTGTTTTCATAAAGTAGTCGGGCTGTGTAAAAGAGATATTACGCATTGTTCTTAGAATAGTATGTGTTTATTTCCCTTTCTTGATCAGAAAAGTACCAATTGAATGTTAAATGCGCTAGATTTTGAGGTGAAGTACATTGGTGTAAAAACCAATGGAACTAAAAAATATCGCTTTCACCTTGAGAGAAGAAAAGGGCAAGTATTTTGTGCTTAGAAAAGATAAAGATTCCGTTAATTTTTACCTTTACATTAGATGTACAAATAAGTTTTAAAGCGATTTAAGACAAACCTACGTGTAAATTGAGAGAAAACAACAATACCTTTACGAATCAAAATATCCGACGCCATTATCTATCTCCTTCCGACATCAGTCGGGCAGCTGACAGACTTCAGCCATGAACAATACTTCGTCGTGTGACGCGATGGAGTCGTCAACCCATTTTTGCACTTTGTCACCTGTCCGGATCCGTACAGCAGACAACCATGTTGTATCGATCGAGACAAAGGATAGTCTGTAGTGGCTATGTCGGGACTATACACAATGTGGCAAAGAATTTTTAAGACTGGGTCTGTAAAATGAAATAGAAACAAGAAATTATAATTTGTTTTGGTTTGTTATTCAAAATAAGTCCCTCCGGCTTCAAAGTACTTGTTACAGCGATTTAATAATGATTCGAATGCCTGTTCCAGTTCACTTTGCGGAATTGCCTCCAAAGCACACGTCGAAGCTGTTTGTATGGTCGAAATATCATCAAAATAACACCCTTTTAACGTCATTTCAAGTTTTGGGAACAAAGAAAAGTCGCAGGGTGCTAAATTAGGCGAATACGGTGGATGATTCAACACACAGACGCTATTTTTCGCCAAAAATCTACGAACAAGAAGTGAGGTGTGACTGGGTGCATTATCGTGCAACAAACACCAACTCTTTTCATCCCGATATTCTGGACGAAGGCGACAAATTCTGCCCATCAAACACCTCAAAACATTTAAATAAAACTCACAAGTAATTGTTTGTCCACTTGGAACAAATTCTTTGTGGATTACTATCGAAGAATGTAATGAGCATTGTTTTGATTTTCGATGGAACTTTTCTTGTTCTTTTGGCTTGTGGTGAGTTTTTTGACTTCCATTCCGCACTTTGTCGCTTTGTTTTAGGATCATATTGAAAACACCATGTTTCATCACCTGTAACAATCGATTTTAAGAAGTTTGGATCATTTTCAGCGGCTGAAATGATGTCTCTGCAATGTGCACTTCTCCTTGGTTTTTGCTCATTGGTTAACGTGTGTAAAACAAATTTAGCGCAGACTTTTGTTTTGCCCAAATCTTCATGCAGGATGGTTCGAATCGTTTCTTTGTTGATGTTTGAAGACTCTTCCATTATTCTTAGCGACGCACATAGATTGTTTGCTACGAAATCACGCACTTCTTCAATAATCTCAGGTGTCCTAGATGAACTTGGTCTTCCGGTATGCTTAATATCTTCTATCGTATCTCTTCTGTCCAAAAAACGTTTGTACCACAGAAAAACATTTGATCTACTTAAACAAAACTCACCGTAAACTTGTTTTATCATTTGGTACATTTCCGAGGCATTTTTACCAAGTTTTGCGTTAAATTTAATAACAGCCCTTTTGTTCCATCTTAATAATTCAACATGAAAAATTTTTTACTTCTCTAATGAAGGGCCGTTTCGTTTGAGTTACTTCAACAACTGCGCAGTACTTTTGGCCGAAAGCAAGCAGATGGTCACGGTTTATAACGCATTCGCGATTACACTGGTGGCGCCACCGTAGGCTGAAATCTAGCGCCAGTCTTAATATTCTTTGACGCACTGTGTACGTCGATCCTCCAAAACTTCCCAGCCAAGCGTCAGTAACGTTTCTTTGACCGATTTCGGCACATGCGGCCTAGCGTTGTCATGCAGTAATTTCACGGGGCGCAATCCTTCGCTTGTGAATGTACATTTCCGACAGATTTCCTGGTTCAATCCTAGCAATCGTTGCTTGTAGCAATCACCAGTAAGAGTTTAACCCTGTTTCAATAGTTCATAATAGAACACATCCTTCATACCCACCAGATGCACAGCGGAACTTTCTTGATGTGAATATTGCGTTTCGGTGTCGAAGTCGTTGCTTCATCGAGCCTGCCCGTGTTTTTTGCGTTTGGGATTGTCGTACCATATCCACTTATCATCACCCGTAACGATTTTCCATAGGAAATATTTTATTTGCTGTTTATTCAACAGATTCAAACACTTCATGACACGCTAATCCTTGTCCTTCTGGCTCAAGTCATGTGGCACCCATTTTCCTTCCTTTTGAATCTTTCCCACTGCGCGTAAATGATTGGAAATGGTTTGTTCAGTTACCCGTAGTGTTTCAGCTAGTTCGTTTTTGCGTTTGAGACGAATCTTCATCCAGCAATGCTTGCAGTTCCTCATGTGCAACCTTCCGCTACGTTCTCGATCGCTAAGATCCAAATCACCTGCTTTAAAGCTTCTAAACCAAAACTCACACGTGCTTTTCGATACAATATTCTCCCCCAGAACAGAACAGATCGATGCACATGCTTTTGCAGCACATTTTCCTTGATGGAATTTGTAATGAATTTTTTTACGGTCACACGACAACAACGCGGGGGAATGTCGGATATGTAAATTAGCGGTATACGTCGCACACAAAACGCTTTAAAACTTATTCGGAGGATCTGTTCAATCCATCATGAAGGAAAGGATCCGTTCAATCCATCATGTAAGAAAGGATCCGTTCAATCCATCATGTAGGACAGGATCCGTTCAATCCATCATGTAGGACAGGATCTGTTCAATCCATCATGTAGGAAAGGATCTGTTCAATCCATCATGTAGGAAAGGATCCGTTCAATCCATCATGTAAGAAAGGATCCGTTCAATCCATCATGTAAGAAAGGATCCGTTCAATCCATCATGTAGGAAAGTATCCGTTCAATCCATCATGTAAGACAGGATCCGTTCAATCCATCATGTAAGAAAGGATCCGTTCAATCCATCATGTAGGACAGAATCTGTTCAATCCATCATGTAGGACAGGATCTGTTCAATCCATCATGTAGGAAAGAATCTGTTCAATCCATCATGTAGGAAAGGATCTGTTCAATCCATCATGTAAGAAAGGATCCGTTCAATCCATCATGTAGGAAAGGATCTGTTCAATCCATCATGTAAGAAAGGATCCGTTCAATCCATCATGTAGGACAGAATCTGTTCAATCCATCATGTAAGAAAGGATCCGTTCAATCCATCATGTAGGAAAGGTTCTGTTCAATCCATCATGTAAGAAAGGATCCGTTCAATCCATCATGTAGGACAGGATCTGTTCAATCCATCATGTAGGAAAGGATCTGTTCAATCCATCATGTAGGAAAGGATCTGTTCAATCCATCATGCAAGAAATGATCCGTTCAATCCATCATGTATGACAGGATCTGTTCAATCCATCATGTAGGAAAGGATCTGTTCAATCCATCATGTAGGACAGGATCTGTTCAATCCATCATGTAGGAGAGCCTAGGCATTAGTGACAAATGGCAACATCCTCTTGAACGCTAGTAGGAAAACATTCACGCCTTCAAAAATGGGAGACACTGAAAATATTTTTTTTATTGTATCACATTGTCAACCATTATCAATCCACTGCTGGATAAAGGTCTCACCAAGTTACTTCCACAATGGTTGGCCATGATCCAGTCTCCTCCAACTACAGCATTCTTTCGAATTTCATTCGTCCATCTCCCACGTGGTCTTCTTCTGAATCTCTAACTCTCCCTTGGTATCCAGTCTAAAATTCCGCCAGACAGTACCTCTGGCAATATGTCCAACCCATTGCCATTCAGCGATTTTACTCTGGTCATGAAGTCTTCCACTCTTGTCATCTATATATTAATTCTACACTGCTGGCCACCCAAAATGCAACACCAAGAAAGACACGAGATAGCAAAGCCAGATTTACCGGACACATAACAACAGATACAAAGATTAAACGATTGAGCTTACAGGCCCGTGCGACTTGCGGAATACGCAGACATCAATAGTTCGTGTGGCCCCCCATGGCTGGCAATAACAGCCGCTACACGCCGCGGCATCAAACGAAAGAAGCTTTGGATGTGGGCGTGGGGTATGTCGGTCCAGGCTGCTTCCACATGTTGCCACAGTTCATCACGGGTGGTGCTTGCCGGGCCACTCGGTTGCCGTTCAGCGACCAGAAGTGTTCGATGGGCGACATATTGGGAGAACAGGCGGGTCACGGCAGCAGTGACACCTGGTGGGCCTTGAAGAATTGTTGCACGATGCGTGCCACGTGCGGGCGTGCATTGTCCTGTTGAAACATGGCCGCTGGCAGGTCCTGCAGGTAAGGGAGGACTACGGGCTCCAAAACGTCGGAGATGTAGCGGTGCCTGTTGAGTGTACCGGCGATGCGTGCCAGAGGGGTGCGGGTGTCATATCCAATTGCACCCCAAACCATAACGACAGGCGACGGACAGTGTATGGCGATGCATAATGCAGGCGTCATACAGTCTCTAGCCGCGGTGCCGCCACACGCGAATCCGACCATCTTGGTGTTGCAGGCAAAAGCGGGATTTGTCGGAGAAGACAATGTCGTGCCATTCCGTAGTCCAGGTGCGGCGTTCTACGGCCCACTACCGCCGCACTCGCCGGTGGTGTAACGTCAATGGTAATAGGAGCAATGAGTAAGTCTCCGCTCCTGCAGATGACGTCGAACGGTACGTGCTGACACAGGTTGTTGCGCAACACACTCTAATTTCTGAGCTAACGTTCGTGATGTGGCGGTGCGAGTCGGCAATGCCCGCCGCACAACATGCCGGTCCTCTCGTTTGGTGGTGTGCCGCGGATGTGGCAATCGCTCACGTCGGTCCGTCCGTCCCACCTGCCGCCACCGAATCCATACTCGCCTCACTGTGGCTGGATGTCGTTCCACACGGGCGCCGTTGTCTCAGTACGATAAACCGCTGTCGCGATAAGCCACTATTCGTCCTCTGTCGAATTACGAAACGTGCTGGAATGACTGCCGTATTCTGCGACGAGGCATCAGGAAGCTTCCCACGCACAGAACCGGCAACACAACACACTTCCACTACTTACACCCCGTCTTCTGTGCACCCTTCTTGTAGTGCTTCTCGGTGGCGTGCCGGGAGCACATGATTTGCAAATGCCCTGCAATGCTAATCGCTTGCGTGTCCACTCGCGAGCGATGCATGCTGCGGATTTCAGGCCAATCGGATGCTTCCTTCTTGGTGTTGCATTTTGAGTGGCCAGCAGTGTATAAGGTATTTTACTGTGAATAATATTTTAAGAGAACGGCTGAACAAAAAGATATAGTTGAGGTATCAAAATAAAGGTCTTACCATGTACATATGCCAGTCGAATAGAAAAATGAGATTAGGGTAACGGTGCGGGCGTCGTGGGGCGGAAAAGTCCCCATGTAAATTCTATGAGAGAAGCGTGCGGTTCACGCGCCGTTGAAGGCGGAAGCATGGAGGGACTGAGCTTGTTAAAGTCCGAAGTCTTCTCTTTTCTGAGCGAACCATTGCGCAAAGCAACGCAAGCAGGCATTCATATCAAAGTTCTTCTAATCGGGAAAAGCGAACACTTTCGAAGACCTGATTGCGTTATGCCGTCGGACTGCGTGATGTATATATATACAATTTACTATTCATTCGACCCAGTTTATTTACGTGGGTAAGACGTTTCCCATTATGTAATGATGTAAATAAACATTCCGTAGACCATTGTTAATGAAAACATTTAGAATGCACATATCAAGTCGCGCCATCTATATCTTCATTCTACACTGGCGGAAAGGGAAAAAAGAACACCAAGAAGGAGACGTCTGATACCAACGAAATTTATACAGCATAATAACGGAATACAGAGGATAACGTGATCAAAACATGATGGCAAAATACAGCTGTATTTGCTGGTAAACTGAAAAATAACATTTCCATGTAACATGGTTAGTACGAGGTTGAACCGCCATGAACTGCGTCACACTGTGCAATTCTGGCATGGAGTCTGTCGTACAGATGTTGGATGTAAGTTTGGGTTATTGAGTTCCAAGCATCCTCAACCTGGACGCGTAAATCGGGGATGGTCGTGGCTGGCCATGGAGACCGGATATGTCGTTGTCCCATAAGATTCCCCACGTGCTCATCATCATCATCATCATTGTCAACCATTATCAATCCACTGCTGGACGAAGGTCTCCCCAAGTTTCCTCCACAACGGTCTGTCTTGTGCCAGTCTCCTCCATGTCACTCCCGCATACTTTCGAATTTCATCCACCCATCTCTCATGTGGTCTTCTTCTGGGTCTTTTCCTGTCCCTTGGAATCCAATCTAAAATTTCGGCTGTCCATCGATGGTCTGTTCTTCTGGTAGTATGTCCAGCCCATTGCAATTTCAGGGATTTAACTCTGATCATGATGTCTTCCACTCTTGTCATTTTTCGGATCCACGTGTTCCTCTTCTTATCTCTCCTGGTTACACCAAGCATGCACCTCTCCATGCCCTTTGAGTTGTTTGCAGCCTTTGTATGTCTCTTTTAGCTAAGGTCCACGTCTCTGAACCATACGTAAGCACTGGAAGGATGCATTGATCAAACACTTTTCTTTTAAGACATAATGGCATATTGCTCTTGAAAATTATGCTGTTTCTTCCAAAAGCTCTCCAGGCAAGTTTTGTACGCCAATTAATTTCTTCTCCAATGTGACCCTCACTTGATATCTGCTGTCCAAGATAAACGTACGTGTCTGTTATCTCCAGCTTTTCTCCATCAATCGATAAATCTTCATTTCTTGTAAAGTCATTGAACATCACTTCTGTCTTCTGAAAGTTCATTTTTAATCCCACTTCTTTACTGTTGTCAGCAAGTTCCTGGATCATTGGGGTACAAATACGGTGAACGTGCAGGCCATGGAAGTTGTCTCATACCCTGAAGTGCATGTTGCGTTGCACGTGCCGTGTGTGGGCGTGCGTTATCTTGCTGGAAAACACCACGATGGACCGACCTTATAAATGGCACAACAACGGGCTGAATGATGTTGTTGATGCAGGAGGTGCTGTTTAACGTACCCGGTACAAACACTAGTTGTGTACGGGAGTGATAGCTGATCGCTCCCCACACCAGGAGACCAGGTGTAGGCCCTGTGTGTCTCTGGCGGATGCAAGAAGGCTGGAGACGCTCCCCTGTGCTTCTGCAAACACGCATACGGCCATCGGAATCTCCCAAGCAGAATCTGCTTTCATCGCTGAACACGACAGATCGCCATTGCGTTCTGTTGTGCAGACGTTGGCGACACCACTGCAACCGTTCCTGAGGGTGGGCTGGATTCAGAAGTACACACGCCAGAGGCACACGTGCACGTAGTCTTGCATCTAGTAGATGCTTGCGGATTGTTCGCACAGTCACCTCAGGTGCAACGGCAGCTCTGATTTGCGTCGCAGTGGATGTTCTGCTTGACAACGCCGCTCTTCTTATGCGTCGATTGGTCCACTCATCAGTCCGCCTGTGACTCCCGGTTCCACGTCTTGTCGTGTGGGAATGTTCTTGGGACCATCTACGCCACCGTCGTACCACCACCGATACTTCCCGTCCAATTCGCTCCGCAAAACGACGATACGACCACCCGGCCTCGCGGAGTCCGACTAGACGACCTCGCTCAAAGTCCTGTAACTGCTGAAATCGTACACGTCTTCCATGTACAGGCATTGCAGCTTCTTCAGGGTTTTCGCACGTGTCCGTACGCCGACGACTGATTACATTCACTTCGCCGTACTCCTTAAATACCACCGATGATAATTTGCATATTATGCCGTGCTGTGGCGTAAGCGCTCACCGGTTGGTCCCGAAATAAACATCACACCTACGTTAACTCGACCCCATTAACATATGTAAATTTCATGATCGTCCGCCAATTCCTTCTTGGTGTTCTTTTTTCACTTTCCCCCAGTGTGTTTTGAGAGAACTGCTGAACGTAAAAGTATGTTTGAGGTATGAAAATAAAGGTCGTACTCTGCAGATGTGCTAGTCAAAGAGAAAACAGAGATTGGGGGGCAACGGGTCGGGCGTGACGGGGCGGCAAATTACGCATGTAAAGTCTATGGGAGAAACGCGCCACCCTTATCTACATGAGGCGCTCAGTTCTTTTTTTTTTTTTTTTTTTTTTGATTGGAGGTTTAACGACCACCGTGAGCAACTCAATGGGCTATAAGCAGTCGCCCGTCCCTAATTTAGGGTCACCGGTTTCAGGGAAGGGAGAGAGAGCCAGTGCCGTAAGACAAACACAACATCCATGCCTCACCGGGATTCGTACCCGGACTCATCTATTTTTTTTTTTTTTTTTTTTTGATTGGAGGTTTAACGACCACCGTGAGCAACTCAATGGGCTATAAGCAGTCGCCCGTCCCTAATTTAGGGTCACCGGTTTCAGGGAAGGGAGAGAGCCAGTGCCGTAAGACAAACACAACATCCATGCCTCACCGGGATTCGAACCCGGACCCCGTTCGGACGAATGATCGGAGGCCATCGCTTAGACCACTGCGCCACCGGGGCGGCGGCGCTCAGTTCAGTGTTAGATTTGGTGTGTGCGTTGTGTTCAATGATCAGTGGCCGCCCCGGTGGCGCAGTGGTCTAAGCGATGGCCTCTGATCATTCGTCCGAACGGGGTCCGGGTTCGAATCCCGGTGAGGCATGGATGTTGTGTTTGTCTTACGGCACTGGCTCTCTTCTTTCCCTGGAACCAGTGACCCTAAATTAGGGACGGGCGACTGCTTATAGCCCATTGAGTTGCTCACGGTGGTCGTTAAATCTCCAATCAATCAATCAATGATCAGTAAATACTTTATTGCATACTTACCGTTAACAGAATGTCTCTACCGCAGAAAAAAAAAAGAAAAAGAAGAAAACGTAAGAGCCTTACTGGAAAGCGCGAGCGCTCAATGGTTTGCAACTGTATGCCTCAAGATAGAGAGAATGAAGATCATACGCAGCGTGAATCTCATTCCAAAAACATTTACAAACACCCTTATGACTGAAGAGTGAAAGAGTGCGCCTTCCAGTTGCATTTTTGCACACGATCGAGATGAGTGGACTTCCGCCTCACATTTTACGACTGAAAAAGGGCACAGTCGGTATGCTCATCACGAACCTGGCCGCCCCGGTGGCGCATTGGTCTGACCGCTGGCTTATGATGATTCGTTCGTGAAGGAAACGGGCTCGAATCCCGTGGAGGCATGTATGTTGTGTTTGTCTTACGACCCTGCCTCTCTCCCTTCCCTGGAACCAGTGACCCTAAATTAGGGACGGGCGACTGCTTATAGCCGATCAAGTTGCTCACGGTGGTCGGCAAAATTCCAAAAAAAAAAAAAAAAAAAAAAAAAACAACAACATAGAATTATAACCATCGATTCCGACGAGTTTCCTCTGCTTTCCTTCTTATCTTTCCTGGTTAGAACAAGCATGCATCTCTTCATGCGGTTTTCAGAGCAACGCTTTCCTATGTCCAGGTTCACTCATTTCAGCCGCGTTCGGCCCAATTCATAGACTGCGAATATATTCTTAAATGAACACTTTGAATAACAAAGCTAAGGGTAAAGCTACGCTTTCTAAAGTCCAGTTTCACTCGTTGCCGCCGCGTTCGGCCCACTTCTGTAACAGCGAATATATTCCTAAATGACCACTCTGAATAACAAAGCTAACGGGAAAGAAACGCTTCCTGCTGAGCTGGTTCACTCGTTCCAGCCGCATTTGGCCTACTTCCTAGACAGTGAATATAATCCTAAATGGCCACTTTGAGTAACAATGCTAAGGGGGTAAGCAACGCTTTCTGTTGCGCAGGATCACTCATTTCACCTGCGCTCGGCCTACTTCTTAGACAGCGAAAATATTCCTAAATGACCACTCTCAATAACAAAGCTAAGGAGAAAGCAACGCTTTCTGATGCGCTGGTTCACTAGTTCCAAACGTGCTCGGCCCACATCTCTTAGACAGCGAATATATTCCTAAATGACCACTTTGAATAACAAAGCTAATGGGAAAGAAACTCTTTCTAATGCACAGGGTCACTCGTTTGAGCCGCGTTCGGCCTACTTCTTGGACAACGAATATATTCCGAAACTACCACTTTGAATAACAGAGTTAACGGGAAAGGAACGCTTTCTGATGTGCTGGTTCACTCCGTCCAGCCGTGTTTGGCCAACTTCTTAGACATCGAATATATTCCTAAAAGACTGCTTTGAATAACAATGCTAAGGGGAAAGCAACGCTTTATGCTGCGCAGTTTCACTCGTTCCAGCCGCGTTCCGCCCACTTCTTAGACAGCGAATGCATTCCTAAATGACCACTTTTAATAACGAAGATAAGGGAAAAGCAACGCTTTCTGATGCCCAGGTTCACTTGTTACAGCTGCGTTCGCTCCACTTCTGAGACTGTGAAAATATTCCTAATTGGCCACTTTGAATAAAAAGGCTAAGAGGAAAGCAAGGCTATGTCATTCTCAGGTTCACTTGTTCCAGCCACGTCAGTCCATTTCTCAGCCAGTGATCATATCTGTATGTACTGAAGTCAACTGATTTTCTTAACCCCGAGGTAATTCGTTTAAGATGTTAAAGGGTTGAATCCAATACAAGTAGCAGAGAAATTGTTTTATGGCATATAACCTTTTGGTGGTTGTGATTTCGAACTTCCAATCCACTTCATCCCGCTTCGGAGGAGAGGGAGGGAGGGGGGTATTATCGCCGCAAATCTGCCTACTTGTCTCATACTTCGTGTTACATACTATGTCATATCCTCCTTCATTGAGAAAGGTGGTGCACGCAATCGCAAGCAATTCGATGAAAAAAATTTCTTTTTCGATCAGCTATAGCTGTCAAAACATTTTATGTATATTTTCTTCTCAAAATAATTCCCAATCTCACCGCTAGGGGGCGAAAATGTTTAATCTATTTTTCTCAGTGTTACCAATGTGCGATTTAGAAAATTCGTTTAACACTGGGTACCATTTACCTTGTGGAGCACTTTAAGTTTGTATTTGAAGGGTTTTGTAGTTAACAGTTCTGTCACTTGGTGGTGTTGGCGTTCTTCCGTTTGCTGATATACCTCCGCTTCTGAAAACCTCACTGAGTGTAAGGTGACGGAGTCAAGCCCCCCAATAATTATTTTCATGTAGCAATCTTTTCTGTATCAATTTATCATTTCAAATGTAATGTAATGCAAGTTCCAAAGCACGTGGAGGACCCGTGGTGCATTTCTTTTGTACTTCGCATTAACAATTTAAGAGGCCGAAACCAAATGGTACCTAAAATTTTGGGCGCTACCCAAAAAGAAAGTTCCGCGAAGAGACTCAGTTGACGAAAGATATGGCAAAACAATTCCTCACTCACTCACTCTCTCTCTCTCTCTCTCTCTCTCTCTCTCTCTCTCTCTCTCTCTCTCTCTCTCTCTCTCTCTCTCTTTTAACTCAGCATTGCCGACCATAAGCCTGTGTTTGATGATAAATGTTATCTTCTAGTCCTGTATTTTGTGTTCCGTGGGACAAGGCATGATGCAGAAGGGCTAGGCCCCCTGACACGGACATCATGCCACTGGCTACAAATAAGTGACTCAAATGTCTCTTTTCTCAGGTTCGTCGCCATTATTTTAGAACTTTTTAGCTGCAAATCGGTCAGAAAAGACGTTCCCCCAAATGATCACTTTGAAAAACACACCTGAGCGAAGGAAGCGATGGTTTCCGATGCTCAAGTTCACTCGTTTTATCACTAGTCGGCCCTCTCCTAAGACATCTACCGTATAACTTTGAGTTGTATTGTTTTCTCAGCCCATTTTGTTAACCCCAAATTAATTCGTTCCAAGCGATTAAAGGGTCAAGGAATGCCGAGACAGGCATGTGCCTGGCGGCATTCGTCGACCTTGACATGGACGACTGGGTCAGATGTATCAAAGGTAACCACTCCCAGAGAGAGGTGAACTCCAAGGAAACAGTTTTCCAGAAGCTGGAAGGGGGCGAAGGAAGGATAAGGATATAAAAGTGAGCGACACGTTCGTTCGAGACGCTTCTAGTGTGTCGCCCTCGACGTGGTGGGACTGCGGGTTCGAGCCGGGAGTGCCGGTTAGACCTCTCGGGGGTTTACGTTTTGGCTGACGGAATAATCAGGGTTTTTTGGCGATCACAGTTCGACCGGTATTGGAGGGAATGTTAGGGTATTTCGGCGTTCAGAGTTTGACCGGTATTGGACGGAATATTTAGGGTTTTTCGGCGATCAGAGTTCGACCGGTATTGGACGGAATAGTCAGGTTTTTCGGCGATTAGAGTTAGACCGGTATTGGACGGAATAGTCAGGGTTTTTCTGCGATCAGAGTTCGACCGGTATTGGACGGATTAGTTAGGTTTTTTCGGCGATTAGAGTTCGACCGGTATTGGACGGAATAGTCAGGGTTTTCTGGCGATCATAGTTCGACTGGCATTGGACGGAATAGTCAGGTTTTTTCGGCGATCATAGTTCGACTGGCATTGGACGGAATAGTCAGGTTTTTTCGGCGATCATAGTTCGACTGGCATTGGACGGAATAGTCAGGGTTTTCTTCGATCAGAGTTCGACCGGTATTGGACGGAATAGTTAGGGTTTTTTGGCGATCAGAGTTCGACCGGTATTGGACGGAATAGTCAGGTTTTTTCTGCGATTAGAGTTAGACCCGTATTGGACGGAATAGTCAGGGTTTTTCTGCGATCAGAGGTCAACTGGCATTGGACGGATTAGTCAGGTTTTTTCGGCGATCATAGTTCGACTGGCATTGGACGGAATAGTCAGGGTTTTTCTGCGATCAGAGTTCGACCGGTATTGGACGGAATAGTTAGGGTTTTTTGGCGATCAGAGATTGCCCGGAATTGGACGGAATAGTCATGGTTTTTCGGCGATCATAGTTCGACTGGTATTGTTCGTAATAGTCAGGTTTTTCGGCGATTAGAGCTCGACCGGTATTGGACGGAATAGTCAGTTTTTTCGGTGATTAGAGTTCAACCGGTATTGGACGGAATAGTCAGGGTTTTTCGGCGATCATAGTTCGACTGGTATTGGACGGAATAGTCAGGTTTTTTTGGCGATTAGAGTTCGACCGGTATTGGACGGAATAGTCAGGGTTTTACGGCGATCAGAATTCGACCGGTATTAGACGGAATAGTCAGGGTTTTTCTGCGATTAGAGTTCGACCCGTATTGGACGGAATAGTCAGGGTTTTTCTGCGATCAGAGGTCGACTGGCATTGGACGGATTAGTCAGGGGTTTTCTGCGATCAGAGTTCGACCGGTATTGGACGGAATAGTCAGGGTTTTACGGCGATCAGAATTCGACCGGTATTGGACGGAATAGTCAGGGTTTTTCGGCGATCATAGTTCGACTGGCATTGGACGGAATAGTCAGGGTTTTTCTGCGATCAGAGTTCGACCGGTATTGGACGGAATAGTTAGGGTTTTTTGGCGATCAGAGATTGCCCGGAATTGGACGGAATAGTCATGGTTTTTCGGCGATCATAGTTCGACTGGTATTGTTCGTAATAGTCAGGTTTTTTCGGCGATTACAGTTCGACCGGTATTGGACAGAATAGTCAAGGTTTTACGGCGATCAGAGTTCGACCGGTATTGGACGGAATAGTCAGTTTTTTTCGGTGATTAGAGTTCAACCGGTATTGGACGGAATAGTCAGGGTTTTTCGGCGATCATAGTTCGACTGGTATTGGACGGAATAGTCAGGTTTTTTGGCGATTAGAGTTCGACCGGTATTGGACGGAATAGTCAGGGTTTTACGGCGATCAGAATTCGACCGGTATTGGACGGAATAGTCAGGGTTTTTCGGCGATCATAGTTCGACTGGCATTGGACGGAATAGTCAGGGTTTTTCTGCGATCAGAGTTCGACCGGTATTGGACGGAATAGTTAGGGTTTTTGGCGATCAGAGATTGCCCGGAATTGGACGGAATAGTCATGGTTTTTCGGCGATCATAGTTCGACTGGTATTGTTCGTAATAGTCAGGTTTTTTCGGCGATTACAGTTCGACCGGTATTGGACAGAATAGTCAAGGTTTTACGGCGATCAGAGTTCGACCGGTATTGGACGGAATAGTCAGTTTTTTTCGGTGATTAGAGTTCAACCGGTATTGGACGGAATAGTCAGGGTTTTTCGGCGATCATAGTTCGACTGGTATTGGACGGAATAGTCAGGTTTTTTTGGCGATTAGAGTTCGACCGGTATTGGACGGAATAGTCAGGGTTTTACGGCGATCAGAATTCGACCGGTATTGGACGAAATAGTCAGGGTTTTTCTGCGATCAGAGTTCGACCGGTACTGGACGGAATAGTCAGGGTTTTTGTGCGATCAGAGTTCGACCGGCATTTGACGGAATAGTCAGGTTTTTCGGCGATTAGAGTTCGACCGGCATTGGACGGAATAGTCAGGGTTTTACGGCGATCAGAGTTCGACCGGTGTTGGATGGAACAGTCAGGGTTTTTTGGCGATCAGAGATCGGCCGGGATTTGGACTGGAGACTCAAGTTAAACGTGGCGCAGGATCTTCCGGGATATTTCAGAGATAGTAAAGTGTTCGCCATCTGGAAACCTGTTGGCACGTGGAAATAGCTAATCGAACGGATTTTATTTTCTCATCTATTAAATCTTGTTACGTCTAACAAAGGACTTGTTATTGGAGTTACTCGTTGTCTTAGATATTAAGTAATTGCCGACAACATAATTCAGTGTTTCAGTGATCGAATTCAACTCGACGGCATTCAAAGAAACCTACGTTAGGCCCGATTGAGAGATTCGGAATCAGTAAGGCCTAGTCGCGGATTGAACTCAGCGGTGCCCGACACTGAGAAATTTCTTTTTTTACTGCATGTCATTTGCTGCAATAAAAATAGGAGCAGTATGTTCTTTAAATAATGCACAGCCTTCCCACTAGGGGGCGTAAATGTCAAAACCTTTTTCTCGCTATCTTTGCTTTTGGAAGACGTATTTGAAAAGTTCATTCTTCTTAGCGTTGCTTTTGCCTTTAAGAATATTTTTCGCCTGTTTAGAACTTTCCCTCTGAAAAATTCTTCCTCTAGAAGGCTTAGTCTTACGTTTCCTCCTATATTTCTTCTCTTACGTGTCCTATTTAAAAATCTCTTTGTCTGTGATACTTCCTTCTTCTATGGGAAACGAAGTTTTTTGTCCTCCATTTGTTAATTTCGTGACGTACCTTTCAGATACTGGAAGAAGCAAGTAGCTCTTTCAAATTTTTTTTTTTTTTTTTTTTTTTGATTGAAGGGATTTAACGACCAGCGTAAGCAACTCAATGGGATAAAAGCAGTCGCCCGTCCCTAATTTAGGGTCAATGGTTCCAGGGAAGGGAGAGAGCCAGTGCCGTAAGGCAAACACAACATCCATGTCTCATCGGGATTCGAATCCGGACCCCTTTCGGACGAATGATCAGAGGCCATCGCTTAGGCCACTGCGCCACCGGTGGCGGCTTTCAATTGTGTATGCTTTATCGATTGTAGAAACCCGATTGATTTTTTTTTCTTCGTAACGGGTACCATTGAGTTTGAATAATTAGCACGTCTTTTGCAAAAAAAAAAAAAAGATCGAGCTTATGTTATGAATTTGTTCGTCCGTCTGTGGGAATCATATCTCTACAACTATTAGTCCGATTTGGAAAATTCTTTTTGCATTGGAAACATGAAATATAGAAATAACGATTCTTTATTTTACTTTTTTTTACGATGTACAATTTCGCCGCTAGAGGGCATAAATGCAGATGATATCGAATTGAAAACGCATTTTATTCGATATATTTTCTTCTACACATAAGAAAATATTTTACATTTCGATTCCATTTATGTTGAAGAGTATTTTAAGTATAGTCATTTTTTCAAGTTACGCATAGATTTTCCGCTAGGGGGCGTAAATGTAAATTGCGTTTTCCTTGATATCTCTATTTCTAAAATTCCGATTTTAATTTTTTTTTCTTCAGCGGATACAGCTCCTGGTGGGAAATCATTTGAATATAATTTCTAATTTTTGGTAAAAAATGGTTTGACCACTAGGGGACGTAAGGCTTAATTCCCGCTTCTGATGTATTTGTAGCGAAATCCGAGCTCCTGAAAACTCGACTGAAAAAATTCTTCCGTGGACCTATACTGCTCACATCAAAAAACATTTTTAAGAATATTTTCTTCTTAAAATAATGCACGTTTTCCCCGCTAGGGGATGCAGATCCATATCTTATATTTGTCGATATTTCTGTTTCTAATAGTCCGATTTGAAAAATTATTTCTTTGTTGGAGAGCGTTTCCGCTGCGAAATGTTTCTCATATAATTTCAAATTTTTCTTAACGCACAAGTCTGCAACCAGAGGGCGCAAGTTCACGATTCCGTTTACAACAATATTAGCGGGATAAAAAATCCGATTTAAGAACTTCTTTCTTCGTTCAGGTACTACTGTTATTCATACCAGTTCCGTTGACTTTGAATAGCTTTGATAAATTTGATTCGTGTCAGAACGGATTCAAAATACGTGCTCATTACACCCGAAAATACGGTGTCACCCTTCTTGTTTGATATTTGCGTCGGAGAGGATTCAAATCTCGTGCTCATTACACCCGAAAATTCGGTGTCGCCTTCCTTGTTTGATATTTGCGTCGGAGAGGATTCAAAACACGTACTCATTACACCCGAAAATTCGGTGTCACCTTTCGTGTTTGATATTTGCGTCGGAGTGGATTCAAAAGACGTGCTCATTATACCCGAAAATTCGGTGTCACCTTTCTTGTTTGATATTTGCGTCGGAGGGGATTCAGAAGACGCGCTCATAAAAAACCGAAAATTCGCTATTATCTTTCTTGTTTGATATTTGCGTCGGGATTCAAAACACGTGCTCATTACACCCGAAAATTCGGTGTCGCCTATGTTGTTTGATATTTGCATCGGAGAGGATTCAAAAGACGTGCTCATTACACCCGAAAATTAGGTGTCACCTTCGTGTTTGGATATTTGCGTCAGAGAGGATTCAAAACACGTGCTCATTACAACCGAAAATTCGGTGTCACCTTTCGTGTTTGATATCTGCGTCGGAGAGGATTCAAAAGACGTGCTCATTACACCCGAAAATTCGGTGTCACCTTTCTTGTTTGATATTTACGTCGAAGAGGATTCAAAAGAAGTGCTCACAACACCCGGAAATTCGGTGTCATCTTTCTTGTTTGATATTTGCATCCGAGAGGATTCAAGAGACGCGGTCATTACAACCGAAAATTCGGTGTAACCTTTCTTGTTTGATATTTGCGTCGGAGAGGAATCAAAAGACGTGCTCATTACACCCGAAAATTCGGTGTCACCTTTCGTGTTTGATATTTACGTCGGAGAGGATTCAAAAGACGTGCTCATTACACCCGAAAATTCGGCGTCACCTTTCGTGTTTGATATTTACGTCGGAGAGGATTCAAAAGACGTGCTCATTACACCCGAAAATTCGGTGACCCCTTCGTGTTTGATATTTGAGTCGGAGAGTATTCAAAAGACGTGCTCATTACACCCGAAAATTCGGTGTCATCTTTCTTTGATATTTGCGTCCGAGAGGATTCAAAAGACGCGCTCAATACAACAGAAAATTCGCTGTCATCTTTCTTGGTTTTTATTTGTCCGAAGACATGTTCATTGTGCTTAAGACTATAGGAAAGCATCCGTGATGGATACTTTAAGCATGTTAAGGTCATTAACAAACGTTGCTATAAATTTGTTTGAATCACATTAAATATAACTCGAGAAAGCAGGTCTTTTCCACGTTCATTTCTGTTGAGTTTCACTGAACCAAATGTCTCTACAATGCGCAATACACTTAGGAAGGAATATTTTGTACGACGAAGGGGAAATTAACCACTCAGGAAAATGGAGCACTCAGATAATTGCTTTTAATCTCATGAACATTTGTTCCGAAGTAAAAGATATTTTAAGTAGGCACTTAAAACATCCAAAATTACTCTCTAAGTGCCGAATCTCTTCAGAGAGAATATTTAAAATCATTGATGATTCCGCACATGGCTTTGTATAATTCCGCTCTTACTAATATTTTTAAACACAACTATAGCACTTCATTTTTACCTGCTCGCGAATTTTCACTTAGAACTCTGCAAAAATTTAAGTCAACCTAACAAAGTTTTTGCTCCCTTCATAGATTTAGAAAACGCTTACGACCGGGTAAATAGGACACTTTTGTGAAAGGTATTGAATGAATATGGTGTTACTGGGAATCTACCTAATAGTGTAAAAGCCACGTATGCTGGCAGTAGAGCTTGTGTTCGAGTGAATGGTCTATTATCAAAATGTTTTTCTATTGGTGCAGGAGTTAGACAAGGTTGTGTAATGTCACCATGGCTGTTTAATAAACACTGTCTACCAACAAGTGATTGGACACCTGCGATAGCAAAGGAAAACGAAGTTTATTCACCTTCAATAGTTGGTGGAGCCTTCACGAGCGGCGATTACAGCTGCGACCGTCCGGGGCATAATCTCAACCAGGCGTTGTACGACGTCTAGCGGTATTTTCTTCCACTCGGCATGGAGAAGACATGTCAGTTCTTTCACCGATTTCGGAAGGTGGGGGCACCCCTTAAGTCGACGCTCCAACTCGTCCCAGAGGTTCTCGATAGGATTAAGGTCCGGGCTCTGCGCAGGCCAGTCCATTCAATTAACCCCATTGTCACCATACCAAGCCACGGTGGACCTCGCAACATGACAGGTGGCATTGTCATCCTGAAAGTAACAAGGGTCCACCCCAAAAACTGCCACAACATAGGAAGCGCATGGTCATCCAAAATGGTGCAGTAGGTCTCGACGTTGAGTCTACCAGGAATTGCAACCAAGGGTCCCGTGCCATACCAGGAAAAACACCCCCATAGCATAATTCCACCGCCGCCGAACTTCACAGTTGGCACAATGCATTCCGGCAGGTGGCGTTCTCCAGGCAGACGCCAAACCCAGACCCTGCCATCCGAACGGTAGAGGGTGAACCTTGATTCGTCGCTCCAGAGAACCTGTTTCCACTGTTCAACGGTCCACTGTCGACGTTCGTTGCACCACGTTAGCCGAGCAGCGCTATTGGACTTGGTGATCAAAGGCTTGTGGGCGGCAGCACGTCCATGATAGCAGAGCAGATGGGCTTCCTTACGGATGGTATTCATCGAAAGAACACTCCCGGGTGCCTGTTAAAACTCCTCGCGGATGTGGCTCATCGCTTTGGTGCGGTTCTTCCGAATTTATCTGACCAGTACCCGTCGGTCTCTAACTCCCAGTTTTGTGGGTCTGTCGGGTCGGGGCACATTCCGACAGTCACCTCTCATCTTCCACTTACCAATCACGTAGGCCACTCTCGATTTTGGGTACTTCAACTAGCTGGATATGTCACGTATGGATCGGCCATTTCTGTGATACCCGACCGTTACACCTTTCTCGAAATCAGAGAGCTCCGAACTGCGTGGCATCTTGCATGCGACTGGTTGCGTTGTTGTTTCTCACAAGATATTTAACGTCGGCGGCCGTGACGTGTATCAGGACAGCAGATATCGTCGATTGCAGGGGTGTCCAATTACTTGTTGGTAGATAGTGTATTTATGGATGCGTGCATGCGTGATGCCAAAATAGGCAATACTGGTTTATGTCTTGGTGATATCCGTGTGTGCAGATTGCTGTATGCTGATGACACTGTCCTGTTGGCAGAGAGCAAAAGTGAGTTGCAGAGTATGTTGTCCTGGATGTACGATATTTGCATGGAATTCAAACTGAGTATAAATAAGGGAAAAACCAAAGTTATGGTTTTTGAGATAGGAACAAGTAGCACTGAATGTAATGTAAGTATAAATGGCACTGTGATTGACCAGGTGAGTGAGTTTGTGTATTTAGGAAGCATGTTTGACAGAGAAAACAAAGTGGATGGTGAAATTAGTTGGCCAGTGAATTCTTCATTGAAAGTCATAGCTGCTCTGGTAGGTTTTTGCAGGAATGATGGGTTCTCAAGAGAGTTCCGCATGGCTGTGCATGAGAGTGAAATTGTTCCTACTCTGATGTATGGCAGTGAAACCTGGGCACTACAGAAGAAATATAGAAGTCGTTTGTGTGCTGGACGACAGTCGTTGTTTACTTCGTGCTCGTATTTTGTTCCATTTGGGATAATTTCCGAGTCTGCAGCTCCTAATTTTGTGTGTGCAGCGTGTATGAAGGTACCGTCCTGCTTCTGATCCATTTACCAGGACGGTAAGTGCCCTTTCTGTGTTGCATTCCTCATTTTCCTGCTTTGGTCGAGTTGGCCAAAACTCGTAATCTTATCGCCATTGCAAATGGCGACTTCCGGGCGTAGCGGAGCTTCTATCCTCGCTTCCGGAAGTGACTCTTTATCCCTCTCAGCTGCTCAGCAGCAATCCGCCAATGGAGGTCTTCCTTTGATAAGCCCCTCCTCTCCGCATCGTGACAAAGTTGCCTTGCCCATGGAGTCATCTCCTTCCCATCTGACGAAGAGTGGTGAACCATTGCCTTCCCCTGTGCCTTCTTTTTTTTTTTTTTGATTGGAGGTTTAACGACCACCGTGAGCAACTCAATGGGCTATAAGCAGTCGCCCGTCCCTAATTTAGGGTCACTGGTTCCAGGGAAGGGAGAGAGCCAGTGCCGTAAGACAAACACAACATCCATGCCTCACCGGGATTCGAACCCGGACCCCTTACGGACGAATGATCAGAGGCCACTGCCTTAGACCACTGCGCCACCGGGGCGGCCCCTTGTGCCTTCTGACGACGCCATGGACGTCACACTTTCACCAGCCACTTCCGCGTCATCACAACGCGCGCCAGGGGTGACGTATGCTGCCGTCACCTCAGGTGCATCAACTTCTTCTTCTTCTTCTTACCAGCCCCCTTCTTCAAAGTGCCCTTATCAGATGACGTATGGTACAGACCTGATCTACGTGGATGTTCCAACTACTTGCCCTCAAGGTCAGCTTTTTCTTGATAAAATCGGACTGGGTGTATTTTTCCGCAGCCTCCCCAACACAAAGCTGACGGCGTACAGCGCTGCCCTTCGACAAATTGTTCCAAAAGAGGCTGTTACTCACGTGGGTAGAAGAACCAGTCAAGTAATTGCTTATCTTGCGACTCCAGCCTTCGCTCTTCGGGTTCTGACCGAAGGCATTTCCATCGGCGATCGCCATCTCCTTGCGACTCCACTCACACAAGCACCTACTACAGTCAGTTTCGCCCCTGTTCCTCCGGAAGTATCCGACGACCTATTGCTCTCTGTCGCTCAGAATTATGGACGTACTGTCGGATCGGTCATTACGTACTCCTGCTTTCCGGGAGTCCTTGAGGACCGTTATCTATTAGGATTTCGCCGTAACGTACGTGTGATCTTTCCCTCGGAGGAAGCCATGTTACGTGTTCCATCGGTACTCAATGTACGCTGTGACACTCATATTAGGCGCATTGACATCACTGTGGGCACCCTTTGTTCGGTATGTAAGAGCACTGGTCACCCTAGTGCGCTATGCCCTCATCGGGCAGCTACTGCCTCCAAATCTTCAGTACAGCCTACTCAACGGTCAACTGGACACCCGGCATCTTCATCTGGCGCCTCTGACCAGCGGCAATCGAGTTATTCCGTAAGTCTGCATAAAACCATTGGTCGACGCGTGACTTCGTCGCAACCTTCTACTTCCAACTCAGCTTCTATACTCCAAACATGCCCACAGCAGGAGAATTCTTCGACCGGAGACCAGTTGAACTCTCCTCTGCTTTCTGCATTTACTCCACACCACCCTTCAGAGCCCGATAATGGGGTCGATGCGCCTGATGCCTTCACAGTGCCAAAGAATCCTGCCTTTAGTCCCGAGCAACAGAGTGTACGCTCGAAGCGTCGTCGGACTTCTCGACGTCGCAATAAGAAGACACGCACATCTCCCACCTTTCAAGGAGGACGTGATCGCTCGGAAAGTCGTTCACTCGCGTCTGACGCTTCTAGCATCTCCATCTTCGACTCTGACGACAGCACACTGGTCCCACTTACTCTAGTGGATTTCATACAGCAATTGGAAGATTCCTCACTATCACAGACACCGATTTCTGGTGCGAAGTTATACTCCTATCTTATCGGTCCTCGTAGCAAAACCATGTCTCATGATTTCCTCCAATCCTATCTCACGGAGCTTGCAGCAACTATGACGCAAGTGGCGATTGTTCGATCTCACCTCCAAGCTTTACCATCCACATCGTTCGGAGAAAGCAGTTGTCTCAAGAAAGTCTGCGATCGTCTCTCTCGACTCCAACGAACCGCTGACAAGCTCCTTGAACCGCCGTCGGACATTTCCGTTCAAGATAACGACACTGAACTGTAGGGGTTTGGGTCCCCTCTGGCGAACTCGCTTGCTCGTGAGGATCTCCATCACCTCACAGCAGACATTCTTCTGCACCAAGAGACAAATTGCCTGTCTACAACGCCCTTCAATCGATGGCGTAAGTGGAACTATCTGTTCCACCACGCTTTCAGACACTCTACAATCGGCGGTCTGGCCATCGACATCCGCACTCAGTTCCGTCAAGTTCTATCTTCAAAGACGGTGCAGATTCTCTGCCGTGACTTGCTTCAGCGCCTTACCTTTGTTCTGGACGAGCGTCGTTATGTCGTTTTCAACATCTACGTTCCATGCACACCTCAATATCACACCCTCCTTTTCATGGCGCTCCGTCCAGCTCTTCAGTCAACGTTGCCGTCGGATCACGTGTTGATCGGAGGCGATTTTAATTGCACGCTTGACCCTGATCTTGTACGTGCTCCAATTCATAAGGAAACGGAAATTCGCTTACGTCTTGTGGAGCAATTACACTCCCTCATCACGGAGTTTGATCTTCGGGACATCTTTCGTCAAATTTATCCTACAACGGTCTCCCATACGTGGAGGTCCTCAGCTGCCACCTCGTCATCTTCCGCTAGACTTGACCGTTTCTACGCAACCACAGCCCTTCTGCCTGTGGTCACGGACTGTACCCACCGCCTCTTCTGACCACTGTGCCGTTGTGGCCACCTTCACCTCTTCTTTCCGTCAACGCTCCGAGTTTTCCTCCTGGACATTAGATACCTCTCTCCTGGATGACCAGGCTTTGTGTTCGAACGTCCGGAATCTCCTTCACTCTTATCACCCTGGACTGTCCACTGGTTCCTGTGCACTAAGTTACTGGCTGGATGTCTAGTCACACCTGCTCCACTTTCTCAAGATCCATTCGTTCACAGTTGCCAATCTGCGCACCATGGAAGAACGCAATCTCCGACAAGTTCTCGCCCAGCTTGGAGCCTCTCACCCCCTCTATCCAGCATATTTGGTAGACCTCCGTGCTCTTCTGGAACCTCGAGCCCGCCAGGCCATTTTACGACTTCGTCTTCAGCACTTGTCTCCCGAAGACTGCTCATTTGAGTTCTTGTCTTCGTTAGAGGATCAGCGCCGTTCTTCTCATCGACTCCGTGTGCTGCTTCTGCGTGACGGTCATGTGGCTTCGGACCCAGATGTGCTTTGCTCCCATGTTCGTCCATACTTCTCCGACAAGTACAGTGATACCGCTCCACCTTCTGCTTCTGCGTGTAATACTTTACTTTCTTCTCTCCCTCAAGTCCCCTCTCACCTCTCCGCTTCTCTTCTGCAGCCTATCTCTCCATCTGAACTTAGAACTGCACTTTCCTCTCTCAATCCCCAAGCCATCCCTGGTCCTGACGGCCTCCCTGTATCATTTTATCTTATCTTTTTACCTTCTCTCCTTCCTTTCCTTCTCGCTGCTTACTCTTCTTCCTTTGCATCTATCTCCCTTCCGAGGGGCTTCACTGTTGCTCACATGGTACTTTTCCCTAAGGAGGGGGACCTCCTTGACCTGGGGAACTGGCGTCCGATTTCACTAATAAATTTTGATTACAAACTGTTCACTAAAATTATCTCTCGCCGTCTAAATCAAGTTCTTTCGTATCTTCTCTCTTCCGACCAGAGCTACACGGTACCTGGTCGTTCTATCGCCACTAACTTTCACCTACTTCTTGATCTTCTGTATCTTGCCCGAACTAATTCTGAATCTCTTGCCCTACGAAATTTAGACCAACGTGCAGCTTTTGATAATATCTCCCATTCATTTCTCTCAGCTACTTTACACACTTTTGGCTTTCCTCCTGTCTTCGTTACCACTATTCTTGCTCTATATCGCGACGCCGTCTTTCAGGTCAAGACAGCCGCCTTTCTGACAGCACCCATTTCTTTCCGTCGTGGAATACGACAGGGGTGTCCACTTTCTGGGCAATTATTTGCTCTGGCGTTTGAGCCGTTCCTACGCCCAGCACATCGTGCATTTCTTGCGGCTCTTCCTTCTCCAACGGCAAGCACCAGGCACTTCTCTATAACCTACTCCGCCTACGCCGACGACGCGACTTTCTGCGTTCGGATGGAATCGCAATTTAACTTCCTCGCTCATGTATATGCACTCTACTCTTCTTGCTCCTCAGCGATGCTCAACACTACCAAGAGTGCCGGCCTGTGGTGTGGTGCCTGGGAATCCAGGACGGACTCCCCATGGGGCACCTCCTGGACTGCCTCTTCTCAGAAATTTCTTGGTGTACACCTGGGAGCTCCCATAGCTGCCCGAAACAACACGTGGGCTGCTCTTCGTAATCGCCTTGCTCGATCGGCTGCCTTCTGGCGAAATGCTCAGTTCAGCGCCTCTTACGCCACCCGGGCACGCCTTGCTCGTACATATCTTCTGTCTCCTTGTCTTCATGTGTGGGCAGCTGCTCGTATGCCAGCTTACTATCTTGCTGAAGTCACGCGGATCATTTCTACTATGATCTGGTCAGCTCATCATTGGATACAAGTCTCAACTCTAAGTCGTCCGATCTCCACTGGTGGTATTGCGCTCCTGGATGTCCGCCAGTTCTACAAAGCACACCAGATAGTATCCCTTCTGCGTCTACTCTGTGAACCAAGATCCGCAGCCTCTCTTCTCCGAGACGTGAAGATTTCTCCCCGGAACCCCCGCTTCAAATTCACAACTTTTTACTGATAGATCGCTTTTCTCTCCTCCGCTCCCGTCTTTCCCCCGTTTATTCAGAGGCGCTTTCCTTTCTTCGCTCTCTGCCACTACTCCATGCCCCACCCGCTACCACCTCAGAACTTCTAACTGAACCCCCTTTTCTATTCCTCCATCCTCCTAACGCACCGTATTTCACTTACCTTTCCTGGCTCCCCGCTGCGATCGTATCCGTCCGAGACTTACTTTCCTCCGACCTAACATGGAAACCCTTTTCCGACCTCTCTCCTCTCCTTCCACGCACCTCTGCCTCTCTTGCACTCTACGATTCTCTCCGCTCCTGGATCATTACTCTTTTTCCAGCTCTCACTTCTCCGTCTGGCCTCTTTCTCGTTTCTTTTACTTCTCTTCCCCTTCCTTTTTTCTTCCTGTTCTTGGCTCTTTTCTTACCCGATTTCCAGTTTCACTGTCCGTACTCTCTATTGTTTTCTTCTTCTGGATCCATCGCCACCCGCATCCCAGCTCATTTCAGGAGTGCCGCCCGCCGCTCTTCCGAGTGTATGGTCGGCAACAGCTTCAGCCATCTCGACACCAGATGAAAGGAATATTCACTGGCTCTTCCTTCACCGCCGCCTGCCAGTGCCGGCCACGTTATTTCGGATGACGCTGGCAGCCGCACCAGCCTGCATCTTCTGTTCTGAGCATGCTGATGTTCTACACATCTACCAGTACTGCCCGGCGATCCTTCCTTTACTACACCTAGCCTTTACCGTTGCCAAGTGTCTCTGTGCCAAAGAGCTGCCTTTTTCTTCATACAGTATGCTGCTGGTTTCTTGTTCGCCACCAGTGCCTTTATCTGAGCCATGCGTATACATCTTTGTACTCGGAAAGCATGTGATTTACTGCTTCTATCTGCAACTCTGTCATACCTCTAATGTGCTTACGCTCCTTCAAGCAGGAGATACCCTCTGTGCGCAATTCCGCAACCGGCTGACCTCCAGGCTCCGATTGGCGTTTACCGTTGCCAGGGCCACTGACCAGAGCCTGCAGTTCCTGAGTGTATGGTCACCATTACACCGCTGGTTTTCCGGGCTTTCTGCAGACCTACATCTTCTGATTTGATTTCCATCCTCTACGTCGGGACCTTCCCCACTTTAATCTTTGTGATGAATCCTGAACTGGCTCACCGGATCCGGAGAGTGTCTCCTAAGCTTGTGAGACTTAGTTCTTCTGTAAATTCTTCTTATTCCCATCTCCAGTTTATCTTTTTACTGTTAGTGTTTGCAGGTTATTCACGTGCACTTACTTTGTGGTGCCCTCTTCTGAATAAGTGATTTTTGTAGTAATTTTTTTCTGTGTGCTTCACATTGTACCTGTATATTCAGTGTTTTTATTTCGTCATATATCTTCTGCTCATTCGTTCGTCATATTGCTCATATACATTGTACATACACATCCTGTATATTTCGCTGTTCATTCTGTACATATACATATTCCTTGGTACTGTGTATGCTCCGTTTTGGAGCCGTCCTACAAGCTCATTCTTTACTGTCTGCATCTTACATATCTCAGTCATGCACTTTTTGTACACATCTGTATATAGTACACATTTCAATTGCATCATTATGTTCTGCGTCATTTGTATTTATATTCTCATTGCATTGTATGTATATCTCACTTGCTGCACATAGTTTGTTCCCTGTTCCTATATGGCTTCACGCACATCTGTATATACTTCGCCTAAATTGTACATTTATTCAGTCTCACGTATATCTTTTCCATTATCACACCCTGCAATGTTGCACTTATGTTGTATCATCACTCATCTATCTCAATAGCACTGTATTATACATGTATATACACCTTATAATGAATAAAATTCTCCGGCTGGACGTGTAGTGCAAGAAAGCTTACGCTAAGTCACGTTAGGGTTATTGAAAGGTTACTTGACGTAGCTAAAGTGTGCTTAATCTTCAAAGTGCTAGAGTTTGTTTAGGTAAGACACGCACGTGCAATAAATTCCAAGAATATGGAATTTATTTTTTTTTCAGCGTTCCTCATTATCTTGAATATCAGTAATATAACTTCGGTTTTCGTACATTAGTACCTTGAAGGCTCCTTATTAGAGCGGTAAACACAATATACCCTGAACTTAACGTAAACACTCCATGAAATAGACTTAACGGCCAGACAGAGGTCTGACAATAAAATGAACTAAGTAAACGTACTCACTTTTAACCTTTTATTGGGGAGCTCCTGGTATTACTCAACTACACACTCCAAAATAACACAACTACTGATAGCCCGAACTTTCGTAATGTCGTAGAAACGTAGGTAAATCGCATATCAATAATCAGGAAGAACCTATCACATATAAAACGAAGCTCTCCGGTATCTTGAGCGCGCCTATATATACTGCATACCACCACGTCATGAATTACACTCGTTGCCACATATAATTCAGCGGGAGAAACAACATCTCGTTAAGTGAGAAGATAATTTGCATGGGAAAATAAAATAACAAGAGATAGTAAAATCAAAAAGAAACTGAATCTAGACTATACGTTACAACCTCTCATACGCCGCCCCGGTGGCGCAGTGGTCTAAGCGATGGCCTCTGATCATTCGTCCGTAAGGGGTCCGGGTTCGAATCCCGGTGAGGCATAGATGTTGTGTTTGTCTTACGGCACTGGCTCTCTCCCTTCCCTGGAACCAGTTACCCTAAATTAGGGACGGGCGACTGCTTATAGCCCATTGAGTTGCTCACGGTGGTCGTTAAACCTCCAACCAAAAAAAAAAAAAAAACCTCTCATACTGTAACTTGCGCATTCTCTGTATATATATACACCTCTCATACTGTAAATACCGCACTTCTTGAATACATACTACGGTAATTATGTTTTGTAGTCCGCTCATGTATTTCACTTGCATTGTATATACCCCTTGCCTAATGTAAATTGCACACACTTTGTATATATCTTACTCCTGTTATTATGATTTCAGGCATTGTAAAGGCACGTGCCGCCTACCGCCTTCGTTCCCTGTAAATTTCGCTCAGAATAAAACATTTTGAAAGTTTGTGTGCTGAAGAAATGCGTAATTTACGGGTGGTTTGTGGCAAGACACGTTCTGATTGTGTGAGGAATGAAGATGTGTTGTAATTGTGTGATGTTAGGCAAAATGCTGTTAGCAAGGTGGAGACCAATATGCTTCTATGGTTCGGCCATGTTGAAAGAATGAGTGATGAGATGCTTACAAAGAAAACCTTTTTAGCCCAAGTGGCAGGAAGGAAAGGCAAGGAGGTCATGGGAGGATTAGATTCAAGAGTTATAACGAAGTAAATTTCTCCGTCATTTCTGTCCACGCCAGGATTCGAACCCGGATCCCCTCATTCCGGAATAAGTCACTCTACCAGTTGAGCTACGCGGACGCTTTATTCTGATTCCTATCTGCCTTTAGGTCGTGTGCGTCCTTCTGGCAGGTACGTCACATCTCCTGGTACGTTACATCATCTGCCCCTTATTTTTTTTTTATTATTCGAAGCGCTGGAGAAGGGATTCTCTTATTTTTCCTATCTCGCGGTGTGGAAATAACATCACACCATTGCGAGATTTTGAACGGTCGGGTCATCCGGATAGTTCGGGTGCCATTATAACGAAGTGAATTTCTCCGTCATTTTTATCCGCGCCAGGATTCGAACCCGAGTCCGCTTATTCCGGAACAAGTCACTCTACCAACTGAGCTACGCGGACATTTTATTCTGATTCCTATCTGCCTTTATGTCGTGTGCGTCCTTCTGGCAGGTACGTCACATCTCCTGGTACGTTACATCATCTGCCCCTTATTTTTTTTATTATTCGAAGCGCTGGAGAAGGGATTGTCTTATTTTTCCTATCTCGCGGTGTGGAAATAACATCACACCATTGCGAGATTTTGAACGGTCGGGTCATCCGGATAGTTCGGGTGCCATTATAACGAAGTGAATTTCTCCGTCATTTTTATCCGCGCCAGGATTCGAACCCGAGTCCGCTTATTCCGGAACAAGTCACTCTACCAACTGAGCTACGCGGACATTTTATTCTGATTCCTATCTGCCTTTATGTCGTGTGCGTCCTTCTGGCAGGTACGTCACATCTCCTGGTACGTTACATCATCTCCCCCTTATTCTTTTTTTATTATTCGAAGCGCTGGAGAAGGGATTCTCTTATTTTTCCTATCTCGCGGTGTGGAAATAACATCACACCATTGCGAGATTTTGAACGGTCGGGTCATCCGGATAGTTCGGGTGCCATTATAACGAAGTGAATTTCTCCGTCATTTTTATCCGCGCCAGGATTCGAACCCGAGTCCGCTTATTCCGGAACAAGTCACTCTACCAACTGAGCTACGCGGACATTTTATTCTGATTCCTATCTGCCTTTATGTCGTGTGCGTCCTACTGGCAGGTACGTCACATCTCCCCCCTGAAAGAGGGCCGGGGGCATGGCCCACGGGTCAGCCGTGACCATGAATCGTTGCAGGCAGCATCCACTGTAGAACGTGCACTTGAGAACTCCCAGTCAATCTGCTGTGTGGAATGCAACATCACACATTTTTATTTTTCGAAGCGCTGGAGAAGGAATTCTCTGATTTTTCCTATCTCGCGGTGTGGAAATAACATCACACCAATGCGAGATTTTGAACGGTCGGGTCATCCGGATAGTTCGGGCGCCATTATAACGAAGTAAATTTCTCCGTCATTTTCGGTCTACGCCGGGATTCGAACCCGAGGCCGCTTATTCCGGAACAAGTCGCTCTACCAACTGAGCTACGCAGACGCTTTATTCTGATTCCTATCTGCCTTTGAGTCGTGTGCGTCCTTCTGGCAGGTACGTCACATCTCCTGGTACGTTACATCATCTGCCCCTTATTCTTTTTTTATTATTCGAAGCGCTGGAGAAGGGATTCTCTTATTTTTCCTATCTCGCGGTGTGGAAATAACATCACACCATTGCGAGATTTTGAACGGTCGGGTCATCCGGATAGTTCGGGTGCCATTATAACGAAGTGAATTTCTCCGTCATTTTTATCCGCGCCAGGATTCGAACCCGAGTCCGCTTATTCCGGAACAAGTCACTCTACCAACTGAGCTACGCGGACATTTTATTCTGATTCCTATCTGCCTTTATGTCGTGTGCGTCCTTCTGGCAGGTACGTCACATCTCCTGGTACGTTACAGAGTGTCTACATGAAAAACAGATTATGAGTGTGAAGTATAGAAGATCTTGTGTACGGCGTGTGATGGATGTCAGTGAAGCTCGTGTCGTGTGTCAAGATCGCTGTAAATGAAGAAGTTTGATACGGCCACAGTAAGTAAAAATTATCTGGTAGTTTGTATTTCTTTTTGAAGCTAACCTCTGAATCTCAGGGAACATCTTAGTGATATGTATTTAAACATATACAAAGGGTTGTTCTAAAAAAACTGAGAAAGGTTTTATGAAAAAAATATGCGTACCTTATTTATCAAGGAAGGGGTCATCTTTTAAGAAATACCGTTCATTACATCGAATACAGGTGTCGCAACGTTCCTCCGACTGTTTGAAAGTTTTCTACAATTCTTCTGAAGTGCTTTTGAAGCACTCCTACGCAGTTGTAATAAGTTGTTGATCAGTCTCAAATTGTCGTTCTCGTAGTGTCTTTTTCAAAATGGGGAACAACCGGAAGTCACGTGGTGACAAGTATGAAATACACTGTATTAACAAAAGTCACCGGACACCCCTTCAAAAGCAAATAAACGTATCCGCTGTTTTGTTAAGATGCGCGGTATAGCTGCAAACGGTATAGCCGCCCCGGTGGCGCAGTGGTCTAAGCTATGGCCTCTGATCATTCGTCCGAAAGGGGTCCGGGTTCGAATCCCGGTGAGGCATGGATGTTGTGTTTGTCTTACGGCACTGGCTCTCTCCCTTCCCTGGAACCAGTGACCCTAAATTAGGGATGGGCGACTGCTTATAGCCCATTGAGTTGCTCACGGTGGTCGTTAAACCTCCAATCAAAAAAAAAAAAAAAAAAAAATCAAACGGTATAAATACAAACCGCCTGCAGCTGACCGCGATCATATCGCACTGTGAGGTTGAGTGAAAATGTCGCGGCAAGAGAGAACTGACTTTGAGAAAGGATTGCATTAGTGGGTTATCCATAAAAGAAACCGAGAGGCGTTTAAACATACCCAGGTCAACTGTTTCGGATTTACTGAATAAGTGGAAGACAACATGGAGTGCCTGAAGCAGCAAAACGTACCGGTAGACCAAAGAAAATCAGTGACAGAGGACTTCAACGCGTCAGGAGAGTAGTTACAACTAATGGACGGATCTTATGCACAAGACCTCAGTGTACAGGTGAGTAAAGATGCTGGAACCTCGGTATGTACACGTACCATTCGCAGAGAACTTCATTCCATGGATTACCGTGGTCGTGCGGCTGCTCACAAGTCTTTCATCTCCACTCGGAATGCTACTCGTCGTTTATCATAGTGTAAATAAAATTTATCGTGGACTGTAGATCAATGAAAACGGATCTTATGGACTGATGAATCCAGATGCACGATCCATCAGTTTGATGGTCGTGTGTGGGTATGGCAGCAGCCGGGGAAACGCTATTTACCACAGTGCACTGTTCCTACGGTCAGGTTTGGAGCTGGCAGAGAACTCGTGTGAGGGTGTTTTTTGTGGTATGGTTCCTGCCCTTTGGTTATCGTGGAGAAACCTATTAACCAGCATGTCTACCTCGATATTCTAGGCAATTATGCCCTACCAACTCTATGGCAATGCTATTGAACCCAGCCTTGTTGGTACCAGCAGGATAATGCACCAAGCCATAAAGCAAGGACTGTTACGGCGTGAAATTCCGTATCGTGTGTGGACTGGCCAACACACAGCTCTGACCTTAATCCCATAGAGCACCTATGGGCTGAATTAGAGCGCCGCATAAGAAGTTTGGAACCAAAGCCTACTACTAAGCAACAGTTAGCGGCAGCATTGTGTACTGAATGGAAGCGCATACCTATACAGGTGTGCACAAATTAAGGGTGAAGAGGAGAAATTAACATAACCGCGGAACGAGCAGACAGAACGGGCCGAAAGACCACTCAGGAGATAGACTAGGGTCCGGTACGGTAGGGCATGTGCATATATGCAGCATGACGGGGAGGGGGGGTCAGAAGGGTATAAAGCACACAGGCGGTGTGCGTTCAGCGATTCGGTGAAAGCTATTTCACGGTTTACATGGGTTTAAACGTCGTCAAGTTGCTGCCACCGTGTGATATGGCCAACAGGCAATCCAGTAGACGACATCTGGATGACTTTAGCCGAGATCGCGTCATTGGGAAGTTGGAAGAAGGTCGAAGTGTGACTAGTGTGGCCGAGGAGTTCGGGATCACTCACAGCATCGTTTCACGAGCTTGGAGAGCATTTCAAACAACAGGAACAGCTGTCCGAGAGTTTAGCAGTGGTCGTCCACGAGTAACCACGGCGGCGGACGACCGGTATATTGTCCTACAGCAGAGAAGAGACAGACGGCAGACAACGGGAAAAGTCGCAAGGCACATGCAACAGACAACTGGACGTCCGTTATCGCGTTTTACCGTGGCCAGGAGGCTGGACAAATGTGGTCTATTTGCACGACGATCAGTACGGTGTGTGCCATTAACGCCTGCTCATCGGAGACAGCGGTTTCTGTGATGCCAGGAACACAAGAACTGGACACATCAGCAATGGGGTCGAGTTCTCTTTACGGATTAGAGCAGATTTAGGCTGACGAGCGATTCTGGACGTATACACACCTGGAGAGAGCAGGGAACACGCAATCACACCTCCAACATCATTGAAAGGGACCGGTTTGGAGGTGGCGGAGTTCTCGTTTGGGGTGGTATCATGCTTGGTCGCCGTACTGACCTCCACATTTTCAAAGGAGGTTCAGTCACTGGCGTCCGCTATTGTACCGAGGTTCTCCTGCCTCACGTGCGTCTGGTTAGAGGTGCTGTGGGTCCTGAGTTCTTCTTCATGGACGACAACGCTACACCTCATCGTACAGTGGCTGTCGCAAAGCTGTTGGAGAGTGAAGATATTCAACGCATGGATTGGCCCGCAAGGTCCCCGGACCTAAATCCAATCGAACACGTGTGGGACCTTCTCAGGAGACGCTTGGCAGCACGTCACTAGCTGCCAGCAACGATTCCGCAGCTGTGATTGGCGCTACAAGAGGAACGTGCCGCGATGCCTCAACAGCTCCTTGAAAGCCTCGTCCTCAGCATGGACAGACGTTGTAAATCCTGCAACGCAGTCAGGGGTGATCATATCCTCTTCTAAAGACTGGGTTTTTCTTGGCAGCCGCCTGTCACATGGACGTTTCTGTCTTCTGCCCAGTTGTGCTCGAAGCTATCTTTTCAATGAAGTGCCTTTGTATCCTTTGGATTCCTTGTTTGGACGGTTTTGCTCACTTGTCCCATATTCTTACATCTTAGGGGTCTTATGGTATGATTTGAGTCGATATGGAGCACTTCTGCAGGACATTACATTCGAAAAACCGTCTCGTCCTTAATTTCCAAAATCTTGTCGAAAGCATGTCTCATAAGTTCAGTGCGTGCATTGAGGCTGAAAGTGGGCTGACACCGTACTAATGTATATCAATAAATGCTATGTTGTGTTTTTCTTCTAAGTGTCCGGTGACTTTTGTCAATATAGTGTACATGTAGGTTAGTGTTTCAACTTAATAATAATTTTATCCCAATAACGAACGAAAAAATTGGTCATGTGTGCCTTGTATTGGGCTCACATTGAGGAACCCAAGCTGAAAAAACTAATTTCGTGCCCAAATGCTCGGTTAAAATTCTGTGAATTGATGTTTTTTGAAAATGTGAATCATATCTTAGATATCTCTAATTGATAGGTGTCTGTCTTCTCGTATGATAGCCACTATTGTATTGATAGTTACGTCTTAACTCTCGCTGAAGGTCTTCCTCTATGCGCGCGCCGATTCATGACCATCCGTAAATTCTTTATGCCATCTGTAAATTGTTGATTTTCTTAGACATTCATCGTTATAAGCCTCTTGCATAAGACGAAAAGTTTCTCCGACAGACTTTTAAGTCGACAACAAAATTTAATCGTTGTTGCAGTTTCACATCCAATTTCTTGAAAAATCACAACGCGAAAACACTTGTTTGGGGTTCACGAGACAACGCTTATTATGCTGCGCACTACGGACGACGCATGCGTGATAAACAGGCGTGGCCGGTTGCTATGGTTACAACAAGACTCGTGTCGAAAGTTGAACGAAGTATCGCGCATTTTCTATAAAAAGATTCCCAGTTGTTTTGGGTCAAGCTGTGTAATTATTTAGATGATATGGGTTTAATCAAGACAATGGGAACCCACACTGACTGCTACTGGAGTACACGCAACGTGCCATATGCAAATCACAAGGATGACGTCATCCGCTGAAGTGCCAAAAGTCATGGGGGTAGCAGTATGCAAATCTTCAACTGGCGCTGCCGTCGTATAAAAACTTCCACCCTCGGTAGGATTTGTTATCACTTGCGAGGTGTAATCTCCTGAGTCAGGTTGAACAACCGCCAGTTGGATTATGGCAAGCCTCCGTGAATTATCGGGGTTTGAACGAGGCATGGTAGTGGGAGCCAGACAGATGGGACATTTTCAATTTCCGAATTTGTGTGAAGTGTCACGTGTGCACCGAGAATACCTCATGGAAGCATTACCCCCACCGTGGACACCGCAATGGCCAAACACTTGTGCAAAATGACCATGACCAGCAGGCGTTTGACCAGGATTGTCCATGCTAAAAGGCAAGCGATACTGGCTTAAATAACATCCACATTCAACAGAAGAGGTACCAGAGACATATCCATCAGGTCAGTGCAGCGTAATTTAGCATCCATGGGGTATGAGAGCGGAAGACCCACCAGAGTGCATTTGTTAACACCACGACATCGGAAAAAGCTCCTCACCTGGGCTCGTGAACACGGAAATTCGACCCTTGGAGACTGGCAACATGTCACGTGGTCCGATGAGTCACGGTTCCTATTGTTACGAGCTGATGGTAGGATTCGGGTGTGGCGCAGACCTCATGATGCCATGGACTCAAGCTGTCAACAAGGCAGTGTGCAAGCTAGTGGTGGTTCCATACATGTGTGGGGTGTCATTAGGTGCCACGGTTTGGGTTCTCTGGTCCCCGTAAACTCGTCATTGCTCTGGTAGGTGACCATTTGCAGCCCTTCATGGACTTCATTTACCCCAATAAAGATGGGATTTTCCAGGCGGACAATGCACCATGTCATCGGGAATAAGTTGACTACATTTTGTTCGAGGAGCATTCTGGACAGTTCGGACGGATGCTGTGGCCATCACGTTAGCCCGACATGAACCCAATAGAGCACTTATGGGACGTGATGGAAAGGTTCATACGCACCCAAGATCCTGCACCTACAAATACCGGGTACCTGTGGGCAACTATTCAGATGGCATGGCACAACAGGTCTCCGGAAGTCTTCTGGCCACTTGTGGCATCGATATCACAAGTGGCCAGAAGAGGAGGTCCTGCACGATACTACACTGCTGGACACCCAAAATGCAACACCAAGAAGGACACGAGATTTACTGTACACATAAAAACATATACAAAGATGAAACGATTGAGCTTACAGGCCCGTGCGACTTGCGGAACACGCAGACATCGACAGTTCGTGTGGCCCCCGTGGCTGGCAATAATAACGGCCGCGGCATCGAACGAAAGAGGCTTTGGATGTCGGCATGGGGTATGTCGGTCCAGGCTGCTTCCACACGTTCCACAGTTTATCAGGCGTAGCCGCGGTTGGTGCTTGTAGGGCCACCGCGGTTGGTGCTTGTAGGGTCAGCGACCAGACGTGTTCGATGGGAGACATATCTGGATAACAGGCGGGCCACGGCAGCAGTGACACCTGGTGGGCCGTGGAGAATTGTTGCACGATGCGTGCCACGTGCGGGCGCGCAGTGTCCTGTTGAAACGTGGCCGCTCGCAGGTCCTGCAGGTAAGGGAGGACTACAGGCTCCAAAACGTCGAAGATGTAGCGTTGGCTGTTGAGTGAACCGGCGATGCGTACCAGAGGGTGCGGGTGCCATATGCAATTGCTCCCCAAACTATAACGCCAGGCGACGGACCGGTATGACGATGCATAATGCAGGCGTCATACAGTCTCTCCCCGCGGTGCCGCCACACGCGGATCCAACCATCGTGGCTTTGCAGGCAGAAGCGGGATTCGTCGGAGAAGACAATGCCGTGCCATTCCGTAGTCCAGGGGCGGCGTTCAACGTCCCACTGCCGCCGCACTCGCCGGTGGTGTAACACCAACGGTAATCGGAGCAATGGGCGGCGTGCGACAAGTCCTCGCTCCTGCAGACGACGTCGAAGGGTACGTGCTGACACGGTTGTTGCGCAACACACCCTAATTCCTGCTCTAACGTTCGTGATGTGGCGGTGCGAGCCGTCAGTCCTCGCCGCACAACATGCCGGTCCTCTCGTTCGGTGGTGTGCCGCGGCTGCGGCAATCGCTCACGTCCGTCCGTCCGTCACTCCTGCACCCACCGAATCCATAAATGCCTCACTGTGGCTGGATGTCGTCCCACGCGGGCGCCGATGTCCCGGTACGATAAACCGCTGTCGCGATGAGCCACTATTCGTCCGCTGTCGAACTCCGGAACGTGCAGGAATAACTGCCGTATTCTGCGACGAAGCATCAGGAAGCTTCCCACGCACAGGTCCGGCAGCACAACACACTTCCACTACTTACACCCCGCCTTCTGTGCTCCCTTCTCATACTGTTTCTCGGTGGCGTGCCGGGCGCACATGATTTGCATATGCCCTGCAATGCTAATCGTTTGCATGTCCTCTCGCGGGCGACGCATGCTGCGAATTTTAGGCCAATCGGATGCTTCCTTCTTGGCGTTGCATTTTGGGTGGCCAGCAGTGTCTATGCATACCCCATGACTTTTGGCACTTCAGTGTAAAGGGTCTTCAGTTCGATGACAGCTGGCAGTTGGCAGTAACACTCCTGCAGGTGAAATAGATGTTGTAGAGTTACCTCAGAAAAGGAATAATCACTGGTGTACGTCTTGTAGGAGATCCAACAATTAGAGTAATAGAAACAGTGTAACACGAGGAGTTGTATCGAAGATTATGACTACAGATGCTGTTCACACATTTTTAGTACGACGTTTCATTAATATTATTAAAGTTTAAAATAAAATAATTTCTTTCTAAAATTTTCTTACCGACAGCTCTGAACTATGGACCTACATCTAGATTTTCAAGATAACAGGGCATTTCTTAAAATTGGTAGTGATATTTTATTCCACTCCTCTTCCAATGTTTTCCATAATCCACTTATGGTTTTAGGTCTGAGCGCCCTTTTTAGCAGTCCGAAGGCACAATAGTCCATTGGTGACACATCAGGGGACTTTGAAGGAATATGAGCAAAAGGTATAGACTTGATACCCGTCTCTGTTTTCATCTGCCACTGCTTTCCATAGTCCATACATTGTTTTAGGTCTGAGCGCTCTTTTTTGCAGTCCGAAGGCACAATAGTCCATTGGTGACACATCAGGGGACTTTGAAGGAATAGGAGCAAAAGGTATAGACTTGATACCCGTCTCTGTTTTCATCTGCCACTGCTTTCCATAGTCCTATCATTGTTTTAGGTCTGAGTGCTCGTTTTTGCAGTCCGAAGGCACAATAGTCCATTGGTGACACATCAGGGGACTTTGAAGGAATAGGAGCAAAAGGTATAGACTTGATACCCGTCTCTGTTTTCATCTGCCACTGCTTTCCATAGTCCTATCATTGTTTTAGGTCTGAGTGCTCGTTTTTGCAGTCCGAAGGCACAATAGTCCATTGGTGACACATCAGGGGACTTTGAAGGAATATGAGCAAAAGGTATAGACTTGATACCGGTCTCTGTTTTCATCTGCCACTGCTTTCAATAGTCCAATCATTGTTTTAGGTCTGAGCGCTCTTTTTAGAAGTCCGAAGGCACAATAGTCCAATTGTGACACATCAAGGGACTTTGAAGGAATATGAGCAAAAAGTATACACTTGATAAGCGCCTCTTTTCCTCATTTTTTCAAGAAATAGAGTGCATGTATGAGTCGTTGCCTTATGCTGATTGAGCTCTACACTCTGAAGGCTCCGTGGATAAAGGAATGGAATTTCTTTTTTAAATATAAGAGTTAAAACACTATTTTGGTAATATGTAGAACTGATTTTAACAATGTTTTCAACTTTTCTATGTACCAGCAATAATCATAATTAATTTACTGGAACTATCTTTGGATTCTTGGAACCAAGTTTCTAAGTCTTTTTCTGTTCTTTTGCGATACTAAATCGACCATTTTTTGTTACAGTCGTTTAAGTAGATTCATGCTTCATCAGCAGTCACAATAAATTTCCATCTGTCTCCGGCTAAGTGATTTTCATAAAGAAGTCTACACCGTGTTCTGCGCTCAGCCACGTGCCTAAGAAAAAGATCCATGCTTCAACAATAGTAACAATAAGTTTCCATCTGTCTCTGTCTAAGTGATTATCATAAATAAGTCTACACCGTGTTCTGCGCTCAGCCACGTGCCTAAGGGAACAGCCTTCATTGGATTCTTCGGTCAGTTGCTGCACCCAGGAAGTCCTGTTTCTCCGTAGAAGCCTTCTTAGACAATGGTATAGTTCTCTGAGATATGAGGCGGGAACAGCCTTCATTGAATGCTTCGGTCAATTGCTGTATATAGGAAGTCCTGTTTCTCCGCACAAGCCTTTTTAGACAATGGCATAGTTCTCTGTGATATGAGTCGGGAACAGCCTTCATTGAATTCTTCGGTCAATTGCTGCACCCAGGAAGTCCTGTTTCTCCGTTCAAGCTTCTTAGACAATGGCATAGTTCTCTGAGACATGGGTCGGAAACAGGCTTCAATGAATGCTTCGGTCAATTGCTGCACATGTGAAATCCTGTTTCTCCGTACAATCCTTCTTAGACAATGGCATAGTTCTCTGAGATATCGGTCGGGAACAGCCTTCACATGAATGCTTAGGTCAATTGCTGCACCCAGGAAGTCCTGTTTCTCCGTTCAAGCCTTCTTAGACAATGGACATGGGTCGGAAACAGGCTTCAATGAATGCTTCGGTCAATTGCTGCACATATGAAATCCTGTTTCTCCGTACAATCCTTCTTAGACAATGGCATAGTTCTCTGAGATATCGGTCGGGAACAGCCTTCACATGAATGCTTAGGTCAATTGCTGCACCCAGGAAGTCCTGTTTCTCCGTTCAAGCCTTCTTAGACAATGGACATGTGTCGGAAACAGGCTTCAATGAATGCTTCGGTCAATTGCTACACATATGAAATCCCGTTTCTCCGTACAATCCTTCTTAGACAATGGCATAGTTCTCTGAGATATGTGTCGGAAACAGGCTTTAATGAATGCTTCGGTCAATTGCTACACCCAGGAAGTCCTGTTTCTCCGTTCAAGCCTTCTTAGACAATGGACATGGGTCGGAAACAGGCTTCAATGAATGCTTCGGTCAATTACTGCACATATGAAATCCTGTTTCTCCGTACAATCCTTCTTAGACAATGGCATAGTTTTCTGAGATATCGGTCGGGAACAGCCTTCATTTAATGCTTAGGTCAATTGCTGCACCCAGGAAGTTATATTTCTCCGTACAAGCCTTCTTAGACAATGGCATAGTTCCTGAGATATCGGTCGGGAACAGCCTTCGTTGAATGCTTTGGTCAGTTGCTGCGCACAGGAAGTCCTTTTTCTACGCACAAGCCTTCTGAGACAACAGGTATCTCGTTCCTGACATTTTGTTTTCGTGTCACAGTTGCGCCTCTTAGACTAGCAATGTGGTTTGTTTTCCGATGATTATATACCAGGGATATCTCACCTTTTGAGAAACCAGTCAGTTTTCAAAATCGTCGCTCCATCTAGACGGTGCACCATGTTAAAGGCTTTATCACACACCGAAAGATGCTTTCTTTTTCCCTTTGTGATCCGCGCTACTGATTTGCAGCAATCTTAACTAGTTGCCTAGATTACGCGATGACATTCGTGACCAGGCATTTCGCATGTACGCTGCGTCATTGACGTCTAGGCTGATCTGCTTAACGATTTCTAATTAAGTGGCCAGTGTTTGTATTTCTCGTGGTATTTCGACTCAAGGAGGATTTGGGCATGGCCATCTTCTTGTCCCAGGAGCTACAAGACGCATACTATAACCAGAGATGAGAGAGTGTGGGTCTAGAAATCCTGACACAATAGTGGGTAGATCCCTTAGAAATTGTTAAGGCTGCGAAACAGGGAAGAGCGACTTGATATTGTGGGAAAATGCCAGTCGAGAGTGGTGGAACACATGACCTTTTGTTTAACAGGGATACAAAACCATGGGAACGCTGGCTAAACAGGACCTCAGAAACCCGGCGGATCTTTAGTGGATGGAGCAATCAAACTGGGATCGAACCCTTGACCAATGGGCACCACATCCTGCTACTCTGACCGGTGGGCTATCGTGTCTCGTTCCGGTTTTTATGTATTTTGTTTCTACTGAACTTGAATCTGTAAATTTGTTTGTTGTTGTTGGAAGTTTAACGACCACCGTGAGCAACTCAATGGGCTGTAAGCAGTCGCCCTTCCCTAATTTAGGACCCCTGACTCCATGGAAGGGATAAAGCCAGTGCTGCAATACAAATATTACATCCATGCCACACCGGGATACGAATCCGGACCCCTTGCGGACGAATGATCAGAAGCCATCGCTTAGACCACTGCGCAAGCAGGGCGGCTCTCTAATTTTGATATCCATAGCCTTTTGAGATATATTTTTCATCTTTTTTCGTTTAACGACCACCGCGAGGAACCCAACCCAGCAAAAACACAAGTGCTGGGAAACTGCTGGCCACCAGCTGGCAGTGATGGGTCACTGCTGGCTGAAATCTGCCGCTCACGGCCCGGTATCGGTCCGTTGGTGGCGGGCCTATCAGTTGGCGAGACATTGATGGCTCTGCAGCATCGCCGTGAATTGTGGGACTCCAAGCAAGTGCCACTATTAGCCCGTTGCTGTTAACCAATGCAACCCCAACAGCAGGCGGATGCAACGGGACTGCGCATGCGCAGAAGCAACACTTGCTATGTCTCTCATGGTACCAGTTAGTTGAAGACGACGCTATCGCCATCGTGTTATTTTAGTGGATGTTAAGAAAAAATCCGTATGTAGAGAGGCGAATTAATTTCCTAATGAAATTCCACGTCGACGAAGATATCATATTAAGCCATGAAATACACCCACTCCATTCCCATGAATAACAATTCATATAATGGAGTGGGTGAATATCAAGAAAAACTTTGAAACCGCTTGAAACAAATGTCCTGGAAAACCATAAAAAAAAAAAACGTTTGTTGGAAAAAAAAATAATTATACGCGTACAAAATTTATTAATTATTTGAAAAAAAAAAAACGTTTGTTGGAAAAAAAATAATTATACGCGTACAAAATTTATTAATTATTTGAAAAAAAAAAAAAAAAAAGCAACGCTATGTGGATATAATGTGCTCATCCGTGGGTTGAATACACAAGACTGAAAGGAATTCGCTTCTAAAAATAACGAAAAGTAAAATAAAATATATTTCCTCTTTAAAACAAATATAGCTTCGGACAACGGAAAGGAAAGATACCAAGTTAAAAATGTAACAGAATGTGACATGAACCCGGATAAATATATATTAATTCAACAATCTTCTTTCAAGACGACAAGGACAGTACAAAACTTTAGAAAGCGACAAGTACGTACACTCCTTGAAAATGAGCGAAGTTCTTTTAAGGTAAAAAAAAAAAAAAAAAAAAAACTATCGTTACGTTGAAAAAATAAATTTATGAATTATATGAAACTGCCTTTTATGAAAAATTCCTCGCAATATTGTAAAATGAAAGGGAACCATTCGATTACATATTCCGCACGAACCAGACAGCTTCAAGCACACACGCGCGTGCATGGCAGATCAGTCTAGTCGGTAGAGAGCTCAGCTCCCACGCCAACGGCCCTGGTTTGTATCTATCTAGATCCAAACGGGCGTTTTTCCGGTCTGTTGAGAAAATTACATCAGCGCATTGGTATAATTCACAAGTTTCGTAAGGGTAGGAAAAAAAAAAGTTGTAGCTTTGGGGAACTGCGGGGTTATCCTTGAATTTTTTTTTTTTTTTTTTTATGGCTACTACTGGGAAATTGGCGGACAAGATTCGGCAAGCCACCAGTTACGTCACGTGGTTGCCGGCTGCCACTACCGGCAAACTGGCGGACCACATTAGGCTAGCCATCATTTTTGGCACGTGCTTGCAGGGCCGCTGAAGGACCACTTGTGGCAGCTACTGCCTGTGATGGACAACTGACAGCCCTGTTGGGGTATATGACAACTGATATGGTGCCAACTGTTGGCCAGCTGTTGATCTGAACTGCTGGCCCTTCTGTTGGCCGCCCGGACATTATATTGAGGGTTTGGAAGCGGCAACATAGTGCTGGGTCAGTGCTGGCTGCCACCAATGGCCCAGTGCTGGCCCAGCAAGACTGTTTTTGCTGGGAATGGGCTATAAGCTGTCGCTCGTCCTTTATTCAGGGCCACTGGTTATAGAGAAGGGAGAGAGCCAGTATCGTAAGACAAACACAGCATCTATGCCTCAACAGGATTCGAACCAGGATCTATCTCTGATGAATGTTTAGAATCCGGCGCTTAGACCACTGCGCCACCTGACAGCCTATTTTTTTTATTTTATTCTTTTTTATTTGAATTACATTTTGCCACATTACACCATCCACCACACAATCAAATCGCACATACAATTTCTGTACCAAAAAAAGATTGACCAAATACATATCGCACCATATGCAAGCACAAAAGAATACAGTTCGTATATGTAAGAAAAACATTAATACAACACATAGATGCAAAAATATGAATAATAATACAACTAATACAAACACATAAACCATCAAACATGCAAATACAAATGTTATACAATAGTAATATATATGTAATTCAAAGTACAAATGAAGTAATCGTAATAGAAAAACGTATGATAGTATGAATAGTTTTAGTTTTCAGTTTTAGTTTAAGCACTACAACAGTTCCTTCAAACCAAATCGAGGCAATGCAATGTGTCAAGAAAACCAGGGAAAAACGCTAACAGTTAGCCTGACTAGCCCCTAGCTCCCCCCCTCCCCCAAATAAAAAAATGAAAGAATCTAAATCCTCAAGCCACAATTTAACCGTAATACAGTAAATTAAACGAATAATACATAATATACACAGTGCGTCAAATAATTTTTAAGACTGGGTCTATAAAATGAAATAGAAACAAGAAATTATAATTTGTTTTGGTTTATTATTCAAAATAAGTCCCTCCGTCTTCAATACACTTGTTACAGCGATTTGATAATGATTCGAATGCCTGTTCCAGTTCACTTTGCGGAATTGCCTCCAAAGCACGCGTCGAAGCTGTTTGTATGGTCGAAATATCATCAAAATAACGCCCTTTTAACGTCATTTTAAGTTTTGGGAACAAAGAAAAGTCGCAGGGTGCAAAATCAGGCAAATACGGTGGATGATTCAACACACAGACGCTATTTTTCTCCAAAAATCTACGGACAAGAAGTGAGGTGTGACTGAGTGCATTATCGTGCAACAAACACCAACTGTTTTCATCCCGATATTCTGGACGAATGCGACGAATTCTGCCCATCAAACACCTCAAAACATTTAAATAAAACTCACAAGTAATTGTTTGTCCACTTGGAACAAATTCTCTGTTGATAATACCGTTACCATCGAAGAATGTAATGAGCATTGTTTTGATTTTCGATGGAACTTTTCTGGTTTTTTTGGCTTGTGTCGAGTTTTTTGACTTCCATTCCGCACTTTGTCCCTTTGTTTTAGGATCATATTGAAAACACAATGTTTCATCACCAGTAACAATCGATTTTAAGAAGTTTGGATCATTTTCAGCGGCTGAAATGATGTCTCTGCAATGTGCACTTCTCCTTGATTTTTGTTCATTGGTTAACGTGTGTGGAGCCGCCCCGGTGGCGCAGTGGTCTAAGCGATGGCCTCTGATCTTTCGTCCGTAAGGGGTCCGGGTTCGAATCCCGGTGAGGCATGGATGTTGTGTTTGTCTTACGGCACTGGCTCTTTCCCTTTCCTGGAACCAGTGATCCTAAATTAGGGACGGGCGACTGCTTATAGCCCATTGAGTTGCTCACGGTGGTCGTTCAACCTCCAATAAAAAAAACAAAAAACAAAACAAAACGTGTGTGGAACAAATTTAGCCCAGACTTTTGTTTTGCCCAAATCTTCATGCAGGATAGTTCGAATCGTTTCTTTGTTGATGTTAAAGACTCTTCCATCATTCTTAGTGGCGCACATCGACTGTTTGCCACGAAATCACGCACCTTTACAATAATCTCAGGTGTCCTAGATGAACTTGGTCTTCCGGTATGCTTATCATCTTTCAGCGTCTCTCTTCCGTCCAAAAACGTTTGTGCCACAGGAAAACATTTGATCTACTTAAACAAAACTCACCGTAAACTTGTTTCATCATTTGGTACGTTTCCGAGGCACTTTTACCAAGTTTTGCGTTAAATTTAATAACAGCCCTTTGTTCTATCTTAATAATTCAACATTAAAAAAAATTTACTTCTCCAATGCACGCCCGTTTCGCTTGAGTTACTTTAACAACTACGCAGTTCTTTTGGCAGAAAGCAAGCAGATGGTCACGGTTTATAACGCATTCGCGATTACACTGGTGGCGCCACCGTAGGCTGAAATCTAGCGCCAGTCTTAAAAATTCTTTCACGCACTGTGTATAACCAACTGTTAATCAACCATTAAATAAGAAAGTATTTAGCTCTCTTTTAAATATCGAATTGTGTGTTATCGTCTTGATCCGAAGCGGCAACCCATTCCAGGTCCTAGGGCAGGTCACGTTAATATTATTAAATAATAAATTAGTACGCGCTCTAGGTATTAAAACACCAGTATTCCTAGGAGTGTCATGATAAAGGAAACGCAAATGTAAGGTAATAATTAGATCTGAAAATTTATTAGCATACACAGGGTGCATAGGAAAGTCACTTTAGCCTGGAATAACTTGCGAACGGAGAGAGGTAAAGTTTTGCAAGTGAGATAACTGTATAGTAAAGCGACTATGCCAGATCGAGTGCAACCAATAGCAGCGCCCCTAGTGGCGAAATGCAAAAGTTAGCCTTTACAAATCGAAAACGAAAAGAGATAGAGCAAACTTTCCAACTACAAAGTTGTAGAGCATCAATTAATTAGTACAAAACGAAAATTGTTTCACAAGAATAAGATAAATTGGAATACCCTAAAATGTCCGAAATCGATGTGCGACGATTCGAATCAGCATATTCACATATCGCACATGTAGCCGTACGCAAATGCAGATTGTGTCGTTGTCCCGTAACTACGACATAAAAACCAGTAGCAGGATGTACCCTGATCAGAAGTTTAGGTCTACGTACGCTGTGTGAGAATGTCGAGCTTGGATTTCTGGGGTTACGTAAAAAATCAGGTGTATGCAACAGCGCCTACAAGTCTGCTGGATCTACGTCGTCGTGTTACAGATGCTTGCAATAGCGTGACACCTTCCATGATGAGGAATGTGCATGCAGAGTTACTTTCACGAATACAAATGTGTATCGTGGGCAATGGCGAACTCTTTGAACGTACTCGACATTAACTTTTTATCACTGTGCGCCAGTTTGCCTTTTCAGCACGTCTTTTGCAAAAAAACATCGTGCTTCTGTTATCGGTTTGTCCGTCCGTCCGTCTCTACCCACGATATCTCAGCAACTATTATTCCGATTTGAAAAATTCTTTTTGCATTGGGAAGCTTGAAATATGCAAATGATGATCCTTTATTTCGTTTTTTTTTTACGATGTACAATTTCGCCGGTAGAGGGCGTAAATGCAGATAATGTCAAATTCAAAAATGCGTTTTATTCCACATATTTGCTTCTAAACATCCGATTGAAAAAACATTTATATCTTTCGATTTCATTTATGTCGAAGAGTATTTTAGATATAGTTACTTTTTCAAATTACGCATAGGTTTTCCGCTAGGGGGCGTAAAAATAACTCTTTTTTTTTTTTTTTTTTTTTTTTTTTTGATTGGAGGTTTAACGACCACCGTGAGCAACTCAATGGGCTATAAGCAGTCGCCCGTCCCTAATTTAGGGTCACTGGTTCCAGGGAAGGGAGAGAACCAGTGCCGTAAGACAAACACAACATCCATGCCACACCGGGATACGAACCCGGACCCCGTTCGGACGAATGATCAGAGGCCATCGCTTAGACCACTGCGCCACCGGGGCTGCACTCTTCTTTTAAAACTCCGATTTGAAATTTTTTTCTTCAGCGGATACATCTCCTGATGGAAAATCTTTTGCATATAATTTCAAAGTTTTGGTAAAGAATGCTTTGGCCACCAGGGGGCGTAAGAGTTAATTTTTGCTTCTGATGCATTTGCCATAAAATCGTAGCTTCTAAAATATCGATTAAAAAATTCTTTCGTGGACTGATGCCACTCACATCGATAAACCTTTTCGGAATATTTTCTTCTCAAAATATTGCACAGTTTCTCCGCCAGGGGGCGTAAGATGTACATCTTATTTTTGTCAATATCTCGATATCTAGGAGTCCGATTTGAAAAATTCCTTCTTTGTTGGATAGTGTTTTCCGTGTGACATGTTTTTCATATAATTTCAAAATTTTCAAGTAATTCATAGACTTTCCGCTAGGGGGCGTAACGGTAAATTGATTTTCTCCTATATCTCTGCTTCTAAATCTCAGATTTGAAAACTTCTTTCTGCACCGGATACAGCTCCTGATGGGAAATCGTTTGCACATAATTTCGAATTTTCGTAAAAAAATAGTTTGGCCACCAGGGGGCGTAAATCTTAATTTCCGCTTCTGTTTTATTTGCAGCAAAGTATGAGCTTTTAAATTCTCGATTGAAGAAACGTCGTTTGTTGACCGATACTACTCATGTCGACAAACCTTTTAGGAAAATTTTCTTCTTGAAAAAATGCATGGTTTCTACGCCAGGCGGCATAGATGTATATCTTATTTTTGTCCATATCTCTACTTCTAAGAGTACAATTTGAAAAATTCCTTCTTTGTTGGATAGTGTTTCCGATGCGAAATGTTTTCCCTATAAATTCAAAAATTTCAAGTGCATCATACACTTTCTGCTAGGGGGCACAAAGGTAAATTGAGTTCCCTGCGTTATTTCTGCTCCTAAAGCTCTGATTCTAAAAATTCTTCCTGTATCGCATACAAGACCAGATGGAAAATAGTTTTCACATAATTTCTGATGTTTGGTAAAGAATGGTTTAGCCACCAGGGGTAATATGTGTTAATTTCTGCTTCTGAAGTATTTGCTGCAAAATCTGGACTCCTGAAAACTCGACGAATTTTTTTTTCTTCGACCGATACCGCTTATACGGATAAACCTTTTGAGAATACTTTCTTCCTAAAACAAAGCAGGGTTTCCCGCCAGGGGACGTAAAGTCACATCTTATTTTTGTCGATATTTCTGTTTCTAAGAGTTCAGAAGCTCACGATTCCGTTTACAGCAATATCTGAGGGATTAAAGACCCGATTGAAAATCTTCTTTCTTTGGTCAGATCTATTGTTTTCCATACCGGTTCCATTGACTTTGAATAGCTTTGATAAATGTAATTTGCGTCAGAACGGATTCAAAAGACGTGCACATTACACCCGAAAATTCGGTGTCAACTTTCTTGTTTGTTTTTGTTTTATCTGGCGTTATCAAACTGTATTGACATAAGTACGCATTTATGCAATAAATTGTGTGTATTTGCTCATACCTAAGCCTGTTCGCTTCAAACGTTTACACAAAACGTTGCGCATCGATTTCGGACATTTTAGAGTATTCAGGCAACAATTTATCTTATCTGTGTGAAACAAATGTCGTTTTGTACTAATTAATTGATGCTTTACAACTTTGTATTTGGAAATTTTGCTTTATCTCTTTTCGTTTTCGATTTGCAATGGCTAACTTCGGCATTTTGCCACTAGGGGCGCTGCTATTCGTTGCATTCGATTGAACGTAGTCGCTTTACTATACCGTTATCTCACTTGCATAACTGTACCTCTCTCCGTTTGCAAGTTATTCCAGGCCAAAGGGACTTTCCTACGCACCCTGTATATGTTCTTGCATAAACAGTAATAATCGAAAACTGAATAATTTATCAAATGACATTATCTGATAACTAAGGAAAAGAGAATATACCTGTAAAGACGGATTCACTAAACGTAAATATTTTTTTTGCGAAACAAAAATTTTATTAACATTTTCGATAGTTGTGCGACCCCAAGCCAAGAGACAATAAGATAGAACTGGATAAATAAATGAAAAATACAATCGCAACTTAACCTTGGAAGGCAACACACTTGAAATCCTATAAATGACACCAATGCGGGATCTGAGCCCAACCGCAAGTTCACTAACATGGGCATCCCATCTCAAATTATCTTGTAAATATACACCCAAGAATTTTGCCGCCCCGGTGGCGCAGTGGTCTAAGGCGTTGGCCTCTGATCATTCGTCCGTAAGGGGTCCGGGTTCGAATCCCGGTCGGGCATGGATGTTGTGTTTGTCTTACGGCACTGGCTCTCTCCCTTCCCTGGAACCAGTGACCCTAAATCAGGGACGGGCGACTGCTTATAGCCCATTGAGTTGCTCACGGTGGTCGTTAAACCTCCAATCAAAAAAAAAAAAAAAAAAAAAAACACTCAAGAACTTTACAACAGAGTGAAAGTCAAGGGGCACTCCATTAAATAATATTCCATTTGCAGTATCCACTCGTTGCCTACATCGCGAAAAAAGTACACTAGTAGTTTTGGAAATAAAGGTGAACGTCAAGTAATTTTGCTTCCTATACTTCCAATGGAAAGACTTCTGTACTCATTTTCTTCCCAATCAATGCGTTCCCAAGGATGAAAATTTGAAGGTCGCTCAAAATAGCTTCATATTATAACTTGGAATACTTAATATTTTCTAAAACATAATCATAATTATATAAAAAATCAGTAACTTTTCTTTTGGTGGTGTTAAAACCAGAAAAAAGATGGCGCGACCTGTACTTTGATGACGTCAGTAAACAAACAAATGCTGAATTGCATATTTATGGTTATGTTTTGGAAAATATTAAGTATTCCAAGTTATAAAATGAAGCTATTTTAATCGATGTTCAAATTTTCATCCTTGGGAACGCATTAATTGTCCAGAAAAAAGATGGCGCGACCGGTACTTTAATGACCTTAGTAGACAAACAAATGTTGGATTGCATAATTATGGTTATGTTTTAGAAAATATTAAGTATTCCAAGTTATAAAATGAAGCTATTTTAATCGATGTTCAAATTTTCATCCTTGGGAACGCATTAATTGTCCAGAAAAAAGATGGCGCGACCTGTACTTTGATGACCTTAGTAGTCAAACAAATGTTGGATTGCATAATTATGGTTATGTTTTAGAAAATATTAAGTATTCCAAGTTATAAAATGAAGCTATTTTAATCGCTGTTCAAATTTTCATCCTTGGGAACACATTAATTGTCCAGAAAAAAGATGGCGCGACCTGTACTTTGATGACGTCAGTAAACAAACAAATGCTGAATTGCATATTTATGGTTATGTTTTGGAAAATATTAAGTATTCCAAGTTATAAAATGAAGCTATTTTAATCGATGTTCAAATTTTCATCCTTGGGAACACATTAATTGTCCAGAAAAAAGATGGCGCAACCTGTACTTTGATGACGTCAGTAAACAAACAAATGCTGAATTGCATATTTATGGTTATGTTTTGGAAAATATTAAGTATTCCAAGTTATAAAATGAAGCTATTTTAATCGATGTTCAAATTTTCATCCTTGGGAACGCATTAATTGTCCAGAAAAAAGATGGCGCGACCGGTACTTTAATGACCTTAGTAGACAAACAAATGTTGGATTGCATAATTATGGTTATGTTTTAGAAAATATTAAGTATTCCAAGTTATAAAATGAAGCTATTTTAATCGATGTTCAAATTTTCATCCTTGGGAACGCATTAATTGTCCAGAAAAAAGATGGCGCGACCTGTACTTTGATGACCTTAGTAGTCAAACAAATGTTGGATTGCATAATTATGGTTATGTTTTAGAAAATATTAAGTATTCCAAGTTATAAAATGAAGCTATTTTAATCGCTGTTCAAATTTTCATCCTTGGGAACACATTAATTGTCCAGAAAAAAGATGGCGCGACCTGTACTTTGATGACGTCAGTAAACAAACAAATGCTGAATTGCATATTTATGGTTATGTTTTGGAAAATACTAAGTATTCCAAGTTATAAAATGAAGCTATTTTAATCGATGTTCAAATTTTCATCCTTGGGAACACATTAATTGTCCAGAAAAAAGATGGCGCGACCTGTACTTTGATGACGTCAGTAAACAAACAAATGCTGAATTGCATATTTATGGTTATGTTTTGGAAAATATTAAGTATTCCAAGTTATAAAATGAAGCTATTTTAATCGATGTTCAAATTTTCATCCTTGGGAACACATTAATTGTCCAGAAAAAAGATGGCGCGACCTGTACTTTGATGACGTCAGTAAACAAACAAATGCTGAATTGCATATTTATGGTTATGTTTTGGAAAATATTAAGTATTCCAAGTTATAAAATGAAGCTATTTTAATCGATGTTCAAATTTTCATCCTTGGGAACGCATTAATTGTCCAGAAAAAAGATGGCGCGACCTGTACTTTGATGACCTTAGTAGTCAAACAAATGTTGGATTGCATAATTATGGTTATGTTTTAGAAAATATTAAGTATTCCAAGTTATAAAATGAAGCTATTTTAATCGATGTTCAAATTTTCATCCTTGGGAACACATTAATTGTCCAGAAAAAAGATGGCGCGACCTGTACTTTGATGACGTCAGTAAACAAACAAATGCTGAATTGCATATTTATGGTTATGTTTTGGAAAATATTAAGTATTCCAAGTTATAAAATGAAGCTATTTTAATCGATGTTCAAATTTTCATCCTTGGGAACGCATTAATTGTCCAGAAAAAAGATGGCGCGACCTGTACTTTGATGACCTTAGTAGACAAACAAATGTTGGATTGCATAATTATGGTTATGTTTTAGAAAATATTAAGTATTGCAAGTTATAAAACGAAGCCATTTTAATCGATGTTCAAATTTTCATCCTTAAGAACGCATTAATTTTGAAGAAAATGTGAACAGAAGTTTTTTCATTCGAAGTATGGGAAGCAAAATCACTTGACGTTCACCTTAAGGAATTACAGCAAACCAATTTTTTTTTTTTATTGGAGGTTTAACGACCACCGTTAGCAACGCAATGGGCTATAAGCAGTCGCCCGTCCTTAATATAGGGTCACTGGTTCCAGGGAAGGGAGAGAGCCAGTGCCGTAAGACAAACACAACATCCATGCCTCACCGGGATTCGAACCCGGACCCCTTTTGGACGAATGATCAGAGGCCGTCGCTTAGACCACTGCGCCACTGTGGCGGCCAAACCAAATCTATCTGAGTTAATCCCACGTGTAAATTCATCATGAAAGTTACGCCATGGTAATCAGAAAATCCAAAACACCCTCCGGTTAAAATATGACATTATACCAAATTTTATTTTACTCTATTTTTTTTTTTCACGAGCAAAGTTCATGAACACGTAAGAGTTGTCCATATGAACTTCCAGAAAAACATGGCTGGAAAAATAGGCTTAAAAATTTTGTGTCCTTCAAAGGGTTGAAAGAGTCTGGGAAAGAAGGATTTAAGTACATGCTTCGTCTGAGCAAAACGATACGAAAATATAAGGATTGCCCGGTATAATGAGATGTTTGCAAAATCGCTAAGAAACTGCTTTTTTTTTCATCTGCGCAGTTCTTATTCCCGAAAAGTTTTGCTTTTCAATTTCCGGTGGCATTGGAACATCATCTATCACAAACCTGCCATGGGCAAAATTAAATGGCTGGTAGGACTTTAAACTCTGAAATACTAGCTGACATAAACAAAAACAATTTTTTAATAATTCCATGATTCTTTGTTCTTCTGCCCGCAAGACGAACGATCAGTCTTCATGCATCACCAGATGCGTCTAGAGAAAATAAAAATGATACTGTCAGAAATACCGATGACAAGAGAACGACTGTGATTAAAGAATTTAAAAAGGAGCCAGAATGGAGTAAAATACAGGCTATTGAACAAATGTCTGTTCCTTGGCATTTTAAGAGGCGTTATATGAAGAAAAATTTAGCATGTTTATTTTTTGATAAGCAATAACTCCCGTTTAACGCCTCACATAATTTAGGGCAAGCATCAGGTATCGTAATATATACATATATATATATATTTGCACATCGATATAACTAACTTTAAGTTATAGCATGGGATACTTAATACACTATCTACCAACAGGTAATTGGGCACCCCTGCAATCGACGATATCTGCGGTCCTGATACACGTCACGGCAGCCGCCGTTAAATATCGTGTGGGAAACAACAACGCAACCAGTCGCATGCAAGATCCCACGCAGTTCGGATCTCTCAGATTTCGAGAAAGGTGTAATCGTCGGGTATCATCGAAATGGCCGATCCATACCTGACATATCCAGCGAGTTGAAGTACCCAAAATCAACAGTGGCCTACGTGATTGGCAAGTGGAAGATGACTGTCGGAATGTGCCCCGACCCGGCAGACCCACAAAACTGGGAGTTAGAGACCGACGGGTGCTGGCCAGAGAAATTCGAAAGAACCGCCCCAAATCGATTAGCCACATCCGCGATGAGTTTCAACAGGCATCCGGGAGTGTTCTTTCGATGAATACCATCCGTAAGGAAGCCCATCTGCACGGTTATCATGGACGTGCTGCCGCCTACAAGCCTTTGATCACCAAGTCCAATAGCGCTGCTCGGCTAACGTGTTGCAAAGAACGTCGACAGTAGACCGTTGTTGAAGAGTGGAAACAGGTTCTCTGGAGCGACGAATCAAGGTTCACCCTCTACCGTTCGGATGGCAGGGTCTGGGTTTGGCGTCTGCCTGGAGAACGTCTACTGCCGGAATGTATTGTGCCAACTGTGAAGTTCGGCGGTGGTGGAATTATGCTATGGGGGTGTTTCTCTTGGTATGGCATGGGACCTTTGGTCGCAATTCCTGGTAGACTCAACGCCGAGACCTACTGCACTATTTGGGATGACCATGCGCTTCCTACGTTGTGGCAGTTTTACGGGGTGGACCCATGTTACTTTCAGGATGACAATGCCACCTGTCATGTTGCGAGGTCCACCCTGGCTTGGTATGGTGACAATGGGGTTAATCGAATGGACTGGCCTGCGCAGAGCCCGGACCTTAACCCTATCGAGCAGTTCTGGGACGAGTTGGAGCGTCGACTTAAGCGGTACCCCCACCGTCCGAAATCGGTGAAGGAACTGACCTGTCTTCTCCAAGCCGAGTGGAAGAAAATACCGCTAGCCGTCGTACAACGCCTGGTTGAGAGTATGCCCCGGAGGGTCGCAGCTGTAATCGCCGCTCGTGGAGGCTCCACCACCTATTGAAGGTGAATAAACTTCGTTTTCCTTTGCTATCACAGGTGCCCAATTACTTGTTGGTAGATAGTGTACTTGCTAAAACATAACCATAGTTAAGCAATTCAACATTTGTTTGTCTATTGACGTCATCAATGTACAAGTCTCCCCATCTATTAGCAGGTGTAACATTACTTAAAGAAAAATTATTGATTTTTAATATAATTATGGTTATGTTTTAGCAAGTATCAAGTGTCCCATGCTAAACTTAAAGTTAGTTTTATCAACGTGCAAATTTTCATCCCTGGGAATACATTAATTGCGAAGAAAATATGTAAAGAAGTTTTACCATTGGAAACATAAGGCAGAGATTTTAGGTGCAACCACCTTAACGACCACCGTGGGCAACTCAATGTGCTATAAGCAGTCGCCCGTCGTTATAATTTAGGGCCACTGGCTCCAGGGAAGGGAGAGACCCAGCGACGCAAATCCAAACACAATACCCATGCCCCACCGGGATTCGAACCCGGACCCATCTCGGGCGAATGATCAGTAGCTATCTCTTAGATTACTGCGCCGCAGAGGCGGCTATCGTAATAAGACCGTCTAGAAAATGCAAGATCATGACATAAGAGAGAAGACGTCACGCGGAAACCAAGGCTTCCGACTGGTTTCCATCGCTGTCGTGTGTGAGGTCAAGCAAACATACCGACAGGCCTTGGCATTAGAGATGGGTTACCTCTTTTAGTGACGTCACGCGAAAAACAAGGCTTCCGACTGGTTTCCATCGTTGACGTGTGACGTCAAACAAGCATCAAGACAGGCCATGGCATTAGAGATGAGTTTGCTCTTTTAGTGACATCACGCGAAAACCAAGGCTTTCGAGTGGTTCTCATCGCTGCCGTGTGTGACGTTAAACACGACAGGCCGTGACATTGGATAGATAAGTTCTATTTCACTGATGTCACGCGAAAACCAAGGCTCCCGATTGGTTTTCAATACTATAGTGTATGACGTCAGACACGACATGCCATGGCATTAGATGGACGAATTCCCTCTTTTTGTGACGTCACGCGGAAACAAAGGCTTTCTATCGATTGATTTCCAACGATGCCGTGTATGACGTCAAACACGACAGGGCTTGTTATTAGAAAGATGTGTTTCCTCTTTTAGGGACGTCACGCGGAAACAAAGGCTTCTGATTGGCTCCCATCGCTGTCGTGCGTGATGTTCTGAAACACACAGGCAATGTGTGATGTCACATTAGAGTGACGAGTTCCCTCTTTTAGTGACCAGGTTTTTCGATTGGTTTCCATCACTGTCGTGTATGACGTGACACGACAGGCCATGGCATTCGACAGATGAGTCCCTTCTTTTAGAGACGTTACGCGGAACCGAATGCTTCCAATCCGGTTCTAACGCTGACGTGTATGACGCCAAACACGACAGGCCGTGACATTTGGGAGACGAGTTCCCTCTTTTTTTTTTTTATTGAAAGTTTAACGACCACCGTGAGAAACTCAATGGACTATAAGCAATCGTCGATCTCTAATTTAAGGTCACTGGTTGCAGAGAAAGGCGAGATTTAGTACCGTAAGACCACCCTGGGATCCGAACCCAGACCCTTTTTGGATGAATGGTCATAAGCCCGCGCTGAGACCACTGCGCCACAGGTGCTGCAGTTCCATCTTTTAGTGACGTCTTGCGGACAACACATTTTTCGATTGGTTTCCATCACTGTCGGGCATGACGTCAAACACGATGGTCCGTGGCATTCGACAGATGACTTCCTTCTTTAAGTGATGCCAAGCGGAAACCAAAGCTTCTGTTCGGTTTCCATCACTGTCGTGTATGACGTCGAACACAAACACGATACCGACGTATCAGACCGTGTAACATGAGAGTGATGTCACAAACGGAAGGAACTCATATTATTTTTAATGTCGTGGCCTTGTAGTTTCTGGACGGCTTTGATCATAGGTATCCATCGTCTTTTCTCCTGTAAAGGCAGACAGAATTAATAAACATATGTTGCGTATGCAAATCATTACATCCAAACATTTTTTTTTATTAGAGGTTTAACGACCACCGTGAGCAACTCAATGGGCTATAAGCAGTAGCCCGTTTCTAATTCAGGGCCACTGGTTCCAGGGAAGGGAGAGAGCCAGCGCCGTAAGACTAGCACGACATCCATGCCTCACCGGGATTCGAATCCGGACTCATCTCGGGCAAACGTTTGGAAGCCGTCGCTTGGACCACTGCGCCATCGCTTCTCTTTGATTAAAAAAAAAGAAAAATCTAGGTGCAAACGTTTTTACCACATATACAATTAGAACAGAAAAAATGAACAATGATTTTCATCTCGAAAATCTTTGTAGTAATCTCCAGAGTTAAAATCGCCGACTCAGATTTTAACAGAAGTATCTCTTCCCTCCAACATCCCCCATGAAGGGTTTTATTCCAGATAGAACACCTGATCAAAAGTATCTTGACAATTGTCTATCCACAAACTCTCTGTAATAGGAAAGGAATGTAAATAGAAGCAATGCTGCGATCACAACCTCCATTGTGCTGGGAAGGCATTCCACTAGAATTTGGGACACTGCTGTCGATATTTTTTTATTATGCATATTTCCCGACTGATGTGGTAATTCCATTTCATGCATGGGATTTAGTACAGCCGTAAAGTAAGTCCTATGCATAAAATTTCATTATAACGAAAATGGGTAACGGAAATAGGCAAAATCATTGTTGAAATCGGATTTCTGAATGCTCTCCATAAAATGTCGCAATAATACAAAGTCGAGTCACATTATTGTGACCACCTTCTACTTGTGACGTCAACGGCACGTAGCCAATGGATCTTCCTGCGCGCTAATGCGACGTGTCACACAGCTAGAAATGTCCGAGAGTGGTTGGAAGAGCACGATGAAGACTTCAAAGTACTTCCCTGGCCCCCAATTTCCCAGACCTGAACCCAATTGAGCATCTGTGGGACCACCTCGATCGTGTTATTCGCTCTACGGATCCTCCACCATGCACTCTCCAGTAGCTGTCAGATGCACTGCAGTCAGCATGGCTCCACATACCTGTGAACACCTTCCAGCACCTTACTGAGTCACTCCCAGTCCGTTTAGCTGCTGTCCGCGCTGCACACGGCGGTTACTCTGGATATTAGCTTGTGGTCACAATAATGTGACTCGACCGTGTAATTAAACTTAATTGTTACTGAACAATATAAGTTATTTGACTAAACTATCGCCGAACATTATTTCAGCACGTTTTACATGAACGTAACAATGTAGTTTGCATAAATTACGAGAACGTCATGCTAAATGCGATAAAAGTCATTACAAAAATACATTTTTATGCTATGTATATTTTCCGACAGCAGTATAGTATTAGTCGTAGCAAAATTTGGCTTCCTGTCGACCCCGTAAGGCGGATTATTAGGTCGTTTACCTGGTATTATAAGGTGGATTTCTTCGGTCCCGGACGATTCGTCCAACGACGATTGGTCCAATGCCGATTCGCCCAATGTCGATTCGTCCAAAGGGACAATCGGTCCAATGCCGATTCGTCCAATGGTATCATCTTACCAACGGTAAACTGTTTTATTTTCCAGAAAGGAATAAGGATTTAAATTATTCTGCTCATTATATCCTTTTGAAAGATCATTTCCGTATATTTGGTAATTGTAAACATTTTACATAAACCTGGTAAAAGACACTCAATGGAGCATTTCTCAGCTGTTTGCAAAGCACCTAGGCGCAGGTCTTTTTAGAATATTTTAAGTTAAAACTTAGATATTTGGTATTTGTAAACCTTTTATAAAACCTTATAAAAGGCACTCATCGTATCATTTCTCATGTCTTTACAAGGCACCTAGGCCGCAGGCCTTTTCAGAAGATTTTAAGTTATAACATAAATATTTGGTATTTGTAAACATTTTATAAAACCTAATAAAAGGCACTCATCGTATAATTTCTCAGGTCTTTACAAGGCACCTAGGCCGCTGGCCTTTTTAGAAGCATTTAAGTTACAAACTAGATATTTGGTATTTGTAAATATGTTATAAAACCTAATAAATTGCACTCATCGTATCATTTATCAGGCATTCATACAAGGCGCCTAGGTCGCGGGCCTTTTTAGAAGATTTTAAGTTACGACCTAGATATTTGGTATTTGTAAACATTTGATAAAACCTTATAAAAGGCATTCAACGGATCATTTCTCAGGTCTCTGCCAGGCACCTAGGCCGCGGGCCTTTCTGGAAGACTTTAAGTTACAACCTAGGTATTTGGTATTTGTAAATATGTTATAAAATCTAATAAAAGGCACTCATCGTATCTTTTCTTAGCTCTTTACACGCACCTAGGCCTAGGCCTTTTAACACTTTTTATTCATATTCTAAGGTGTAAGTAAAGTTAAAAATACTAGCATAACATTAGTAAGTTTTCTTGATAGGTAAACGTTATGAATCTGACATCGGTAGGATAAAAACTGTCAAAAAGGCATAGGTCTAGGGCCTGTGAATTAATATTTAGTGCTTAAGTAAAAACGCAATATTAACTTGCTTTGATGGGCAAACATTATGAATATGACATCGGTAGAATAATTTTTTTTAAAAAGGTCTGGGCCTAGGGCTTATGAATTAATATTTCATGTTTAAGTAAAATCACAATATAATTAACTTGATTTGATATGTAAACATTATTAATCTGACATCGGTAGAATATAAACTGTAAAAAAGGCCTAGGGCCTATGAATTAATATTTTGTGCTTAAGTAAAAGCGCAATATTATTAACTTGATTTGATATGTAAACATTGCTAATCTGACATCGGTAGAATAAAAACTGTTAAAAAGGCCTAGGCCTAGGCCTTAGGAGTTAATATTTCGTGCTTAAGTAAAAGCGTAATATTATTATAACTTGATTTAATATATAAACGTTATGAATATGACATCGGTAGAATACAAAGTGCTAAAAAGGCCTAGAAAGGCCTCAGTCCGAACCCGACCAGAACGTTTCCATGGCCAGTTGGCGGAACCCCACTGCATGCTACAAACAGAAATGGAAAACTAGTATTTTATATTATTTCATGCAAAAGAGAAACATTGAAGTTAATTGAACGGCTCGTACATCAGTAACTTCATACGGCAGCAAGGACAGCAAAAAAAAAAAAAAAAAAAAAAATCTGTAACCCCAATATTACGCATGAAATGTAAAATTATTTTACATTCTTTGTACTACCGGCACTTTCGTATAACATCGGAGATAAATTCAGAAAAGTTGAGATTTTTATAACATGAGTAGCACTTTGGACATATAGGACGGAATTGGACCAATCGTCCATTGGACGAATCGGCATTGGACCAATCGTCCCATTGGACGAATCGGCATTGGACCAATCGTACCATTGGACGAATCGTACCTTTGGACCAATTACCCATTGGACGAATCGTCCCGTTGGACGAATCGGCATTGGACCAATCGTCGTTGGACGAATCGTACCAGACCCGGATTTCTTTCCTGTCTGGTATTACTGTATTAAGTAATCCACCTAATAATCTAGTAATCCATCTAATAATCCGGTTATCCACATAATAAAAATCCGGGTATCCACCTAATAATCGTGTAATCCACCTAATAATAAGGTAATGTACCTAATAATACCAGGGAGGAAGGTAATTCACCTTACTACACCAGGTAATACACCTAATAATCCGCTTAGGTAGTCGAGAGGAAGATAATCACCTAATAATATCAGGGAGGAAGGTAATCCACCTTATGATACCGGGTACTCCACCTTATAATACCAGGTAATCCACCTAATAATCCGGTAATCGACCTAATAATAATTCGGTAAACGACCTAAAAATCCGGTAATCAACCTAATAATAATTCGGTAAACGACCTAAAAATCCGGTAATCAACCTAATAATAATTCGGTAAACGACCTAAAAATCCGGTAATCGACCTAATAATAATTCGGTAAACGACCAAAAAATCCGGTAATTCACCTAATACAAGGTGTATTACCTTCCTCTTGACCACCTAAGGCGAATAATTAAGTGGGTTACCTGGTATTATAAGGTGGATTGCCTTCCTCCCTGGCATTATTATGTAGATTACCTTATTATTAGGTGGATTACCTGGTACTGACCAGAGCTTCAAAATGATGTGTAACACCATAGAGTGTAACCTGTAGATATCCTAGACGAAAAGTTACCAATCCTCCTCACTAACGTACTTGCGATTCAGCTCATGTTTCTATCTTAAGATCAGATATTAGCTTGCGCATGCGCAAAACGTCTTTCGTAGATACATCACATTTCATCGATGTCAGGGTCGTTTCTTGTGTTCGTCGAAATCTGGAAAATATAGGAATAATAATCGTGATGACATTATTTTTGAAAAAATAAAATCCGAGATACTATTGCCGCCGCCATAATTCAAGAAATATTTACTGTGACGATTCACATACCTTCTTTCATTAGTTTTACGAAAATAATGTTTATTAATCCACCTACTCTCAATGTCAGGAGATAGTAAACCTTATTATTTGTTGTTGTGATTTAATTCCACTTAGTACAGGACCGATTTAAACAACGAGCTCAGTGCGCTATATTTAGGAGGCACCAAGCTGGAAGAATTTTTTTATGAATATTTTAGCACCATCACCCAAAGAAAATGTTTACTTAAATGTTTTACAAAATTTATTAATTTTTTAAACTTATTTGATGTACAAAAAAGTTTTAAAGCGTTTTAAGACAACGCAACATGTAATTTGAGAGAAAACAATGATACCTTCCCGAATCAAAATATGAGCCGCCATTACCTATCAACTTCCGCTATCGGTCTGGCAGCTAACGGATTCCCGCCATAAAGAATACTTCGTCGTGTGACGCGATGAAGTCTTCAACCCATTTTTGCACTTCCTCACATGTCCGGAACCGTACAGCAGGCAAAAAATGTCGCATCGAACGGAACAAATGACAGTCTGATGTCGGAACTATACGCCGGGTGTTCCAAAACTTCCCAGCCAAGCGTCAGTAACGTTCCTTGACCTATTTCGCGAAAAGCGTTGTCATGCAGTAATTTTACGGGACGCAATCCTTTGCCTGTCAATGAACGTTTCCGACAGGTTTCCTGGTTCAATCGCAGCAATTGTTGCTTGTAGCGATCAGCAGTAACAGTTTGACCCTGTTCCAGTAGTTCATAATAGAGCACACCCTTCATATCCCACCAGATGCACAGCAGAACTTTCCTGGAGTAAATATTGCGTTTCTGTGTCGAAGTCGTTGCTTCACCGGGGTCTATCCAGGTTTTTTTTTTGCGTTTGGGATTGTCGTAGCATATCCACTTTTCATCACCCGTAACGATTTTCCGCAGGAAAGACTTTCTGTGTTGTTTATTCAACAGATTCAAACACTTCATGACACGCTCATTCTTGTTCCTCTGGCTCAGGTCATGTGGCAGCCATTTTCATTCCTTCTGAACTCCCATTGCGCGTAAACGATTGGAAATGGTTTGTTGAGTTACCCCCAGTTGTTGAGCTAGTTAGTTTTGCGTTTGAGACGAATCTACGTCCAGCAATGCTTGCAGTTCCTCATGTGCAACCTTATGCGGGGAACAGGTCGATTCAAATGCTTTTGCAGCACATTTTCTCAGCTCTTTATGCAGTGTCGAATAAACGTAGTATAACTTGCCACATTTCACCTGCCGATGGGCAAGTGCGTTTGACTGTTGGCCAAATTCTGTGTCGCATTTTATACTCTGGACCAGTTACGGTCACATGACAACAACGCGCGGGAATGTCGGATATGTAAATTAGCGGTATACGTCACACAAAAAACGCTCTAAAACTTATTTGTAGTCGTCACTGCATATACGTAGACGGAGAGCATTAACTGAACAAGAGTAAACACGCTTTTCAAGATTATGGATTCTTTAATCAGTAATTTAGCAAACAGGAGGAAATCATACGAAGTTGTTCTGGAAAGATTTGAACTTTTCAGGAATTTGGAAGAGACCAGTGCTCATGACATAGAGGCTAGATCAAATAAACTTGTTCATAGATACAAAGGAGATATAAAAACTTTACCAGCAACGAATGTCTACATTTCCAGTCATATACGAATGCCGAAGAATTGAACACCCCACGGGATATGTACACTTTCATCATTGATAACAATATTCGGAGAACATTTCCAAACTTAGAAATAGTTTTGAGAATGTTTTTAGCCTTACCAGTCACGAATGAAACTTTAGTATGTGGTAGGGGACAACCAGTGCATGAACCCTGTTGAAAATGGGCTAAATGGGGTCAAATATCACGAAATAGGAGCGATATCCATTCCATTGCCGTTATGCGTCATAACTTGCGTGCCGCCCCGGTGGCGCAGTGGTCTAAGGCGTTGGCCTCTGATCATTCGTCCGTAAGGGGTCCGGGTTCGAATCCCGGTCAGGCATGGATGTTGTGTTGGTCTTACGGCACTGGCTCTCTCCTTCCCTGGAACCAGTGACCCTAAATTAGGGACGGGCGACTGCTTATAGCCCATTGAGTTGCTCACGGTGGTCGTTAAACCTCCAAAAAAAAAAAAAAAATAATAATAACTTGCGTAAAAATATTTCGCTTTCGATAAAATTTTAGTATGTGGTAAAAGATCACCTAGAGAAAAACCTTATTGAAAATTGGCGAAATGGGGTCAAAGGTGAGGTCATGGGAGATCGGATCCATTCCATTGCCTTTTGAGTCATATCTTACGTAAACATGTGCTTTGATTGCGACAAAACGTTATTAGGTTGTTCCGGAAGTACACTGAACCGGTTCTGCGTAATATCATGGAAATAAGGTCAAAGGTCAGGGCAGAAGAGCGAGATTTATTCCATAGCCATTATCCTCATAACTTGACTAAATGTGCTCCTATTGCGACAAAAACTGTCGCTGGGCGTGTCCTCTGGAGCTCCTCAATTTTAGCCCAGTTTGCTCGGTCAAAGAGCCCATTTCTCCCAACTTCTGTGTTCCGTGTGTGTATAAGGTTATGTGCTACCTTTCCTGCTACTTTTCCGAGTCGAAAAGTACATATTTACTTCGAATTTTATCATAATATTACCTTCTCACCAAGCTCTACTGGGTTTCTGAGGTGTATATGTCCCAGTGCCTGTTGTTCTGCTCCTGTATACCCTGTTCAAGTAATAAGCTGCCAGCAATCTTCCCAGCTACTTTTCAGCACCAGTAAGTGAATTTTATACCGTTATTCCTTCATTTTTCATCTCGGTGGGTATGTTTACATCAGCCCATCGTGACTTGCTTTGACTTCCTTCTGTCTTCTCACCAGCGTTCTATTCAGTTGCGCCGCCACGGTGGCGCAGTGGTCTAAGGCGCTGGCCTCTGATCATTCGTCCGTAAGGGGTCCGGGTTCGAATCCCGATCAGGCATGGATGTTGTGTTTGTCATACGGCACTGGCTCTCTCCCTTCCCTGGAACCAGTGACCCTAAATTAGGGACAAGCGACTGCTTATAGCCCATTGAGTTGCTCACGGTGGTCGTTAAACCTAAAAAAAAATATATTCAGTTGCCTTCTGTGCTTATTTCCCTCTTATCTACACACCTTCCCGTTTACGCCACCCTCTGTTAGTGGTCCTTGGGTAACGCCATCTTTACTGTGCTCCATCTGTCTCTCACCGTTCTTCCAGTGATGTCATTACCTCGCATCTTCCCATCGTCCGCCTTCTTCACGTGCCTTTTGCCATCTCCATCGCCTTACGCTCTCGAGATTGTGCTGCTTTGCTTTACAGTTTCTGATCTGTACTATGACTACTTCTTTTATTCGACCACTGACGCCTCCTCCGGATGTACTACCTGACAGCTTAACACATCTCTCTTCGCCTGCAGTCGTTGCCTTCCCCTAGGATCCTCTCTCAACTGCCTTGGGCTTCCGGTTTTCTCGTACCTGCTCCGTTTTAACAGCTCATTTATTAGACTCCTCGTCACCGGAATAGTCTTTATTAGCTTCCTTAGCTCTCGGAGTAAAATATTCCGCGCCGCCCCGGTGGCGCAGTGGTCTAAGGCGCTGGCCTCTGATCATTCGTCCGTAAGGTGTCCGGGTTCGAATCCCGGTCAGGCATGGATGTTGTGTTTGTCTTACGGCACTGTCTCTCTCCCTTCTCTGGAACCAGTGACCCTAAATTAGGGACGGGCGACTACTTATAGCCCATTGAGTTGCTCACGGTGGTCGTTAAACCTCCAAACAAAAAAAAATATATTCCTCGCTTCCACATACTAATCTTAAAGCTTATACTGTACTTCAGCACTCCATCAGATTGTTCCACCTGATGACATCGCGCGAAAGCCTCGCTCGGTGTTCGTTCATTTTTCTATTCCCACTCAAGTTTAGTTGGTTCTTTGTTCTCCAATTTCAGTCGGCGACCAAAGTTTGTTCGCAATTTCTCTTGCTCTTTGCCCCACTCTCGTTAGTTTATCTCTAGTTCCTCCTGAACTCTCCAACGATTTACTGCATGCTTTTCTTTCTCAATGGGGTTTAGTTATTGGCCCTATTAAGACTTTGCCTGCTGCTTCAGAGGATCAAGGGAATCGTCCATGTTATAGTTTTCGACGTCAAGCTCTCGTCGTTTTTCCTGACGAACAGTCCACTGCTTCCTGTCCGACAGCTTTCCAAGTTATCTGCGGTCCACGCAGTCGCGCTATCAATGTTTTTACCGCCTATCATTGTTTTACCTGCAATTTGTCCGGTCACCACAGTTCTTCTTGTACAACTCGGAATTTTTCGACTTCCATTCGCCCTTCTGCTTTGCCAGAATCGTGTGACTTTTCTTAATGATCCACATCGACTTTTCCTTATACATATTCGCAGCTTCCGGTTTCGAGTGGTTTGTTCCCAGCTCCTGATTCTTCTACTTCACGTGTTTCTCCGGAGAATATTTTTCCTGATCATCTACTACCAACAGCTCTCCTGGATTTTCTCCCTTCTCTCACTATTACACGACTTTGCACGCCTCCATCGAGCCCGTGTTCTGCCCAGATCTTGTCGAAATGTCCTCAGTTACCCTTTCCGCCTTCATCTCCTGCTTCTTTTTGTCCATTGTCTCCATGTTCGACTTCGGTCTCTACTTCTATGGTTCCGCTCTTCGTCTCCACGGAGTCAGCATCTACCAGTTGCCTTATATCTCTAGCTTCCTCACCGTCCCAGTGCAATTTATCTCTTTCTGTGTGTCCAGATTCTACGACATCTCATTTTCCTGTACCGACGGCTGATGTTGCTTCTTCTCCTGCTCGTCTCCTCCAGTCCTCACTCTTAGAAGTTCCTGTTACAACTTCATGTTCACCACCGTGTTCCCTTCCAGTGAGTCTATTTTCTACAGGGCCCTCCACTGACAGCCCTGTATTGTCTTCTGGGTTGCAAGTGACTTCTGTTGATGTCTCCATTCGGCCTTTTTCTCTAGACACTTCTGTTTGCCAACTCCTGAGTCGACGGACGAAGATCCTACTCCACCTCTTATCAGCTCTCTCATGCCGATCGTCTCTGTGAGTTATTCACTCTTAGCAACTCTTGTCATGTCCATTGAACATGCATCCTCCGACTCATTGTGTGCTCATTTGCATTCTGATGTGTCATCTTCCTCTACAGCCGTTCCTGTGGTCCTTCCATCAGCTTCAGCCACTGTTCCTGCTAGTGCTCCTTCACCTGTGCTTCATCATGTTCCACTGTTGCCTTCCTCGACTTCTTCTGATAGTACTTCCCTTACTTGTACATCTTCGGCTCGACGTTCCCGAGGGCGGCGTAAGCCTCTTGCCCCAGATCCGCTTTCACAACAAGACTTTGCTTCTTATGGTGATTATTACGGCGCTTATGAGCGTTGGGTGAAACGTGCTATGTATAAATATCCAGACTTCTCCTACCAATATTCGCTAACATCAGTTTCTTATTATTCCAGTATCTTCCAAAGTGTGAGCCCTTAGACTCCTGCTTGACTTTTGACATGCTTAATGCCCTGTGTATTTCATGTTCCTCTAAATATCTCTCTGTTTGAGAGAGTGGCCTGAGCGCCCATAGTTCTTTTTTCTTATGTATTGTTCTCAGTGCCTCAAGTGTAAGCCTGTAATTTTGTCCACGTCTATTTTGGCCTATTGCCCATGTTATATGCCTCCGTTTTTTGTACACTATTAGTTGTCTAATAAAGCGTATAACGAAGAAAATTTCTCCGTCATTTTTATCCACGCCGGGGGGCTCGAACCCTGGGTCCCTTCATTCCGGGAATTAGCCACTCTACCAATTGAGCTACGCGGACTTTCGTTCTGACTGCTATCCACCTTTATGCCGTGTGCGTCCTGCTGGCAGGTACGTCACATCCCCCCCTCCCTGAAGGAGGGCCGGGGCATGACCCACGGGTCAGCCGTGATCATGAATCGTTGCAGGCAGCCATCCGCTGTATAACGTGCACTCGAGAACTCCCAGTCAATCTGGTGTGTAAGAATGCAACGTCACACACATTTATTTTTCGAAGCGCTGGAGAAGGGATTCTCTTATTTTCGTATCTCGCGGTGTGGAAAGAACATCACACCATTGCGAGATTTTGAACGGCTGGGTCATCCGGAAAGTTCAGGCGCCATTATAACGAAATAAATTTCCCCTTAGTCATTTCTTGTCCATGCCGGGGCTCGAACCCGGGTCCCCTCATTCCGGAATAAGTCACTCTACCAATTGAGCTACGCGGACGTTCGTATCGCTGCTATCTCCTTTATGTCGTGTGCGTCTTGCTGGCAGGTTCGTCACATCCCCCTCCCCGAAGGAGGGCCGGGGGCATGACCCCACGGGTCAGCCGTGAACATGAATCGTTGCAGGCAGCCATCCGCTGTATAACGTGCACTCGAGAACTCCCAGTCAATCTGGTGTGTGGAATGCAACGTCACACACATTTATTTTCCGCAGCGCTGGAGAAGGGATTCTCTTACTTTTCCTCTCTCGCGGTGTGGAAAGAACATCACACCATTGCGAGATTTTGAACGGCCGGGTCATCCGGAAAGTTCGGGCGCCATTATAACGAAATAAATTTCTTAGTCATTTCTTGTCCATGCCGGGGCTCGAACCCGGGTCCCCTCATTCCGGAATAAGTCACTCTACCAATTGAGCTACGCGGACGTTCGTTATCGCTGCTATCTGCCTTTATGTCGTGTGCGTCCTGCTGGCAGGTACGTCACATCCCCCCTCCCCCGAAGGAGGGCCGGGGGCATGACCCACGGGTCAGCCGTGACCATGAATCGTTGCAGGCAGCCATCCGCTGTATAACGTGCACTCGAGAACTCCCAGTCAATCTGGTGTGTGGAATGCAACGTCACACACATTTATTTTTCGAAGCGCTGGAGAAGGGATTCTCTTATTTTTCGTATCTCGCGGTGTGGAAAGAACATCACACCATTGCGAGATTTTGAACGGCCGGGTCATCCGGAAAGTTCGGGCGCCATTATAACGAAATAAATTTCTTAGCCATTTCTTGTCCATGCCGGGGCTCGAACCCGGGTCCCCTCATTCCGGAATAAGTCACTCTACCAATTGAGCTACGCGGACGTTCGTTATCGCTGCTATCTGCCTTTATGTCGTGTGCGTCCTGCTGGCAGGTACGTCACATCCCCCTCCCCTGAAGGAGGGCCGGGGGCATGACCCACGGGTCAGCCGTGACCATGAATCGTTGCAGGCAGCCATCCGCTGTATAACGTGCACTCGAGAACTCCCAGTCAATCTGGTGTGTGGAATGCAACGTCACACACATTTATTTTTCGAAGCGCTGGAGAAGGGATTCTCTTATTTTTCGTATCTCGCGGTGTGGAAAGAACATCACACCATTGCGAGATTTTGAACGGCCGGGTCATCCGGAAAGTTCGGGCGCCATTATAACGAAATAAATTTCTTAGTCATTTCTTGTCCATGCCGGGGCTCGAACCCGGGTCCCCTCATTCCGGAATAAGTCACTCTACCAATTGAGCTACGCGGACGTTCGTTATCGCTGCTATCTGCCTTTATGTCGTGTGCGTCCTGCTGGCAGGTACGTCACAAGCAATATTGAACGACAAAAATTTAGTATGTTGCCCCGGAGCTATACTGAACCAATTCAGTTTAATATAATCGAAATGGGGTCAAAGATCAGGACACAAAAGCGAGATTTATTCCACAGCCAGTATCCTCATAACTTGAGTAATTATTCCTGGTATGTTTGGAAAGCGTATCATAATAAATGCATTGAATGATTTTACTAACTTGTTGTATCTCGTTGCACGTTTTAAGAATATTGACATCATCCAGTGTAGGCTACGTGTTTTGTTACGAATATATTTTCCAGAAAAATAATAAAATAAAATAAAAGACGCGTCAAACTTTGCATAATATATTTCAGTAACCCTGCGTTCTTGAGAGAAGCTTCAGACGTCAGCGTCTTCTTACCTTTCATTCGAATTTCTGCCGCGAGAAGATACTCAATCTTGATTAGGGGAATTCTAAAAGCACTCTGAAGCAGTTTTATTCAGAGCCTTTTAGAATGAGGGATACGTTCAGGGGAGTTAATTGCCTTCGCGTGCTCTCTCCCCAGAACCCCCGGGCGGGGAAATCCGCTTGCAGCTGTAAACTGCGCAACTTTTTCAAGAATTCATCCATCACCGCAATATCCATCTGGATATGCGTTGTACACATCGCCTTATTAAGATGAAATTCTTTTCTTTTCTTCGAACCCCAGCAGATGCATTCATATCGTGTGACAGAAGCGTAAATCATGAGAGCGTTATCGAGCAACATAGCATCTCTTTCTCTCTTCTGCGCCACCCCATAGTGGTGTAAGAAATAAAGCTCGCCTAAAGATACAGCGCGAAATGTGATAAGGAATCACTAATACATAAAAATGACGATAATCACCGCACGTAGTAGTGGATATCTACCCAGAACGCGTCTTAAAAATTACCTTCGTAGAGTCAAATTCTACCACCAACCGCGATGGACACATGTTTATGAATTATGATTGCTTATGTTTACGAATTTCTGCTAAGCAAAATGTCTTACTTTGTTAAGAAAGGAACCAATAAGGAAGGTGTTTGTATTGGCTTGTCGGAAAAGTCATGACGTATTTTAGCCCTGAGGTCATTTATTGATAGAAAGAACAAAGATTAATCAATTATATAATGCCCGTTTTGTTCGATAACCTTTTGCCAACTTACAGTGAGCTGCAGAATGCCTCGTTCATAGAAGGATGTGTCTTTCGTAGCAAAAAACTGTATGTAACGTACCAGGCGATGTGACGTACCTGCCATAAGGACGCACACGACATAGACGCAGATAGGAATCAGAATAAAACGTCCGCGTAGCTCAATTGGTAGAGTGACTTATTCCGGAATGAAGGGATCCGGGTTCGAATCCCGGCGTAGACCAAAAATGACGGAGAAATTTACTTCCTTATAATGGCGCCCGAACTATCCGGATGACCCGACCGTTCAAAATCTCGCAATGGTGTGATGTTATTTCCACACCGCGAGATAGGAAAAATAAGAGAATCCCTTCTCCAGCACTTTGACAAACAAAAAAAAAAACAAGCAAAAATAAGGGGGAGATGATGTAACGTACCAGGCGATGTAACGTACCTGCCAGAAGGACGCACACGACATAGAGGCAGATAGGAATCAGAATAAAACGTCCGCGTAGCTCAATTGGCAGAGTGACTTATTCCGGAATGAAGGGATCCGGGTTCGAATCCCGGCGTAGACCAAAAATGACGGAGAAATTTACTTCCTTATAATGGCGCCCTAACTATCCGGATGACCCGACCGTTCAAAATCTCGCAATGGTGTGATGTTATTTCCACACCGCGAGATAGGAAAAATAAGAGAATCCCTTCTCCAGCAGTTCGACAAACAAAAAAAAAAAAACAAAAAAAAAATAAGGGGGAGATGATGTAACGTACCAGGCGATGTGACGTACCTGCCAGAAGGACGCACACGACATAGAGGCAGATAGGAATCAGAATAAAACGTCCGCGTAGCTCAATTGGTAGAGCAACTTATTCCGGAATGAGGGGATCCGGGTTCGAATCCTGGCGTGGACAGAAATGACGGAGAAATTTACTTCGTTATATGTACAAGGTGCTGATTTACAGCCTCTTATGAATTGAACGTTATACCACGCAAGGACTGTCGAAGAGAGCGAAACAAGTGTAAGTCTGACGGCGCAAGGTCAGGCGAGTATGCTGGGTGTGGCAACACATCCCACCCAAGCTCCAATAATTTTTGGCGGGTGATCAAACTTGTGTGTGGTCTCGCGTTGTCATGATGGAACACAACACATTTACAATGAACGAGCTCTGGACGTTTCTGGATGATGGATTCATTTAAACTGTCCAATTGCAGACAGTACACATTCGAATTGATTGTTTATTGTTTTTTGTTTTTTTTGGTAGGAGCGGGAAAAACACTACACCTTTAAAATCCCACCACACTGAGACCAGAACCTTCCGCTGATGAATGTCTCTTTTGGATGTCGTTTGAGGCGAAGCAGCACGTCGGGACCAAGACCGTTTGCGCAGCAAATTGTTGTACATAATCCATTTTTCGTCACCAGTTATCATTCGCTTCAAAAAATAATCGTTTTCCTCACGTTTAATGAGCATATCGCCGACGCGCCGTCAATTGATGGTTGGTTGGTTGGTTGTTGGATTTTATTGGCGCAAGGGCCAGGTTTGGCCAAAGAGCGCCAGACCAAGAACTATCAGCCACAGATTTTTAAAAAACGTGGAAAATGATTAAGAGCAGACAGGCTTGGTAAAAGTTGAAAAAGAGTATGATGAAAGCTGTGAAGACAAGGTAGTTAATTAGGTTTATATAAAAATTTATTAATTGACTATTATAATTATAATTTTTTTTTTTTTAAACAGAACTACACAAAGGATGAGTCACTCTCCTCCCCCCACACTCCCCTGCAATGCTGGCAGAGGGCGGGGACGAACTGTCACTCTCTTCTCCCCATGTTCCTCTGCAATGTTGTTTGAGGCTGGGGACGAACTGTCACTCTCCTCCCCTATGTTCCTCTATAATGTTGGTTGAGGGTGGGGACCTCGCTGAGGCCGAGACAGTTGGATGGACACTGCACACCTTTGCGGATTGAGGGCCGGGTCGTCCGCACGTGCAGGCTTTCTGCTTTAAACTGGAAGAGAGGGTCGGCTGCAAAGAGAAGGCCCAGAATCAGGTAGTCGAAAAATCGCGAGCTCGGGGAAAAACACCTGTGTCGCTTGGTCAGCTGTAGATCGCTTGGAAAGCGCTGCGAGAGCTACAGGGCGCGGAACAAAGGGCTGCACGGGTTGTGGCAGAGACTTAACAACTGCGGCAAAACTACGCTGTCGGGTGTTGGGAATACCCAACTTGGCTTTGGCAGCAGGGTACGAGAGGCCTTCCAGGGTCTTGAGGCGCTGGATCGCCATCTCGTCCTTCCATTTCATACAGTTGCGGGAGTAAGCTGCATGGGCCTCACCGCAGTTAACACAGCAGGCCGCAGAAGTGCAACCTTCCCCGTCATGTTCACCGGAGCCACAATTAGCGCAACGAGCGGAACTCTTACAGAATCGTTGTGAATGCCCGTACCTCTGGCACCTGAAACAGCGCAGAGGACTGGGAATGTACGGGCGAACTGCACAGACCAAGTAGCCTGCTTTGATTTCTGTCGGAACTTTCGGGGAGTCAAAAGTCAAGATGACATTTTTTGACTTAATCATGGAACCATCACGCCGGAACATCATACGACGTGCAGCAATAACACCTTGATCAGCAAGTTCAGTCACGAATTCGTCTTCACTGCATGGCAAGAGATCAAACTCCGAAATCACACCCCGAGAGGTGTTAAGAAACGGGTGAGGTGTCACTTTCACAGGAATGCCTTGAAGACTAGTGAGGTTCAGAAAAGTGTTACTCTGAGAAACACTGCAAGTTTGGACAAGCAGGTCCCCAGAGCGAAGCTTCCTCACAGACTTCAAGGGGCCAACCGCAGCGTCCAAAGCTTTAGAAATGAAAAGGGAGATCTGGTGGACAGTCTCTCATTCGGATCGATGGATTCTACAAGCAAGTGAGTAGCATGCGTAGTCACAGCAATTGAGGGGAGACGACGCTTCGGAGCGACTGGTACAGCTGCCGAAGAAGAGGTTCCACATTCTTGGTCCAGGTCAAGGTCTAAAGACCGTTTAAGGGTATGAGACTTGGTAGGTTGAGAAGACGAAGGAGTGTCGTTGGCAACTATCATTTTGTCAGGTGACTTAAATTTGGAGTTTTTGTTCTTTTTACCCATGGAAAAAAGGAGGAAGATTCGTCTGCAGACTACTCCACCCACCACCGAGCCCTACAAGGGAGAACTGGAGGTCTGCAAGCCAAGAAAATGACGCTGGACACAGTTCTGGAGCTTATACGTTGCAGATATAGTCCGTTGGTTGTGATCACACGCACTCGGCGGACACTTCGGCCTCCTGGTACCGTCATGCCAACGCCTTTGGCATGATCCCACAGCCCCCGGGCTCACCCTGCCGTGCTATACGACAAAAAAGCCGCTAAAGCCGTGTACACAACTTGGTACAAGACTTCTGACTAGAGGTGGGTTAGTCTCTAGCCTCCCGTTTACAGCGAAGCCGGGGTCGAAGAGGAGTGTTGGTACACAGAAGGCACTTATCCGGTCTCCTGCGACCTCAGCCGCCAGACATCCCATTTCCGCCTCACGGGTCTCCGCACGCGGCAAACATGCAGGTAGGTCTAGCGCCCAAACCAGCGAAAAGGAAAAAAAGAAATCCAAAGAAGACAAATCCTGTCAGGGAACCTAAACGGAATCTCAGCAACCTACGAACTGAGCGGTTAATATAAATCAGTTAGTGGTGGAGGGTAACAAAACCACAAGACCGGGGTGTTAGTGCATAACGTGGTAGCGATTAGGTAAAGTATACAACACGGGCAACTAGCCAGTGGAGAAAATAAATAAAAACGAAAAAGCGAGACACAAGACCAGCTCGGGAACGTGGGGCCGCGACTCCCCAACAGCTGGATGAACAGCTGTCCCTGCAAATACCAAAATAAAAAACAAGCGGTGGCGTGACATCAGATGGTGACCAGTCACAAGGTCAGCTCGGGCCGTGGGGGCGCCGCTCCCCAAATAACTGGAAAACCAGTTATCCCCGTGCGGGGGCCGTCAATTGAGCTTCTTTGAGTTCATGAGGAACCCACACATCGAGCTTGCTTACGTATCCCAGCTTCTTCAGGTGGTCGTGAACGCTTGAATGATGGATGTGCAATGTGTCTGCAATCTCTCGTGTCTTGTAACGTGGGTTTGACTCGATCAATGCTTTGATTTGGTCGTCATCAACCTCGGTGGGCCTCCAGGACCGAGGAGCATCGTTGAGGTCAAAATCACCAGCACGGAATTTTGCGAACCACCGCTGGCACTGACGTTGTGGTAGAGCATTACCATCGTACACTTTACGCAACTTTTCACAAGCTTGACGCGCGTTCTTCCCTTTACTGAAGTAAAACAGTAAAATATGGCGAAAATGCACAGTTTGGTCTTCTATTTTCAACTTGATGTCGAATCTACGCAAATGAAACAAATCGCTCACTATTCCTGTTAGACTGCAGTTTGGACTGGTACCTGTCGAATGACGTAGCGATGACAGAGCTGCGCATGCCTCTAGTACTTCCAAAACCGCCCAACCGCCATCGGGTGCCAAAATACGTCATGAGTTTTCTGACAACCCAATATTTTTGGTATACAACCTAAGCTCGAAAGTATACTTGTGCCGAGAAAGAGAAGAAAAGAAAATATCACGTATCGAAAAAACTATCATTTAACATCTACTAATACGCAGATGTTCAAACACATTTTTTTTATCTTCATCACCGAGGATATTGGAGCAGCACAGGACAGTGTTCTTGTTGTGAGGGAAGTGGGAGCGATGGACGCGCTTTTTGGAAATACCTACACTACAATGACAAAAGTCACCGGACACCTACAAGGGAAACACAACATAGCATTTATTGACATACATTAATGCGGTGTCGGTCCACCCTTGGCCTTAATGCATGCACTGACCCTTCGAGACATGCTTTCGACAAGGTTTTGGAACACAGCGATAGGTATGCACTTCCATTCAGTACATATTGCTGCCTCTAACTGTTGCTCAGTAGTATGCCTCGGTTCCAAACTTCTTATGCCGCCCTCAAGTTCATCCCGTATGTGCTCGATCAGGGCTCTATGCTGGCCAGTCCACACACGACACGGAATTATCGTCAAACCACTCCGTAACCGTCCTTGCTTAATCGCTCAGTGCATTATCCTGCTGGTACCAACACGGCTCTATTCTATAGTATTTACACAGAGTTGGTAGGGCATAACTGTCCAGAATATCGAGGTAGACATGCTGGTTAACAGGTTTGTCCACGCTAACCAATGGGCAGGGACCATACCACGAAAAAAGACCCCACACGAGTACACTGCCAGCTCCAAACTTGACCGTAGACTGATGGATCGTGTATCAGGATTCATCAGTTCATTGGACCCATTTCCATTGATCTACGGTCCGCGATAAATATTCTTTACACCATGCTAAACGACGAGTAGCATTCTGATTGGAGATGAAAGGCTTATGTGCAGCCGCACGACCACGGTCACCCATGGAATGAAGTTCTCTTCGAATGGTACGTGTACATGCCGAGGTTCCAGCATTTTTACTCACCTCTACACTGAGATCCTGTGCAGTATTCCGTCGATTAGCTGTAACGATTCTTCTGAGGCTTCGACATCCTCTCTCACTGATTTTCATTGGTCTGCCGGTACGTTTTGCTGCTTCAGGCACGCCGTGTGTTTTCCACTTATTCAGTACATCCAAAACAGTTGACTTGGGCATATTTAAACGCCTCTCGGTTTTTTTCTTTTTTTTTGATTGGAGGTTTAAAGACCCCCGTGAGCAACTCAATGGGCTATAAGCAGTCGCCCGTTCCTAATTTAGGGTCACTGTTTCCAGGGAAGGGAGAGAGCCAGTGCCGTAAGACAAACACAACATCCATGCCTCACCGGGATTCGAACCCGGACCCCTTACGGACGAATGATCAGCGGCCATCGCTTAGACCACTGCGCCACCGGGGCGGCGTTTCTCTTATGGACAACCCACTAATAGATCACCCACCAATCTTTCCTTTCTCAAAGTCAGTTCTCTCCCGCCGCGACATTTTCACTCAACCTCACAGTGGGATATGATCACGGTCAGCTGCAGGCTTATTTTTATACCGTTTGCAGCTGTACCGCGTGTCTTAACAACGCAGCGGATCCGTTCATTTGCTTTTGAAGAGGTGTCCGGTGACTTTTGTTAATGTAGTGTACATCTTATACTAATGTAAAACGAAAGCTTGCCGAAATCACAACGCGAAATGTGATGAGTAACAATTTCTACGTAAATATACTCATTATTACAACGCGGAAGGTCATGAGATTAGCGAGGTGACTTCCCTCTTTTAGAGAAGGCATGCTGAAACAAGTCTTCCAATGTGTTTCTGTGCTGTCGTGTATGGCGTAAAACACGACGGGCGAAGACAGTGAAGAGGTGAGTTCCCTTTTTTAGGTGACATCGCGAGGAAGGAAGTCTTGTGGTTGGTTTCCAAAGTTGTCGTGTATGACGTCAACCACGACAGACCATGGCATTTGAGAGATGAATTCCCCTTTTAGTGACGTCACGCGGAAGTTAAGGCTTATGCTTGATTTCCAACGCTATCGTCTGTGACGTCATTCGCGACAAGCAATGAAATTTGAGAGATGAGTTCCCTCCTTTAGTGACGTCACGCGGAAACTAAGGATTCCGATTGGTTTCCAATGCTGTCGTGTATGACATCCAACTCGACGGGCCAAGAGAGTGAAGAGGAGAGTTCCCTTTTTTCGGTGACGTCGCGGGGAAGGAAGTCTTCTGGTTGATTTCCAAAGTTGTCGTGTATGACGTTAACAACGACAGATCATGGCATTTGAGATATGAGTTCCCCCTTTTAGTGACGTCACGCGGAAGCTAAGGCTTATGTTTGATTCCAACGCTATCGTCTGTGACGTCACACGCCACAAGCAATGAAATTTGAGAGATGAGTTGCCTCCTTTAGTGACATCACGAGGAAACCAAGGATTCCGATTGGTTTCTAATGCTGTCGTGTATGACGTCAAACTCGACAAGCCAAGACAGTGAAGAGGTTAGTTCCCTGTTTTGGTGACGTCACGGGGAAGGAAATCTTCTGGTTGGTTTCCAAAGTTATCGTGTATGACGTCAACCACGACAGGCCATGGCATTTGAGAGATGAGTTCCCCCTTTTAGTGACGTCACGCGGAAACTAAGGCTTATGTTTGATTTCCAACGCTATCGTCTGTGACGTCACACGCGACAAGCAATGAAACTGGAGAGATGAGTTCCCTCCTTTAGTGATGTCACGAGGAAACCACGGATTTCGATTGGTTTCAAATGCTGTCGTGTAAGACGTCAAACGCTACACCGACGTATCAGGCCGTGTAACACGAGAATGACGTCACAAAAGGAGGGGTGTATCATCTTTGTAATGACATGGCCTTGTATTTTCCAGAGGGCTCCTTGGTCAAACTCACCTACGTCGCTTTCTTTATCCACGATTACTTTTCCGCGACTCCATCCAAATGAATGGAAATCTGCTCTCTTAACAGGTCTTGCCAGTTTCATCATCCCGCTGTTTGCACGCGGTCTGCTTTGTCTATTTTTATTGGGGTGAATATAATAATTTGTCCATTGAGCGTAAATAACTCATACCATTGTTCTGTGCCTTTAAAATATGACGCCATTTTCATCTTTACTAAAGCCCATTCCTTCTCGGGGATCTGTTAATTAAAATGATCCGCTGACAATAAGAGAATGCAATCCCAATGAATAAGGTCAGGCTTGTCGAGGTTATGACTCGGGAACATTTATTCCTAAAAATTATTGCAACGAATTGTAAGGCAAACGTTCCCCATCGAAATATGTCGCATTCGGAACTTGAACAAAGTAGCAAGTTTGTTTAGTAAATTTCTGCGACACATGATGTTTCAATTACGAAAACATAATTAGCAACCCAACGCTGACGAGAAGGGGTTGTGTCGAAATATGCCAATATGTACAAGTGGTTCGAAATGAAAATGTATTAAACGAAACCTCGCTGTACTTACTCTGCTAACAAAAGCCAGGATTACTCGGAAATATCTCGGTGTCGTGTTTTCTGACAAGGCTAAATCCTCTCGTTAATTCTTCGCATAGCACTTCTCATTCGCTGAGCTTTCCCCATTCAAAGAATTTTGTACGGGCAACTCAAATACTATGCGAAAGTTTGAGAACAATTCCATGTTCTCTGGTAATCGCGTTTACTAGGGATTTTGCTGAGTTTGTGTACGAATCTCACGTAAAACATGAATGTTTTTTTTTCTTCTTGGAGCCTTTACTGTAAAAACTAGGTGGTGTGAGCTCAAGAACAATTTCTGAAAATAACGTGCACCAAAGTTGCAGGTAGGTATTCATCTTTTTCAGAACCGTAAGACAAACACAACATCCATGCCTCACCGGGATTCGAACCCAGACCCATTTCGGACGAATGATCAGAGCCCATCACTAGTTTACAGCCACGGAACTCCAAGGAGCCGCACCAGTGGTACAGTGGTTTAAGCGACGGCTTCTAATTATTCGTCCGAGGTGGGTCCGGGTTCGAATCCCGGTGATGCATTAATGCTGTGTTTGTTTTATGGTGCTGGCTGGCTCTCTCCCTTCCCAGTCATTCTAAATTAGGGACGGGCAACTGCTTATAGCCCATTGAGTTACTCACGGTAATCGTTAAACCTCCAATAAAAGAAAGACTCCAGGGAATTGAAAGAGCCAGCGCCGTAAGGCAAACAAAACATCCATGCCTCACCGAGATTCGAACCCAGACCCCTTTCGGACGAATGATCAGAGGCCAACGCTTCAGTGGGTTCCAAGCAGTCGCCCGTCACTAGTATAGAGCCACTGAACTCCAAGGAGCCGCACCAGTGGTGCAGTGGTTTAAGCGATGGCTTCTGATCATTCGTCCGAGGTGGGTCCGGGTTCGAATCCCGGTGATGCATAGGTGCTGTGTTTGTCTTACGGTGCTCGCTCTCTTCCTTCCGAGTGACCCTAAATTAGGGACGGGCAACTGCTTATAGCCCATTGAATTACTCACGGTAATCGTTAAACCTCCAATAAAAGAAAGACTCCAGGGAATGGAAAGAGCCAGCGCCGTAAGCCAAACACAACATCCATGCCTCACCGGGATTCTAACCCGGACGAATGATCAGATGCCATCGCTTAGATCTCTGCGCCACGGCTTCCATTTTTAAAAGTGCCCATTTATTTTAACTTCCGTATTTTCAGAGATTTTCCGTAGTCAGCAGCAAATTCCGTTTACTTCAGAACAAATCCATTTGAGGTTTTCCCGTATTTAAACTGAAATTCCGCAAAACCGAGGACCCCGCACTTTTCAGGAAGAATTTCTTTCAGATAATCCTTCCGCTCCAGTAACGATTGAACCCGGACCGCTTGAGCAGGTAATGCACGCAATTAACCACTGAGCCAACGACACTCGTGAATTCGACTTACGTACATCGTAAAACAAATTGCGCAACAATAAAAAATTTTTGTCATTCATTCGAGTGATTTAGTCATTTCATATTGTGTAGGAGCTTATTGTTTTTCTGTATAGGTTTGTAATAATTGTTTTTTCTGTAGGAGAACTTTTCGCAAATTAAGCATTTTTCATCGTAATTTTTCGAAGCAACAAAATGCTTTGCAACTTAATTTTTGTTAAGTGACACTGACTTTCAGTTATCCTTAAAAAAGGTGAAATATACTTTTTTTATAGTATTATTTCCCAAAAATATCTCCTAAATATAAAATTTACTCTTGACAGTTATAATAGCTTTTCCCTTAAGTTGTCCACAGAATGATACATAGACATCGTGTAATCATTTGTACAGTAATTTAAGTCCCCGGTTTCTTACAGTAACACAATATATAATAAATAGCTGGTGCACAAATTAGAGGAGAGGAGAAAAACTATCCTGTGCCACAATAAACAAAATTCATGCGATATGCTATCTACAATATCCGATCACGCTACGGAACTTCAAAATTCAACAGACGAGTGAAATTTAAAAGTTAATCAAATCTCAAGTTTTCTCACCAATCGCTCCTATTACATATAATTTATCGTCATAAGGCTACGAAAAAAGTGAGAAAAGAGTTTTTTTTTTTTTTTTTGACTTGGAGGTTTAACGACCATCGTGAGTAACCCGTCCCTAATTCAGAGTCACTGGTTCCAGGGAAGAGCCAGTGCCGTAAGACAAACACAACATCCATGCCTCATCGGGATTCGAACCCGGCCGCCTTTCGGACGAATGATGAGAAGCCATCGCTTAGACCACTGCGCCACCAGGGCGGCCAATGTGTTACTTGATCAATATGTCTATATCTGTGTAACACTGTCTATATCTGTGCACTTTTATTTATTATTTTTTATTATTAGAGGTTTAACGACCACCGTGAGCAACTCAATGGGCTATAAGCAGTCGCCCGTCCCTAATTTAGTGTCACTGGTTCCAGGGAAGGGAGAGAGCCAGTGTCGTAAGACAAACACAACATCCATGCCTCACCGGGATTCAAACCCGGACTCCTTTCGGACGAATGATGAGAAGCCATCGCTTAGACCACTGCGCCACCAGGGCAGCCAATGTGTTACTTGATCAATATGTCTATATCTGTGTAACACTGTATATATCTGTGCACTTTTATTTATTATTTTTTATCATTGGAGGTTTAACGACCACCGTGAGCAACTCAATGGGCTATAAGCAGTCGCCCGTCCCTAATTTAGTGTCACTGGTTCCAGGGAAGGGAGAGAGCCAGTGTCGTAAGACAAACACAACATCCATGCCTCACCGGGATTCAAACCCGGACTCCTTTCGGACGAATGATGAGAAGCCATCGCTTAGACCACTGCGCCACCAGGGCAGCCAATGTGTTACTTGATCAATATGTCTATATCTGTGTAACACTGTCTATATCTGTGCACTTTTATTTATTATTTTTTATCATTGGAGGTTTAACGACCACCGTGAGCAACTCAATGGGCTATAAGCAGTCGCCCGTCCCTAATTTAGTGTCACTGGTTCCAGGGAAGGGAGAGAGCCAGTGTCGTAAGACAAACACAACATCCATGCCTCACCGGGATTCAAACCCGGACTCCTTTCGGACGAATGATGAGAAGCCATCGCTTAGACCACTGCGCCACCAGGGCGGCCAATGTGTTACTTGATCAATATGTCTATATCTGTGTAACACTGTCTATATCTGTGCACTTTTATTTATTATTTTTTATCATTGGAGGTTTAACGACCACCGTGAGCAACTCAATGGGCTATAAGCAGTCGCCCGTCCCTAATTTAGGGTCACTGGTTCCAGGAAAGGGAGAGAGTCAGCGCCGTAAGACAAACACAACATCCATGCCTCACCGGGATTCAAACCCGGACCCCTTTCGGACGAATGATGAGTAGCCATCGCTTAGACTACTCGCCACCGGGCCGGCCCTACAAGTTTGGTCACTCGTCAAAAATTATTGCAGCTTAGATGGGATGAGTTACCACATCCACCATATGCGCCTGACCTGGCACCATCAGATTGTCACTTGCTTCGTTCGCTGCAAAACGCCTTGAAGGGTAAAATCTTCACTGCAGATGAGGCTATCAAATCATTCTTGGAACTGTTTTTTTCCCTAAAAAAACAAAAACTCTTTTGAGCGCGGAATCATGGACACCATGTTGCGTGACGTTTACTCTAAATAAACTTTCATTTTTAGTTTCTTTGCTTATGTAAATTTGAGTTTGTTCTACTTATACTTCCAAACTTAACATGACATGTTTTCCCTCAAACGAAAATACTGTTGGCAACACATTTGAGGACAGAGTGAACGTGACGTATGAATGTATGAGATAAGAACGATAGATGACGAGATAACAGTTGCTCGTGTGTGTGGGTCCGCAGATGGCCTAGTGGGCAGCGTTCGTGACTGCAACGGAAAGGACCCCAGGTTCGATCGCAGGCAGGTGCCAACGCTCGATCCACCAAATATCCGCCGAGCGTCGGATGGGCACTTTAAGCCGTCGGACCACGGGTACTGGCACCCCGGTAATAAATGAGGGCGTCTATCTACCCCTTTCTATTTCGCATCCGTGTCACTTTCTTATGGGGCACTCTAGCCCAAATCTCCTAGCTTCCTATTTCTAAGGGTTGTTTAAGACCAAGGGTCAGACACTCCCTTCATAAAATCCTCTACATATGATCAGATCAGATGCTCGTGTGCGGTGGATGTGTGGTGGATACGATATACGTTCAATTAAAAATATGTAATCTGACATCTGCTGTCTTATTGTGGGGAAATACTGAGTTGGTGCTGGAATAAAGAAAATTCATGTAAGTTGACTTCTGTTTTATGATTCGCCTGGACGTAATAATTCAATGAGGAACAATTGCATCGTATTCTTATCTGATGGTTTAGAAATAACGTAACGGCAATATCTCTGCAAGAAAAAGAAATTTCGTTATGTTGGCGCCCGAACTTCAAGAATGACCTGGCCGTTAAAGTTCTCACAATGGTGTGATGTTCTTTCCACATCGCGAGATAGGAAAAAGTAAGGGAATTCCTTCTTCTTCAGCGCTTCGAAAAATAAATGTGTGTGATGTTACGTTCCACACACCAAATTGACTGGGATTTCTCAAATGTACGTTCTTCATGGGATGACTGCCTACAGCGACATATGGTCCCGGCAGACCCGTGGGTCATGCTCCCTGCCCTCTTTCATGGGGGGGGAGATGTGACTTGCTGCACCGCAGGACGCGTATGAGATAAAGGCAGATATCAGCAAGAACGTATGTCTGCGTAGCTCAGTTGGGAGGGCGACATACGTATTCAGGAATGAAGGTACCCAGGTTCGATGCCCGGCGTGGACAAAAAATGACGGAGAAATTGGCTTCGTTATAGTTGACCATTCAAAATTCGACTATCATTTAAACATTAAAAAAATATACTTTAAAAACTGTTGAAAGGTTTCTGAATATACAGAATTTTCCCATGCGACGAAAAAATCCGTGAAATTCCGGTTTCTTTCAGTCATTTCACCGAAATTTTCTTTCAGTCATTTCACCCATTTTATTCAGTCATTTCATCGAAGCTTTCTTTCAGTCATTTCACCGCAATTTTCTTTCAGTCATTTCACCGAAATTTTTTTAAGTCATTTCATCGAAGCTTTCTTTCAGTCATTTCACACATTTCTTTCAGTCATTTCATCGAAGCTTTCTTTCAGTCATTTCACACATTTCTTTCAGTCATTTCATCGAAACTTTCTTTCAGTCATTTCACCGAAATTTTGTTTCAGTCATTCCATCGAAGCTTTCTTTCAGTCATTTCACCGAAATTTTCTTTCAGTCATTTCACCGCAATTTTCTTTCAGTCATTTCACCGAAATTTTCTTTAAGTCATTTCATCGAAGCTTTCTTTCAGTCATTTCACCCATTTCTTTCAGTCATTTCATCGAAGCTTTCTTTCAGTCATTTCACACATTTCTTTCAGTCATTTCATCGAAGCTTTCTTTCAGTCATTTCACACATTTTTTCAGTCATTTCATCGAAGCTTTCTTTCAGTCATTTCACCGAAATTTTGTTTCAGTCATTCCATCGAAGCTTTCTTTCAGTCATTTCACCGAAATTTTCTTTCAGTCATTTCACCGAAATTTTCTTTAAGTCATTTCACCGAAATTTTCTTTCAGTCATTTCACCCATTTCTTTCAGTCATTTCATCGAAGCTTTCTTTCAGTCATTTCACCCATTTCTTTCAGTCATTTCATCGAAGCTTTCTTTCAGTTATTTCACAGAAATTTTGTTTCAGTCATTCCATCGAAGCTTTCTTTCAGTCATTTCACCGAAATTTTCTTTCAGTCATTTCACCCATTTCATCGAAGCTTTCTTTCAGTCATTTCATCGAAATGACTGTATCAGAAATATGCTTCGTTAATTCACGAAAGAAATGACGGAAAGCAGCTCGCGAATTTTAGAAAAGTTTTTACAGTGTGTGTTCTTAAATTAGATGTGAATTCTGCTAGACTTAAACGTTTATGAGAGCTGTGAAGCACACGTTGTCCCACTCGCTGCCAAACCCGCATTTCTTTAATAATATCAACACCAATGAAAATATTGCAACGAAATTTAATGTGGACTTACCTCATTTTGTGCGAAATGTGATGACTTCCCAACATGTGCAGGAAGTGGCCACCATTTGCGTCCAGACAGCATTGAAACCGCACACATTGTGGGACGTCCTTACCAGTACGTCCGCTGTCACTGCCTGAATTTCTTCGGTGATGTTTGCTTTCAAGGTATCTATGGTTCGCGGTTTCTTTTGGTAAACTCTCCGTTTTAGATATCCCCATAAAAAGTAATCAGTAGGCGTCAGATCAGGCGAGCGCAGTGGCCGTACGCCCTTCGAAATGACGATGTCACCGAAAAAGCGCTGAATTTTGGCTATACTGGTGTGTGATGTCGCTCCATCATGCTGTTAATATCCAATGGAGAGTTCTTCGTCGTCCAAACTATTTACAAAGGTGTTGAAGATTTTCATATATGCAGCAATACAGACAATTGACGTGGTCCAGGAACATCAAAGAGAGGTCATCGCTCTTTCCACGTTTATAAGTGAGTCACGGAAACATTCTCATGGGCCCCACGCGTAATCGAACCCAGGGACTTCCAGTTACGCGCCGGATATGCTTTCACTACACCACAGCTGCCTCGAATTCCTCCAGACTCACATGCACTAACTGCCTAACCGATTTGGCAGGTTGCTTCTTGGAGCCCCGCACAATGCTGGGGATTCGCCAAAGGTGAATGAATAATCAAAACAGACTGTAGAAGAACTTCGTGTGTAACGTACCAGGAGATGTGACGTCCCTGCCAGAAGGACGCACACGACATAAAGGCAGATAGGAATCAGAATAAAACGTCCGCGTAGCTCAATTGGTAGAGCAACTTATTCCGGAATGAGGGGATCCGGGTTCGAATCCTGGCGTTGACAGAAATGACGGAGAAATTTACTTCGTTATAATGTCGCCCGAACTATCCGGATGACCCGACCGTTCAAAATCTCGCATTGGTGTGATGTTCTTTCCACACCGCGAGATAGGAAAAATAAGAGAATCCCTTCTCCAGCACTTCGAAAAAAAAAAAAAAAGAGGGGGAGATGATGTAACGTACCAGGAGATGTGACGTCCCTGCCAGAAGGACGCACACGACATAAAGGCAGATAGGAATCAGAATAAAACGTCCGCGTAGCTCAATTGGTAGAGTAACTTATTCCGGAATGAGGGGATCCGGGTTCGAATCCTGGCGTGGACAAAAATGACGGAGAAATTTACTTCTTTATACGTGTTACAAGTGATATTCATATGGAAATAGACATTCGTCATACATAACACGATATACAACTTGCTCATTAACCACCTTTGACGAAATGATGATGACCACTTCTACATTTAATGAAATTAAAAACGGTATTTACAAGTTAAAACATATGATAGATAAAAACACTAGATCTTTCGATCACACTAGTGATCTTTATCAGGTCACCCATCTAATGGCATCAGGGTACGTCGACACGCAATATATAGGGATTTTTGAAACCAAACACAGGTACGGCGTCTACCTTATCCCCCTGAGAGCGTTAAACCCTAATGAAGTAGATGAAGTGTTCATAGGCTCAACCCTACGTAATTTAAAAACCGGTTTGCTTGAACACTCACGCGATGTCAGAACAGGCTCACATTCGACAGCCCTAGCCCGATTGGCAGCTAGCGGCACACATAGACCATATGGGATGAATATAAAATCCTCATTACACACAGCACCAAAGTATGACCCTCTTTGCAGAAAGCTTGTATATTCACCATTATAGAGGTATTTGCTGTAATGACGATGTACCTTCTCTCCTCCCACGAACATGGACTGCTCTACTTGAACATTGCGGAAATAGTAATTACAGCTCAATTATTAATAATTGTGTAGCATCATTTTTACTTTCTTCGTTTGCAGTTCTGTTACCTGTCTCTCTCTGTGTTCACAACAACTTTCGTGAGCATGCGCTTTACACATTGTTTGGGTCATCGAAAATCCCTATATATTGCGTGTCGACGTACCCTGATGCCATTAGGTGGATGACCTGATAAAGATCACTAGTGTGATCGAAAGATCTGGAGCTTTTTATTTATCATACACTGACGGAAAAAAATTCCAACACCAAGAAGGGTTTGTGTTAGATAAACGACAGTTGGTAGCCGGGGAGAGTACATCTGTAAGATGACGTCTATGCAAATTTAGCGCTCGGCGCATACGTGTGGTGCTAGTAGCGCCCCTCGGAACATGCAAAGCAGGTTTGCTGTAAATACGCGCTGTAACGTTCGTGAGCGTTTGTTATCGTTGACATTCGACGTAGTGTGTTGATGTTAGTCAAGAATGCCTTTAAGAAGACGAAGAAGCCATTATCAACAGCTCACGGAGTTTGAACGAGGTCGTGTAATAGGGCTACGAGAAGGTGGATTTTCTTTCCGCAATATTTCAGAACGACTTGGCAGGAATGTAGCCACTGTGCATGATTGTTGGCAGCGGTGGTCAAGGGAAGGTACTGCCTCAAGAAGACCGGGTTACGGCCAGCCACGTGGCACTACTGAGAGGGAAGACCGCCGTGTACGGCGTATGGCAGTGGCGCATTGTACTGCGTCTGCGGCAGCAATTCGAGGTGCAGTTGCCACCGCAGTGACACAACGAACTGTTACAAATCGGTTACTTGAAGGACAGCTCCGAGCCAGACGCCCTGTAGCGTGCATTCCACTAACTCCAAACCACTGCCGTTTGCGACGTCAGTGGTGTCAAGCTAGAACTCATTGGAGGACGGAGTGGAGATCTGTTGTGTTTTCTGATGAAAGCCGATTCTGTCTGGGTGCCAGTGATGGCCGTGTGTTGGTTAGAAGGAGGCCAGGTGAGCGCCTGCAACCAACCTGTCTGCGGCCGAGACACACTTGACCTACACCAGGAGTTATGGTCTGGGGAGCAATTTTCTATGACAGCAGGAGCACTCTCGTGGTTATCCCACGCACTCTGACGGCACAGTTGTACGTCGGTCTGGTAATTCAACCTGTTGTGCTGCCATTCATGAACAGCATTCCAGGGGGTGTTTTCCAACAGGATAACGCCCGCCCGCATACCGCTGTTGTAATCCAACATGCTCTACAGAGTGTCGACTAGTTGCCGTGGCCTGCTTGATCACCAGATCCTTCACCAATCGAGCACGTATGGGACATCATTGGACGATAGCTCCAGCGTCACCCCCAAACAGCATTAACCGTCCCTGTATTGACCGACCAAGTTGCAACAGGCATGGAACTCCATCCCACAAACTGACATCCAGCACCTGTACGACACAATGCATGAACGTTTGCGTGCTTGCATTCAACATTCTGGCGGTTACACCGGTTATTAATGTACCAGCATTTCACATTTCAAATGGCTCTTCTCGCGCTTACATTAAGCTGTGATCTTGAAACCTTAATTGATTAAATATGTTACCTATACAAATGTATTGCTGCCATTTCCTTCCTCTACAACTATTTTTTCGTGGTGTTGGGATTTTTTTCCGTCAGTGTATGTTTTAACTTGCAAATACCGTTTTTAACTTCATTAAATGTAGAAGTGGTCTTCATCATTTCGTCAAAGATGGTAATGAACAACTTGCATATCGTGTTATGTATGACGGATATCTACTTCCATGCGAATATCAATACAGACACTTGACGTGGACCAGGAACAACAAATAGAAGTCATCGCACTTTCCACGTTTATAAGTGAGTCACTGAAGAATTCTCATTGGCTGCCACCGGAAATCGTATTAGGAAGACACAGGTTTCGATTCCCGGAGGCGGACAATGAGAATTTTTCCGTGACTCTTTTATAAACGTGGAAACAGCGATGACCTCTGTTTGATGCTCATATATGCAGCTGTTGTGATGGTTGTATCGAAGAAGATGCTACCAATTATGCGGCCCTGGGTCATCCCACCGCAAACACCGGTTTTCTGTGAATGAAGGGGTTCTTCATGTATCGCGTTGGGATTTTCATTGGCACAAATACGCCCTTCAGTGGCACCTCACTTGGGAATGTGTCTGCCACTAAGGAGCACTCCGGCTGGCTGGCTGGCTGACTGCTCCTTAGTGGCACCACACTTAGGAATGTGTCTACCACTAAGGAGCACTCAGGCTGGCGGACTGCTCCTCAGTGGCACCACAGTTAGGAATGTGTCTGCCATTAAGGAGAACTCCGGCTGGCTGGCGGACTGCTCCTCAGTGGCGCCACACTTAGGAATGTGTCTGCCACTAAGGAGAACTCCGGCTGGCTGGCGGACTGCTCCTCAGTGGCGCCACACTTAGGAATGTGTCTGCCACTAAGGAGAACTCCTACTGGCTGGCGGACTGCTCATCAGTGGCGCCACACTTAGGAATGTGTATGTCATTAAGCAGCACTCCGGCTGGCTGGAGGACTGCTCCTCAGTGGCGCCACACTTAGGAATGTGTCTGCCACTAATGAAAACTCCGTCTGGCTGGCAGACTGCTTCTCAGTGGCGCCACACTTAGGAATGTGTCTGCCACTAAGGTGCACTCTGACTGGCTGGCGGACTGCTCCTCAGTGGCGCCATACTTAGGAATGTGTATGTCATTAAGCAGAACTCCGGCTGGCTGGCGGACTGCTCCTCAGTGGCGCCACACTTAGGAATGTGTCTGCCACTAAGGAGAACTCCGGCTGGCTGGCTGACTGCTCCTCAGTGGCGCTACACTTAAGAATGTGTCTGCCACTAAGGAGAACTCCTACTGGCTGGAGGAGTGCTCATCAGTGGCGCCACACTTAGGAATGTGTCTGCCACTAAGGAGAACTCCTACTGGCTGGCGGACTGCTCATCAGTGGCGCCACACTTAGGAATGTGTATGTCATTAAGCAGCACTCCGGCTGGCTGGAGGACTGCTCCTCAGTGGCGCCACACTTAGGAATGTGTCTGCCACTAATGAAAACTCCGTCTGGCTGGCAGACTGCTTCTCAGTGGCGCCACACTTAGGAATGTGTCTGCCACTAAGGTGCACTCTGACTGGCTGGCGGACTGCTCCTCAGTGGCGCCATACTTAGGAATGTGTATGTCATTAAGCAGAACTCCGGCTGGCTGGCGGACTGCTCCTCAGTGGCGCCACACTTAGGAATGTGTCTGCCACTAAGGAGAACTCCGGCTGGCTGGCTGACTGCTCCTCAGTGGCGCTACACTTAAGAATGTGTCTGCCACTAAGGAGAACTCCTACTGGCTGGAGGAGTGCTCATCAGTGGCGCCACACTTAGGAATGTGTCTGCCACTAAGGTGCACTCTGACTGGCTGGCGGACTGCTCCTCAGTGGCGCCACACTTAGGAATGTGTCTGCCACTACGGAGCACTCAGACTGGCTGGTGGACAGCGCCGGGTTCAATGCTTTCTTGACGCAAATGGTGGCCACTTCCAGCACATGCTGTGACGTCATCACATTTCGCACGATATGTGGTAATTGCACCTCAAATTTCGTTGCAATATCTCCATTGGCGTTAATATTATTGAAAAAATGTCTGGTTCGGTAGCGAGTGAGATACCCTGCAGAACACTGTTCAGGGTTTTTTTTATGCTACGCGTCTTTTCCGACGGTAGTAAAGCGAATCGCAAGTAAAAAGTTCGATGTAACTAAAATGGGTAACGGCGCGTCATTGTCAAAACCATTGTTGAAACGTAAGCGTGCCGCGTGCTGTCCCTCGAAATGGTTCACTAATAGTTAATTTCATCGTTACTCACCAAAATCTTTTACTAAACTATCACCGAACGCTATTTCATCCCGTTTTACATAAAAGTAACGATATCTCATTCTAATCTGCGTAACTTACAGAGGGTGAGTCGAACGTTTTGAAATATTTGCATAAACGCATGTGCCGTGGCGGGTGTGTCACATGTTTAAACTAGTTCAAGTCGCGCACTACAGTCAGTCGAAAGGGATATAAAGTGGCGGATGTGTCACATGTTTAATATAGTTCAAGTCGCGTACTGCAGTCAGTCGAAAGGGATATAAAGTGGCGGGTGTGTCACATGTTTAAACTAGTTCAAGTCGCGCACTACAGTCAGTCGAAAGGGATATAAAGTGGCGGATGTGTCACATGTTTAATATAGTTCAAGTCGCGTATTGCAGTCAGTCGAAAGGGATATAAAGTGGCGGGTGTGTCACATGTTTAAACTAGTTCAAGTCGCGCACTGCAGTCAGTCGAAAGGGATATAAAGGGGCGGGTGTGTCACATGTGTAAACTAGTTCAAGTCGCGCACTGCAGTCAGTCGAAAGGGATATAAAGGGGCGGGTGTGTCACATGTTTAAACTAGTTCAAGTCGCGCACTGCAGTCAGTCGAAAGGAATATAAAATGGTAGTCGTTACTGTGAACAGCATTGCATGTCGTCGTTCTGTCAGTGGTTGAGACGCCTTAACCCTTTAACGACCATGACCCAAAAAATCTTGCATTACTCTAAATAACATAACGCCCGAAACTCTCTGTTGTGTCACTTCTTTTTTAATAACAACAATAGTGACTGAGGGTGACTACTGCTGATCCCCCATAGGTCGAGAAAATTTGAAAAATCAGTAAGGATAAGGAATCTGACTAACTCTAGACAGGCGTTTCGGGCGTCTATGGCCGTTTGTACATTCTGGCGTTTTGGGCGTTATGATCTTTAAAGGGTTAAAAATAAACAGGCACTTCCGGCTAATTAAGGAACTTTTGCTTTCACGAGTTTCAACTGGGCCATAACGCTGCTCAAGCAATACGAAACATTTGTCATGAGAAAGGGAAAGTTTCCATGTAACACAGCACCGCAACCAGATGGTAAAAGAAGTTCCGTTCAGGCGAAAGAAACCTCGACGATCGGCCAAGGTCAGGTAGGCCCCGAACCGTGGATTCGGAGGCCGTGCGCCAGGCCGTAGAGGCAAATACGACAATCAGCACTAGGAGATTATCAGACGAGCTGGGCATATCACAGACCACCGCGGTTCGTCACTTTGAGGACCTCGGCAAGATCTACAGGAGCTGCCGCATTGTCCCTCTTGAACTGACACCAGCTGAAGCAAACTGCCAAATGGAAGTGTGCGCCAAACTCCTAGAAAGCACGCGCGATATACGTCTCATCATGAGAATTGTTACGTGCGATGAAAAGTGGGTCTGTTTCCGTAATCCAAACACACAACGAAAGTGGTTGAGCTCAGTTCATCTTTCTGAGCCTGTTGCTAAACGTGGGTGCTTCGAGAGCAAGGTGGTGCTCTGCTTCTGGTGGAATTTCGAGGGGTAATCTCCCCCCTCGAAATTTTGATTCAGACACTTTGAACATCTGGAGATGACGTATGCCGTTTTGGAGAAGAAGTACCCGGCACTAGGGAACAGAAAGCGCACTCTCCTACAGTAGCATAAAGCTTGGCATCATACCGCTCGAACGACCTGGGCAAAACTCCAGGAAATTGAGAGCATCGAAATGATGCCACAAGCCGCATATAGCCTGAACCTTACCCAGTGAGATTACTATTTGTTCCGGTCCATGGCTCATTTCCTTCGCGGGCGGGACTTAACCAATCAGGAGGCTGGGGTGAAGGATTTCTTCGCATCGAAGGGCAAGAACTGGTACCGCCTCGTAATCGTAGAACTGGAAGACAGATAACTAAAGACGGTGCAACACGATGGCCTATACTTTGAATGCTACTCAGTTTTCGTCGTAAAGGTACGTATGAAGACATACAGTGATACAAATATTGCAAAACTTTCCACTCAGTTTCTGTACAAGAACCTGATGCGAAATGCGATAAAATACATTGCAAAAATGCGTTTCAATTCACTGCTGGCCACCCAAAATGCAACACCAAGAAGGAAACATCCCATTGGCCGTAAGTTCGTATCATGCGCCGCCCGCGAGAGAACATGCAAACGATTACATTGTAAGGCATATGCAAATCATGTGCGCCAGCAACCCCACCGAGAAGCACTATAAGAAGGGTGCACAGAAGGCTGGGTGTAAGTAGCGGAAGAGTGTTGTGCTGCCGGACCTGTGCATGGGAAGCTTCCTGATGCCTCGTCGCAGAACACGGCAGTCATTCCACCACGTTTCAGAGTTCGACAGAGGACGAATACTGGCTTATAGCGACAGCGGTTTATCGTACCGAGACATCGGCGCCTGTGTGAGACGACATTCAGCCACAGTGAGGCGAGTATGGATTCGGTGGGTGCAGGAGGGACGGACGGACCGACGTGAGTGATTGCCGCAGCCGCGGCACACCACCGAACAGAGGACCGGCATGTTGTGCGGCGGGCATTGACGGCTCACACCGCCACATCACGAACGTTAGCGCAGGAATTAGGGTGTGTTGCGCAACAACCTGTGTCAGCACGTACCGTTCGACGTCGTCCGCAGGAGCGGGGACTTGTCGCACGGCGCCCATTGCTCCGATTACCATTGACGTTACACCACCGGTGAGTGCGGCGGCAATGGGCCGTTGAACGCGGCACCTGGACTACGCACGACATTGTCTTCTCCGATGAATCCGGTTTCTCCCTGCAACACCACGATGGTCGGATCCGCGTGTGGCGGCACCGCGGCGATAGACTGTATGACGTCTGCATTATGCATCGCCCTACAGGTCCGTCGCCTGGCGTTATGGTTTGGGACGCAATTGGATATGACACCCGCACCCCTCTGGTACGCATCGTCGGACGCTCAACAACCACCGCTGCATATCCGACGTTTTGGAGCCTGTAGTCCTCCTTTACCTGCAGGACCTACCGGCGGCCACGTTTCAACAGGACAATGTGCGCCCGCACGTGGCACGCCTCGTGCAACAATTCTTCACGGCCTACCAGGTGTCACTGCTGCCGTGGTTCACCTGTTGTCCCGATATGTCGCCCATCGAACACGTCTGATCGCTGATCGGCAATCGAGTTGCCCGGCGAGCACCACCCACGACTACTCCTCATGAACTGTATTAACGTGTGGAAGCAGCCTGGACCGACATACCCCAAGCCCACATTCAAAACCTCTTTCGTTCGATGCCGCGGCGTGTAGCGGCCGTTATTGCCAGCCATGGGGGCCACACGAACTATTGATGTCTGCGTGTCCCGCAAGTCGCACGGGCCTGTAAGCTCAATCGTTTCATCTTTGTATCTGTTGTTATGTGTCTAGTAAATCTGGCTTTGCTATCTCGTGCCCTTCTTGGTGTTGCATTTTGGGTGGCCAGCAGTGTATCATGTACGATGGCGGATACGATGTTGAATAAAAAACAAAAACAAAGAGATATACTCATGGGACGTATGTTGGTTTAAAAGTAAATATTTATTCATTTTGCGACATACTCGCCTAAGGACTGTAAACATTTATTGGAACCTGTGATTAACTTTTCCATACCTATACAGAAAAGGTCTCCTCCAGGTCGGTGCAACCAGTTCAGGATTGCCGTTTTCACAGCCCCAGCGGTTCGAAATGGTTGAACACTAAGGCCTTGTTTCATTTTACTGAACAAATGATAGTCGCACGGGGATAAGTTAGGGCTGTACGGTGGATGTTGACACACCTCCCACTTGAATGACTGCAGCAATTCCTTTGTTTTCTGTGCTGTGTGGGGTGTGGCGTTGTCGTGCAACAGAATGTCACAACTTACCCGGGCTTCTGTCCTTAATTGCCTTTCGCAAATTTAGTAACATTTGGCAATATGCGTTGTGACGTATATTCTAAATTAACTTTCATTTTTAGTTCCTTTTCCTATGTAAATTTGAGTTTGTTGACCTTTATATTTCCAAACTTAATGTGATATCTTCTCTCTCACAAGAATGAGGTTGGCAACACATTTTTGAGGTCAGAGATAAAGTGACGTATGAATGTGATAAGAACGATGGATAACAAGTTAGTAAAATCGTGCAATGAATGCATTGATTATATTACGCTTTCCAACATGCCAGAAATCATTCCTCAAGTTATGAAGGTAATGGCTGTGGAATAAATCTCTCTCCTGTGCCTTGACCTTTGACCCCATTTCGATGATTTTCAATAGAACCGGTTTAGTATATTTCCGGAACAACATGCTAAAGTTTTGTCGCAAATGAACCATTTTTACGTAAGTTACGACGCATAAGGGCGAAGGAATGGATCCCGCTCTTATGTGACCTTTAACCCCATTCCGCCCATTTTCAATAGGGTTCGTCCCCAGGTGCTACCCTACCACATATTAAAATTTCATCGAAATCGAACCATTTTTACGTAAGTTATGACGCATAAGGGCATTGGAATGGATCCCGCTCCTATGTCCTAACCTTTGACCCCATTTCGCCCATTTTCAATACGGTTCGTCCCCAGCGGTCCTCTAAAACATATTAAAATTTCATCGAAATCAAACCATTTTTCCATCAGTTATCGTACGGGCAGACAGACAGACGGACAAAGCCGGAGCATATACGCTTCTTCACCCTACGGTTGGAAAGCGTAAAAAAGGACGATACAACAGTTGCTCGTGTGGATGTGCGTGTGTGCAGACGTTCGATCGCACAAATGCGAAGTTTACCAGCTGTGTTATACACTATCTACCAACAAGTAATTGGACACCCCTGCAATCGACGATATCTGCGGTCCTGATACACGTCACGGCCCCCGCCGTTAAATATCGTGTGGGAAACAACTACGCAACCAGTCGCATGCAAGATACCACACAGTTCGGATCTCTCTGATTTCGAGAAAGGTGTAATCGTCGGGTATCACAGAAATGGCCGATCCATACGTGACATATCCAGCAAGTTGTAGTAGCCAAAATCGACAGTAGCCTACCTGATTGGCAAGTGGAAGATGAGAGGTGACTGTCGGAATGTGCCCCGACCCGGCAGACCCACAAAACTGAGAGTTAGAGACCGACGGGTGCTGGCCAGATAAATTCGGAAGAACCGCACCAAATCGATGGGCCACATCCGCGAGGAGTTTCAACAGGCATCCGGGAGTGTTCTTTCGATGAATACCATCCGTAAGGAAGCCCATCTGCTCTGTTATCATGGACGCGATGCAGCCCACAAGCCTTTGATCACCAAGTCCAATAGCGTAGCTCGGCTAAGGTGATGCACAGAACGTTGACAGTGGACCGTTGAACCGTGGAAACAGGTTCTCTGGAGCGACGAATCAAGGTGCACCCTCTACCGTTCGGATAGCAGGGTCTGGGTTTGGCGTCTGCCTGGAGAACGCCTCCTGCCGGAATGTATTGTGCCAACTGTGAAGTTCGGCGTCGGTGGAATTATGCTATGCGGGTGTTTCTCCTGGTATGGCACGGGACCCTTGGTCGCAATTCCTGGTAGACTCAACGCCGGGACCTACTGCACCATTTTGGATGACCATGCGCTTCCTACGTTGTGGCAGTTTTACGGGGTGGACCCATGTTACTTTCAGGATGACAATGCCACCTGTCATGTTGCGAGGTCCACCATGGCTTGGTATGGTGACAATGGGGTTAATCGAAAGGACTGGCCTGCGCAGAGCCCGGACCTTAACCCTATCGAGCACCTATGGGACGAGCTGGAGCGTCGATTTAAGAGGTGTCCTCACCATCCGAAATCGGTGAAGGAACTGACCTGTTTTCTCTAAGCCGAGTGGAAGAAAATACCGCTAGCCGCCGTACAACGCCTGGTTGAGAGTATGCCCCGGAGGGTCGCAGCTGTAATCGCCGCTCGCGGAGGCTCCACCAAGTATTGAAGGTGAATAAACTTCGTTTTGCTTCGCTATCACAGGTGTCCAAGTACTTGTTGGTAGATAGTGGACGTTGTATCTACTGAAGTAGTACTGGACTAATGAAAGGTTATCGTAAGTTGACTTCTGTTTATGTTTCTTCTCGCCGTAAACTACTGCGTCGTATTCTTATTTAATGACTTAGCGTAACGCCAATTTTGCTCACGAAAGAGACTTACGTTACGCATTATTGCTCCTGCGCGCGCAACGATCGTGACCTCGTTTATCCGAACGACTGATCACATTTCCGCTTGTTCATTTATTGTCTAGTCGAGTCACTGCGTTCAAAAAGAGTCAGCATTGATAGTCGTCGCTTTTGGCAGAAATTCTGTACAAAACACCTTCACAGTCAAAGGAAACAGTCACCGTGTCATTTACCGCAGATGCTTTGACTCTGAACTTCTTCCTTGTTGGAGAGGTGACATGCTTCCATTCTATAGATATCGTATGGTTTTAGGGGGAAATGGTGAAACCACGTTTCGCCACTTTTGATGATTAATCGATCTATGCGGCAACTTCGCTACCTAGGCTATATTCTCTGAATACCAAAAGTTTCCTATCAACTCAAAAAACGCGCTCAGGGGGATGAACACTTCGGTGTCGGCATAAGGTCTCCGGCATATTTATACACGATGCTTAAGAGGAATATTTACAAGCCCCCTCTTCTCAATGAGGCAGGTGTTTACGACCCCCCCCACTACAATATCCGGGCGGTTCCAGGCAATACGGAATCGGAATAACCAAACGTTCTTTTGGAATTAGAGTCAAAGAACATAAAAGGGATATAAAAGACGGTAAAATAACCACTGCCCTATCAAGAGAAGTCAAATTCACGTCCGCTGATCCTATGTGGAATAATATAACGAAATTAGCTTCATATTCCACTCCCAAATCTACTGCCATTCCTGAAACCCTGGAAATCTTAACCAGCAGCGAGGCTTGCAATGTTAGCCTCTCTCTAGAGTTTCCATGCATTTGGAATCAATTTTTCAACTCTTCAAATAATGCTGTGTTTCCTACCTCGGAGCCGCGTGCCCAAACATCGTGACTTCGTTTCTTCGAATGACAGATCACATTTGCGCTTGTTCATTAATTGTTTAGTCGAGTGACCGCGTTTGAATTGTTGAAGTGTTCTATTATCCAGTTTGCAGTTTGTGTCTACCTTCCTGGAAAAAGCCACCAAGTTGATGTGCGAAAGCTTAGAAACTTTGATTTATAATCTACGCCAAGAAATTCGGATAACTACACTGGTGTGAAAAAATTAAGGACAAAAACGGGGGAATAAGCATAACAGCGGAACGAGAAGGCAGAACGGACCGAAAGACCACTCAGGAGATAGACTAGGGTCCGGTACGGTGGAGCATGTGCATATATCCAGCATGACGTAGGGAAGGTGTTGCAAGGGTATAAAGCACACGGGCGGTGTACGCTCAGCAATTCGGCGAAAGCTATTGCACGGTGTACATCGGTTTGAGCGACGTCGAGTTGCTGCCACCGTGTGATATGGCCAACAGGTAATCCAGTAGACGACATCTGGATGACTTTACTTGAGGTCGCGTCATTGGGAATTTGGAAGAAGGTCGAAGTGTGACTAGTGTGGCTGAGGAGTTTGGGATCGCTCACAGCATCGTTTCACGAGCTTGAAGAGCATTTCAAACGACAGGAACAGCTGTCCGAGAGTTTAACAGTGGTCGTCCACGAGCAACCACGGCGGCTGACGACCGGTATATTGTCCTACAGGCGAGAAGAGACAGACGGCAGACAGTGGGAGAAATCGCAAGGCACATGCAACAGACAACTGGACGTCCGTTATCGCGTTTTACCGTGGCCAGGAGGTTGCACAAAAGTGGTCTATTTCCACGACGACCAGTACGGTGTGTGTCATTAACGCCTGCTCATCGGAGACTGCGGTTTTTCTGTGGTGCCAGGAACTCAAGAACTGGACACATCAGCAATGGGGTCGAGTTCTCTTTACGGATGAGAGCCGATTTAGTCTGACGAGCGATTCTGGACGTATACACATCTGGAGAGAGCAGGGAACTCGTAATCACACCTCCAACATTATCGAAAGGGACCGGTTTGGAGGTGTCGGAGTTCTCGTTTGGGGCGGTATCATGCTTGGGAGCCGTACTGACCTCCACATCTTCCAAGGAAGTGCAGTCACTGGTGTCCGCTATTGTACCGAAGTTCTCCTGTCTCACGTACGTCTATTTGGAGGTGCTGTGGGTCCTGAGTTCCTCTTCATGGACGACAACGCTACACCTAATCGTACAGTGGCTGTCGCAGAGCTATTGGAGAGTGAAGATATTCAACGCATGGATTTGGTCGCAAGGTCACCGGACCTAAATCCAATTGAACACCTGTGGGACCTTCTGGGGAGACGCTTGGCAGCACGTCACCAGCCGCCAGCAACGATTCCGCAGCTGCGATTGGCGCTACAAGAGGAATGAGCCGCAATGCCTCAACAGTTCCTTGACAACCTCGTCCTCAGCATGGACAGACGTTGCAAATCCTGCAACGCAGTGAGGGGTGATCATATCTCCTACTAAAGACTGGATTTTTGTTGGCAGTCGCCTGTCACATGGGCGTTTTTGTCTTCTGCTCAGTTGTGCTCGAAGCTACCTTTTCAATAAAGTGCCTTTGTATTCTTTGAATTCCTTGTTTGGACGGTTTTGCTCACTTGTCCCATATTCTTACATCTTGGAGATCTTATGGTATGATTTGAGTCGATGTGGAGCACTTCTGCACGACGTTACATTCGAAAAACCGTCTCGTCCTTAATTTTTGCACGCCAGTGTAGTATAGTTATACTGTTTTAAGGTTTTCTCGCAATAAATACAACGGCTGTTCGATAAAAACTGAGAATAAAATCACACAAAATGAAGAAATACAGGTACAGCAAAATATATGTTATTCTTTCTCAAAATATCTTCCCTCTGGATGATATGCAACGTTCCCATCGTTCAGTCCACTTTTCAGAGCATGTGGCGAAGGCATTTTGTGGAAGCTGCTTTAGCGACCCCTGTACAGCTTGAATAACGTCAGCATCTGTGTTGAACGTTGCACCACGGAACTTCTCCTTCATTGTTGGAAACAATCAGTAATCGCACGGGGCGAGGTCAGGATTGTAGGCAGGCTGTGGCAAGGTTTCAATACTACATTTCGTAAGAAACTATTGAACACACGCAGCCACATGTGGGCGGGCGTTATCATGGTGTAGGGCCCACTTGCCCACCAGTCCCGCTCGCTTAATCGATATGTGTCATGGTAGACACTTCAAGACTGAAATGTAATTCTCAGCATTGACAGTAATTTGTGGAGGAACGGTAGGTTGGTAGACTTCACCTTTATGATGAAAAAAATTTACCATCATCACCTCCTCAGCTGATTTAGTTTGGAGGACTTTTTTGGAGGAGACGTGCCTGTGTGTTTCCAGACACTCGTTGTATGCTTCGTGAGAGGATCGAAATAGTGGATCCATGTTTCATCGGCAGTTATTACTGTGTTTAGAAAGTTTGTATCCTTTGCAATCATTTGTCTCCACTCATGACACACCTGAACTCTGGATAACAATTGTTCTCTCGTCAGGTGATGAGGTACCCATCTGGAACACACACAATGCAGCAGTAAATTGTAGCGTAAAACGCTGAATGCCGAAGTTTTTGAAACATTTGTTGACTCGCTATGTCTTCATACGTCATTCCCAGATTTTCGTGCAGGGTTGCACATACAGTGTTAACAATACGCTCCGTAACAACACTTTCAGGTCGACCAGGCCTAGGAGCGAGTTCTGCCTACAAACGCCATTTCTTTGAAATATTTATGCCATCTAAAAATCGTTGACTCACCCAAGCATTTATCTTTGTAAGTTTTTTTTTATTAAATAAACTGTTTCTGGAGCCGTTTTACCCAAACAATAGCAGAATTCTATCGCACAATACATTTCACTTCTTAACTCCGAATCACCTACCTCGATAGCTGCATGGCGAAATGTAGACGTACCTGAAACAACTGCGAAAAACCAGAATCGTCTGCCACAGCTAATAACTGTTGCGATAGATACTTCCTTAATTCAGTTAGTCGTCTGCGTGGTTATTTTTTCCCTTCGCGCTGTTGCCAACTCAAATAAAATTACGCTCAGGTTTTATGGAACGGTTTTTGTACGTGGTCGAAAAAGTTACCGATAGTTTTAGAGCTTTGTCGTTGAGACTTGGATTTCTTTTCCCCATAATACCCCAAAAGCGAGTCAGAGATTTGGATATTAATATCGATACCAGACTGGCATCAGAAGGAAGTTCAAAATTTTTTTTCTGTTCCTGGTGAATTAGCCTGCAGGAGTTCAGATCTTCTGTGAATATATTAGTGATCCAAGTTTCCTTTAATCCAGACTGGCATCAGAAGGAAGTTCAACAAAGCTTTCCTTTTCCTGCTGAGTTAGCCTGCAGGAGTTCAGAATTTATGTAAAGATATTAACGATCCAAGTTTCCTTTAATCCAGACTGGCATCAGAAGGAAGTTCAACAACGTTTTGTTTTCTCTGGTGAGTTAGCCTGCAGGAGTTCAGAACTTATGTGAAGAGATTAGCGATCCAAGTTTCCTTTAATCCAGACTGGCATCAGAAGGAAGTTCAACAACGCTTTCTGTTTCCTTGTGAGTTAGCCTGCAGGAATACAGACCTTCTGTGAAGAGAATAGCGATCCAAGATTCCTTTAATCCAGACTGGCATCAGAAGGAAGTTCAACAAAGCTTTCCTTTTACTGGTGAATTAGGCTGCAGGAGTTCAGAACTTATGTGAAGAGATTAGCGATCCAAGTTTCCTTTTTTCCAGAGTGCATCAGAAGGAAGATCAGCAAAGCTTTCCTTTTCCTGGTGAGTTAGCCTGCAGGAGTTCAGATTTCTGTGAAGAGAATAGCGATCCAAGTTTTCTTTAATCCACACTGGTATCAGAAAGAAGTTCAACAAAGCTTTCCTTTTCCTAGTGAGTTAGCTTGCAGGAGTTCAGATTTCTGTGAAGAGATTAGCGATCCAAGCTTCCTTTAATGCAGACTGGCATCAGAAGGAAGTTAAACAAGCTTCTCTTTTCCTGGTGAGTTACCCTGCAGGAATTCAGATCTTCTGTGAAGATATTAGTGATCCAAGCTTTCTTTAACATTTCGCAAAAGGTGTTAAAAATATTTACATCTGGGGTTTCTCTTACTTTGACCCTATTTCGATTTAAAAGAAAAATAACTAAATTCATTCGTTTCTCGCGGACCGGCAGAAAAAAATATCGTGGACTGACAGGGAAAACTCGCGGGCCGTCGGTTGGGAGACACTGTTGTATAGAATGCCTACGTGACTTGAGTAAGAAGCAAAGCAAGAGGTAATCAAAATTTACATGAAAGAAAATAAAACAAGAACGATAGGTAAGATATGTTATTTTCATCCCAATATCTGTTGCTCATTTTGTAGGAATGTAAACGGTTCCTTCCTGATTTGTTTTGTTCCTTCAGAAGAGCGGTATAAGATTCTTACAATTTCTTACATTAAAGGTGAGTGCTCTTCTGATACCGGCAGGAATCTGTTGATGAGAAGAAAGAAAATCTACGTAATTTGCTGCAGAGTCACATAATACCACATGAGACGCTATATTCCGAGAAATAGAAGAAGAAAAACGAAGAACCGAGAAGGAAATAGCATCAGCATCATATCTGCTTTTATGATCATCAACGCCAGAAACACGAGATCTTTCCTCCGGTGAATCGGAAAATGACATCAATGAGAAACCAATATTCCAGCAATCTGAATATACATTTATTCGTGGAAGGGCTACTCCGGTATCATTCGCTTTGTACAAAGAACGCTCGAAAAGTTTTGCAGGAAAATGAAAAAAAAAAAGAAAAAAAAAAGTTACTCCTGACATTTTACAGAAATTGACAAAACAACGAGGCAAAACGTTCTTTCGAAAGTATTCAGCAATCTTAACTTCAATTTTCACGAGGGAGAGAGTTTTGTAGACAATAATGTTTCTTCACTGCTGCTTATTAAACAATACAAAATTACGAATTTGGCAGCATATCGGAAAATATTTTAAACTTTGTGAAATGCCAGTATCTAAGCTCTAGGACTCGAGTTCGCTCAGATACCTACATAAAACGAAGGAAAAAAATTCACATTGCACGAAATCGAGAATCTGACACTACAGTACATACTCACCAAAGAGCCATTACATTGTGATTACCCCTTGCCTAGAAAAACAACAAGCGTGCTTGGAGATTGAACTGTCGCGAAGCTGAAGTTCACAGAGTAACATGGTGCAAAGGAAATCCCCTTTAGCCTTGAATAACTTGCGAACGGAGAGAGGCACAGTTATGCAAGTGAGATAACGGTATAGTAAAGCGACTACGCCCGATCGAATGCAACCGATAACAGCGCCCCTAGTGGCGAAATGCGGAAGTTAGCCATTGCAAATCGAAAACGAAAAGAGATAGAGCAACATTTCCAACTACAAAGTTGTAGAGCATCAATTAATTAGTACAAAACGACATTTGTTTCACACGGATAAGATAAATTGTTGCCTGAGTACCCTACAACGTCCGAAATCGATGCGCGACCATTTGTGTGAACGTTTGAAGGGAACAGGCATGAGCATCAGCAAATACACACAATTCATTGCATAAATGCGTACTCATGTTAGTACAGTTTGATGACGTCAGACTAAACAAAAACGGCAAACTGGCGCACAGCGATAAAAAGTTAATGTCGAGTATGTTCGAAGAGTTCGCCATTGCCCACGATACACATTTCTATTCTGCATGCACATTCCTCAGCATGGAAGGCGTCACACTATTGCAAGCATATGTAACACAACGACGTAGATCCAGCAGGCTTGTAGGCGCTGTTGCATACACCTGCTTTTTTACGTAACCCCAGAAGTACAAGCTCGCCATTCTCACACAGCGTACGTAGACCTAAACTTCTGATCAGGGTACATCCTGGTTCTGGTTTTTATATCGCAGGTACGGTACAACGTCACAATCTGCATTTGCATACGACTACATTTGCGAAATGCGAATATGGAGATTCGAATCGTCGCGCATCTATTTCGGACATTGTAGGGCATTCAGGCGACAATTTATCTCATCCGTGTAAATCAAATGTCGTTTCGTACTAATTAATTGATGCTCTACAACTTTGTAATTGGAAAATTTGCTCTATCTCTTTCCGTTTTCGATTTGCAATGGCTAACTTTCGAATTTCGATACTAGGGCGCTGCTATTGGTTGCATTCGATCGGCCGTAGTCACTTTACTATACCGTTATCTCACTTACATAACTGGTACCTCTCTCCGTTTGCAAGTTATTCCAGGCTAAAGGGAATTTCCTATGCACCCTGTATACACTGAGTGGCCACTTTAATATGACCACCCCCTCAGTACTTCGTTGGGCCACCTTTTGCCCTTAATACTGCGTCGATTCTTCGTGGAATGCACTCCACGAGATGTTGATAGGTGGTTTGTGGAATCTGAGACCATGCTTGATGAATAGCACTTTCCGGGAGTGTGAGATCGCAGGGTTGTGGATCCAGCTGTCTGATGGCTCGTTCAACTTCATTCCACAAATTATCAATGGGGTTGAGATCTGAAGATTGTGGGGGCCAATTAAGCAAAGTAAACCCACCGGCATGTTCCTGAAACCAATCCTGTACAATACGAGCACTATGGCAAGACACATTATCTTGTTGAAAGTAGCCATCGCCATTGGGATAAACCATCCACATGACAGGATACATCTGGTCCGCAACGATGTTTAGATATGTTTTGCCAGTCAGACACGAATTAAAGGGCCCAAAGCATGCCAGGAAAACATTCCCCAAACCATAACATTGCCTCCATCAGCTTGAAGGGTTGTAGCAATGCATTTGGGGTCCATACTTTCGTGCTGTTTCCGCCAAATTCTCACTCGGCCATCGGCATGGTGCAACTGAAAAGGTGATTCATCGGACCACATGATTTCTTTCCAATTATTGAGTGTCCAATCCTTGTGCTCCTGTTCGAACTGGAGACGTTTTCTCTTGTTAACTGCAGACAGCAAAGGTGTTCGAACAGGCCTTCGGCTGCCATATCCCATGAAATGCAGTGCACGGCGAACAGTGCGTGCAGAGATCCTTTGAGGGGATCCTTGATTAAGATGGTCTGTAATATGCTGCACTGTTCCCCTTCTGTTGTCTGTTACCAGTCTGGACACTCTCCGTTCCGCCCGAGCAGTCACTAGTCGATGACGACCAAACGTTGCACGTAGAGACATAGTTTTTCGGCTGACAGTCCAGTCTTTAAACACTTTAACATCAGCTGCTCTGGAACATTTCACGAATGCGGCGGTTTCGATGATACTCGCTCCATGGCTCCGAGCTACTACAATCATCCCACTTTGAAAGTTCGTCAAATCGCATTTTTTACCCAGCCAAAAAATCACTTCTACTACTGTCGCAAGCACTAAGCTTTCCCTTCTTATACTAGCCTCGCCCTCTGGCGGCAAGAGCGTGCAGCCATAGCTCATTTGCTCAAAACTGTCAGGTGATCAAAATAAAGTGGCCACTCAGTGTGTACCACCATAGGACTTCATTTCGAATTGTAGTGTTCGGAGTCACAATGGGAAAAGCTGTCGATTTATCGGAGTTTAATAAAGGAAAAATTGTGATGTCACGGCCCCGCGGAACGCCGCATCTTGTGGGTTTTTCAGGTGCCACTGTAGTGAGTACGTACCAAAAGTGGAACACAGTTGACCAAACGACCAACCGTCGTACAGTCGTGTGTCGTACGCAGCTCATTGATGCCAGAGGGGAGCGGAGAATGTCGCGCACTGTTCACAGTGACCGTAGGGCCACATTGCCGCAAATAACCCCCGCAGCTTCAACAGTGGTGATCAGGGCAATGTGTCGCAGCGCACAGTTCATCGCTGTGTTCTGCGCATGGGCATGCGTATCCGATGACCCGGCCGGGTCCCCATGATCACTGCACTTCATCGCCAACAACCCCATGAAACTGACCCAAGATCATCGAGATTGGACCGTGGAGGATTGGAAGAAAGTGGCCTGGTCTGACGAAGCAAGATTCTTGCAAATTTAGTTTGTTACAAAGTGCACACACCACACTTCCAAATCGTCATCTAAAAACGTAAGGTTTAGAATACGTCTTTATTTACAATTTAAAATATACACTGAAGAGCGATTGAATTAGAGACACCTGTCTAGTAACGTGTAGCACCACCTTTCCACCCGATTCGTCTCGGCATGGACTCGACAAGACACCGGAAGCGTTGGGAAGCCATACGGATCCACGACCCCTGAACAAGCTCCCACAGTTCACGAAGATTTGATGAAAGGGGGTCATCTCTTTCGATGGCATCCCAGATGTGCTAGGTCAGGTGACCTAGCTGGTCAACGAAGCTAGGTCACGTCGGTGGAGTGTTCATCCACTCATTCGGATACAATTCGGGAGCTGCATTGTCTTGTTGCAGGATGAGGTCCCCAGTGGGATGTTGAAGACCCACAAACGGGAGCAAATGGTCGTCCAGGATATCTCGGTAACGTTGACCTGTGAGGGACGATGTCACACGTACCAGGGTTCCCATTTCAGTCCACGTAAACAGTTCCCAGACGAGAATGCCACCCCCACCAGCTTGAAGTGTACCCTGCTGGCCAGAAGGATCCATCCCTTCATGTGGTTTGCGCCGTACTCGTATCGTGCCATCCGCATGTTCCAACGTGAATCTCGACTCATCAGTCCAGGCAATATTTATCCGCATGTCTAGAGTTCCGTTGCGATGTTCCCGCGCCCATGCCAATCTTTGCACCCTGTGATGTGCGGTCAGCAGCGGTACCTTCGTTGGACGATGGCTTCTGTACCCCGTAGCGAGGAGATGGTTCTAGATGGTGTGGCTGCTTACACGTTTTTGTGCACCGGCGTTAAATTGCCGAGTGATTTATTGCACTGTGGCCCGTCTATCCGCTGTTACAATACGAGCTATCCGACGATGACCCCGCTCATCCACACGCTGTTGTCCACGGCAGTTGGCCCTTTCAGGGATAGTTTTACCGGATCCGATGTACTCACGGTGCACCCGTGACACAGTGGCTCGTGAAAATCCCAGTGCCTACACGACGTCCGAGATGGAAGGATCCATTCGTCGGGCCCCGACAATTTTTCCACGATCAAATGCGCTTAGATCCTTCGTTTTACCCATACTGCGTCCGACTCTTACTGATTCCCGTCGCATCACTCCTTATATTTTCGGATCGCTGCATACGTCATGTCGTTTCCGTTTACAGGGCCGCTCACAGAGCCACATTTGCATATCGCCAGCTATCTCTAATTCAATTGCTCTTCAGTATACTCGCGTTACACTCTGGATCCGGTTGTCCTCGGTAACCACAGAGTTCTTACTACTTCATGGCATATGGTTAGCCACCATAAGCTCTCTTGGCACTGGTACATCCGTTGATGGTATACTCGCGGTAACAGTGTTCCTTGCATCTGACGGTCATTCCTGTTGGTAATGGCCATTATCAGCGGGGAACACAGTTGTCATGGATAGCTGTACTTGGTCCGCAACGATGTTAAGATACTTGACAACTGTCAGGGACGGTGCTACTGGTATAATGGGGCCTAAGGTAACCGAAGGAAATATCGCCCACAGAATTGCCATAGCCTCCGTTGGAAATCGACGTGTCCGCGCTCGGCCGTCTACATGATGCACAATGAATCTCCATTCGTTAGACCAGCCGTCTACATGATGCACAAGGAATCTCCATTCGCTAAACCAGCCGTCTGCATGATGCACAAGGAATCTTCATTCGTTAGACCAGCAGTCTACATGATGCACAAGGAATTTCCATTCGCTAGACCAGCCGTCTACATGATGCACAAGGAATCTCCTTTGGTTAAACCAGCCGTCTACATGATGGACAAGTAATCTTCATTTGTTAGACAAGCCGTCTACATGGTGCACAAGGAATCTCCATTCGTTAGACCAGCAGTCTACATGATGGACAAGTAATCTTCATTCGTTAGACCAGCCGTCTACATGATGCACAAGGAATCTCCATTCGATAGACCACTTGTCTACATGATGCACAAGGAATCTCCATTCGTTAGACCAGCCGTCTACATGGTGCACAAGGAATCTCCATTCGTTAGACCAGCCGTCTACATGGTGCACAAGGAATCTCCATTCGTTAGACCAGCCGTCTACATGGTGCACAAGGAATCTCCATTCGTTAGACCAGCCGTCTACATGGTGCACAAGGAATCTCCATTTGTCAGACCAGCCGTCTACACGATGCACAAGGAATCTCCATTCGTCAGACCAGCCGTCTACATGATGCACAAGGAATCTCCATTCGTTAGATCAGCCGTCTACATGATGCACAAGGAATCTCCATTCGTCAGACCAGCCGTCTACATGATGCACAAGGAATCTCCATTCGTCAGACCAGCGGTCTACGTGATGGACAAGTAATCTCCATTCGTTAAACCAGCCGTCTACATGATGGACAAGTAATCTTCATTCGTTAGACCAGCCGTCTACATGATGCACAAGGAATCTCCATTCGATAGACCAGTTGTCTACATGATGCACAAGGAATCTCCATTCGTTAGACCAGCCGTCTACATGGTGCACAAGGAATCTCCATTCGTTAGACCAGCCGTCTACATGGTGCACAAGGAATCTCCATTCGTTAGACCAGCCGTCTACATGGTGCACAAGGAATCTCCATTCGTTAGACCAGCCGTCTACATGGTGCACAAGGAATCTCCATTTGTCAGACCAGCCGTCTACACGATGCACAAGGAATCTCCATTCGTCAGACCAGCCGTCTACATGGTGCATAAGGAATCTCCATTCGTTAGACCAGCCGTCTACATGATGCACAAGGAATCTCCATTCGTTAGACCAGCCGTCTACACGATGCACAAGGAATCTCCATTCGTCAGACCAGGCCACTTTCTTCCAATCATCCACGGTCCAATCTCTATGATCTTGGGCCCATTTCATGCGTTGTTCGCGATGACGTGCAGTGAGCATGGAGACCTGGCTGAGTCTTCGTCTGCGAAGGCCCATGCGCGGAAGGCTGCGGTGAACTGTGTCCTGCGATATATTGTCCTAATCACCACTGTCGTAGGTGCAGGTGATTTGTCGCACTGTGGCCGTGCGGTCGCTATGAACAATGCGCGACAGTCTCCGCTCCCCTCTGGCATCAATGAACTGCGGACGACACACAGCTGGACGACGGTTCGTCGTTTAGCCATCTGTGCACCACTTTTGATACGCACTCACTACAGCTGCAAGAGAACAACCCACAAGCCGCGCCGTTTCCGAGATCGTACTTCCGTGGCACCGTGCCATCACAATTTGTCCTTTATCAAACTCCGATAAATCGGCAGCTTTTCCCATTTTAACCCCGAACACTGTACTAACGGAGAACCAGTACTCGGGTTGTATATATATACTGCTCTCTGAACTTCATCTGCGCCACCGTTTGGTCTTCATCCTGGGGGTGGTCATAATATAATAGCTCATCGGTGTATATACGTCGTTTGCGGTCGTTACCGTTTGCAGCATGTGTGTGGTGACTTGTAATGGAAATGGCATCCCCCCTATCTTGTTCTTTTATACACTGAGTGGCCACTTAATTATGACCACCTGACAGTTTTAAGCAAATGAGCAATGGCTGCACGCTGTTGCCGCTAGAGGGCGAGACTAGTATAGAAAGGGAAAGCTTAGTGCTTGCGACAGTAGTAGAAGTGATTGTTGGGTGACGAAATGGGTAAAAAATGCGATTTGACGGACTTTGAACGTGGGATGATTGTTGGAGCTCAGACCCATGGAGCGAGTATCACCGTAACCCCCGCATTTGTGAAATGTTCCAGAGCAGCTGTAGTTAAAGTGTTTAAAGACTGGACTGTCAGCCAAAAAACTGGGTCTCTACGTGCAACGTGTGGTCGTTATCGACTAGTGACTGCTCGGGCGGAACGGGGAGTGTCCAGACTGGTAACAGACAACAGAAGAGCAACAGTGCAGCAAATTACAGACCATCTTAATCTAGGATCCCGTCAAATGATGTCTGCACGCACTGTTCGCCGCGCATTGCATCAGATGAGATATGGCAGCCGAAGGCCTGTTCGAACACCTTTGCTCTCTGCACTTAACAACAGGAAACGTCTTCAGTTCGCACAGGAGCAAAAAGATTGGATTGTCGATAATTGGAGACAAATTATGTGGTCCGATGAAGTACGTTTTCAGTTACACCATGCCGACGGCCGAGTGAGAATTTGGCGGAAACAGCACGAAAGCATGGACCCCAAATGCATTGCTACAACCCTTCAAGCTGGTGGAGGTAAAGTTATGGTTTGGGGAATGTTTTCCTGGCATGCTTTCGGCCCTTTAAATCGTGTCTGACTGGAACATCATATCTAAACATCGTTGCGGACCAAGTGCATCCTGTCATGTGGATGGTTTATCCCAATGGCGATGGCTACTTTCAACAAGATAAAGCGTCATGCCATAGTGCTCGTACTGTACAGGATTGGTTTCTGGAACATGCCGGTGAGTTTATTATGCTTAGGTGGGCCCCACAATCTCCAGATCTCAACCCCATTGAGAATTTGTGGGATGAAGTTGAACGAGCCATCAGACAGCTGGATCCACAACCCTGCAATCTCACACTCCTGGGAAGTGCTATTCATCAAGCATGGTCTCAGATTCCACAAACCATCTATCAACATCTCGTGGAGTCCATGCCACGAAGAATCGACGCAGTATTAAAGGCAAAAGGTGGCCAAACCAAGTACTGAGGGGGTGGTCAAAATAAATTAGCCACTCAGTGTATATGGCACCTCAGTGTACAGTCCTAACACTATATGTATCTCAAAACGAAACCTACTTTTAACTCAGACTGGTATGCATCAAATGAAGAGTTAAATCTGTTGAACACTCTGTACCACTGGTGTAATACTACTGGCGATACAAAATATTGAGCTGAATGGAATAAGTTTTGACTCAGAGCATTGGATTTGTTGTAAAATAAACCATTGAGTTCAGCAATTTTTATTTCTGGAGCTGGTTTGTAACTATCTTTCAAATACTGCCGCCATATTTTTTAAACTGCAAAGAGAAGCGTATTTACTGGAAGAAACTTATAAACCTTGGTGTGATATCTTTCAACTTTTGCTTGTGCCTACAAAAGTAGAGAGAGGGGATGGCGATTCTTCCGCTATTCTGAGAAATTTCTCCACGTATATACTGAAAAGGAAATGTCACCGAGGTCTAGAATTCTCCTCCGATTCAGTCAACCCATGAATCACGCACTCATACACACCCACGCACTTCTGAGATGGACCACTTATAGCTGAAGGACGATAAGTCCCGTCGTCCTCCGATAGCCCCCGACTTGACATATTTTGAGATCGATCCATTGGTCGTTCTCTCTCTACGGTTGTAGATTAGGTTTATTTTTCTTCCTGAACTGTCGGATTTCATTGACGAAAAGTTGTCGACACTCATACCTCTCAACGAAAAAAAAACTGTCCTCCTTTTTCTTGCTGTTTGCAGGATTTGTTGAATTATGGGTCTTCGATTGGTTAACCCAGTTTGAAGAAACACCATGTACTTGAAACATCTTCCTAAAACATTTTTTAGCGGATGATTGAAGCTGATGGGATACTCAATTTACATATCACTTTCATAAAAGAACTTACTTTTTAACTTTTTCCTTCTTTCGATTTTCCTGATGTTGCCTGCTTTTGGAGTAATCTAATAATTGATCTGGTAATATCGATAGCTTATCGACAAATGTAGAAGAATTTGGATATAACGTCTTAACTTTTGACGACACCACGTCTATCAAGTCGAAAAATGCCGCCCCGGTGGCGCAGTTGTCTAAGCGATGACCTCTGATAATTCGTCCGAAAGGGGTACAGGTTCGACTCCCAGTGAGGCTTGGATGTTGTGTTTGTCTTACGGCACTGGCTCTCTCCCTTCCCTGGAACCAGTGGCTCTAAATTAAGGACGGGCGACTGCTTATAGCCCATTGAGTTGCTCACGGTGGTCGTTAAATCCTCAATAATAAAAAACAATAAATAAATGTGCACAGATATAGTGTTACACGGCGCTAGCAGTGTTCCTGCCGAGTCTGCCGGTAACGGTGCTTGAGACCTGAAGTACAATTTAGTTGGCCACGGCACCAGGTGAGAATCTCAGGTGCACTGCTGCACTCAAAGATTCACACCAGAACATAAAATATGAAAAGTTGAAGAATGACCCGAAGCATAAGGCTTGGGTGAATCCACCTTGTGAACAAAATAACAACAACAAATAAAAAGTAAAATAATCTAAAAAAAAATGATACTTTGGGATCAGAGTTGTGATGAGGTTCACCCGCAATCACCAATTCGTGACTGAGTGTAGTGGTCCGGATCTTACTCCGGTACATTCAATCCCAACCAGCCAGTACAACACTCACTTTCGCAAATAACACATGATTCTCAAATACACAACACAACATTTAATAACGTTCTGCGAGATTTAAACAGATCCGGCGCTCTCTAGGCGCATAGACAATTGCCCCTATTATGAGGGCAGCATACGGTGTCACACATTACTGTCGGAAGACACAAGCCGACTGAGTCTCCACCGGACTATCTGAACAAGAGATACTACTCGTTTACACACTAAATAGAGCTGCAGGTGATATTCATATACAATTGCTTAGAGAATGAAAAAAAAAATTATATGCAAACGATCACATTAAAAATACTCGCGACACAAAATACACAAGCACGTTAATTTGCGGTATAAGATTATAGGTGAGAAATACCTGCCAAAGTTAATTAACTAAATCTAATAAGCATGCACATGCAGATCCCTTCCCCGCTCGCTTTGGCCCTGAACCAAAGTTAAAAGAAACTGTCCCGCCCAGCGGAATTTGTGGCCACACCTTCTCCCTTATTCATGTAAAAAAAAATAATCAGGAAATGGGCCCGGTAAGAAATTGAAATCTGTATGTGCAGGTATTTCCTCTGAGGTTCAGTCACTCAGCATTACTGCATCTATGTCCATGCAGCTTTGGGTGTCGGGATGGCACAAGTTCGCAGATGTGCAAAGAAAGAAAAAGGAAATATTCATCTACTTACAGTTTCCGTGACTTTGCTGTGCAAATCCGTTGTGCATCACATAATATCACACGACAAAAAAAAAAACACACACACACACACAGACACTTGCACCATGTGGCAGCACCGATGATTCAACACTTCACTTTGACGCTTGATGTAAATGAAGCACACAATTAAAAATGGTAATATCACGCCGCACTTTGTTGCAATGATTAGAGTGCACACTGATCTATTCTCGTGACGATTTGAAGGTGGCCGTTAAGCAAAATAGGCCCTCTCACATCTGCAGTTGCGGTTTCCAAGATTGATTTTCTGTGTTCCTGGGAAATGATTTTTGTTGTCGTGAAGAAATAATTGTGAACGTCGACTGCTGGGAGAGTGGGACACATTCAATTCCGCTGCTGCTATAGTTGATTCCGTCCGTCGCTACCTTCCGTCCTTTTTGACCGTTCATTCCCAATTCAGTCAGTTCCTTTCCGTTCGCAAACCATCTATTTATCTACCCTGCCTGAGTACGCAGTTCAAATATGCCACTCGCAGGTTTCGTTTCCATTTTTTTATCGAGTTGCGACCGCCAGCCCTGAGATTAATTTTCTCGGCCGAGCGAAATCAGACGTGCTTTTACCTTAAGCGTATATCGGCAACTCAACATTTCACCTGTATATTTGTTAGGTATCGAAGCCACCGCTCTTACGCTCATATTTTTCTTTCGCCATGTTTTATCCCGTCGCACTTACACGTAGTGGCTTCGCTGCTTACGTGATCACACACACGCACACATGGGGCCTCGCTTCTCCCCCGTAAGACAAGCGCGTCTCTTCACTTCCTCCACAGTAGGGGATGAATGGGGGTGACGATTCCACACTGCAGTGGTTGGCATCCGAACCCGACTTTGCATGGCTTCGCTTCTCATTGGAATGACCACTGTCCACTCGCAGACTTCTTAATTCCCCTGTAACTTGGCTTTCATTAGGCCAAACAGTCGCTGAGTTCCATTACGCTCCAGCCTAGAAATTTCTGCTTTATCCCGCGGATTTAGGCATTCTGCTGTCTTTATGGCAAACTGGCATCTCCAGCTGCCTCGAGTTGTCTCCATTTCTTAATAAATGCGGGGAGGTTTGCTGCTTCATTTTCCCAATTCATTTTGCTGCAGATCCAAGGCATCCAGCCTTTCACATCGGAGAGCATACAGACAACTGAACTTTCTTCCTTAAGTTCATACCAAGTGCGAACTCTTATTTTTCTGCACGGACCACACAGAGAGCAATTGTTCTCGAAAATGCCCCAAACAATCGACGAATTTACGATTATTCGCTAAACCTTTTGTCCCCATCTTCATTCATTTACTCAAGTGGACCCCTCTTCGAAAGGTACCATTCCGTGTTGCTTCGTTTCCCGTCAGCTGCGCCCTGATATTTATGACCTAACAGAGCTATTCTGAGACCACCCAGCCAGAGAGAGAATTCTTCGCCTCTTTTCTTTCCCAAACCCCCAGATAAAACTTTATCTGCTGTTTACACTTTTAAACTCCAATCAAGCCTCGAACATAATTAATACTTAATTAATTTAGAGACCATCCGAAAGAAAAAACAACGTAAATGAGAAATAAATAAAAAAAACTGAACTGTAAAAGAACATGTGAGCCTGCCGAACTGTGATTCCTAGCTGCCTCATACAATACGCGACATGGCGGACAAATTTTAAAGTTTTCTACAGGTTTTAGGATGGGGGGGGGTGTGTCCACTGTAACAATAGACATATTGGTCAAGTAGCGCATTAGCCGCCCCGGTGGCGCAGTGGTCTAAGCGATGGCTTCTGATCATTCGTCCGAAAGGGTGCGGGTTCGAATCCCGGTGAGGCATGGATGTTGTGTTTGTCTTACGGAACTGGCTCTCTCTCTCTTCCCTGGAGTCAGTAGCCCTAACTTATGGACGGGCGACTGCTTATAGCCCATTGAGTTGTTCACGGTGGTCGTTAAACCTCCAATCAAAAAAAAAAAAAAAAAAAGCTAAAAGTCGAAGGTGCACAGTAGCAACTGTGTAGCAACCTGCAACGTATCAGATCAGATCATATGCAGAGGATTTCAGGAAGGGAGTGTCTGACCCCAGGTCTTCAACAACCCTTAGAAATAGAAAGGTTGTAGATTTGGGTTGGAGTGCCCGATAGGAAAGTGAAATGCAAGCAAGGTTGTAAGGGGAGGAGACGCCCTTATTTACTACCGGAAGGCCAGTACCAGGGGTCCGACGGCTTAATGTGACACACGGCGGATATTTCGTACCTGCCTGGGATTGAACCTGAGGTTTCTCCGTGGCAGTGACGAACCCTGACCACTAGACCACCCGCGGTCCTACAACGTGGAACTATGTGAACTGTCACTATTTCATAGCATTGTCTCATTTGTTCTACGTCCTTAAATTATTCAGAGAAGGACATCTGACGTAGCACTTCGTTGTAGGTTGCGGCACCGGTGGTACTGTGGAACTTTGATATTTTTCAGATATAAAATGTTTAAGAAATAAAAGGGAAAAAATATTTTACTTTATTTACTTAAAAGCAAATTATACTACACTGCTGCAATTCGCAGAATGCGTCGCCAGCGAGAGGACATGCAAACGATTAGCATTTCAGGGCATATGCAAATCGTGTACACCCGGCACGCCACCGAGAAGCACTATAAGAAGGGTACACAGAAGAAGGGGTGTAAATAGTGGAAGTGTGTTGTGCTGCCGGACCTGTGCGTGGGAAGCTTTCTGATGCCTGGTCGCAGAATACGGCAGTCATTCCAGCACGTTTCGGAGTTCGACAGAGGAGGGATAGTGGCTTATCGCGAAAGAGGTTTATCGTACCGAGACATCGGCGCCCGTGTGGAACGACATCCAGCCACAGTGTGGCGAGTATAGATTCGGTAGGTGCAGGAGGGACGGACGGACCGACGCAAGCGATTTCCGCAGCCACGGCACCTCACCGAACGAAAGGACCGGCATGTTGTGCGGCGGGCATTGGCGGCTCGCACCGCCACATAACGAACGTTAGCGCAGGAATTAGGGTCTGTTGCGCAACAACCTGTGTCAGCATGTACCGTTCGACGTCGTTTGCAGGAGCGGGAACTTGTCGCACGGGGCCCATTGCTCCGATTACCATTGACGTTATACCACCGGCGAGTGCGGTGGCAGTGGGCCGTTGAACGCCGCACCTGGACTAGGGAATGGCAGGACATTTTCTTCTGCGACGAATCCCGCTTCTACCTGCAACACCACGATGGTTGGATCAGCGTGTGGCGGCACCGCAGCGAGAGACTGTATGACGCCTGCATTATGCATCGCCATACCGGTCCGTCGCCTAACGTTATGGTTTGGGGCACAATTGGATATGACACCCGCACCACTCTGGTACGCATCGCTGGTACACTCAACAGCCACCGCTACATCTCCGACGTTTTGGAGCCTGTAGTCCTCCCTTATCTGCAGGACCTGCCAGCGGCCACGTTTTATTATGACAATGCGCGCCCGCACGTGGCACGCATCGTGAAACAATTCTTCACGGCCCATCAGGTGTCACTGCTGCCGTGGCCCGCCTGTTCTCCCGATACGTCGTCCATCGAACACGTCTGGTCGCTGATCGGCAACCGAGTGGCCCTGTAAGCACCACCCGCGGCTACGCCTGATGAGCTGTGGCAACGTGTAGAAGCAGCCTGGACCGACATACCCCAAGCCCACATCCAAAGCCTCTTTCGTTCGACGCCGCGGCCGTTATTGCCAGCCATGGGGGTTACACGAACTGTTGATGTCTGCGTGTTCCGCAAGTCGCACGGGCCTGTAAGCTCAATCGTTTCATCTTTGTATGTGTTGTTATGTGTCCAGTAAATCTGGCTTTGATATCTCGTGTCCTTCTTGGTGTTGCATTTTGGGTTGCCAGCAGTGTATTTAAAATTCATAGTATAACTTATGGAGATTATAAATAAATGTAAGTAGAAGTACAAAGCGTAATATCATCGTTATCATTAGTTATTGCTAAAGTTGTTTCTGAAGACATCGTTCATCAGAAACAATTTTTTTATTGGAAGTTTGACGACCACCGTGAGCAACTCAGGACGCTATAAGCAGTCGCCCGTCCCTAATTTAGAGCCACTGGTTCCAGGAAAGGGGGAGATCCAACGCCGTAACACAAACGCAACATCCATACCTCACTCGGATTCGAACCCGAACCTATCTCGGACGAATGATTGTGATCCGGAGCTTAGAGCACTGCGACACCAGGGCGACAACAACTTTTCAAACTCCTTAGTTGCCTTTTTATAAATTTGGCTATACGTCTCGGGCCTAATGTATACTCTTCTAGTTGTTATTCTTGTTCTTGTCTATTAAGTGTACAAATAAGTTTCAAAGCGTTTTTTAAGACAAACCAACATGTAATTTGAGAGAAAACAACAATAACTTTACGAATCAAAATAAGTGCCTTCCTTATTTATCACCTTCCGCCATCGGTCGGGGAGCTGACGGATTCCAGCCATGAAGAATACTTCGTCGTGTGACGTGATGAAGTCGTCAACCCATTTTTGCACTTAGTCACATGTCCGCAACCGTACAGCAGGCAAACCATGTGGCATCGATGGAAACAAAGGATAGTCTGAAGGGGCTATGTCGGGACTATACGTCGAATCCTCCAAAACTTCCCAGCCAAGCGTCAATAACGTTTCCTTGACCGATTTTGCGACATGCGGCCTGGCGTTGTCATGCAGTAATTTCACGGGACGGAGTCCTTTGCCTGTGAATGGACGTTTCCGACAGATTTCCTAGTTCAATCGCAGCAATTGTTGCTTGTAGCGATCATCAGTAACAGTTTGACCCTGTTCCAATAGTTCATAAGAGAGCACACTCTTTCATATCCCAACAGATGCACAGCAGAACTTTCTTTGAGTAATTATTGCATTTCGGTGTCGAAGTCTTTGCTTCACCGGGGTCTTCTTGCGTTTGAAATTGTCATACCATATCCACTTTTCATCACCAGTAACGACTTTCTACAGGAAAGACTTTCTGTGTTGTTTATTCAAAGGATTCAAATACTTCATGACACGCTAATCCTTGTTCCTCTGGATCAGATCATGGGCCACCCATATTCCTTTCTTCTAAGTTATTCTTATTGCGCGTAAACGATTGGAAATGGTTTGTTGAGTTACCCCCAGTTGTTCAGCTAGTTCTTTTTGCGTTTGAGACGAATCTTCATCCAGCAATGTTTGCAGTTGCTTATGTGCAACCTTCCGCTACGTCCTCGATCGCTAACATCAAAGTCACCTGCTTTAAACCGTCTAAACCATAACCCACACGCGCTTTTCGATACAATATTCTCCTCCAGAACAGAACAGAACAATGCACACGCTTTTGCAACACTTCTTCTTTGATGAAATTCGTAACGAATGCAGTGTCGAATAAATGCACTTGCCATCTTTCACCTACCGATGTGCAAGTGCGTTTGACTGTTGGGCAAACTTCTGTGTCACATTTTATACTCTGAACTAGTTACGGTCACATGACAACAACGCGGGGCAATGTCGGATATGTAAATTAGCGGTATGCGTCACACAAAAACTTCTTAAAACTTATTTGTACACCTGATAGATTAAGAATGCATTCGCAGTGCAATGGTTTGAGACATACACTGCCGGACAATTAATTGCTAAGGGCGGATGACAATAGCAACGATAGCAACCATAAAATGGAAGGCAGGAAAATGTGGAAATTAGCATAAGTGCGGGATACAGTAAGACGTGTTGTGCGTATGCAAATTTTGGATTGCCGAACTTGTTCGTGACGTCATAGCGCTGATAAGAGATATAAAGGGTTTGACGCGTATTGACCGTTGTTGTTCAAACGCAAAGTTGAAAGGGAAAGAATCAATTGACGAACTTGCAATTTTCAGTATGTCTTCCCGACATCACCTAGATTATTTTACGCGTGGCCGTATTATTGGCAAGATTGAAGAAGGGCGAAAAATAACAGATGTTGCCAGGGAGTTCGACGTCAGCCACAGTGTTGTTTCAAGGCTTTGGAAATAATTTCAAACAAATGGAGAGTGTAGCAAACGTCACGGGGGAGGTCGTGTTCGCAGTACGACACCTGCAGAAGATCGGTACATAGTGCTATCAACAAAAAGACACCGGCGCAGCACAGCTAGTGAGGTAGCAAATCAGTTTATGGCTGCTACTGGCAAGCGGATCTCACGAAAAACTGTCGCCAGACGTTTGCATGAAGGAGGATTATACGCCCGCCGTCCTGTTGTGTGCATCCCATTGTCCAGACGTCACCGTACCGCCCGTTTGCAATGGTGCCATCAACATCGCAATTGGACTGATAACGACTGGTCTGCTGTCCTCTTCTCAGATGAGAGTAGATACAGTCTATCGTCTGATTGTCGACGACAACTGATCTGGCGTGATAGTGGTACTGCATATTGTCCAGCAAACACACAGGAAAGGGACCGATATCCGACATGTAGTGTCATGGTATGGGCTGGCATCATGATCAATGTCCGTACGTCTCTCTATGTGCTTCCAACTGGGACTATGACTGGCCAACGATACATTAATGATGTTCTGCTACCTCATGTTCGCATGTTCCGTGGTGCTGTCGGTGATAGATTCATTTTCATGGACGACAACGCAACATGTCATCGAAGAGTCGCTGTCTAGGAGTGTCTTGAGAGCGAGGATATTCAACGCCTCGTATGGCAAGCACGTTCTCCATATCTGAATCCCATTGAAAATGTGTGGGATGCTTTGGGGAGGAGTCTTGCTGTTCGCCAATGCCCTCCAGTAAACAAGGACACCCTCATCCGTGCACTGACAGAGGAATGGGATAAATTACCCCAACAGCTGCTTGATAATGTTGTGCAAAGCATGACACGACGTGTGGAATCTTGCATCGCCCTCCATGGTGGCCATATCCCGTATTGACATCTTACGCCGGAACGCCTGCGGACGGTAATTGCATTTTTTTCACGTTTACGTATTCTGCACAAAATGGCCTGTTTGTCCCTTGAACACGTTCCAAAGCCTTCTGGATTTCAGAGCACAATAAATTGTCTTTCTTGTAATGTCCTGGCATTGTGACATTATTTTATTTCACTTGGCATCCAACCACACTTACTTTTTTATGCGCTATATAGCCGTTTATGATCCGTCCTTAGCAATTGTCCAGCAGTGTAATACTGTACATTCATTATACAGGGAAGTTGTGAAGACTGGCGACATACGGTATTCTATACTCGGTGTGAAAATTTGAATATTTGGATCGATGACATCCGGTTTCAAATTTTTTCTTGTTATTCATCCACTCCATTCCATGAATTGTTATTCATTGGAATGGAGTGGGTGTATTTCATGGCTGTAATCTAGTATTTCACGGTTTAATCTGAAATCTTCGTCGACGTAAAATTTCATTAGGAAATTAATTCGCCTCTCTACATATGGATTTTTTTTCTTAACATCCACTAAAATAACACGATGGCGATAGCGTCGTCTTCAACTAACTGGTACCATGAGAGACACAGCAAGTGTTTCTTCTGCGCATGCGCAGTCCCTTTGCTTCCACCTGCTGTTGGGGTTGAATTGGTTGCCAGCAACGGGCCAATAGTGGCACTTGCTTGGAGGCCCACAATTAACGGCGATGCTGCAGGGCCATCAATGGCTCGCCAACTGACACCGGTGCCACCAACGGACCGCTACCGGCCCGTGAGTGGCAGATTTCAGCCACTATTGACCCATCACTGCCAGCTGGTGGCCAGCAGTTTCCCAACACTTGTATTTTTGCTGGGGTTTGGCGTGTTTTTTCTTCTGCTCGCTCTTGGAATTTTTTCTTTTCTTTTCTTTTTTTCACAAATATTTCTCTTTGGGTTTTGCGCTTCTTTAGCAGTGTTTTTTGATCTTTCTTTTATGCAGCCTTTGGGGCTTTGGAATTTCAAATTTGTATTTTGTTTTTTGTTTAATTCTTGTAGTTGATTTTTTGCTATATATCATCATCATAATCATCATCATCATTATTGTCAACCATTATCAATCCACTGCTGGACAAAGGTCTCCCCAATTTTCTTCTACAACGGTCTGTCTTGTGCCAGCCTCATCCATGTTACTCCCGCATACTTTCGAATTTCATCCACCCATCTGTCATGTGGTCTTCTTCTGGGTTTTTTCCTGTCCCTTGGAATCCAATCTAAAATTTCGGCTGTCCATCGATGGTCTGTCCTTCTGGCAGTATGTCCAGCCCATTGCCATTTCAGAGATTTAACTCTGATCATGATGTCTTCCTCTCTTGTCATTTTTCGGATCCACGAGTTCCACTTCTTATCTCTCCTGGTTACACCAAGCATGCACCTCTCCATGCTGCTTTGAGTTGTCTGCAGCCTTTGTATGTCTCTTTTAGTTAAGGTCCACGTCTCTGCACGATACGTAAGCACTGGAAGGATGCATTGATCAAACACTTTTCTTTTAAGACATAATGGCATATTGCTCTTGAAAATTATGCTGTTTCTTCCAAAAGCTCTCTAGGAAAGTTTTGTACGCTGATTAATTTCTTCATAAATGTGACCCTCACTTGATATCTGCCGTCCAAGATAAACATACGTGTCTGTTATCTCCAGTTTTTCTCCATCAATCGATAAATCTTCATTTCTTGTAAAAGCATTGTACATCACTTTTGTCTTCTGAAAGTTCCTTTTTAATCCCACTTCTTTACTCTTGTCAGCAAGTTCCTGGATCATACTCTGCAGCTCTGATGGGGTAGTTGCAAAAATGACTACGTCATCAGCAAAACGAAGTTGGGTTAGATAATCTCCATTAATCTTTATTCCTTTGTTTTCCCAGTTCAGTGATTGAAAGACATTTTTCAATGTGGCATTAAAGAGCTTTGGAGATATGGTGTCACCTTGTCTCACTCCCTTTCCAAATTTTATGTGTGTTGCTATATATATATATATAGCAACACACATAAAAATAAATAAAAACCTCATATTATACTTTCCATCAACAACTGCAACTGTCGAAATAAGTTTTTCAGCATTAAAAAGAATCACGATATATCTTAGAGCCACACAAGGACATGCACATTCGAAAAACTTGGCTGTTTTGTCAGTAGATGAAAACACTCTTTTTAAATATGAAAAAGTACTCGAAAAAAACATTTTATGAAAACGTAGCACTCAAGTTCTCAGAAAAGGAAAGAATGGAGTTGATGTACAAATAAGTGTTCAAATCCTAATCCTCATAATTATTTGGTATCATGTTGGCAATGGCATTTACACAAAATTACTTAATAGTTAAAAATTGAACTTCGCAATTAAAAAAACAGTACTGGGGTACGGCGAGGGGGGGGGAGACAGCCCAGGTTTTGGACCCAAGATAAGACACTGCGTAAAACGTTCTTTTCTAAGATGTTCACATTATTTTGTCCAACCCCTGTATCTCATAACGTCTCATGACTAATTGCAGGGCAGTGTCTTCGTGATATCATTTAGAAAATATCCACGGTTTTATTTGGCGACCTCTTTCTCATATGCCAGTCCTATCAATTTATTTAGATCGTGTGTGTTACAAACACCGCATTTTCTCTTTGTTTTTGAATACACGATTACTACGGGAAAATATTTCCTTGGAAAAAAAAAACTACGTCGGAGCTTTCTTTTTTCGCAGCCTTCTGTTTTTTTTTTCTTCTGCCAACCTCATTATTTTTAAGCTTGCGGTTCTCCTTTTCTCCGTTGAAAGAAGTTATGTAAGGCAACTAAAATAACCTCACGCATGGCGACAGTTTTTTTCCTAGAGAACTATTTTACATCGATCAGAGTTCTTTATGTTAAAAATAATGAAAAGCCTTCTAAGAATTGGTTGTAGGAAACACAGCTGCTGTATAACTAGGTCTCGCAAATCATTTTTTCAACATGATATCCGTTAGAGATAGTTGTAACGGAAGTCAAAAAAGTAAGCCTTATACACTGCGGGAAACCAATTTTTTACCTTCCGCGTCAGAAACCACCCGCTCTGCGAGCCCGGCGCCAGTAAACCCAGATATGCCTTTCTTTGAAGTTAGCTAATTAACTCAGAAGGGCTATCGCTGTTCAGCAATCAATCAGTACAAGTCAGTCTGAGTTGCCTGAACTACAATTAAATACCAAAATTTTCCTCTTGGGGTGTGACAACCACTTTGAGCTACTTTTGGGGATATGAGCAGCGGACCCTCCCTAATTTAGGGTCACTGGTTCTAGAAAGGAGGGAGAGTTTGTCTTGTAACACGACCGCACCACCCATGCCTAATCCGGTTATAACCAGCCGCGCCTTCTCTAATTTAGGGTCACTGGTTCTAGAAAAGATGGAGAGTTCGCCCCGATACACAACCACACCACCCACGCCTCATCTGGTGATAAGCCGCTTCATCCCTAATTTAGAGTGACTGGTTCTAGGAAAGAAAGACAGTTAGCCCCGTAACACACCCACACCACCTACGTCTCATGCAATTATAAGCAACTGCGCCTTCGGTAACTTAGGGTTGCTGGTTCTAGGAAAGAGGGAGAGTTCGCCAGGTAACACAACCACACCACCCACGCCTCATCTGGTGATAAGCCGCGTCATCCCTTATTTAGGGTGACTGGTTCTAGGAAAGAAGGACAGTTAGCCCCGTAACACACCCACACCACCTACGTCTCATGCAATTATAAGCAACTGCGCCTTCGGTAACTTAGGGTTGCTGGTTCTAGGAAAGAGGGAGAGTTCGCCAGGTAACACAACCACACCACCCACGCCTCATCTGGTGATAAGCCGCGTCATCCCTTATTTAGGGTGACTGGTTCTAGGAAAGAAGGACAGTTAGCCCCGTAACACACCCACACCACCTACGTCTCATGCAATTATAAGCAACTGCGCCTTCGGTAACTTAGGTTGGCTGGTTCTAGGAAAGAAGGAGAGTTCGCCCCGTAACACAACCACACCACCCACGCCTCATCTGGTGATAAGCCGCGTCATCCCTAATTTAGGGTGACTGGTTCTAGGAAAGAGGGAGAGTTCGCCAGGTAACACAACCACACCACCCACGCCTCATCTGGTGATAAGCCGCGTCATCCCTAATTTAGGGTGACTGGTTCTAAGAAAGAGGGAGAGTTCGCCAGGTAACACAACCACACCACCCACGCCTCATCTGGTGATAAGCCGCGTCATCCCTAATTTAGGGTGACTGCTTCTAGGAAAGAGGGACAGTTAGCCCCGTAACACGCCCACACCACCAACGTCTCATGCAATGATAAGCAGCCGCGCATTCGGTAACTTAGGTTTGCTGGTTCTAGGAAAGAAGGAGAGTTCACCCCGTAACACAACCACACCCCCCACGCCTCATCCGGTGGTAAGAAGCTGCGCCGTCCCTAATTTAGGGTGACTGGTTCTAGGAAAGAGGTGGAGTTAGCCCCCAACAACACGACAACACCACCCACGCCGTCATCCGGTTATACGCAGCCGCGCTGTCCGTAATTTAGGGTCACTGGTCCAGGAAAGAGTTAGCCATATAACACGACCACACCACCCACACCTCATCCGGTGATGAGAAGAAGCACTGTCCATAATTTAGGGTCACAGGTTCTAGGAAAGAGGGAGAGTTAGATCCATAACGCACATACACAACACCTATTTCATCCGGGAATCGATGAGCAGCCAGAAAACGCTGAGACGGCTTTCTTGAAATTCCATGGTCCCTTTTAATAACACTACTTCCTTAAAGTTTACTGTTTCAAAGTACGCTGTATATAGTAACATTTCTTCTTCATATGCATGCTCTATTCTTCTATAACTCACCAGATCTTCAATGGCACATTCTAAAACGTCTTTCAGTCACTGAACTAAGAAGTAATAATGAAAGTAATTTAATCTTCTAACGTTTTGCTGACTACATAGTCATTTTTGCAATTACTCAATTAGAGCCGCAGAGCATTATCCAGGAACTTGAGGCCAACAGTATAGAAATGGGATTTACATAAAACAAAATCTATCTACAATTCGTTTACAAAAACTCAAGAATTAGAGACTGACGGGGAAAACTTATGAATAAGTAATGCCTACATCTTCATTGGACTACGTAACTACCAAACGAGTACAACATGCAAGAAGAAACTAACACGCGTATAAATCGTAAACATTATGAAGAAACAGTACGGTTTTTAAGAGCAATTTGCGACTATATCTTACAAAAAGTGCTTACTCAGTGCATCTTTCCAGTCCTTACTTATGGATCAGAGACATGGACTTTAACTATGAAAGAATTCAGAGGCTTTAGACAATTCAGAGAACCACGCACAGATGCATGCTTGTTAAAAAAAGAAAGAAAGGAAGAAGGATCCATGGATTAGAGACATGACGTGAGGTGATGACATCATGATCAAAGTGAAGAGTCTCAAATCACAATGGGCTGGACTTATTGCTAGAACTGACCACTGACGGACAACTGGAATACTAGGCTGGATATCAACGGATAGGAAAAGACCCAGAAGAAGACCACCATCATGACCAAATTAAAGACCCTCAAGTGGCAATGGGCTGGACGTATTTCTAGAAGAATTGACCACCGATGAACAACTGAAATACTAGATTGGATATCAAGGGACAGAAAAAGACCCAGAAGATGACCACCATCATGATCAAAGTAAAAACCCTCAAGCGGCAATGGGCTGGACATATTGTTAGAAGAACTGACCACCGTTGGAGAACTGAAATACTACACTGGATACCACGGGACAGGAAAAGACCCAGAAGAAGACCACCATCATGACTAAAGTAATGACCCTCAAGCTGGAATAGGCTGGACATATTGCTAGACGAACTGATCACCGATGAACAACTGAAATACTATACTGGATACGAAGAACAGGGAAAGACCCAGAAAAAGACCACCATCATGATCAAAGTAATGACCCTCAAACGGCAATGGGCTGGACATATTGCTAGAAGAACTGACCACCGTTGGACAACTGAAATACTAGACTGGATGACAAGACACAGTAAAAGATCCAGAAAAAGACCACCATCGTGATCAAAGTAATGACCCTCAAGCTGCAATGGGCTGGATATATTGCTAGAAGAACTGACCACCATTGGACAACTGAAATATTAGACTGGATGCCAAGGGACCGGAAAAACCCAGAAGAAGACCACCATCATGATCAAAGTAAAGACCTTCAAGTGGCAATGGGCTGGACATATTGCAAGAAGAACTGACCACCAATGTACAACTGAAACACTAGACTGGATGCCAAGACACAGTAAAAGACCCAGAAGAAGACAATCGTCATGATCAAAGTAAAGACCCTCAAGTGGCAATGTGTTGGACATATTTCCAGAAGAACTGACCACCGTTAGAGAACTAAAGTACTACACTGCATACCAAAGGACAGGAAAAGACCCAGAAGAAGACCACCATCATGATTAAAGTAAAGACCCTCAAACTGCAATGGGATGGACATATTGTTAGAACAACTCACCACCGTTGGAGAACTGAAATGCTACGCTACACTGGATACCAAGGGACAGGAAAATACCCGAAAGAAGTCCACCATTATGATCCAAGTAAAAGCCTTCAAGTAGCAATGGGCTGGACATATTGCTAGAAGAACTGACCACGATGGACAACTTAAATACCATACTGGATGCAAAAGGGCGGGAAAAACCCAGAAAAAGACCACGATAATGATCAAAGTAAAGACGTTGAAGTAGCAATCGGCTGGACATACGCTAGAACTGACCACCGTTGGGCAACTAAAATACTACACTGGATATCCAGGGAGAAGAAAAGACTCAGAAGAAGACCACCATCTTGATCAAAGTAAAGACCCTCAAGTCGGATTGGGCTGGACATGTCGCCAGAACTGAGCACCGTTGGGCAACTAAAATAATAGCTGGATACTAAGGGACAGGAAAAGACCAAGAAGAAAACCAACATCATGATAAAAGTAAAGACCCTCAAGTGGCAATGGAATGGACATATTGCTAGAACTGACCACCGATGGGGAAGTGAAATATTAAACTGGATGCCAAGGGACCGGAAAAGACCAAGAAGAAGACCACCATCATGATCAAAGTAAAGACCTTCAAGTGGCAATGGACACATATTACTTGAAGAACTGACCACCGTTGGACAACTGAAGTACAGTGGTCTTCTTCTTTGTCTTTTCCTGTATCAAAGGACAGGAAAAGAGAAAGAAGAAGACCACTATCTTGATCAAAGTAAAGACCCTCAAGTGGCAATGGGATGGACATATTGCTAGAAGAACTGACCACGATGGACAACTTAAATATTAGACTGGATGCAAAAGGACAGGAAAAGACCCAGAAGAAGACCACCATAATAAACAAAGTACAGACGTTGAAGTAGCAATTGGCCTGACAAATGCTAGAACTGACCACCGTTACGCAACTAAAACACTACACTGGATGCCCAGAGAGAAGAAAAGACTCAGAAGAAGACCACCATCTTGATCAAAGTAAAGACCCTCAAGTCGGACTGAGCTGGACATGTTGCCAGAACTGACCACCGTTGGGCAACTAAAATACCAGCTGGATACCAAGGGACAGGAAAAGACCCAGAAGAAAAGCACCATCATGATCAAAGTAAAGACCCTCAAGTGGCAATGGAATAGACATATTGCTAGAACTGACCACCGATGGGAAAGTGAATATTAAACTGGATGCCAAGGGACCGGAAAAGACCAAGAAGAAAACCACCATCATGATTAAAGTAAAGACCCCCAAGTGGCAATGGACACGCATTACTTGAAGAACTGGCCACCGTTGGACAACTAAAATACTAGACTGGATACCAAAGGACAGGAAAAGACAAAGAAGAAGACCACTATCTTGATCAAAGTAAAGACCCGCAAGTGGCAATGGGATGGACATATTGCTAGAAGAACTGACCACGATAGACAACTTAAATATCAGACTGGATGAAAAAGGACAGGAAAAGACCCAGAAGAAGACCACCATAATGAACAAAGTAAAGACGTTGAAGTATCAATGGGATGGGCATATGCTAGAACTGACCACCGTTGGGCAACTAAAATACTACACTGGATATCCAGGGAGAAGAAAAGACTCAGAAGAAGACAACCATCTTGATCAAAGTAAAGGCCCTCAAGTGGGATTGGGTTGGACATGTTGCCAGAACTGACCACCGTTGGGCAACTAAAGTACCAGCTGGATACCAAGGGACAGGAAAAGACCCAGAAGAAAACCACCATCATGATCAAAGTAAAGACCCTCAAGTGGCAATGGACTCATATTACTCGAAGAACTGACCACCGTTTTACAACTGAAATGCTAGACTGGATACCAAAGTACAGGAAAAGACAAAGAAGAAGACCACTATCTTGATCAAAGTAAAGACCCGCAAGTGGCAATGGGCTGGACATATTGCTAGAAGAACTGACCAACGTTGGACAACTGAAACACTAGACTGGATGCCAAGGGACAGGAAAAGACTCAGATGAAGAACTTCGTCATGATAATATTAGAGACCCTCAAATGCAATGGGATAGGCATATTGCTAGCAAAACCGACCACCGTTGGAGAAGTGAAATACTAAATTGAGTACCAGGGGAAAAGAGAAGACCAAGAAGGAGGCCAACTTCACAATCAAATTAAAGACCTGCAAGTGGCAGCAATAATAGGTATAAATATATATTTACTGAAATGTGGCTGCCGCAATAGTAGGTATTTAGAGTGTTTAATTTTCAAAACCAATATTTATTATTATTATATATTATTCCAATTTACATGATCGTAAGAAACGACCCTGACACCGAAGAAATCTTATGTAACTACGAAAGGCCATCTGCGCATGCCCAAGCTAAAATCTGAACTCAAAGCAGAAAGAAAGCTTGAATCGCAAATTTTTTAGTTAAGGAGATTTGTAACTTTTGGCTTATAATATCTGCAATTTGCACCCCATCTTGTTATATGTCATTATAAAGGTCTCGTCAACAACAGACAACTCCCCTTGGAAGCGGGTGGAGAGGAAACCGAATATCGTTACAACGCATAGTTTACTACTGTCGGGGAAAATGCGTGGCATCAAAATACATTTTTGTAATGGCTTTCATAACATTTTAAGCATGAGGTTCTCGTAATTTTCGCAGATTGCAATGACATACCGTTACATTTATGTAAAACGTGATGAAATAATATTCTGTGATTGCTTAGTAAAATACGTATATCGTTGAGAAACAATAGAATTAAGTATTGTGTTACTTCATAGGGCAGCACTCCAAAATCAGATTTCAACCATTCTTTCGACTGCTTCTGTGGCATCGAATTTTTTTGCATGGGGTTTACTTTCCTGCTGTCGATAGAGATACTGTTACGAAAATTATTGGCTGTAGCTGTATTTTTGGGACCGAAAGGAATCGTATCCGAAGAACGAAGTTCCCGTTTTTCGCCTCTTCACCCAGACAAAAATGGGTCGGGAATTCAGTCTGCAGTGTTGGAGACTGCACGTGAGGTAGCCAGACGGTCATAAATTTCTAGTCTCAAGTGGTTTGTTACGACAGGTCTTGGAGAGGTCGCGTTAATCATTTGCGATGGCATCGTCGAAATTCACAGACTGAAAGAGAAAGGGGAGACGCTATCGTTTTCCAACAAAATGACTGGGAGAGGACGCGTTAGGCAATTGCAAAGGAATATTCGAAAGTGATAGACTGAAAGAGAGAGGGGAGACGCTATCCCTTCCTAACAAAGGGACTAGGAAAGGACGCTTTAGTCAGCTGCGAGGGAATCCTCGAAAGTGACAGACCGATAGAGAGATGGGAGACGCTATCCCTTTGTGACAAAAGGACTGGGAAATGCCGCGTTAGTCAGTTGCGAGGGAATCGTTGAAAGTGACAGCCTGATAGACAGAGGGAGACGCTATCCCTTTGTGACAAAGGGACTGGGAGAGGCCGCGTTAGTCAGTTGCAAGCGAATCATCGAAAGTGACAGACTGATAGAGAGAGGGGAGACGCTATCACTTTCTGACTCTCCATTTCTAACAAAGGGACTGGGAGAGGACGCTTTAGTGAGTTGCGAGGGAATCATCGAAAGTGACGGACTCAAAAAGTGAGGGGAGACACTATCCCTTTCTAACAAAGAAACTGCGAGAGGACGCGTTATTCAGTTGCGAGGGAATCTTTGAAAATGACAGACTGAAAGAGAGAGGGGCAACGCTATCCCTTTGTGACAAAAGGACTGGGAGATGCCGCGTTAGTCAGTTGCGAGGGAATCGTCGAAAGTGACAGACTGACAGACAGAGGGGGGACGCTGTCTTTTTCTAACAAAATGATTGGGTGAGGACGCGTTAGGCAGTTGCGAGGGAGTCGTCGAAAGTGACAGACTGAAAGAGAGAGGGGAGACGCTATCCCTTTCTAACAAAGGGACTGGGAGAGGACGCTTTAGTCAGTTGCAAGCGAATCATTGAAAGTGACAGACTGATAGAGAGAGGGAAGACGCTAGCACTTTCTGACTATTCAGTTCTAAAAAAGAGACTGGGAGAAGACGCTTTAGTCAGTTGCGAGGGAATCGTCGAAAGTGACAGACTGAAAAAATGAGGGGAAACGCTATTCCTTTTTATCAAAGAAACTGCGAGAGGACGCGTTATTCAGCTGCGAGGGAATCATCGAAAGTGAAAAGAGAGAGGGGCGACGCTATCCCTTCCTAACAAATAGACTGGGAGCATTTGCCAGGGCATCTTCGAAAGTGACAGACTGAAAGAGATAGGGGAGGCGCTATCACTTTCTAACAAAGAGACTGCGAGATGACGCTTTAGTCTGTTGCAAGGAAATCGTCTATAGTGAGAGAGTGATAGAGAGAGGGAGACGCTGTCCCTTTAAGAAAAAAGGACTGGGAGAGGACGGTTAGTCAGCTGCGAGGGAATTGTCGAAAATGACAGACTGATAGAGAGAGAGAGGAGACGCTACTTCTTTGTAACTATCCATTTCTAACAAAAGGACTGGGAGAGGACGCGTTATTCATTTGCCCGGGCATCGTCGAAAGAGACAGACTGAAAGAGATAGGGAAGGCGCTATCGCTTTCTAACAAAGAGACTGCGAGATGACGCTTTAGTCTGTTGCAAGGAAATCGTCTATAGTGAGAGAGTGATAGAGAGAAGGAGACGCTGTCCCTTTAAGAAAAAAAGACTGGGAGAGGACGCGTTTGTCAGTTGCGAGTGAATTGTCGAAAGTGACAGACAGAAAGAGAGAGGGGAGACGCTAACCTTTTCTGAGGATCGCAACTCAAAAGCCAGGGCTACATGCGGATGAAAAGCTCCCAGAAATTAACTGGGGCTTGCTCAGAATTAGTCTCAGAAAAATGGTGTCCGGAGAGAGAAATTGATAGGCCCTGAGAACCAACAGTTACAGTCCAGTGCATTTTGATAGAACCAAGTGTTGAACTCCAGTTCAACCCAAGAGACGGAAAGATGAGGCTTTCCAATAGCAACGGCGAAGCCGACAGCTCAAAATGGAGATTGTGCTGTCCACGACTCAACCGAGCCACCCCGGGAAGCGAACGCAACCGACGGAACCACGAGGAGGGATGTGTGTATGTGTGTGACTTCGGGCACCCGTCCAAAGGCGAAACGTCATCCCTTATGCTCTTCGCACACAGGTGGTATCCTCCGGTGCGCCTGAACCACGCGATCCTGCAATAGTTTATCCAGCGTGTCGATTAAAATGCCTCTGCCACTGTAAGTACTCTGATTTTCGATTTGTATCTACATGGGAGGTGCAGCCCCCAAGCAAAACATCAAAACTGTACTGATGCAAACTGGGAAGAAGCTAATGCTCTCTACTCAAAGACTCTTGCAGCTATAAGGCCTCGCATGCTCGCGCTACAGGCCCTCCGGTTTTAGTGGCCCTGGCAAAGTTTAACATATACACAGTGTGGCAAAGAATTTTTAAGACTGGGTCTGTAAAATGAAATAGAAACAATAAATTATCATTTGTTTTAGTTTGTTATTCAAAATAAGTCCCTCCGGCTTCAATACACTTGTTACAGCGATTTAATAATGATTCGAATGCCTGTTCCAGTTCACTCTGCGGAATTGCCTACAAAGCACGCGTCGAAGCTGTTTGTATGGTCAAAATTTCATCAAAAAACGCCCTTTTGACGTCCTTTTCGGTTTTGTGAACAAAGAAAAGACGCAGGGTGCTAAATCAGGCGAATACGGTGGATGATTCAACACACAGACGTTATTTTTCGCCAAAACTAAACGAACAAGAAGTGAGGTGTGACTGGGTGCATTATCAGGCAACAAACACAAACTGTTTTCATCCCGATATTCTGGACGAATGCGACAAGTTCTGCCCATCAAACGTCTCAAAACATTTAAATAAAACTCACCAGTAATTGTTTGTCCACTTGGAACAAATTCTTTGTTGATAATACCCTTACTATCGAAGAATGTAATGAGCATTGTTTTGATTTTTGATGGAACTTTTCTTGTTTTTTTGGCTTGTGGTGAGTTTTTTGACTTCCATTCCGCACTTTGTCACTTTGTTTTAGGATCATATTGAAAACACCATGTTTCATCACCAGTAACAATCGATTTTAAGAAGTTTGGATCATTTTCAGCGGCTGAAATGACGTCTCTGCAATGTGCACTTCTCCTTGATTTTTGTTCATTGGTTAACGTGTGTGGAACAAATTTAGCACAGACTTTTGTTTTTCCCAAATCTTCATGCAGGATGGTTCGAATCGTTTCTTTGTTTATGTTTAAAGACTCTTCCATCATTCTTAGTGACGCACATCGATTGTTTGCCACGAAATCACGCAATTTTTCAATAATCTCAGGTGTGCTAGATGAACTTGGTCTTCCGGTATGCTTATCATCTTCTAGCGTATCTCTTCCGTCCAAAAAACGTTTGTGCCACAGGAAAACATTTGATCTACTTAAAACAAAACTCACCGTAAACTCGTTTCATCATTTGGTACGTTTCCGAGGCACTTTTACCAAGTTTTGCGTTAAATTTAATAACAGCCCTTTGTTCCATCTTAATAATTCAACATGAAAAAGAATTTTACTTCTCTAATGAACAGCCGTTTCGTTTGAGTTACTTTAACAACTACGCAGTACTTTTGGCGTAAAGCAAGCAGATGGTCACGGTTTATAACGCATTCGTAATTACACTGGTGGCGCCACCGTTGGCTGAAATCTAGCGCCAGTCTTAAAAATTCTTTGACGCTCTTGTATTTCTCTGCATGTGTAACTTGTGTGTAATTATTAAAGAGTATATCTCTTACCTATTTCGTACGTGAGTTTTTACAGTGTCTGTGGGCTCTGATTACTTAGGTACCTACAGGTTCAGCGGATGAAAACTTCATCCGGTGGTCTAGGGCCTTCGTCCACATTTTTGTGCTTCGAGGTGAGAATAATTGCCATACAACGGCCCTCCGTAATCCGGGGCAAGTTATGATACATCGCATAAAGAACTGGCACTTTCCGTAGGCACGGACATAAAACGCTTTCGTAGCTGGGTGTTGATCAAGCGTCAGCCCCGTGCATTTGAGAGGACCAGGCAAATGGTCAGGACACAGAGCCTTGTCCTCAATTAGATGCGAATTAGAGAGATTCCTTACCTCTCTCGAGACACGAGTGCTTCCGTTACCCATTTTCTTTACCCTGACATTTTTTACTTGAAATTTTCTTCTCGGGAAAAATGCACGGTACCAAAAAACCCGGTGTGTGTGCGTGTGTGTGTTTAGAGAATCTGCTTTGAAATATTCTTTTCGAGTTGTTTTTTTAGCACGTCTTTTGTAAAAAGAGATCGTGCCTATGTTATCGGTTTGTCCGTCCGTCCGTCTGTAGACACGATATCTCTGCAACTATTAGTCCGATTTGAAAAATTCTGTTTGCATTGGGAAGCTTGAAATATGCGAATGATGATCCTTTCATTTCGTTTTTTTTTTTATTACGATTTACAATTTCGCCGATAGAGGGCGTAAATGCAGATGATGTCGAATTGAAAAGCACGCTTTATTTCACATATTTGCTTCCAAACAACCGATGGAAAAATTATTTCCTCTTTCGATTCCCTTTATGTCGAAGAGTATTTCAGGTATAGTTACTTTTTAAAATTACGTATAGATTTTCCGCTAGAGGGCGTAAAAATAAATTACGTTTTCCCCGATAACTCTTCTTCTAAAACTTCGATTTGAAAAATTTTTTTCTTCAGCGAATACAGCAACTGAAGGAAAATCTTTTGCATATAATTGCTAATTTTTGGTAAACAATACTTCGGCCACCAGGGGGCGTAAGATTTTTTTTTTTTTTTTTTTGATTGGAGGTTTAACGACCACCGTGAGCAACTAAATTAGGGACGGGCTATAAGCAGTCGCCCGTCCCTAATTTAGGGTCACTGGTTCCAGGGAAGGGAGAGAGCCAGTGCCGTAAGACAAACACAACATCCATGCCTGACCGGGATTCGAACCCGGACCCCTTACGGACGAATGATCAGAGGCCAGCGCCTTGGACCACTGCGCCACCGGTGCGGCCTTTTATTTTTGCTTCTGATGTATTTGCCATAACATCTGAGCTTCTAAAATCTCGAATGAAAAAATCTTTTGTTGACCAATGCCACTGACGTGTATAAACCTTTTCGCAACATTTTCTTCTTAAAATATTCAACGGTTTCTTCGCCAGGGGCGTAGATGTATATCCTATTTTTATCAATATCTCGACTTCTAGGAATCCGATTTGAGAAATACCCTTCTTTGTTGGATACTGTCTTCAGTGTGACATGTTTTTCGAATAATTTAAAAATTTTCAAGTAATTCATAGACTTTCCGCTAGGGGGCGTAAAGATAAATGGCGTTTGCCCCTATTCTCTGCTTCTAAATCTCCGATTTAAAAAATTCTTTCTGCACCGGATACAGCTCGTGATGGAAAACCCTTCGTACATAATTTTTAATTTTTGTAAAAAAATGGTTTGGCCACCAGGGGCGTAAGCCTTAATTTCCGCTTCTGATGTACACTGAAGAGTAATTGAATTAGAGACAGCTGGCGTTATGCAAATGTGGCGCTGTGGGTGATCCTGTAAACGGAAACGACATGACGTATGCAGCGATCCGACAATATAAGGAGTGATGCGACGGGAATCAGTAAGAGTCGGACGCAGTATGGGTAAGACAAAGAATCAGAGCGCATTCGATCGTGGGCCAATCGTCGGGGCCCGACGAATGGGTCACTTCATCTCGGCAGTCGTGCAGTCACTGGGATTTTCACGAGCCACTGTGTCACGGGTGCACCGTGAGCACATCGAATCCGGTAAAACCATCCCTGCAAGGGCCAACTGCCGTGGAGAACAGCGTGTGGATGAGCGGGGTCATCGTCATCTAGCTCACATTGTAACAGCGGATAGACGGGCCACAGTGCAAGAAATAACTCGGCAATTTAACGCTGGTGCACAAAATCGTGTAAGCAGCTACACCATCCAGAACCATCTCCTCGCTATGGGGTAAAGAAACCATCGTACCACGAGGGTACCGCTGCTGACCGCACATCACAGGCTGCAAAGATTAGCATGTGCGCGGGAACATCGCCACTGAACCCAAGACATGTGGAAAATGTTGCCTGGACTGATGAGTCGATATTCATGTTGGTGCATGCGGATGGCAGGATACGAGTAAGGCGCAAACCAAATGAAGCGATGGATCATTCTTGCCAGCAGGGTACTCTTCAAGCTGGTGGGGGTGGCATTCTCTTCTGGGGACTGTTTACGTGGACTGAAATGGGATCCCTGGTACGTGTAACATCGACCCTCACAGGTCAACGTTACCGGGATATCCTGGACGACCATTTGCTCCCGTTTGGGCGTCTTTAACATCCCACTGGGGACCTCATCCTGCAAAAAGACAATGCACCGTGCCATCGCTCCCGAATTGTATCCGAATGGTTATATGAACATTCCACCGACGTGACCTCGCTTCCTTGGCCAGCTAAGTCACTTGACCTTAATTCCATCGAGCACATCTGGGATGCCATTGAGAGAGATGTTCAAGGCTCTGACCCCCTCCATCAAACCTTTGTGAAATGGCTTCCCAACGCTTCCGGTGTCTTGTCGAGTCCATGCCGAGACGAATCGCAGTCGTCATCAGGGCGAATGGTGGTGCTACACGTTACTAAACAGGTATCTCTAATTTAATTGCTCTTCAGTGTATTTGCAGCAAAATATGAGCTTCTTAATTCTCGATTGAAAAAAACGGTCGTTTGTAGACGGATACTACTCATGTCGACAAACATTTTAGGAACATTTTTGTTTCTCCGCCAGACGGCGTATATGTATATATTATTTTTGTCAATAGCTTTGCTTCTAGGAGTTCGATTTGAAAAATTCCTTCTTTGTTGGATAGTGTTTCCAGTGAGACATGTTTTCCATATAATTTCAAAATTTTCAAGTAAATCATAGACTTTTCGGTAAGGGGCGGAAAGGTAAATTGCGTTTACTGCGTTATATCTGCTTTTAAAACTACGATTTGAAAAATTCTTTCTGTATCGCACAGCAACTAATGGAAAATATTTTTCATATAACTTTGAATGTTTGGTAAACAACGGTTTGGCCATCAGGGGGCATAAGTGTTAATTTCTGCATCTGATGTATTTTTAGCAAAATCTGGGCTCCTAAAAACTGGACTAAATTTGTTTTTTTTTTGGACCGATAGCGCTCATATGGAAAAAACTTTTGAGAATACCTTCTTCCTAAAATAATGCATGATTTTCCCACCAGGGGGTGTAAAGTCACATCTTATTTTTGTTGATATCTCTGTTTCAAAGAGTCTAATTTGGAAAAATTCCTTCTGTGTTGGAGATTGTTTCAGGTGCGAAATTTTTCAAATATATATTCATATTTTTCTGTCTGCAACCAGAGGGCATAAGTTCACGATTCCGTTTACGGCAATATCTGAATGATTAAAAACCCGATTGAAAAACTTCTTTCTTCCGTCAGATCTATTGTTTTCCATACCGGTTCCATTGACTTTGAATAGCTTGGATAAATTTAATTTGTGTCAGAACGGATTCAAAAGACGTGCTTATTACATCTGGAAGTTCGGTGTCATCTTTCTTGTTTTTCTCTTCGAAAAAAAAATTCAGCGATGACAGGATTGAAAAAGAGCGCTCATTGTACGAAGGTGAATGAAAAAGGATACTACACTTAACGCCACCTGGAGTGGGATTGCATCAGACCGTGTGTGCTTGGGAGCAAAGTACATGTTACGTCAGAGCTGCCGACGGGAAGTGTTTCAGTTCAGTAACTGCGCAAGGCGTGTGCAGCAGGCAGTTCGTAATGTCGAAATAGACAGTACGTCAGAGCTGCCGACTTGAGGTGTTTCAGTTCAGTAACTGCGCAAGGTGGGTGTAGGAGGCAGTTCGTAATGGCGAAATAGACAGCACGTCAGAGCTGCCAACGGAAGGTGTTTCAGTCCAGTAACTGCGCAAGGCGGCTGTAGGAGGCAGTTCGTAATGGCGAAATAGACAGCACGTCAGAGCTGCCAACGGAAGGTGTTTCAGTCCAGTAACTGCGCAAGGCGGCTGTAGGAGGCAGTTCGTAATGGCGAAATAGACAGCACGTCAGAGCTGCCAACGGAAGGTGTTTCAGTTCAGTAACTGCGCAAGGCGTGTGTAGGAGGCAGTTCGTAATGGCGAAATAGACAGCACGTCAGAGCTGCCAACGGAAGGTGTTTCAGTCCAGTAACTGCGCAAGGCGGCTGTAGGAGGCAGTTCGTAATGGCGAAATAGACAGCACGTCAGAGCTGCCAACGGAAGGTGTTTCAGTTCAGTAACTGCGCAAGGCGTGTGTAGGAGGCAGTTCGTAATGGCGAAATAGACAGCACGTCAGAGCTGCCAACGGAAGGTGTTTCAGTTCAGTAACTGCGCAAGGCGTGTGTAGGAGGCAGTTCGTAATGGCGAAATAGACAGCACGTCAGAGCTGCCAACGGAAGGTGTTTCAGTTCAGTAACTGCGCAAGGCGTGTGTAGGAGGCAGTTCGTAATGGCGAAATAGACAGCACGTCAGAGCTGCCAACGGAAGGTGTTTCAGTTCAGTAACTGCGCAAGGCGTGTGTAGGAGGCAGTTCGTAATGGCGAAATAGACAGCACGTCAGAGCTGCCAACGGAAGGTGTTTCAGTTCAGTAACTGCGCAAGGCGTGTGTAGGAGGCAGTTCGTAATGTCGAAATAGACAGTACCTCACAGCTGCCGACTTGAGGTGTTTCAGTTCAGTAACTGCGTAAGGCTTGTGCAGGAGGCAGTTCGTAATGTCGAAATAGACAGTACGTCAGAGCTGCCGACTTGAGGTGTTTCAGTTCAGTAACTGCGCAAGGCGTGTGTAGGAGGCAGTTCGTAATGGCGAAATAGGCAGCACGTCAGAGCTGCCAACGGAAGGTGTTTCAGTTCAGTAACTGCGTAAGGCGTGTGCCGGAGGCAGTTCGTAATGGCAAAGTAGATGTTACGTCAGAGCTGACGACGGGAGGTGTTGCAGTTCAGTAACTGCGTAAGGCGTATGCAGGAGGCAGTTCGTAATGGCGAAGTAGACAGTACGTCAGAGCATCTGACGGGAGGTGTTTCAGTTCAGTAACTGCGTAAGGCTTGTGCACGAGGCAGTTCGTAATGTCGAAATAGACAGTACGTTAGAGCTGCCGACTTGAGGTGTTATAGTTCAGTAACTGCGCAAGGCGTGTGTAGGAGGCAGTTCGTAATGGCGAAATAGACAGCACGTCAGAGCTGCCAACGGAAGGTGTTTCAGTTCAGTAACTGCGTAAGGCGTGTGCCGGAGGCAGTTCGTAATGGCAAAGTAGATGTTACGTCAGAGCTGACGACGGGAGGTGTTTCAGTTCAGTAACTGCGTAAGGCGTATGCAGGAGGCAGTTCGTAATGGCGAAGTAGTCAGTACGTCGGAGCTGCCGACGGGAGGTGTTTGAGTTCAGTAACTGCGCAAGGCGTGTGCAGGAGGCAGTTCGTAATGGCAAAGTAGACAGTACTTCAGAGCTGCCGACGGGACGTGTTTCAGTTCAGCAACTTGGTAACTCGTGTGCAGGAGGCAGTTTGTAATGGCGAAGTGGACAGTACGTCAGAGCTGCCGACGGGACGTGTTTCAGTTCAGTAACTGCTCAAGACGTGTGCAGGAGGCAGTTCGTAATGGCAAAGTAGACAGTACTTCAGAGCTGCCGACGGGACGTGTTTCAGTTCAGCAACTTGGTAACGCGTGTGCACGAGGCAGTTCATAATGGCGAAGTAGACAGTACGTCAGAGCTGCCGACGGGACGTGTTTCAGTTCAGTAACTGCTCAAGACGTGTGCAGGAGGCAGTTCGTAATGACGAAGTAGACAGTACGTCAGAGCTGCCGACGGGAGGTGTTTCAGTTCAGTAACTGCGCAAAGCGTGTGCGGGAGGCAGTTCGTAAAGGCGAAGTAGACAGTACGTCAGAGCTGCCGACGATAGGTGTTTCAGTTCAGTAACTGCGTAAGGCGTATGCAGGAAGCAGTTCGTAATGACGCCTCAAATTGATTCTTACTCCAAATTGGAAGTTCGAGGAAACATTCGATTTTTGTTGGCTAAGCGCCTAAATTGCACCGACATTTCTCGAGACGTCTGTGCTTTATTCGGCGAAAATTCCATATCTCGCTCGGCCATTAAAGGCTCACACAAATTTGACGAACGAATACCGCAAAGGTAGACCATTAATATCCAGCACTTGTATCTGTGACAACTTAATAAACATCAAATTTCTGTTTCACACGTTTTAAAGATATTTAAACACCATGGAACGCTCCTGTATAAAACGTATCTACGAGAAACGCCATTTGACATATATACCAATATTTACTCACGACTACTGAACGTTAGATTATAATACATATTGTGACGTACTTGCCCCGCAGGACGCACATGAGATAAACGGACTCGGGTTCAATGTCCGGCGTGGACAAAAATTAAGGACGAGACGGTTTTTCGAGTGTAACGTCGTGAAGAAGTGCTCCACATCGACTCAAATCATACCATAATATCCACAAGATGTGAGAATATGGGACAAGTGAGTAAAACCGTTCAAACAAGGAATCCAAATGATACAAAGGCACTTTATTGAAAAGATAGCTTCGAGCACATTTGGACAGAAGACAGAAACGTCCATGTGACAGGCGGCCGCCAAGAAAAATCCAGTATTTAGTAGGGGATATGATTACCCCTGACTGCTTTGCAGGATTTACAACGTGTGTCCATGCTGAGGACGAGGTTGTTTTTTTTTTTGATTGGAGGTTTAACGACCACCGTGAGCAACTCAATGGGCTATAAGCAGTCGCCCGTCCCTAATTAAGGGTCACTGGTTCCAGGGAAGGGAAAGAGCCAGTGACGTAAGGCAAACAAAACATCCATGCCTCACCGGGATTCGAACCCGGACCCCTTACGGACGAATGATCAGAGGCCATCGCTTAGACCACTGCGCCAACGGGGCGGCAAAGAGGACGAGGTTGTCAAGGAGATGTTGAAGCATCGCGGCCTGTTCCTCTTTTCCTCTTGTAGCGCCAATCGCAGCTGCGGAATCGTTGCTGGCGGCTGGTGACGTGCTGCCAAGCGTCTCCCTGAGATGGTCCCACACGTGTTTGATTGGATTTAGGTCCGGGGACCTTGCAGGCGAATCCATGCGTTGAATATCTTCACTCTCCAACAGCTCTGCGACATCCACTGTACGATCAGGTGTAGCGTTGTCGTCCATGAAGAGGAACTCAGCACTCACAGCACCTTTAAACAGATGCACGTGAGGCAGGAGAACCTGGGTACAATAGCGGAACACCAGTGACTGAACCTCCTTGGAAGATGTGGAGGTCAGTACGGCTGCCAAGCATGATACCGCCCGAAACGAGAACTCCGCCACCTCCAAACCGGTCCCTTTCGATGATGTTAGAGGTGTGATTGCGTGTTCCCTGCTCTCTCCAGATGTGTATACGCCCAGAATCGCTCGTCAGACTAAATCGGCTCTCATCCGTAAAGAGAACTCGACCCCATTGCTGATGTGTCCAGTTCTTGTGTTCCTGGAAATACAGAAACCGCCGTCTTCCATGAGCAGGCGTTAATCGCACACACCGCACTGGTTGTCGTGCCAATAGACCACCTTTGTGCAGCCTCCTGGCCACGGTAAAACACGATAACGAACGTCCAGTTGTCTGTTGCATATGCCTTGCGATTTCTCCCTGCTGTCTGCCGTCTGTCTCTTCTCGCCTGTAGGACAATATGCTGGTCGTCCGCCGCCGTGGTTTGCTCGTGGACGTCCACTGCTAAACTCTCGGACAGCTGTTCCTGTCGTTTGAAATGCTCTCCAAGCTCGTGGAACGATGCTGTGAGCGATCCCGAACTTCTCGGCCACACTAGTCACACTTCGACCTTCTTCCAACTTCCCAATGACGCGACTTCGGGTAAAGTCATCCAGATGTCGTCTACTGAATTGCCTGTTGGCCATATCACACGGTGGCAGCAACTCGACGTCGTTCAAACCGATGTACACCGTGCAATAGCTTTCACCGAATTGCTGAGCGTACACCGCTCGTGTGCTTTGCACCCTTCCGACCCCCCCCCGCCTACGTCATGCTGCATATATGCGCATGCCGTACCTTACAGGACCCTAGTCTATCTCCTGAATGGTCTTTCAGTCCGTTCTGCCTGCTCGTTCCGCTGTTATGCTAATTTCTCCTCTTTGTCCTTAATTTTTGCACACCAGTGTACAATCGTTCCCTATGTTATGGGAGGAAGACCAAAATCGAAAAATCGACTGTCTGAGGCTGTTAAAAGTCACTACCACTATATGAAGAGGTATTTTTCATACCCATAATCATCTCATATGTACGGAAATTGTAATAAAATTTACGAAATGTGTCCTAACACTCACGTAACGCTCATCGGTCACATTTTAGTTGCTTCAACGTGCATCAAATTGACCTGTTATGTGGAGTGTTTGCAATGAACTTTCTTGTTTCCCATCTGGGCATGAACTATGTGTTTTTCTACAACCGAATTGGACTGTCGTCTAAGGGCTGCGTGTTAGAACACATTTCGTTAATTTTATTACAATTTCGGCACATATGAAATGGTTATGGGTATGAAAAATACCTCTTCATATAGTGGTAGTGAATTTTAACATACTCAAACAGTCGATTTTGGTGGTCCTGCCATAACAGAGGGAATGATTGTATGATATTCCATGTTATAACGAAGTAAATTTCTCCGTCATTTTTAGTCCACGCCGGGGATCGAACCCGAGTCCTCTTATTCCGGAACAAGTCGTTCTACCAACTGAGCTACGCAGACGTTCGTTCTCGCTGCTATCTGCCTTTATGTCGTATGCGTCCTGCGGGGCAGGCACGTCACAATGTCAGAACCATGCTTTTTGTTTTCAGATGTTTATATGTATTATAATATAACGTTCGGTACTCGTGAGTAAATATTGGTATATACTGTATGTCAGATGGCGTTTCTCGTAGATACGTGTTATACATGGGCGTTTCGTGGTTTTTAAATATCTTTAAAACGTGTGAAACAGATATTTGAAGTTTATTAAGTCGACACAGTTACAAGTACGGATAGCCACGTAATATAGCGTTATGAATGCATTTATTCTTAAGCTAAGTTAATATCCAGCACTCTGGAGCATGTTGGCGCAGTTGACAACATCATACGGGATAATAGGCGTATCAAAATGAAGGAAATTGCCAGTACGTTAGACGTTTCGCACGGACTGTGCATTCCGTCATTCACGAGAAGATGGAATTGTGGAAATTGTGGGTGAGATGGGTACCAGCACAGAAACCAACGTTTCCTGTCGTCTTTGGCTCTTCTGCAACGCTATTCTGCTGAGGGTCATAACTTTTTGCGTCGAATCATCACAGGTGATGAAACGTGGTTTTGCCATTTCAACCCTGAAACCAAACGATCGTCCATGGAATAGAAGCATGTCACGTCTCCAACAAGGAAGAAGTGCAAAGTCCCACCGTCTGCGGAAAAGGTCACGGTGACTGTTTTCTTTGATTGTGAAGGTATTGTTTACACAGAATTTTTGCCAAACGGGAAGACTAACAATGCTGACTCATATTGCCAAATGCTACGAAATTTGCGGAAGGCAATTAAGTACAGACTCCCGGGTAAGTTGTATCATTCTGTTTCACGACAACGCCACACTCCACACAGCACTGAAAACAAAGGAATTGCTACAGTCATTCACGTGGGAGGTTTTGCAAAGTCCACCGTACAGCCCCGATTTATCTCCGTTCGACTACTATCTGTTCGGTGAAATGAAACAGGACCTTGGTGGACAATGATTCCAAACCGACGAGGCAGTGAATACAGGACCTTAGTGGACAATGATTCCAAACTGATGATAGGCTGTGAAAACAGGACCTTAGTGGACAATGATTCCAAACGGATGAAGCTGTAAAAACAGGACCTTAGTGGACAATGATTCCAAACCGATGAGGCTGTGAAAACAGAACCTTAGTGACAATGATTCCAAACTGATGAGGCTGTGAAAACAGGACCTTAGTTGACAATGATTCCAAACCGATGAGGATTTGAAAACAGGACCTTAGTGGACAATGATTCCAAACCGATCAGGCTGTGAAAACAGGACCTTAGTGGACAATGATTCCAAACCGATGAAACTGTGAAAATAGGACCTTAGTGGACAGTGATTCCAAACCGATGAGACTGTGAAAACAGGACCTTAGTGACAATGATTCCAAACCGATGAGGCTGTGAAAACAGGACCTTAGTTGACAATGATTCCAAACCGATGAGGATTTGAAAACAGGACCTTAGTGGACAATGATTCGAAACCGATCAGGCTGTGAAAACAGGACCTTAGTGGACAATGATTCCAAACCGATGAGACTGTGAAAACAGCACCTTAGTGGACAATGATTCCAAACCGATGAAACTGTGAAAATAGGACCTTAGTGGACAGTGATTCCAAACCGATGAGGTGGTGAAAACAGGACCTTAGTGGACAATGATTCCAAACCGATGAGGCTGTGAAAACAGGTCCTTTGTGGACAATGATTCCAAACCGATCAAGCTGTGAAAACTGGGGTCCTTAACTAGTTGCACCAAATTGGAGGAGACTTTTTCTGTACAGGTATGGAAAAGTTAATCACCCGTTTCGATAAATGTTTGCAGTCCTTAGGCAACTATGTCGCAAAACGAATAAATGTTGCACCTTTAAACCAACATACATATCCTGAGTCATCATCATCATCAACCAATATCAATCTACTGCTGGATGAAGGTCTCCCAAATTTCTTTCACAATTGTCTGTCTTGAGCCTGTCTCCTCCATGTTACTCCCGCATACTTTCGAATTTCATCCACCCATCTCCCATGTGGTCTTCTTCTGGGTCTTTTCCTTTCTCATTGAATCCAGTCAAGTTTTCGATTGTCCATCGCTGGCCTGTTCTCCTGGTAATATGTCCAGCCCATTGCCTTTTCAGGAATTTTTCTTTGATCGTCATATCTTCCCCCTTGTCATTTTCCTGATCCACGAGTTTCTCTTTTTATCTCTTCTGGTTGTAGCAAGCGTGCACGTCGCAATGCCTCTTTTCGTTGTCTGCAGTCTTTGTATGTTTTTTTAGTTACGGTCCACGTCTCCGTACCATACGTAAGCACTGGCAGGATGCATTGATCAAACGCTTTTGTTTTAATACAGAATGGCATATTGCTCTTTAAAGTTGCATTATTTCTTCCAAAAGCTCTCCATCCAAGTTTTACATGCCGATTAATTTCTTCATCAATGTGACCCTCACTTGATATCTGCTGCCTAAGATAAACGTACGTGTCTGTTATCTCCAGCTTTTCTCCATCAATCAATAAATCTTCATTTCTTGTAAAAGCATTGAACATCACTTTTGTCTTCTGAAAGTTCATTTTTAATCCCACTTCTTTACCTTTGTCAGTAAGTTCCTGGATCATATTCTGCAGCTCTGATGGGGTAGTTGCAAAAATGACTATGTCATCAGCAAAACGAAGGTGGGTTAGATAATATCCATTAATCTTTATCCCTTTGTTTTCCCAGTTCAGTGATTGAAAGACATTTTCCAATGTGGCATTAAAGAGCTTCGGAGATATGGTGTCACCTTGTCTCACTCCTTTTCCAATTTTTATGTGTGTTGTATTACCAAATAGCAGAATCTTTGCACTTGCATTTTCATAGATGTTATTAATAATATTAATGTATGCATCTTCAATACCGCAGGATTTCAGAGCCATTGCAACTGCTGATGGTTTCACCGAATCAAAGGCTTTTTCATAATCGATAAAAGCCATGCACAATGGAAGTTCATATTCCCTCGCTCTTTCAATTAGTTCTCTCAGTACGTTGATATGATCTATTGTGCTGTAGCCACTCCTGAATCCAGCGGGTTCTCTTGGTTGAGCCATGTCCAGTGTTACCTTCAAGCGGTGTGGAAGAACTTCAGTGAAGATTTTATAAAACACTGATAGGAGGCTGATGGGACTGTAGTTTCTGAGATCTTCAATGAGTATATCATCTCCTGAGATATCTCTTTATTCGTTTTTTTTTATTTAACAGTGTAACTAACTTTTTCTTCCGCCGCAGAAAATTCGATGTCACCTTTCTTTGTTTAACAATTGTACCACGTGCATTTCCAGTTGATAAAATTTAATCCCATTGATATTTCCGATTTTTTAATTTCTACAGAACAGATCACTCTTGCCTCATTAATGAAATTATGAGTGAAGCTAATTCATAATACGTTTTAACACCTGTTTCCGTCGTCTATTAATTGAGATTTAAATCACAAAGCTGATTTCATTTATCACGCAGAAGAATAAGGCGTTCATTTATCATCTTTAAAAGTTGGCTCGCGTTGTTGGACGGATTACTGAAAGCTTCTGATGAAAACTAATTTTCTAACGCTCTTGTTCAGAAACAGGCAACGGTAAGAAGCCATTCAGTTATATTGAACTGTTTGGCAGGACTCCATTTTATCCAAATTACGAAAAATGATACCGAGTTAGTAGCTGTACTATTTTGCGACAAAATTAAAAAAACTCTTTGGAACGAAGTTTGCGCATAACAGCAATAATGATTGATACGTTTTGTTCATGCATAACATTGTATTCTTTTCTTTTTAGAGTTTAACGTCCATCATGAGATACTACAGCAGAATGACGCATATAAAACCGGCCCGAAATGCAAAGGAGCGTTGTAGAGTTTTACACAGTGTCGCAATTAAGTAACGAGAGAGATTTTTTTGACGTAGAACTACAGGAGTGTCCATGAAGTCTTTCCGACATTACTAAAATAAATATAAAAAAATCTGTGTAAGTTAAAAAAAAAAGGGTTAGCAACATAATACAGCATCACGCATAAAGCTTTTTTCTGTTCCTTAGGTAAGCGGTACTACTGAACAAGTTAGTAAAATCATGCAATGCATTGATTATGATACGCTTTCCAACATGCTAGAAATCATTACTCAAGTTATTATTCAAGTTATGAGGCTAATGGCTGTAAAATAAATCTCGCTCCTATCTATCACCTGACCTTTGACCCCATCACGATGATATTCAACAGAACCGGTAAAGTATACTTTCGGAACAACATGACAAAGTTTGGTCTCAATCGAAGCATTTTTACCATAGTTATAACGCATAAGGGTGGTGGAATGCATCCCGCTCCTATGTCCTGACCTTTGACTCTAATTAGTCCATTTTAATAGGATTCGTCCGCAGGTGATCCCTTACCAAATACTAAAATGTCATCGAAATCGAACCATTTTTATGGAAGTTATGACGCATTAAGGCAATGTAATGGCTCCCGCTCCTATGCCCTGACCTTTGACCCTATTTCGCCGACTTTTAACAGGATTCGTCCCCAAGTAGTCCCTTACTAAATACTAAAATGTCATCGAAATAGAACCATTTTTACGGCACTTATGACGTAAAATGGTTTGACGAGACGGTGTCCCACCAGACTCATCAATTCTACATTGGTCCGCATAAAGAAAAGAGCGCGACTGGAGACCGAACAGTGGCACTGGTAAAATTTACAGAGCAATGTACATATATATATATATATATATATACACTATCTACCAACAAGTAACTGGACACCTGTGATAGCAAAGGAAAACGAAGTTTATTAACCTTCAATAGTTGGTGGAGCCTCCACGAGCGGCGATTACAGCTGCGACCCTCCGGGGCATACTCTCAACCAGGCGTTGTACGACGGCTAGCGGTATTTTCTTCCACTCGGCTTGGAGAAGACAGGTCAGTTCCTTCACAGATTTCGGACGGTGGGGGCACCCCTTAAGTCTACGATCCAACTCGTCCCTGAGGTGCTCGATAGGGTTAAGTTCCGGGCTCTGCGCAGGCCAGTCCATTCGATTAACCCCATTGTCACCATACCAAGCCATGGTGGATCTCGCAACATTATAGGTGGCATTGTCATCCTGAAATTAACATGGGTCCACCCAGTTAAACTGCCACAACGTAGGAAGCGCATGGTCATCCAAAATGGTGCAGTAGGTCTCGGCGTTGAGTCTGCCAGGAATTGCGACTAAGGGTCCCGTACCATACAACGAGAAACACCCCTATAGCATAATTTCATCGTCGCCGAACTTCACAGTTGGCACAATACATTCCGGCAGGAGGCGTTCTCCAGGCAGACGCCCAAACACAGACCCTTCCATCCGAACGGTAGAGGGTGAAACTTGATTTGTCGCTCCAGAGAACCTGTTTCCACTGTTCAGCGGTCCACTGTCGACGTTCTTGGCAGCACGTTAGACGAGCAGCGCTATTGGACTTGGAGATCAAAGGCTTGTGGGTGGCAGCACGTCCATGATAACCGAGCAGATGAGCTTCCTTACGGATGGTATTCATCGAAAGAACACTCCCGGATGCTAGTTGAAACTCCTCGCGGATGTGGCCCATCGATTTGGTGCGGTTCTTCCGAATTTCTCTGGCCAGCACCCGTCGGTCTCTAACTCCCAGTTTTGTGGGTCTGCCGGGTCGGGGCGAATTCCGACAGTCACCTTTCGTCTTCCACTAACCAATCACGTAGGCCACCGTCGATTTTGGGTACTTCAACTTGCTGGATGTGTCACGTATGGGTCGGCCATTTCTGTGATACCCGACAATTACACCTTTCTCGAAATCAGAGAGCACCGAACTGCATGGCATCTTGCATGCGACTGGTTGCGTTGTTGTTATCCACACGATAATTAACGGCGGCGGTCATGACGTGTATCAGAACCGCAGATATCGTCGATTGTAGGGGTGTCCAATTTCTTGTTGGTAGATAGTGTATATATATATATCTTCTTTTCTCAGTGCCATAATCTGTTTTCTTCCCTTACTGAGATGTCCCTTTGCTATCTTTAGGCTTTAATTGAAAACAACCAAAGCCTAAAGATAGCAAAGGGACATCTCAGTAAGGGAAGAAAACAGATTATGGCACTGAGAAAAGAAGATGGTTCTGTAACAAGAAATAGAGGCGAAATTTTGACAAGAGTGAAAGATTTCTACTCCAAATTATATGAAAGGGATGATACATGCACTCCAGACATCATGAAAGATACCAGTACCAGAGTTCCTCCAGTCCTTTCAGCAGAAGTTGCACATGCAATCAAGAACATGAAGCGAGGAAAAGCTCCAGGAGAAGATGGAATTACTGCAGACATCATACAAGAAGCAAGTGGAGAAATCGAAACAGTACTCGCCCAAATTTTCACTCGATGCCTTAATGAAGGAAAGATTCCTGAGGATTGGAACACTGCTACAATGATCCTGCTACATAAGAAAGGTGACATTGAGGATCTCGGAAACTACAGACCTATCAGCCTCCTATCAGTAGTTTATAAAATCTTCACTAAAGTTCTTTCACACCGCTTGAAGGTAACACTGGACATGGCTCAACCGAGAGAACATGCTGGATTCAGGAGTGGCTACAGCACAATAGATCATATCCACGTGCTGAGAGAACTAATTGAAAGAGCGAGGGAATATGAGCTTCTATTGTGCATGGCTTTTATCGATTATGAAAAAGCCTTTGATTCGGTGAAACCATCAGCAGTTACAATGGCTCTGAAAACCTGCGGTATTGAAGATGCATACATTAATATTATTAATAACATCTATGAAAATGAAAGTGCAAAGATTCGGCTGTTTGAAAATACAACACACGTAAAAATTGGAAAGGGAGTGAGACAAGGTGACACCATATCTCCGAAGCTCTTTAATGCCACATTGGAGGGTGTTTTTCAGTCGCTGAGCTGGGAAAACAAGAGGATAAAGATTAATGGATATTATCTAACCCACCTTCGTTTTGCTGATGACGTAGTCATTTTTGCAACTACCCCATCAGAGCTTCAGAGTATGATCCAGGAACTTGCTGACAAGAGTAAAGAAGTGGGATTAAAAATGAACTTTCAGAAGACAAAAGTGATGTTCAATGCTTTTACAAGAAATGAAGATTTATCGATTGATGGAGAAAAGCTGAAGACAACAGACACGTATGTTTATCTTGGACAGCAGATATCAAGTGAGGGTTACATGGATGAAGAAATTAATCGGCGTACAAAACTTGCCTGGAGAGCTTTTGGAAGAAACAGCATAATTTTCAAGAGCAATATGCCATTATGCCTTAAAATAAAAGTGTTTGATCAATGCATCCTTCCAGTGCTTACGTATGGTGCAGAGACGTGGACCTTAACTAAAAGAGACATACAAAGGCTGCAGACAACTCAAAGAAGCATGGAGAGGTGCATACTTGGTGTAACCAGGAGAAATAAGAAGAGGAACTCGTGGATCCGAAAATGACAAGAGTGGAAGACATCATGATCAGAGTTAAATTCCCTGAAATGGCAATGGGCTGGACATACTGCCAGAAAGACAGATCATCGATGGACAGCCGAAATTTTAGATTGGATTCCAAGGGACAGGAAAAGACCCAGAAGAAGACCACATGGGAGATGGGTGGATGAAATTCGAAAGTATGCAGGGGTGACATGGAGGAGACTGGCACAAGACAGACCGTTGTGGAGGAAACTTGGGGAGACCTTCGTCCAGCAGTGGATTGATAATGGTTGACAATGATGAAGATGATGATGATATATATTTTATTAAGAAGAGACTGAAGCAAAAAGTTTTTGACTCATACCAAGTACAACATAGAAAAGGTTATGTATTGACCGGTGTGAGTAAAAAGAGAAAAAATAGAACAACTGAATGTAGAAAGTGTCGAGAATACTGAGCCTTGGCTTTATCAAGGACCAGCAAAAACTCTGCATTTTCTCACTTCCACAAAGACCTATTTGGAAATGGGTTTCTGCAAAGTCATAGAAGCAAGTAATAAGCCCACCAAAAAAAAAAAAGAAAAAAAAATTAAATATATATATGTCATGACCTCCGCAGAGTGTATGACCAAGCTTTAGTTAACAATTTAGCTTACATCCATAACCTTCCTGGCCCGACCCAGGCTCTTCATCTGTTTTTATTAAACAGAAAGAAGATGATTATAGAAAACTCAAGTTGTAAGAGTGTCATAATGAATCAGAAATAATGTTCAGCAATAACAAATTGCCAAGTTCGCCTGAGAGAGAATTTAAACCTGAATAGCAATACAAAAATATTACAAATTCTTAACTTTTCAATAAAAAAGGAAATATTAGTTTTTTTCTAAAGCACAGATTTTTGAAAGAAAACTGGATTATAAAACCCCTCTACTGCTTAGCCTTAGTTCCCTAAAAAACACGCAAAGATACCAAGAAAAGAAAGAGTTGAAATCCGCAAAAAAGTTAAAAAAATTAATATTTCCTTTTTTATCGCAAATTTAAGAATTTGTAATTCTTTTGTATTGCTATTCAGGTTTAAATTCTCTCTCAGGCGAACTTGGCAATTTGTTATTGCTGAACATTATTTCTGATTCATTATGTCATTCTTACAACTTGAGTTTTTTATAATCATCTTCTTTCTGTTTAAAAGTAACAGATGAAGAGCATGGGTCGGGCCATGGAAGTTATGGATGCAAGCTAAATTGTTAACTAAAGCTTGGTCATACAACTCTGCGGAGGTCATGACATATATATATTTTTAATTTTTTTTTTTTTTTGGAGGGCTTATTACTTGCATCCATGGCTTTGCAGAAACCCATTTCCAACTAGGTCTTTGTGGAAGTGAGAAAATGCAGAGTTTTTGCTGGTCCTTGATAAAGCCAAGGCTCAGTATTCTCGACACTTTCTACATTCAGTTGTTCTATTTTTTCTCTTTTACTCACACCGGTCAATACATAACCTTTTCTATGTTGTACTTGGTATGAGTCAAAAATTTTTTTTTGCTTCAGTCTCTTCTAAATAGAATGTGAATTCTAAATTTTCATAACTGCTGCGTTGCGCGTTTTGATCTTCTGGTTATTTTGCAACTTTCGTTTTAAATTCTAAAGCTTTTCTTATGTTTTCGGCTTTGCCCTTTAGTATATACATATATATATATATACAAAGGTCTCCCCAAGTTTCTTCCACAACGGTCTGTCTTATGCCAGTCTCCTCCATGTTACTCCGGCATACTCTCGAATTTCATCCACCCATTTGACATGTGGTCTTCTTCTGGGTCTTTTCCTGTCCCTTGGAATCCAATCTAAAATTTCGGCAGTCCATCGATGGTCTGTCCGTCTGGCAGTATGTCCAGCCCATTGCCATTTCAGGGATTTAACTCTGATCATGATGTCTTCCACTCTTGTCATTTTTCGGATCCACGAGTTCCTCTTCTTATCTCTCCTGGTAACACCAAGCATGCACCTCTTCATGCTGCTTTGAGTTGTCTGCAGCTTTTGTATGTCTCTTTTAGTTAAGGTCCACGTCTCTGCACCATACGTAAGCACTGGAAGGATGCATTGATCAAACACTTTTCTTTTAAGACATAATGTCATATTGCTTTTGATAATTATGCAGTTTCTTCCAAAAGCTCTCCAGGCAAGTTTTGTACGCCGATTAATTTCTTCATCAATGTGACCCTCACTTGATATCTGCTGTCCAAGCTATACTTTATATCATCATCATCATCATCATTGTCAACCATTATCAATCCACTGCTGGACGAAGGTCTCCCCAAGTTTCCTCCAAAACAGTCTGTCTTGTGCCAGTCTCCTCCATGTTACTCCGGCATACTCTCGAATTTCATCCACCCTTCTGACATGTGGTCTTCTTCTGGGTCTTTTCCAGTCACTTGGAATCCAATCTAAAATTTCGGCAGTCCATCGATGATCTGTCCTTCTGGCAGTATGTCCAGCCCATTGCCATTTCAGGGATTTGACTCTGATCATGATGTCTTCCACTCTTGTCATTTTTCGGATCCAAAAGTTCCTCTTCTTATCTCTCCTGGTTACACCAAGCATGCACTTCTCCATACTGCTTTGAGTTGTCTGCAGCCTTTGTATGTCTCTTTTAGTTAAGGTCCACGTCTCTGCACCATACGTAAGCACTGGAAGGATGCATTGATCAAACACTTTTCTTTTAAGACATAATGGCATATTGCTCTTGATAATTATGCAGTTTCTTCCAAAAGCTCTCCGGGCAAGTTTTGTACGCCGATTAATTTCTTCATCAATGTGACCCTCACTTGATATCTGCTGTCCAAGCTATGCTTTATATCATCATCATCATCATCATCATCATCATTGTCAATCATTATCAATCCACTTCTGCACGAAGGTCTCCAGAAGTTTCCTCCACAACAGTCTGCCTTGTGCCAGTCTCCTCCATGTTACTCCGGCATACTCTCGAATTTCATCCACCCATCTTCCGTGTGGTCTTCTTCTGGGTCTTTTCCTATCCCTTGGAATCCAATCTAAAATTTCGGCTGTCCATCGATGATCTGTCCTTTTGGCAGTATGTCCAGCCCATTGCATTTCATTGATTTAACTCTGATCATGATGTCTTCCAGTCTTGTCATTTTTCGGATCCACGAGTTCTTCTTCCTATCTCTCCTGGTTACACCAAGCATGCACCTCTTCATGCTGCTTTGAGTTGTCTGCAGCCTCTGTATGCCTCTTTTAGTTAAGGTCTACGTCTATGCACCATACGTAAGCACTGGAAGGATGCATTGATCAAACACTTTTCTTTTAAGACATAATAGCATATTGCTCTTGAAAATTATGTAGTTTCTTCCAAAAGCTCTCCAGGCAAGTTTTGTACGCCGATTAATTTCTTCATCAATGTGACCCTCACTTGATATCTGCTGTCCAAGCTATACTTTATATCATCATCATCATCATCATTGTCAACCATTATCAATCCACTGCTGGACGAAGGTCTCCCGAAGTTTCCTCCACAACATTCTGTCTTGTGCCAGTCTCCTCCATGTTACTTCGGCATAATCTCGAATTTCATCCACTAATCTGACATGTGGTCTTCTTCTGGGTCTTTTCCTGTCCCTTGGAATCCAATCTACAATTTCGGCTGTCGATCGATGGTCTGTCCTTCTGGCAGTATGTCCAGGCCATTGCCATTTCAGTGATTTAACTCTGATCATGATGTCTTCCACTCTTGGCATTTTTCGGATCCACAAGTTCCTCTTCTTATCTCTCCTGGTTACACCAAGCATGCACCTCTCCATGCCTCTTTGAGTTGGCTCCAGCTTTTGTACGTATCTTTTAGTTAAGGTCCACGTCTCTGCACCATACGTAAGCACTGGAAGGATGCATTGATCAAACACTTTTCTATTAAGACATAATGGCATATTGCTCTTGAAAATTATGCAGTTTCTTCCAAAAGCTCTCCAGGCAGGTTTTGTACGGCGATTAATTTCTTAATCAATCTGACCCACACTCGATATCTGCTGTCTAAGATAAATGTAATATATATATATATATATATATGTACCACCCGAGGATCGGCCTTCGGTTAGTAGAGTGTTCGGAGTCAGAATAGAAAAAGTTGCCGATTTATCGGAGTTTGATAAAACACAAATTCTGATGGCACGGGGCCTGGGAACTACAATCGCAGAAAAGGCGTGGCTTGTGAGTTGTTCAAGTGCTGCTGTAGTGAGTACGTATCAAAAGTGGTGCACATATGTCCAAACGACGAACCGTCGTCCAGCCGTGTATCGTCCGCAGTTCATTGACGCTAGACAAGGGCGGAGACTGCCTCGGATTGTTCACAGCGACCGCAGGGCCTTAGTACGACAAATCCCCCGCAGCTACAACTGTGGTGATCAGGGCAATGTTTCACAGCACACAGTTCGTCGCAGCCTTTTGACCCAGCGAAGTTCATCAGACCCAGCAATGCTCACCGAACTTCATCGCCAACAACGGATTAAATGGACTCAAGACAATCGACATTGGAATGTCGATGATTGGAAGAAAGTGGCCCAGTCTGACGAATCAAGATTCCTGGTGCATCACGTAGACACCCGAGCGCCGATGCACCGATTACCATCGGATGCGATGGCACCTGGTTGCACTGTAGCGAAAAACAGGCCGGAGGCTGTGGTGTTATGCTGTGGGCGATGCTTTCATGAGACATTTTAGGACCCGTTATCCCAATAGCACAATCCCTGACAGCTGCGAGGTATCTGAACATCTTTGCGGACCAAGTTCACCCATTCATGACAACTGTGTTCCCTGCTGGTATGGCCATTACCAACAGGATAATGCGCCACTGGCTGTCAGGTATTTAAACACCGTTGTGGACAAAGTTTCTCCATTCATGGCAACTGTGTTCCCTGCTGGTGATGGCCATTACCAACAGGATAATGCGCCACTGGCTGTCAGGTATTTAAACACCGTTGTGGACCAAGTTTCCTCATTCATGGCAACTGTGTTCCCTGCTGGTGATGGCCATTACCAACAGGATAATGCGCCACTGGCTGTCAGGTATTTAAACACCGTTGTGGACCAAGTTTCCATATTCATGGCAACTGTGTTCCCCGCTGGTGATAGCTATTACCAACAGTATAATGCGCCACTGGCTGTCAGGTATTTAAACACCGTTGTGGACCAAGTTTCCCCATTCATGGCAACTGTGTTCCCTGCTGGTGATGGCCATTACCAACAGGATAATGCGCCACTGGCTGTCTGGTATCTAAACATCGTTGCGGACCAAATTCACCCAATTATGGCAACTGTGTTCCCTGCTGGTGATGGCCATTACCAACAGGATAATGCGCCACTGGCTGTCAGGTATTTAAACACCGTTGTGGACCAAGTTTCCCCATTCATGGCAACTGTGTTTCCTGCTGGTGATGGCCATTACCAACAGGATAATGCGCCACTGGCTGTCAGGTATCTGAACATCGTTGCGGACCAAGTTCACCCATTCATGGCAACTGTGTTCCCTGCTGGTGGTGGCCATTACCAACAGGATAATGCGCCACTGGCTGTCAGGTATTTAAACACCGTTGTGGACCAAGTTCACCCATTCATGGTAACTGTGTTCCCTGCTGGTGATGGCCATTACCAACAGGATAATGCGCCACTGGCTGTCAGGTATTTAAAAACCATTGTGGACCAAGTTTCCCCATTCATGGCAACTGTGTTCCCTGCTGGTATGGCCATTACCAACAGGATAATGCGCCACTGGCTGTCAGGTATTTAAAAACCGTTGTGGACCAAGTTTCCCCATTCATGGCAACTGTGTTCCCTGCTGGTGATGGCTATTACCAACAAGATAATGCGCCACTGGCTGTCAGGTATTTAAAAACCGTTGTGGACCAAGTTTCCCCATTCATGGCAACTGTGTTCCCTGCTGGTGATGGCCATTACCAACAGGATAATGCGCCACTGGCTGTCAGGTATTTAAACACCGTTGTGGACCAAGTTTCCCCATTCATGGCAACTGTGTTCCCTGCTGGTGATGGCCATTACCAACAGGATAATGCGCCACTGGCTGTCAGGTATTTAAACACCGTTGTGGACAAAGTTTCTCCATTCATGGCAACTGTGTTCCCTGCTGGTGATGGCCATTATCAACAGGATAATGCGCCACTGGCTGTCAGGTATTTAAACACCGTTGTGGACCAAGTTTCCTCATTCATGGCAACTGTGTTCCCTGCTGGTGATGGCCATTACCAACAGGATAATGCGCCACTGGCTGTCAGGTATTTAAACACCGTTGTGGACCAAGTTTCCCCATTCATGGCAACTGTGTTCCCCGCTGGTGATGGCTATTACCAACAGTATAATGCGCCACTGGCTGTCAGGTATTTAAACACCGTTGTGCACCAAGTTTCCCCATTCATGGCAACTGTGTTCCCTGCTGGTGATGGCCATTACCAACAGGATTGTGCGCCACTGGCTGTCAGGTATTTAAACACCGTTGTGGACCAAGTTTCCCCATTCATGGCAACTGTGTTCCCTGCTGGTGATGGCCATTACCAACAGGATAATGCGCCACTGGCTGTCAGGTATCTGAACATCGTTGCGGACCAAGTTCACCCATTCATGGCAACTGTGTTCCCAGCTGGTGGTGGCCATTACCAACAGGATAATGCGCCACTGGCTGTCAGGTAGTTAAACATCGTTGCGAACCAAGTTCACCCATTCATGGTAACTGTGTTCCCTGCTGGTGATGGCCATTACCAACAGGATAATGGGCCACTGGCTGTCAGGTATCTAAACATCGTTGCGGACCAAGTTCCCCCATTTATGGCAACTGTGTTCCCTGCTGGTGATGGCCATTACCAACAGGATAATGCGCCACTGGCTGTCAGGTATTTAAACACCGCTGTGGACCAAGTTTCCCCATTCATGGCAACTGTGTTCCCTGCTAGTGATGGCCATTACCAACAGGATAATGCGCCACTGGCTGTCAGGTATCTAAACATCGTTGCGGACCAAGTTCACCCATTCATGGCAACTGTGTTCCCTGCTGGTGATGGCCATTACCAACAGGTTAATGCGCCACTGGCTGTCAGGTATCTAAACATCGTTGCGGACCAAGTTCCCCCATTCATGGCAACTGTGTTCCCTGCTGGTGATGGCCATTACCAACAGGATAATGCGCCACTGGCTGTCAGGTATTTAAACACCCTTGTGGACCAAGTTTCCCCATTCATGGCAACTGTGTTCCCTGCTGGTGATGGCCATTACCAACAGGATAATGCGCCACTTACTGTCAGGTATCTGAACACCGTTGCGGACCAAGTTCAGCCGTTTATGGCAACTGTGTTCCCTGCTGGTGATGGACATTACCAACAGGATAATGCGCCACTGGCTGTCAGGTATTTAAACACCGTTGTGGACCAAGTTTCCCCATTCATGGCAACTGTGTTCCCTTCTGGTGATGGCCATTACCAACAGGATAATGCGCCACTGGCTGTCAGGTATCTGAACATCGTTGCGGACCAAGTTCACCCATTCATGGCAACTGTGTTCCCTGCTGGCGATGGACATTACTAACAGGATAATGCGCCACTGCCAGAATCGTCAAGGAGTGGTTCGAGGAACATGCTGGTGACTTTCTGTTAATCTAATCGAACATTTGTGGTTCGACTTGGAAAAGCGGGTTCGAGCTAAATCACCACCACCACGAAATGTACGGGAACTGGAATACCTGCTTTTGACATTATGGTACCAGATACCCCAGGATACCTATCGCCAGCTCATCGAATCGATGCCTCGCCAAGTGGCTGCTGTTTTGTGGGCTAAAGGGGTCTTACAGCCTTTTAAGTAGGTGGTTATAATGTAATGGCTCTTCGGTGTAGTTTCGATCGTCATGGGCGAAAGCAAAATGTTTTCCTATTAATTTTTTTTTTACATTAGCTATACCACGGTCATCTTTTCCGCACTACAACGATTCGATCAAAACTATTTCGGTACTTTCAACCCAGAATAATCAGCGTTTCGCAAAGCAAAAGGATCTAAAATCTTTACACATTTTTCTCCCGTAGTGTTTATCTTTTGCATTGTGTTCTGCGCTATCACATCCATCGTTTTGATTATCTTTATAAAACCTCACGCGTTGAAAGGAATGTACCTTTAAAATTTGAATATTTTGTCTTCTTAACATAAGAAATCCTTCGGTTCAAAAAAGGCACCTTGATTGTACTAAAAATGGGAGTAAAATTATTTAAGACTTTGAGGTCGAAATCGCCTTTTCTTCCAACCATTTAGGATTGCACAGGCGTTGTAAAATAGATGTCATCCCTACACAAACCTGACTTGCGTTACCGACGACAACCCCAAAGGTACGTATTTTAATCACAAAAGCTCATTAAGGATTTCCAAATTGCTGAGAGGTCTCCGAGGTCATTTACTAAATGTCTACGCTGTATGTATAATTATTCTTATGAAATGGCGCCTACAGGTTTCGGTAATGTGGGCATTCGTCCGTGCGGAAAGGTCTCACATCTTGGACGATTACAAACTGTGCTACAGAGCGACGAAAATAGCAAATTGCAATAATAACACTATAACTGCAAATAAAGGAGCATAATTACTATGTATAACAGATATTCTGACCCAGTACAAATAAGAAAGTCCATTCAGTCGCAGTTGTTCATATTATTAATCGCTCGCTCAGTTTACAAAATATCTTTTATACAGTCATTTGCAAACGTTTAGGACCACCTGTCAATTTATTGGAAATTAAGATTTTCAAAGAAACAACTAATTACTAGCCAGAGATGTTTGAAACAAGTTAGTAAAATTATGTAATGCATTGATTATGATACGCTTTCCAACATACCAGAAATCATTACTCAAGTTATGAGGATAATGGCTGTGGAATAAATATCGCTCCTGTGCCCTGACCTTTGACCCCATTTCTATGATATTAAACAGAATTGGTTCAGTATACATCCGGAACAACATACTAAAGTTTTACCCCAATAGAAGCATTTTTAGTCAAGTTATGAAGATAATGGCTGTTTAATAAATCTCGCTCCTGCGCCCTGACCTTTGAACCGATTTCGATGATATTCAACAGAATCGGTTCAGTATTAAATATCGCCAAGTGATGAATTCTGTAAGATAAGATGGTTTTACGAAGTCAGACACCCGGTGAGATTGATTACGTACCGGTTTACGTTTATAGAATAAAGTTCACACCATCTGGGCACGTTAGAAATGTTTTATTTTTCGTCGAAACACACTAGCGCTTTCGAAACTATTATATCGTTTCATCATCAGGTGTACAAAATAAGATACAGATCTTTAAAAATACTCCACTATTCAAAAATACTCCTTGGTTCAGTATACCTCCGGAACAACATGATAAAGTTTTGCCGCAATCGAACCATTTTTACGCAAGTTATAACGCATAAGGGCAATGGAATGGATCCCGCTCCTATGTCGTGACCTTTGACCCCGTTTCGTCCATTTTCAATAGAGTTCGTCCCCAGTTTGTCCCCTATTACATGCTAAAATTTCCTCGAAATCGAACCATTTTTACGCGAGTTATCGTGCGGACGGACAAAGCGTCAGTCCGCACGATAACTTTGTGTGGCCACATTTGTCTTTTCATAAGGACAGAATACTTTGTGTGGCCACATTTGTCTTTTCATAAGGACAGAATACTTTGTGTGGCCACATTTGTCTTTTCATAAGGACAGAATACTTTGTGTGGCCACATTTGTCTTTTCATAAGGACAGAATACTTTGTGTGGCCACATTTGTCTTTTCATAAGGACAGAATACTTTGTGTGTCCACATTTGTCTTTTCATAAGGACAGAATACTTTGTGTGGCCACATTTGTCTTTTCATAAGGACAGAATACTTTGTGTGGCCACATTTGTCTTTTCATAAGGACAGAATACTTTGTGTGGCCACATTTGTCTTTTCATAAGGACAGAATACTTTGTGTGGCCACATTTGTCTTTTCATAAGGACAGAATACTTTGTGTGGCCACATTTGTCTTTTCATAAGGACAGAATACTTTGTGTGGCCACATTTGTCTTTTCATAAGGACAGAATACTTTGTGTGGCCACATTTGTCTTTTCATAAGGACAGAATACTTTGTGTGGCCACATTTGTCTTTTCATAAGGACAGAATACTTTGTGTGGCCACATTTGTCTTTTCATAAGGACAGAATACTTTGTGTGGCCACATTTGTCTTTTCATAAGGACAGAATACTTTGTGTGTCCACATTTGTCTTTTCATAAGGACAGAATACTTTGTGTGGCCACATTTGTCTTTTCATAAGGACAGAATACTTTGTGTGGCCACATTTGTCTTTTCATAAGGACAGAATACTTTGTGTGGCCACATTTGTCTTTTCATAAGGACAGAATACTTTGTGTGGCCACATTTGTCTTTTCATAAGGACAGAATACTTTGTGTGGCCACATTTGTCTTTTCATAAGGACAGAATACTTTGTGTGGCCACATTTGTCTTTTCATAAGGACAGAATACTTTGTGTGGCCACATTTGTCTTTTCATAAGGACAGAATACTTTGTGTGGCCACATTTGTCTTTTCATAAGGACAGAATACTTTGTGTGGCCACATTTGTCTTTTCATAAGGACAGAATACTTTGTGTGGCCACATTTGTCTTTTCATAAGGACAGAATACTTTGTGTGGCCACATTTGTCTTTTCATAAGGACAGAATACTTTGTGTGGCCACATTTGTCTTTTCATAAGGACAGAATACTTTGTGTGGCCACATTTGTCTTTTCATAAGGACAGAATACTTTGTGTGTCCACATTTGTCTTTTCATAAGGACAGAATACTTTGTGTGGCCACATTTGTCTTTTCATAAGGACAGAATACTTTGTGTGTCCACATTTGTCTTTTCATAAGGACAGAATACTTTGTGTGGCCACATTTGTCTTTTCATAAGGACAGAATACTTTGTGTGTCCACATTTGTCTTTTCATAAGGACAGAATACTTTGTGTGGCCACATTTGTCTTTTCATAATGACAGAATACTTTGTGTGGCCACATTTGTCTTTTCATAAGGACAGAATACTTTGTGTGGCCACATTTGTCTTTTCATAAGGACAGAATACTTTGTGTGGCCACATTTGTCTTTTCATAAGGACAGAATACTTTGTGTGGCCACATTTGTCTTTTCATAAGGACAGAATACTTTGTGTGGCCACATTTGTCTTTTCATAAGGACAGAATACTTTGTGTGGCCACATTTGTCTTTTCATAAGGACAGAATACTTTGTGTGGCCACATTTGTCTTTTCATAAGGACAGAATACTTTGTGTGGCCACATTTGTCTTTTCATAAGGACAGAGTACTTTGTGTGGCCACATTTGTCTTTTCATAAGGACAGAATACTTTGTGTGGCCACATTTGTCTTTTCATAAGGACAGAATACTTTGTGTGGCCACATTTGTCTTTTCATAAGGACAGAATACTTTGTGTGGCCACATTTGTCTTTTCATAAGGACAGAATACTTTGTGTGGCCACATTTGTCTTTTCATAAGGACAGAATACGGTGTGACATACTCTCAATGAGGGATTTGCAGTAGTCACTTGAAATGTCTTTGCACCAGCTTTATCGCGCCAAAGCTTGAGAATTTGATGGCTGTTTTTCTACTACCTTGTCTTTTAAAGTGGTCCATAAATTTTGGTTGGGGTTGAGGTCAGGACTATTATCGGGCCAGTCAAGCACAGTTCTGTTTTTCCTCTGCAGGTAGTCCTTTACTGTCTTTAATCTGTGGCATGGAGCACCATCCTGCATAAAGATTGTGCATCTGCGCACTTGCATATGAGTTAACAGCTTCACACGTGACATTTCCACATAAAAAGGACCAATCACGGTGCTGCCTGTCGGCAAAAAAGGATAATGAAGCAGTACCGGATGCTGACATGCGTACCCCATATTATCTGACTAGCTAGGCGGATGTCTCACGGTGCTAGCGGTGTATTTTGCATCACACCTTTTGCCATTTGGTAGTCGAACATTTATTTCACGTGGTTCAAATTGACGAACAGTTGATTCATTGGAGAAAGGAACTTGGCTCCAATTTTCAGCAGTCCACGATTAATGACGCTTCGCAAATTGGAGTCTCCTCTTTTTCATGACAGACGTTAATCTTGGTTTATGTGCAGTAGGGTGGCCCTTAAATTACTATGAACTTTTTTTTTCAACAATTTATATGCTCTGACTCCCCAAAAGTGACTCTCGACGTAAACGAATAATGTGTGAAACATTTCTACCATTTTAGCTAACATTTAGAGGTAGCTTAATATGCTCAAAGTTTTACTTGTGGTGGTTGCTTATACACTGAAGAGCAATTGAATTAGAGATACCTGTCTAGTAACATGTGGCACCACCTTTCACCTTGATGACGGCGGCGATTCGTCTCGGCATGGACTCGACAAGAAACCGGAAGCGCTGGGAAGCCGTACGGATCCACGACCCCTGAACAAGCTCCCACAGTTCACGAAGATTTGATCGAGAGGGTCAGAGACTCGAACATGTCTTTTGATGGCATCCCAGATGTGCTCGATGGGATTGAGGTCAGGTTACCTAGCTAGCGAAGAAAGCGAGGTCACGTCGGTGGAGTGTTCATCCAACCATTCGGATTCAATTCGGGAGCAATGGCACGGTGGTCTTGTTGCAGGATGAAGTCCCCAGTGTGATGTTGAAGACGCACAAACGGGAGCAAATGGTCGTCCAGGATATCCCGGTAACGTTAACCTGTGAGGGACGATGTCAGACATACCAGGGGTTCCACTTCAGTCCACGTAAACAGTCCCCAGACGAGAATGCCACCCCCACCAGCTTGAAGAGTACCCTGCTGGCAAGAATGATCCATCGCTTCATGTTGTTTGCGCTGTACTCGTATCCTGCCATCCGCATGTACCAACGTGAATCTCTACTCATCAGTCCAGGCAACATTTTTCCACATGTCTAGGGTCCAGTGGCGATGTTCCCGCGCCCATGCTAATCTTTTCACCATGTGACGTGCGGTCAGCAGCGGTACCTTCGTGGGACGATGGCTTCTGTACCCCATTGCGAGGAGATGGTTCTGGATGGTGTGACTGCTTACAAGTTTTTTGTGCACCAGCGTTAAATTGCCGAGTGAATTCTTGCACTCTGGCCCGCCTATCCGCTGTTACAATGCGAGCTAGCCGACGATGACCCCGCTCATCCACACGCTGTTGTCCACGGCAGTTGGCCCTTGCAGGGATGGTTTTACCGGATTCGATGTACTCACGGTTCACCCGTGACACAGTGGCTCGTGAAAATCCCAGTGACTGCGCGACTTCCGGGATGAAGCGACCCATTCGTCGAGCCCGGACAATTGACCCACGATCAAATGTGCTTAGATCGTTCGTCTTACCTATGCTGCGTCCAACTCTTACTGATTCCCGTCGCATCACTCCTTATATTGTCGGATCGCTGCATACGTCATGTTGTTTTCGTTTACAGCGCCGCCCACAGCGCCGCCCACAGCGCCACATTTGCATAACGCCAGGTGCCTCTATACTGATTTATTGATTACTCCGAAAAAGTCCAAACACAAATACTTTTCTAAATTAATTATGCCTGTCAAAGACAACAGAACATTATTTCCACTTGAATTCAGTAATATTCATTGTTAATACTGAGAAAATCAGTAAATCAGAGTCCCTTTTAACTTGACTCATCTGAAATTAAGTTATTTTCTCCTGCAGTCGGGATAACGACACCTATGTTATTTTACAACTTGTAATAAATATTGTTTTGGGTCTTCATTCTCCGTTATTATTATTATTATTTTTTATTGGAGGTTTAACGACCACCGTGAGCAACTCAATGGGCTATAAAGCAATCGGCTGTCCCTAATTCAGGGCCACTGGTTCCAGGGAAAGGAGAGGGCGAATGCCGTAAGAAAAACACAGCATCCATGCCTCACCGGGATTCGAACCCAGACCCATCTCGGACGAATGATCAGAAGCCATTGCTTAAACAACTGCTTCACCGTGTTGGCCATTTCAGCATCAAAATCTAAATAATCTCTTGGGATATTAAAAACATTAAAGAAATTCATCGTGTTTTTTGTTACAAAATCTTCAATCTTCATATCACGAGAGATCTTGCATCTCAGCTGGATTCGTTTAAGAGGTTCGTCGACCCCGTCCTTTTCATCAAGCGACCGAAGCATAGCTTTTTTAGCAGGTCTTTTGTATAAAAAGAGCGTGTTTATGTTACCAGTTTGTTCGTCCGTCCGTCCGTCCGCCTGTACCCACGATATCTCTGCGACTATCAGTCCGATTTGTAAAATTATTTTTGCATTGGGAAGTTTGAAATATGCGAATGATAATCTTTCATTTTTTTTTTTTTTTTTTTTTACGATGTACAATTTCGCTGCTAGGGGGCATAAATGCAGATGATGTCGAATTGAAAAATACGTTTTATTCCGCATATTTGCTTCCAAATATCCGATTGAAAAAATTATTTTATTTTTTTATTCCATTTATGCCGAATAGTATTTTAGATATAGTTACTTTTTCAAATTACGCATAGATTTTCCGCTAGAGGGCTAAATAACAAATTACATTTTCCCCGATACCTCTCTTCTAAAACTCCGACTTGAAAAAAAATTCTTCAGCGCATATACCTCCTGATGAAAAATCTTTTGCATATAATTTAAAATTTTTGGTAAAGAATACTTTAGTAACCAGGGGGCGTAAGTGTTAATTTTTGTTTCTGATGTATTTGCCATAAAATCTGAGCTTCTAAAATATCGATTGAAAAAAATCTTTCAAGGGCTGATGCGCTTCACATCGATAAACCTTTTCGGAATATTTTCTTCTTAAAATATTCCACAGTTTCTTCCACCAGGGGGCGTAGACGTGTATCTTATTTTTGTCAATATCTCTACTTCTCGGAGTCCGATTTGAAAAATTCCTTCTTTGTTGGATAGCCTTTCCAGTGTGACATGTTTTTCCCATAATTTCAAAATTTTCAAGTAATTCATAGACTTTCCGCTAGGGGGCGTAGAGGTAAATTGCGTTTCCCCCTATATCTCTGCTTCTAAATCTCCGATTTGAAAAGTTCCTTCTGCACTGGATACAGATCCTGATAGGAAATCGTTTCCACATAATTTCGAATTTTTGTAAAAAATGGTTTGGCCACCAGGGGCCATAGGTAGGCCTTAATTTTAGCTTCTGATGTATTTGCAGCGAAATATGAGCTTCTAAAATCTCGATTGAAAAACAAATGGTGGTGTTGACCGATATTACTCATGTCGACAAACCTTTTAGCGACATTTTCTTCTTGAAATAATGCATGGTTGTCAATATTTCTACTTCTAGAAGTCCAATTTGAAAAATTCCTTCTTTGTTGGATAGTGTTTCCGATGCGAAATGTTTTCCCTATAAATTAAAAATTTTTAAGTAAAACATAGACTTTTCACTAGGGAGCACAAAGGTAATTTGCGCTTTCTGCGTTATTTCTGCTTCTAAAACTCCGATTTGAAAAATTCTTCCTGTATCGCATACAATACCTGATGGAAAATATTTTAGACATAATTTCTAATGTTTGATAAAGAATGGTTTGTCCACCAGGGGTCATAATTGTTAATTTCTGCTTCTGATATATTTGTAGTAAAATCTGGGCTCCTGAAACCTCGACTAAATTTTTTTTTATTCTTGGACCGATAGTGCTCATATGGAAAATCCTTTTGATTATACTTTCTTCCAAAAATAATGCATGGTTTTCCCACCAGGTGACGTAAAGTCACATCTTATTTTTGTCGATATCTCTGTTTCTAACAGTCCGATTTGAAAAATTCTTTCTATGTTGGAGAGCGTTTCCGATGCGAAATGTGTTTCTCATAAAAATTCATGTTTTTCTTAACGCACAAGTCTGCAACCAGAGGGCGTAAGCTTACGATTCTGTTTACAGCAATATCTGAGGGATTAAAAACCCGGTTGAAAAACTTCTTTCTTCAGTCAGATCTATTGTTTTCCATGCCGGTTCCATTGACTTTGAATAGCTTTGATGAATTTTATTTGCGTCAGAAGGGATTCAAAAGACGTACTTATTACACTTGCAAATTCGGTGTCGTCTTTCTTGTTTGGACTTGTAGACACGTTTTGATTTCCTTTTGCGATTTTCTTTTTTCAGCGTGAGCCACTTTTCATGAAGTTTCTCCAATTTCTTTATACAATCCTTTTCATGGTGAATGGGAATATGGGCCTTTTCCCAAAACACAGCAGTTTCCTTAACAACAGCCCTACAACTCTCACGTATTGTCTTCGTCAAGGTTTATATAGGCAAGCTTGTTTCTGGAACTGTACAGAATTTTTCAACTATATGAAATAAAAATATAAAATAGATATTACCTTATTTATGTGGAGTATTTGATTGACACTTAAGTCAAATAAGACAAGAGAAGGTGAATGGAGAAGTCAGGTGATGGGGATAATACGGTAAGTGAATATTTCAACTGACTTAAGCGACCTCTAAATATAGTCAGATCTGCCTGAAACTTTACACAAAATATTTTTCGATACGGTAGAGCAACATAGGAGGGTCAGAAAACAACATTTCAAAACTTAAAAAAAAAAAAACGACCACCCTAATGTGCACGTTTATAAGAATTTAATCCAAAATCCTGTGACGTCGGTAAACAGTGCTGGTACTAATATCAGACCCTTTTGAACGTAGAAAGGCCTTGATTTTCTTGCACGATCTCCTTGGAGAACGTATAACTATTCGCCTTATGGTATTGCCATCACGTGCAGTTGTTTACTTGGACATCCACTTCTCTTTCGGTTGCTAAATTCACCAGACAGAGGCTATTCTAGGTATATGTGCAGGTTTATGAGACTTTAATCCAGAATCTTTGCTAAGACGTCGGGAAACAGTGCTGGTACTAATATCAGACCCTTTTGAACGTAGAAAGGCCTTGATTTTCTTGCCCGATCTCCTCGGAGAACGTATAACTATTAGCCTTATGGTATTGCCATCACGTGCGGTTGTTTTCTTGGACATCCACTTCTCTTTCGGTTGCTAAATTCACCTGACAAAGGCTATTCTAGGTATATGCGCAGGTTTATGAGACTTTAATCCAGAATCTTTGCTAAGACGTCGAGAAACAGTGCTGGTACTAATATAAGACCCTTTTGAACGTAGAACGGCCTGGATTTTCTTGCACGATCTCCTCGGAGAACGTATAACTATTAGCCTTATGGTATTGCCATCACGTGCGGTTGTTTTCTTGGACATCCACTTCTCTTTCGGTTGCTAAATTCACCTGACAAAGGCTATTCTAGGTATATGCGCAGGTTTATAAGACTTTAATCCAGAATCTTTGCTAAGACGTCGAGAAACAGTGCTGGTACTAATATAAGACCCTTTTGAACGTAGAACGGCCTGGATTTTCTTGCACGATCTCCTCGGAGAACGTATAACTATTTGCCTTATGGTATTGCCATCACGTGCGGTTGTTTTCTTGGACATTCTCTTCTCTTTCGGTTGCTAAATTCCTCTGACAGAGGCTATTCTAGGTATATGTGCAGGTTTATAAGACTTTAATCCAGAATCTTTGCTAAGACGTCGGGAAACAGTGCTGGTACTAATATCAGACCCTTTTGAACGTAGAAAGGCCTTGATTTTCTTGCCCGATCTCTTCGGAGAACGTATAACTATTCGCCTTATGGTATTGCCATCATGTGCGGTTGTTTTCTTGGACATCCACTTCTCTTTCGGTAGCTAAATTCACCTATATCTCAATATTTCATGACCGTATTATGAACAGCAGTCTTTCTCACATTCACCTTTCTACTTATGTCACGTTCGGAGTGTCCTTAATGATATAAAGTCATTATCTGTGCCCCCTTATTAACACTTAATGACGCTTTTTGCCCATTTTTCTCTATATAGAAAATATGTGCAAAACCTCTCACCATGTAAACCAGAAGCAAACTGGTGCTCGCACGCTTCCCCTGACTCTATCATCAGTTGTAGATGATGCAACACCTACAGAAAGTTGAGTAATACAGACAGTAGCTGACGAAAAATACCAACTGATGGTCTTACACTTTTGTAAACGACTGTAGAATTCGTAATAGTTTCTCAAAGTGTGTGTTGAGTATTTTTCAATCATCTAATAACATATTTTATAAAACTTTCTGTTACACCTGGGTGGTTTCCAGAAAAATATTTCTGAGTCGACGTTGTGGATAACTTAATAACATATGGACAGATAACCGAAAATACACAGTGCATCTGTTACGTAATGGGACTGACTTAAAAAAGAAACAAACGGTGAAACACATGTGTCCGGAAGGCATGTTTCTCTGATACTTTATTTATCAGCTATCAGGTGGCAACAGCGTCAGCGCCAGAATTGCGCAGATTATTACTTACGTTGTGCATGACGTCATTCGATGGAAGGACATTGTTACTGCTTTGTCATCGAGCAGAGAGCAAACATCAGGTTCTATCTGAAAATTGGTAAAAAGGCATCGTAGACAGTTGGATTGTGCACGGGACTAATTACCTATCTTGTGCACGAATATTCAGCGGCGTGCAAGGTTAGGCTGGAAGACAGCGTACAAGGTTAGGTTTTTGGAAAATGACGTCAGACCATGTCTCCCGATTTCAACCCACATGTCTGAACTCATTGAGAAAGTTCGAGAAAGGATAAAAAGTGATCGTTGTGTGACCTTCAGGATGCTGGAAGGTGATATACACTGGTGTGCAAAAATTAAGGACGAAGAGGAGAAATTAGCATAACAGCGGAACAAGCCGGCAAAACGAACCGAAAGACCATTCAGGAGATAGACTAGGGTCCGGTACGGTAAGACATGCGCATATACGCAGCATAAAGTAGGAGGGGGGCGAGTGTCGGAAGGGTATAAAGCACACGGGCGGAGTACGCTCAGCAATTCGGTAAAAACTATTGCACGGTGTACATCGGTTGGAACGACGTCGAGTTGCTGCCACCGTGTGACATGGCCAGCAGGCATTTCAGTAGACGACATCTGGATGACTTTACCAGAAGTCGCGTCATTGGGAAGTTGGAAGAAGATCGAAGTGTGACTAGTGTGGCCGAGGAGTTCGGGATCGCTCGCAGCATCGTTTCACGAAATTGGAGAGCATTTTAAACGACAGAAACAGCTGTCCGAGAGTTTAACAGTGGTCGTCCACGAGCAACCACGGCGGCGGACGATCGGTATATTGTCTTATAGGTGAGAAGAGACAGACGGCAGACAGCGGGAGAAATCGCAAGGCACATGCAACAGACAACTGGGCGTCCGTTATCGGGTTTTACCGTGGCCAAGAGGCTGCACAAAGGTGGTCTATTTGCACGACAACCAGTACGGTGTGTGACATTAACGCCTGCTCATCGGAGACGGCGGTTTCTGTGGTGCCAGGAACACAAGAACTGAACACATCATCAATGGGGTCGAGTTCTCTTTACGGATGAGAGCTGATTTAGTCTGACGAGTAACTCTGAACGTATACACATCTGAAGAGAGCAGGGAACACGCAATCACACCTCCAACATCATCGAAAGGGACCGGTTTGGAGGTGGCGGAGTTCTCGTTTGGGGCAGTACCATGCTTGGTAGCCGTACTGACCTCCACATCAGCCAATGAGGTTCAGTCACTGGTGTCCGCTATTGTACCGAGGTTTTTCTGCCTCACGTGCGTCTGTTTAGAGGTGCTGTGGGTCCTGAGTTCCTCTTCATGGACGACAACGCTGCACCTCATCGTACAGTGGCTGTCGCAGAGCTGTTGGAAAGTGAAATTATTCAACGCATGGATTGGCCCGCAAGGTTCCCGGACCTAAATCCAATCGAACACGTGTGGGACCTTCTCAGGAGACACTTGGCAGCACGTCACCAGCCGCCAGCAACGATTCCGCAGCTGCGATTGGCGCTATAAGAGGAATGGGCCGCGATGCTTCAACAGCTCCTTTACAACCTCGTCCTCAGCATGGACAGACATTGTAAATCCTGCAACCCAGTCAGGGGTGATCATATCCCCTCTAAAGACTGGATTTTTCTTGGCAGCCGCCTGTCACATGGACGTTTCTGTCTTCTCTTCAGTTGTGCTCGAAGCTACCTTTTCAATAAAGTGCCTTTGTATCCTTTGGATTCCTTGTTCGGACGGTTTTACTCACTTGTCCCATATTCTTTCATCTTGCGGATCATATGGCATGATTTGAGTCCATGTGGAGTACTTCTGCACGACGTAACATTCGAAAAACCGTCTCGTCCCTAATTTTTGCACGCCAGTGTACCTTGAGAATGCTTCGTATTAATATGGAGACGATTCCTCAAATGTCAGAGCAAACTTTTGGGGGGGGGTTGTTTTCGTTTTGTTCCACATGCTTTGTCAGACGATCAGAAACATGAACGATTATAGTACGCAGAAGACGTCCTGGAAATTTCAGAAAGAATGCAGAATTTCCTCCAAGATATTGAGGCAGGTGGCAAGACATGGTGTTTTCGTTATGATCCTGAAATGAAGCGTCATAGTGCTCAGAGTTGCCACAGTCAACCAAAGGAAAAACGATCAGGTTTTAGATGACCAAAATCAAGACAATGCCGGTGCGCATTTATGACAGCAAGAGTATCCTGCATCACGAGTTCATTCCTGAAGGTACAAATGTCACTAGCAATGTTTACACTCTCATTTTGGAACGCTTGATGAAGAGGATTATTCGCATCACGCCTGAGTAGAAAGCACGAAATGGTTTCTTCTTCACGATAAAGCACCCTCACCTAGAGCAAAGAGTGTACAGGATTTTCTGGCACGAAAACAAGTTTTGTAGGATTGAAAACAGATATGTTACCGTCTGACCCATTTCCTTTTCTCTAAATAAATAAGCAAAAGGTATTCAAATCATTGAAGACATACAAAGAACTGTGACATCAGATCTTCACTCCATACCAAAATATGACCTCTGCAAGTCCTTTCTTTCGTTGGCTGATCATGTCACTTCTTGTATTAACAGAGGAGGAATGTACTTCGAATAAATATGAAGATATACAAAGAACTGTGACATCAGCTCTTCACTCCATACCAAAATATGACCTCTGCAAGTCCTTTCTTTCGTTGGCTGATCATGTCACTTCTTGTATTAACACAGGAGGAATGTACTTTGAATAAATATGAAGATATACAAAGAACTGTGACATCAGCTCTTCACTCCATACCAAAATATTACCTCTGCAAGTCCTTTCTTTCGTTGGCTGATCATGGCACTTCTTGTATTAACAGAGGAGGAATGTACTTCGAATAAATATGAAGACATACAAAGAACTGTGACATCAGCTCTTCACTCCATACCAAAATATGACCTCTGCAAGTACTTTCTTTCTTTGGCTGATCATGCCACTTCTTGTATAACAGAGGAGGAATGTACTTCGAATAAATATGAAAACATACAAAGAACTGTGACATCAGCTCTTCACTCCAAAACAAAATATGACCTCTGCAAGTCCTTTCTTTCGTTTTCTGATCATGCCACTTCCTGTATTAACAGAGGAGGAATGTACTTCGAATAAATATGAAGACATACAAAGAACTGTGATATCAGCTCTTCACTCCATACCAAAATATGACCTCTGCAAGTCCTTTCTTTCGTTTTCTGATCATGCCACTTCTTGTATTAACAGAGGAGGAATGTACTTCGAATAAATATGAAGACATACAAAGAACTGTGACATCAGCTCTTCACTCCATACCAAAATATGACCTCTGCAAGTCCTTTCTTTCGTTGGCTGATCATGACACTTCTTGTATTAACTGAGGAGGAATGTACTTCGAAAACATATGAAGACGTAAAAAGAACTGAGACATCAGCTGTTTACTCCATACCAAAATATGACCTCTGCAAGTCCTTTCTTTCGTTGGCTGATCATGCCACTTGTTGTATTAACAGAGGAGGAATGTACTTTGAATAAATATGAAGACATACAAAGAACTGTGATATCAGCTGTTCACTCCATACCAAAATATGACCTCTGCAAGTCCTTTCTTTCGTTTTCTGATCATGCCACTTCTTGTATTAACAGAGGAGGAATGTACTTCGAATAAATTTGAAGACATACAAAGAACTGTGACATCAGCTGTTTACTCCATACCAAAAGATGACCTCTGCAAGTCATTTCTTTCTTTTTCTGATAGTGGCAGCTCCTGTATGAAAGCATCAGGAATGTACTTCACCAAAATATATTCCCGTAAGTTTTCCAGCTTTCCCATTTTTTTAAATTCAGTATCATTACTTTATTACCATTTACTAGCACAAATACAGGATGATTATAAACTTTGGTAACAATTTCTTTTTTTGGGGATCGCAGGGTACAGGAATGAAAACCTCTTCATTCTGTGCATTACATCATCAAGTTTCTTTGGGTATGATTGTTTCGTGCGTGGGAGATGAAATGGCAGCATATTAGTAGCGTAAGCAAAATGGCTGAGTTTAGTGAGTCAGAGAATGCACTGTGCGTATTTTTGTTTAACCCTTTAACAACCGTAACGCCCAAACCGTCCGTACATACAAACGACCATAGTCGCCCGAAACGCCTGCCCAGGGTCAGTCAGATTTCCTACTCTTTCTTGGACGACGTATGAAGCATCAGCTGGAGTCACCTTCAGTCACTAATGTCATTGTTAAACAAAAAATGGCAATCAAGTGACAGTTTCGGGCGTTACGCTATTTAGAGTGATACAAGATTTTTGGGTCATGGTCGTTAAAAGGTTAACGAAGTGCGTATTGTGGTTTAGTCGACGATTGGAAAGGCGCTTTCTATTCCATAACCACAAATGCCTTCTATTGTGTAGGTAAGATGAATGGAAAAATAATTGCATGCATCTAGCAAATAACGTGTTGCTCCACCATGTGCCCTCACACCAGCAGCCAGATGTCTTGGTAAGGCCTAGGTGAAGTATTAAATTCACGGAGGTGCTGTTATATACAGCTACCTAATAACATGTTGCTATACCATTTGCCCTCACAACTCCAGCCAAACGTCTTGGTAAGAAATCAATGAGGTGTTGAAAACACGGAGGAGGTATATTTACATCTAGGCAATAACGTGTTGCTCCAGCTTTTACCCTCACAACTCCAGCCAAATGTCTTGGTAAGGACTCAATGAGGTGTTGAAAACACGGAGGTGGTATCATATACACCTACCTGATAGGGTGTTGCTCCGCCTTTTACTCTCACAATAACAGCCAGACGTCTTGGTAAGGAATCAATGAGGTGTTGAAAACACGGAGGTGGTATTGGATATACCTACCTGATAGGGGGTTGGCCCTTACAACAGCAGCCAGACGTCTTGGTAAGGACTCAATGAGGTGTTGAAAACACGGAGGTGGTATTGGATATACCTACCTGATAGGGGGTTGCTCCACCTTTTGCCCTTACAACAGCAGCCAGACGTCTTGGTAAGGACTCAATGAGGTGTTGAAAACACGGAGGTGGTATTGGATATACAGCTACCTGATAGGGTGTTGCTCCATCTTTTGCCCTTACAACAGCAGCCAGACGTCTTGGTAAGGACTCAATGAGGTGTTGAAAACACGGAGGTGGTATTGGATATACATCTACCTGATAGGGTGTTGCTCCACCTTTTGCCCTTACAACAGCAGCCAGACGTCTTGGTAAGGACTCAATGAGGTGTTGAAAACACGGAGGTGGTATTGGATATACCTACCTGATAGGGTGTTGCTCCACCTTTTGCCCTTACAACAGAAGCCAGACGTCTTGGTAAGGACTCAATGAGGTGTTGAAAACACGGAGGTGGTATTGGATATACCTACCTGATAGGGTGTTGCTCCACCTTTTGCCCTTACAACAGCAGCCAGACGTCTTGGTAAGGACTCAATGAGGTGTTGAAAACACGGAGGTGGTATTGGATATACCTACCTGATAGGGTGTTGCTCCACCTTTTGCCCTTACAACAGAAGCCAGACGTCTTGGTAAGGACTCAATGAGGTGTTGAAAACACGGAGGTGGTATTGGATATACCTTCCTGATAGGGTGTTGCTCCATCTTTTGCCCTTACAACAGCAGCCAGACGTCTTGGTAAGGACTCAATGAGGTGTTGAAAACACGGAGGTGGTATTGGATATACCTACCTGATAGGGTGTTGCTCCACCTTTTGCCCTTACAACAGAAGCCAGACGTCTTGGTAAGGACTCAATGAGGTGTTGAAAACACGGAGATGGTATTGGATATACCTACCTGATAGGGTGTTGCTTCATTTTTTGCCCTTACAACAGAAGCCAGACGTCTTGGTAAGGACTCAATGAGGTGTTGAAAACACGGAGATGGTATTGGATATACCTACCTGATAGGGTGTTGCTCCATCTTTTGCCCTTACAACAGAAGCCAGACGTCTTGGTAAGGACTCAATGAGGTGTTGAAAACACAGAGGTGGTATTGGATATACCTACCTGATAGGGCGTTGCTCCATCTTTTGCCCTTACAACAGCAGCCAGACGTCTTGGTAAGGACTCAATGAGGTGTTGAAAACACGGAGGTGGTATTGGATATACCTACCTGATAGGGTGTTGATCCACCTTTTGCCCTTACAACAGAAGCCAGACGTCTTGGTAAGGACTCAATGAGGTGTTGAAAACACGGAGGTGGTATTGGATATACCTACCTGATAGGGTGTTGCTCCATCTTTTGCCCTTACAGCAGCAGCCAGACGTCTTGGTAAGGACTCAATGAAGTGTTGAAAACACGGAGGTGGTATTGGAAATACCTACCTGATAGGGTGTTGCTCCACTTTTTGCCCTTACAACAGGAGCCAGATGTCTTGGTAAGGACTCAATGAGGTGTTGAAAACACGGAGGTGGTATTGGATAAACCCACCTGATAAGGTGTTGCTCCACCTTTTACTCTCACAACAGCAGGCAGATATCTTGGTGAGGACTCAATGAGGAGTTGAAACACGAAGGTGGGTGCTATTGCCGCATATAAAGCGAGGATCGCTTGTCATAGAGCACACACACTTGCGGGTTAGGTTTGCCGGGATCGAACATATATTTGCAATTCGTCCCACCAATTATGAATGAGGTTGAGATCCAGCGATAGATAATGCCTTTGGAATATCTAAAACTCACTCGAATGCTTTTGGAGACAATTGGCCGTCACTCAGAAATCCTGTATGCCGTTGTCCTGTCGAAAGATAGCGTCATGATTCGGGAAGAGAATCGTTACAAAAGGAAGTACACGGTCGTCGAGGATGTTTACATACCGGTTGCCATTAACGAAAGTATCGATCGGTACGTGGTACCCCAGATGCCCATGTAAACACATTCGAAACTGTTACACCCCTTCCACCTTCCCGTAGGACCCTAACTTGGCCAGCGGGTTTCTTCGCTTCACGAGGTTTAGGTCATCCTATCGCCGTGTAAAAGTTGAAACCGTGATTCGTCAGACCAGATGAGGTGTTTCCAGTCCTCCACTTGCGATTGGCCATGACAAACTTCAATTTAATCTTACTGCGCCTTGCAGTCAGGAAGGGGCCACAATGTAAACACCGACTGCCGTAGGTTTTGTTTTCCATGGTACGACGATTTGGTTTTGTGCGGAAGACTGTTGAAGCCTTTTCATTAAATTCCTACGCTATCCTCTCCACCGTTGCCAAGCAATTATTGTAAGGATGCAGGACAGTCTGAGCTCACGTCTAGAGTCATTTGCACTTTTACGGCCACATGTATCCTGTTAGTTGGAAGGTTTCCCATATTTCACTTAATCTCGATATACATATGCGACTGTCTGACGTGGGAATCCCAACAGTTCAGCAGTTATGGTGCTTGAAAAACAGGCCTTCCTCGTAGCTACTATCTTCCCACGGGCAAATTCACATCACGTTTTGTGCCCATGAATACTTTTCGGTGATTGGTTTCCATTGCGTAGAGACTTCCTCTATTTATAGGCAATGCCACTAACAGTGACTCACATGACTGAGCTCGGTTGGGCTGCTTCATCTTTATTATTTGGGTGTACATAACAATTTGTTCATTCAGCGTATGTAATGTAGTAGGAAACCAAGCTACGATATTTTCTGTTTGCAGATGTGATGTCGCTTTTAACCGGGAATTTTCTAAAAGACTATATTTGTACCAGAATGTATGAATTTTAAAGAAAAGAAATTTTCTATCCGATTCCTCTTTTGTTAAGTGACTTTCGGATGATGGTTGACACAGGAGAAGAAAAACGGTTCATGATGTTGAGCGTTCTTGTAAGGAACTTGTAAACAGTCACCTCCGGGAAAGAGAGAAGCATCTTGCTTGTATTTAGAAGGTAGGGAAGTTTAAAGGCGTGAGAAAAATACAGACGGGAAGGCTGGGGCCAGGTTAGGAGAAAGATTAGTGAAGAAAGAAAAATGATAGAAGAAAGGCTACTGGAAGATGGACGAAGAGATAAAAAACAGAAATAAGAGCTTGCGTTAAAATGGACGGAGAGAGAAAATATATTGGAGAGATCTTGAAATAAGAGGAAGGAGAGAGATGAAAGAAAAGGGTGAGTTTGGGATAAAAGGGTGGAGAGAGAATAGAAAACGAAGTGCTTGCAATATGAGGACGGGGAGAGAAAGAAGAGGAGGATGAGTGTGGGATAAAAGGACGGATAGAGAAGAAAAAGAACATTGAAATTGCATAAGAGGATGGAGAAAAAAATAGAAGGGAGAGCTTGGGGTAAGATCAACGGCTGCAGCAGAAAGAAAAGGGTAAGCTTGGAACAAAAGGACAAAGAGAAAAGAGAAGGAATATGAGTTTGGGGTAAGAGGACAAAGAGAGAAGGAAGAGAAGGGTGAACTTGAGGTAAGAAGAAAAAGAGAAAAGAAAGAGAAGGGTCTGCATGGTGTAAGATGGGCAAAGAGAGAAGAATGAGAAGGAAGGAATTTGGGCATGATCAACGGAGAGAGAAAAAGAGATGAGAGAACTTGCATAAAATGAACGGAGAGAAAGAAACAAAATGCGAAGGAGAGGAGATTGGAAAGAAAAGATAAAGAACATAAAGAGATACTTTGGGGAAAGAGATACAGAAGGGCAAGAAAGAATGGGGATGGATAGGAGTAAGGGGAAAGGTGAGATAAGACACAGCGAAGAAAGTCAGGAGAAAAGAAGCGAAGAAAGCAAAAAGAATGGGGTTTGACCAAGAGAGAAGGAAGAGAAGAAAGAAAGAGAAAGACTGCGGAAAGAGATTGCGAAAAACAGAGAAAAAGGGAGGTTCCGTAAATAAAGTTTCATATATATGGCAGAAGGGGTTAAAAGGCAGAGGGAAAAGCTGTAAGATACAAAGAAGAGGAAAGAAGGAGGGAACAGAGAGGGAAAGACGAACAAAGAGAGAGAAAATAGGGAGATGGGAACGAGGATGGGCGAGAGGTCGGGAAAAGATATGCAGTCAGAGAAACGTGGTAGAAAGGAAGTTTAATAAAAGCGAAAGGCAAGAAAAAGAAAAAAAGAATTGAGATGGAGAGAGAAGTTGGTTGCAGAGAGAAACAGGACATGGGGAGATGGTAGAGGCGAAGATAGCGAGAGAGAGAGAGAGAGAAAGAGAGGGAGAGAGAGTGTAGGATGGAGAGAAAGAGAGAGAGAGAGAGAGAGAGAGAGGGAGAGAGAGAGTATAGGATGGAGAGAAAGAGAGAGAGAGAGAGTGGAGAACTGATAAATTCGGAGAGAGACTGAAGAAGAGTAGACAGAAATGAATTCGATTGTGATACATAAAATTGATTAGAAAAAAAGAGAGAGAGAGAAAGATAGGTTTAGATATACGTACTCTACTGCGCTCGTTGAAAAGCGTTTCGTTTTCGGATTTATTCGTCAGACAGAAGCTTATTTTAGCTTATATAGGTCAGAAGCAAATACATTATCCTTTCTAGTAATAAGTAATTGCATCATGTTATGGCTTATTTTTGGAACTAAACAGTATTATTTTCATGGAGGAAATGATTACTGATTTTGTAACCGGGTTGTATTTCTCTCTCTTTTTTTCATTTTTTGCAGAAGGCGGCTTTGTCAAAAGATTATCTTCGTGCAACTGAACAAATGTGACCTCATTTTATATTATATACTGTAAGAACATTATTTCTATTTGCCTTATTGAAATTCGGATTCGTTTTTCTTGATCTAGCTACCCTCTATAAAAAACAATCTGTTACGACCGTTTAATCAGTGGAAAACGAAGACGTAAAGGGCACATTATTTTCCACCAAGTTTATAGCCAAAATAATATGCAGGAATCCACTTTTAAATGAAAGGTGTGACGTGTCTGCAGCGCAGGACGCACGTGAGATAAAGGCAGATAGCAGTGAGAGCACATGTCCGCCTAGCTTAGTTGGGAGAGCGACTGACTCCGGAGTGAGGTGACCAACGTGGAAACTCCGGAGACAAACTTTAACCACAGCAGCACGCGAACAATTCACAAACTGCGTTGTTTCAGAGATACTGCCACCCTTCCCCCGAAAGCCGATAATCATCCCTATTTGCAAATCTGATAAATCGCTCCTTTTATCCATGACAACAACGAGTGATATGTTTTCAGAATGCCTACAGCACACCTTATATAACCTTCAAGCCAGCTCACGACATGTGCCTTCTTTCATTGACTACGCGCTGTTGACGTCAAAAGTAGGAGTTGGTCACAATATTGTGACTCGACTGTGTATGTATAATTATGCATAATTATAAATTGAGTTTCCAATTCATATTTCAAAGCCGATTTGTCCGGATCAAACATTTTTTGACCCAATTCCAACTCTTGTTTCTGATTCCGTTCCGTCTAGAGTTACAGCTCTAAAACCTGAAATGAAACAATGATAGACCCGCATAGCATAGAATATTTCGTGTATGTTACAAGTACGTAGCACTGAAACATTGAGACTTTTCAGATACGTTGCGCAATGAAACAGTAATGTTTCAGAAAACTTACGGTTACGCCAAAATGTCCTCAAACGTTACATAACTTTAAAACATAGCCGATACGTTACCGTGAAAGGTCTGTGTAACTTCAACATACCAACTTCATGTTACTGTTACGTATTTTAAAGATATTCGTAACTTCTTTACATTACTGTTACGTATTTAAAAGATATTTACGACGTCATCATATTACTGTTACGTATTTGAAAGATATTTATGACGTCATCATATTACTGTTACGTATTTGAAAGATATTTATGACGTCATCATATTACTGTTACGTATTTACTACGTTGAACATTATAGTTTTAATAAACTTTGTAAAATCACAATAAAAAATATTACACTCGACAGCTGTTTCAAAAGCAACAACAGTCGTATTACGAGATGTTTACATTTTCACGGGTTCAACGCAGTCCGCTGTCCATTGGGAACAGTGGCGGTGTTTATATATTGATAAAAAAAAATTAAAATAGGTCCCAAATGAAGGTGTCAAACTTGTATTATACGTGTGGAATAGACTATATTTCAGCGAAAAAAAGAAAGAAAATCAAATTCGCCATTTCTCTTAATTCCTGGCAATATGAAATTTATCAACTTCAAGTAAAAAAAAAACATGCTGGTATGGTATCATCATCATCATCATTGTCAACCATTATCAATCCACTGCTGGACGAAGGTCTCCCCAAGTTTCCTTTACAACGGTCTGTCTTGTGCCAGTCTCCTCCATGTCACCCCTGCATACTTTCGAATTTCATCCACCCATCTCCCATGTGGTCTTCTTCTGGGTCTTTTCCTGTCCCTTGGAATCCAATCTAAAATTTCGGCTGTCCATCGATGATCTGTCCTTCTGGCAGTATGTCCAGCCCATTGCCATTTCAGGGATTTAACTCTGATCATGATGTCTTCCACTCTTGTCATTTTTCGGATCCACGAGTTCCTCTTCTTATCTCTCCTGGTTACACCAAGCATGCACCTCTCCATGCTACTTTGAGTTGTCTGCAGCCTTTGTATGTCTCTTTTAGCTAAGGTCCACGTCTCTGCACCATACGTAAGCACTGGAAGGATGCATTGATCAAACACTTTTCTTTTAAGACATAATGGCATATTGCTCTTGAAAATTATGCTGTTTCTTCCAAAAGCTCTCCAGGCAAGTTTTGTACGCCGATTAATTTCTTCATCAATGTGACCCTCACTTGATATCTGCTGTCCAAGATAAACGTACGTGTCTGTTATCTCCAGTTTTTCTCCATCAATCGATAAATCTTCATTTCTTGTAAAAGCATTGAACATCACTTTTGTCTTCTGAAAGTTCATTTTTAATCCCACTTCTTTACTCTTGTCAGCAAGTTCCTGGATCATACTCTGCAGCTCTGATGGGCTAGTTGCAAAAATGACTACATCATCAGCAAAACGAAGGTGGGATAGATAATCTCCATTAATCTTTATCCCCTTGTTTTCCCAGCTCAGTGACTGAAAAACACCCTCCAATGTGGCATTAAAGAGCTTCGGAGATATGGTGTCACCTTGTCTGTTATGGTATACTAATACAAAAACATGGCCATCTACTTAGATTTTATAAAATACTTTTTAGAATTTAAAAATTATAACAATCAAAATAAATATTTACTTTCAGATGATCTTGAATCACAAAAAAAAAAGATAAAAAAAGGATGAAATATTAAATCAACTAGCAACCTAACTCGAGTACGACAGTATCACAAAAGAATATCCCAGTAACACCTGGAAATGCGACTACGAGAGTGCTTCGGTGAAATGGCATAAATGCACATGCGCGTACACTCCTTTGCCAAACCAAAAATCTTAAATATCACCAGAATTGTAACATCAAGGCAGCAATTAAACTGAAGAGCAGGTGAATTAGAGATATCTGTCTAGTAACGTGTAGCACCACTTTTTGCTCTGATGACGACGGCGATGCGTCTGTGCATGGACTCGACAAGACACCGGAAGCGTTGGGAAGCCATACAGATCCACGACCCCTGAACAAGCTCCCACAGTTCACGAAAATTTCATGGAGGGTGGTCAGAGCCTCGAACATCTCTCTCGATGACATCCCAGATGTGCTTCAATGGGATTGAGGTCAGGTGACCTAGCTGGCCAAGGAAGCGAGGTCACGTCGGTGAAGTGTTCATTCAACCATTCGGATACAACTCGGGAGCTGCATCGTCTTGTTGCAGGATGAGGTCCCCAGTGGGATGTAGAAGACGCACTAACGGGAGCAAATGGTCGTTCAGGATATCCCGGTAACGTTGACGTGTGAGGAACGATGTCACACGTACCAGGGGTTTCATTTCAGTCCACGTAAACAGTCCCAAGACGAGAATGCCACCCCCACCAGCTTGAAGAGTACCCTGCTGGCTAGAAGGATCCATCGGTTCATGTGGTTTGCGACGTACTCGTATCCTGCGATCCGCATGTACAAACGTGAATCTCGACTCATCAGTCCAGGCAACATTTTCCCACATTTCTAGGGTCCAGTGGCTATGTTCCCGCGCCCATGCTAATTTTTGCACCCTGTTATGTGCAGTCAGCAGCGGTACCCTCGTGGTACGATGGCTTCTGTGCCCCATAGCGAGGAGATGTTTCTGGATGATGTAGCTGCTTACACGTTTTTATGCACCAGCGTTAAATTTCCGAGGGATTTCTTGCACTGTGGCCCGCCTATCCGCTGTTACAATGCGAGCTAGCCGACGATGACCCCGCTCATCCACACGCTGTTGTCCACGGCAGTTGACCCTTGCAGGAATGGTTTTACCGGATTCGATGTACTCACGGTGCACCCGTGACACAGTGGCTCGTGAAAATCCCAGTGCCTGCACGATTTCCGAGATGGAGTGACCCATTCGTCGGGCCACGACAATTTTCCAACAATCAAATGTTCTTAGATCCTTCGTCTTACCCATACTGCGTCCGACTCTTACTGATTCCCGTCGCATCACTTTACAGGGCCGCCCACAGCGCCACATTTGCATAACGCTAGCTGTCTCTAATGCAATTGCTCTTCAATGTATGTACAATGGAAGCTATAAAAACAGTAGTATCGGTAAATGCTATTTTTAACGTAAGCGTAATGTGCGAAGAGTTCCGAAATAGATGTTGCTGCAACGTAATTGTAAGATGTCTCTGAAAGTGTAACGAAAATGAGAGATTGTAACGTTATTGATACATGTCTGAAATGATTTGTGCTGTATGGAAGACTTACAAGTCGTTTGAGTCTCATAGCAGACATCCTGTATTTCAATATCCTTCGTGCTGGAAGCGGAATTCCGTTCAGCTCAACGGTCATAATAAACTCTTCTCACAATGTGTATCTAAGATTAACTATCACAAGCTTTCCACTTTTTAAAACAGAAAAGAAGTAAAGGTACTATAAAAGTTTATTTTAAAAGCTTATTTATCTGCATTAATTTAGTCTCTGCCAGTTAATGGGATTAGGTGCAAATACGAAGTCTTCTTAATTAATTCCGGTTCTCTTACGTTTTGAAGTTTTCCATTATCCGATTTACACAGTGCGTCAAAGAATTTTTAAGACTGGCGCTAGATTTCAGCCAAAGGTGGCGCCACCAGCGTAATCGCGAATGCGTTATAAACTAAGACCATCTGCTTGCTTTCTGCCAAAAGCACTGCGCAGTTGTTAAAGTAACTCAAACGAAACGGCCGTTCATTAGGGAAGTAAAATTTTTTTCATGTTGAATTATTAAGATGGAACAAAGGGCTGTTATTAAATTTAACGCAAAACTTGGTAAAAGAGCCTCGGAAACGTACCAAATGATGAAACGAGTTTACGGTGAGTTTTGTTTAAGTAGATCAAATGTTTTCCTGTGGCACAAACGTTTTTTGGACGGAAGAGAGACGCTAGAAGATGACAAGCATACCGGAAGACCAAGTTCATCTAGGACACCTGAGATTATTGAAAAGGTACGCGATTTCGTGGCAAACAATCGACGTGCGTCACTAAGAATGATGGAAGAGTCTTTAAACATCAACAAAAAAATGATTCGAACCATCCGGCATGAAGATTTCGGCAAAACAAAAGCCTGTGCTAAATAAGTTCCACACACGTTAACCAATGAACAAAAATCAAGGAGAAGTGCACATTGCAGGGACATGATTTCAGCCGCTGAAAATGATCCAAATTTCTTAAAATGGATTGTTACTGGTGATGAAACATGGTGTTTTCGATATGATCCTAAAACAAGGCAACAAAGAGCGGAATGGAAGTCAAAAACTCGCCATAAGCCAAAAAAACAAGAAAAGTTCCATCGAAAATCAAACCAATGCTTATTACATTCTTCGATATTAAGGGTATTATCCAAAAAGAATTTGTTCCAAGTGGACAAACAATTACTGGTGAGTTTTATTTAAATGTTTTGAGGCGTTTGATGGGCAGAATTTGTCGCATTCGTCCAGAATATCGAGATGAAAACCGTTGGTGTCTGTTGCACGATAATGCACTTAGTCACACCTCACTTCTTGTTCGTAGATTTTTGGCAAAAAATAACGTCTGTGTGTTAAATCATCCACCGTATTCACCTGATTTAACACCCTGCGACTTTTCTTTATTCCCAAAACTTAAAATGACGTTAAAAGGGTGTTATTTTGATCACATTTCGACCATACAAACAGCTTCGACGCGTGCTTTGGAGGCGATTCCGCAAAGTGAACTGGAACAGGCATTCGAATCATTATTAAATCGCTGCAACAAGTGTATTGAAGCCGGAGGGACTTATAACCAAAACAAATTATAATTTCTTGTTTCTATTTCATTTTACAGACCCAGTCTTAAAAATTCTTCGGCGCACTGTGTATAGTCCGTGGGAGGGCACATTTTTCTTCCGGACGGATAGAAAGCAAAAGAAAAGAAAACGTAGACGTCAAAGGCAGATTTTTTTACTAACTGTTAAAGAGGCACTTTAATTCGAGATTTGGAAAGTACGGTTGCTTTACCTAATCAGAATTATGAGTTAAGAAGGTTACCGTTTCCGTTTCCTTTTTATCACTTCGTATTTGTACTTAATATAAAAATATGTGTCTTCCCCGAAGTAACATGCGGCGATCTAGAAGTTAGGAAAATTTCTTAAATAAACAGAAGTACATTGATTTTAAAACAGAGATTTACTCGTTTTAAACCCTGAAGAAAACGCAGATGCCCCATTTCTATACTACCATAAGTGAATTAAATAAAGCTAATTTTAACTGCACAACAACTGTGTGTAATCTAGCATACAGTGGCGGATATATCTGGGGGTAACAGAATCGACCCCCCTTCCTCACGAATTTTCTTCTCTTTAAATTGCCAGGATATTTTTTGTGAAATTATAGTAATGCTGAGATTCAATGAATAAAATACGCGATTACATCATTGTACAATACAAATTTGGAAAATGTGGATTCGCTTATTGGTGTAAATTTCGCATGAATGGTGAGTCAGATTATATCCGAAAACTTGAAAATTTCGTCGTCCTGGGGCGGGAACAGAACTCGTGTCTCCCGGTTAGCGCAAGAGTATGCTAACCACTACACCATCCAGAACGACCAAGTTTCAACTTATCAACTAATTTGAGCATAACCATCACAGGATTCACTAGTCAAAGCAAACGGCCTCCGGATTTGCAATATATGAATGAATCGAACCCGCGCCTCCCGGATACTAATCACTACACCTCCCAGAACGACCAAGCTTCATGTTTCCGGTTAATTTGAATACAACAATCACAGGATTGGCTTGTCGAAGCAACCGGCCTCTAGATTCGCAATAAATCGAACCCGCGTCTCCCGGATGGCGTCTGAGTATGCTTACCACTACACTACCAAGAACGACTAAGTTTCATGTTTCCGGTTAATTTGAATATAACCATCACGAGATTCGCTTCTCGAAGCAAACGGTCTCCAGATTCGCAATACATGAATAAATCGAACCCCGTCTCCTGGATAGCGCCCGAGTATGCTAACCATTACACCACATAGAACGACCAAGTTTCAACTTTCCGATTAATTTGAATATAACCATCACAGGATTCGCTAGTCGAAGCCACCGGCATTCAGATTAACAATATATAATATACCTATTTACATCTTTTTACTTAGTGAAAGTTCCTTGCGAAATAGGCTGACGTTTTGTGTCAAGTAAGAGGCTAAATAAACGTGCTTAGAAGTTCTAACAGTCAAAACGTGAAACACTTCTATCCCAGGAGAAATAATGCGAAGAAGTTAACGCGCGAAGAATTATTAAGAGACTGGTGAGATTTTACCTTATGAGTACGAATATATTTCGAGTTCAGTCATAAACTGGAATTAATGGATGAATTATCTTCAAGTCCAAGAGATTTTGAGCAAAGATGAAATGGGGTAGTTATTTGCTTTGAGCGATAGATCGTGTTTGTATTTTAAGACAGAATAAGACAGAACGCTTCACGACGCACGGGGATTAAAGCGAGAATGATTTTGAAGAATCGTGTCCTTTAAAGGAAGTCGGCACGATTAAGATATTCGGTTGAAAAGAATTATAAATGATGTATATCTCATTCTTGTAGTATAGTTAGGGAATTAGGCAAATATTTTAAGCAGTGAATTGTGAGTGAAGATTAAGAGGTGCGTAACGTCGGGTCCCCAGCTGAATTACGTAACTATAAAAGCGAAACGGGAAAATAATAGTTAGGAAAACTTAGAAATAATGCATTACGGAAGAAGTTTTACAAAGTTACTTAGGTTTTTCGAAACGCATTTACTTTTGCGTTAATAGGGAATGAAATTTAATGTCATAGACAAAGAGAACAACTCATATAATTCAAAATGGCCACACACGGGGATGGAGTTACAGTGTATCCACAGCTAATTTTACGTAAAGAATTCATTAAGTTCTAAGCCTAACGTGCGAAGACAATTATTTTTTCAACAACGAAAATTTATGTTCTCACATAATCTCCCTTAACTTCGATTTACTTGTTATACCAATTTATGATATACACTATATTGACAAAAGGTCACCGGACACCCAGAAGAGAAAAACAACGTAGCATTTATTGACGTACATTTGTACGGTGTCAATCCATATTTTGCCTTAATGCTGGCACTGAACCTTCGAGACATACTTTCTACAAGGTTTTGGAAAACAGCGATGGGCATGCGCTTCCATTCAGCACATAATTCTGCCGCTAACTTTTGCTTAGTAGTAGGCCTTGGTTCCAAACTTCTTATGCAGCGCTCTAATTCATCTCATAGGTGATCTATGGGACTAAGATCAGGTCTGTGTGCTGCCCAGTCCACACACGATACGGAATTACACGCCATAACAGTCCTTACTTTATGGCTCGGTGCATTATCCTGCTGGTACCAACAAGGCTCGGTTCCATAGTATTGCCACAGATTTGGTAAGGCATAATTGTTCAGAATATCGAAGTAGACTTGCTAGATAACAGCTTTGTCCACGATAACCAATGGGCCGGGACCATACCACGAAAAACACCCCCACACGAGGACACTGCCAGCTCCAGACTTGACCGTAGGAACAGTACACTGTGGTAAATAGCGTTTCCCAGGCTGCCGACATACCACACACGACCATCAGGCTGATAAATTGTATATTTGGATACATCATTCCATAGGACCTGTTTCCATTGATTTACGGTCCACGATAAATGTTCTTTGCACCATGCTAAACGACAAGTAACATTCCGGGTGGAGATGAAAGACTTTTGAGCAGACCCACGACCACGGTAACCCATGGAATGATGTTCTCTGCGAATGGTACGTGTACATACCGAGGTTCCAGCATTTTTAATCACCTGTACACTGAGGTATTGTGCAGTACTCCGTTGATCACCTGTAACGACTCTCCTGAGACTTCGACGTCATCTTTCTTTGGTCTGCCGGTGCGTTTTGTTGCTTCAGACACGCAATGTGTCTTCCACTCATTCAGTACATTCAAAACAGTTGACTTGGGTATGTTTAGATGCCTCTCTGTTTCTCTTACGGACAACCTACTAATACAACACCCAACAATCTTTCCTTTCTCAAAGTCAGTTCCGCGACATTTTCACTCAACCTCACTGTGCGGTATGATCGCGGTCAGCTGCAAGCTTGTTTTTATACCATTTGTAGTTGTACCGCGTATCTTAACAACGCAACGGATCCGTTCATTTTCTTTAGAAGGCGTGTCCGGTGACTTTTGTTAATAGAGTGTATGATCACAATTGAAAAATTTGATTAAAATGTATTTCCATTATTCCTTATTGAAAAAGGCGTACATTTACGTTATTTCCCTTAATGCCTGGAGGACAGGAGGACATGGTAAGAAAAGATAGATATGTCCTGAGAAAGCCGGACGTCTGGTCATCGTGATCGGGGGTGGTCATTATTTTTTGCCTGAAATGTGCGTTTTCTTGTACCTAGAAAAGTGACAGCGTATTGTACAGGGTGTCGGAGAATTATTGGACACAGTACAAAATTATATAAAACAAAACATTAAACAGATAGAAAGAAACTGACTGTACTAACATACAGTGTAACTACGCAAGTTAATACATTTCGATGTGAGATCCCTTGGTTGCTCGTAGTACGTCCAAGCGATACTCGATTTCATGCCATGTATTGGCAAGCATCTGAGGAGTTATGGAATTAATATCAGCTGTGATACGCAGCTTCAGTTCCTGCAGATAAGTACAAGGCGTTTGATAGACACGATCCTTCACATAACCCCACAGGAAATAATCCAATGGAGTTAGATCTGGAGAGCGAGGATGCCACGGAATGGGACCACCACGCCTAATCCATCTGTGGGGAAGTGCTCATTTAGGCACTTACGGGCACACGTTGACCAATGCGGAGTCGCGCCGTCTTGTTAGAAAACGACGTTGTCATATCGTTTGATCTAGGCTATAGTGAAATTTTCTAGCATATCCAAGTAAATGTCACCATTTATGTTTTTTTTGCAGAAGAAGAAAGGGCAAATCACTTCTCTTTTTGATAGGGTACACACATTAACTTTTGGAGAATCACGTTCCAGTTCAATAGCATCATGAGGCGGTTCACTGCCTCATATCCTACAGTTGTGACGAATCACAATACCTGATACATGAAATGTGGATTCATCACTAAAAATTACAGTAATGAGAAAGTTTTCGTTGTTTTCCACTCGATTCAGCATATCCACAACGAAATCGTATCGTAGAGTGGGATCATTTACATGTCTGTTTTGCTCTATTCGAATTTTATAAGCATGGAACTTTAATTTCTTGTGCAAGATATCGTGAACTGTCGATTTCGGAATGCACAGTTCCGAACGGATTTCCTGGGGCTTCTTCGGAAACTTTCATTAGCTTGGTCAACCGTCTCACCGCTGACGCTAGGCCTACCGGCTCCTCCACGATGTTCCACATTGCCAGTTTCTATAAACTGCTCCATCCACCGCTTAATTGAATTGGTTGACGGAGGATTACAACCATACTCTAAACGGTACTTTCTTTTAACTTTAATTCCTTAAGCCATAACACACAAATCGCCTTCTGCTGTACGGATGACATGACTACTGATTGCGGATTTCTCATACATTCTTCATCAGGCCACACCTAGCGCCATCTATCGGATTCTGGGAATAACAATTCTGCAAAACAAAAATATAGAAACCGTGTCAGTAATATGTGACATAGAAAAACAGACAATGCTGATAGTTTTTTTGTACATAATTTTGTAATGTGTCCAATAATTCTCGGACACCCTGTATATCCGAGCTCTTTTCTCTTCTGCATGAACATGTATCCACATGTTAACGCAGAAAAGGAAAGAGCTCAGATAACAAATGTTTTAAAGACGGTAGTAAAGCGAGAGTTTTTAGCTCTCATAAATGACCAAAAACCGTGACGTATTTCTGGCTTTCAGAGAATAAACTGTAAATATTCGCCACGATGGAATTTAAAAGCGCTGCACGTTGACAAAGAAATTACTATAAACTTCTCGGAATTACTGAGCTCGCCATTTGTAAGCCATGACAGGCTTCGAAAATGGACCTAGTCTCCATGTTTTTTGAATGAAGAAAATTTATCTTCGATTAATGTTCCTAAACCTTGGGGTATCAAAACAGCAAAATCACTTGTAGAAGAGTTTATGAGGAGCCTTCAGCGAGCGGGGATTTGAGGATATTAGCATAAAAATACCATTTTAGACTTGAGCTCATAAAAAATGGAGAAGAATGACTAATATACTTCGACTTTCGTTTTATAAAGTACAATATTTTTGGACTTAATTTCTTACGCTTCTGTAACACACGCTTACACGGCACTTCCTCGCGTCTTCCTATTAACTGTAACACGATGTAAGTTTTTTGAAGCGTTTTGCAGGACGGGCATATTTCTCAGATAGAAAATCAGCACTTTAGCTCCATGTATTAAATTCCGAAAAACAAAATATATACTTTGATCTCCATTGTACGAGCGAGACTACATTTCCATAGCATTTTGTTGCTTAAGACGTTAAGAATTTTTATTTCGATGCCAGTTAAGGAACCCGCAGTTACCCGGATTAAAAAAAAATGCGTCAACTAATTTTAATGCCAGCGTTTTCTTGAAATTATGTATGAACAGGATACATTGACACTAAACCATACTCTGACGTGCCTGCTTCGCAGGACGCACATGAGATAAAAGCAGATAGCAGTGAGAGCACGTGCTAGTATAGTACAGTGGAGAGCACTCTGAGCTACGGAGCCGAGAGTTGTGAGTTCAAACTCCGCCCCTGTTAATAAAATGGTGCAGAAATTTACTTCGTCATATTGGCGCCCGAATTTCAGGGATGATCTGGCTGATAGGTTTCTCGCAATGGTGTGATGTTCTTTCCACACCGAGAGACAGGAAAAATGGAAGTCCCTTCGTCAGTGCTTCGAAAAATAAATCAGTGTGATGGTTACGTTCCACACACCAAATTATCTGGGATTTCTCAAATGCATGCTCTTCATCGGAAGACTACCTACAGCGACACATGATCCCGACCCTCCTTCGGGGAGGGGGGGGTGACGCGCCTTATCCGCAGGACGTACATGAGATAAAGGCAGATAACATGCCAGTTGTATTCAACTTAATTCTCGGCCCCTAACCGCAAGCGATCATAGAACGTCACTGAATGTACAAAATACACTATCTACCAACAAGTAATTGGACACCCCTGCAATTGACGATATCTGCGGTCCTGATACACGTCACGGCCGCCGCCGTTGAATATCGCGTGGAAATCAACAACGCAACCAGTCGCATGCAAGATGCCACGCAGTTCGGAACTCTCTGATTTCGAGAAAAGGAGTAATCGTCGGGTATCACAGAAATAGCCGATCCATACGGGACATGTCCAGCGAGTTGAAGTACCCAAAATCGAGAGTGGCCTACGTGATTGGTAAGTGGAAGATGAGAGGAGACTGTCGTAATGTGCCCCAAATCGACAGACCCACAAAACTGGGAGTTAGAGACCGACGTGTGCTAGCCAGAGAAATTCGGAAGAACCGCACCAAATCGATGGGTCACATCCGCGAGGAGTTTCAACAGGCATCCGGGAGTGTTCTTTCGATGAAAACCATTCGTAAGGAAGCCCATCTGCTCGGTTATCATGGACGTGCTACCACCCACAAGCCTTTGATCACCAAGTCCAATAGCGCTGCTCGCCTAACGTGGTGCAAAGAACGTCGACAGTGCACCGTTGAACAGTGGGAACAGGTTCTCTGGAGCGACGAATCAAGGTTCACCCTCTACCGTTCGGATGGCAGGGTCTGGGTTTGGCGTCTGCCTGGAGAACGCCTCCTGCCGGAATGTATTGTGCCAACTGTGAAGTTCGGCGGCAGTGGAATTATGCTATGGGGTTGTTTCTGCTGGTATAATACGGGACCCTTGGTCGCAATTCTTGGTAGACTCAACGCCGAGACCTACTGCACCATTTTGGATGACCATGCACTTCCTACGTTGTGGCAGTTTCACAGGGTGGACCCATGTTACTTTCAGGATGACCATGCGCTTCCTACGTTGTGGCAGTTTCACAGGGTGGACCCATGTTACTTTCAGGATGACAATGCCACCTGTCATGTTGCGAGGTCCACCATGGCTTGGTATGGTGACAATGGGGTAAATCGAATGGACTGGCCTGCGCAGAACCCGGACCTTAACCCTATCGAGCACCTCTGGGACGAGTTGGAGCGTCGACTTAAGGGGTGCCCCCACCGTCCGAAATCGGTGAAGGAACTGACCTGTCTTCTCCAAGCCGAGTGGAAGAAAATACCGCTATCCGTCGTACAACGCCTGGTTGAGAGTATGCTCCGGAGGTTCGCAGCTGTAAACGCCGCTCGTGGAGGCTCCACCAACTATTGAAGGTGAATAAACTTCGTTTTCCTTTGCTATCACAGGTGTCCAATTACTTGTTGTTAGGTAGTGTAGCTGTGAGAGATAATGTCTGATTGCAGCCCCATCCAACAGCTTTCCAGGCAACCGCTCACAGCTGTAGCGACAGAGGGGACGAAAGTTGACCGTGAAAGCAATGTCCTTCGAGAAGCAACATTTGAGGCACTGCCTCCTGTTCGCGTTTAAGCTGAAACAAAAGTGCCCAGCAAATTATCTGTGCTGCTTTGGTCGAGGCTGTTGTGTCCTACAGTACGTGTAAGAAGTGGTTCCAGCGGTTCAAACAGGGAAATTTCTATCTCCGTGATACAGAACGTCTGGGACAGCCCCAGAAAGTTGACGATGAGGAACTTTAACAACTGTTGGACGCGGATCCCTGTCGCACACAGTCAGAACTCGGAATAACACGGCAAGCCATTGCAAAGCGCCTGCACAAGCTTGGACGGATTTACAAGGACATCCGTTGGGTGCCTAACCAACTCACAGCTGCGAACAAGTCTAGGCGCTACGATGTTGCTGTGTCCTTGCTCTCCAGATTCAAAGAGAAGGATTTCCTCCACAAGATTCTGACCTGTGATGAGAAGGGGATCCTCTACGATATTCCTAAGCGCGGCAATTTATCCAGGTCAGCCTACCCCCAGTACCACCAAACCGAATATCCGTGCAAGGAAGTTGTTGCTGTGCATATGGTGGGATCAGCGCGGTGTCGTACATTATGAGTTGCTCAACCCTGGTGAAACTGTCAACGCCGAGAGCGTTATTGTCAGCAACTCATTCGTACGAGTGACGCAATGGAGGCGAAAAAGCCATACACCGGCAAGGGTAGAAGGTCGGTCCTATTGCTTCAGGATAACGCGCGTCCTCACACCGCGAAAACGACTTTAAACACGATCACAGACTTGGGATGGGAAATGTTTTCCCACCCGGAGTATTGTCCAGACTTCGCCCCGTCGGATTATCACCTCTTTCGGTCCCTGCAACATCACCCGAGTGATACGCCCTTCACTTCTGTCGCGGAGGTCCACACAAGTATTGATGACTATATCAACTCGTAAAAGCTGTGTCATGCCTGCAGCGCAGGACGCACATGAGATAAAGGCAGATAGCAGCGATAGCATACGTCCTCGTAGATCAGTTGGGAGAGTGACTCATTCCGGAATGAGAGGACTCGGGTTCGATGACCGGCGTGGACAAAAATGACGGAGAAATTTACTTCTTTATATTGGCTCACGAACTTCAAGAAGGACCGGACCGTTAAAGTTTTCGCAATGGTGTGATGTTCTTTCAACACCGCGAGACAGGAAAACAAGTTAGTAAAATCATGCAATACATTAATTATGATACGCTTTTCAACATACCAGAAATTATTACTCAAGTTATGTGGATAATGGCTGTGGAATAAATCTCGCTCCTGGATCCTGACCTTTGACCTCATTTCGATGATATTCAACAGAACCAGTTCACTATACCTCCGAAACAACATGATAAAGTTTTGTTGTAATAGAAGCAGTTTTACGCAAGTTATGAGAATAATGGATGTGGAATAAATCTGGCTTTTGTGCAATAACCTTTGACCCCATTTCGGTGATATTCAACAGAACTGGTTTACTATACCTCCGGAACAAGATGATAAAGTTTTGTCGCAATCCAATCATTTTAGGTAAGTTATGATGCACAAGAGCAATGGAATGGATCCCACTCCAGTGTCCTAACCTTTGATCCCATTTTTCCCATTTTCAATAGGGTTCGTCCCTGTGTGATGCCTTACCACATACTAAAATTTCATCGAAATCGAACCATTTTTACGCAAGTTATGGCGCATAAAGGCAATGGAATGGATCCAGCTCTTATGTCCTGACCTGTGACCCAATTTTACCCATTTTCAAAAGGGTTCGTCCCCAGGTGGTCCCCTATAAAATTTCGTCGAAATCGAACCATTTTCACGTGAGTTATCGTGCGGACGGACGGACAAAGCTGGAGCAAATACGTTTCTTCAACCTACGGTTGGAAAGCGTAAAAAAGAAGAACCCCTTCTTCAGCGCTTCGAAAAATAAATCTGTGTGATGTTAAGTTGCACACACCAAATTGACTCTGATTTCTCCAATGCACGTTCTTCAACGGATCACTGTCTACAGCGATACATTGTCCCAGCTGACCCGTGGGCCATGCCCCCGGCACTCTTTCGGGGCGGGGGTATGTGAGTGCCTCCACCGCAGGACGCACATGAGATAAAGGCAGATAGCAGCGAGAGCATACGTCCGCGTAGCTCAGTTGGGAGAGCGACATATTCCGGAATGAGGGGACCGGGTTCGATGCCCGGCGTGGACAAAAATGGCGGAGAAATTTACTTCATTCTACAGCCCTCTTTTTCCCGCAGTGGCATTCGGCAGCTCTCTGATCGATGGCTGAAATGTATCTAACACGACGGGAGTTATTTCCCTGATTAGGTACGTATTCGACTTGCTGTAATTTGCTGTCAACGTGTCGTGCCTGTGGCCGGGCATTTTGTTTTCAAATCCCAGCCCTGGTTAAAAAATGAAGAACTTTACTTCGTCAAAATACACACTACACATTCGCGTCAGAATAATAAGATCACCAACCTAATGGGAATATCCAGACACTGGCTCATATGGCAGCGGCTAGACGGCTAGGCACGGACACAACGAGGCCGTGGAAGGTTGCCTGAGGCAAACGTGCCCATTCGGACTGATCCCGAAGATGACGTGGTTGTGGATCGGCACGTCAAATCTGCCGATCCAAATAACCCCATAAGTGCTCTATGGGATTGAGATCGGGGGTTTCGCCTGGACAAGGGAGAACTGAGACATCACTGTCTTGTTCCTGGAAACAGTCATGCACCTCCTTAGCGATATGGCAGGACGCATTGTCTTGCCAGTAGACACATCCACCAACAGGGTAAAAATGAAGGGATGCATATGGTCGAGGAGGATGGACAGATAGTCATTGGTGTTCAGGGACCCATCCAGTGGTATCGTCGGTCCCAGTACTAGTCGGGGGATAAACGTCTCTCTGCCCACGGTCGCCAGTGCTGTACTTGACGGACAAGCGTGTCCGGGTGTTGGCTCATTTGTGTGTGACGCCGCATCCGGTCTTCGGAGAAGGAAATCTTTTCCCCCTCTAGTCCAGTGACGATAGTCCCAAGCGAACTACAGGCGTCGTTGCCGATGGACCTGAGTTAACATGGGCGGCTTGACGCACGTTGACTCATGCGTAACAGGGTTCACTCACCGCGGACACTCACCTGGGTTCCCTAGCGTTCATTTTCGTGGACAATTGCGCGTCGATTGCTACTTAGCAATCGAAGGAGGCGACATTCTCCTCTGGGGTCGATGGCCTTTGGTATTCCACAGTTATGGCGTCGGGAGGTACTCGGTCTGCTAGCGGTTCATTCTTGGTACAGCCTTACTGTAGCACCTCGCTAACATCCCACGAAGTCTGCTCTTTCTGGGATGATTCCATCCCCGGCGCGGTACCCGATGATCATTCCTTGTTTGAACGTCCATCAAATCCCTTACCTGTGCCCATTGTGCTCACGCTACGCATTATGGCTCCTCTGTCCTGGCCGACCTCTTATACATACGTGTGGTCGACTTTGTTACGTTTACTACGTGACGCGTGTGGGCGCGTACAGTGGTTATATTGTTCTGATAAGACCGTGTATATGCGTCCTGTAACTGGATGCAATGTATCCAGATGCACATGGTGGACAAGATACACGGTGAAGACGAAAACAAGCCCGTGGAGGAAGTGAAATGTTTTGAGCAATGTTCTGCTGGGAAACTCTGAGTCTAGTCATTCATGTGCAGGAAACTATGACGTCTACCAGTTACTTAAACATCACCAAACAAAGATCTTCGCTCTTTCCACGTTTATAAGTGAGTCACGCAAAAATTCTCATTGGCCGCCACCGGTAGTCTGGAAGAATTCGAGGCCGCTGTGGTGTAGCGGAAGCATATCCGGCGCGTAACTGGAAGACCTTGGGTTCGACTCCCGGTGGCAGCCAATGAGAACTTTTCCGTGACTCACTTATAAACGTGGAAAGAGCGAAGATCTTTGTTTGATGTTCCTGGTCCACATTAAATGTCTGTATTAATTACTTAAACATCATTGCAGACCAGGTACATTCTTCCACGACAACGGTCCGGTGGAGGAAGAGTAATGCTTCGGGAAATGTTCTGCTGGGAAACCCTGGGTCCAGTCATTCCGGTGTCGCACGATTGGTCAAATAACGATTGGTTGACATAACGATTGGTCTAATGACGATTGGTTGACATAACGATTGGTCGAATAACGATTGGTTGACATAACGATTGGTCGAATGACGATTGGTTGACATAACGATTGGTCGAATAACGATTGGTCGACAGTAACGATTGTTAGACAGCACGATTGGTCTACATAATGATTGGTCGAGGTAACCATTGGTTCAGAGGATTATGGTTTACATTCGCAGCGGTACCTCTCAGAACGTACTGATCTCTCAAAACGTAACGTTCCTTTTTGGAAATAATATCTTATAGAATGTAGTCCTCAGAACGTACAGCATTATAACATATTATTTCCGAAAGGGCCCCGGGGCACTTTAGGTTGAGGCACCTTGTCGAAACTGCCACACATAATTAGAAAACTCGGAAAATTGCCGCACCCGAAAGTTGCCCCACATTCAAAGCGTTTCTCAGACGAACGGCGATTTATGCTTGTACACCTTAATGAAAACCATGTGGCAATTTTCCGGTGGGGCAATTTTTCTGTGTGTGGCAATTTTCCGGGTTGCTGAAAGATGTGTGGCAATCTTCCGGTGGGGCAGTTTACCGCCAAACTGTTTGCACTTATTCAAATTCTTTTCCAAGTTCCGTTGAGCACTTTATGTCGACCAATGTATCATCATCATCATCATCATCATTGTCAACCATTATCAATCCACTGCTGGACGAAGGTCTCCCCAAGTTTCCTCCACAACGGTCTGTCTTGTGCCAATCTCCTCCATGTCACTCCCGCATAATTTCGAATTTCATCCACCGATCTCCCATGTAATCTTCGTCTGGGTCTTTTCCTGTCCCTTGGAATCCAATCTAAAATTTCGGCTGTCCATCGATGGTCTGTCCTTCTGGCAGTATTTCCAGCACATAGCCATTTCAGGGATTAAACTCTGATGTATACTAATCGTTATATTGGCCAGTCGTTACTGTCGACCAATCGGTATGTCGATCAAACGTGCTGTCGACTAATCATTACTATCAACTAATCATTACTGTCGACCAATCGTTATGTCGACTAATCATTTCTGTCGACCAATCGCTATGTCGACTAATCATTTCTGTCGACCAATCGTTATGTCGACTAATAATTTCTGTCGACCAATCGTTATGTCGACCATTCGTTATGTCGACTAATAATTTCTGTCGACCAATCGTTATGTCGACCATTCGTTATGTCGACTAATAATTTCTGTCGACCAATCGTTATGTCGACTAACCATTTCTGTCGACCAATCGTTATGTTGACTAACCATTTCTGTCGACCAATCGTTCTGTTGACCAATCGTTATGTTGACTAACCATTTCTGTCTACCAATCGTTCTGTTGAGCAATCGTTCTGTCGACCAATCGTTATGTCGACTAATCATTTCTGTCGACCAATCGTTATGTCGACTAACCATTTCTGTCGACCAATCGTTCTGTCGACCATTCGTTATGTTGACCAATTGTTATGTCGACTAATCATTTCTGTCGACCAATCGTTATGTCGACTAACCATTTCTGTCGGCCAATCGTTCTGTCGACCAATCGTTATGTCGACTAACCATTTCTGTCGGCCAATCGTTATGTCGACTAACCATTTCTGCCGGCCAATCGTTCTGTCAACCAATCGTTACTGCCGGCCAATCGTGTATCGGCCAATCGTCATGTCGACCAACCGTTACATACCCAGTCATTCATGTGCAGGAAACTATGATGTCTTCCACCTAACTGAACATCATTGCCGACCAGGTACGTGCCTTCGTGGCAACGGTGTTCCCACACCGCCATGATAGCATGATAGCTTGAGAATGGTTCGCGAAACATGATAGCTTGAGAATGGTTCGCGATTGCAATTAGCACGCTACAAGTAGGGCTGCCACTGTAGCATGCTACTTTTAGAGTAGCGGGTAATGTAGCATCGTAATAAATACACTGCTGGCCGCCCAAAATGCAACACCAAGAAGGACACGAGATAGCAAAGCCAGATTTACTGGACACATAACAACAGATACAAAGATGAAACGATTGAGCTTACAGGCCCGTACGACTTGCAGAACATGCAGACATGAATAGTTCGTGTGGCCCCCATGGATGGCAAAAACGGCTGCTACGCGCCGCGGCATCGAACGAAAGAGGCTTTGGATGGGGGCTTGGGGCATGTCGGTCCAGGCTGCTTCCACACGTTGCCACAGTTCATCAGGCGTAGCAGCGTGCGGTGCTTGCCGGGCCACTGGGTTGCCAATCGGCGACCAGAAGTGTTCGATGGGCGAAATATCGGGAGAACAGGCGGACCAGGGCGGGAAGAATTGTTGCACGATACGCGCCACGTGCGGGCGCGCATTGTTCTGTTGAAACGTGGCCGCTGGCAAGTCCTACAGGTAAGGGAGGACTACGGGCTCCAAAACGTTGGAGATGCAGCGGTGGCTGTTGAGTGTACCGGCGATGCGTACCAGAGGGATGCGGGTGTCATATCCAATTGCGCCCCAAACCATAACGCCAGGCGACGGACCGGTATAGCAATGCATAATGCAGGCTTCATACAGTCTCTTGCCGTGGTGCCGCCACACGCGGATCCGACCATCGTGGTGTTGCAGGCAGAAGCGGATTCGTCGAAGAAGACAAAATCGTACCATTCTGTAGTCCAGGTGCGCGGTTGAACGGCCCACTGCCGCCGAACTCGCCTGTGGTGTAACGTCAATGGTAATCGGAGTAATGGGCACCGTGCACCAAGTCTCCGCTCCTGCAGACGACGTCAAACGGTACGTGCTTACACAGCTTGTTGCGCAACACACCCTAATCCCTGTGCTAACGTTCGTGATGTGGCGGTGCCAGCCGTCAATGCCCGCCGCACAACATGCCGGTCCTCTCGTTCAGCGGTGTGCCGCGGCTGCGGCAATCGCTCACGTAGGTCCGTCCGTCCCTCCTGCACCCACCGAATCCCCACTCGCCTCACGGTGGCTGGTTGTCGTCCCACACGGGCGCCGATGTCTCGGTACGATAAACCACTGTCGCGATAAGCCACTATTAGTCCTCTGTCGAACTCCGAAACGTGCTGGAATGACTGCCGTATTCTGCGACGAGGCATCAGGAAGCTTTCCACGCGCAGGTCTGGCAGCGCAACACACTTACACTACCCTCACCCCGCCTTCTGTGCATCCTTCTTATAGTGCTTCTCGATGGCGTGCCGGGCGCACATGGTTTGCATGTGCCCTGCAATGCTAATCGTTTGCATGTCCTCTCGCGGGCGACGCGTGCTGCGAATTTCAGGCCAATTGGATGCTCTTGGGGTTGCATTTTGGGTGGCCAGCAGTGTAGAAAAACGTATTTGTAGCAGTAGCACTCTACAAAATAAAGTAAATACAAAAGATTAGGACCACCAGTCGATTTATTGAAAATTAAGATTTTCAAAAAAGCAACTACTTACTAGGCAGAGATATTTGAAGGAATGACCCCACAGATGAATATTTACATTCTTTAACCCTTTCGTGACCAGGATACTATAATGTTTTGTCACTCAGAATACCACAGCGCCCAAAAGTGCCTGCTGCTCGTTTTCGAATTTCATTCCCCCTCCCTTTGTCAAGTTAACGAAAAGAAGGATTAGTGCTCGGTCACCACTCGAAACTTCTGATCTCTAGTCTTGCTATGCGTTCACTTTTGCACGTTTCTCTGTGGCAAACTGTGCATTCTTCTACTGAGACCCTAAAACGGATCGGAGTTGTAACAGCTGGAAAATCTTCGTCACTTTCCCCCTTTTCTCTAGTTCTTTCTTGTAAAAAATATAATCTCAGTCTCTTTATTTAATACGATTGAGAAAATATGAAAGAATTTTTACGGCAAATTTCCTCTCATAAACTCTGCTTTTAGGACAAAGAAAGATACTGCAGTTAATTTGAAATTAAATATTAGTATTTTATGCTGTCTTTGAGACTGAAAATCACTATTTTTCTGCTAAATGAGCTTTTTTTCTCTCGTAGTACAAAAACATTTTATGACACCCGAAATTTTATTTTTTATTTTTGCTGTAATATCTACAGAATATATGGGCCTATACTTTGTGTGTAGTCTGTTAGAATCAAGTCCTCCAGGCAATTTAACGTAGCCCCAACACTGTGCCAACGGCTTCTATTACTAAAAGACGGTGGCTCAGTGTTGGGCCTACATTAGATTGCAAGGCTGTATGCTACCAGGGCCGTATTTCCGTCAAAGAACTTAGGTGATCAGAAAAATGTAATTTTTTAATTTATTTGTTCCACGAACCCTTAGGTGCACAGAAAAATGCAATTTGTAAATTTATTTGTTCCACGAACCCTTAGGTGTCCAGAAAAATGTAATTTGCAAATTTATTTGTTCCACGAACCCTTAGGTGCCCAGAAAAATGTAATTTCCAAATTTATTTGTTCCACGAACCCTTACGTGTCCAGAAAAATGTAATTCATAAATTTATTTGTTCTACGAACCCTTAGATGCCCAGAAAAATGTAATTTGCAAATTTATTTGTTCCACGAACGCTTAGTTGTCCAGAAAAATGCAATTTGTATATTTATTTGCTCCAACAGCCCTTAGGTTTCCAGAGAAAGGTAATTTGTAAATTTATTTGTTAAACAAACTTTTAGGTGTCCAGAAAAATGTTACAAATAATTTTTCCAGTACATGCAGTCCTACAATGTTTTTAGATAAATTATTTTTACTAAGCACGTGTCAACAGAATAACAGTTCTACTGAGAGATGACAGGAGTCTGAATGATATTGCCCCGGGACGAACAAACTATTGGTTCACTTCTTTGTTTAGCGACAATATAGACGATTGAGGGTGACTTCTACTAATCAGCAGGACACCGTACAAATTCAAAGAACAAGGGGGGGGGTTACGAAATACTAGTAGCGTTATCGGGCGACCTGGGCGATTGCGGTCATCTGAATGGCCAGACGTCCTGGCCGTTGTAGTAGCGAAAGGGTTAAAACAAAAAGACCAATTCAGTCCTTTGTGTGCCCACCTATGTTTTTATAACGGACAGAATACGGTGTGGCATACTCTCAATAAGGGATCTGCAGTACTCACTTGAAATATCTTTGCAAGACATGTACAGTAGTGACCAAAATTGTGAAAACCTTTTGAAAATAGTGTGTTTTTAAGGTTTGATGGCTCATAACACCGCCTTTTTTTTTAGTAATACCATAAAATTATATATCAATGGAAAAATAATTTCATTAAGAATGTAATGCAATAACTGTTATGAAGGATTTTGTATTAGAACAGCAGATATAAACAAGAAAAGTGAAACACGTAGAAAAAATGAGATATACAAAGATTCTCACCATGCCAGTTAAAATACTTTGTCGGGTAACCTTTAACGTAAATTACGGCCTTACAACGCCTTCCCATGGAGTGAACCAAGTTTTTTAGTTCTGCAGCTGTTATAATGTGAAACCAAGATTGAATTATTGCTTCTATTAATTGGGTTTTATTGCTGCGTTGCTTCTAACTAACAAGTTTCTTTAGCCGGCTCCATAGATTTTTTATGGGGTTAAGTTCTGGGCTGTTCCCAGGCCATTCCAGCAGTGGAACATGATTATCTTGAAACCACTTTTTTGCACACAGCAGCAGCATGATATGGGAACGCTTAATTATCTTGGAAACGATCACGCGCGGAAGGCTTCAGTTTGGGCTCAAGTACTTTATTAATGTATTTTTGGCCATTTATATTCCCATTAATCACGTAAATTCTGCCCACACCTTTTGATGTCATACAACCCCAGATCATAACATTCACGGTACATGTGATGCAATCAGGATGCAAATCTTCTCCGATTCTTCTCTTAATGTATTTTACGCCATCACTACCAAACAGGGAAATTTTGGTCATATCACTCCAAATAACACTGTCCCATTGTTCCGCTGTCCAGTTAAAATGGGTTTTAGCCCAGTCCAATCTTTTCAACCTTTGTTTGAGAGATAAAAATGGCCTTTTCCGTGGAATTCTAGCTTTTAGACCATATTCCTGCAGTCTGCGCCGAACAGTCCTTGCACTCAACTTCACATTGCATTGCGCCATTTCATCTTGTATTCAACCAGATGATTTTCTTCTGTCACCTAGGCACAGTCTCTTAATTCTTCTATCGTCACTTGCTGTTGTGCACCTTTTCCTGCCTTTGCCAGTCTGATTTTCTAGTGACTGAGTCTCCTTATACCTCTTCAAAAATTCAGAAATGCCACATTTGGTTAAGTTTCCACTAATTTTTCTTCTAATTTCTTCATAACTGAAGCCTTGTTCATTTAATAGTACTATTTTACATCGCTTTCTGGCTGACCAGTCAACTCTTTGCGCCATTTTTTTTATTTATTACGTTTTACAAGCTCACTAAATGAAAGAACACAGAAAAAAATCCCCAACCAACTTGATAGCAATCACATAACACACTGACAAATGACCTCCACTCAGGTCCAATACATGACATCAATAGCTGAATCCTACTGTGACCTGATTGGTTCATTACCAAAACAAGATGACACCTGATTGGCTTTCTAAACACTCATGCTCATTGGGTACATTCAAATGAAGGAAAGCTACTTCAAATCAACCTAAGCAATTTGTGCTTCCTTTTTCTGATTATTTGGCTATAACGTTTTATAGAATACAGATAACTGAACAAACGTTGTTGTATTACATTCTTGATGAAATTATATTTACATTGATATATAATTTTATGGTATTACTCCGAAACAAAGGGGTCTTATGAGCCATCAAACCTCAAAAATACACTTTTTGCAAAAGGTTGCCACAATTTTGTCCACTACTATACTTTATCGCGTCAATCAAAGCTTGGGAATTTTATGGCTGTTTTTTCTGCTGCAATGGCTTTTAAACTGGTCCACAATTTTTCGATGGGGTTAAGGCAGGGACAATTACCGGGTCAGTAAAGCACAGTTACGTTTTTCCTATGCTGGTAATCCTTTACTGTGTTTGATCCGTGTCATTGAGCACCATCCTGCATTAAGATTGTGCATATGAGTTAATAGCTCCACACGCAACATTTCCACCTAAAAAGGGCCAGTCATGGTAGTGCATGTCGACAAAAAGAATATGAAGCAGTACCGGATGCTGACGCAGCCCTCCCCCTCCCCCCGTATGATCTGATTATGCGGATGTCTCACGGTGCTAATGGCGTATCTTTCATCCAACCATTTGCCTTTTGAACGTCGAACATGTGCTTCACGTGATTCATATTGACGCACAGTTGATTCATCGGAAAAAAAAAATGGCTCCAATTTTCAACTGTCCACGATTGATGACGCTTCGCAAACTGGAATCTCTTCTTTTTCATGACAAAGGTTAGTCTAAGTTTATGTGCTGGTTTACACGACTTTAATCCAAAATCTTTGCTAAGACGTTGGCAAACGGTGCTGATACTAGTGTAAGACCCTTTTGAATGTAACAAGGCCTTGATTTTCTTGCTCGAACAGCTCTTAGAACACATAACTATTCGCCTTATGGTATTGCCATCACGTGTGGTTGTTTATGTTGGACATCCACTTCTCTTTCGGTCGCTAAATTCCCCTGTATCTCAATATTTCATGATCGTACTATGAATAGCAGTTTTGCAAACATTCACCTTCCTGTTTATATAACGTTCAGAGTATCCTTCGTGATATAAAGTTACTACACGGTGGAGGCACATTATTTTGACCAACAACTAATATACAGAGTAATCGCCATATGCATGGCGGGCAGCAACTACACTGACGGAAAAAAAATCCCAATACCACGAAAAAATAGTTGTACAGGAATGAAATGGCGGCAATACATTCGTATAGGTAACATATTTAATCGATTAAGGTTTCAAGATCACAGCTTATTGTAAGCGCGAGAAGAGCCATTTTAAATGTGAAATGCTGGTACATTAATAACCGGTGTAACCGCCAGAATGTTGAATGCAAGCACGCAAACGTTCATGCATTGTGTCGTACAGGTGCTGGATGTCAGTTTGTGGGATGGAGTTCCATGCCTGTTGCACTTGGTCTGTCAATACAGGGACGGTTAATGCTGGTTGGGGGTGACGCTGGAGTTGTCGTCCAATGATGTCCCATACGTGCTCGATTGGTGAAAGATCTAGTGATCTAGCAGGCTACGGCAACATGTCGACATTCTGTAGAGCATGTTGTGTTACAACAGCGGTATGCGGGCGAGCGTTATCCTGTTAAAAAGCACCCCCTGGTATGCTGTTCATGAATGGCAGCACAACAGGTTGAATCACCAGACCGCGTACAACTGTGCCGTCAGGGTGCGTGGGATAACCACAAGAGTGCTCCTGCTGTCATAGGAAATTGCTCTCCAGACCATAACTCCAGGTGTAGGTCCAGTGTGTCTCGGCCGCAGACAGGTTGGTTGCAGGCGCTCACCTGGCCTCCTTCTAACCAACACACGGCCATCACTGGCACCCAGGCAGAACCGGCTTTCATCAGAAAACACAACAGATCTCCACTCCGTCCTCCAATGAGCTCTAGCTTGACACCACTAACGTCGCAAACGGCAGTGGTTTGGAGTAAGTGGAATGCACGCTACAGGGCGTCTGGCTCGGAGCTGTCCTTCAAGTAACCGATTTGTAACAGTTCGTTGTGTCACTGTGGTGGCAACTGCAGCTCGAATTGCTGCCGCAGACGCGGTACGATGCGCCACGGCCATATGCCGTACACGGCGGTCTTCCCTCTCAGTAGTGCCACGTGGCCGGCCGGAACCCGGTCTTCTTGAGGCAGTACCTTCCCTTGACCACCGCTGCCAACAATCATGCACAGTGGCTACATTCCTGCCAAGTAGTTCTGCAATATTGCGGAAATACAATCCACCTTCTCATAGCCCTATTACACGACCTCGTTCAAACTCCGTGAACTGTTGATAATGGCTTCTTCGTCTTCTTAAAGGCATTCTTGACTAACATCAACACACTACGTCGAATCTCAATGATAACTAACGCTCACGAACGTTACAGCGCGTATTTACAGCAAACCTGCTTTGCATGTTCCGAGGGGCGCTACTAGCGCCACACGTATGCGCCGAGCGCGAAATTTACATAGACGTCATCTTACAGATGTACCCTCACCGCCAATCAACTGTTGTTTATCTAACACAACCCCTTCTTGGTGTTGGGATTTTTTTCCGTCGGTGTAGATTGGCTGGGAGTTGTTCAATAAAGTTCTGGAACGTGTTCACAAGTATGTGGAGCCAGGCTGACTGCAGTGCATCTGAAAGTTGCAGCAGGGTGCGTGCTGGAAGATCCACAGAGTGAACAACACGATCGAGATGGTCCTACAGATTAGAGGTCTGCACGGTCCCGGGCAGGGTCGGCGCTTTGCTCATTTCTAAGTTGGGAAGACGGGCCAGAGCCAGGTCAAGCCTGTGCTCATTTCTAAGTTGGGAAGACGAGCCCGGGCCGGGACGGGCCTTTGCTCATTTCTAAGTTAGGAAGACGGGGCCGGGTCGGGCCTTTGCTCATTTCTAAGTTGGGAAAACGGGCCGGGCCGGGTCGTGCCTTTGCACATTTCTAAGTTGGGTAAACGGGCCCGGGCCGGGGCGGGCCTTTTCTCATTTCTATGTTGGGAAGACGGGCCCGGGCCGGGTCGGGCATGTGCTCATTTCTAAGTTGGGAAAACGGGCCCGGGCAGAGTCTGGCTTTTGCTCATTATAAGTTGGGAAGACGGACCCGGGCTCGGTCAGGCCTTTGCTCATTTCTAAGTTGGGAAGACGAGCCCTGGCCGGGTCGGGCCTTTGCTCATTTCTAAGTTGGGAAAACGTGCCGGGCCGGGTCGTGCCTTTACACATTTTTAAGTTGGGTAAACCGTCCCGGGCCGGGTCGGGCCTTTGCTCATTTCTAAGTTGGGAAGACGAGCCCTGGCCGGGTCGTGCCTTTGCACATTTCTAAGTTGGGTAAACGGAACCGGGCAGGGTCGGCCTTTTGCTCATTTCTAAGTTGGGAAAACTGGTCAGGGCCGGGTCGGGCCTTTACTCATTTCTAAGTTGGGAAGACGGGCCCGGGCTGGGTCTGGCCTTTGCTCATTTCTAAGTTGGGAAGACGGGCCCGGGCAGGGTCGGGCCTTTGCTCATTTCTAAGTTGGGAAAACGGGCCGGGCCGGGTCGTGCCTTTAAACATTTTTAAGTTGGCTAAACGGTGCCGGGCCGGGTCGGGCCTTTGCTCATTTCTAAGTTGGGAAGACGAGCCCTGGCCGGGTCGGGCCTTTGCTTATTTCAAAGTTGGGTAAATGGTCCCGGGCAGGGTCGTGCCTTTGCACATTTCTAAGTTGGGTAAACGGGCCCGTGCCGGGTCTGGCCTTTGCTCATTTCTAAGTTGGGAAGACGGGCCCGGGCAGGGTCGGGCGTTTGCTCATTTCTAAGTTGGGAAAACGGGCTAGGGCCGGGTCGTGCCTTTGCACATTTTTAAGTTGGGAAGACGAGCCTGGGCCGGGTCTGGCATTTGCTCATTTCTAAGTAGGGAAAACGGGCCCGGGCCGGGTCGGGCCTTTGCTCATTTCTAAGTTGGGAAAACGGGCCCGGGCCGGGTCTGGCCTTTACTCATTTCTAAGTTGGGAAGACGGGCCTGGGCTGGGTCTGGCCTTTGCTCATTTCTAAGTTGGGAACACGGGCCCGGGCAGGGTCGGGCCTTTGCTCATTTCTAAGTTGGAAAAACGGTCCGGGCCGGGTCGTGCCTTTGCACATTTTTAAGTTGGGTAAACGGTCCCCGGCCGGGTCGTGCCTTTGCTCATTTCTAAGTTGGAAAAACGGTCCGGGCCGGGTCGTGCCTTTGCACATTTTTAAGTTGGGTAAACGGTCCCTGGCCGGGTCGTGCCTTTGCACATTTCTAAGTTGGGTAAACGGGCCCGTGCCGGGTCTGGCCTTTGCTCATTTCTAAGTGTGGAAGACGGGCCCGTGCAGGGTCGGGCCTTTGCTCATTTCTAAGTTGAGAAAACGGGCCAGGGCAGGGTCGAGCATTTGCTCATTTCTAAGTTGGGAAGACGAGCCCGGGCAGGGTCTGGCCTTTGCTCATTTTTAAGTTGGGAAAACGGGCCGAGCCAATCCTTCAATATTTAATGTAAAACAGACACGAGCCGAGCAGGGTTTTTCTTTTTTTATGAGCAAAGCAATTGATGTACGAAATCTTTCTTGTTTGGAAAACTCGAAACCTACAGCAATAGGATAAGATGGAGTAATTTCCGCTGATGGAAAAAAATCGAAGTTTTACGACATCCTCCCCTTCTACAAAACAAATGGAGAGGGTCAGCTCCATTAGTTTTCCAACGTGAATGTGGTTCCTTCTCTCTCTCTCTCTCTCGCTCTCTCTCCCTAACTTTCACCCTCCTCTCGTGCTTCAGGGCAGGCTATTAATGTCAGAATTTCTAAACCAAGCCACTCGCTCGCAGACGATCTCTTTTATTGTTTTGGTCGGCGGCACTTTGTTGTCTAGATGTGTGAAAAGCTTTTAAGTTGTCTTAAAAGGCACGAGAGAAATGGGCTGGGAGAAACTGACTTCTGTGCATAAATCTGTGCCGTATTTTCCCCATTTGTATTATGAGTCAGCCGTTTTCAAAACTTCTGTGACACTGGTTAGCTGGGCAGTCTGTCGTTGTTTTCCCTTAGCATATGCTCAGTTCAGTGTTGCTGATAAATACTCCTCAATACTTATTATTTTTGCAAAAAAATTGCTTCCGGAGAATATATGCTTGTTGACAATGTAAAGGAGGAAAGCAATATTTGGAAATATTTTAAATTACTGTCCCGTTCTGAAACTAGTCGGCCGGTAAACGTTGTGCAGTGCACTAAATGCAAAAAACGTTTTTGAGTTACGATAGCACAATGTCTGGAAAATCGCATCTTAAGCGGCACAAATCTGCTCCGCACACACACACACGAGAGACATATTGGGTTAAAGCGATATGATATGCCAGTAGAAATAGGTGCAGTTTATAAAGCCAATAAATCTTCTCCCAGTAGAACGATAGTCTCATAATTCTGGATATTTCGTACTTTTCGAATTAACCCGCCCCTCTTCTTATCCCCAAGGATATTTCCGGGTCCGGCATTAGGGGATGATAATTTGAAAACCCAGAAAATTTGAAAGGCATGGGAATTGTCCTTTTCATGCAATATTTTTGAGTATACAAGCACCCCCCACCTCCTCGGACGTCACGTGACTTATACAGAGTCTCAGAAATATTCTGAATTAACGTTTATTGTAATAGAATACGTGTAGCAATTAAGAAAACGAAAACTCTTCAGGAGTCGAATGACCGAGTGCACCAGGTGTCAAATTCGTATTTCGGTAATTGTTGAAATTTTTACGGTCCGGGCTGGGCTTTAATTAAAAAATTTGAAAAGGGACGGGCTTTCCAAATTAAGGCTCTACCACAGATGCTCAATTGGGTTTAAGTCTGGGGAATTAGATGGCCAGGGAAGTACTTTCAAGTCTTCATCGTGCTCTTCGAACCACTCTCAGACATTTCTAGCTGTGTGACACGTCGCATTGTCGTTCTGGAAGATCCCATCCACCCCAGGGATGACGATCAGCATGCATGCAAAGAATATAAACGCTTCGCGTGAAGAAGCTCAACTCTCGTAGAGATAATGTAAAACAGGATACAGCAGCGCCACCATGTAACGCGGCAGCAGATGCTCTGCGGGAAAGTTAACATTCAGGCGCAAAAAGCGTAGGAGACACGGGACGGGAAGCCTATTTCACGGAAAGGAAGCTAAGCTTTGATCTGCGACTGTTTCCTTCGGTCTCATTGGGTCTACTAAAGCATTTTTTTTTGTTGTTCTTTTCTGAGTATCCCTCCTGTCCCTTCTTTTGGTGAAACAAATATATACATTGGCAATTAATATTATTTTAAGGAAATTTTAGCAGTTTTATTCTCACTTTAAGCACCGTAGTAATACCAGGTTGCTTGGCATGAATTTCATATTTACAATATACCTTAAATGTCAAAAATGCTGAGGCTGGTTTCCCAGTAGCAGCCATAATAATTAAAAAAAAAAAAAAAGCAAAGACAGCCGCAGTTTCCCAAAGCTACAATTTTTTTTCTACCCTTCCGAAGTTTGTAAATTAAACGCACTGCGCAGGAGAAATTTTCTCAACAGATCGGAAAAACATCCGTTCGTATCTGAGTAGGTTCGAACCTGGGCCGCTGGCGTGATCGCTGAGCTCTCTACCGACCGGACTAACTCGCCACGCTTGAGTGTATGCTTAAAGCTGTCTGTTTGGTATGCATTGTGTAATCGAATGCTTCCCTCTTTCATTTTACAATATCACGAGGTATTTTTCATAAAAGTCAGTTTCATATAATTGATAAATTAATTTTTTCAACGTAACGATAGCTTTTTTTTCAGCAAACGTTGTTTTAATGGTTTTCCAGGATATTTGTTTCAAACGGTTTCAAATTTGTTCTTGTTATTCATCCACTCCATTCCATGAATTGTTATTCATCGGAATGGAGTGGGTGTATTTCATGGCTGTAATATAAACGCAGATCTAGATGAGAACAACAAAACCTTTGAACAAAACGCCAACACAAACAAGCGTTTATATTCTTTGAACACAAACACGCATGCTCAGTCTAACTCAGTCTGCTCGGCATCCTGCGGCATCAGCCTGTAATGTTGGCTTCTGTGTAGTAATTCTTTGCCGCATAATATAGTGGCGCTAGTTACGTCTCGCTGAGCCTTACCTTCTTATCAGTTAGATATTCTTTGATGCATGGGTGTACGTGGTCGGCAAGGATCGATTCATAACGAATTCGGTCCATAGTATTTTCCACAGGTATGAGTGGACCCAGAGAATGCCACGAAAAATTTCCCCTGACGATAACGCTGCCCCCACCACCTTGTGTTCTTCTAGCAGTGGTTGAAGAGTGTTTGTCCTCTAATGTTTCTCGCCTTATAAGCCAACGTCCATTCGTTCGATGAAGCAGATAACGTGACTCATCGGAGAGAAGGCAATCCTTTGCCAATCAGCTGAGGTCCAATTCCGATACTGCCGTGCAAATGTAAGCCTCTTCTGCCGATGCACCTTCGTTAGCATAGGTGCAGTGACCCCCAGTCTGCAGTGGAGCCCCATTCGCAGCAGGGTTCGCTGAACTGTCGTTTTAGACACACTTCCGGTAGCCCCCTGGTTCATTCGGCCAGTGAGTTGCTCCACTGTGGGGTTTCGATCGGCACACACATGCACCTTCCAAGCCGACGTTCAGCTCTCACATAAATAGCACGTGGTGCTCCACATTTTCCACGTCGCTTATTCGCAATGGTGCCATTTCTCCAATCACGATACACTTTAAACACAGCAGCACGCGAAGAGTTCACAAATTGCGCGGTTTCAGAAATATTGCAACACTTGCCCCGGAAGCTGATAATCATCCATTTTTGCAAATACAATAAGTCGCTCCTTTTATGAAAGACAGCAACGAGTAATACGTTTTGAGATTGCCTACAGCCCACTGTGACGTACCTGCCAGCAGGACGCACACGACATAAAGGCAGATAGCAGTCAGAACGAACGTCCGCGTAGCTCAATTGGTAGAATGACTTATTCCGGAATGAGCGGACTCGGGTTCGATTCGCGGCGTAGACCAAAAATGACGGAGAAATTTACTTCGTTATAATGGCGCTCGAACTATCTGGATGACCCGACCGTTCAAAATCTCGCAATGGTGTGATGTTATTTCCACACCGCGAGATAGGAAAAATAAGAGAATCCCTTCTCCAGCGTTTCGAAAATAAAAATGTGTGATGTTGCATTCCACACACCAGATTGACTGGGAGTTCTCAAGTGCACGTTCTACAGCGGATGGCTGCCTGCAACGATTCATGGTCACGGCTGACCCGTGGGCCATGCCCCTGGCCCTCTTTGGGGGGGATATGTGACGTACCTGCCAGCAGGACGCACACGACATAAAGGCAGATAGCAGTCAGAACGAACGTCCGCGTAGCTCAATTGGTAGAGTGACTTATTCCGAAATAAGCGGACTCGGGTTCGATTCCCGGCGTAGACCAAAAATGACGCCGAAATTAACTTCGTTATATCACCTTATATACAATCCGACCCAGCTCACAACACGTGACTTCTTTCATTGTCGACGCGTTTTTGACGTCAAAAGTAGGAGGTGGTCACAATTATGTGACTCGATCGTGTATAACATTACATTAACATGACAAGGATTACATTACAAAAAAATTGTTACTGAAATCTCAGCATTACCGAAACTGCTACTGCAGCAAAAAAAAAAAAAAAAAAAAAATGCGAAATTTTTCTTTGTGCATCTTAAAAACCTTCCGTGAGACTTTCTCATTTCGTGACTGCAGCTAGAATAAAAAATGCAAAAGCAAAATAAAAAAAAAAAAACTCTTAACTTAGAACATCAGCTCGGGAAAAACAAATTTATGCGTTTGAAGATTTTAGGAATGCAACTGAAGTGAAATAAATGGTGTATGTATATATTTATTTTTCATTCGGAGAATGTTTTGCATTTGCAGAAGTTTTCTTAACAACCTCTGTGCACGTATATGTCTTACGATAAAAGCGAGATACTGTAGGGTTTTGCGTTATCTCTGTTAGAATACACAAAATGTTTCTCTTTCTTTCTTTATTTTATAGTTCGATATTTTAGGTCTAGTTTTGTTCGTAGGTCGTCTTGGGACAAAAGTAGCATCTCGAATCATAAAACAAATGCTCTTTCTTGACTTCTGTGTCCCAAAAAATCACTATGTGGAATTGAAACGTGAATAATACAGAATGGGCATTTTTTTTTAATCTAACTTTACCATGAAATACACTGAACAGACATCCGGCAAAGAAGACACCAACGTCATGCTTCACGGTACATTCAAGAAAAAAAAAATAGCCTCTTTCGTATAGTGTTCTTAAGGTAAAATAACAAATTGCAATTTCAAATAATTTGAATTAAAAAGACGTTTTCCGCTGTCTGTCATCGAGTAAACACCAGGAATTCCAGAATATTTATTTATTTATTTTAACCAGCCAGTAATGGCATCTGTTATTCAGTGGTATAGCTACCACCACCGCAGTTTCAGGGGGGGGGTGCAGGTAACGTAGGAACGTACTGCAGCTGCCAGTTATAATTTTATGAAAACATTCGAACACTCAAAATAATTTACCCAAAGAGTCTTACTTTGCATTAAGATATATTTAACTTTGCCCAAATAAATGCCTAGTTTCACTTTTAAGACACTGAATGTCCTACAGATTGAAAGTGTTCGGCTCTTTGACTTCTGGTTGTAATACGATTGCTCTCCAATGGGGTGTAAATAATACGATCGCTTTCCAATCGCTCTCTCTCTCTCTCTCTGTGCGGCTGAGGAAATGCACGAGGCCACAGTGGGATTCCCATTGGAGGATGTGGAAAAACAGTCAGTTACCTAGGATTACGTGCACGACAGGCGTCAACATTTATTTACAGCAGCCGCAGATATGCCATGTGTAAGAGGGTGATTTCTTCAAGATATTTATTTTAGTTTTGGACAAACAAACTACACGTATTGTCAAATCTGTTTCTTAAAAAGTCAAAACTACAGGTCTCTTGCTATGACCATTACGTTTGCAGACACTCTCCCTTACTTTCTAACGGTCTCGTTCATTTCGTCTACGATCACTTCGTCGACAACTCATTTCGTCGACACTATACACTGAACAGCCATTGAATTAGGGACAGCTGGCGTCATGCAAATGTGGTGCTGTGGGAGGCCCTGTAAACGGAAACGATATGCAGCGATCCGACATTATAAGGAGTGATTCGACGGAAATCAGTAAGAGTCTGGCACAGTATGGGTAAGACGAAGGATCTAAGCGCATTTGATCGTGGGCAAACTGTCGGGGCCCGACGAATGGGTCACTCCACTTCGGAAATCGTGCAAGTACTGGGATTTTCACGAGCCACTGTGTCACGGGTGCACCGTGAGTACATCGAATCCGGTAAACCCATCCCTGCAAGGGCCAACTGCCGTGAACAACAGCGTGTGGATGAGCGGGGTAATCGCCGACTAGCTCGCATTGTAACAGCGGATAGAGGGGCCACAGTGCAAGAAATCACTCGGCCATTTAACGCTGGCGCACAAAAACGTGTAAGCAGCCACACCCTCCGTAACCAGCTCCTCTCTATGGGGTACAGAAACGATCGTCCCACGAGGGTACCGCTGCTAACCGCACATCACAGGGTGCAAAGATTAGCATGGGCGCGAGAACATCGCCACTGTGCCCTGGACATGTGGGAAAATGTTGCCTGGACTGATGAGTCGAGATTCACGTTGGTACATGCGGATGGCAGGATACGAGTACGGCGCAAACCACATGAAGCGATGGATCTTTCTTGGCAGCAGGCTACTCTTGAAGCTAGTGGGGGTGGCATTCTCGTCTGGGGACTGTTTACGTGGACTGAAATGGATCCCCTGGTACGTGTGACATCGTTCCTCACAGGTCAACGTTACCGGGATATCCTGGACGACCATCATTTGCTCCCGTTTGCGCGTGTTTAACATCCCACTGGGGACCTCATCCTGCAACAAGACAATGCACAGTGCCTTCGCTCCCGAATTGTATCCGAATGGTTGGATGAACACTCCACCGACGTGAACTCGCTTCCTTGGCCAGCTAGGTCACCTGATCTCAATCCCATCCAGCACATCTGGGATGCAATCGAGAGAGATGTTCGAGGCTCCGACCCCCCTCCATCAAATTTTCGTTAACTGTGGGAGCTTGTTCAGGGGTCGTGGATCCGTATGGCTTCCCAACGCTTCCGGTGTCTTGTCGAGTCCATGCCGAGACGAATTGCCGCCGTCATCAGGGCGAAAGGTGGTGCTACACGTTACTAGACAGGTATCTCTATTTCAATTGCTCTTCAGTGTATATGCAAACAGTCGATTCCTAAAAAACCGAAAAAAAGCTCAGAACCACCAGATTTGGTATACTACCTCATGGTACTCCCTTAGACCGTACACCGTTCTGGGAAGGGGTCGGGGCCCGGGGTTAAGAGGGCCCCATACAACATTTTCGTAAAATCTACTGTTTTCAATTTAGAACCACCAAATTTGGTATACTATCTCATTGTAGTCTTACACAAACTTAGACCATAGACCGAAGGGGACGGAGCGCGTGGTAAAGGGGGCCCCATACAAAATTTTCGTAATATCTACAGTTTTCAATTTAGAACCACCAAATTTGGTATGCTATCTCATGGCACTCTAAATTAGACCTTACACGGTTTTTGGAAGGGGTCGGGGCCCTGGGTCAAGTGGGCCCCATACAACATTATCGTAAAATCTACAGTTTTCAATTTAGAACGACCAAATTCAGTATACTATCTCATGATGCTCTAACTTTAGACTATACACGGTTGTTGGAAGGGGTTGGGGCACGAGGTAATACAACATTTTCGTAAAATCTACAATTTTCAATTCAGAACCACCAAATCTGGTATACTATCTCATGGAACTTTAACTTAGACCGCAGATAGGGTATTGGAGTGCAGAACTGTGTTGCAGTTCTTAAGTACAAAATGGAAAGTTTTGAAAAAAATTTGCATGGGGCTCCCTTACCCCGGGCCCGACTCCTTCCCCAAACCATATACGGTCTTAAGTTAGAGTACCGTGAGATAGTATACCAAATTTGGTCATTCTGAACTATTTTTCGGTTTTTTAGGAATCGGCTGTTTGCATATTTAGTGTCGACGAAATGAGTTTTCGACGAAGTGAACCAGAACCCTTTTCACCCCCCCCTACAAACACCACACATACACACACACCGCGAAAAATGAATCATCCCTCGCGTTCGAAATAAAAAATTATTGTGCTTAAAGGGGTGCTGAAGTAAATTTTTTCTTGGGGGGCACACGTTGTGTTAGTTACGTCACTGCTCTTGTCATCATATTATTATTCTCGTCTAATATTTTCTTGATTATTATTACTCTCGTACGGGATTTTCTCTCACATCTCCTTTGTTCTGCTATTAAATATTTATTTACATCCATATATATTAATTCTATATGGTTTTTCACTGTGAGTCATATATTGAGAGAACAGGTGAACGTAAAAATATGGTTCAGTTATAAAAAAAAAAGGTCTTACAATGTAGATGTGCCAATCGAAGAGAAACATGAGATTGGGGCAACGGTTTGGGCTTGGCGGGGTTACAAAGTTTCTATGTAAAGTCTATGGGAGAAGCGTGCGGCACTTATCTACATCAGGCGTCCAGTTCAGTGTCAGACTTGGTGCGCGCATGGTGTTCTATGATCAGTCTTAAAGTAAGTAAATACTTTATTGCATACTTACCCTTAATAGAGTGTCTCTCCCGCAGAAAAAAAGGGAAAACGTTGGAGCCTTACTGAAAGGCGTGAGCGATCAATGGGTCGCAACTACACTATCTACCAACAAGTAATTGGACACCCCTGCAATCGACGATATCTGCTATCCTGATACACGTCACGGCCGCCGCCGTTAAATATCGTGTGGGAAACAACAACGCAACCAGTCGCATGCAAGATGCCACACAGTTCGGAGCTCTCTGATTTCGAGAAAGGTGTAATCGTCGGGTATCACAGAAATGGCCGATCTATACGTGACATACCCAGCGAGTTGAAGTACCCAAAATCAACAGTGGCATAGGTGATTGGCAAGTGGAATATAAGAGGTGACTGTCGGAATGTGCCCCGATCCGGCAGACCCACAAAACATGGGAGTTAGAGACCGACGGGTGCTGGCCAGAGAAATTCGGAAGAACCGCACCAAATCGATGGGCCACATCCGCGAGGAGTTTCAACAGGCATCAAGGAGTGTTCTTTCGATGAATACCATCCGTATGGAAGACCATCTGCTCGGTTATCATGGACGTGCTGCCGCCCACAAGCCTTTGATCACCAAGTCCAATAGCGCTTCTCGGCTAACGTGGTGCAAAGAACGTCGACAGTGGACCGTTGAACAGTGGAAACAGGTTCTCTGGAGCGACGAATCAAGGTTCACCCTCTACCGTTTGGATGTTAGGGTGTTGGTTTGGCGTCTGCCTGGGGAACGCCTCCTGCCGGAATGCATTGTGCAAACTGTAAAGTTAGGCGGCGGTGGAATTATGCTATGGGGGTGTTTCTCCGGGTATGGCGCAAGACCCTTGGTCGCAATTCCTGGTAGACTCAACGCCGAGACCTACTGCACCATTTTGGATGACCATGCGCTTCCTACGTTGTGGCAGTTTTACGGGGTGGACTAATGTTACTTTCAGGATGACAATGCCACCTGTCATGGTACGAGGTCCACCCTGGCTTGGTATGGTGACAATGGGGTTAATCGAATTAACTGGCCTGCGCAGAGCCCGGACCTTAGCACTATCGAGCACCTCTGGGACGAGTTGGAGCGTCGACTTAAGGGGTGCCCCCACCATCCGAAATCGGTGAAGGAACTGACCTGTTTTCTCCAAGCCGATGGGAAGAAAATACCGATAGCCGTCGTACAACGCCTGGTTGCGAGTATGCCCGGGAGGGTCGCAGCTGTAATCGCCGCTCGTGAAGGCTCCACCAACTATTGAAGGTGAACAAAATTCGTTCTCCTTTGCTATCACAGGTGTCTAATTACTTGTTGGTAGATAGTGTATATGTCTCAGACAAGAGAGAATGAGGAGTATTCGCAACGCGAATCTCATTTCAACAACATTTACAAACACAGTTGTGATTGAAGATGAGAGTAAAAGAGTGCGCTATCCAGTTGAATTTTTGCGCACGATCTAGATGAGTGGACTTACGCCTCACATCTTACAACTGAAAAAGGGTGCAGTGGTGATGCTCATCACGAACCTGGCCGCCCCGGTGGCGCAGTGGTCTAAGCGCTGGCTTATCATCATTCGTTCGTGAAGGGTCGGTGTTTGAATCCCGGTGAGGAATAGATGTTGTGTTTGTCTTAGGGTACTGGTTCTCTATTAAAAACGTGAGACTGCTTATAACCCATTGAGTTGTTCACGGTGGTAGTTAAACCTTCAGTCAAAAAAAAAAAAAAATCACGAACCTGGACTATTGTCTTTACTGAAGTGGTTGAATGAATTTGTCAATTAAATAAAGTTTACATTTGTTTTTTCATATAAGTTTATTTTCAAAAAAAAAAAAAAAAAAAAAAAAAAGACTAGCCGTCAATTCTGACAGGGTTCGTCTAGTATTTTTTAATTTTGGTTGTCATATGCAGGACGTTTCACTCGTAGAAGGCCCCGAGTTGTCGTTTATTACACACATAATATATACGGCAATTGTTTTCAAGATGAGAATCCGTTTTTTGGTGTAAATATGACAACGATGGTAAGGCAGATGATATCCGAACATAGCAATTATTCGTCAAGGAGAAGGAATAGAACCCGAGTCGCGCCCGGGTGGTCTAACTACTACACCACCCAGAACGACCAAATCTCAAGTTTCCGATTAATTTGAATAAAACTATCGCAGGATTCGCTAGTCGAACCAACCGGAGTTCATGTTTAGCGAATCTGGAGGTTAAGAATCGTATCACGTGATTGCCCAGAGGAGCAGATAAATCAGGAATAGAATACGGGATTACACCATACAACAAAAATGTTGGTGAGGGCAATCCGTTTACTTCGCTTTGTCACCCACACTATCTCACATATCCTTCAAAGTCTACCCCACACGGTAACTTTCCCTGCTCCATAATTACTAATGATGCCAGACAATACTAAACAAACAGAACAAAGCTCACCCATACTAGTTTTTGTTTATGGCCCAATCGAGGTACGTGCTTCGATCTTTCACCCACACTATCTCACACACATTGCAAAGTCTACCCCACACGGTGACTTTCCCTGCTCCCAATTACTAATGATGCCAGACAATGCAAAACAAACAGGACAAAGCTCACCCTTATTAGTCTTCGTTTATGACCCGATCGAGATGTGTACTTCGCTTTGCCACCCACACTATCTCACACACACTTCAAAGTCTACCCCACACGGTGGTTTTTTCTGCTCCCAATTACTAATGATCCCATACAGTACAAAACAAACAGAACAAAGCTCACCCTTACTAGTCTTTGTTTATGGTCCAATCGAGGTACGTGCTTCGATCTCTCACCCACACTATCTCACACACATTTCAAAGTCTACCCTACACGGTGGTTTTTTCTGCTCCCAATTACTAATGATCCCAGACAATACAAAACAAACAGAACAAAGCTCACCCTTACTAGTCTTTGTTTATGACCCGATCGAGATATGTACTTCGCTTTGCCACCCACACTATCTCACACACATTTCAAAGTCTACCCCACACGGTGGTTTTTTCTGCTCCCAATTACTAATGATCCCAGACAATACAAAACAAACAGAACAAAGCTCACCCTTATTAGTCTTTGTTTATGGTCCAATCGAGATACGTACTTCGATCTCTCACCCACACTATCTCACACACATTTCAAAGTCTACCCTACACGGTGGTTTTCTCTGCTCCCAATTACTAATGATCCCAGACAATACAAAACAAACAGAACAAAGCTCACCTATACTAGTCTTTGTTTATGACCCAATCAAGATACGTACTTCGCTTTGCCACCCACACTATCTCACACGCACTTCAAAGTCTACCCTACATGGTGGTTTTCTCTGCTCCCAATTACTAATGATCCCAGACAGTACAAAACAAACAGAACAAAGCTCACCCTTACTAGTCTTTGTTTATGACCCAATCGAGATATGTACTTCGCTTTGCCACCCACACTATCTCACACACACTTCAAAGTCTACCCCACACGGTGGTTTTGTCTGCTCCCAATTACTAATGATCCCAGACAGTACAAAACAAACAGAACAAAGCTCACCCTTACTAGTCTTTGTTTATGACCCACTAGAGATACGTACTTTGCTTTGCCACCCACACTATCTCACACACACTTCAAAGTATACCCCACATGGTGGTTTTCTCTGCTCCCAATTACTAATGATCCCAGACAATATAAAACAAACAGAACAAAGCTCACCTATACTAGTTTTTGTTTATGACCCAATCAAGATACGTACTTCGCTTTGCCATCCACACTATCTCACACGCACTTCAAAGTCTACCCACACGGTGGTTTTCTCTGCTCCCAATTACTAATGATCCCAGACAGTACAAAACAAACACAACAAAGCTCACCCTTACTAGTCTTTGTTTATGATCCAATCGAGATACGTACTTCGCTTTGCCACCCACACTATCTCACACACACTTCAAAGTCTACCCCACACGGTGGTTTTCTCTGCTCCCAATTACTAATGATCCCAGACAATACAAAACAAACAGAACAAAGCTAACCCATACTAGTCTTTGTTTATGGTCCAATCGAGGTACGTGCTTCGATCTCTCACATACACTATCTCCCACCCAACTCACAATGTTTTCCACAGGGTGACTTTCCCTTCTCACAGTCACTAATTTATTTCCCCTCTGAGCTGCCTCTGTCTCTATAACTCTAGCCATTTTTTTCTGCTGACACTAGAACAGAGGATTCCATTTTAAAATGTACAGCAAATTTTATTTGTTTTGAAAATTGTCACAAAAACTCGTGGATTTATCGCTATAACTTTGCGAAAATAAATGCAACAATAATTTTGATATTAGGCATTCAGAAAGAAAAAATCTGCTTTAGCGGGGTGCGATCCCCCATTTGCCCCCCCTAAATCTGCTACTGCACATGAGTGGACTTATTATAAAAAAAGTGAAGTACCTGTCGCAATATGAAACTTATCTGGAACCATTTCGAAAAAAAATTAAGAACAATATTCTGACAGCGGGAGAAATATAAACATTCTGAGCTTAGAATTTATTAAACTGTTCCCGTAATTAAAAGGAACATTCCCTGATCTTTGTCATTACCAAGCTGACAAAAAATGATGCTGTAATTTTTTTATGATTTTATATGAAATTGAAGATACACAGGATTAAATCTTCATTTCAAACGGACGCAAAGGGGGTCAAATAGCATCATTTAAACCTCAGGTGGTTTCAAAGAAAAGAGTGAGACGGTACGTGCTTAGATTGGTGTCATTTTTCTCCCACAGATTTCTAAAGTCCACATTCCCAGAACGACCACAAACAAAACAAAAAAAAAAAAGAAAGAAGTGTAGCAGTGCTTTAATTAAACAGCAGAAATTAATTTTGTGGAAAACATGCTTCTGAAAAACAACTAAAATTAAAGAAAGGAGGGAAATGTTCAACTTATTAAGAATGTTTTTAATAAATTCTTAAGTAAGGTGCTTACCTTTGCGAAGATTCAAACCACCATGAAATACCCCAAAACCCATGTCATAAAATTAATAAGGAGAAGGTAGTACGTTACTTACAGAGTGAATTAACAGAGAAGTCTCTTGCAGACTTTTTTTCTAAAAGAGTTATTTTAAATTTAAGTCTCCTGCAGCGATGTTTAAAAACTATAAAAATCCCTGGATATTGTCCTTGACCGCGTAAAAATGTAGAGGAAGAGATTGTTTAATTAAAAATAACACCAGAAGAGGAAAATATGTCTCGTTAAATCATTTATCTTAAACGCTCTCTCATTATAAAAACAAAAAAAATGAAACGAAATGCCTAAAGGTATCATTTTTTCCTCTGCAAAACGACGTGGAGTTATATTCCAGAACTTACCTAGAAACAACATTTGAAGAATTGAGTTGTTTTTCCTTTTCTTTTACGTTTTTGAACAGCTTAATCGACATACCGTGTAAATTACTTCCAGGATAATTGAGCTGCGATTAACAAAACTATTTTTCAAACAATATTTTGGTGATTTCTTACTTGAATGGATGCTTTTCCATTAGAAACTTAAGCCGTGCGTAGAAGAAAAAATTCGACGCGAAATAAACTTCTGCTTTTATGTGCGTAGTTTGTTAAAGACATATTATTAATACAGCAAGCGACTGCATTTTAATAAACATAATTATTTGCGCCCTCGAGGTGACTCATTTGGAAGAAACAGTAGACATTTCAAGAGCAATTTACCATTATGTCTTGAAAGAAAAATATTTTATCAGCTCATCCTTTCATTATGACTTATGGGTCAGAAAGAAGAACTTTAAATAAAAAAATCGAAATAGTACACTGGTACTCTTTGTACAAAATTTATGCTATGCATTATTCGTACTCCAAGGTCTTTGTGGGTGTGAAATAAAGCGCTAGATTATACACCCATGAGTACCGCCCCGGTGGCGCAGTGGTCTAAGCGATGGCCTCTGATCATTCGTCCGAACGGGGTCCGGATTCGAATCCCGGTGAGGCATGGATGTTGTGTTTGTCTTACGGCACTGGCTCTCTCCCTTCACTGGAACCAGTGACCGTAAATTTGACCACCCCCATGCTAGAGAGATAAGCGCGCCTGGAGACTGATCGGTAACGCAAGTGAAGTTCACAAAGCAGTATGTATACAACACAGAACCCACTTTCGGTTAGTAGAGTCTTCGTAGTCAGAATGGGAAGAGCTGCCGATTTATCAGAGTTTGATAAAGGGAAAATTGTGACGGATCGGAACTAGGATCTCGGAAAGCGGCGCGGCTTGTGGATTGCTCACGTGCCACTGTAGTGAGTACGTATCAAAAGTGGTGCACAGATGGCCAAACGACGAGCCGTCGTGCAGCTGTGTGTCGTCCGCAGCTCGTTGATACCAGAGGGGAGCGGAGACTGTCGCGCATTGTTAACAGCGATCTCAGGGCCACAGCGCGACAAATCACCCGCAGATACAACAGTGGTGATCAGGACAATGTGTCACAGCACACAGTTCATCGCTGCCTTATTTGCATCGGCCTGCGTAGACTTAGCCGTGACTAAATGCTCACTGCACGTCATTGCCAGCAACGTATGAAATAAACCCAAGAACATCGAGATTGGACGGTAGATGATTGGACGAAAGTGGACTGGTCTGAAGAATCAAGATTCCTGGTGCATCACGTAGACAGCCGAGCGTGGAAACAGGCTGCGGCGCGGGTGTTAAGTTGTGGGCGATATTTCCTTGGGACATTTTATGACCCCGTTTTTCCAAAAGCACAATACCTGTGTGACGTGCCTGCCCAGCAGGACGCACACGACATAAAGGCAGATAACAGTCAGAACGAACGTCCGCGTAGCTCAATTGGTAGAGTGACTTATTCCGCAATGAGGGGACCCGGGTTCGGGCCCCGGCGTGGACTATTTCCTTGGGACATTTGACTTATTCCGGAATGAGGGGACCCGGGTCCGGGCCCCGGCGTGGCGATGTTTCCTTGGGACATTTTATGACCCGTTATCCCAAAACCACAATACCTGCGTGACGTGCCTGCCCAGCAGGACCCACACGACATAAAGGCAGATAGCAATCAGAACGAAAGTCCGCGTAGCTCAATTGGTAGAGTGACATATTTCGGAATGAGGGGACCCGGGTTCGGGCGCCGGTGTGGACTAAAAATGACGAAGAAATTTACTTCGTTATACCTGACAGCTGTCAGGTATCTGAACATCGCTGCGGACCAAGTTCACCCATTCATAACAACTGTGTTCTCTGCAAGTGATGGCCATTACCAACAGGATAATGCGCCACTGGCTGTCAGGTATCTAAACATCGTTACGGACCAAGTTCACCCATTCATAACAACTGTGTTCTCTGCTAGTGATGGCCATTATCAACAGGATAATGCGCCACTGGCTGTTATGTATCTGAACACCGCTGCTGACCGTGTTCACCCATTCATAGCAACTGTGTTCTCTGCTAGTGATGGCCATTGCCAACAGGATAATGCGCCACTGACTGTCAGGTATCTAAACATCGTTACGGACCAAGTTCACCCATTCATAGCAACTGTGTTCGCTGCTGGTGATGGCCATTACCAACAGGATAATGGGCCACTGGCTATCAGGTATCTAAACATCGTTACGGACCAAGTTCACCCATTCATAACAACTGTGTTCTCTGCTAGTGATGGCCATTACCAACAAGATAATGCGCCACTGGCTGTTCAGGTATCTGAACATCGCTGCGGACCGTGTTCACCCATTCATAGCAACTGTGTTCTCTGCTAGTGATGGCCATTGCCAACAGGATAATGCGCCACTGACTGTCAGGTATCTAAACATCGTTACGGACCAAGTTCACCCATTCATAACAAATGTGTTCTCTGCTAGTGATGGCCATTGCCAACAGGATAATATGCCACTGGCTATCAGGTATCTAAACATCGTTACGGACCAAGTTCACCCATTCATAACAACTGTGTTCTCTGCTAGTGATGGCCATTACCAACAGGATAATGCGCCACTGGCTGTCAGGTATCTAAACATCGCTGCGGACCAAGTTCACCCATTCATAGCAACTGTGTTCTCTGCTAGTGATGGCCATTACCAACAGGATAATGGGCCACTGACTGTCAGGTATCTAAACATCGTTACGGACCAAGTTCACCCATTCATAACAAATGTGTTCTCTGCTAGTGATGGCCATTGCCAACAGGATAATGGGCCACTGGCTATCAGGTATCTAAACATCGTTACGGACCAAGTTCACCCATTCATAACAACTGTGTTCTCTGCTAGTGATGGCCATTACCAACAGGATAATGGGCCACTGGCTATCAGGTATCTAAACATCGCTGCGGACCAAGTTCACCCATTCATAGCAACTGTGTTCTCTGCTAGTGATGGCCATTACCAACAGGATAATGGGCCACTGGCTATCAGGTATCTAAACATCGTTACGGACCAAGTTCACCCATTCATAGCAACTGTGTTCTCTGCTAGTGATGGCCATTACCAACAGGATAATGCGCCACTGGCTGTCAGGTATCTGAACATCGTTACGGACCGTGTTCTCCCATTCATAACAAATGTGTTCTCTGCTAGTGATGGCCATTGCCAACAGGATAATGGGCCACTGGCTGTCAGGTATCTAAACATCGTTACGGACCAAGTTCACCCATTCATAACAAATGTGTTCTCTGCTAGTGATGGCCATTGCCAACAGGATAATGGGCCACTGGCTATCAGGTATCTAAACATCGTTACGGACCAAGTTCACCCATTCATAACAACTGTGTTCTCTGCTAGTGATGGCCATTACCAACAGGATAATAGGCCACTGGCTATCAGGTATTTGAACATCGTTACGGACCGTGTTCTCCCATTCATAGCAACTGTGTTCTCTGCTAGTGATGGCCATTACCAACAGGATAATGCGCCACTGGCTGTCAGGTATCTAAACATCGCTGCGGACCAAGTTCACCCATTCATAGCAACTGTGTTCTCTGTTAGTGATGGCCATTGCCAACAGGATAATGGGCCACTGGCTATCAGGTATCTAAACATCGTTACGGACCAAGTTCACCCATTCATAACAACTGTGTTCTCTGCTAGTGATGGCCATTGCCAACAGGATAATGGGCCACTGGCTGTCAGGTATCTAAACATCGCTGCGGACCAAGTTCACCCATTCATAAGCAACTGTGTTCTCTGTTAGTGATGGCCATTGCCAACAGGATAATGCGCCACTGGCTATCAGGTATCTGAACATCGTTACGGACCAAGTTCACCCAATCATAACAACTGTGTTCTCTGCTAGTGATGGCCATTGCCAACAGGATAATGGGCCACCTGGCTATCAGGTATCTAAACATCGTTACGGACCAAGTTCACCCATTCATAACAACTGTATTCTCTGCTAGTGATGGCCATTACCAACAGGATAATGCGCCACTGGCTGTCAGGTATCTAAACAATCGCTGCGGACCAAGTTCACCCAATCATAACAACTGTGTTCTCTGCTAGTGATGGCCATTACCAACAGGATAATGGGCCACTGGCTATCAGGTATCTAAACATCGTTACGGACCAAGTTCACCCATTCATAACAACTGTATTCTCTGCTAGTGATGGCCATTACCAACAGGATAATGCGCCACCGGCTATCAGGTATCTGAACATCGTTACGGACCGTGTTCACCCATTCATAGCAACTGTATTCTCTGCTAGTGATGGCCATTACCAACAGGATAATGCGCCACTGGCTATCAGGTATCTAAACATCGTTACGGACCAAGTTCACCCATTCATAACAAATGTGTTCTCTGCTAGTGATGGCCATTGCCAACAGGATAATGGGCCACTGGCTATCAGGTATCTAAACATCGTTACGGACCAAGTTCACCCATTCATAACAACTGTGTTCTCTGCTAGTGATGGCCATTACCAACAGGATAATGCGCCACTGGCTGTCAGGTATCTAAACATCGCTGCGGACCAAGTTCACCCATTCATAGGAACTGTGTTCTCTGCTAGTGATGGCCATTACCAACAGGATAATGGGCCACTGGCTATCAGGTATCTAAACATCGTTACGGACCAAGTTCACCCATTCATAACAACTGTGTTCTCTGCTAGTGATGGCCATTACCAACAGGATAATGCGCCACTGGCTATCAGGTATCTAAACATCGTTACGGACCAAGTTCACCCATTCATAACAACTGTGTTCTCTGCTAGTGATGGCCATTGCCAACAGGATAATGGGCCACTGGCTATCAGGTATCTGAACATCGCTGCGGTCCAAGTGTTCTCCCATTCATAACAACTGTGTTCTCTGCTAGTGATGGCCATTGCCAACAGGATAATGCGCCACTGGCTGTCAGGTATCTAAACATCGCTGCGGACCAAGTTCACCCATTCATAGCAACTGTGTTCTCTGCTAGTGATGGCCATTGCCAACAGGATAATGGGCCACTGGCTATCAGGTATCTAAACATCGTTACGGACCAAGTTCACCCATTCATAGCAACTGTGTTCTCTGCTAGTGATGGCCATTGCCAACAGGATAATGGGCCACTGGCTATCAGGTATCTAAACATCGTTACGGACCAAGTTCACCCATTCATAACAAATGTGTTCTCTGCTAGTGATGGCCATTGCCAACAGAATAATGGGCCACTGGCTATCAGGTATCTAAACATCGTTACGGACCAAGTTTACCCATTCATAACAACTGTGTTCTCTGTTAGTGATGGACATTACCAACAGAATAATGAGCCACTGGCTGTCAGGTATCTAAACATCGCTGCGGACCAAGTTCACCCATTCATAGCAACTGTGTTCTCTGCTAGTGATGGCTATTGCCAACAGGATAATGGGCCACTGGCTATTAGGTATCTAAACATCGTTACGGACCAAGTTCACCCATTCATAGCAACTGTGTTCTCTGCTAGTGATGGCCATTGCCAACAGGATAATGGGCCACTGGCTATCAGGTATCTAAACATCGTTACGGACCAAGTTCACCCATTCATAACAAATGTGTTCTCTGCTAGTGATGGCCATTGCCAACAGGATAATGGGCCACTGGCTATCAGGTATCTAAACATCGTTACGGACCAAGTTCACCCATTCATAACAAATGTGTTCTCTGCTAGTGATGGCCATTGCCAACAGGATAATGGGCCACTGGCTATGAGGTATCTAAACATCGTTACGGACCAAGTTCACCCATTCATAACAAATGTGTTCTCTGCTAGTGATGGCCATTACCAACAGGATAATGCGCCACTGCCAGAATCGTCAAGGAGTGGTTCTACGAAGATGCTGGAGACTATCTGTTTATCTCCAAATTCACGTGACGTGAACCCAACCGAACATTGGTCGTTCGACGTGGAAAATCGGGTTCGCGTTAAATCCCCACCAACCTCGAAATTTACGGGAAATGGTGGACCCACTGTCGACATTATGGTACCAAATACTCCAGGATCCCTATCGCCACCTCATCGAATCGATGCCTTGCCGAGTGGCCGCTGTTTCCCGAGCTAAAGCGGGTCATACAGCATATTAGGTAGGTGATCATAATATGAAGTCTCATCGTTGTACATTTAGTTAAGTACAACATGTTGCATTTATTCGCGTCACTCACCAGTATACCCAGCCACAGTCTGGTACATACTAAATGTAATTAGATTATAACAACAAACAGTAAGGCTTACTAATTCCTGGCATTGAGCTAGGTGAATAAATGAATATTATTTTCGTAGAAACAGTGAAAGTGTATATACAGGGTGATTCCGAACTCATGGGACAAACTTTAAGGGATGGTAGAGCACACTGCAACAAACATTTTTTGTACAGGAATGTATGGGCGCAAGTGATGCGTTCAGGCACAAACACAAGAAATAGACATGAAAGGAAACAAATTGTTTACTTACAGCATCGTTGACAAGTGCTTCTTTACAGCAATGTTTACAATAATTGCTCAACATTGCGTCCACCAACAGTAATACATGCGTGGCACCGTCGACGGAGTGATTGGCGTACAGTTTCAAAGATGACAGGTGTTTCTCGCACACGTGCAGCCACAACGGATATTCGAGCGACGAGGTCCTAAACAGAGTCAACTGGAGTCTCTTAAACGAAGGCCTTCAGATGTCCCCATAAGAAGTAATAGAGGCTCGATAAATCGGGGGATGGGGGTGGCCAACGGACTGATTCACCACAGCCAATCCATCTCGCCCTAAAACGGGCATTCAGGTAATTGCGCACATTGATGCTGAAATGGGCTGGCGCCCCATCATGCTGAAACCACAGTCCTTGTCGGAAGGTCAGTGGTACATCTTGAAGGAATTCTGGTAAAACCTCTTCCAGAAAAATATAACTTTTGGGTCTGGTTCATTTGCCCGACGTTTACTTCACCGAAGGGTCACTTGACCGAAAATCACTTCACCGAAAAGATTGTTTCACCGAAAGATCACTTGATCGAAAAGTTCATTTCACCGAAAAGCATCTTTACCTAAAAGTTCATTTCATCGAAAGGTCATTTCACCGAAGGGTCAGTTTATCAAAAACTTTGGATTTCATTACAGGATCTGTTCAAACAGGGTGCAAGTTCGGTAGACAGACCACCGAAACGTTAGGGGTTTATACTCAAATTGCACTTTTGATTACTCCGTGTCACAAAGAACGCAAAGCTTTAGTTTTAAGACAAATTTTTTTTAAGACAATAGGCCTCGGCTTAGGCCTTTTTAGCCAATTTTAATCATGTTCATAAGATGTACATAAAAGTCATGTTCAGTGCTCATGTTCATAAAGTTTACATAAAATGTAAAATTAATAATGTTGCACATTTTTTCAGGCAAAAAGAATCAGTTTTAGGTCCCTAGGCCGCCTTGGCTTAGGCCTTTTTACCCAATTTTAATTGTGCGAACTCATGTTCATAAGGTTTACGTAAAAAGTCAAGTTAATAATGTTGCACATTTTTTCAGGCAAAAATATCAAGTTTAGAGCTCTAAGCCTCGGCTTAGGCCCTTTTAGCAAATTTTAAAAGTGCGTGCTCATATTCGTAAGGTTTACATAAAAAGTCAAGTTAATAATATTACACATTTTTTCAGGCAAAAATAATCAATTTTAGGGCCCTAGGTCTCGGCTTAGGCCTTTTTAGCAAATTTAAACCGTGCGTGCTCATGTTCATAAGGTTTACATAAAAAGTTACTTCACATTTTATGTAATGCTTATGAATATGAGTAGGGTTAAAATCTGTTAAAATGGCCTGTATCTAGGCCTACGGTCAAAAAAATAATGTTTTGTTGTGGAGTAAAAATGGAACATTATTTACTTGATTTGCTATGTAACCCTTATGAATATGAGATAGCCGTCCCGGTGGCGCAGTGGTCTAAGGCGCTGGCCTCTGATCATTCGTCCGTAAGGGGTCCGGGTTCGAATCCCGGTGAGGCATGGATGTTGTGTTTGTCTTACGGCACTGGCTCTCTCCCTTCCCTGGAACCAGTGACCCTAAATTAGGGACGGGCGACTGCTTGTAGCCCATTGAGTTGCTCACGGTGGTCGTTAAACCTCCAACCAAAAAAAAAAAAAAAAAAAAATATGAGATCGGAGGATTAAAATTTGACAAAAAGTCACAGATCTAGGCCTTATAATTAATGTTATATTTCGAAAAACCTACTCATGGGGAGGTGTTTCATAGAAATTAAAAGTGTATTTTTTATGCAATTCGATAATGTTTAGGTGGCCAGTTCTTGAAAAACCCGCACCACACTCCAATAGATCTCTAACAACAAAATTAAAAGTTTTCGATAAACTGACCATTCGGTGAAATGAACTTTTCGATCAAATGTCCTTACGTGATAAAAATTGTCCTTACGTAAAATGAACTTTTGGATCAAATGTCCTTTCGATGAAATGAACTTTTAGGTGAAGTAATCTTTCGGTGAAATGAACTTTTCGGTCAAGTGACCCTTCGGTGAAATGTACCATTGGATCAAGTGATTTTCGGCGAGGTGATTTTCGATCAAGTGAACGATACCCGATAGCATCTGCCATCGAGTCGCGTTGGTAGTAGATATGGGCCAAGCAGGGAGTCATTCACAATTCCCGCCCACACATTCACACAGAATCGTTCTTATATCGTCGATGCTACCACGCATGTATTACTGTTGATGGACGCAATTTTGAGCAATTATTGTAAACATTGCTGTAAAGAAGCACTTGTCAACGATGCTGTAAGTAAACAATTTGTTTCCTTTCATGTCTATTTCTTGTGTTTGTGCCTGAACGCATCACTTGCGCCCATACATTCCTGCACAAAAAATGTTTGTTGCAGTGTGCTCTATTACCCCTTAAAGTTTGTCCCATGAGTTCTGAATCACCCTGTATATTTACTAAACTATAGAAGTAAACGCCATTTAAATACACCAGACTGTGAATACACATGAAACGCATATAGCGTATTACATCCGTCTATTTTTGTGGTGTAATAAGCACAAAGCTTCGCGTAGCTTTCGCACTTCACTGGGAGGCTTTTTCAAAGCAATGATAGACATAAAAATGAACGGAATTAGAACACGTTAGAAACAAAAACGGTTTTTTGAAAAAAAACATCGGTGACATCAGGAAGCTATTACATTAATTTTTATCACGTAATTGTACTCCGCACCGTGATGTGTTTCCATCTTCTAATAATGCATGCCAAATAATTGGTAATACAGTAGAGATCATATCATTGCATGCTAGTTTGTTGGAGAGGATTTCAAAAGTTTTCCTGATGGCGGTCTCTTTAAAGTTCGTGTAAGGGGCAACTCTTCTACACTGCTGGCCACCCAAAATGCAACACCAAGAAAGACACGATATAGAAAAGCCATATTTACTGGACACATAACAACAGATACAAAGATGAAGCGCTTGAGCTTATAGGCCCATGCGACTTGCGGAACACGCAGACCTCAATAGTTCGTGTGGCACCCGAGGCTGGCAATAACGGCCGCTACACGTCGCGGCATCGAACGAAAGAGGCTTTGGATGTGGGCTTGGAATATGTCTGTCCAGGCTGCTTCCACACGTTGCCACAGTTCATCAGGCGTAGCCGCGGGTGATGCTTGACGGGCCACTCGGCTGCCGATCAGCGACCAGACATGTTCGATGGGTGACATATTGGGAGAACAAGCGGGCCACGGCAGCAGTGACACCTGGTGGGCCGTGAAGAATTGTTGCAGGGGCACGCATTGTCCTGTTGAAACGTGGCCGCTGGCAGGTCCTGCAGGTAAGGGAGGACTACAGGCTCCAAAACGTCGGCGACTTAGCGGTGGCTGTTGAGTGTACCGGCGATGCGTACCAGAGGGATGTGGGTATCATATCCAATTGCGCCCCAAACCATAACGCCAGGCGACGGACCGGTATGGCGATGCATAATGCAGGCGTCATACAGTCTCTAGCCGCGATGCCGACACACGCGGATCCGACCATCGTGGTGTTGCAGGAAGAAGCGGGATTCTTCGGAGAAGACAATGTCGTGCCATTCCGTAGTCCAGGTGCGGCGTTCAACGGCCCACTGCCGCCGCACTAGCCGGTGGTGTAACGTCAATGGTAATCGAAGCAATGGGCGCCGTGCGACAAGTCCCCGCTCCTGCAGACGACTTCGAACGGTACGTGCTGACACAGGTTGTTGCGCAACACACCCTAATTCCTGCGCTAATGTTCGCGATGTGGCGGTGCGAGCCGTCTATGCCCGCCGCATAACATGCCGGTCCTCTTGTTCGGTGGTGTGCCGAGGCTGCGGCAATCGCTGACGTCGGTCCGTCCGTCCCTCCTGCACCCACCGAATCCATACTCGCTTCACTCTGGTTGGATGTCGTCCTACACGGGTGCTGATGTCTCGGTACGATAAACCGGTGTCGCGATAAGCCACCATTCCTCCTCTGTTGAACTACGAAACGAGCTGGAATGACTGCCGTATTCTGCGATGAGGCATCACGTAGCTTCCCACGCACAGGTCCGGCAGCACAACACATTTCCAGTACTTACACCCAGCTTTTTGTGCACCCTTCTTATAGTGCTTCTCGGTGGTGTGCCGGGCGCACATCATTTGCATATGCCCTGCAATGCCAATCGTTTGCATGTGCTCTCGCGCGCGACGCATGCTGCGAATTTCAGGCCAATCGGATGCTTCCTTCTTGGTGTTGCATTTTGGGTGGCCAGCAGTGTAATACTATACCATATAGGGGCGGCCGAGCAATGTACAACTTCTCCGGCGATAGCTGCATTCTGAATGTTCTGGTTGACACTTCGGGCGTGTTCTTTACATTTAGTGTCCAAAGATCGCTTTGTCATTCTGATATACACTATATTGACAAAAGTCACCGGACATGTAGAAGAGAAACGGAACAGAGCGTTTATTGACAAATATTATTACTGGGTTGGTCCAGCTTCGACTTTAATGCATGCACTGGCCCTTCAAGACAGGCTTTCGACAAGGTTTTGGAACACAGTGATAGGTATGCGCTTTCAGTCAGCATATAATGCTTCCGCTAACTGTTGCTCAGTAGTAGGCCTTGGTTCCAAACTTCTTATGCGGTGCTCTAATTCTTCCCATAGGTGCTTTATGAGATTAAGATCAGGGCTCTGTGCTGGCCAATCCACACACGATGCGGAATTATCGTCAAAACACGCCGTAACAGTCCTTGCATTATGGCTCGGTGCATTATCCTTCTGGTACCATCAAGGCTTGGCTCCATGCAATTGCCACAGAGTTGGTAGGGCATAATTGTCCAGAATATCGAGGTAGACGTGCTGGTTAACAAGTTTGTCTACGATAACCAATTGGCCAGGAACATACCACGAAAAACACCCCCACACGAGTACACTGCCAACTCCAAACTTGACCGTAGAAACAGTACACTGTGGTAAATAGCGTTACCCCGGCGGCCTCCATACCCACACACGACCATCAGACTGATGGATTGTGTATCTGGATTCATCAGCCCATAGGACCCGCTTCCATTGATCTACGGTCCACGATAAATGTTCTTTACACAATGCTAAACGACGAGTAGCATTCCGAGTGGAGATGAAAGGCTTATGAGCAGCCGCACAACCACAGCAACTCATGGAGGTCTTTGCGAATGGAACGCGTACATATAGAGGTTTCAGAATTTTTACTCACCTGTACACTGAGGTCTTGTGCAGTACTCCGTAGATTAGCTGAAACGACTCTCCTGAGGCTTCGACGTTTTCTTTCACTGATTTTCCTTTGGTCTGTCGGTACGTTTTGCTGCTTCAGGCACGTCATATGTCTTCCACTTATTCAGTACATCCAAAACAGTTGGCTTAGGTATGTTTAAATGCCTCTCGGTTTCTCTTATGGACAACCCACTAATATAACACCCAACAATATTTCTTCTCTCAAAGTCAGCTTTGCCACATTTTCACCCAACCTCACAGTGCGATATGATCGCAGTCAGCTGCAGGTTTGTTTTTATATCGTTTGCAGCTTTTCCGCGCATCTTAACAACGCACTGGATCCGTTCATGTGGTTTTGAAGGGGTGTCCGGTTACTTTTGCCAATAGAGTGTATGTCTTTTCCGTGTTGTTAGGATATGCGAACGGTTTAGCGCGTGGACACGCGCTTTATCTTACTCACGCTGTCTCTCCTTGCAACTTGATATTGTATGTGGTGACGAGAATTGGGACTCCATTGTTATCAATATGTTATGCTTACGTAATAATTTTTTGACCAATATGTAAAGCCGAGGACATTAGTGATGGACCATGCGTATCTCATTGTCATACTAGGTGATTTACGTATCGCCGACATTATACGACTTTTTACAGTTCTATGTATTCGGTCAACGTCATTCTTCTTAGAACCAGCTTTTGGACCTTTGCTGTAAATATCATCAATTACTTTATTATAGAGACAGTCGGACTTGCATACGTTACACGACCTATATGACCATGCGAAATCATCTTCAGAACCGTGAGTTGTGTTTAGAATGCAAGATGGGTCCATTGTTTCGTGGGGCTCCCTCAGACCTGTCTTCCTACCTTCAGTACAGAACAAGGTGTACTGCGACTCTTCGGACAACAGGACTTTTTTCGAGACTTCCATTGTACACTCAGTGTGTTCCTGACACCACTGAAGACAAACTTTCCGGTTTCTGTCAGAAATCAGTGGTTTTCTAAATAGGCATGCGACTGCAAATACCGATCCTGTTCAATTCCCTGCGCATAGGTCTCTGAGATATGGGTCGGCTACAGCTTTCATTGAATACTTCGGTCAATTGCTGCATACAGAAAGTCCTGTTTCTCCGCACAAGCCTTCTTAGACTATGGCATGTTTCTCTGAGATATGGGTGGGGAACAGCCTGCATTGAATGCTTAAGTCAGTTGCTGCACACAGGAAGTCCTGTTTCTCCATACAAGACTTCTTAAACAATGGCATAATTCACTGAGATAGATATGGGTCGGGAACAACCTTCATTAAAAGCTTCGGTCAATTGCTGCACACAGGAAGTCCTGTTTCTTCGTACAAGCCTTCTTAGACTATAGCGTAGTTCTCCAAGGTATGGGTCCGGAATAGGATTCATTGAGTGTTTCTGTCAATTGCAGCGCACAGGAAGTCATGTTTGCCCATGCAAGCCTTCTTAGACAGTGGCATAGTTCTCTGAGATGTGGGTCGGGAACAACCTTCATTGAATACTTCGGTAAATTGCCGCGCAAAGGAAGTCCTGTTTCTCGGTACATGCCTTCTAGACCGTGGCATAGTTCTCTGAGATGTGGGTCGGTTAGAGCCTTCATTGAATGTTTCGGTCAATTGCGGCACACGGGAAGTCATGTTTCAGCGTACATGCCTTATTAGACAATGGTATACATGTGTAGTTCTCTGAGATGTGTGTCGGGAACAGCCTTCATTGAATGCTTCGGCAATTTTTGCACACAGAAAGTACTGGTTCCCAGCAAGGTTCATCGGACCACATTATCTTCTTTCAATTATTCAAGGTCCAGTTTTGATGTTCGCGTGCCCATTGTAAGTGCTTACGACAGTGGATCGAGGTTAGCATGGGCACCACTCGGAGCGAGCTGGAGTTACACAGATCCATTTTCAGCGGGGTTTTTTTAATTGAGGGTTGAACGACCACCGTGAGCAACTGAATGACCTAAAAGCTGTCGTCCGTGCCTAAATTAAGGGTTCCAGGGAAACGGGAGAACCAGTGCACCAGTGTCTTAAGACAAACACAACATCCATGCCTCAAATCCGAAGGATTCGAATCCGAACCCATCACGGACGAAAAGCCAGCAGCTAGCGCTTAGACTACTGCGACACCGAGTGTCTCATCAGGGGTCGATATACTCTGTTGAGACACATTACTCCAGTCAGCAGCATTCAAATTACCAGCCAGATGCTTCACAGTAGCCCTTCTGTTAACTCGTACCATACGGGATAGCTTTCGGTTACCTCTAGCATCGAAGATTTGCTGTAGACCCACACCTTGGCAGTGGTTCGTGGTTTTTTCCACCACGGACCATTTTTTGAAGGTACTAACCGTGACTGACCGTGAGCACACTACAGCCCACAAGCTTTGCTGTCTCGGAAATACTATTGACCAAGTCGTCTGGCTATTACAACTTGGCCTTTGCCAAAGTCCGCTGTCTTCTTCCTGTGAAGAACAAGAAAAACACTGTGTAAGGGTCGCCCGCAATCAAACTGTCAATTATGAATTTATTTAATTTTGATATTGTGATAAACACGTGCGGACGGACGTTTCATTCCGCCATTTTGTTGTTTCAGATAAGAACTGATATCCTTCACCACCCACGTGGTACAATTTTAATCCTATGTGGGATTAAGAGACGGGTGCATGAACGCCTGGGGCACCTGACCTTGAAGAGTCAGCTGCTCGAGTGCTTCTGTTAAACAAGTTGTCGTGCCGCTTTTGTACACGTGGAAGGTTGTAATCACCTGCGAGTATCCGATGGCATTCCTGAGTTCAGGTAATTCACGTGCTGACCGGGGGAAACCAGTTTTTCTTGCGCATGCGTGGTAGAGGACAAAAGGGGCGAGGAGAATTGAGTGAGACAGTTGAGCTTCTGTCGTCAAGGAGAGAGGGTCCTGGTTTGGACCCCGGTTTTTGGACAGAAAGGCTGCGGGTATCGCAGAAGTGCAGCGTGGTGAACGGGAAGGAGGATTCCTTCGTCCACCGGGTATCGTGGAAAGGTAGCACGGGGAACCTGAGCGGAAAGTCATCTGAAACCCGTGAAGCAAATGGTATCGGAATAATAAAATCTTGTTGTTTTTATTTCCGTGTACTGGACTGAGTTTGTCGAGGTAATTATTCTTCTACACAAGGACGCCTTCAGCCGCCTTGATAGCTAGATCGTATAGTTAAAGGCGAGGCGGTAGCTCGCTATACGGCGGGAAACAGAAGGTATTATCTAAGAATTGATATGTCTGGCCCTACACATGGATTAATAATGCACGGTCCAGTCACATTATTGTGACCACCAGCAATATCCAGAGTAACCGCCGTGTGCAGCGCGGACAGCAGGTAAACGGGCTGGGAGTGACTCAATAAGGTGCTGGAAGGTGTTCACAGGTATGTGGAGCCATGCTGACTGCAGTGCATCTGACAGTTGCTGGAGGGTGCGTGGTGGGGGATCCATAGAGCGAACGACGCGATCGAGGTGGTCCCACAGACGCTCAATTGGGTTTACTTCTGGGGATTTAGGGGGCCAGGTAAGTACTTTGAAGTCTTCATCGTGCTCTTCCAACCACTCAAAGGCATTTCTAACTGTGTGACATGTCGCATTGTCGTGCTGGAAGATCGCATCCTTCCCAGGGAGGACAATCAGCATGTATGGGTGTACGTGGTCTGCAAAGATGGATTCATAACTAATTCGGTCCATAGTGCCTTCACCGGGTATGAGTGGGCCCAGAGAATGCCACGAAAACATTCCTCATACCTTAACGCTGCCCCAATCAGCTTGTGTTCTATCAGCAATGGTTGAACAGTGTTTGTTCTCCGATGTTTCTCGCCTTACACGGCGACGCACATCCGTTCGATGAAGCAGAAAACGTGACTCATCGGAGAAGGCAATCCTTTGCCAAACTGCGGAGGTCCAATTCCGATACTGCCGTGCAAATGTAAACTTTATTCTGCCGATGCACTTTCGTTAGAATAGGCGCAGTGACTATCCGTCTGCATCGGAGCCCCATGCGCAGCAGGGTTCGCTGAACTGTCATTTTAGACACACTTCCGGTAGCCCTTTGGTTCATTTGGTTCATTCCGCAGTTTCCATTCGCTTATTCGCAATGGTTCCATTTCTCCAATCACGATACAATTTAACCACAGTAGCACGCGAACATATCACAAAATGCGCTGTTTCAGAAATACTGTCACCCTTGTCCCGTAGGCAGATAATCATCAATTTTTACAAATTGAAAAGGTCGCTCTTTTTAATCAATGACAGCAACGAGTGATATATTTTCAGAATGCACACCCGGTATTAGTGTAGTACGTATCCACCTGCGAGAAATTGTTTCCCCTTCAGTGTAGCACGTATCCACCTGTAAAAAAAATATTCCCGTCAGTGTAGAACGAATCCATCTGTTAAAAGAACTACTTTTGAACTTCTTATATAATTTTTTTTTGGTTATTTTTTTTTAATATTTATTTATTTTATTTTTTTTTTTTAAATACGATGAAAATAAAATACTCATACGTACATTAACTTTCACACTAAAGGAAATTGTCGAACTATTTCAGCTACAATACTATTAAATGGTACCTGCTCAGTTTTCCACCAGTGTTCGACCAAATGTCCAGGAAGAAAGACACCACTGGTGCCACACATATTTCTCAAAATTTTTGTTTTCACGTGACCCAAGTTGGTTCCAATGTTTTGCGTGTGGACACCAGTTATAGGGTCAATGAAAGTTTGCTGGTGGTTGACCGTTTGGTGTTAAAAGTTGAAACCCGGCCAGTTATGAATGTTAGTTGCTGTTAAGGCACAAAGCTGGAACATATCTGGATCCTGCGCAGCCGTTATTTCGGTCAGAAAAAAAAACCCGTTGCACAGACTGCTGTAATAGCCTCGGAACCAGACTATTGCTGTAATAGCCTGGGAACCAGACACAGGCTCTTGTATCTCAATGTTTAGATGTAATAAAAAAATGAAACATTAGGTCTACGGGTTTAAAAAACCCGTTTTCAAGGCTATAAAATATAGTATGTCATTTATTTGCACAGGTAGATACGTGCTTTAATTACGGGGATACGTTTTTTTATAGGTGGATACGTGCTACATTAATACCTGCACACCCTATATACTCTTCAAACCAGCTCACGACACGTGCTTTCTTTCATTGGCTGTTTTTTTTTCTTTTTTTTTTTTTTTGATTGGAGGTTTAACGACCACCGTGAGCAACTCAATGGGCTATAAGCAGTCGCCCGTCCCTAATTTAGGGTCACTGGTTCCAGGGAAGGGAGAGAACCAGTGCCGTAAGACAAACACAACATCCATGCCTGACCGGGATTCGAACCCGGACCCCTTACGGACGAATGATCAGAGGCCAACGCCTTAGACCACTGCGCCACCGGGGCGGCTTCGTTTTATTATCATGAAAGTATCTGAACAACCTCAGCGAACAAAATAATCGACTGCGTGCGACATTAATGACCTTTCTACACAGTGCGGAGCAACGCTAGGAATGAAGTAATATTGAGAATTTCAAAGGTTTAGAGCGCAACTTATTTCTCAGAAGAAAGATATTTGTACTTCCATTAGGTTCAGTGGGAGATAATTTTTTGTGTCCAGCAATCAGAAGTCGAACGTCAAAGTATTTCAGCAGATAATTGAACTATTGCACAATCGTATCTTTTTCCGAAAGGACCACGTTCCCTAACACATTAACAAAGAGTAAGAGATTTCTCGGTGGGTTGATCCTGCTTCGTGGAAGAAGCAGCGATGCAATTCACTGCATTAACTTTCGAAAAGCCAATTTCCGTCAAGGACTGTGAAATCTACTTATTATGCCTAAAGAAAGAATTAAATCAAGTGAATATCGTAATAAAGCACATTATAGAGAGACCTTATCGCATTATATAATAAAACAGAAGCGATCAATTCTCTCGAAAACATGAATTACGTTCTTTCTGTCATTAGAAAAAGATGTGAAGCCCTTAATTTCCTGCGAATCATTCGAAAAGCCTTTGCACTTATGAAGGACGATCATGTTGAAATGGAATTCTTCGATGTATTGAATGCAATACAGAGAGTATTCAGAAAGTAAATCCTCCATATTTATATACAAGCCCAGTTGGAGAGGCATCAGATGGAAACAAAGCAAAAGCAGAGCTTAGAATTTCTGCTTTAATTCACATATTTTATTTTTGTATTAGGTGTACAAATAAGTCTCTTAAAGCGTTTTTCCTGTGACATATACGGCTAATTTACATATCCGACATTCCCCTGCGTTGTTGTCATGTGACCGTAACTGGTCTAGAGTATAAAATGTGACACAGAAGTTTGCCCAACAGTCAAACGCTCTTGCGCATCGTTAGGTGAAAGGTGGCAAGCGATACTGCATTTATTCGACACTGCAATCGTTACGAATTTCACCAAGGAAAAAGTGCTGCAAAAGCATGTGCGTCGATCTGTTCTGTTCTGTGGGGGAATATTGTATTGAAAAGCACGTGTGAGTTTTGGTTTAGACGGTTAAAAGCGGGTGATTTTGCTGTTAGCGATCGAGAACGTAGCGGACGGTTGCACATGAGGAATTGCAAGCATTACTGGATGACGGTTCTTCTCAAACGCAAAAAGAACTAGCTGAACAACTGGGGGTAACTCAACAACCAATTTCCAATCGTTTACGCACAACGGGAAAGATTCAGAAGGAAGGAAAATGAGTACCACGTGACCTGAGCCAGAGGAACAAGGATGAGCTGTCATGAAGTGTTTGAATCTGTTGAATAAACAGCAAGAAAGTGTTTCCTGTGGAAAACCGTTACAGGTGATGAAAAGTGGATATGATACGACAATCCAAAACACAAAAAACAGTGGGTAGACCCCGGTGAAGCAATGACTTCTACACCGAAACGCAATATTCACTCCAAGAAAGTTCTGCTGTGCATCTGGTGGGATATGAAAGGTGTGCTCTATTATGAACTACTGGAACAGGGTCAAACTGTTACTGCTGATAACCATAAGCACCAATTGCTGCGATTGAACTAGGAAATCTGTCGGAAACGTTCATTCTCAGCGAAAGGATTGTGTCCCATGAAATTACTGCATGAAAACGTTTGTCGCGAAATTGGTCAAGGAAACGTTATTGACGCTTGGCTGGGAAGTTTTGGAGCTCCCAGCGTATAGCTCCGACATAGCCCCTTCGAACTATCATTTGTTCCGATTGATGCAACATGGTTTGTCTGCTCTACGGTTCCGGACATGTGACGAAGCGCAAAAATGGGTTGACGACTTCATCGCATCACACAACGAAATAACCTTCATGGCTGGAATCCGCCAACTGCCCGAATGATGGCGGAAGGTAATAGATAATGACGGCGCATATTTTGATTCGTAAAGGTATTGTTGTTTTCTCTCAAATTACATGTTGCGTTGTCTTAAAACGCTTTAAAACTTATTTGTACACCTAATAGATAGACCCCCTCACCTCCATGCTGATACGCCAACGTTTTACAAGGTTTCTAAACCCGCCTCTGTAAAAATCTTCAGATTGTTTTCGGAACCATTTCCTCGAAGCGGCTTGAGCATCTTCGTCACGGGTGAACTGAATTTCTTCCAGATGTATCTTCGAACCCGCCTCTCTAAAAATATTGGCAACTGTGAGGAAATGGTTCCTAGAATAAAATATTAAATATATTTTGTTCTCGGAACCATTTCCTCCCAGTCGCTTGAACATCTTCGTCACAAGTGAGCTGAATTCCTTTCAGATGTCTCTTGAGAGCAGAAAACAACGAGAAATCGGACGGCGCCAAATCTGGGCTGTAGAGAGGGTGCCCAAGAACTTCAAACCCGATTTTCTGTATGGCCTCTGAAGTGAAAGGACTGGCGTGCGGTTTGACGTTGTCGTGTTGCAGAATCGTTGGTGGTTTTTGTTTCCCACGCACGCGGTTTATTCTTTGCTTTAACTTTTTAAAGGTTTTCACGTAGCTGTCAGAGTTGATAGTCGTACCTCTGACCACACACAGTCGTATCAGAACAATATGATCGTATACCTAATAATGGGCAATTGCCACCCTTGGCCCGGATGACAGCGGCGAGACGGGGTGGCACGGACGCAATGAGGTCCAAATGGGCCCGTGGCACACGTGCCCATTCGGAGTGCAGCAGAGCATGGAGGTCTCAGAGATGACGAATTTGTGTTTTGGAAAGTCGAACCTGTCGACGCAAATATTGGGTTTTCGGAAAAGCCATGACGTATTTCAGCCATGTTTTGCAAAGGTCATTTATTGATAGAAAGAACAAAGATCAACCAATGATATAATATCCGTTTTGTTCGATAACCATTTTCCATTCTTCAGTGAGCTGCAGAATGCCTCGTTCATAGAAGAACCTGTTTTTCGTGGCGAAAAACTATACAAGGTGCTGATTTACAGCCTCATCTGAATTGAACGTTATACCACGCAAGGACTGTTCAAGAGAGCGAAACAAGTGCAAGTCTGACTGCGCAAGGTCAGCCGAGTATGTTGGGTGTGGCAAAACATCCCACCCAAGCTCCAATAATTTTTGGCGGGTGATCAAACTTGTGTGTGGTCTCGCGTTGTCGTGATGGAACACAACACCTTTACGATGAACGAGCTCTGGACGTTTCTGGATGATGGATCCGTTCAAACTGTCCAATTGCCGACAGTACACATTGGAATTGATTGTTTGGTTCCGTGGTAGGAGCTCTAAAAGCACGACACCTTTAAAATCCCACCACACTGAGAACAGAACCTTCTGCTGATGAATGTCTGCCTTGGGTGTCGTTTCAGGCAAAGCAGCACGTCGGGACGAAGACCGTTTGCGCAGCACATTGTTGCACAGAATCCAGTTTTCGTCACCAGTTTTCAGTCGCTTCAAAAAAGGATCGTTTTCCTCACGTTTAATGAGCATATCGCAGATGTTTATACGCGCCGTCAAATGAGCTTCTTTGAGTTCACGAGGAATCCACACATCGAGCTTGTTTACGTATCCCAACTTCTTCAGGTGGTCGTGAACGCTTGAATGACGGATGTGCAATGTGTCTGCAATCTCTCGAGTCGTGTAACGTGGGTTTGACTCGATCAATACCTTGATTTGGTCGTGATCAACCTCGGTGGGCCTTCCGGACCGAGGAGTATCGTTGAGGTCAAAATTCCCAGCACGGAATTTTGCGAGCCACCGCTGGCACTGGCGTTCTTGTACAGCATTATCACCGTACACTTTACGCAACTTTTCACAAGCTTGACGCGCGTTCTTCCCTTTACGGAAGTAAAAGAGTAAAATATGGCGAAAATGCACTGTTTGGTCTTCCATTTTCAACTTGATGTCAAATCTCCGCAAATCAACCAAATCGCTCACTATTCCTTTTAGACTGCAGTTAGAACTGGCACCTGTCGAATGTCATAGCGATAACAGAGCTGCGCATGCCTCTAGTACTTCAAAAACCGCTCAACCGCCATCGGGTGCCAAAATACGTCATGACTTTTCCGGTTTTTTTTTTTTTTGATTGAAGGTTTAACGACCACCGTGAGCAACTCAATGGGCTATAAGCAGTCGCCCGTCTCTAATTTAGGGTCACTGGTTCCAGGGAAGGGAGACAGCCAGTGCCGTAAGACAAACACAACATCCATTGATTGATTGGAGGTTTAACGACCACCGTGAGCAACTCAATGGGCTATAAGCAGTCGCCCGTCTCTAATTTAGGGTCACTGGTTCCAGGGAAGGAAGAGAGCCAGTGCCGTAAGACAAACACAACATCCATGCCTGACCGGGATTCGAACCCGGACCCCTTACGGACGATGACTTTTCCGTCAACCCAATAGTTCCACAAGATCGCTATGGGATTGAAGTCGGGCGATTTCGCCGGCCAAGGGTCACTGTCGTCTTTCTGGAACCAGTCAAGCACTTGCTTAGCGACGTGGTATGGCGCACTGTCCTGTTGGTAGACACCATCACTACCAAAGTAAACGTCCAACATTAAGGGTTGCATGTCCAACGAGGATGGACACGTAGCTATTGGCGTTCATGGACCCATTCAGCGGTGCCAACGGTCACAGGTGGTACCAGCAAAACATCTCATACGCATGCGCATTGCACACTGCTACCACCGGCCTTCATTTGATTCACAAGATTGTCCAGGTGTTAATTCTCGTGTGTCTGGCGCCGTGCCCGCCGCCACCCGTCACTTCTGTGGAGTAGAAATCTAGATTCGTTGGAGAAGGCAACCTTTTTTAGTGCGTCTTTTGTAAAAAAAGATCGTGTTTATGTTATCGGTTTGTCCGTCCGCCTGTACCCAAGATATCTCTGCAACTATTAGTCCCATTTGAAAATTTTTTTTGCATTGGGAAGCTTGAAATATGCGAATGATGATCCTTCATTTCGTTTTTTTACGATGTACAATTTTGCCGCTAGAGGGCGTACATGCAGATGAAGTCGAATTCAAAAATACGCTTTATTCCACATATTTGCTTCTAATCATCCGATTGAAAAAAAATATTTTATCTTTCGATTCTATTTATGTCGAAGAATATTTTAGATATAGTTACTTTTTTCAAACTGCGCATAGATTTTCCGCTAGAGGGCATAAAAGTAAATTACATTTTCCCCGATAACTCTTGTTCTAAAACTCCGATTTGAAATTTTTTTCTTCAGCGGATACACCTCCTGATGGAAAATCTTTTGCATGTAATTTCAAAGTTTTGGTAAAGAATACTTTGGCCACCAGGGGGCGCAAGTGTTGATTCCTGCTTCTGATGTATTTGCCATAAAATCTGAGCTTCTAAAATATCGATTGAAAAATTTTTTCCGTGGACTGATGACACTCACATCAATAAACCTTTTCGGAATATTTTCTTCCTAAAATATTCCACAGTTTCTCCGCCAGGGTGCGTAGATATATATCTTATTTTTGTCAATATTTCTACTTCTAGGAGTCCGATTTGAAAAATTCCTTCTTTGTTGGATAGTGTTTTCCGTGTGACATGTTTTTCATATAATTTCAAAATTTTCAAGTAATTCATAGACTTTCCGCTAGGGGGCGTAAAAGTAAATTGCGTTTCCCCCTACATCTCTGTTTCTAAATCTCCGATTTGAAAATTATTTCTGCACCAGATACAGTTCCTGATGGGAAGTCGTTTGCGCATAATTTCTAATTTTTGTAAAAAAATGGTTTGCCCACCAGTGGGCGTATATGTTAATTTGCGCTTCTGATATATTCGCAGCAAAAGATGAGCTTCTAAATTCTCGATTGAAAACAAAAGTCGCTTGTAGACCGCTACTACTCATGTCCACAAACCGTTTAGAAACAGTTTCTTCTTGAAATAATGCATGCTTTCTACGCCAGGGGGAGTAGATGAATATCTTATTTTTGTCAATATCTCTACTTCTAGGAGTCCGATTTGAAAAATTCCTTCTTTGTTGGATAGTGTTTCCGATACGAATAGACTTTCCGTTAGGAGGCACAAAAGGTAAATTGCGTTTTCTGTGTTATTTCTGCTTCTAAAACTCCGATTTGAAAAATTCTTCCCGTATCGCATACAAGACCTGATGGAAAATATTTTTCACATAATTTGTAATGTTTGGTAAACAATGGTTTGGCCACCAGGTGGCATAAGTGTTAATGTCTGCTTCTGATGTATTTGTAGCAAAGTCTGGGATCCCGAAAACTCGTCTAAATATTTTTTTCTTGGACCGATACCGCTCATACGGATAAACCTTTTGAGAATACTTTCTTCCTAAAATAATGCATGGTTTTCCCACCAGGGGACGTAAAATCACATAATTTTTTCTCGATATCTCTGTTTCTAAGAGTTCGTAAGCTCATGATTCCGTTTACAGCAATATCTGAGGGATTAAAAACCCTATTGAAAAACATCTTTCTTCCGTCAGATATTATTGTTTTCCATACCGGTTCCATTGACTTTGAATAGCTTTAATAAATTTAATTTGCGGCAGAACGGATTCAAAAGACGTGCTTATTCCACCCGAAAATTCGGTGTCATCTTTCTTGTTTTAGAATAGAGAGATGTATTCATAGAAATTTTTCAGTTGCTATGCGCTGGTTACAGGGCCTGATTTCTGCACGTTCACAGGACCTCAGAATTTGAGGGGGGGGGGGGGGGGTTCCAAATTACCTCCAAAAATCATATATGTATTTTAAATCCCTTCATGCCAAATTAATGAAACAAGAGACGCCGCCCCGGTGGCGCAGTGGTCTAAGGCGCTGGCCTCTGATCATTCGTCCGTAAGGGGTCCGGGTTCGAATCCCGGTCAGGCATGGATGTTGTGTTTGTGTTACGGCACTGGCTCTCTCCCTTCCCTGGAACCAGTGACCCTAAATTAGGGACGGGCGACTGCTTATAGCCCATTGAGTTGCTCACGGTGGTCGTTAAACCTCCAATAAAAAAAGAAATAAGGGACTGTTTTGTTAACAAATATCTGGGACAACATTGTGACAAATCCACAAAGTGAGCACTTCCCTGCTATCTTCCATGGGCAATTTGTCATTAGTTCTACCATTATATGAGTCAATTATTGACTTCATCCTGAATTTTGTGAGAGAAAGCTTGGAACTGTTTGAAAAAGAACCCAACAAGTTGCTATAATGAGAGAAATGGATTATGAATCCTCAAGAAGGCAGAAAATGCCAAAGAGCCGTCTTCTAGATCATTCATCAACTATCGATGTTGTTTTTAATAATCGAGATTTCTTCATCACTCAAACGTTTTATGTAATGTGTGATAATCTTCGTTTCACAGCTGCAAACCCGAAAGAAGTCGTATAAGGAATTGGACTCTAGATTTAGATTTGTCTACAAGAATGACCTAAGTGATGTAATGGAAGCAGCTGAATTGTTGCAAAAGCAGTATTCAAATGAACTTGAACAAGACTTTGCTGAAGAGTTCCTTTAGTTTCGAAAGCTGGCAAAAAAAAAAAAAAATATTCATTGTGAGCACAGATTCCCTCATTTGCCTTGGAAAGTTGAATTTAGTTCATATTTTTCTCAATGTTCACACATGCCTTGATGCTTTTGGTATACTGTCCATTGAAAGTAATGTAACAGCAGATTTAAGTTATGACAATATAAATAATAATCTTGCAGCCACAAAAGTTAGAAAAAGTCTTTTAATGTCCTGCTGCCAATTCAACAGTTAAAAATTATCAAGTATTCTTTAAATATTTTGAGCACGTCTTTTGTAAAAAAGATCGTGTTTATGTTACCGGTTTGTCCGTCCGTCCGACCGTCCGTACTCATGCTATCCCTGCAACTATTAGCCCGATTTGAAAAATTCATTTTGCATTGGGAAGCTTGAAATATGCAAATGATGATCCTTCATTTCGTTTTTTTTTACGATGTACAATTTCGCCGCTAGAGGGCATAAATGCAGATGATGTCGAATTTAAAAATACGTTTCATTCCACATATTTGCTTCTAAACATCCGATTGAAAAAAATCTTTTATCTTTCGATTCCATTTATGTCGAAGAGTATTTTAGATATAGTTACTTATTCAAATTACGCACAGATTTTCCGCTCGGGGGCGTAAAAGTGAATTGCATTTTTCCCGATAACTCTTCTTCTAAAACTCCGATTTGAAAAATATTTGCTTCAGCGGATGCTCCTCGTGATGGAAAATCTTCTGCATATAATTTCAAATTTTTGGTAAAAAATACTTTAGCCACCATGGGGCGTAAGTGTTAATTTTTGCTTCTTATGTATTTGCCATAAAATCTGAGTTTCTAAAATATCGATTGAAAAAATCTTTCAGGGGCTGATGCCACTCACATCGATAAACCTTTTTGGAATATTTTATTTTTAAAATATTTCAGTTTCTCCGCCAACGGGCGTAGATGTATATTTTATTTTTGTCAATATCTCTACTTCAAGGAGTCCGATTTGAAAAATTCCTTCTTTGTTGGATAGTGTTTCCAGTGTGACACGTTTTTCATATAATTTAAAAATTTTCAAGTAATTCATAGACTTTCCGATAGGGGGCGTAGAGGTAAATTGTTTTCCCCTCTACATCTATGCTTCTAAGTCTCTTATTTGGAAAATTATTTTTGCACCGGATCAGCTCCTGATGGGAAATCCTTTACATATAGTTTACAATTTTTGTAAAAAATGATTTGGCCACCAGGTGGCGTAAATTTTAATTTCCGCTTCTGATGTATTTGCAGCAAAATATGAGCTTCCAAAATCTCGATTGAAAAAAAAGTCGTTTGTTGACTGATGCTACTGATGTCGACAAACGTTTTAGAAACATTTTCTTCTTGAAATAATGCATGGTTTCTACGACAGGGGGCGTAGACGTATATCTTATTTTTGTCAGTATCTCTATTTCTAGGAGACCGATATGAAAAATTCCTTCCTTGTTGGATAGTGTCTCCAATGCAAAATATTTTCCTATACATTCAAAATTTTCAAGTAAATCATACACTTTCCGCTAGGGGGCACAGAGGTAAATTGCGTTTTCTGCGTTATTTCTGCTTCTAAAACTCCGATTTAAAAAATTCTTCCTGTATTACATACAAGATCTGATGGAAAATATTTTTCACATAATTTCTAATGTTTGGTAAACAATGGTTTGGCCACCAGGGGGCAAAAGTGTTAATTTCTGCTTCTGATGTATTTGTAGCAAAATCTGGGCTCCTAAAAACTCGATTAAGTTTTTTTTTTCGTGGACCGATACCGCTCATATGGAAAAAAACTTTTGAGAATACTTTCTTCCTAAAATAATGCATGGTTTTCCCACCGGGGGACGTAAAGTCACATCTTATTTTTTGTCGCTGTTTCTAAGAGTCCAATTTGAAACTTTATTTCTGTGTTGGAGATCGTTTCCGGTGCGAAATGTTTCTCATATCAATTCACGTTTTTCTTAATGCACAAGTCTGCAACTAGAGGCCGTCCGTTTACAGCAATATCTGAGGGATTAAAAACGCAATTGAAAAACTTTTTTCTTCCGTCAGATCTATTGTTTTCCATACCGGTTCCATTGACTTTGAATAGCTTTGAAAAATTTATTTTTGCGTCAGAACGGACTCAAAAGACGCGCTTACTACACCCAAAAATTCGGTGTCATCTTTCTTGTTTCCATTTTCAATAGGGTACGTCCCCAGGTTGTCCCCTACCACATACTAAAATTTCATCAGAAGCGAACCATTTTTACACGAGTTATCTTTAGGACAGACTGACAGACGGACAAAGCTGGAGCGCATACGCTGCGTTAACCAACGGCTGGAAAGCGTAAATAACGTGAGTAAAAGTGCTTCTATTGCGACAAAACTTTAGTATGTTGTTCCGGAAGTATACTGAACGAATTCTGTTTAATATCATCGAAATGTTGTCGAAGATCGGGGCACAGGAGCGAGATTTATTTCACAGCCATTATCCTCATAACTTGAGTAAAAGTGCTTCTATTGCGACAAAACTTTAGTATGTTGTTCCGGAGGTATACTGAACGAATTCTGTTTAATATCATCGAAATGGGGTCGAAGATCGGGGCACAGGAGAGAGATTTATTTCACAGCCATTATCCTCATAACTTGAGTAAAAGTGCTTCTATTGCGACAAAACTTTAGTATGTTGTTCCGGAGGTATACTGAACGAATTCTGTTTAATATCATCGAAGTGGGGTCAAAGGTCAGGGCACAGAAGCGAGATTAATTTCACAACCATTATCCTCATAACTTGACTAAAAATGCTTCTATTGCGACGAAACTTTAGTATGTTGTTCCGCAGATATACTGAAAATATTCTGTTTAATATCTTCAAAATGGGATCAAAGGTCAGGGCACAGGAGCTAGATTTATTCCACAGCCATTATCCTCATAACTTGACGAAAAATACTTCTATTGCGACTAAACTTTAGTATGTTGTTCCGGAGATATACTGAACCAATTCTGTTTAATATCTTCAAAATGGGATCAAAGGTCAGGGCACAGGAGCTAGATTTATTCCACAGCCATTATCCTCATAACTTGACTAAAAATACTTCTATTGCGACTAAACTTTAGTATGTTGTTCCGGAGATATACTGAACCAATTCTGTTTAATATCTTCAAAATGGGATCAAAGGTCAGGGCACAGGAGCTAGATTTATTCCACAGCCATTATCCTCATAACTTGACTAAAAATACTTTTATTGCGACTAAACTTTAGTATGTTGTTCCGGAGATATACTGAACCAATTCTGTTTAATATCTTCAAAATGGGATCAAAGGTCAGGGCACAGGAGCTAGATTTATTCCACAGCCATTATCCTCATAACTTGACTAAAAATACTTTTATTGCGACTAAACTTTAGTATGTTGTTCCGGAGATATACTGAACCAATTCTGTTTAATATCTTCAAAATGGGATCAAAGGTCAGGGCACAGGAGCGAGATTTATTTCACAGCCATTATCCTCATAACTTGAGTAAAAGTGCTTCTATTGCGACAAAACTTTAGTATGTTGTTCCGGAGGTATACTGAACGAATCAATAGTCAAGGTAGGGAGGAGGGTTTATCTGCGCGATTTCTGGTATGTTGGAAAGCGTATCATAATCAATGCATTGCATGATTTTACTAACTTGTTAATAATATCTTGTTACGGGCTTTTAAGCGGAAATGACAATGCTATTTATCAAAAACGACAATATTTTTCTGAATAGCCCCCATTTTAAAAAAAAAAACATTTCATTATCCTGACAAAAAGTGTGTCTGTGTATGTCTGAAACTAAAATTAAACAGGGTTTATTAAAAGGAGACCGCGTTATATTTCTCCTGATCGCAGAAAAAGTATTATGTTTAATGCGAAATGGAATTTAAAAGTTTGATAAAAACACTGCTGTTTTCGCGCACTAAATTATTTAAATTTTGTGATATACACAGTGCGTCAAATAATTTTTAAGACTGGCGCTAGATTTCACCCTACGGTGGCGCCACCAGTGTAATCGCGAATGCGTTATAAACCGTGACCATCTGCTTGCTTTCTGCCAAAAGTACTGCGCAGTTGTTAAAGTAACTCAAACGAAACGGCCGTTCATTAGAGAAGTAAAATTTTTTTCATGTTGAATTATTAAGATGGAACAAAGGGCTGTTATTAAATTTAACGCAAAACTTGGTAACAGTGACTCGGAAACGTACCAAATGATGAAACAAGTTTACGGTGAGTTTTGTTTAAGTAGATCAAATGTTTTCCTGTGGCACAAACGTTTTTTGGATGGAAGAGAGACGCTAGAAGATGATAAGCATACTGGAAGACCAAGTTCATCTAAGACACCTGAGATTATTGAAAAAGTGCGTGATTTCGTGCAAACAATCATTAAGAATGATGAAAGACTCTTTAAGCATCAACAAAGAAACGATTCGAACTATCCTGCATGAAGATTTGGGCAAAACAAAAGTCTGTGCTAAATTTGTTCCACACACGTTAACCAATGAACAAATATCAAGGAGAACTGCACATTGCAGAGACATCATTTTAGCCGCTGAAAATGATCCAAACTTCTTAAAATCGATTGTTACTGGTGATGAAACATTGTGTTTTCAATATGATCCTAAAACAAAGTGACAAAGTGCGGAATGGAAGTCAAAAAACTCGCCACAAGCCAAAAAAACAGGAAAAGTTCCATCGAAAATCAAAACAATGCTCATTACATTCTTCTATAGTAAGGGTATCATCCACAAAGAATTTGTTCCAAGTGGACAAATAATTGCCGGTGAGTTTTATTTAAATGCTTTGAGGCATTTGATGGGCAGAATTTGTCGCATTCGTCCAGAATATCGAGATGAAAACAGTTGGTGTTTGTTGCACGATAATGCACCCAGTTACACCTCACTTCTTGTTCGTAGATTTTTGGCGAAAAATAACTTCTGTGTGTTGAATCATCCACCGTATTCCCCTGATTTAGCACCCTGCGACTTTTCTTTGTTCCCAAAACTTAAAATGACGTTAAAAGGGTGTTATTTCGATGATATTTCGACCATACAAACAGCTTCGACGCGTGCTTTGGAGGCAATTCCGCAAAGCGAACTGGAACAGGCATTCGAATCATTGTTAAATCGCTGTAACAAGTGTATTAAAGCCGGAGGGACTTATTTTGAATAACAAACCAAAACAAATTATAATTTCTTGTTTCTATTTCATTTTACAGACCCAGTCTTAAAAATTCTTTGACGCACTGTGTATAACACAACATCCCCTCCATTTCATCCCATCTTCGTTCACACACAGATTTCCTGAAACCATTTTACATTCCCAAATACGCTGCTGTGATATTTCGGGGAAACGAATAATTCGGCGAAAAGAAATATCTTTGCAAATAACAGGTTTGTGAAATGCAAACTAGAAAAGCTTTATACACTGTAAAAGTGATTTTTCCTTTAATCAAGTTTTTTTACAAATAGCGAAATTTGATTTGATTTTATGTAAGTGAGAGATTATACTTTTGGTTATGAGATTAAGCAATCTCAAATAAAGTAAATATAAAAAAAAAGTAAATAAGTTTTGTTTGTTCTCACTCAGTTTAGTTTACTTAATTTTTGCAAAACGTATTTAATCCCTGTAAGCAATTGTAAGTCGTATCAGCGTAAGGACAAGTCTTCGAAGATAATCGCTAAGAAATAACTGCGTCTATGGATGACGTCGTAAAAGTTATTACGAAGCACGCCGCAGGCATGGGACTCATCAACAGCGAAAATGCTCTGAAAACGATAGGCAAACAATGAATTAGAACGAGCATTTTTATTCGTCATAAACGTTTTTAAAAGCAAACATTTCGGTTTTCGCAACGGAACTAAAAAACAAAATCAGTGTAAACTAGGTTTCCGTCAGCTACGACTATCTTCCTCTGCATTTCTCTTTTTTTCTTTTTCTTTTTTTACAAGCCAGCTCATACTTGCTGGTTGTTTATACACTACTGTTTACGAAAATTGCAACATGCAAGAAAGAATCGCGGTTTTCAAATGAAATTTAAATCACAGATTTCTCATGTTACTGGAGATAACTGATAACATTTGCAGAACTATACAAGATCTTTCTCTCTTCAAACCTCAGCATCGTATGCAGGCAAGCTCGAGCAAAAATAACAGCCTCTAGCTACCATGTCACCAGTAGAGCTCTTGGGTACGAGACCTGGGCTATCTCCTCCCCCCCCCCCCACCCCCACAGTACTTTTTTTTTTTTAAATTGTGAAGTTTAATTTTTAATTGTTAAGTAATAGGAGTAACTCATTTTAGGTACATGCTATTGCTAGCAGGATACCAAATGATTATCAGTACTAGGATTTGAACTTGTTTGTACATGAACTCCTTTCTTCTTCTGAATACCTTATTTGTACATGAACTCCTTTCTTCTTCTGAATACCTTATTTGAACATGAACTTCTTTGCCGCCCCGGTGGCGCAGTGGTCTAAGGCGCTGGCCTCTGATCATTCGTCCGTAAGGGGTCCGGGTTCGAATCCCGGTCAGGCATGGATGTTGTGTTGTCTTACGGCACTGGATCTCTCCCTTCCCTGGAACCAGTGACCCCAAATTTGGGACGGGCGACTGCTTATAGCCCATTGAGTTGCTCACGGTAGTCGTTAAACCTCCAATCAAAAAAAAAAAAAAAAAAAAAAAAGAACATGAACTTCTTTCTTCTTCTGAATACCTTATTTGTACATGAACTCCATTTTTCTTTCCTTTTGTGTAAACTTGAGGGTTACGTTTTCATAAAATGTTTCTTTCGAGTGCTTTTTCATATTTAAAAAGAATGTTTTTCTCTATTGACAAATCAGCCAAGTTGCTCGAAGGTACACTATATTGACAAAAGTCACCGAACACCACTTCAAAAGCAAATGAACTGATCCGCTGCGTTGTTAAAATGCGCGTACAGCTGCAAACGGTATAAAAACCAGCCTGCAGCTGACGGCGATCATATCGCACTGTGAGGTTGAGTAAAAATGTCGCGGCGGGAGAGAACTGACTTTGAGAAAGGAAAGATTAGTGTGCACTGGCGTGCAAAAATTAAGGACGAGACGGTTTTTCGAATGTAACGTCGTGCAGAAGTGCTCCACGTCGACTCAAATCATACCATAAGATCCCCAAGATGTAAAAATATCAGACAAGTGAGAAAAACGTCCAAACAAGGAATCAAAAGGATAAAAAGGCACTTTTTTGAAAAGGTAGTTTCGAGTACAACTGGACAGAAGACAGAAACGTCCATGTGACAGGCGGTTGCCACGAAAAATCCAGTCTTTAGTAGGGGATATGATCCCCCTGACTGCGTTGCAGGATTTACAACGTCTATCCATGCTGAGGGCGAGGTTGTCAATTATCTGTTGAGGCATCGCGGCCCATTCCTCTTGTAGCGCCAATCACAGCTGCGGAATCGTTGCTTGCGGCTGGTGACGTGCCGCCAAGCGTCTCCCGAGAAGATCCCACAGGTGTTCGATTGGATTTAGGTTCAGAGACCTTGCGGGCCAATCCATGCGTTGAATATATTCACTCTCCAACAGCTCTGAGACAGCCACTGTACGATGAGGTGTACCGTTGTCGTCCATGAAGAGGAACTCAGGACACACAGCACCTCTAAACAGACGCACGTGAGGCAGGAGAACTTCGGTACAATAGCGGACACCAGTGACTGAAATTCCTTGGAAAATGTGGAGGTCCGTACTGCTACCAAGCATGATACCGCCCCAAACGAGAACTCCGCCGCCTCTAAACAGGTCCCTTTCGATGATGTTGGAGGTGTGATTGCGTGTTCCCTGCTCTCTCCAGATGTGTATACGCCCAGAATCGCTCGTCAGACTAAAACGGCTCTCATCCGTAAAGAGAACTCGACCCCATTGCTGATGTGTCCAGTTCTTGTGTTCTTGGCACCACAGAAACCGCCGTCTCCGATGAGCAGGCGTTAATGGCACACACCGTACTGGTCGTCGTGCAAAAAGACCACCTTTGTGCAGGCGCCTGGCCACGGTAAAACGCGATAATGTGCGTCCAGTTGTCTGTTGCGTGTGCCTTGCGATTTCTCCCGCTGTCTGCCGTCTGTCTCTTCTCGCCTGTAGGACAATATACCTGTCGTCCGCCGCCGTGGTTGCTAGTGGACGACCACTGCTAAACTCTCGGACGGCTGTTCCTGTCGTTTGAAATGCTCTCCAAGCTCATGAAATGATGCTGTGAGCGATCCCGAACTCCTCGGCCACACTAGTCACACTTCGACCTTCTTCCAACTTTCCAATGACGGGACCTCGGATAAAGTCATCCAGATGTCGTCTACTGGATTGCCTGTTGGCCATATCACACTGTGGAAGCAACTCGACGTCGTTCAAACCGATGTACACCGTGCAATAGCTTTCACCGAATTACTGAGCGTACACCGCCAGTGTTCTTTATACCCTTTGGACACTCTCCCCCTCCCCACATCATGCTGCATATATGCGCATGCCCTACCGTACCGGAGCATAGTGTATCTCCTGAGTGGTCTTTCGGTCCGTTCTGCCTGCTCGTTCCGCTGTTATGTTAATTTCTCCTCTTCGGCCTTAATGTTTGCACACCAATGTATTAGTGGCTTGTCCAGAAGAGAAACCTAGAGGAGTTTAAACATATCCAAGACGGGAAAACACATGGCGTGCCTGAAGCAGCCAAACGTACCAGCAAACCAAAGAAAATCAGTGATAGAGGACGTCGAAGACTCGGAAGAATCGTTACAGCTAATTGACGGAGTACTGCACAAGACCTCAGTGTACAGGTGAGTAAAAATGCTGGAACCTCGGTATGTACGCGTACCATTCGCACATAACTTCATTCCATGGGTTACCGTGGTCGTGTGGCTGCTCATAAGCCTTTCATCTCTACTCGGAATGCTACTCGTCGTTTAGATTGGTGTAAAGAACATTTATCGTGGACAGTAGATCAATGGAAACAGGTCCTATGGACTGATGATTCCAGATACCCGTTCCATGAGTCTGATGGCCGTGTGTGGGTATGGCGGCAACCGGGGGAACGCTATTCACCAGAGTGGTCAAACTGTTCCAGCGGTCAAGTTTGGGCCTGGCAGTGCACTCGTGTGGGGGTGTTTTTCGTGGTGTGGTCCCGGCCCATTGTTTATCGTGGACATACCCGTTAACCAGCACGTCTACCTGGATATTCTGGACAATTATGCCCTACCAACTTTGTGGCAATACTATGGAACCGAGCCTTGTTCGTACCATCAGGATAATGCACCGAGCCATAAAGCAAGGTTTCAAAATCGCTTTATTCTAATTTATCATAAGAAAACATAAGAGGGAGACGTACAGTATTGGGCATCTCACTGGGAAATAATACAAAACTGTTAAAAACATGATGGTATATACATTGCAATGACAATGGGGATGAATAACAAAATGCTGCAAGCAAAGCTTATTGAATAAAAAAATTGCAGAAGTGACAAAGAGAAACACATCGTGTCACATGACATTGGCTGGGCATGATTTACAGGATAACACAGGCGAAACAATAGTACACAATTAGAAAAAGAACAGCACAAAACACCGCCGTGAAGGTAAAACATTACATACATGAGATAAAAACACAGCGTGCACAATTGTGCAAGTTATTTAACGAGGGCACCAAAGCAACATAATACAGGCGGGGTGAAAGTAAGTAATGTACACGAGTAAGCATGAAAATACACTGAGATGGCATTAGCATTCACAATTCAACGGTAGTGTGGATTGCACGAGTCGTAGAGTGGAGGAGGGCCACCAGGGTGCCACGGAACTCAGCAAAGGAGGTGTAGAATGTCCTAGGGTTCTGATAGGTGTAGCAGTCCAGAATCAATCGCAAACCATGGAGCGGCCGGCGCCCAGGTAGCATAGAAGGTGGCTTCTCGACGACTGGAAGAAGCCGACTGGTACTCCAGGCGGAGTCGAGAAAGCAATCGATCTTGAAAATGGCACAAAAGTGCTGCGCTGGCCTGGTGTAAAGAGACCGGCGAGGAAATGCTGCGGAGTTGTTGAAGGTATACGTAAATAACGTGTTTAACCAGCACGAAAAGATAGGCACATACTGAAGGAAGAGTTGTAGGTGGATGAGCCCGCAGAAGAAGATGTCTGTAGGCAGTGAACGGAAGATCTTGAGAACAAGAGCGACTGGCAATCCGGAAAGCCTGGTGGAGGAGAGGCATCAGGATGGGACAGTAAAGGTAGACGTGAGAAACGTCTGCCTCCTGTGCGCAGAAGGAGCAGAGAGGGGAGGAGAGAAGAGACATGCGAAAGAGAAAATACGGAACAGGGAGGCGATTATGCAAAAAGAGCCAGTGGGTATTAATTTCAAGAGGGGCAGATAAGGGTGAGCGGGCAGCGGCCCAGACAAGAGGAAGAGAAGCAGGGGGAACCTCCAGAATAGAAAGCGGTGAAGGGGTGGCAAGGTGCACTAGAAAACGATAAAGATATTTAGAGGAGAGAGAGGAGAGAGGAAGAACCGAGTTTGTGAGTCGGAGGAAAAACGGCAGCGGAAGAGGGGCAGAAAAGACAGAGACGAGACCGGTGGGGGAGACAAGATCAGGGAAAAGCGAAAGAAGTGCAGTTAGCAGAGAGTCATAGACCAAATGGGCGGATGGGGACGAGAGAATAGCAGGGGGAGGCCAGAGAGAGGGCGCCAGGATAGATCCGAGTTTGTAAGGTCTTGTACAGTTACTACACCTGCTCGGAGCCAAGAGGGGAATGAAAAACAGGGGAGATGGGGGGATGAACAAGGGAGTTGAAGAAGAGGGGTTCAGAAAGAAGCTCTAGAGTTGAAGAGGGAGGGGAGCGAATGAGGGGGAGAGAGCGAAGGTGAGTGAGGGCTTCAGAATATGCAGGTGGGAGTTTGGAGGGGGGAAAGGACAGCAATCCATGAGAACTAAAGAAAGAAAAGAAAAATGTGGGTTACGCAAGGAGGCAAGAACGTCACGTACCTGAACTGCGGAAGCCACTGGAGCCGTGAAAAGGTGAATGAAGTTGATCACTCGGCTTGCTTTGTAGCACAGCGGGACATCAGGTAGGCCAGCACCACCATAGGAGGGAGGAGCACAGAGCTTGTGGACGTTAATCCAGTGATGACCCGCCCACATTACTCGAGTAAGGCAGCGTGTAACCTCCTGGAGACAGAAAAGCGGGGTCGTAGATGCAATCCAAGAATGCTTGCAGATGGACAGAAGGTATGTCCTGGTGAGATTTGCACGCTGGTAGTAGGACGTACAGAACTGCGCACGACACCAGAATGCAGCTGTGCGGAGGAGGCGAGGATGGAGTTCCGAGCGAGTTGCACTGGATGTAGCTTGTGGTGCGCCTAAGTGCACACCCAGGAAGCGTTGGGTAGTGGATGACCATGTGGCCCCCCATGGAGCATCCAAGCGATTGGACCACGACCCGCACCACAATCCAGTGCTCTTAGAAGTATTCAGTTCAGCTGCAGAACATGAAGCATATGCGGAGAACAAACGACGAAGCAAGGACTGTAACGGCTTGTTTTGACGATAATCCCGTATCTTGTGTGGACTGGCCATAATTCCATAGAGCACCTATGGTATGAACTATGGCGCCCCATAAAAAGTTTGGTACCAAGACCTACTAAGCAACAGTTAGCGGCATTATTATGTACTGAATGGAAGCGCATATCTATCGCTGTGTTCCGAAACCTTGTCGAAAGCATGTCTCGAAGGGTCAGTGCATGCGTTAAGGGCAAAGGTGGTTTCAGATTCGCTTTAGTATAACTAGAACAGAGAAGACGAGAAACATGGAATCGTCTCAAAGAAAAAAGAACAGGAATGATACAAACTGATAAAAGCGATGATATATTCAATGAATGAGTAATGACAAATTTACAACGTGATGCAAACAGAGCAATGCTTGAGGGAAAAGGAAATGGTCACAGGCGGGGCATCGCAGTGCCAAAGAACGTCAAAAAGTTAGTGCAGATTCTTAACTCACCGTGAGATGTAGCAAACATGGTGCAACAGCAAACCATGGCCTCAGTGGCGACCACGTAGCATAGAAGGAGCTTTTTCGGCATGCAGAGATGGTAGACTGATACTCCTGCTGTAAGCGGGAGAGGAAGCGATTGCGGAAATGTCCGAGTAGGGCAGCACTGGCTTGAATGGAAGACGCAGGGGGAAGTAGACTGCGTTGTTGCTGATAATACACGTAGATGACGTGTTTCACCAACACAAACACGTAAGAACACACTGGTGGAAGGAACACAGGCGTATGAGCACAGATAAGAAGATTCTGGCTGGTATGCAGCAAGAGTGAGGTCAACGGTGCAGGAACGACGAGCGATGGAGATCGCCAAATGTAGGAGAGAGGCAGTAAAGATAGACGTGCGGGACGTCCGCCTCCTGCACGCAGAAGGAGCAAAGAGGGGAAGAGAGAAGTGTCATGCGGTGGAGAAGGGGTGGAACGGGGAGCCGGTTATGATGGAAGAACCAGTAGGTATTGAGCTCAAGCGGGGACGAAAGAAGGGAGCGGGCAGCAGCCAAGACAGTACGAACAGTAGCAGGAGGGACACCGTGGATAGGGAGAGGTGAAGGGAAAGCAGAGAAGCAGAGAAACCGATAGAGGGATTTAGGAGAGAAGGAGAACAGAGGAAGAGACAGGTCAGAGACACGCAGAAAGAAGGGGAGTAGTTGCGGTGCAGAAAGTACAGAGACACGGCCAAGAGGATTTGCGATATCAGGAAACTGAGAAACGATAGCAGAGCAGAGAGAGTCGTAGACGTAGCGAGCTAAAGGAGAAGAGAGAATAGCAGTCGGAAGGCTGGAAAAGGATCGCCAGGAGAGGTCAGGGTTAGTAAGGTCACGGACTGTTACTACTCCAGCACGAAGCCAGGAGAAGAAAGCAAAGCAGGGAAGATGAGGGGAATGAAATAGCGAGGAGAAGAAGAAAGTTTCAGAGAGAAGGTCGAGAGTAGAAGAGGGAGGGGATCGAATAAGAGGGAGAGAACGCGGAAAAGTGAGGGCCTCAGAATAGGCAGGAGGTAGTTTGGAGGGAAGAGAATGGAAGAAATCCATTAGTACGAGAGAGGAGAAAGCAAAATGAGGGTTGCGCGGGGAGGTGAGGGCGTCGCGCACAAAGACGGCCGACGGAACAGGAGCAGTAAAAAGACGGAGGAACAGGACGATGCGGCTGGCTCGACAGTAGAGCTGAACATCAATGACTCCAATTCCACCACGAGCTGCAGGAAGACAGAACTTGGTGACAGCGACCCAGTGATTACCGGACCACACGACACGTGTGAGGCAACTGGTGATTTTTCGGAGGCAGTAAAGTGGAGGAGATGAGGCAATCCAGGAGTACTGACACAGAGAAATAAGATGGGTACGTGTAAGGTTTGCTCGTTGATAAAACGACGTGCAGAATTGGGCACGGCCCCAAGAGGCAGCTGCTCGAATGAGACGTGGACGAAGCGCACTGCGGGTGGCTGTTGAAAAAGTTTGAGGCGAGCCGAGAAACACCCGGAGGAAGCGCTGAGCCGACGAGAACCAAGTAGCCCCCCACGGGGAATCTGTACGACCAGACCACGCACCGTACCACAGTCCAGTGCATTTGGCGGCATTGAGTTCTATAGGTATAAAAAAGATGACGGAGTTGAGAGAACTGAGAATCAACACACGGTGATATCAGCAGCGTAAGCGGTGCAGGAGATAGCGTGGTGCCGAGTGCCTGCAACTAAAGGTGCCTGGAGAGTGCTCTACGGAGCCCAGGAACGGCTCCACTGCGATGGAGAAGAGCTGCCCTGTCCGTACACCACGGCAAAAGGGGATGGGCGCAGTGAGAAACGAGGCCGTCTTAATGTGGAAAACGGCGTCCCGGTAGAGAAAGAGAAGGAGAGAAACAAAGGAGGGAGGGAAACCAAAGCTGAGAAGAGTGTTAAAAAGACAAGTATGGATATATAATGTTGAGTCAAAGCTAACTTGATCAGTAAAATTCCTAAAATTTAGAAATTTTCTAAAAAATTCTAAATCAACTAAATTTATTGTAATTTCGGATTTGAAGGGGAAAGAGAAGCAAATCCGAGCACTTTTAACAAGCGAATAAACCAAATTTAATGAAATTCCATATGTAGCAAAAAGCAGGAGAAATCTGCTGCTTCCTGTACTAGAATAGAGAAATAGAACAGGTGGCATGAAATACCAAATTGCAACAACAGAGGGGAATCCGTGTGTACTAGTTGAAGAATGTCGATAGAAAATCAATGGGGAGGTAGTGCATCAAATGCTGAACAAGTGAGTTCCCCTGGAATGGAAAAAAAGAAATGGTGACACACAGGACAAAATTGCAAGAGCAAAAGGAAATCCTTGTGTGCTAGTGGTAGAATGTAGATAGAAAATCAATTGGGAGGTAGTGCATCAAATGCTCAACAAGTGAGTTGTCCTGCAATTGAGAAAAAGAAATGGTGCCAAAAGACGAAATTACGGCAACAGATGGGAGTCCTTGTGTGCTAGTGGTGAAATGTTGATAGAAAAGCAATGGAGAGGGAATGCATCAAATGCTCAACAAGCGAGTTGTTCAAGAGTATCTTCACCTCCCACTGCAAGGGGCAATGCTTTGGAAGCATCACGCCAACAGATTTGGTAACAGGCTCCCAACTCATAGGCAAAAACAGGATAGGTTTGTTTCACACGCATGTATTGAATGAATTTTTACGCGACAATTATATAAAGAACTAAGGCAGTAAACGAGAAACAGGAGTTAAAAACTCCTGGAATCGTTTCCATTGCCCCTTTCATCCTCCGAGTGAGCGTTGCATTGGGAGGATCGGTGCTATGTGTTGTTAAACATCGGGTGATATCAAGTAGCCGTCGAGTTGGAGATCTTAAGCTTTTATTAGTGATGAAATGTATTGAGACAAAAAGTGTTATCCCTAAATGACAAAGTAGCCGTCATCAGAGGACTAGAAAATGGCGAATAAATAGACTGAAATGGCCAGAAAATATTGGATACATTTCATTTCATTTTTTTAGTTTTCGCATCTAGATACATAGCATAAAAGTGACAATTAGTGATTGTTGACAACTTGCAAGAAAGAGGGAAAAGGCCATTAGGCCCGACATAGCCCTCTTCTCCCTGAAAGAAATAGTTATAAACACTGAGACAAACCTGCATGCGACAACATTTATCACACAAAGATAATTAGGTCCCCCCCCCAACCCTCTCTATAGTACGCCTCCCCACCATTAACCTCCCCCTGTATTTCTCAGTGTCAAAGCCAGTCTATCAAATAGAAATCATTGCTGTTTCCATGTTAGCGATGATTTCTGTTTGATGTTCCTTATCCACGTCCGGTGTTTGAATTAAATCCAGTCCAATTGAATATAGTTTACAATGTTATAATATGAGAAAGTGGAACACATACATAAGATCTCCATGTAATACCAGTGTTACACCAAGTTGATTCCTGAGTTAATTTCGATTCGGGATCAAACACTCCCAGATCCGAACACTCAACCAGAGATCATAGAATTATTAGTATAAAATGTTAAATACATTTCATTTGGCATTTTCTGTGATTCCGGCCAACATTCTTATTTATTTAAATTTTTCCCATATGATGTAATTTTAGTTTTTTCTTAAATAGGCCAATGTTATTTTTTTTTTTGATTGGAGGTTTAACGAACACCGTGAGCAACTCAATGGGCTATAAGCAGTCGCCCGTCCCTAATTTAGGGCCACTGGTTCCAGGGAAGGAAGAGAGCCAGTGCCGTAAGACAAGCACAACATCCATGCCTCACCGGGATTCGAACCCGGACCCCTTACGGACGAATGATCAGAGGCCAGCACCACCGGGGCGGCAATGTTGTTTACAGATCTTAGGTCAACAGGCGATTAATTCCACAATTTAGGACCAGAGTATAGCTTATGTTCGTTTTAGCCGATTCCACCTGGAAAAACACTGGAACAAGTTTTGTCCTGTTTCTAGTTTCATGTTAATGTGTACGGATATTTAATGATATTAAATCGTCATAAAGGCAATTTTTGATTCTTTTGAACATCATATTACCCAAGTTGTAATCATATAGATTTACTTTAGTCCGTTTAAATATGTAGGATTGATAGTTATTATGTAATTTTAAATCTATTAATCTGACATATATGTTTTGCAGGAAGTTTGTTAATACTGTATTGCGTCGTTTTGCCCCGTGTTGAGATGCAGTGCGTTTGAATTAGTATAATTATTTTTGGGGATAAATATTTAATAGTATTACTGACAACCCCAATATTTCTGTATATCTTATTAGATACCATTTCAATCCCAGCAAAAACAGTGCTGCCGGGCCAGCACTGGGCCATTGCTGACAGCCAGCACTGCCAGCAATGGCCCAGCACAATGTTGACGCTGCCGAACCGTCAATAAAATGTCCGGGCGGCCAACAGAAGGGCCAGCAGTTCCGGCCAACAGTTGGCACGCCATCAGTCATATGCCACAAAAGGGCCATCAGTTGTCCATCACAGCAGTAGCTGCCACAAATGGCCATTCAGTGGCCCTGCAAGCACGTGCCAGAAATGATGGCTAGCCTAACGTGGTCCGCTAGTTTGCCGGTAGTGGCAGCCGACAACCACGTGACGTAACTGGTGGCTTGCCGAATCTTGTCCGCCAATTTCCCAGTAGTAGCCATAATAATATATAACAAAAAAATAATCAAGGATAACCGGAGTTCCCCAAAGCTACTTTTTCTTTTCTACCCTTACGAAACTTGTGAATTATTGCACTGCTCTGCGGAAATTTTCTCAACAGACCGGGAAAACGCCCTCTTGCTCTGAGTGGATTTGAACCGGGGCCGTTGGCGTGGTAGCTGAGCTCTCTACCGACCGGACTAATTTACCACGCTCGAGCACATGCCTGAAGTTGTCTGTTTCGTATGCAATGTGCAATCGAATGCTTCTCTCTTTCATTTTACAATATTGCGAGGAATTTTTCATATAAGTCAGTTTCATATAATTCATAAATGAATTTTTTCAACGAAACGATAGTTTTTCTTTTACCTTAAGAAAACTTCACTCATTTTGAAGGAGTGTACATACTTAGAGTCGCTTTCCAAAGTTTTGTACTGTCCTTGTCGTCTTGAAAAGAGATTGTTGAATAAATATATATTTACCCGGGTTCCTGTCACATTCTGTTACATTTTTAACGTTGTGTCTTTCCTTTCCGTTGTCCGAAGCTGCATTTGTTTTAAAGAGGAAAGATATTTTATTTTACTTCTCGTTATTTTTAGAAGCGAATTCCTCCCAGTCTTGTGTATTCAACTCATGGATGAGTACACCACATAGCGTTGCTTTTTTTTTCTTTCAAATATTTAATAAATTTTGTACGCGTATAATTCTTTTTTTCCCCCAAGAAACGTTGTTTTAATGGTTTTCCCGGACATTTGTTTCAAGCGGTTTCAAATTTATTCTTGTTATTCATCCACTCTATTCCATGAATTGTTATTCATGGGAACTGAGTGGGTGTATTTCACGGCTTAATCTGATATCTTCGTCGACGTGGAATTTTTTTAAGAAATTAATTCGCCTCTCTACATATGGATTTTTTACTTAACATCCACTAAAATAACACGATGGCGATAGCGTCGTCTTCAACTAACTGGTACCATGAGAGACACAGCAAGTGTTGCTTCTGCGCATGCGCAGTCCCTTTGCTTCCACCTGCTGTTGGGGTTGCATTGGTTGCCAACAACGGGCCACTAGTGGCACTTGCCTGGAGGCCCACAATTCACGGCGATGCTGCAGGCCCATCAATGTCTCGCCAACTGATAGCGCTGCCACCAACGGACCACTACCGGGCCGTGAGCGGCAGATTTCAGCCAGCAGTGACCCATCACTGCCAGCTGGTGGCCAGGAGTTTCCCATCACTTGTGTTTTTGCTGGGAATATGTTTTTCCCATTTCAAGTCCTGTTGAATTATCATACCTAAGTAAGTGTGTTTTTGAGTAGCCTTTATAGTAGTCCCGTTTAAAGATACCTGATTGGATACCTCTCTAATATTGCGTTTGTCTTCTTCGGGATTGGATAACGGCAGCAACGCAAATGGTCTCGGACTCCACGAGCTTTGAGTAGTACTGTGGAGACAGTGTACAGCATGCTTCCTGAACATACATACATACATACATACATACATTTATACATATCACTAAGCTGTTCTCTGAGATTCAGAGGTTAGCTCCAAAATGAAATACAAACTACCAGATATTTTTACTTACTGTTGTCGTATCAAACTTCTCCATTTACAGCGATCTTGATATGCAACTCGGGCTTCACAAATATCTATTACACGCCGTACACAAGATCTTTTATACTTCATACTCATAATCTTTTTCTCATGCAGACACTCCTGAATCTGATCCACCCATGTCTTCCTTGGCCTTCCTCTGCCTTTCCTTGCTGCCACTTCGGCTAAAATGATTTTCTTAGTAAGCATCTCATCACTCATTCTTTCAACATGGCCAAACCACCAAAGCATATTGGTCTCCACCTTGCTAACAACATTTTGCTTCACATCACACAACTGCAACACATCTCACACAATTAGAACGTGTTTTGCCACAAACCCCCGTAAGTAACGCATTTCTCCAGCACACAAACGACTCCTATGTTTCTTCTGCAGTACCCAGGTTTCACTGGCATACATCAGAGTAGGAAAAATTATACTTGAGGAGAAAGACAGAATTGGGAGATAAAATGAAATAGCTGTGTTTAGGTAAAATAGGTTTAGCGATAAAAATAAAAAAGCCGATGCTAAGAAGGAGATTTATTTGGCTAGTTTGATAATAGGATATCTTAGACTCCACAAGTTTGTGTTTTTATTAAACTAATTAAGAAAAGGCAGATGATGTCTGGTGTTATCGAGATTAAAATAAGGTGGAGTGTGTATGCGGGACTTTCTAGAGAACCCATCATTCCTGTGAAAACCTCCCAGAACAGCTATGACTTTCAATGAAGAATTCTCTCGCCTACTAATTTCACCATCTAATTTGTTCTCTCTGTCAAACATGCTTCCTAAATACACAAATTTACTCACCTGGTCAATCACAGTGCCATTTAGACTTATATTACGTTCAGTGCTACCAGTTCCTCTCTCAAACACCATAACTTTGGTTTTTCCCTTATTTATACTCAGTTTGCGTCCATAATTCCGTAATATTCGCCGGTGGTGGATTCTTGGCATTGACGACACGTTGAACAGCATCCCAAAGGTGTTCAATGACATTTAAATTGGGTGAATGAGGGGACCGAGTCAGGATGCCAAACTCCGTGAAATGTTCTTCCAGCAATAATCGAGTGACTGTGGTGGAGCATTCTCGTGTTGACAGAGGTCGTACCAGTCGGAATAGTTGCATAACATGAACGGATGCAAATGATCCCCCAGAATGGTTACGTACCTCCACCGATTAGAGAGATCTACAGACCGAGGAGGGGTCCTAATGCGAGCCAGCTGAATACACTCCACATTATAGCAGTGCTGGCGGGAGTGTGATGATTGCCCAAAATCGACAGTGGCCTACATGATTGGCAAGTGGAAGATGAGAGGTGACTGTCGGAATGTGCCCTGACACGGCAGGCCCACAAAACTGGGAGTTAGAGACCGACGGGTGCTGGCCAGAGAAATTCGGAAGAACCGCACCAAATCGATGGGCCACATCCGCGAGGAGTTTCAACAGGCATCCGGGAGTGTTCTTTCGATAAATACCATTTGTAAGGAAGCCCATCTGCTCGGTTATCATGGACGTGCTGCCGCCCACAGGCCTTTGATCACCAAGTCCAATAGCGCTGCTCAGCTAACGTGGTGCAAAGAACGTCGATAGTGGACCGTTGAACAGTAGAAGCAGGTTCTCTGGAGCGACGAATCAAGGTTCACCCTCAACCGTACGGATGGCAGGGTCTGGGTTTGGCGTCTGCCTGGAGAACGCATCCTGCCAGAATGTATTGTACCAACTGTGAAGTTAGGCGGCGGTGGAATTATGCTATAGGGGAGTTTCTCCTGGTATGGCACGGGACCCTTGGTCGCAATTCCTGGTAGCCTCAACGCCGAGACCTACTGCACCATTTTGGATGACCATGCGCTTCCTACGTTGTGGCAGTTTTGCTGGGTGGACCCATGTTACTTTCAGGATGACAATGCCACCTGTGATGTTACGAGGTCCACCATGGCTTGGTATGGTGACAGTGGGGTTAATCGAATGGACTGGTCTGCGCAGAGCCCGGACTTTAACCCTATCGAACATCTCTGGGACGAGTTGGAGCGTCGACTTAAGGGGTACCCCCACCGTCTGAAATCGGTGAAGGAACTGACCTGTCTTCTCGAAGACGAGTGGAAGAAAATACCGCTAGCCGTCGTACAACGCCTGGTTGAGAGTATGCCCCGGAGGGTCGCAGCTGTAATCGCCGCTCGTGGAGGCTCCACCAATTTTTGAAGGTGAATAAACTTCGTTTTCCTTTGCTATCACAGTTGTCCAATTACTTGTTGGTAGATAGTGTATAATATACATAGCCAGTGCCGTTAATGCCCACCAGATGGAGACGTCCTAGTAGCTGAGTCCATCTTACGGATTTATGATGTCAGAAGCTGACTTAAAAATTCCAATAGCACTGTGGATTGTTGGGCACCGTGGTGTAAAGCTAACGCGCTAGGCTAGATATCGAGAGATCCGTGGTTCGATTCCACGGCGATGGCTAAAAACGATTTTTCGGTTGCTATGTGTTTCTGGAACGTGGAAATAGTGATGTATTTATTTATTTACTGACGCCACGTATTTGGAGGATTTTCACCTACCTAATGTGATGTAGGTCCTCTCTCAACCAAACCAGCTCTCACCTGATGAGGCATAGGTGCAACGAGATATTGGTAGGTGTAACTTGATAATTAGTACCATGACTGCTATAGAAGATTCCGCAGTTCATGTAAATTTCATTGATGGGGAGATGCTGCTGTACCTGTTTCTCAAATTCCAACCAGAATGCTCGATAGGATTAATGCCCGACGAATTTGAGGCTATGGCAATAAATGGAATTCCACTTCATATACATGGAACCATTCCTGAACCTTCTTCGGCACTGTCCTGTTGAAAGACAATATCTCCTCTATGGAATACAGTCCCCAAGGGGCATATTTTGTCAGAGATCGCCCATACTTCAACTCGCTGGATATGTCACGTATGGGTCGGCCATTTCTGTGATACCCGACGATTACACCTTCCTCGAAACCAGAGAGCTCCGAACTGCGTGGCATCTTGCATGCGACTGGTTGCGTTGTTGTTTCCCATGCGATATTTAACGGCGGCGGCCGTGACGTGTATCAGGACCGCAGATATCGTCGATTGCAGGGGTGTCCAATTACTTGTTGGTAGATAGTGTGGCAGTTAAATCCAAAGGGCGAAATCCAAGGTGAAAATCCTCCAAATACGTGGCGTTAGTAAATAAATAAATACCTCGCTCTTTCCACGTTCCAGTTTTATTAGGGGTGTTTGTAATGTTTTGGGCTGAGCACTGTACGCGTTACTGTTGTACTTGGTTGATGCGGTTCTATTAAATTGCGGAGTTTGGACTGCTCTTCGTCCTGCAATATTATTCCGTTTCTAAGTTACGTGCAAAAGTGAGGTTTGAAAGCACACTGAGTTAATTATACCTACACAGCCGAGTCATATTATTGTGACGACCTCCTACTTTTGACGTCAACAGCCAATGAAAGAAGATCACGTGTCGTGATCTGGCTTGGAGGACATATAAGGTGTGCCTTAGGCAATCTGAAAACATATCTCTCGTTGCTCTCATGGATAAAAGGAGAGATTTATCGTACTTGCAAAAAGAGATGATTACCAGCTTTTGCCGCCCCGGTGGCGCAGTGGTCTAAGCGATGGCCTCTAATCATTCGTCCAAAAGGAGTCCGGGTTTGAATACCGGTGAGTTATCGATGTTGTGTTTGTCTTACGGTGCTGGCTCTCTCTCTTCCCTGGAACCAGTGACCCTAAATTAGGGACGGGCGACGGGTTATAGCCCATTCAGTTGCTCACGGTGGTCGTTAAACCTCCAATAAAAAAAAAAAAAAATAACAAAGTTATCGGCCCAAGGGTGGCAGTATTTCTGAAACAGCGCAGTTTGTGAACTGTTCGCGTGCTGCTGTGGTTAAAGTGTATCGTGATTGGAGAAATGGCACCATTGCGAATAAGCGATGTGGAAACTGCGGAGCAGCACGTGTTATTTATGTGAGATGTGAACGTCGGCTTCGAAGGTGTGTGAGGGCCGATCGACACGCTACAGTGGAGCAACTCACTGGCCGAATGAATGGAGGGAATACCGGAAGTGTATCTAAAACAAAAGTTCAGCAAACGCTGCTGCGTATGGGGATTCGATGCAGACAGATTGTCACTGCACCTATGCTAATGAAGGTGCATCGGCAGAATAGGCTTACATTTGCAAGGCTTACATTTGCTGAATAGGCTTACATTTGCTGCTCCGCAGTTTCCACATCGCTTATTCGCAATGGTGCCATTTCTCCAATATATCGGAGAACAAACACTTTTCAACCGTTGCTGGAAGAACAGAAGTTGGTGGCGTCATGGTCTGGGGAACGTTTTCGTGGCATTCTCGGGGTCCACTCATACCTGTAGAAGGTATTGTGGATCGAATTCGTTATGAATCCATCTTTGGAGGCCACGTTCACCCCTGCATGCTGATAGTCTTCTCTGGGGCAGATGGGTTCTTCCAGCACGACAATGCGACGAGAAATGTTTAAGAGCGGTTAGAAGAGCACGATAAAGTCTTCAAAGTACTTCCAAGGCCCCTTAATTCCCAAGACTGAAACGCAATGGAGCATCTGTGGGACAGCCTTGATCGTGCTGTTCGCTCTATGGATCCTCCACCACACACCCTCCAGCAGCTGTCAGATGCAATGCAGTCAGCATGGCTCCACATACCTGTGAACAACTTCCAGCACCTTACCGAGACATTCCCAGCAATTCTAGCTGCTGTCCGTGTTGCACACAGCGGTTGGTTGGTTGGTTGGTGGATTTTGTTGGCGCAAGGGCTAAGTTTGGGCAAAGAGAGCCAGACACAAGACAATCAAACATACAGTAACACAGCGGTCACTCTGGATATTAGCTGGTGGTCAAAATAATGTGCCTCGACCGTGTATAAATAGGCGTTTCCAAGCTTTCGCACATCAACCGAATGGCTTTTTCAAGGAAGTTAGGCAGAAACTAAAAAATCATCTGGTTGATAAGTTGAAGCTTGGAATCGCTTATTTATACACTGAAGAGCAATTGAATTAGATATACCTGTCTAGTAACGTGTAGCTTCACCTTTCGCGCTGATGACGGCGTCGATTCGTCTCGGCATGGACTCGACAAGACACCGGAAGCGTTGGGAAGCCATACGGATCCACGACCCCTGAACAAGCACCCACACTTCACGAAGATTTGATGGAGGGGGGAACATCTCTCTCGATGGCATCCGCTCGATGGGATTGAGGTCGGGTGACCTAGCTGGCCAAGGAAGCGAGTTCACGTCGGTGGAGTGTTCATCCAACCATTCGGATACAATTCGGGAGCTGCATTGTCTTGTTGCAGGTTGAGGTCCCCAGTGGGATGTTGAAGACGCACAAACGGGAGCAAATAGTCGTCCAGGATTTCCCGGTAACGTTGACCTGTGAGCGACGATGTCACACGTACCAGAGGTCCCATTTCAGTCCACGTAAACAGTCCCCAGACGAGAATGTCACCACCATCAGCTTGAAGGGCACCCTGCTGGCAAGAAGGATCCATCGCTTCATGTGGTTTTCGCCGTACTCATATCCTGCCATCCACATGTACCAACGTGAATCTCGACTCATCAGTCCAGGCAACATTTCCCCACATGTCTAAGGTCCAGTAGCGATGTTCCCGCGCCCATGCTGATCTTTGCACCCTGTGATGTGCGGTCAGCAGCGGTACCCTCGTGGGACGAAGACTTCTGTACCCCATAGCGAGGAGATGGTTCTGGATGGTGTGGCTGCTTACACGTTTTTTTTTTCACCAGCGTTAAATTGCCGAGTAATTTCTTGCACTGTGGCCCGTCTATCCGCTGTTACAATGCGAGCTAGCCGACGATGACCCCGCTCATCCACACGCTGTTGTCCACGGCAGTTGGCCCTTGCAGGGATGGTTTTACCTAATTCGATGTACTCACAGTGCACCCGTGACACAGTGGCTCGTGAAAATCTCAGTGCCTGCACTACTTCTGAGATGGAGTCACCCATTCGTCGGGCCCCCGACGATTTATCCACGATCAAATGCGCTTAGATCCTTCATCTTACCCATATTGCGTCCGACTTCTACTGATTTCCGTCGCATCACTCCTTATATTGTCGGATCGCTGCATACGTCTTGTCTTTTCCGTTTACAGGGCCGCCCACAGCGCCACATTTGCACAACGCCAGCTATCTCTAATTCAATTGCTCTTCAGCGTATATTCTAACGCCAATAAATCGGATTACTTGTATATTTTTTATTACATAATTGTTGTACAGATCCTTGTTATTAATTGGTGTATCATCATCATCATCATCATTGTCAACCATTATCAATCCACTGCTGGACGAAGGTCTCCCCAAGTTTCCTCCACAACGGTCTGTCTTGTGCCAGTCTCCTCCATGTCACTCCCGCATATTTACGAATTTCATCCACCCATCTCCCATGTGGTCTTTTTCTGGGTCTTTTCCTGTCCCTTGGAATCCAATCTAAAATTTCGGCTGTCCATCTATGGTCTGTCCTTCTGGCAGTATGTCCAGCCCATTGCCATTTCAGGGATTTAACTCTGATCATGATGTCTTCCACTCTCGTCATTTTTCGGATCCACGAGTTCCTCTTCTTATCTCTCCTGGTTATACCAAGCATGCACCTCTCCATGCTGCTTTGAGTTGTCTGCAGCCTTTGTATGTCTCTTTTAGTTAAGGTCCACGTCTCTGCACCATACGTAAGCACTGGAAGGATGCATTGATCAAACACTTTTGTTTTAAGACATAATGGCATATTGCTCTTGAAAATTATGCTGTTTCTTCCAAAAGCTCTCCAGGCAAGTTTTGTACGCCGATTAATTTCTTCATCAATGTGACCCTCACTTGATATCTGCTGTCCAAGATAAACATACGTATCTGTTATCTCCAGTTTTTCTCCATCAATCGATAAATCTTCATTTTTTGTAAAAGCATTGAACATCACTTTTGTCTTCTGAAAGTTGATTTTTAATCCCACTTCTTTACTCTTGTCAGCAAGTTCCTGGATCATACTCTGCAGCTCTGATGGGGTAGTTGCAAAAATGACTACGTCATCAGCAAAACGAAGGTGGGTTAGATAATCTCCATTAATCTTTATCCCTTTGTTTTCCCAGTTCAGTGATTGAAAGACATTTTCCAATGTGGCATTAAAGAGCTTCGGAGATATGGTGTCACCTTGTCTCACTCCCTTTCCAATTTTTATGTGTGTTGTATTTTCAAACAGCCGAATCTTTGCACTTGCATTTTCATAGATGTTATTAATAATATTAATGTATGCATCTTCAATACCGCAGGATTTCAGAGCCGTGGTAACTGCTGATGGTTTCACCGAATCAAAGGCTTTTTCATAATCGATAAAAGCCATGCACAATGGAAGTTCATATTCCCTCGCTCTTTCAATTAGTTCTCTCAGTACGTGGATATGATCTATTGTGCTGTAGCCACTCCTGAATCCCGCTTGTTCTCTCGGTTGAGCCATGTATACGGTATGCTAAATGATCCAGTAACACAAAGACAGCCTGTGCTGATCAAGCAACACATTGGAGCCAGTGCAGAAAAACAAACACAAACATCCATGCCTCACCTGGAATTCGAACCCAGACATTTCCCTAAGTTAATGATCACAAGCCATCCTTGAGACCACTGCGTATCCGGTGTAGCGTTGCAATTTTTGCAGCGTGTTTTACAGGTTGAGTGAAACCAACTAGCTGTGTAAAATTGAGGGACTAATATGGTAAAAACTAATTTCCCTGGAGGGTCCGAATATTAAGAAAAGAGCAACAAATGAGAATATCAGTTCGTTTTTTTCATTATTTAGAATTACGAACGAAAGAAACCTTTACGAAGAAAAAAGGCCGCCGCCTACAAGATAAGTTTACGAAAAGAAACGTGATATTTTTTAATAAAGAAAAAAAAACAAAGTATGTTGCTGAGAAGCATCAGCTAAGTCAATCGTGCAATTGATATGTATGAAGCTACAGGTTCTGCAACCAAATTTATTAAAACTTGGTCCTCGGAGATTTTTCCACGCGTATTACCCTAAAGGTATTCCCACAGGAAAGCAATCTAATAGAATCAGGTCTTCACTTCTCAGCGAAAACACTAAGGGAAACGTTTGCGTGTTGTGAACAAAAGACTGAATGAAGAATTAATTTTTCTACTCCTAATGAAAACTTCACGACCCCCGGTGAGCTCAGTAGCATATTTTAATTTTAATATTAAGTGGGATTGGATTTAATCGAGAAATCAAAGGGAAAAAATACGTTAAATATAGAGACACAGTTATATCAGCATTCCCCTAAAGATATTTTCATTCTTCTTTGTATGATCGGCGTCATCCACGTATCGAAGTTTTAATAACATGATCGTCGATAAACCGCAAAAGAAGAGAGTGTTTCATTTCAGCATTCACCGAAGAGCCAAATTATTGTGACCATCTGTCTAACATGGTGTTTGTCCTCCATAAGCCGACAAAACAGCTCTTACCCGGCGAGGTATAAACGCTGCAATATTTCAAAAGGTGTCTTGCAGTATCTGGTATTAACACGCCACCAACAGATCCTTTAACACAAATTTTGAAGATGACAATCCGATTTTTGGTGTAAATGTGACAAGGATGGCAAGTCAAATAATTTCCGAAAACTGGAAAATTTCATCGCCTTGGAGCGGGATTTCATGATTTCATGATTTATTCCATGATTTATCTGCTCCTCCGGGCACTCACGGAATATGATTCTTAACCTTCACATTCGCTAAACATGAATGCCGGTTGCTTCGACTAGCGAATCCTGTTCTGGTTAGCATACCCGGACACTATCTGGGAGACGCGGATTCGAGTCTCGCTCCAGGACAATAAAATTTTCAAGTTTCCGGATATTATCAGACTTACCATCCTTGTCACATTTACACCAAAAATCGGATTGTCATCTTCAAAATTTGTATTATATGGTGTAATCCCGTATTTATTTCATGATTTATCTGCTCCTCCGGGCAATCACGGGATTAGATTCTTAACCTCCAGATTCGCTAAACATGAATGCCGGTTGCTTCGACTAGCGAATCCTGTTATGCTTATATTCAAATTAATCGGAAACTTGAGACTTGGTTGTTCTGGGTGATGTAGTGGTTAGCATACCCGGGCGCTATCTGGGAGACGCAAGTTCAAGTCCTGCACCAGGATGATGAAACTTTCAAGTTTTCAGATATTATCTGACTTACCATCCTTGTCACATTTACACCAAAAATCGGAATGTCATCTTTAAATTATGTATTATATGGTGTAATCCCGTATTTATTTCATGATTTATCTTATTCTCCAGGCAATCAGGGAATATGATTCTTAACCTCCAGATTTGCTCAACATCAATACCGGTTGCTTCGACTAGCGAATCCTGTGATGCTTATATTTAAATTAACCGGAAACTGGAGACTTGGTCATTCTAGGTGGTGTAGTGGTTAGCATACCCAAGCGCTATCTGCGAGACGCGGGTTCGTTTATGCTCCAGGACGACGACATTTCCAAGTTTTCGGATATTATCTGACTTACCATCCTTGTCACATTTACACCAAAAATCCGATTGTCATCTTCAAAATTTGTATTATATGGTGTAATCCCGTATTTATTTCATGATTTATCTGCTCCTCCGGGCAATCACGGAATTAGATTCTTAACCTCCAGATTCGCTAAACATGAATGCCGGTTGCTTCGACTAGCGAATCCTGTGATGCTTATATTCAAATTAATCGGAAACTTGAGACTTGGTTGTTCTAGGTGGTGTAGTGGTTAGCATACCTGGGCGCTATCTGGGAGACGCAGCTTCAAGTCCTGCTCCAGGACGATGAAAATTTTCAAGTTTTCGGATATTATCTGACTTACCATCCTTGTCACATTTACACCAAAAATCGGATTGTCATCTTCAAAATTTATACTATATGGTGTAATGTCGTATTTATTTCATGATTTATCTTATTCTCCAGGCAATCAGGGAATATGATTCTTAACCTCCAGATTCGCTCAACATCAATACCGGTTGCTTCGACTAGCGAATCCTGTGATGCTTATATTTAAATTAACCGGAAACTGGAGACTTGGTCATTCTAGGTGGTGTAGTGGTTAGCATACCCAAGCGCTATCTGCGAGACGCGGGTTCGTTTATGCTCCAGGACGACGACATTTCCAAGTTTTCGGATATTATCTGACTTACCATCCTTGTCACATTTACACCAAAAATCCGATTGTCATCTTCAAAATTTGTATTATATGGTGTAATCCCGTATTTATTTCATGATTTATCTGCTCCTCCGGGCAATCACGGGATTAGATTCTTAACCTCCAGATTCGCTAAACATGAATGCCGGTTGCTTCGACTAGAGAATCCTGTGATGCTTATATTCAAATTAATCGGAAACTTGAGACTTGGTTGTTCTAGGTGGTGTAGTGGTTAGCATACCTGGGCGCTATCTGGGAGACGCAGCTTAGAGTCCTGCTCCAGGACGATGAAAATTTTCAAGTTTTCGGATATTATCTGACTTACCATCCTTGTCACATTTACACCAAAAATCGGATTGTCAGCTTCAAAATTTATACTATATGTTATAATGTCGTATTTATTTCATGATTGATTTAATGAGATCCTTTAACTTTTTTAAGTCACGTGGTTGAGCTGCAGAAGTTCGGATTTCCTTTTCCAACACTAACCACTTATGCTCGATTAAGTTGATATCTGGATAATTTGGAAGCCAGGGTTTGTGACTCGAAAGCTACTGTTTAAAATTAGCTTGCTTTTGCTACAACTAACTGGTGTCCCACTCGGTACTTAACCCGGCATTTCTTTAATAATATTAACACCAATAAAGATATTGCAACGAAATTTGAAGTGGACTTACCTCATCTCGTACGAAATGTGATGACATCCCAACATGTGCTGGAAGTAGCCACCATTTGCATCCAGACTGCTGAACCCGGCGCACCATATTGTGGGACGTCCTTACCAGTACATCAGATGTCACTGCCTGAATTTCTTCGGTGATGTTTGCTTTCAAGGCATCTATGGTTCGCAGTTTCTTTTGGTAAACGCTCCCTTTTAGATATCCCCCATTAAAAAGTAATCAGGAGGAGTCTGATCAGGCGAGCGTGGTAACCATAGACCCTTCGAAATGACGCGGTCGCCGAAAAGGGACTGAATTTCGGCCATACCGGTGTGTGATGCGCTCTATCATGCTGTTAATATCCACTGGAGAGTTCTTCGTCGTCTAATTGATTTACAAAGGTGTTGAAGATTTCCATATATGCAGCTGTTGTGATGGTTTTATCGAAGAAGATGTGACCAATAATGCGGCGTCGGGTCATCCCACAGGGTCTGGTACGATTCGTCCAATGCCGATTGGTCCAATACCGATTCGTCCAAAGGGATGATTCGTCCAATGGACAATTGGTCCAAAGGTACGATTCGTCCAATGGTACGATTGGTCCAATGCCGATTCGTCCAATAGTACGATTGGTCCAATGCCGATTCGTCCAATGGTACGATTGGTCCAATGCCGATTCGTCCAATGGAACGATTGGTCCAATGCCGATTCGTCCAATGGTACGATTGGTCCAATGCCGATTCGTCCAATGGAACGATTGGTCCAATGGTACGATTGGTCCAATGCCGATTCGTCCAATGGTACGATTGGTCCAATGCCGATTCGTCCAATGGACGATTGGTCCAATTCTGTCCTATCTGTCCGAAGTGCTACTCGTGCTATAAAAGTCTCATCTGTTCTGATTCTATCTCCGATGTTATACGAAAGTACCGGTAGTCCAAAGAATGTAAAATAATGTTGCAAATAATGTTGCATTTCATGCGTAATATTGTGGTTAGAGATTTCTTTTATTTCTTTTTTTTTTTTTTTTTTTGTAATCGCGTTTTCTTGTTATACTGTCCTTGCTGCTGTATGAAGTTACTGATGTACGAGCCGTTCTATCAACTTCAATGTTTCTCTTTTGCATGAAATAATATAAAATACTAGTGTTCCGTTTCTGTTTGTAGAATGCAGTGGGGTTTTCCGCCAACTGCCCAATGGAAACAACTGGTCGGGGTTTGGACAGAGGGCTTTTCAACAGTTTTTATTCCAGCGAAGTCATATTCTTAACGTTTACACATTAAATCCAGTTAATAATATTGCGCTTTTACATAAACACGAAATATTAATTCATAGGCCATAGGCCTAGGCTTTTTAAACAGTTTATATTCCACCGATGTCAGATTCATAACGTTTACATATCAAATCAAGTTAATAATATTGAGCTTTCACTTAGGCACGAAATGTGAATTCATAGGCTCTAGGCTTAGGACTTTTTATTATTCCGATGTCATATTCATAACGTTTACATATTAAATCAAGTTAATAATATTGCGCTTTCACTTTAGCATGAAATATTAATTCATAGGCCCGCGGCCTTGGTGCCTAGCAAAGACCTCAGAAATGATACGATGTATGCCTTTTATAAAGTTTTATAAAATGTTTGCAAATACCAAATATCTAGGTTGTAAATTAAAATCTTCAAAAACTGGCCGCGGCCTAGGTGCTTTGCAAACAGCTGAGAAATGCTCCATTGAGTGCCTTTTACCAGGTTTATGTACAATGTTTACAATTACTAAATATACGGAAATTATCTTTCAAAAGGATATAAAGAAAAGAATAATTTAAATTATTATTCCTTTCTGGAAAATAACAAATTTTACCGTTGGTAAGATGATACCATTGGACGAATCGGCGTTGGACCAGTCGTTCCATTGGACGAATCGGCATTGGACCAATCGTACCATTGGACGAATCGGCACTGGACGAATCGGACATTGGAACAATCGGTATTGGACCAATCGTCCCTTTGGACGAATCGGCATTGGACCAATCGTCGTTGGACGAATCGTCCGGGACCGCATCCCACACCAAACACCAATTTTCTGTGAATGAAGGGGTTTTTCATGTATCGCGTTGGGATTTTCATTGGCCCAAATCCGGGAATTTTGTGAATTGACGTATCCGGACAGGTAAAACCACGCCTCGTCCGAGAACCACGTGTAGTCCAGAATGGCCGGAGTTTCCTGAAGAAATGTCTGAAACCATCGACAATACGTCACTCGTGTCACGTGGTCAGGCTCTTTCAGTTCGTGAACCACGGAGATACAGTTCGCATGAAGCTTCGCTTTTTGTACAGCACGTTGACAAGTGCTTTTGAACAACCCTGTTTCCTGTGACAGTCGGTGAAGTGACTTCCTGGGAGACGCAAGTAGTCCGCCCTTTATATTCTGGATCGTTTTCTCGGACATCTGTGGACGACCTCCTGCATGGTTGTCTAGTAAAGTCCCCTTAGTTTCCAATTTCTTTGATAATGGTGGGCTTGCTCGGCGGATGTGCCTGCAAACCTCTCCCTAGGAATATCTGTTGGCAAGACTTTATCGATTCTGTTTCCCAATAAGTGCGAACAATAAACACTCGCTCCTCCAGAGTGCACCGATACATTTTCACACGTACGCGAACAGCCACGAGCACGAGCACTCACTATCAACAACCGTATTGTGTGGACACGTTCAGCGTAATGACATAATTAAAGCAGCATAGAAGCGCTTCAGGTTGCCTAGCGGACTGCTCCGCAGTGTTGCTACACTTAGGAATGTGTCTGCCACTAAGGGGCACCCCGGCTGGATCTCGGACAGCGCCGGGTTCAATGCTGTCTGGACGCAAATGGTGGCCACTTCCAGAACGTGTGATGTCATCAAATTTCGCACGAAATGAGGAAAGTCCACTTCAAATTTCGTTGCAATACCTTCATTGGTATTAATATTTTTAAAGAAATGCCTGGTTCGGTAAAAAGCGAGACACTCTGTATATTCTTGAAAAAGTAGTTTACTACAGCTACTAATTTTCTACGCTACCTTTGTTACTTTTCAGCTACTTTTTTTGCGTTTAGATTTTAATCAAAAGTACAAATTCTGAGAAGGATCTTAATATCAACATCCTTGCATATGGTATTCAGAGTTAAAAACCAAGGTAAATTATACAAGTAATTGTAGCTTGCTACTGGTACAGCTACATTCTCGAAATCTTACTGCAAGTAATTTATCTTTGTATTTACCTCAGTAAATAAAAAACTTTGTATTTACCTTAGCTCTGATCAACTTATGTAATTCATCTCTGTATTTAACCTCAGCTCTGATCATCCTATATAATTTAGCTTTATATTTAACCTCAGCTCTAATCATCCTATATAATTCATGTTTGTATTTACCTCCGTTCTGATCATATGTAATTTATACTTGTATTTAACCTCCGCTCTGATCATCCTATATAATTTATCTTTGTATTTAACCTTCAGCTCTGATCATCCTATGTAATTTATCTTTGTATTTAACCTCAGCTCTCTGATCATATTTAATTTATCTTTATATTTAACCTCAGCTCTGATCATCTTATGTAATTCATCTTTGTATTTAACCTCAGCTCTGATCATCACATGTAATTTATCTTTATATTTAATCTCTGTTCTGATCATCTTATGTAACTTATCTTTCTATTTAAAATCAGCTCTGATCATCCCATGTAATTTATCTTTCTATTTATCTCTGTTCTGATCACATGTAACTTATCTTTCTATTTAACCTCAGCTCTGATCATCCCATGTAATTTATCTTTCTATTTATCTCTATTCTGATCACATGTAACTTATCTTTCTATTTAACCTCAGCTCTGATCATCACATGTAATTTATCTTTCTATTTATCTCTGTTCTGATCACATGTAACTTATCTTTCTATTTAACCTCAGCTCTGATCATCCCATGTAATTTATCTTTCTATTTATCTCTGTTCTGATCACATGTAACTTATCTTTCTATTTAACCTCAGCTCTGATCATCCCATGTAATTTATCTTTCTATTTATCTCTGTTCTGATCACATGTAACTTATCTTTCTATTTAACCTCAGCTCTGATCATCCCATGTAATTTATCTTTCTATTTATCTCTGTTCTGATCACATGTAACTTATCTTTCTATTTAACCTCAGCTCTGATCATCCCATGTAATTTATCTTTCTATTTATCTCTGTTCTGATCACATGTAACTTATCTTTCTATTTAACCTCAGCTCTGATCATCCCATGTAATTTATCTTTCTATTTATCTCTGTTCTGATCACATGTAACTTATCTTTCTATTTAACCTCAGCTCTGATCATCCTATGTAATTTATCTTTGTATTTAACCTCTGCTCTGATCATCCTATGTAACTTATCTTTCTATTTAACCTCAGCTCTGATCATCCTATGTAATTTATCTTTGTATTTAACCTCTGCTCTGATCATCCTATGTAATTTATCTTCGTATTTACCTCTGTTCTGATCATACACTGGCGTGCAAAAATTAAGGACGAAGCGATTTTTCGAATGTAACGTCGTGCAGAAGTGCTCCACATCGACTTAAATCATACCGTAAAATCCCCAAGATGTAAGAATATGGGACAAGTGAGCAAAACCGTCCAAACAAGGAATCCAAAGGATACAAAGGCACTTTACTGAAAAGGTAGCTTCGAGCACAACTGGGCAGAAGACAGAAACGTCCATGTCACAGGCGGCTGCCGAGAAACATGCAGTCTTTAGTAGGGGATATGTTCACCCCTAACTGCGTTGCAGGATTTACAACGTCTGTCCATGCTGGGGACGAGGTTGTCAAGGAGCTGTTGAGGCATCGCTGCCCATTCCTCTTGTAGCGCCAATCGCAGCTGCGGAATCGTTGCTGGCGGCTAGTGACGTGCTGCCAAGCGTCTTCCGAGAAGGTCCCACACGTGTTCGATTGGATTTAGGTCCCGGGACCTTGCTTATCAATCCATGCGTTGAATATCTTCACTCCCCAAAAGCTTTGCGACAGCCACTGTACGATGAGGTGTAGCGTTGTCGTCCATGAAGAGGAACTCAGGACCCACAGCACCTCTAAACAGACGCACGTGAAGCAGGAGAACCTCGGTACAATAGCGGACACCAGTGATTGAACCTCCTTAGAAGATGTGGAGGTCAGTACGGCTACCAAGCATGATACTGCCCCAAACGAGAACTCCGCCACCTCTAAATCGGTCCCTTTCGATGATGTTGGAGGTGTGATTGCGTGTTCCCTGCTATCTCCAGATGTGCATACGTCCAGAATCGCTCGTCAGACTAAATCGGCTCTCATCCGTAAAAAGAACTCGACCCCATTGCTGATATGTCCAGTTCTTGTGTTCCTGGCACCCCAGAAACCGCCTTCTCCGATGAGCAGGTGTTAATGGCACACACCGTACTGGTCGTCGTGCAAATAGACCACTTGTGTGCAGCCTCCTGGTCACGGTAAAACGCGATAACGGACGTCCAGTTGTCTGTTGCATGTGCCTTGCGATTTCTCCCGCTGTCTGCCGGCCGCCCCGGTGGCGCAGTGGTCTAAGGCGTTGGCCTATGATCATTCGTCCGAAGGGGTCCGGGTTCGAATCCCGGTGAGGCATGGATGTTGTGTTTGTCTTACGGCACTGGCTCTCTCCCTTCCCTGGAACCAGTGACCCTAAATTAGGGACGGGCGACTGCTTATAGCCCGTTGAGTTGCTCACGGTGGTCGTTAAACCTCCAATCAACAACAACAACAACAACAGCTGTCTGCCGTCTCTCTCTTCTCGCCTGTAGGACAATATACCGGTCGCCCTCCGCCGTGGATGCTCGTGGACGACCACTGCTAAGCTCTCGGGCAGCTTTTCCTGTCGTTTGAAATTCTCTTCAAGCTCGTGAAACGATGCTGTGAGCGATCCCGAACTCCTCAGTCACACTTCGACCTTCCTCCAACTTCCCAATGACGCGACCTCGGGTGAAGTCATCCAGATGTCGTCTACTGGATTGCCTGTTGGCCATATCTCACGGCGGTAGCAACTCGACGTCGTTCAAACCGATGTACACCGTGCAATAGCTTTCACCGAATTGCTGAGCGTACACCGCCGGCGTGCTTTATACCCTTGCATATATGCGCATGCCGTACCGGACCCTAGTCTATCTAATGAGTGGTCTTACGGTCCGTTCTGACTGCTCGTTTAGCTAATTTCTCCTCTTTGTCCTTAATTTTTGTACACCAGTGTATATGCGTTGAGCGACAGCGGGGACTATGATGAAAATTAAGGTAATTTTTATCTGTATGGCTCTTAGTTTCTTTAATATACGAGAACATTGACCTTACTTTTTCATTTACCCTCGTATAGTGTTCGTCAGCAGTTTACTAAAATACAAAGGCCACTCCATAAAAACTGAGAGTATTTTTTTGAGTTGGCAACAGTGCGAAGGGTAAAAGTTACCACGAAGACGACGAACTGAATTAAGGAAGTATCTATGGCAACAGTTATTAGCCGTGGCAGGCGATTCTGGTTCTGATATTGCGCAGTTGTTTAAGGTACGTCTGCATTTCGCCATACAGCTGTGGGTGCGAGCGGTTCAGAGTTCAGAAGCGAAATGCGTTGTGCGATAAATTTTTTGCTATCGTTTGGGTGAAACGGCTCTAGAAACAGTTGATTTAATGAAAAATATTACAAAGATAAACATTTGGGTGAGTCAACGATTTTTAGTTGGCACCATGATTTAAAAAAAAAAGCGCGTTTGTCGGCAGAATTCGCAACAGGGCCTGGTTGACCTGAAGGTGCTGTATTGTTAACACTGTATGGGCAATCCAACAAGAAAATCGACGAATGACGTGTGAACGGTGTCAACTAATATTTCAAAAACGTCAGCAATCCGCATTCTACGCGACAAATTACTGCTGCATCGTGTGTGTTCCACCTGGGTACCTCATCACCTGACGAGAGAACAATTGTTTGCCAGAGTTCAGGAGTGTCACGAAGTGGTAACAAATGATTGCAAAGGATCCAAACTTTCTGAACACAGTAATAACTGCCGATGAAACATGGGTCCACTATTTCGACCCTCTCACGAAGTGCGCAACGAGTATCTAGAAGCACACAGTCTCGCCTCCTCCGAAAAAAGTCCGCCAAACCAAATTATCTGGGAAGGTGATGATGATGATAATTCTCTTTGATCATAAAGGTGTAGTCTACCAGCATTCCGTTCCTCCACAAATTACTGTCAATGCTGAGCTTTACATTTCAGTCTTGAAGTGTCTACCATGACACATATCGATTAAGCGACCGGAACTGGTGGGCAAGTGGGCCCTACACCATGATAACACCCGCCTACATGTGGATGCTTGTGTTTAACAGTTTCTTACGAAAGGCAGTATTGAAATCAAGCCACAGCCTGTTTACAGTCCTGACCTCGCCCCGTGCGATTTCTGGTTGTTTCCAACAATGAAGGAAAAGTTCCGTAGCGCAACATTCAGCACAGATGCTGACGTCATTCAAGCTGTACAGGGGTCGCTAAAGCAGCTTCCACAAAAATGCCTTCGCCACATGCTTTGAAAATTGGACGGAACGATGGGACCGTTGCATATCATCCGAGGGAAGATACTTTGAGAAAGAACAACTTATATTTTGATGTACTACCGTGCAAATTAATTGGGACACGCTATTTTATTCTCAGAATTGTAAGGTGATCGCCAGTTGACGTCGGAAACCCACGTAAACCGGTTTTATCAGCTGCGAGGTAGTGTGACTGTTAGAACTTGATAGTAAAATCATCATCATCATGTGTAGAGGATTTTAGGAAAGGAGTGTCTGACCCCAGGTCTTAAACAACCCTTAGAAATAGGAAGCTAGGAGATTTGGGCTAGAGTGCCCGATAGGAAAGTGACACGGAAGCGAGGTAGAAGACGCCCTTATTTACTACCGGGAGGCCAGTACCCGGGCTTGATAGTAAGAATGTGGTTTGACCGGTTTTAAACAGGAAATAGGCACTTCAGCTTCAGTTGTGAGCTTTCGTGTGTGACAGGTTGGTGTTAGGTTTTGCTCTCTGTGAGTACGTGTTGCTTTCGTGTATTGAAAAATGGATATTTCCCCAAGGAAGCGTGCAAAAATAATTACTCTGAAGGATCACACTTCTATGACAGTGAGAGATATCGCTTCCGCAGTTGGTGTAGGCAAATCAAGACTGCTTACGCGATACAATGCATCTGGATCATCGTCTCCAAAAAGGAGAGGTAAATGTGGAAGAAAACGTAAAACAACTCCACGAAACGATAAATATCTAATCAGAAATAGTAAAATGAATCCAAAACAGACAAGAACCGACCTTCAAAGAGAATTATTGGCTAGTGGTTGTGATGTTAGTTATTGAACTGTACGCCGTAGGCTTCTGGACGTTGGCCGGAACGCAAGAAGACCAACGAAAAAACAATATTTGAGTGCGAAAATGAAGATAAAACGTTTAGCATGGGCAAAAAAAGATAAATCATGGACTGCTGATGACTGGAAAAAGGTAATTTTCAGTAACGAAACTCATTTATTTGTGCAGGGTTACGAAGCAAATGTCATTAGACGAAACAACTGTGAACCTTTAAGATCTGAGATGTCAAACAAACTGTAAAACACCCTCTGAAGCAGGTGTTTTGGGTTTTTTCACATCAAATGACACTGGAAGCTTAGTTCCTGTTCAAGGTATGATGAATTCAGCCAAGTACGTAGAAATGTTACAACGTAGGATTGTTCCATTCTTGGAAACTTTTTACGGGACATTTCAACATGACTTGGCCCCATGTCACAATTCGAAATTGTTCAAGCTGGAAAATCAAATTCATTTGCTTGATTGACCTGGAAATTCACCAGACTTAAATCCCATAGAAAACTTGTGGAATATTTTGAAGAGACGTTTAGGTAAAATGGACTGTACAACCAAAGAACGCATGATAACGAATGCTATAAAAGTGTGGTCTATGAAGTCAAAAATACGTGCACTTAATTAGTGGAGTCAATGCCAAAACGAATTGAAGAGGTCATTTCTGCTAAAGGAGGACATACTTCATACTAATTCAGGTATTTAGCAGTGTATGGAGAGGTGCATGCTTGGTGTAACCAGGAGAGATAAGAAGAGGAAATCGTGGATCAGAAAAATGACAAGAGGAGTGGAAGACATCATGAACAGAGTTAAATCCCTGAAATGTCAATGGGCTGGACATACTGCCAGAAGGACAGACCATCGATGGACAGCTGAGATTTTAGATTGGATTCCAAGGGACAGGAAAAGACACAGAAGAAGACCACATGGGAGATGGGTGGATGAAATTCGAAAGTATGCAGGAGTGACATGGAGGCGACTGGCACAAGACAGACCGTTGTGGAAGAAACTTGGGGAGACCTTCATCCAGCAGTGGATTGATAATGGTTGACAATGATGATGATAAAGGCACAGTTTTGGAAAAAAGAGTGTTTTTTTACTTTGTCCCAATTAATTTGCACAGTATAGTATATAACGGAGTAAATTTCTCCGTCATTTCTATCCGCGCCAGGATTCGAACCCGGGTCCCCTCATTCCGGAATAAGTTGCTCTACCAATTGAGCTACGCGGACTTTTATTCTGATTCCTATGTGCCTTTATGTCGTGTGCGTCCTTCTGGCAGGTACGTCACATCTACTAGTACGTTACACCATCTCCCCTTCATTTTTTTTTTTTTGAAGTGCTGGAGAAGGGATTCTCTTGTTTTTCCTATCTCGCGGTGTGGAAATAACATCACACTAATGCGAGATTTTGAACGGTCGGGTCATCCGGATAGTTCGGGCGCCATTATAACGAAGTAAATTTCTCCGTCATTTTTAGTCTACGCCGGGATTCGAACCCGAGGCCGCTTATTCCGGAACAAGTCGCTCTACCAACTGAGCTACGCAGACGATTATTCTGATTCCTATCTGCCTTTATGTCGTGTGCGTCCTGCTGGCAGGTACGTGACAAGTACCTATATTTCTTCATTTTGTGTGACTTTACTCTCAGTTTTTATAGAACGGCCGTATTGTATTGTTGTGTAACAATGAAATTAACTATTGTGAAAGACAATAAAAATAAAAAGTGAACTTCGTTTATTAGGCGTAGAAAATAAGGGAAACAAAAGATGCTAGCTTTCACTACCTCCGGGTAGCTTCATCAGGTATTTAGTAGTTAAAGATCGCAGAAGCAACTGGAACAAATGTATTTCTGAGAATATAATTAAATTCAAAATAAGCTACCCGGAGGTAGTGAAAGCTAGCATCTTTTGTTTCCCTTATTTTCTACGCCTAATAAACGGAGTTCACTTTTTATTTTTATTGTCTTTCAAATTAATTGGGCGTACAGAAACCCGTTTCTTCATCGATCGTATATATATTTGAAATTAACTATTGTTGCTTTATTTCATGAAGTAGTATGCAGCAAGATCATATTTCAACAATTGTTTTGTCAATGATGCCCCATTACATATTTTCTTTACATCGAAATCTTTTAGTTAGGATTTATTTTGCCGCTGTCAGGAAAGATCTACAGCATCAAAACTTCCGATAAGCAAAGAATTCAAGGGAATATCTGCTCGAATAAGGACATTATCATTTCACGAAGTGAAGTGAAATGTCGGTCTCCTAATCTCTCGAAAACTTCCAAGAGAGTTGTTCCAAAGGTTCCTGAGGGACGTCCAAGTAGAGAGGATTCCTTTTCGCTGCGGGAAGCGCACCGTTTTGTCATTCTGACTCCTCGCTTTAAATCACGAGAATCCGAAATTCAACTTTTCCAATCGGAAAATAGCAGCGAGCTCGGATGATGGATTTTGCAATGTACGTATTCTCGGTCCCTACTGGCTGACTGCTGTCAGCTGACTATGCGCAAACAGACTGATCAATGCTCAAAGACTAGATTTTAAGAACATTTTTATGGAGAACAAATATAAGGTTGATCAATTACAACAGCATGAAATTTATTTCTTATGTCTCTAAGCAGAGATCTCATTACAAATGTAACAGTGATAAAGGAGCGTTTATATTTAGACCAAGGCAGCAAGATATCAAGATATGTATTTTTTGGATGCAGCATAAAACTTCTACTGTTGTGAAACTGCGTCATTAGAAAATTCTCTTTGATGAACTGTTATATTGATAGAATCTAAACTTATATAAAACTTGTTTTATATCGATATAAGGTCTATCAATATAAATCATTTTATTGATACTACACTGACGGAAAGTGAAAAAAGAACACCAAGAAGGAATTGGCGGACGATCATGAAATTTAAGTTAATGGGGTCGAGTTTACGTAGGTGTGATGTTAATTTCGGGACCAACCGGTGAGCGCTTACGCCACAGCACGGCATAATATGCAAATTATCGGCGGCGGTATTTAAGAAGTACGGCGAAGTGAATGTAATCAGTCGTCGGCGTACGGACACGTGCGAAGACCCTGAAGAAGCTGCAATGCCTGGACATGGAAGACGTGTACGATTTCAGCAGTTATCGGATTTTGAGCGAGGTCGTCTAGTCGGACTCAGCGAGGTCGGGTGGTCGTATCGTCGTATTACGGAGCGAATAATACGGGAAGTATCGGTGGTGGTACGATGGTGACGTAGATGGTCCGAGGAACATTCCTACACGAAAGGGCGTGGAACCGGCAGTCGCAGATGGACTGATGAGTGAACCGATCGACGCATAAGAAGAGCGGCGTTGTCAAGCAGGACATCCACTGCGACGCAAATTCGAGCTGCCGTTGCACCTGAGGTGACTGTGCGAACAATCCGCAACCGTCTACTGGATGCAGGACTACGTGCACGTGTGCCACTGGCATGTGTACCTCTGACTCCCCACCGTCAGAAGCGGCTGAAGTGGTGTCGCCAACGTCTGCACTGGAGAACGCAATGGCGATCTGTCGTGTTCAGCGATGAAAGCAGATTCTGCTTGGGAGCCTCCGATGGCCGAATGCGTGTTCGCAGACGCACAGGGGAGCGTCTCCACCCTTCTTGCATCCGCCAGCGACACACAGGGCCTAAACCTCGTCTCCTGGTGTGGGGAGCGATCAGCTATCACTCCTGTACACAACTAGTGCTTGTACCAGGTACGTTAAGCAGCACCTCCTATATCAAGAACATCATTCAGTCCGTTGTTGTGCCATTTGTAAGGTCGGTCCATCGTGGTTTTTTCCAGCAAGATAACGCACGCCCACACACGGCACGTGCAACTCAACATGCACTTCAGGGTGTGAGACAACTTCCATGGCCCGCACGTTCACCGGATTTGTCCCCCATTGAGCACTTGTGGGATTTTATGGGACAACGACTTATCCGGTCTCCACGGCCAGCCACAACCATCCCCGATTTAGGCGTCCAGGTTGAGGATGCTTGGAACTCAATACCCCAAACTTACATCCAATATCTGTACGACAGACTCCATACCAGAATTGCACAGTGTGACGCAGTTCATGGCTGTTCAAACTCGTACTAACCATGTTACATGGAAATGTTATTTTTCAGTTTACCAGCAAATACAGCTGTATTTTGCCATAATGTTTTGATCACGTTATCCTCTGTATTCCGTTATTATGCTGTATAAATTTCATTGGTATCAGACGTTTCCTTCTTGGAGTTCTTTTTTCACTATCCGGCAGTGTATAATTATAGCAATAATCCAAAGGGCGAGATACAAGGTGAAAATCAATTGAAATTTGGAGATCTTAGAGATTCATTTGAATACTGAGTGATTCTGAAACAACCCAAGATTTCTCTAACTGGATATAATTTAAACATTTTTATTTGCTTACTTTTATTTAACATATTTTTGTTAATTTTCGGAATTTTTCGTTAAGAGTATTCCATCTGGACTGACGAAAAGTTGTTTTAGCTGCTGCCTAAATCCTGCGACAAAAGCCGTTCTTAAAACGTTGCCTTTCACAACGTCAGAATGGCTGTGATGGATGGCTGCGCCACTTTTGAGCGTGCCTCATCAATTCAAAATAAAAAAAAAACAGAAAGTAAAACTAAAAAGAATGTCGATGACGCTTTCCAAAGTGACCTACTCGTTTCATCGTTGTAATTAAATTGTTGTGTTAAGTTTTAAACCCTTGACTCTATCTTATAGTTGATGACAAATTGTGGGTTTTCTTCGTATACACGTTTTAAAAATTAATTTGATTACTTACACTGCATCTCCTCTAATTTCTCAAACTAATAAGCTCATTATTAGTGATCAGTAACATCAGTATCACCGTTATCAACCAACTGTTCTCCTTAAGAAAAGATCAGTGGCGTCAGAAGAGGGTAATATATATCCTTGACTTCCATTAAAACAATTTTTTTGTTTTTTAAACTACCAGAAATACCCTGCATTGTTCAAGTTTAACAAAAATTCACGAATCAGCTTCTGGTAGAGCGCTTTCTGAGCTTTCCTCAACAGGATATACAGCACACTGATTGATCACTGAATTATAACCACATACCTAATACTTCGTAGGTCCATCTTTCGCCCTCAGAACAGCACTTATCGTACGCGGCATCGATTCAACATACACTGAGTGACCACTGAATTATGACCCCGTACCTAATACTTTGTAGGTCTTCTTTTCGCGCTCAGTACAGCAGTTATCCGACGTGGCATCAATTCAACATACAGTGAATGATCACTGAATTATGACCACCTACATAATACTTCGTAGGTCTTCTTTTTACCCCTAGTACAGCAGCTATTGGACGTGGCATCGATTCAACATACACTGAGTGATCACTGAATTAGGACCACGTACCTAATACTTCGGCGGTCCTACTTTCGCCCTCAGTACAGCAGATATCCGACGTGGCATCGATTCAACATACACTGAGTGATCACTGAATTAGGACCACCTACCTATTATTTCGTCGGTCCTCCTTTCGCCCTCGATACAGCAGCTATTCGACGTGGCATCGATTCAACATACACTGAGTGATCACTGAATTATGAACACCTACATAATACTTCGTAGGTCTTCCTTTCGCCCTCAGTACAGCAGATATCCGACGTGGCATCGATTCAACATACACTGAGTGATCACTGAATTATGAACACCTACATAATATTTCGTAGGTCTTCCTTTCGCCCTCAGTACAGCAGATATCCGACGTGGCATCGATACAACATACACTGAGTGATCACTGAATTAGGACCACCTACCTATTATTTCGTCGGTCCTCCTTTCGCCCTCGGTACAGCAGCTATTCGACGTGGCATCGATTCAACATACACTGAGTGATCACTGAATTATGAACACCTACATAATACTTCGTAGGTCTTCCTTTCGCCCTCAGTACAGCAGATATCCGACGTGGCATCGATTCAACATACACTGAGTGATCACTGAATTATGAACACCTACATAATACTTCGTAGGTCTTCCTTTCGCCCTCAGTACAGCAGATATCCGACGTGGCATCGATTCAACATACACTGAGTGATCACTGAATTATGAACACCTACATAATATTTCGTAGGTCTTAATTTCGCCCTCAGTACAGCAGATATCCGACGTGGCATCGATTCAACATACACTGAGTGATCACTGAATTAGGACCACCTACCTATTATTTCGTCGGTCCTCCTTTCGCCCTCGGTACAGCAGCTATTCGACGTGGCATCGATTCAACATACACTGAGTGATCACTGAATTATGAACACCTACATAATACTTCGTAGGTCTTCCTTTCGCCCTCAGTACAGCAGATATCCGACGTGGCATCGATTCAACATACACTGAGTGATCACTGAATTATGAACACCTACATAATATTTCGTAGGTCTTCCTTTCGCCCTCAGTACAGCAGATATTCGACGTGGCATCGATTCAACATACACTGAGTGATCACTGAATTAGGACCACCTACCTAATACTTCGGCGGTCCTACTTTCGCCCTCAGTACAGCAGATATCCGACGTGGCATCGATTCAACATACACTGAGTGATCACTGAATTAGGACCACCTACCTATTATTTCGTCGGTCCTCCTTTCGCCCTCGGTACAGCAGCTATTCGACGTGGCATCGATTCAACATACACTGAGTGATCACTGAATTATGAACACCTACATAATACTTCGCAGGTCTTCCTTTCGCCCTCAGTACAGCAGATATCCGACGTGGCATCGATTCAACATACACTGAGTGATCACTGAATTAGGAACACCTACATAATACTTCGTAGGTCTTTCTTTCGCCCTCAGTACAGCAGATATCCGACGTGGCATCGATTCAACATACACTGAGTGATCACTGAATTATGAACACCTACATAATATTTCGTAGGTCTTCCTTTCGCCCTCAGTACAGCAGATATCCGACGTGGCATCGATTCAACATACACTGAGTGATCACTGAATTAGGACCACCTACCTAATATTTCGTCGGTCCTCCTTTCGCCCTCGGTACAGCAGCTATTCGACGTGGCATCGATTCAACATACACTGAGTGATCACTGAATTATGAACACCTACATAATACTTCGTAGGTCTTCCTTTCGCCCTCAGTACAGCAGATATCCGACGTGGCATCGATTCAACATACACTGAGTGATCACTGAATTATGAACACCTACATAATACTTCGTAGGTCTTCCTTTCGCCCTCAGTACAGCAGATATCCGACGTGGCATCGATTCAACATACACTGAGTGATCACTGAATTATGAACACCTACATAATACTTCGTAGGTCTTCCTTTCGCCCTCAGTACAGCAGATATCCGACGTGGCATCGATTCAACATACACTGAGTGATCACTGAATTAGGACCACCTACCTATTATTTCGTCGGTCCTCCTTTCGCCCTCGGTACAGCAGCTATTCGACGTGGCATCGATTCAACATACACTGAGTGATCACTGAATTATGAACACCTACATAATACTCCGTAGGTCTTCCTTTCGCCCTCAGTACAGCAGATATCCGACGTGGCATCGATTCAACATACACTGAGTGATCACTGAATTAGGACCACCTACCTATTATTTCGTCGGTCCTCCTTTCGCCCTCGGTACAGCAGCTATTCGACGTGGCATCGATTCAACATACACTGAGTGATCACTGAATTATGAACACCTACATAATACTTCGTAGGTCTTCCTTTCGCCCTCAGTACAGCAGCTATCCGACGTGGCATCGATTCAACATACACTGAGTGATCACTGAATTATGACCACCTACCTAATACTTCGTAGGTCTTCCTTTCGCCCTCAGTACAGCAGCTATCCGACGTGGCATCGATTCAACATACACTGAGTGATCACTGAATTATGACCACCTACCTAATACTTCGTAGGTCTTCCTTTCGCCCTCAGTACAGCAGCTATCCGACGTGGCATCGATTCAACATACACTGAGTGATCACTGAATTATGACCACCTACCTAATACTTCGTAGGTCCTCCTTTCTCCCTCAGTACAGCAGCTATCCGACGTGGCATCGATTCAACATACACTGAGTGATCACTGAATTATGACCACCTACCTAATACTTCGTAGGTCCTCCTTTCTCCCTCAGTACAGCAGCTATCCGACGTGGCATCGATTCAACATACACTGAGTGATCACTGAATTATGACCACCTACCTAATACTTCGTAGGTCCTCCTTTCGCCCTCAGTACAGCAGCTATCCGACGTGGCATCGATTCAACATACACTGAGTGATCACTGAATTATGACCACCTACCTAATACTTCGTAGGTCTTCCTTTCGCCCTCAGTACAGCAGCTATCCGACGTGGCATCGATTCAACATACACTGAGTGATCACTGAATTATGACCACCTACCTAATACTTCGTAGGTCCTCCTTTCGCCCTCAGTACAGCAGCTATCCGACGTGGCATCGATTCAACATACACTGAGTGATCACTGAATTATGACCACCTACCTAATACTTCGTAGGTCTTCCTTTCGCCCTCAGTACAGCAGCTATTGGACGTGGCATCGATTCAACATACACTGAGTGATCACTGAATTATGAACACCTACATAATACTTCGTAGGTCTTCCTTTCGCCCTCAGTACAGCAGCCGTTCGACGTGGCATCGATTCAACATACACTGAGTGATCACTGAATTATGAACACCTACATAATACTTCGTAGGTCTTCCTTTCGCCCTCAGTACAGCAGCTATCCGACGTGGCATCGATTCAACATACACTGAGTGATCACTGAATTATGAACACCTACATAATACTTCGTAGTTCCTCCTTTCGCCCTCAGTACAGCAGATATCCGACGTGGCATCGATTCAACATACACTGAGTGATCACTGAATTATGAACACCTACATAATACTTCGTAGGTCTTCCTTTCGCCCTCAGTACAGCAGCTATCCGACGTGGCATCGATTCAACATACACTGAGTGATCACTGAATTATGACCACCTACCTAATACTTCGTAGGTCCTCCTTTCGCCCTCAGTACAGCAGCTATCCGACGTGGCATCGATTCAACATACACTGAGTGATCACTGAATTATGACCACCTACCTAATACTTCGTAGGTCTTCCTTTCGCCCTCAGTACAGCAGCTATCCGACGTGGCATCGATTCAACATACACTGAGTGATCACTGAATTATGACCACCTACCTAATACTTCGTAGGTCCTCCTTTCTCCCTCAGTACAGCAGCTATCCGACGTGGCATCGATTCAACATACACTGAGTGATCACTGAATTATGACCACCTACCTAATACTTCGTAGGTCCTCCTTTCTCCCTCAGTACAGCAGCTATCCGACGTGGCATCGATTCCACATACACTGAGTGATCACTGAATTATGAACACTTACATAATACTTCGTAGGTCTTCCTTTCGCCTTCAGTACAGCAGCCGTTCGACGTGGTATCGATTCAACATACACTGAGTGGTCACTGAAATATGACCACCTACCTAATACTTTGCAGGTCCTCCTTTCGCCCACACTGAGCGATCACTGATTTATGACCACCTACATAATACTTCGTAGGTCTTCCTTTCGCCCTCAGTACAGCAGCTATCCGACGTGGCATCGATTCAACGTACACTGAGTGATGACTGAATTATGAACACCTACATAATACTTCGTAGTTCCTCCTTTCGCCCTCAGTACAGCAGCTATCCGACGTGGCATCGATTCCACATACACTGAGTGGTCACTGAATTATGAACACCTACATAATACTTCGTAGGTCTTCCTTTCGCCCTCAGTACAGCAGCTATCCGACGTGGCATCGATTCAACGTACACTGAGTGATGACTGAATTATGAACACCTACATAATACTTCGTAGTTCCTCCTTTCGCCCTCAGTACAGCAGGTATCGGACGTGGCATTGATTCAACATACACTGAGTGATCACTGATTTATGACCACCTATATAATACTTCGTAGGTCTTCCTTTCGCCCTCAGTACAGCAGCTATTGGACGTGGCATCGATTCAACATACACTGAGTGATCACTGAATTATGAACACCTACATAATACTTCGTAGTTCCTCCTTTCGCCTTCAGTACAGCAGGTATCCGACGTGGCATCGATTCAACGTACACTGAGTGATCACTGAATTATGAACACCTACATAATACTTCGTAGTTCCTCCTTTCGCCTTTAGTACAGCAGCTATCCGACGTGGCATCGATTCAACGTACACTGAGTGATGACTGAATTATGAACACCTACATAATACTTCGTAGTTCCTCCTTTCGCCCTCAGTACAGCAGGTATCGGACGTGGCATTGATTCAACATACACTGAGTGATCACTGATTTATGACCACCTACATAATACTTCGTAGGTCTTCCTTTCGCCCTCAGTACAGCAGCTATTGGACGTGGCATCGATTCAACATACACTGAGTGATGACTAAATTATGACCACCTACCTAATACTTCGTAGGTCTTCTTTTCGCCCTCAGTACAGCAGCTATCCGACGTGGCATCGATTCAACATACACTGAGTGATCACTGAATTATGACAACCTACCTAATACTTCGTAGGTCCTCTTTTCGCCCTCAGTACAGCAGCTATCCGACGTGGCATCGATTCAACATACACTGAGTGATCACTGAATTATGACAACCTACCTAATACTTCGTAGGTCCTCCTTTCTCCCTCAGTACAGCAGCTATTGGACGTGGCATCGATTCAACATACACTGAGTGATCACTGATTTATGACCACCTACCTAATACTTCGTAGGTCCTCCTTTCGCCCTCAGTACAGCAGCTATCCGACGTGGCATCGATTCAACATACACTGAGTGATCACTGAATTATGACAACCTACCTAATACTTCGTAGGTCCTCCTTTCGCCCTCAGTACAGCAGCTATCCGACGTGGCATCGATTCAACATACACTGAGTGATCACTGATTTATGACCACCTACATAATACTTCGTAGGTCTTCCTTTCGCCCTCAGTACAGCAGCTATTGGACGTGGCATCGATTCAACATACACTGAGTGATGACTAAATTATGACCACCTACCTAATACTTCGTAGGTCTTCTTTTCGCCCTCAGTACAGCAGCTATCCGACGTGGCATCGATTCAACATACACTGAGTGATCACTGAATTATGACAACCTACCTAATACTTCGTAGGTCCTCCTTTTCGCCCTCAGTACAGCAGCTATCCGACGTGGCATCGATTCAACATACACTGAGTGATCACTGAATTATGACAACCTACCTAATACTTCGTAGGTCCTCCTTTCTCCCTCAGTACAGCAGCTATTGGACGTGGCATCGATTCAACATACACTGAGTGATCACTGATTTATGACCACCTACCTAATACTTCGTAGGTCCTCCTTTCGCCCTCAGTACAGCAGCTATCCGACGTGGCATCGATTCAACATACACTGAGTGATCACTGAATTATGACAACCTACCTAATACTTCGTAGGTCCTCCTTTCGCCCTCAGTACAGCAGCTATCCGACGTGGCATCGATTCAACATACACTGAGTGATGACTGAATTATGACCACCTACCTAATACTTCGTAGGTCCTCTTTTCGCCCTCAGTACAGCAGCTATCCGACGTGGCATCGATTCAAAATACACTGAGTGATCACTGATTTATGACCACCTACATAATACTTCGTAGGTCTTCCTTTCGCCCTCAGTACAGCAGCTATTGGACGTGGCATCGATTCAACATACACTGAGTGATGACTAAATTATGACCACCTACCTAATACTTCGTAGGTCTTCTTTTCGCCCTCAGTACAGCAGCTATCCGACGTGGCATCGATTCAACATACACTGAGTGATCACTGAATTATGACAACCTACCTAATACTTCGTAGGTCCTCCTTTCTCCCTCAGTACAGCAGCTATCCGACGTGGCATCGATTCAACATACACTGAGTGATGACTGAATTATGACCACCTACCTAATACTTCGTAGGTCCTCTTTTCGCCCTCAGTACAGCAGCTATCCGACGTGGCATCGATTCAGCATACACTGAGTGATCACTGAATTATGACAACCTACCTAATATTTTGAAAAAGTGATGTGCAATGCTTTTACAAGGAATGAACATTTATCGATTGATGGGGAAAAGCTGGAGATACCAAATTCCTACACTTATCTTGGACAGCAGATATCAAGTGAGGGTCACATTGATGAAGAAATTAAATGGCGTATAAAACTTGCCTGGAGAACCTTTGGAAGGAATAGTATTATTTTCAAAAACAATATGCCATTATGTCTTAAAAGAAAAGTTTTTGATCAATGCATCCTTCCAGTGTTTACGTATGGTGCGGAAACGTGGACTTTAACTAAAAGAGACATACAAAGACTGCAGACAACTCAAAGAAGCATGGAGAGGTGCATGCTTTTTGCAACCAGGAGAGATAAGAAGACGAACTCGTGGATATGAAAAATGACAAGAGTGGACCACATCATGATCAGAGTAAAATCCCTGAAATGGCAATGTGCTGGCCATATTGCCAGAAGGACAGATCACCGATGGACAGCCGAAATTTTAGACTGGATTTTAAGGGACAGGAAAATACAGAAGTAGAACACGTGGGAGATGGATTGATGAAGTTTGAAAGTATGCGGGCGTAACATGGTGGATACTGACACAAGACAGACCGTTGTGGTAGAAAGTTGGGGAGACCTTCGTCCAGCAGTGGATTGACAATTGTTAACAATGATGATGATGATGACCTAATACTTCGTAGGTCCTCCTTTCGGCCTCAGTACAGCAGCTATCTGACGTGGCATCGATTTAATAAGATGCCGGAAGCAGATTGGAGGTATGGATAACAGACGAGTGATATATCGTTCCGTAGTGTCTCACAAGCGCTCTATGGGATTGATACCGGTGGAGATCGGAGGCCAATCGATATGCTGGAAGTCCGAACTGTGTTCCTCAAACCATTTTTGCACAACATTGCACCTGTGGCTCGGTGCAATGTCATCTTGAAAGACACCGTCGCCATTCTGGAAGAACCGCAACACTGCTGGGTGTACAGAGTCAGCAAGCAATTCACGATAGTGGGCACCAGTCCTACGTTGTTTCACATGCACCAGGGTTTCAGGTTTGTTCCAGGTAAACATTTCCCACACCACGCAATCACTTCCACCGGATTCCACTGCGCCACCAGGGTGAGAGATGATATTTTACATGAGTCTCTTGATAGTCAGCCGTGTTCTATTCTAGAGTTCAGGAGGATCTAGATTTTATCACGATAAAATAAATGAAACGTTAAGATCATCAGGGTAAATACGCGAACGGAGGAATAGCAGAATACGCTTTGAAAAAATGAAATGCGAGAAAATTCACATTTTCTTCTCATTTCATTTCACGTGATTATTCTGAATTTATCCTACGGGCTACATTCATTCGAAGGCTAATATTGCGCGTGTGCAAAAATTCAACCCGTTTTTGTAATAGATGCAAATTGCGATTGGAGTTGTTACGTCAGAGGTGACGCTGCGATGCCGAATTTTTGACCTATAAAGCGTGAAGCAGTAGAGCATATAAAGACAATAGGTTTCTCCGTGTAAGTCTTTTTTGTAACGGAAATCACGGACGGTGTAACATGGCATGCGATAAGGAGCACATGAGACGTTGTTTACTGTACGAGTTCGGTACGGGCAGTACTGCAGCCGCGGCTTGCATCAACGTCTGTCAAGTGTATGGGAAAGATGCAGCTGACGATAGCGCATGTCGCCGTTGGTTTCGGAAATTCCGGGACGGAGACAGGAGCTGTAAAGATCAACCACGTCCTGGACGTTTATCCGTGGTTTCTTACGAGGACGTGGACCAAGCCATAACAAATGACTCACATCCAACCATTCAGGAATTAGCGAAAACGTTGTTGGTACACAGAACAACAGTCGAAAGACGGATACATGCACTGGGGTTCATCACCATGTTCGATAACTGGGTTCCGCGCCAGCTTTCACCAAAGCAACGAGAGAAGAGAATCCGTACTTATGTTACTTTGCTTTCTCGTGACAGAAATGAACCGTTTTGGGGACGAATTGTAACGGGTGATGAGAAACGGGTACTGTATCGAAATGTAAAGCGTCGACGGACTCTGTGCCGAGGTGCGGAGCCTGCTCCATCGACCTCAAAAGAAGGACTGCATCCCAAAATGGTTTTGTCGGGTGTTTGGTGGGATGTCCCGGGAGTAGTCCACTGGGAGGTGTTGGCACTTAGCCGAACGATAAATTCTGACCTCTACTTCCAGCAGTTGGACAGATTGCGAGAACAACTGATGTCGAAGCGGCCAGCACTCGTCAATCGAAAAGACGTGATCCTTCGTCGTGATCACGTCAGACTTCATGCTGCTTTAATCACTGGGCAAAAACTGCTGGACTTTCGTTGGGAAGTGTTACCTCCCCCGGCGGTTTCCCCTGACCTGGCACCTACGAAATACCACCTTTTTCGATCGCTACAGAATTCCTTTGCTCTCAAAACCTTCGATGTGAAAACGGCATTACGTGACTTTTTTACTCTATAACACAAGTGTCGTTCAGGGCGTGGGATTTACCTAATCATAGAAAGATGGCAAGAGGTCATACAGAATGATGGCAACTATTGTGAAATCCTGGGTACGTTATTTGTTGTGTTCTACTTCATTCTTTGTAGCCGACAAAGACGGGTAGAACCTATGCACACACCCAATAGCCTACAAAACGGATAGAACGTATGCACACACCCAATAGCCTACAAAAACGGATAGAACATATGCACACATCCAATTTCGTACAAAAACGGATAGAACTTATGCACACACCCAATAGCCTACAAAAACGGATAGAACTTATGCACACACCCAATAGCCTACAAAAACGGATAGAACTTATGCACACACCCAATAGCGTACAAAAACGGATAGAACTTATGCACACACCCAATAGCCTACAAAACGGATAGAACATATGCACACATCCAATTTCGTACAAAAACGGATAGAACTTATGCACACACCCAATAGCCTACAAAAACGGATAGAACTTATGCACACACCCAATAGCCTACAAAAACGGATAGAACTTATGCACACACCCAATAGCCTACAAAACGGATAGAACGTATGCACACACCCAATAGCCTACAAAAACGGATAGAACATATGCACACATCCAATTTCGTACAAAAACGGATAGAACTTATGCACACACCCAATAGCCTACAAAAACGGATAGAACTTATGCACACACCCAATAGCCTACAAAAACGGATAGAACTTATGCACACCCCCAATAACCTTAAAAAACGGATAGAACTTATGCACATATCCAATAACCTACAAAAGTGGATAGAACTTACGCACACACCCAGTAGCCTACAAAAACGGATAGAACTTATGCACACACCCAATAGCCCACAAAAACGGATAGAACTTATGCACACCCCCAATAGCCTACAAAAACGGATAAAACTTACGCACACACCCAATAGCCTGCAAAAACGGATAGAACTTATGCACACACCCAATAGCCTACAAAAACGGATAGAACTTATGCACACATCCAATTTCCTACAAAAACGGATAGAACTTATGCACACATCCAATTTCCTACAAAAACGGATAGAACTTATGCACACGCCCAATAGCCTACAAAAACGGATAGAACTTATGCACACCCCCAATAGCCTACAAAAACGGATAGAACTTACGCACACACCCAATAGCCTGCAAAAACGGATAGAACTTATGCACACGCCTAATAGCGTACAAAAACAGATAGAACTTATGCACACATCCAATTTCCTACAAAAACGGATAGAACTTATGCACACGCCCAATAGCCTACAAAAACGGATAGAACTTATGCACACATCCAATTTCCTACAAAAGCGGATAGAACTTATGCACACGCCCAATAGCCTACAAAAACGGATAGAACTTATGCACACATCCAATTTCCTACAAAAACGGATAGAACTTATGCACACGCCCAATAGCCTACAAAAACGGATAGAACTTATGCACACACCCAATTAGCCTACAAAAACGGATAGAACTTATGCACACGCCCAATAGCCTCAAAAAACGGATAGAACTTATGCACACATCCAATAACCTACAAAAGCGGATAGAACTTACGCACACACCCAGTAGTCTACAAAAACGGACAGAACTTATGCACACATCCAATTTCCTACAAAAACGGATAGAACTTATGCACACGCCCAATAGCCTAAAAAAACGGATAGAACTTACGCACACCCCCAATAACCTACAAACACGGATAGAACTTATGCACATCCCCAATAGCCTACGAAAACGGATAGAACTTACATACACCCCAATAGTCTACAAAAACGGATAGAACTTACATACACCCCAATAGTCTACAAAAACGGATAGAACTTACACACACACCCAATAGCCTACAAAAACGGATAGAACTTATATTGTCCAGATAAACCGCGATATTGTCAAAAGTGTTCACCGGTTCACAAGAAAAGAATTTTTTAAATGTTCGGTTCAAACCACTGCGGAAAATTATTCGTATATTTGAATAGATCTCGTCGAGAGCTTTAAAACAATAACAAGCACAGTCGTGTTGCGCTCACTGTTGCCGAGACTGAGTCAAACGCGGCGCACACCCAGAAACATTGCATGATCTCTTCCTGCTCACAGGGATCGAGGGGAGCAGCGCGCACACGATGTATTGCACAGTAGGCGAATTGGACGCACGTTTTTTTTAACGCTATATTGATTTCCATTGGGACCTATTTTTGTCAAAGGGTGTCTGCCGTAAGTCGCCCCACAGTGTCCGCATAGTCAGACATAGTCCTACGTCCAAAAAAAAAATATTAAGACTCATATTAGCTGTTACAAAAGAAAGATGAAAATCCTCCAAATACGTGGCGTCAGTAAATACATAAATACATCGGTCTTTCCACGTTCCAGAAACACATAGCAACCGAAAAATAGTTTTCAGCCGCCGCCGGGAAATCGAATCCACGGATCTCTCGATATCTAGCCGAGCGCGTTAGCTTTACACCACGGTGGCCAACAATCGACGGTGTTATGTGTATTTTTAAGTCAGCTTCTGACATCATAAAGCTGTAAGATGGGCTCAGCTACTGAGACGCCTCCATCTGGTGGGAATTAATGGCACTGGCCATATACACTATGTACCAACAAATAATTGGACACCCCTGCAATCGACGATATCTGCGGTCCTGATACACGTCACGGCCGCCGCCGTTAAATATCGTGTGGGAAACAACAACGCAACCAGTCGCATGCAAGATGCCACGCAGTTCGGAGCTCTCTCATTTCGAGAAAGGTGTAATCGTCGGGTACCACAGAAATGGCCGATCCATGCGTGACATATCCAGCGAGTTGAAGTACCCAAAATCGACGGTAGCCTACGTGATTGGCAAGTGGAAGATGAGAGGTGACTGTCGGAATGTGCCCCGACTCGGCAGACCCACAAAACTGGGAGTTAGAGACCGACGGGTGCTGGCCAGAGAAATTCGGAAGCACCGCATCAAATCAATGGGCCACATCCGCGAGGAGTTTCAACAGGCATCCGGGCGTGTTCTTTCGATGAATACCATCCGCCCATCTGCTCGGTTATCAAGGACGTGCTGCCGCCCACAAGCCTTTGATCACCAAGTCCAATACCGCTGCTCGGCTAACGTGGTGCAAAGAACGTCGACAGTGGACCGTTGAACCGTGGAAACAGGTTCTCTGGAGCGACAAATCAAGTTTCACCCACTACCGTTCGGATGGCAGGGTCTGGGTTTGGCGTCTGCCTGGAGAACGCTTCCTGCCGGAATGTATTGTGCCAACTGTTAAGTTCGGCGGCGGTGGAATTATGCTATGGGGGTGTTTCTCCTGGTATGGCACGTGACCCTTGGTCACAATTGCTGGTAGACTCAACGCCGATGACCATGCGCTTCTTACGTTGTGGCAGTTTTACGGGGTGGACCCTTGTTACTTTCAGGATGACAATGCCACCTGTCATGTGGCGAGGTCCACAATGGATTGGTATGGTGACAATGTGGTTAATCGAATGGACTGGCCTGCGCAGAGCCCGGACCTTAACCCTATCGAGCACCTCTGGGACGAGTTGCAGCGTCGACTTAACGGGTGCCCCCCCCTGTCCGAAATCGGTGAAGGAACTGACCTGTCTTCTCCAAGCCGAGTGGAAGAAAATACCGCTAGCCGTCGTACAACGCCTGGTTGAGAGTATGCCCCGGAGGGTCGCAGCTGTAATCGACGCGCGTGGAGGCTCCAGCAACTATTGAAGTTGAATAAACTTCGTTTTCCTTTGCTATCACAGGTGTCCAATTATTTGTTGGTAGATAATGTATATTATAGCAGTTAAATCCAAAGGGCGAGATCCAAAGTGAAAATCCTCCAAATACGTGATGGCGTCAGTGAATAAATAAATACATCGCTCTTTCCACGTTCCAGAAACACATAGCAACCGAAAAATTATTTTCAGCAGCGCCTGGGGAATCGAACCCAGGGATCGCTCGATATCTAGCCGAGCGCGTTAGCTTTACACTTCCCGGCGGCGGCTGAAAACAATTTTTCGGTCGCTGTGTGTTTCTGGAACGTGTAAAGAGCGATGTATTTATTTAGTTACAAAAGCAGTCGGTATTTCGTCGATTCTGACATTTTTGCATAATTTATTTGGCTCTTGTTTTTGTTGTTCCTTTTAGAGCACATGAGCACAGATATAGTAACCCGATAAGTACTCTCACACTTTGTCATGATTTTAAGTACGGAGGAATTTATAAATTCGGTCTGATACATCTGTCGTATGCATGTAATATTCACATATCACAGATAAACGACAAAACAGCTTCTGCATTTCTATTCCATGTTCCTTCGAATCCTCGAGTATCAAAAGAAAAAAAAATCGTGAGATGTTTTCTTTGACAGAGAACATACATTATTCACTCGTTATAAGACTTTCCAGTTTTTGACGATTTTAAAAATAAATTGCGAAAATCTATCCATGCCATGAAATGATTCATTTCTTCAACATGTTAAAAACGCTTTAGCGTGTTTGAAAAGGAGGAATACTTTTTGGTGCACAATAAGCAAACTTAAGAGAAGCCTCTTTTTTTTTTTTTTTAATTTTCAGGGAAAAGAAAGTTCATTCATAGAATTCCGTTTCCTGTGTACGTCCGAATTTCACATCCGTCTTTAAAAATCGGAGGTTATTTTCTTTAAATGGGAGAAACTCATTTTTCACATCACATCCGTAGATCTCGGAGAAGCGAGAAGTGAGCTGACGGGAATCTTGGAATTCATATTCTTTTCAGGGACTTCTGGTGCACAACATGCTCACAGAAATAACAGATAGGAAACACATATAAATATACATGATCTATGTCCGATCAACTTTTAAAAAGGCTTACTCGAGCACATCAGTCAGTGAAATAAATGAGCAACTGAGATTTCTGCCGAGTGATTCTTCTTCTTCACATAATACACTTTCCGGTCAAAAGCAACCGGACACTTTTCTATCCACAAACTCCATGTGATAGGAAAGGAATTAACAGTCATTTGCAAAATTTTAAGACCACTTCTTGCTGTTAGGAGATTTTTGCCGATTGCGTCAGCTACTCTCTGTATTACTCAACTTCCTGTCCGTTTTGCATCCTTCTACAGCGACAGCTGTTGATAGACTTTGGGAAAGCGTGGGAGCATCAGTTTGCTTCTGGTTTTCATACGAAGAGATTGTGCACGCATTTTCTACACAGCGAAAAATGGACAAAATGGTCACAAAGAATCACAGGGCATAAATACTGACTTTATATCGTGAACGATACTCCAAAGGTGAAATAAACTGAAAGACGAATGTGATGAAGACTACTATTTATGATGCGATCATGAAATAATCGAGATACAGGTGAATTTAGCGACCGAAAGAGCAGTGGACGTCCAAGGAAAACAACCTCATGTTATGACAATACCATAAGGCGAATAGTTCTCTGTGGAGTTCGTGCAAGTTCTTCGAGAAACTATTGTTTTCTCGAAGAACTTGCAAGTTCTTAGTTTTTTCAAAGTTCTCCGTATTTTACGCTTTTCAACCGTAGGTTGAAGAAGCGTATATGCTCCAGCTTTGTCTGTCCGTACGTCCGCACGATAACTCACGTGAAAATGGTTCGATTTCGACGAACTTTCAGTATGTGGTAGGGGAACACCTGGGAACGAACCCTATTGAAAATGGGCGAAGCAGGGTCAAAGATCAGGACATAAAAGCGGGATCCATTCCATTGCCTTTATGCGTCATAACTTGCGTAAAGATTGTTCGATTTCGATGAAATTTTGGTATGTGGTAGGGAACCACCTAGGCACGAGCCCTATTGAAAATGGGCGAAATGGGGTCAAAGGTAAGGCAGGGCATAAGAGCGGGATATATTCCATTGCCCTTATGCGTCATAACTTGCGTAAAAATGGTTCGATTTCAATGAAACTTCAGTACGTGGTAGGGAGCAACTGGGGACGAACCCTATTAAAAATGGCCGAAATGGGGTCAAAGGTCAGGACACTGGAGTGGGATCCATTCCATTGCTCTTGTGCATCATAACTTACCTAAAATGCTTGGATTGTGACAAAACTTTATCATGTTGTTCAGGAGGAATAGTGAACCGGTTCTGTTGAATATTAGCGAAATGGGGTCAAAGGTACAAAAGCAAGATTTAATCCACAGCCATTATTCTCATACTTTGCGTAACACTGCTTCTATTGCAACAAAACTTTATCATGTTGTTCCGGAGGTATGGTGAACCGGTTCTGTTGAATATCAACGAAATGAGATCAAAGGTCAGGACACAGGAGCGATATTTATTACACAGCCATTATCCACATAACTTGAGTAATAATTTCTGGTATGTTGGAAAGCGTATCATAATCAATGCATTGCATAGTTCTTCGAGTGTTCTCCAAGGAGTTTGTGCAAGAAAATCAAGGCCTTTCCACATTCAAAACGGTCTGCTATTAGTATCAGCACTGTTTCCTGACGTCTTAGCAAAGATTTGGGATTAAAGTCTTATAAACCTGCACTTAAACCTAGACTAACCTCCGTCATGAAAAAGAAGAGACTTCAGTTTACTTAGCGTCATCAATCGTGACTGCTGAAAATTGGAGCCAAGTTATTTTTTCTGGTGAATCAAGTGTTCGTCAATTTCAACCACGTGAAGTACATGTTCGACGACCAAAAGGCAAAAGGTGTGCTGAAAAATACACCGTCAGCACCGTAAGACATCCGCCTAGTCAGATGATACGGGGGGCTATGTCAGCAACCGGTACTGCTTCATTATCTTTTTTGCCCACAGGCAGCACCGTGATTGGTCCTTTTTATGTGGAAATATCACGTGAGAAGCTGTTAACTCATATGCAAGTGCACAGATGCACAGCCTTTATGCAGGATGGTGCTCCATGCCACAGATCAAAGGCCGTAATGGATTACCTGCAGATGCAAAACATAACTGTACTTGACTGGCCCGGTAATAGTTCCGACCTTAACCCCAGCGAAAATCTGTGGACCATTTCAAAAGACAAGGTAGCAAAAAAGCAGCCAGCAAATTCCCAAGCTTTGATGCGATAAAGTAGGTGCAAAAATATTTCAAGTGGCTACTGCAAATCCCTCATTGAGAGTATGCCACATCGTATTCTGTCCGTTTTAATTAACAAAGGTGGCCACAAAAAGTACTGATTTGTGTGTTTTTGTGTTCTAAAGAATGCAAGTATTCATCTGTGGTGATATTTTTTCAAAGATCTCTGACTAGTAACTACACTGGCGTGCAAATATTAAGGAGGAGACGGTTTTTCGAATGTAACGTCGTGCAGAAGTGCTCCACATCGACTCAAATCATACCATAAGATCCCCAAGATGTAAGAAAATGGGACAAGTGAGCAAAACCGTCCAAACAAGGAATCCAAAAGATACAAAGGCACTTTATTGAAAAGGTAGCTTCGAGCACAACTGGACAGAAGACAGAAGCGTCCATGTGACAGGAAGCTGCCAAGAAAAATCCAGTTTTTAGTAGGGGATATGATCACCCCTGACTTCGTTGCAGGATTTACAACGTCTGTCCATGCTGAGGACGAGGTTGTCAAGGAGCTGTTGAGGCATCGCGGCCCATTATACTTGTATCGCCAATCGCAGCTGCGGAATCGTTGCTGGCGGCTGGTGACGTGCTGCCAAGCGTTTCCTGTGAAGGTCTCACACGTGTTCGATTGAATTTAGGTCCAGGGACCTTACGGGCCAACCTATGCGTTGAATATCTTCACTCTCCAACAGTTCTACGACAACCACTGTACGATGAGGTGTAGCGTTGTCGTCCATGAAGAGGAACTCAGAACCCACAGCACCTCTAAACAGACGCACGTGAGACAGGAGAACCTCCGTACAAAAGCGGACACCCGTGACTGAACCTCCTTGGAAGATGTGGAGGTCACTACGGCTACCAATCATGATACCGTCCCAAACGAGAACTCCGCCACCTCCAAAGCAGTCCCTTTCGATGATATTGGAGGTGTGATTGCGTGTTCCCTGCTCTCTCCAGATGTGTATACGTCCAGAATCGCTCCTCAGACTAAATCAGCTCTCATCCGTAAAAAGAACTCGACCCCATTGCTCATGTGTTCAGTTTTTGTGTTCCTGGCACCACAGAAACCGCCGTCTCCGATGAGCAGGCTTTAATGGCACACACCGTACTGGTCGTCGTGCAAATAGACCACCTTTGTGCAGCCTCCTGGCTACGGTAAAACGCGATAACGGACGTCCAGTTGTCTGTTGCATTTGCCTTGCGATTTCTCCCGCTGTCTGTCTCTTTTCGCCTGTAGGACAATATACCGGTCGTCCGCTGCTGTGACTGCTCGTGGACGTCCACTGCTAAACTCTCGGACAGCTGTTCCTGTCGTTTGAAATGCTTTCCAAGCTCGTGAAACGATGCTGTGAGCGGTCGCGAACTCCTCGGTCACACTAGTCACACTTCGACCTTCTTTCAACTTCTCAATGACGCGACCTCGGGTAAAGTCATCCAGATGGCGTCTATTAGATTTCCTGTTGGCCATATCACACGGTGGCAGCAACTCAACGTCGTTCAAACCGATGTACACCGTGCAATAGCTTTCACCGAATTGCTGAGCGAATCACAGTATTTGTTATTTTCTATTAGGACTTCCTTCCACGGTGAGTAGAGCTTAGGTCCCATCCCCCTACAGCGAGATCGCCTATTGGGCAGGACACAGAAACGGAAGGAATGAGAGCAAGTCTAGCAACTTTGGCAGAACAATTTGTAGCGAATTAGAGTACATTAGATTGCGCCACTGTACAAGTACGATGTTGCACACAAAGGCGTGATAGAATTTCAGGGGGGGCATAGGAAAGGATACCCATTTAACCAGTGGGTCCAGCCAGGGAGCCGTCAATTAAGGTGCTCGTCCGATGCACGGCGGATATACAGCGATTGTTAGTAAATCACACCGACTCTGAAAGATCAGCCCAAGTTCGAACCTGAGTAACTTGCATCGAGAGTCTGACTCGCTAACCACTAAGCCATCCGCGGCTCGAATTGCTGAGCGTACGTCATGCTGCATATATGCGCATGCCCTACCGTACCGGACCCTAGTCTATCTCCTGAGTGGCCTTTCGGTCCGTTCTGCATTCTCGTTCCGCTATTATGCTAATTTCTCCTCTTCGACCTTAAATTTTTTCACATCAGTGTATTATGCATATATTCAAAAATATAAATGGAGTAATAGGAAATACAAAAAACACGTATGATAATATGAATAATTTTGTTTTCAGTTTTAGTTTAACTAAATTGAAGCACTACTACAGGTTCTTAAAAACAAATCAGCGCGATGCATTACTATTGTGGCAAGAGAACCAGGAAAAAAGACTAACAATAGCCTGGCGAGCCCCAGCCCCCCCCACCAAAAAAAAAAAGAATCTAAATAGTCAAGCCAATGAACAATTTAACCTTTATGCAGTAAATTAAAGTAATAATATGTAATATACACTATCTGCCAACAAGTAATTGGACACCACTTCAATCGACGATATCTGCGGTCTCGATACACGTCACGGCCGCCGCCGTTAAATATCGTGTGGGAAACTGCAACGCAACCAGTCGCATGCAAGATACAACGCAGTTGGGATCTCTCTGATTTCGAGAAAGGTGTAATCGTCGGGTATCACAGAAATGGCCGATCCATACGTGACATATCCAGCGAGTTGAAGTACCCAAAATCGACAGTGGCCTACGTGATTGGCAAGTGGAAGATGAGAGGTGGCTGTCGGAATGTGCCCCGACCCGGCAGACCCACAAAACTGGGAGTTAGAGACCGACGAGTGCTGACCAGAGAAATTTAGAAGAACCGCACCAAATCGATGGGCCACATCCGCGAGGAGTTTCAACAGGCACCCGGGAGAGTTCTTTCGATGAATTCCATCCGTAAGAAAGCCCATCTGTTCGGTTATAATGAACGTGCTGCCGCCCACAAGCCTTTCATCACCAAGTCCAATAGCGCTGCTCGGCTAACGTCGTGCAAAGAACGTCGACAGCGGACATTTGAACAGTGGAAACAGGTTCTCTGGAGCGACGAATCAAGGTTCACTCTATACCGTTCGGATGGCAGGGTCTGGGTTTGGCGTCTGCCTGGAGAACGTCTCCTGCCGGAATGTATTGTGCCAACTGTGAAGTTCGGCCGCGGTGGAATTATGCTATGGGGGTGTTTCTCCTGGTATAGCACTGGACCCTTGGTCGCGATTCCTGGTCGACTCAACGCCGAGACCTACTGCACCATTTTGGATGACAATGCGCTTCCTACGTTGTGGCAGTTTCACGGGGTGGACCCATGTTACTTTCAGGGTGACAATGCCACCTGTTATGCTGCGAGGTCTACCATGGGTTGGTATGGTGACAATGGGGTTAATCGAATGGACTGTCCTGCGCAGAGCCCGGACCTTAACCCTATCGTGCACCTCTGGGACGAGTTGGAGCGTCGACTTAAGGGGTGCCCTCACCTTCCTAAATCGGTGAAGGAACTGACCTATCTTCTCCAAGCCGAGTGGAAGAAAATACCGCTAGCCGTCGTACAACGCCTGGCTGAGAGTATGCCCCGGAGGGTCGCAGCTGTAATCGCCGCTGGTGGAGGCTCCACCTACTATTGAAAGTGAATAAACTTCGTTTTCCTTTGCTATCACAGGTGTCCAATTACTTGTTGGTAGATATTGTATAACCAAACGTTAATCAACCATTAATTTTGAAAGTCTTTGGTTCTCTTTTGAATACCGAAAAAAGTGTCATCTTCTTGATTCGAAGCGGCAACCCATTCCAGGACCTAGGGCAGGTCAAGTTAGTATTATTAATATTAATAGATATAATAATATTATTAATATACCTTGTGGATTGCATGGTAAATCGCATACGTCTTGTAATTAGGGCTAAAATAAGTCGAACCCAGTGTTGTATAAAAGTTTCGAATTCAATATGCCTAAAATTTACAGGGGGAAGTCGAAAGTTTTGCAATATTTGCATATACGCATGTGCTGCGGCGAGTATGTTACGTGGTAGTCGTTGCTGTGAAAAAGTGGTAGTCATTGCTGTGAACAGCATTGCACTCATTTTTTGGACTCACTCCAAAAAATGTCGGCACTATAAACTATCTACCTACCGTCACACCAGTTATGAGGAATGCTTGCAGAATATATGACTTGCATTTCGGCGAAACCACTTCAAATCTGTTTTCGATGATTAAAAAGGATCGGGACTCGACTAACGATATCAATAAATCTGGTATACACTGAAGAGCAATTGAATTAGAGATGGCGTTATGCAAATGTGGCGCTCTGGGTGGCTCTGTAAACGGAAACGACATGACGTATGCAGCGATCCGACAATATAAGGAGTGATGCAACTGGGAATCAGAAAAGAGTGTGACGTAGTATGGGTAAGACGAAAGATCTAAGCACATTTGATCGTGGGCAGATTGTCGGGGCCTGACGAATGGGTCACTCCATCTCGGAAGTCTTGCAGGCACTGGGTTTTTCACGAGCCACTGTGTCACGGGTGCATCGTGGGTACATCGAATCCGGTAAAACCATCCCTGCAAAGGGCCAACTGCCGTGGACAACAGCGTGTGGATGAGCGGGGTCATCGTCGGCTAGCTCGCATTATAACAGCGGGTAGACGGGCCACAGTGCAAGAAATCACTCGGCAATTTAACGCTGGTGCACAAAAACGTGTAAGCAGCAACACCTTCCAGAACCATCTCCTCGTTATGGGGTACTGAAGCCATCGTCCCACGAGGGTACTTCTGCGACCGCACATCACAGGGTGCAAAGATCAGCATAGGCGCGGGAACATCGCCACTGGACCCTAGACATGTGGAAAAATGTTATCTGGATTGATAAGTCGAGATTCACCTTGGTACATGCGGATGGCAGGATACGAGTACGGCGCAAACCACATGAAGCGATGAATCCTTCTTGCCAGCAGGGTATTCTTCAAGCTAGTGGGGGTGGCATTCTCTTGTGGAGACTGCTTACGTGAACTGAAATGGAACATCGTCCCTCCCAGGTCAACGTGTAACATCGTCCCTCCCAGGTCAACGTTACCGGGATATCCTGGACGACCATTTGCTCCCGTTTGTGCGTCTTCAACATCCCATGGGGGACCTCATCCTGCAACAAGACAATGCAGATCCCGAATTGTATCCGAATGGTTGGATGAACATTCCACCGACGTGACCTCGCTTCCTTGGCCAGCTAGGTCACCTGACCTCATCCCCATCGAGCACATCTGGGATGCCATCGAGAGAGATGTTCCCCCTCCGTCGAATCTTCGTGAACTGTGGGAGCTTGTTCAGGGGTCGTGGATCCGTATGACTTCCCAACACTTCCGGTGTCTTGTCGAGTCTAAACCGAGATGAATTGCCACCGTCATCAGGGCGAAAGGTGGTGCTACACGTTACTAGACAGGTATCCCTAATTCAATTGCTCTTCAGTGTATATTGTATACCATCGGAAAGCTACGTCCCAGCAGATAATCCCTATTTCTACTTTGGATCAACTTTACGTACTTTGGGCGTAATGATAAATGAACATGAACATAACGTTAGAAACCATTCGACAACTACATCCCTCTCTCGACTTACAAGAGAAGAGTCATATACGCCAATATATAATGAAGCTTCAATATTGGGCAGTCTAAAAATCAAGGCCTCAACCGTTTTGGCCGAGAGTTTGTACATCTCTGCCATTGGTGCTAAATGTTGTAATGAGAATTCGCCTTATTTAATGCCACAACCTTGGAAATTCCTTATTGAGTGAACATTAGAAGACATCGTAATTGACGAAGAGGATATCCCAACATTGCCATAGGAAGTGGAGTTGCCCACCTGAATCCTTTAAGACTCTAACTCTTTGAGCATGTGTCTTGATGGCTATTTTACATCACCACCCAATAGCCAATTATATATAAGTCCATGCTGTCTGTATACCCTCTTTGCATTTTACCTCAAGATGGGCGCATTTCACGGCCCGAAAAGATCTCGTAGATTTTAATAGGTAAATAATATACTTTAATGTAATAAACCTTTATTGTGATCTTGTTTTTTTATTTAAATCGTGCAGTGACAATGTCGATTATTTTTGGATTATTTTTTTGCAGCATTGCATGCAGTCGTTTTGTCTATGGTTGGGACACCTAAAAGATGAACAGGCACAACCGGCTAATTAGGGAACTTTTGCTTTACGAGTTTGAACTCGGCCATAACCCTAGTCAAACAACACGAAACATTTGTCATGCGAAAGGCAAAGGTTCCGTGGACCACAGAACAGGAACCAGTTGGTTCAAGAAATTTCGCTCAGGTGACAGAAAGCTCTACGATCAGCAAAGGTCAGGTAGGCCGCAAACCGTGGATTCGGAGGCCGTGCGCCAGGCCGTTGACGTGAATCCGAAAACCAACACTCGCAGGTTATCAGGCGAGCTGGGCGTATCACAGACCACCGTGGTTCGTCAACTTCAGGACCAAAGCAAGGTCTACAGGAGCTGGCGCATCGTTCCTCACGAGCTGAAGCGAGCTGAAGCAAACTGCCGAGTAAAAGTGTGCAGGAAACTCCTGGAAAACCCGCGCGATGTACGTTTCATCAAGAGAATTGTTACGTGAGATTAAAAATGGGTCCATTTCCGTAATCCTAACCCACAACGGCAATGGTTGAGCCCGGGGCAGCTTCCTGAACCTGTTGCCAAGCGTTGACGTTTCGAGCGCAAGGTGATGCTCTGCGTCTGGTGGAATTTCGAGGGGATAATCCATTACGAATTTGTTCCAGACGGTCGGACCATCAACGCGAATCTCTACTCTGGACAGCTGGAGCGGATGTATGCCGTTTTGGAGAAATACCCGGCATTGGTGAACAGAAAGAGCACTCTCCTACAGTAGGACAACTCTCGGCCTCATACCGCGCGAACGACCCGGGCAAAACTCCATGAACTTGAGGACATCGAACTGATGTCACACCCAGTATATAGCACGAACCCAGCCTCTCATTATTATTACTTGTTCCGGTACATGGCCTACAATAGGACAACGCTCGGCCTCATACCGCGCGAACGACCCGAGCCAAACTCCAGGAACTTGAGGACATCGAACTGATGTCACACCTAGCATGTAGTCCGGATCTAGCCCCGTCATATTATTACATGTTCCGGTCTGTGTCCAACATCCTTGGCGGGCGGCATTTCAATAACCAAGAGGCGGTGGCAGCTGGGTGAAAGAGTTCTTTGTCTCTAAGGACAAAAACTGGTACCGCCGCGGAATCGAAGAAGTTGCAGACAGATGGCAAAAGACGGTGCAACACAATGACCTTTTTTCTGAATGCTAGTCAGATTTCGTCGTAAAGGTACGTGTGAAGACGTAAAGTGATCCAATTGTTGCAAAACATTCGGCACACTACCTTTACCTGCGTAATGACCAAATAAATTTCTCTAACGAAACAAATCTTATAAACGCGGTTTCGTCATAAGAATTTAATTAATGAACAGATGCATAAAAAAATTTACAAAAAAAAAAAAAAAAAAATTCGAACCCTCACATGCCGGCCTATTTGACCTAAGAATTTCTAAGAAAAAAGAAAGATATACAAAAAATTGACTGCATACTCAACGGCAAAAACGAAACCAAAAAAAAAAAAAAAAAAAGATAACGTATTTTTCGTGGCGAAGTCTGAATTAAATTTTATTTGTTTGCAAATAATTTTTTTCTCTACTTCAGTGTTTAATTAATCCATCGTACAAATCTGAGGTTTCCTTTTTTAAATCCCTTTTCCTGGGTGAATTGAAAAAAAAGAGAGATTAATATGAAGTACCCTGATATTAGAACCACACAGATGTTTTTCTAAAGTCTTGTTCCAACTTTCTCGTTCGAAGGGTTTTTTCACAGGGATTTGCTTATTACTTTGTCTTCCTTTACATTGTCCTTTTATTATATAGCTAGCTTTACTATCCGGCTTTGCCCGGGATTTAGGCTTATTAATTCCATATTCCCTTATACACTGGCGGAAAGTAAAAAAAGAACACCAAGAAGGAGACGTCTGATACCAACGAAATTTATACAGCATAATAACGGAATACAGAGGATAACGTGATCAAAACATTATGGCAAAATACAGCTGTATTTGCTGGTAAACTGAAAAATAACATTTCCGTGTAACATGGTTAGTACGAGGTTGAACCGCCAGGAACTGCGTCACACTGTGCAATTCTGGCATGGAGTCTGTCGTACAGATGTTGGATGTAAGTTTGGGGTATTGAGTTCCAAGCATCCTCAACCTGGACGCGTAAATCGGGGATGGTCGTGGCTGGCCGTGGAGATCGGATAAGTCGTTGTCCCATAAAATCCCACACGTGCTCAATGGGGGACTTATCCGGTGGACGTACAGGCCATGGAAGTTGTCTCACACCCTGAAGTGCATGTTGCGCTGCACGTGCCGTGTGTGGGCGAGCGTTATCTTGCTGGAAAACACCACGATGGACGGACCTTACAAATGCCACAACAACGGGCTGAATGATGTTGCTGATACAGAAGGTGCTGTTTAACGTACCCGGTGCAAAAACTAGTTGTGTGCGATAGTGATAGCTGATCGCTTCGCACATCAAGAGACCAGGTTTAGACCCTGTGTGTCGCTGGCGGATGCAAGAAGGGTGGAGACGCTCCCCTGTGCTTCTGCGAATACACATACGGCCATCGGAGGCTCCCAAGCAGAATCTGCTCTCATCGCTGAACAGAACCGATCGCCATTGCGTTCTCCAGTGCAGACGTTGGCGACACCACTGCAGCCGTTCCTGGCGGTGGGCTGGAGTCAGAGGTACACATGCCAGAGGCACACGTGCACGTAGTCCTGCATCCAGTAGACGGTTGCAAATTGTTCGCACAGTCACCTCAGGTGCAACGGCAGCTCGGATTTCCGTCGCAGTGGATGTTCTGCTTGACAATGCCGCTCTTCTTATGCGTCGGTCGGTCCGCTCATCAGTCCGTCTGTGACTCCCGGTTCCACCTCTTCTCGTGTGCGAATGTTCCTCAGACCATCTACGCCACCATCGTACCACCACCGAAACTTCCCGTCCAATTCGCTCCGCAATACGACGATACGACCACCCGGCCTCGCGGAGTCCGACTGGACGACCTCGCTCAAAGTTCGAAAACTGCTGAAGTCGTACACATCTTCCATGTCCAGGCATTGCAGCTTCTTCAGGGTCTTCGCACGTGTCCGTACGCCGACGACTGATTACATTCACTTCGCCGTACTCCTTAAATACCACCGAGGGTAATTTGCATATTATGCCATGCTGTGGGGTAAGCGCTCACCGGTTGGTCCCGAAATTAACATCACACTTACGTAAGCTCGACCCCATTAACGTATGTAAATTTCATGATCGTCCGCCAATTCCTTCTTGGCGTTCTTTTTTTACTTTGCGGCAGTGTATTTCTGTTTACCGGTGAATTAAAAATGCCATGCCTAATCAATACAAACATTTGACGTGGACCAGGAATATCAAGCATAGGTCATCGCGCTTTGCACGTTTATAAGTGAGTCAGGGATAAATTCTCATTGGCCGCCACCGGGAATCGAACCCAGGGTCTTCCAGGCATGTGTTGGATTGTGCGGGGCTCCAAAGCAACCTTCCAAATTGGCTTGGCAGTTAGTGTGTGTGAGTCTGGTGGAATTCGAGGCCGCTGTGGTGTAGTGGAAGCATATCCGGCGCGTAACTGGAAGTCCCTGGGTTCGATTCCTCTGCTTGACGTCCATGCCTATTTTTCAATTGTTTGACCAAATTCCGGTGAAATTTTGAGTGACTCCTCTTATTACCAATTCATGGTGTTGATAAAAATTTCAGCCCGTTTCGTTAGGATTTCGCAAAGTTCGTTTTCGCCTTTTTTTATGCACAGTTCTCAAGGAATAGAAACACCTGTGGATGTGCCTCGGCAATGAATGCAGTCACGTTCTTTCAGATTTGGACCAGGATAACGATGAGGTAGCAAACGACGCTGACTTTATCGATTAGCTTATTAATTAATTAATAAGTCGCGAACCGAGCAATGTAGAGATCTTGAAATAATTGTGGTGACCTAGAAATACCAGTATTAATAAGCTATGAAAATTTCACGATGCTACAGTTCGGCGTTCGAGAGTTTTTGCTGGTTCAGACAAACAGACGTTTTGTGTTTTATATACACTGCTGGCCACCCAAAATGCAACACCATTCTCAAGGAATAGAAGCATCCGATTGGCCTGAAATTCGAGGCATGCGTCGCCCGCGAGTGGACATGCAGACCATTAGCATTGCAGGGCATATGCAAATCATGTGCGCCCGGCACGGCACCGACAAGCACTATAATAAAGGTGCACAGAAGGCGGGTTGTAAGTAGTGGAAGTGTGTTGTGCTGCCGGACCTGTGCTTGGGAAGCCTCCTGATGCCTCGTCGCAGAAAACGGCAGTCATTCCAGCACGTTTCGGAGTTCGACAGAGGACGAATAGAGGCTTATCGCGACAGCGGTTTATCGTACCGAGACATCGGCGCCTGGTGGGACGACATCCAGCCACAGTGAGGCGAGTATGGATAAGGTGGGTGCAGGAGGGACGGACGGACCGACGTAGGCGATTGTCGCAGCCGCGGCACACCACCGAACGAGAGGACCAGCATGTTGTGCGGCGGGCATTGACGACTCGCATTGCCACCTCACGAACGTTAGCGCAGGAATTAGGGTGTGCTGCGCAACAACCTATATCAGCACGCACCGTTCGACGTCGTCTGCAGGAGCGGGGACTTGGCGCACGGCGCCCATTGCTCCGATTACCACTGACGTTACACCACCGGCGAGTGCGGCGACAGTGGCCCGTTGAACGCTGCACCTGGACTACGGAATGGCACGACATTGTCTTCTCCGACGAATCCCGCTTCTGCCTGAAACACCATGATGGTCGGATCTACGTGTGGCGGCACCGCGGCGAGAGACTGTATGATGCCTGCATTATGCATTGCCATACCGGTCGGTCGCCTGGCGTTATGGTTTGGGGCGCAATTGGATATGCCACCCGCATCCCTCTGGTGCACATCGCCGCTACATTCAACAGCCAGCGCTGCATCTCCGGCCTTTTTGGAGCCTGTAGTCCTCCCTTACTTGCAGGACTTGCCAGCGGCCACGTTCCAACAAGACAATGCGCCCGCACGTGGCACGCATCGTGCAACAATTCTTCACGTCCCAACAGGTGTCACTCCTGCCGTGGCCCGGCTGTTCTCCCGATATGTCGCCCACCGAACACGTCTGGTCGCTGATCGGCAACCGAGTGGCCCGGCAAACACCACCCGTGATGAACTGTGGCAACGTGTGGAAGCAGCCTGAACCTACATGCCCCAAGCCCACATCCAAAGCCCCTTGCGTTTGATGCCGCGGCGTGTAGCGGCTGTTATTGCCAGCCATGGAAGGCCACACGAACTATTGATGTCTGCGTGTTCCGCAAGTCGCACGGACCTGTAAGCTCAATCGTTTCATCTTTGTATCTTTTGTTCTGTGTCCAGTAAATCTGGCTTTTGCTATCTCGTGTCTTTCTCGGTGTTGCATTTTGGGTGGCCAGCACAGTATATGATTTTCTAAAACGGATTTCCGCTAATGGTACTTGAATTCACATTCAAAGCCTTGTTTTCGTGTTATTATTTTATCATTTTTTTTTATTATTTACATTAATACACTGCTGGACAATTGCTAAGAACGGATCATAAACGGCTATATAGCGCATAAAGAAGTAAGTGTGGTTGGATGCCAAGTGAAATAAAATAATGTCAGAATGACAGGACATTACAAGAAAGACAATTTATTGTGCTCTGAAATCCAGAAGGCTTTGGAACGTGTTCAAGGGACAAACACGCCATTTTGTGCAGAATACGTAAACGTGAAAAAAATGCAATTACCGTCCGCAGGCGTTCCGGCGTAAGATGTCAATACGGGATATGGCCACCATGGAGGGCGATGCAAGATTCCACACGTCGTGTCATGCTTTGCACAACATTATCAAGCAGCTGTTGGGGTAATTTATCCCATTCCTCTGTCAGTGCCCGGATGAGGGTGTCCTTGTTTATTGGAGGGCATTGGCGACCAGCAAGACTCCTCCCCAAAGCATCCCACACATTTTCAATGGGATTCAGATCTGGAGAACGTGCTGTCCATACGAGGCGTTGAATATCCTCGCTCTCAGGACACTCCTGGACCGCGACTGTTCGATGACATGTTGCGTTGTCGTCCATGAAAATGAATCTATCACCGACAGCACCACGGAACATGCGAACATGAGGTAGCAGAACATCGTTAATGTATCGTTGGCCAGTCATAGTCCCAGTTGGAAGCACATAGAGGGACGTACGGCCATTGATCATGATGCCAGCCCATACCATGACACTACATGTCGGATATCGGTCCCTTTCCTGTATGTTTGCTGGACAATATGCAGTACCACTATCACGCCAGATCAGTTGTCGTCGACAATCAGACGATAGACTGTATCTACTCAATTCTGAGAAGAGGACAACAGACCAGTCGTTATCAGTCCAATTGCGATGTTGATGGCACCATTGCAAACGAGCGGTACGGTGACGTCTGGACAATGGGATGCACACAACAGGACTGCGGGCGTATAGTCCTCCTTCATGCAAACGTCTGGCGACAGTTTTTCGGGAGATCCGCTTGCCAGTAGCAGCCATAAACTGATTTGCTACCTCACTAGCTGTGCTGCGCCGGTGTCTTTTTGTTGATAGGCACTATGTACCGATCTTCTGCAGGTGTCGTACTGCGAACACGACCTCCCCCGTGACGTTTGCTACACTCTCCATTTGTTTGAAATGATTTCCAAAGCCTTGAAACAACACTGTGGCTGACGTCGAACTCCCTGGCAACATCTGTTATTTTTCGCCCTTCTTCAATCTTGCCAATAATAGGGCCACGCGTAAAATCATCTAGGTGATGTCGGGAAGACATACTGAAAATTGCAAGTTCGTCAATTGATTCTTTCCCTTTCAACTTTGCGTTTGAACAGCAACAGTCAATACGCGTCAAATCCTTTATATCTCTTATCAGCGCTATGACGTCACGAACAAGTTCGGCAATCCAAAATTTGCATACGCACAACACGTCTTACTGTATCGCGCACTTATGCTAATTTCCACATTTTCCTGCCTTCCATTTTATGGTTGCTATCGTTGCTATTGTCATCCGTCCTTAGCAATTGTCCGGCAGTGTATTACCACAAGGTGCATTCTTTGTATTACCTGCAAAGTGTTATGAAGCGTTTTTACATTTTTGCAGATGAGAAGTCGGTTTTGATCGCTCGTTGGAGATGGGTTCTGGGTCGAAATTCGGTGAGGCATGGATGTTGTGTTTGTCTTACGGCACTACCTTTCTTCCTTTCATGACGTCCACGGTCGTATCAGAATAACATGACCACCCCCAGAATCACAATGTACCCTCCCAGTCGCGTCACACAGTGTACACGACTAAGTCGACCTCACGGAGATATAAGCGGCCGGCCAGGATAGGTGAGACATCGTGGGCCGCTGATGACCTAGTGGTCAGCGTTCTTGACTGCCACGGAGAAAACTCAGGTTCGATCCCAGACAGGTACGAACGCTCGAACCACTAAATATCCTCCGTGAGTCGGATGGGTACGTTAAGCCGTCGGACCCCGGGTACTGGCCCCCGGTAATAAATAAGGGCGTCTTCTGCACTCTTTCTATCTCGCTTCCGTGTCACTTTCCCATTGGGAACTCTATTCCAAATCTCCTATCTTCCTATTTCTAAGGGCAGTTTAAAACCTGGGGTCAAACAGTCCCTTCTTAAAATCCTATACGTATGATGTAGATGAAACATAGTACGTCACGTGAGCACAATGGTAGTTATTTGACGGACGTTCAGAAAGGAATGATCATCGGCTATCGCGCCAAGAGTGGAAGCGTCTGAGAAACAGTAGACTTCGTGGGCTGTTCGCGAGGTGCTGTACTAAGGGTGTACCAAGAATGTACCGGTGGTACACCGAGTACCCCTGGCGTCATTACTGTGGAGCCCCAAAGGCTCTCAGCCCCAGAGGAGTACGCCGCCTTCATCGACTATTAAATGGCAATCGACGTGCCACTGTGTCGCAGTTGACCACACTAATGAGCGCTGTGGCACCCAGTTACATGTCTCCTGATAGCAGTGGAGCAAACCCTGTTACGCATGGGCTTCCGTAGTAGACTCTGCGTGATGGCGCCCATGTTTATGCAGGTCATCGGCAACAACGCCTGCAGTTCTCATGGGACTACCGTCATTGGAAGAGTGGGAAAGGGTTACCTTCTCCGACAAATCGAGGTTTTTATTCCACAGAAGTGACGGGCTGTGGCGGATACGGCGTCAGACACACGAGAAACATCACCTGGAAACGCTTGTCGGTCAAATACAGGCCGGCGGTGGCAGTGTGCATATCTGGAGGATGTTTTGCATCCCTTCATGTTGGACGGTGGTGATGGTGTCTTCCAGAAGGACAATGCGGCGTACCACACCGCTAAGGGGAATGCGTGACTGGTCCAGGAACACGACAGCGATGTCTCTGTCCTTCCTTGGCCGGCGATATCGCCCGATCTCAATCCCATAGAGCACTTGTGGGACTATTTGGATCGAGAGGTACGACGTTTCGACTCACAACCATGTCATCTCCGGGACGTCTGTGCTGTGCTGCAGTCCGAATGGTCACGAGTTCTTCGGGAAACCTTCCAGAGCTTCATTGCGTCTATCCAGCCCTGTCTCACAGCTGTCTGTCGTATTTGGATAATATGACCAACTACGCCTTCTCGCCGCTGTCAGTTGTATTGGAACAAAATGACCACCTACGCCGTCTCGCCGCTGTCAGTCGTATTTGAATAATATGACCACCTACGCCTTCTCGCCTCTGTTAGTCGTATTAGGAAAATATGACCACCTACGCAGTTTCGCCGCTCTCAGTCGTATTTGAATAATATGACCATCTACGCCTTCTCGCCTCTGTCAGTCGTATTAGGATAATATAACCACCTACGCCGTCTCGCCGCTGTCAGTCGTATTTGAATAATATGACCATCTACGCCGTCTCGCATCTGTCAGTCGTATTAGGAAAATATGACCACCTACGCCATCTCGCATCTGTCAGTCGTATTAGTATAATATGACCACCTACCCCGTTTCGCCTCTGTCAGTCGTATTGGAATAAAATGACCACCTACGCTGTCTCGCCGCTGTCAGTCGTATTGGAATAATATGACCGCCTACCCCGTCTGGCAGCAGGCAGTCGTGTTAGAATAATATGACCACCTACGCCGTCTCGCCGCTGTCAGTCGTATTTGAATAATATGACCACCTACGCCATCTCGCATCTGTCAGTCGTATTAGTATAATATGACCACCTACGCTGTTTCGCCGCTGTCAGTCGTATTGGAATAAAATGACCACCTACGCCGTCTCGCCGCTGTCAGTCGTATTTGAATAATATGACCATCTACGCCGTCTCGCATCTGTCAGTCGTATCAGTATAATATGACCATCTACGCCGTCTCGCATCTGTCAGTCGTATTAGTATAATATGACCACCTACGCCGTTTCGCCGCTGTCAGTCGTATTGGAATAAAATGACCACCTACGCTGTCTCGCCGCTGTCAGTCGTATTGGAATAATATGACCGCCTACCCCGTCTCGCCGCTGTCAGTCGTATTTGAATAATATGACCACCTACGCCATTTCGCATCTGTCAGTCGTATTAGTATAATATGACCACCTACGCCGTCTCGCCGCTGTCAGTACTATTGGAATAATATGACCACCTACGCCATCTCGCATCTGTCAGTCGTATTAGCATAATGTGACCACCTACGCCGTCTCGCCGCTGTCAGTCGTTTTGGAATAATATGACCCCCTACGCCGCATCGCTGATGTCAGTCGTATTGGAATAATATGACCACCTACGCCGTCTCGCCGCTGTCAGTCGTATTTGAATAATATGACCACCTACGCCATCTCGCATCTGTCAGTCGTATAAGTATAATATGACCACCTACGCCGTTTCGCCGCTGTCAGTCGTATTGGAATAAAATGACCACCTACGCCGTCTCGCCGCTGTAAGTCGTATTGGAATAACATGACCGCCTACCCCGTCTGGCAGAAGGCACTCGTGTTAGAATAATATGACCACCTACGCCGTCTCGCCGCTGTCAGTCGTATTGGAATAATATGACCACCTACACCATCTCCCATCTGTCAGTCGTATTAGTATAATATGACCACCTACGCCGCATCGCCGCTGTCAGTAGTATTTGAATAATATGACCACCTACGCCGCATCGTTGCTGTCAGTCGTATTGGAATAATATGATCCCCTACACCGCATCGCCGCTGTCAGTCGTATTGGAATAATATGACCACCTACACCATCTCGCATCTGTCAGTCGTATTAGTATAATATGACCCCCTACGCCGCATCGCCGCTGTCAGTCGTATTTGAATAATATGACCACCTACGCCATCTCGCATCTGTCAGTCGTATTAGTATAATATGACCACCTACGCCGTTTCGCCGCTGTCAGTCGTATTGGAATAAAATGACCACCTACGCCGTCTCGCCGCTGTAAGTCGTATTGGAATAATATGACCGCCTACCCCGTCTGGCAGCAGGCAGTCGTGTTAGAATAAGATGACCACCTCCACCGTCTCGCCGCTGTCAGTCGTATTGGAATAATATGACCCCCTACGCCGTTTCGCCGCTGTCAGTCGTATTGGAATAATATGACCGCCTACCCCGTCTGGCAGCAGGCAGTCGTGTTAGAATAATATGACCACCTACGCCGTCTCGCCGCTGTCAGTCGTATTGAAATAATATGACCCCCTACGCCGTTTCGCCGCTGTCAGTCGTATTGGAATAATATGACCCCCTACGCCGTTTCGCCGCTGTCAGTCGTATTGGAATAACAAGACCGCCTACCCCGTCTGGCAGCAGGCAGTCGTGTTAGAATAATATGACCACCTCCACCGTCTCGCCGCTGTCAGTCGTATTGGAATAATATGACTCCCTACGCCGTTTCGGCGCTGTCAGTCGTATTGGAATAATATGACCGCCTACCCCGTCTGGCAGCAGGCAGTCGTGTTAGAATAATATGACCACCTACGCCGTCTCGCCGCTGTCAGTCGTATTGAAATAATATGACCCCCTACGCCGTTTCGCCGCTGTCAGTCGTATTGGAATAATATGACCCCCTACGCCGTTTCGCCGCTGTCAGTCGTATTGGAATAATATGACCGCCTACCCCGTCTGGCAGCAGGCAGTCGTGTTAGAATAATATGACCACCTACGCCGTCTCGCCGCTGTCAGTCGTATTGAAATAATATGACCCCCTACGCCGTTTCGCCGCTGTCAGTCGTATTGGAATAATATGACCCCCTACGCCGTTTCGCCGCTGTCAGTCGTATTGGAATAATATGACCGCCTACCCCGTCTGGCAGCAGGCAGTCGTGTTAGAATAATATGACCACCTCCACCGTCTCGCCGCTGTCAGTCGTATTGGAATAATATGACCGTCTACCCCGTCTGGCAGCAGGCAGTCGTGTTAGAATAATATGACCACCTACGCCGTCTCGCCGCTGTCAGTCGTATTGAAATAATATGACCCCCTACGCCGTTTCGCCGCTGTCAGTCGTATTGGAATAATATGACCCCCTACGCCGTTTCGCCGCTGTCAGTCGTATTGGAATAATATGACCGCCTACCCCGTCTGGCAGCAGGCAGTCGTGTTAGAATAATATGACCACCTCCACCGTCTCGCCGCTGTCAGTCGTATTGGAATAATATGACTCCCTACGCCGTTTCGCCGCTGTCAGTCGTATTGGAATAATATGACCGCCTACCCCGTCTGGCAGCAGGCAGTCGTGTTGGAATAATATGACCACCTACGCCGTCTCGCCGCTGTCAGTCGTATTGAAATAATATGACCCCTACGCCGTTTCGCCGCTGTCAGTCGTATTGGAATAATATGACCCCTACGCCGTTTCGCCGCTGTCAGTCGTATTGGAATAATATGACCGCCTACCCCGTCTGGCAGCAGGCAGTCGTGTTAGAATAATATGACCACCTCCACCGTCTCGCCGCTGTCAGTCGTATTGGAATAATATGACTCCCTACGCCGTTTCGCCGCTGTCAGTCGTATTGGAATAATATGACCGCCTACCCCGTCTGGCAGCAGGCAATCGTGTTAGAATAATATGACCACCTCCACCGTCTCGCCGCTGTCAGTCGTATTGGAATAATATGACTCCCTACGCCGTTTCGCCGCTGTCAGTCGTATTGGAATAATATGACCGCCTACCCCGTCTGGCAGCAGGCAGTCGTGTTAAAATAATATGACCACCTCCACCGTCTCGCCGCTGTCAGTCGTATTGGAATAATATGACTCCCTACGCCGTTTCGCCGCTGTCAGTCGTATTGGAATAATATGACCGCCTACCCCGTCTGGCAGCAGGCAGTCGTGTTAGAATAATATGACCCCCTACGCCGCATCGCCGCTGTCAGTCGTATTAGAATAATATGATCACCTACGCCGTCTCGCCGCTGTCAGTCGTATTAGGCTATTATGACCTCCTACGCCACCTCGCCGTAGGTTGTCATATAATTCTAATACGACTGTGTATATTCTGATTTTACTTTGATTTTTAGTTGTCTTTTTCTATCTAAATTTCGAGTTCATTCTTGTTAAGCGTTTCTAGCCGCCGCGGTGGCGCAGTGGTCTAAGCGATGGCTTCTGATCATTCGTCTGAATGGGGTCAGGGTTTGAATCCCGGTGAAGCATGGATGGTGTGTTTGTCTTACGGCACTGGTTCTCTCCCTTCCCTGGAATCAGTGACCCTAAGTTAGAGACGGGCGACTGCCCATTGAGTTGCTCACGGTGGTCGTTAAACCTCCAATCAAAAAAAAAAAAAAAAAAAGAATGGTGACAAACCCTTTAGGAACATTTTCTTCTTGAAATAATGCTTGGTATCTCCGCCAGGGGATGTAAGGTCAGGTGATGCGTAACATCATAGCCTCTCCTTGACAAATGTCAACCCCGCCTTCTCGTGGTGCATCCTGTTCCCACTAAAGGGGCTCTGACGACCGCCCATAGCGGTATAACTATACCATCGGGATTAGAGGAAATTCTATCCCACACTCACCAACCCGCTTGGCCAGCGTGGTGAGTTATGGCCAAACCCCTCCAAAATGATTCCACAACTTAAATCTTGGCCCTCAGTCTCCGGCAGCTGGAATGTACCTGGCCAAGGCAGCGGCCAGTGCAACATGAAGGCAGAGGGTGCTAAGAATCCCCGGAGAACCGGACTAGGCTGCCATCTGATGCTGACCTTGGCTACTTACAATGGACGCTCCCTATCTTCTGATTCAAGGCTTCTTGAATTGGAAGAGGAACTACAAAGGATCAAGTGGGACATCGTGGGGCTAAGTGAGGTAAGGAGAAAAGGAGAAGATCTCATCGAACTGAAAAGTGGACATCTCTTCTACTATCGTGGGACAGATACTGGCAGAACTAGTGGTGTTGGATTTGTAATAAACAAGAAACTGAAGGATAAAGTTGTAGAAGTTGAAAGTTCCTCTGACAGAGCTGCACGGCTTGTTATCCAACTCTCGAAAAGATACCAGGCTCAGATTATTCAAACTTATGCACCCACCACAAGTCATCCTGAAGAAGAAATTGAAGAATTTTATGAGGAAATTTGTCATCTAAATAATAAAGGTAAGCAGCACTTGAAAATAATTATGGGAGATTTCAATGCAAAAATAGGGCAACGGCAACAGAATGAAACTTCAGTAGGTAAATTCGGTCATGGCAACAGAAACCAGCGTGGAAATACTCTCGTTGAGTTTGCAGAGGCAGAAGGGTTTTTCATCTTGAACTCCTTCTTCAAGAAAAAGCCACACAGGAAATGGACATGGAGACATCCAAATGGGACGACAAGTGAAATTGATTTTATTATGTGTAACAAAAAATTCGTCATAGAAGACTGCAGTGTGCTAAACAAGTTCAACACAGGTAGTGACCATAGATTGGTGAGATGTAAGATGCACCTCAACACTAAACTTGAACGTGGCAAGCTCATAAGACAAACAAAATCTATTGACATAACCAACCTTAAAACACCATAATACCTTCAAGTTAGAACTGAAGAACAGGTTCTCTGCTTTAGAAGGCCTAACATCGGAAGAAGTGGACATCTCTGAAGTTAACAGAAAAGTAACCAAAGCTCTTATGGAAACAGCAACAAAATTAGCTGGGTCTAAGAACAAGTTGCATGTAAATAAATTATCAGGAAAAACGAAAATGTTGATGCAAAAAAGAAGAGAGATGAGGACAACTAAAGAAGATGTGACTTCCAAAGTGGAATATATACAGCTATTCAAGACAGTACGAAAAAGTATCACTGAAGACGTAAGGAAATTCAACTGTGAACTAGTGAGGAAAGCAATTGAAAACAACCAAAGCCTAAAGATAGCAAAGGGACATCTCAGTAAGGGAAGAAAACAGATTATGGCACTGAGAAAAGAAGATGGTTCTGTAACAAGAAATAGAGGAGAAATTTTGACAAGAGTGAAAGATTTCTACTCCAAATTATATGAAAGGGATGATATATGCACTCCAGACATCATGAAAGATACCAGTACCAGAGTTCCTCCAGTCCTTCCAGCAGAAGTTGCACATGCAATCAAGAACATGAAGAGAGGAAAAGCTCCAGGAGAAGATGGAATTACTGTAGACATCATACAAGAAGCAAGTGGAGAAATCGAAACAGTACTCGCCCAAATTTTCACTCGATGCCTTAATGAAGGAAAGATTCCTGAGGATTGGAACACCGCTACAATGATCCTGCTACATAAGAAAGGTGACATTGAGGATCTCGGAAACTACAGACCTATCAGCCTCCTATCAGTAGTTTATAAAATCTTCACTAAAGTTCTTTCACACCGCTTGAAGGTAACACTGGACATGGCTCAACCGAGAGAACAAGCTGGATTCAGGAGTGGCTACAGCACAATAGATCATATCCACGTGCTGAGAGAACTAATTGAAAGAGCGAGGGAATATGAACTTCCATTGTGCATGGCTTTTATCGATTATGAAAAAGCCTTTGATTCGGTGAAACCATCAGCAGTTACAATGGCTCTGAAAAACCTGCGGTATTGAAGATGCATACATTAATATTATTAATAACATCTATGAAAATGCAAGTGCAAAGATTAGGCTGTTTGAAAATACAACACACGTAAAAATTGGAAAGGGAGTGAGACAAGGTGACACCATATCTCCGAAGCTCTTCAATGCCACATTGGAGGGTGTTTTTCAGTCGCTGAGCTGGGAAAACAAGGGGATAAAGATTAATGGAGATTATCTAACCCACCTTCGTTTTGCTGATGACGTAGTCATTTTTGCAACTACCCCATCAGAGCTGCAGAGTATGATCCAGGAACTTGCGGACAAGAGTAAAGAAGTGGGATTAAAAATGAACTTTCAGAAGACAAAAGTGATGTTCAATGCTTTTACAAGAAATGAAGATTTATCGATTGATGGAAAAAGCTGGAGATAACAGACACGTTCGTTTATCTTGGACAGCAGATATCAAGTGAGGGTCACATTGATGAAGAAATTAATCGGCGTACAAAACTTGCCTGGAGAGCTTTTGGAAGAAACAGCATAATTTTCAAGAGCAATATGCCATTATGTCTTAAAAGAAAAGTGTTTGATCAATGCATCCTTCCAGTGCTTACGTATGGTGCAGAGACGTGGACCTTAACTAAAAGAGACATACAAAGGCTCCAGACAACTCAAAGAAGCATGGAGAGGTGCATGCTTGGGGTAACCAGGAGAGATAAGAAGAGGAACTCGTGGATCCGAAAATGACAAGAGTGGAAGACATCATGATCAGAGTTAAATCCCTGAAATGGCAATGGGCTGGACATACTGCCAGAAGGACAGATCATCGATGGACAGCCGAAATTTTAGATTGGATTCCAAGGGACAAGAAAAGACCCAGAAGAAGACCACATGGGAGATGGGTGGATGAAATTCGAAAGTATGCAGGGGTGACATGGAGGAGACTGGCACAAGACAGACCGTTGTGGAGGAAACTTGGGGAGACCTTCGTCCAGCAGTGGATTGATAATGGTTGACAATGATGATGATGATGATCTCCGCCAGAGGACATAGATATATAACTTTTTTTTTGTCAATATCTCTTGTTCTAGGAGTCCGATTTGAAAAAACTCTTTCTTTCTTGCATAGTGTTTCCGAAGCGAAACGTTCTTCTTATAAATTCAAAATTTTCAAGTAATTCATAGACTTTCCGCTAGGGGGCACAATGGCAAATTGTGTTTTCTGCGTTATTTCTGCTTCTAAAGCTCCGATTTGAAAAATTCTTCCTGTATCGCATACAACACCTGATTGAAAATAATTTCCATATAATTTCTAATGTTTGATAAAGAATGGTTTCGAAAACCAGGGATCATAAGTGTTAATTTCTGCTTCTGATGTATTTGTAGCAAAATCTGGGCTCCTGAAAACTCAATTAAAATTTTCTTTTCTTGGACCGATACCGCTCGTATTCAAAAACTTTTGAGAATACTTTCTTCCTAAAATAACGCATGGTTTTCCCCACAAGTGGACGTAAAGTCACATCTTATTTTTGTCGAGTTCTCTGTTTCAAAGAGTCCGATTTGAAAAATTCTTACCTTGTTGGAGAGCTTTTCCTGTGCAAAATGTTTCTCATACAAAAACAATTTTTTAACGCACAAGTCTGCAACCAGAGGGCGTAAGTTCACGATTCCGTTTACAGCAATATCTGAAGGATTAAAAACCCGACTGAAAAACTTCTCTCTTTCAGATGCTATTGCTTTCCGTTCCGGTTCCATTGACTTTGAATAGCTTTGATAAATTTAATTTACGTCAGAACGGATTCAAAAGACGTGCTTATTACACCCGAAAATTCGGTGTCATCTTTCTTGGGGTTTTTTTTTCTATTGGAGGTTTAACGACCACCGTGAGCAACTCAATGGGCTATAAGCAGTCCCCCGTCCCTAATTTAGGGTCACTGGCTCAAGGGAGGGAGAGAGCCAGTGCCGTAAGACAAACACAACATCCATGCCTCACCGGGATTCGAACCTGGACCCCTTTCGGACAAATGATCAAAGGCTATCGCTTAGACCACTATAAACATGAGTAGTATCGGTCAACAAACGACTTTTTTAATTGAGATTTTAGAAGCTCATATTTTGCTGCAAATACATCAGAAGCGGAAATTAACACTTACTCCACCAGGTGGCCAAACCATTTTTACAAAAATTAGAAACTATGTGCAAAGGATTTCCCATCAGGAAGTGTATCCGGTGCAAAAAGAATTTTTCAAATCGGAGATTTAAAAGCAGAGATATAGGGGGAAGCAATTTACCTTTACGCCTCCTAGCGGAAAGTCTATGAATTACTTGAAAATTTTGAAATTACATGAAAAGCATGTCACATGGAAAACACTATGCAAAAAAGAAGGAATTTTTTAAATTGGACTCCTAGAAGTAGAGATATTGACAAAAATAAGATATACATCTACGCCCCCTGGCGGAGAAACTGTGGAATATTTTAAGAAGAAAATATTCGGAAAAAGTTTACCGATGTTATGCATTAGTCCGCGAAAGAATGTTTTCAATCGATATTTAAGAAGCTCAGATTTAATGGCAAATACATCAGAAGCAAAAAAATAACACTTAAGCCCCCTGGTGGCCAAAGTATTTTTTACCAAAAATTAGAAATTATATGTAAAAGCGTTTTCCATCAGGAGGTGTATCCGCTTAAGAAAAGGTTTTTCAAATCGGAGTTTTAGAAGAAGAGTTGTGGGCGGAAATGTAAGTTATTTTACGCCCCCTAGCGGAAAATCTATGCGTAATTTGAAAAAGTAACTATATCTAAAAGACTATTCGACATAAATAGAATCGAAAGATAAAAAATTTTCAATCGGATGTTTAGAAGCAAATATGTGGAATAAAACATATTTTTGAATTCGACACCATCTGCATTTACGCCCTCTAGCGGCGAAAAAAGAATCGTCATTCGCATATTTCGAGCTTCCCAATGCAAAAGTAATTTTTCAAATCGGGCTAATAGTTGCAGAGATATCGTGGGTACAGACGGACGGACAAACCGGTAACATAAGCACGATCTTTTTTTTACATAAGACGTGCTAATAACGATAAGCCTTTCAACCTTAACTTTATGTTTTCGCGCTTACTGAATGTTATGTTGGCAGCAGTCTTGAGTCCAAGAATGAATGACGTGTACATACATGTGTGACAAGCTGAAAACGAGATACAATATCCGGAGCTAGCAGACAATGTGTTTTGTAGTATTCGTGGAAACTGTGTAACGCGCTAAAGCGGTCTGTTCTTAAACTTTGGGGGTTCGAGGGATGTTATAATCAATTATTACTGCTGTAAAGAATTAGTTCTTCATGAATATTAGATATCGAGTGCAGTGCCTAAGAGGTATTTATCGAATAAAGAAAGAACTGCAAGTATCTTTCCTTGAACTTTGTTTGAGCGACTTGTTCTTCACTTAAAATGTGCGAATAGGAAGAACGAACTTTACGTATTATCTGATGAGGTGTATTTCTCAAATACAGTTCTCATTACCTTAAACTCTATGTACATTCCTTCATGTGAGTAGCTTATCCTTCCCTTCGATGCATATGCTAAAACTCTATAGCAATCTTAATACTGCAGTATAAAAAAATTAAAAACGAGAAGTTCCGGGGTATTTACCTAGCCTTCCCAAACAGTGGTTCCCAACGTTTTCGCATTCGCGGATCGGCAAAACGTTGGGGACACTTTCGCGGACCTGCGAATCTCAAAGAACACATTTAGGCCATTTTCGGGCATAAAACCTTGTAAAATTCCATATTATAATGATCACAACACAACCCATAATTTATACACCGGTGTGCAAAAATTAAGGACGAAGAGGAGAAATTAGCATAACAGCGGAACGATCAGGAAGAACGGATATAAAAACCACTCAGGAGATAGACTAGGGTTCGGTATGGCAGGGCATGCGCATATATGCAGCATGACGTAGGGGGGGGAGTGTCGGAAGGGTATAAAGCACACGGGTGGTGTACGCTCAGCAATTCGGTTAAAGCTACTGCACGGTATACATCGGTTTGAACGACGTCGAATTGCTGCCACCGTGTGATATGGCCGCCAGGTAATCCAGTAGACGACATCTGGATGACTTTACCCGAGGTCGCGTCATTGGATAGTTGGAAGAAGATCGAAGTGTGACTACTGTGGCCGAGGAGTTCGGGATCGCTCACAGCGTCGTTTCACGAGCTTGGAGAGCATTTCAAACAACAGGAACAGCTGTCCAAGAGTTTAGCAGTGGTCTTCCACGAGCAACCACGGCGGCAGACGACCGGTATATTGTCCTACAGACGAGAAGAGACAGACGGCAGACAGCGGGAGAAATCGCAAGGCACATGCAACAGACAACTGGACGTCCGTTATTGCGTTTTACCGTGACCAGGAGGCTGCACAAAGGTGGTTTATTTGCACGACGACCAGTACGGTGTGTGCCATTAACTCCTGCTCATCGGAGACAGCGGTTTCTGTGGTGCCAGGAACACAAGAACTGGACACATCAGCAATGGGGTCGAGTTCTCTTTACGGATGAGACCCGATTTAGTCTGACGAGCGATTCTGGACGTATACAGATCTGGAGAGAGCAGAGAACACGCAATCACACCTCCAACATCATCGAAAAGGACCGGTTTGGAGGTGACGGAATTCTCGTTTGGGGCGGTATTATGCTTGGTGGCCGTACTGACCTCCACATCTTCCAAGGAGGTTCAGTCACTGGTGTCCGCTATTGTACCGAGGTTCTCCTGTCACACGTGCGTCTATTTAGAGGTGCTGTGGGTCCTGAGTTCCTCTTCATGGACGACAACGCTACACCTCATCGTACAGTGGCTGTCGCAGAGCTGTTGGAGAGTGAAGATATTCAACGCGTGGATTGGCCCGCAACGGTCCCCGGAACTAAATCCAATTGAACACGTGTGGAACCTTTTCGGGAGGCGCGTGGCAGCACTTCACCTGCCGCCAGCAACGATTCCGCAGCTGCGATTGGCACTACAAGAGCAAACGGCCGCGATGCCTCCACAGCTCCTTGTCAACCTCGTCCCCAGCATGTACAGACGTTGTAAATCCTGCAACGCAGTCAGGGGTGATCATATCCTCTACTAAAGACTGGATTTTTCTTGGCAGCCGCCTGTCACATGTAGGTTTCTGTCTTCTGTCCAGTTCTGCTCGAAGCTACCTTTTCAGTAAAGTGGCTTTGTATCCTTTTGATTCCTTGTTTGGACGGTTTTGCTCACTTGTCCCATATTCTTACATCTCGGGGATCTTATGGTATGATTTGAGTCGATGTGGAGCTCTTCTGCACGACGTTACATTCGAAAACCCGTCTCGTCCTTAATTTTTTCACGCCAGTGTACTATGCGATAGATACGTGTTTTCTCTACGTGCCAGTGTGTGTGAGTTGATTTTATTTTATTTGGTTTTCAGGTCATTAAAATGGAATGTCAAGTGGACAAAAAGGAGCGTTACCGACATCTTCGCGTTTGATCGAGGGACCAAAGCCGCGAAAGCTGTTCGCGAGATTTGTGCTGTTTACGTTGAAGATGCTGTGACTGAAAGGACGGCTCAATGGTGGTTTTCGCGCCTTAAATTTGATAATTTCGACCTTAAGGACGTGGATAGCCTTGGTAGCCCGGTTGAGTTCGATGAAAAGCAATTGAACCAGATGCTGCACGAAAACCCGCGTCAATCGACGAGAGAATTGGCCGCGCAAATGAACTGTGATCATAAGACAGTCGTGAGTCACCATAATGAGATGGGAAAAGTTCAGCCCTTGAGTTCCGCACGTTTTGAACGACAACAACAGAAATCAACGTTCCACAATTGCTGCCGGTTTGCTTGCTCGTCACAGGGCTACTCGTGGTCACAAGGAAAGATTTCTGTACCGCATCGATACCGGCGACGAAAAATGGTGTCTTTACGTCAAAAGAATGGCTCAGTCCCACGAAACACGGAACGTCGCGAGCAAAACAAGAGTTGCATCCTCGTTAGGCGATGTTGTGTATCTGGTGGGATTGGCAGGGCATCATCCACTACGAACACTCTTCGGAACAATGAGACGGTCAACGCGGACCTCTATGTTCAACAACTGCATCGACTCCACGGTGCAATGCAACAAAAGCGACCCGATCGGCGATACGGTGTTCCGCTGCAACACGACAAATGCTAGGCCCCACATCGTCAATATGACCAAAACCGCCATTCAAGCGCTCAATTGGTAAGTTCTGCTGCATCCACCCTATTCCTCCGGACTTGGCTCCACCCGATTTGCCCCTGTTTTGATCGCTTTCCAACAATTTGCGGGGCGTGTCGTTCAATAATGACGTGGAATTGAGGACGCGGTTGGACGATTTCTTCGGGTCAAGACCAGCAGATTTCTATCGCCGAGGCATCGAACAACTTGTTGAACGATGGGAAGCAGTTGTAATTACTATATAGTGGCGAATGCATTATTGATTAAATTGTTATTTTTGTTGTTGCGAAATAAAGTTTTCCAGCGTTTGAAAAAAACGACATTACTTATTCCTAAACCCAATACCAGATTATTCCAAGTCACCTATTTATAGCTAACATAATTTAATCTGATAATATTCTTTAATGACTAATAAGGGCAATCCATAATCAGTATATCACAATATTCTCCTTACCTTTAATATAATTACCACGTCTTTTGTAAAAAAAGATCGTGGATAAGTCATCGGTTTGTCCGTCCGTCCGTCCGTCTGTGGACACCATACCTCTGTAACTATTATTCCAATTTGAAAATTTATTTTTGCATTGGAAAGCTTGAAATACACTGCTGGCCACCCAAAATGCAACACCAAGAAGGACACGAGATATCAAAGCCAGATTTACTGGACACGTAACAACAGATACTAAGATGAAACGATTGAGCTTACAGGCCCGTGCGACTTGCGGAAACACGCAGACATCAATAGTTCGTGTGGCCCCCATGGCTGGCAATAACGGCCGCTACACGCCGCGGCATCGAACGAAAGATGCTTTGGATGTGGGCTTGGGGTATGTCGGTCCAGGCTGCTTCCACACGTTGCCACAGTTCAACAGGCGTAGCCGCGGGTGGTGCTTGTCGGGCCACTCGGTTGCCGATCAGCGACCAGACGTGTTCGATGGGCGACATATCGGGAGAACAGGTGGACCACGGCAGCAATGACACCTGGTGGGCGCGTGAAGAACTGTTGCATGATGCGTGCCACGTGCGTGCGCGCATTGTCCTGTTGAAACGTGGCAGCTGACGGGTCCTGCAGGTAAGGGAGGACTACAGGCTCCAAAGCGTCGGAGATGCAACGGTGACTGTTGACTGTACCTGCGATGGTACCAGAGGGGTGCGGGCGTTATTTCCAATTGCGCCCCAAACTGTAACACCAGGCGACGGACCGTTATGGCGATGCATAATGCAGGCGTCATACAGTCTCTCGCCGCGGTGCCGCCACACGCGGATCCGACCATCGTGGTGTTGCAGGCAGAAGCTCGATTCGTCGGAGAAGACAATGTCGTGCCATTCCGTAGTCCAGGTGCAGCGTTCAACGCCCCACTGCCGCCGCAGTCGCCGGTGGTGTAACGTCAATGGTAATCGGAGCAATGGGCGCCGTGCGACAAGTCTCCGGTCCTGCAATACGACGTCGAACGGTACGTGCTGACACAGTTTGTTGCGCATCACACCATAATTCCTGAGGCTAACGTTCGTGATGTGCAGGTGCGAGCCGTCAATGCCCGCCGCACAACATGCCGGTCCTCTCGTTCGGTGGTGTGCCGCGGCTGCGGCAATCGCTCGCGTCGTTTCGTCCGTCCCTCCTGCTCCCACCGAATCCATACTCGCCTCACTGTGGCTGGATGTCGACCCACACGAGCGCCGATATTTCGTAACGATAAATCGCTGTCGCGATAAGCCACTATTCGTCCTCTGTCGAACTCCGAAACGTGCTGCGATGACTGCCGTATTCTGCGACGAGGCACCAGAAAGCTTCCCACGCACAGGTCCGGCAGCACAACAAACTTTTACTACTTACACCCCTCCTTCTGTGCACCCTTCTTATAGTGCTTCTCGGTGGCGTTCCCGGCGCACATGCTTTGCATATGCCCTTCAATGCTAATCGTTTGCATGTTCTCTCGAGAGCGACGAATGCTGGGAATTTCAGGCCAATCGGATGCTTCCTTCTTGGTGTTTCATTTGGGTGGCCAGCCGTGTATGTGAATGATGATCCTTTATTTGTTTTGGGTTTCTTACGATGTACAGTTTCGCCACTATAGGGCTTAAATGCAGATCATATCGACATCAAAATTAATTTTATTTATTATATTTGCTTCTAAACATCCGCTTGAAAAAATTATTTTATCTTTCGATTCCATCTATCTCGAAGAGTATTTTAGGTATAGTTACTTTTCCAATTTACGCACACATTTTCCGGTAGTGGGCGTAATGGTAAATTACGTTTCCCTACATCTCTTCTTCTAAAACTCCGATTTGAAAACTTTTTCTTTCAGGTGATACATCACCCGATGGAAAATCTTTTGCATATAATTTATTATTTTTGGTAAAAGCTACTTTGGCAACCAGGGGTCATAAGTGTTAATATTTGCTTTTGATGTATTTGCCATAAAATCTGAGCATCCAAAATCTAGATTGAAAAAATACGATGCCACTTACGTCGACAAATACACTGACGGGAAAACATCCCAAAACCACGAAAAAATAGTTGTACCGGGATGAAATGGCGGCAATACATTTGTATAGGTAACATATTTAATCGATTAAGGTTTCAAGATCGCAGCTCATTCTAAGCACGAGAAGAGCCATTTTAAATGTGAAATGCTGGTAAATTAATAACCGGTGTAACCGCCAGAATGTTGAATGCAAGCACGCAAACGTTCATGCATTGTGTCGTACAGGTGCTGGATGTCAGTTTGTGGGATGGAGTTCCATGCCTGTTGCACTTGGTCGGTCAATACAGGGACGGTTAATGCTGGTTGGGGGTGACGCTGGAGTTGTCCTCCAATGATGTCCCATACGTGCTCGATTGGTGAAAGATCTGTTGATCTAGCAGGCCACAGCAACATGTCGACACTCTGTAGAGCATGTTGGGTTACAACAGCGGTATGCGGGCGAGCGTTATCCTGTTGGAAAAGGATAACGCTCGCCCGCATACCGCTGGAATGCTGTTCATGAATGGCAGCACAGCAGGTTGAATCACCAGACAGACGTACAACTGTGCTGTCAGTGTGCGTGGGATAACCACGAGAGTGCTCCTGCTGTCATAGGAAATTGCTCCCCAGACCATAACTCCAGGTGTAGGTCCAGTGTGTCTCGGCAGCAGACAGGTTGTTTGCAGGCGCTCACCTGGCCTCCTTCTAACCAAAACACGGCCATCACTGGTACCCAGGCAGAACCGGCTTTCATCAGAAAACACAACAGATCTCCACTCCGTCCTCCAATGAGCTCTAGCTTGACAACACTGGCGTCGCAAACGGCAGTGGTTTGGTGTAAGTGGAATGCACGCTACAGGGCGTCTGGCTCGGAGCTGTCCTTCAAGTAACCGATTTGTAACAGTTCGTTGTGTCACTGTGGTGGCAACTGCAGCTCGAATTGCTGCCGCAGACGCGGTACGATGCGCCACGGCCATACGCCGTACACGGCGGTCTTCCCTCTCAGTAGTGCCACGTGGCCGGCCGGAACCCGGTCTTCTTGAGGCAGTATTTTCCCTTGACCACCGCTGCCAACAATCATGCACAGTGGCTACATTCCTGCCAAGTAGTTCTACAATATTGCGGAAAGAAAATCCACCTTCTCGTAGCCCTATTACACGACCTCGTTCAAACTCCGTGAGCTGTTGATAATGGCTTCTTCGTCTTCTTAAAGGCATTCTTGACTAGCATCAACACCCTACGTCGAATCTCAACGATAACTAACGCTCACGAACGTTACAGCGCGTATTTACAGCAAACCTGCTTTGCATGTTCCGAGGGGCGCTACTAGCGCCACACGTATGCGCCGAGCGCTAAATTTTCATAGTCGTCTTCTTACAGATGTACTTTCACCGCCTACCAACTGTCGTTTATCTAACACAACCCCTTCTTGGTGTTGGGATTTTTTTTCCGTCAGTGTATTTTCGGAATATCTTCTTCTTAAAATATTGCATGGTTTCTCCACCAGAGGGCGTAGATGTATATCTTATTTTTGTGAATATCTCTGCTTCCAGTGGTCCTATTTCAAAAATTATTTCTTTATTGGATAGAGATTCCAGTGTGACATATTTTTCATATAATTTTAAAATTTTCAAGTAAATCATAGACTTTCCGCCAGGGGGCGCAAATGTAAATTGCGTTTCCCCCGATATTTCTGCTTCTAAAACTCCGACTTGAGAAATTCTTACTGTATCGCATACACCTCCTGATGGAAAAAATTTTTCATACAATTTCTAGCCTTTGATAAAGAGTGGTTTTGCCACCAGGGGCATAAGTGTTAATTTCTGCTTCTGATGCATTTGCAGCAAAATCTGATCTCCTGAAACTCGAATAAAATTTTCTTTTTCTTTGTGAGATACAGTTCACATGGAAAAACCTTTTGAGAATACTTTCTTCCCAAAATAATGCATGTTTCACCCGCCAGGGGGCACAGATGCATTTCATTTAATTCGTAATGGGGTTACATTTGACTATGTTACATTTCAAAATTAATTTTATAACATATAGTATTAAGAAAAACAACATATATAATGAGAATTCTTATGTACAGGGTAACCACAGAACAGGAAATTGAGTAAAAGGCTATATATATATATACCCTGAGTGAATCCCAATTCTTTTAAAGTACGTAGTCAACTCAAACGTCTTGCACATATAACATTTACTCATATGTGGTCTGATTAATAAATTTTACCATATAATTTTATATTTTAATTTGTCAGCAAATATTTTTTTAGTTGCTTTCGAAAATGCTTACAATTTTTTAATGTGTTAATTGACAAGATAGGTTATTCCATAACATCAATCCCTGGTAATCAATAAATCTTTTTTGTGTTAGAGTGTTAGACATTGGTAACAAAAATTCATTTCTGTCTCTTGTTTGATAGTCCTGACCTACAGTGTTCAGTTGAATTAAATGCTGATACCTATTCTCTTTTATTCTTTTATACATGAATCCTAATAATCTAAACTGCCATAATTTCTCAACATCTAAAAATCCATAAGAATTCAAGTTAATTCCCCTAATTTTTTTTTAAATTTTGTCCGTCCTATTTTGTAATGATTGTAATTTAATAAATTAGTCTTAGTAGTTTTCACCCATACTAATAAACAATAAGTCAAACATGGATAAATCAGACTGTAATACAGCATTTTTAATGTTTTAATTGTTAAATTATTTGAAAATCTCGTAATTAAACCCAATAGCCCCGAAATTTTGTTTACAATATTTTGAATATTTATATTCCATTTTAGATTATCCTCGATTATTATTCCCCAAATATTTAATATTATTTACTATTTCAAGGTTACACTTCTCCACACAAATAGATGGTGGCTCAATAATCGGTCTATCCCCCTGTTTAAAAATCATAATTTTAGTGTTTTCAATTTTTAAACACAGAAAATATTTCTCCAGCCATTCCATCAATTTTTCCATAAATTTATTACATTTTATATCAATAAAATCTTATTTTTGTCGATATCTCTGTTTCAAAGAGTCCGAATTGAAAAAATTCTTTCTTTGTTGGAGAGCCTTCTCACTGCGAAATGTTTCTCATATAAATTCAAATTTTCCTTAACGCACAAGTCCGCAACCAGAGGGCGTAATCTCAAGATTCCGTTTACAGCAATATCTTCGGGATTAAAATCCCAATTGAAAAACTCCTTTCTTCGGTCAGATATTATTGTTTTCCATAACGGTTCCATTGACTTCGAATAGCTTTGGTAAATTTAATTTGCTTCAGAACGGATTCAAAAGCCATGGTCATTACACGCGAAAAGTCGGTGTCATCTTTCTTGTTTTTTCTGGGGTCAATGCGACGTCTATTGCTGCTGTTTCGCGATAACTTTCTCGGGCAGTGAATCCAGCGTCGTTTCTTCAAGGCGCAATGTAAGCTGAATTGGTAAAACTAATTGGGCGATGATGAAAAAATTTCATCATCGCCCAATTAGTTTTACCTTGAACGTGAGACTGATTCCTGTGATTTTCTGGCTCAGTGGTTAAAGCGCGCGGCTTCAACACAAACGACATGGCCTCGATCCCAACAACACGTGCAAAAGGGTTCTCCCCGTAAGGATTGAAATATACAGCTTGTCGGATTTTGCGAAATTTCTGTCTAAACACGGAAAAACTTGGAACGGACATTTATAAAGGAAACGGAATTGCTAACTACGTAAAATCTCAGAAAATACGTATGTGTGAAAAAAAAACGGGAATATTAAAAACGGAAATTCCGTTAAAATGAGGGCACTTACTGTCAACTTTGCTGAACATAATTTTCAGAAATGTGTTAACACTGTTAGGGAAATCCTTCAAGAAGATCGACGAAGGACGTGTGAAGACATAGTGGCCTCAACTGATATCTCAGCACGTGAGTAAAATCATGCAATGCATTGATTATGATACGCTTTCCAACATACCAGAAATCGTTACTCAAGTTATGAGGATAACAACTGTGGAATAAATCTCGCTCCTATGCCCTGACCTTTGATCCAATTTTAATGATATTCAACAGAACCGGTTAAGTATATTTCCGGAACAACATGATACAGTTTTGTCTCAATCGAAGCATTTTTACGTAAGTTATAACGCATAAAGGCGATGGAATGGATCCCATTCCTATGTCCTGACCTTCGACCCCATTTCACCCATTTTCAACAGAATTCGTCCCCAGGTGGTCCCCTACCACATACTAAAATTTCATCGAAATCGAACCATATTTACGCAAGTTATGACGCATAAAAGCAATGGAATGGATCCCGCTCTTATGTCATGACCTTTGATCCCATTTCGCCCATTTTCAATAGGGTTCGTTCCCAAGTGGACCCCTATCGCATACTAAAATTCCATCGAAATCTAACCATTTTTACGCAAGTTATGACGCATAAGGGCAATGGAATGGGTCCCGCTCCTATGTCCTGACCTTTGACCCCATTTTATCCATTTTCAAAAGGGTTCGTCCCCAGGTGGTCCCCAACCGCATACTAAAATTTCATTGAAATCGAAACATTTTTACGCGAGTTATTTTGCGGACGGGCAGACGTGCCGGGCGGACAGACAGACAGACGGACAAAGCTATATACGCTTCTTCAACCTACGATTAAAAAGCGCAAAATACGTCGGAATTCCGCATTCTACGCAACAAATTAATGCTGCATCGTGTGTGTTTGAGATGGGTACCTCATCACCTGACAAGAGAACAATTGTTAACCAGAGTTCAGGTGAACCACAAGTGGTAACAAATGATTGTAAAGGATCCAAACTTTCTAAACACAGTAATAACTGCCGATGAAACATGTGAACACTAATTCGTCGACACATTCACGAAGAGCGCAACGAGAGTCTAGAAACATACAGGCTCCTCTCCTCAGAAAAAAGTCCGCGGAACCAAATCAGCTGGGAAGGTAGTAACGACAATTCTTTACGTTTTCCAACCGTAGGTTGAAGAAGCGTACATGTACGTCTTGTCGTACATGTCCGTCTTTGTCCGTCTGCCTGTCCGCACGATAACTCAAGTAAAAGTGGTTCGATTTCGGTGAAATTTTAGTATGTGATAGGGGACCACCTGTGGATAAACCCTTTTGAAAATGGGCGAAATGGGGTCAAAGGTCAGGACATAGGAGCGGTACCCATTCCATTGCCTTTATGCCTCATTACTTACGTAAAAATGGTTCCATTTCAATGAAATTTTATTATGTATTAGAGGACCAAATAGGGACTAACCCTGTTGAAAATGGGCGAAATGCAGTCAAAAGTCAGCACATAGGAGCAGGATCCATTCCATTGCCCTTATGGGCTATAACTTGCGTAAAAATTGTTCGATTTCGATAAAAGTTTAGTACGTGGTAGGGGACCAATTAGGGACGAACCCTATTAAAAATGGGCGAAATGGGGTTAAAGGCAAGGAGGACATAGTAGAGGGATTCATTCCATTACCCTTATGCATCATAACGTACGTAAAAAGGGTTTCTTTGCGACAAAACTTTAGTATGTTGCTCCGGAAGTATACTGTACCGATTATGTTTAATATCATTAAAATGGAGTCGAAGGTCAGGACACGTGGGCGAGATTTATTCCACAGCTGTTATTTTCATAACTTGACTAAAAATGCTCCTATTGTGACAAAACTTTAGTATGTTGTTCCGGAGGTATACTGAACCAATTCTGTTTATTATAATCGAAATGGGATCAAAGGTCAGGGCACAGGAGCGAGATTTATTGCTCAGCTATTACCCTCAGAACTTGAGTAATGATTTCTGGTATGCTGGAAAGCGCATCATAATCAATGCATTGCATGATTTTACTAACTTGTCTTTGATCATAAAGGTATAGTCTACCAGCATGCCGTTCTTCCACAACTTACTCTCAATGCTGAGTATAACATTTCAGTTTTGAAGCATCTGCGATGAACCATATCGATTAACCAACCCGAACTGGTGGGCAAGTGGATCCTACACCGTGATGACGCCCGCCTGCATGTTATAGCATGTGTTCAACAGTTTCTTGCGAGATCACGACTGTAGGCCACAGCCTGCCAACATTCCTGATCTCGCTCCATGTGATTTATGGTGATTTCTAGCAATAAAGAAGTTCCGTGGCGCAACATTCAGCACATATGCTGACGTTATTCAAGCTGTACAGGGGTCGCTAAAGTAGTTTCCACAAAATTCCTTCGCCATATGCTTTGAAAAGTGGGCCGAACGATGGGACTGTTGCATATCATCAAAGGGAAGATACTTTGAGAAAGAATACCATATACACTATCTACCAACAAGTAATTGGACACCCCTGCAATCGACGATATCTGCGGTCCTGATACACGTCACGGCCGCCGCCGCCGCTAAATATCGTGTGGGAAACAACAACGCAACCAGTCGCATGCAAGATGCCACGCAGTTCGGAGCTCTCTGATTTCGAGGAAGCTGTAATCGTCGGGTATCACAGATATGGCTGATCCATACGTGACATATCCAGCGAGTTGAAGTACCCAAAATCGACAGTGGCCTACGTGATTGGCAAGTGGAAGATGAGAAATGACTGTCGGAATGTGCCCCGACCTGGCAGACCCACAAAACTGGGAGTTAGAAACCGACGGGTGCTGGCCACAGAAATTCAGAAAAACCGCACCAAATTGATGGGCCACATCCGCGAGGAGTTTCAACAGGCATCCGGGAGTGTTCTTTCGATGAATACCATCCGTCAGGAAGCCCATATGCTCGGCTATCTTGGACGTGCTACCGCCCACAAGCCTTTGATCTCCAAGTCCAATAGCGCTGCTCGGCTAACGTGGTGCAAAGAACGTCGAAAGTGGACCGTTGAATACTAGAAACAGGTTCTCTGGAGCGACGAATCAAAGTTCACCCTCTACCGTTCGGATGGCAGGGCCTGGGTTTGGCGTCTGCCTGGAGAACGCCTCCTGCCGGAATGTATTGTGCCAACTATGAAGTTCGGCGGCGGTGGAATTATGCTATGGGGGTGTTTCTCCTGGTATGGCACGGGACCCTTGGTTGCAATTCCTGGTAAACTGAACGCCGAGACCTACTGCACCATTTTGGATGACCATGCGCTTCCTACGTTGTGGCAGTTTTACGGGGTGGACCCATGTTACTTTCAGGATGACAATGCCACCTGTCATCTTGCGAGGTCGACCATGGCTTGGTATGGTGACAATGGGGTTAATCGAATGGACTGGCCTGCGCAGATCCCGGACCTTAACCCTATCGAGCACCTCTGGGACGAGTTGGAGCTTCGACTTAAGGGGTGCCCCCAGCGTCCGAAATCGGTGAAGGAACTGAGCTGTCTTCTCCAAGCCGAGTGGAAGAAAATATCGCATGCCGTCGTACAACGCCTGGTTGAGAGTATGCCCCGGAAGGTCGCAGCTGTGATCGCCGCTCGTGGAGGCTCCACCAACTGTTGAAGGTGAATAAACTTCGTTTTTCTCTACTATCACAGGTGTCCAATTACTTGTTGGTAGATAGTGTATTTTGCTGTGTCTATATTTCTTCATTTTGTGTGATTGTACTCTCAGTTTTTTTGGAACGGCCGTTGTACGTTTCGAAGTTTTGCAGCGGTGTTTCAAATTATTTGCTTTACCAACGCACTTGTTATCTCAAAGTTACCCCAAATAAAAGCGAAATCGGAAAACAAGAAAATTTACTCCCTTAACTGAAAGCCAACGCGCTTTTCTGTTCAATAAGGGAGGGTGTCAGAGGGAGTCTTCGAAGAAATTTTTTTCATTCGATCAGACGGAAAAGTATTTCATTGAATTCAAGAAAGTAACGACAAAATAGTTCACGAACTAAAAAATGAAAGATCCTGTATGGCATTTGATAGAATGAAATTTCCCAGGCAACGGCAATTGGATTTTCCCTGGCATCATTCCTGTACCGAAGAAATTTGACCTCTTCAGGCGTGAAGAAAGTTCGCCGCAGCCGAGAGCGCCAAGACGATGGCGAATCAGGTATTATTACTTCAGCCAATAACAGAAAGAAGTATGGGAACATGAACAACGGATTTGTCACTTAATCCGACCAGGAGAGAAGGAAAAAAATGGAAGGGAAATGAATCAACCACGCACATATCTGTGACCTTTGAAATAATCATTTCTCTTCGGGTAACTTTAATTTATTTTCCGAGAAAACTTATTTCCGAAACTCTTTTCGCGAATTCAATTTTGAGCACAAATCAACATTAATGCCGAAAAATACACAACAGTTTCTGAAAATTGCAAAACCAGGAAAAAATCGCGCAATTCTAATGGAATTTACACCACAGGAAATGACTGATTATACACAGTCGAGTCACATTATAATTATTTTTTTTATTGGAGGTTTAACGACCACCGTGAGCAACTCAATGGCCTATAAGCAGTCTCCCGTCGTTAATTTAGGGACAATGATTCCAGGAAAGGGAGATAGTCAGTGCCGTAAGACATACACAACATCCATGCCTCACCGGAATTCGAATCCGGACACCCCCCCCCCTTTTTTTGTTGATTGGAGGGTTAACGACTATTGGCAGCACCTCAATGGACTATAGGCAGTCGCCCGTCCCTAATTTTGGGTCACTGGTTCCAGGGAAGGGAGAAAGCTAGTGCCGTAAGACAAACACAATATCCATGCCTCACTGGGATTCGAATCCGGACCCCCTTTTTTGTTGATTGGAATTTTAACGACCACCATGAGCAACTCAATGGGCTATAGGCCGTCTCCCGTCCCTAATTTAGGGTCACTGGTTCCATGAAAGGGAGAGAGCCAGTGCCGTAAAATAAACACAACATCCATGCCTCACCGGGATTCGAATCTGGACCCCCTTTTTTGTTGATTGGAATTTTAACGACCACCGTGAGCAACTCAATGGGCTACAGGCAGTCGCCCGTCCCTAATTTAGGGTCACTGGTTCCATGAAAGGGAGAGAGCCAGTGCCGTCTCAATGGGCTATAGGCAGTTGCCCGTCCCTAATTTAGGGCCACTGGTTCCATGAAAGGGAGAGGGCCAGTGCCGTAAAATAAACACAACATCCATGCCTCACCGGGATTCGAATCCGGACCCCCTTTTTGTTGATTGGAGGTTGAACGAACACCGTGAGCAACTCAATGGGCTATAGGCAGTCGCCCGTCCCTAATTTAGAGTCACTGGTTCCAGAGAAGGGAGCGAGCCAGTTCCGTAAGACAAACGCGATATATATGCCTCACCGGGATTCGAACCTGGACCTCTTTCGGACTAAAGTTCAGAAGCCATCACTTAGACCACTGCGCCACCGGGGTGACTCACACTATTGTGATCAGCTCCTACTTTTGACGTCAACAGTGCGTAGGCAATGAAAGAAGGCACGCGTCGTCAGCTGGCGTGGAGGGTATATAAGGTGTGTTGTAGGCAATCTGAAAATGTATCACTCGTTGTTGTCATGGATGTATGGAATGATTTATCAGATTTGCAAAAAGGGATGATTATCGGCTTTCGGACCAAGAGTGGCAGTATTTCTGAATCAGCGCAGTTTGTGAACTGTTCGCGTGCTACTGTAGTTAAAGTGTATCGTGATTGGAGAAATGGCCCCGTTGCAAATAAGGCACGTGGAAACTGCGGAGCTCCACACGCCCTTGATGTAAGAGGAGAAGATCGGCTTCGAAGGTGCGTGAAGCCGATCGACACACTACAGTGGAGCAACTCACTGGTTGAATGAAACAGGGGGCCATTGGAAGTGTGTCTAAAATTACAGTTCAGCGAACCCTCTGCATATGGGGCTCCGATGCAGACGGATTATCACTGCACACATGTTGATGAAAGTGCGTCGGCATAAAAAGACTTACTATTGCAAGGTAGTGTCGGAATTGGACCTCCGCTGAATGGCACTGAATTCCTTTCTCCGATGAGTCACGTTTGCTGCTTCATCGAATGGATGGACTTTGGCGCATAAGAAGAGAAACATCAGAGAACAAACATTCTTCAACCGTTGCTGGAAAAACACAAGCTGGTGAGCGCAGAGTTATGGTCTGAGGAATGGTTTCGTGGCAATTCCTGGGTCCACTCATACCTGTGGAAGGCACTATGGAACGAATTCGTTATGAATCCATCCTTGTATACCACGTACACTCATACACACTGATTGTCTTCACTGGGGATGATGGGATCTTCCAGTATGACAACACTACGTGTAGCTAGAAATGCCCGAGAGTGGTTGGAAGAGCACAATGAATACTTCAAAGTACTTCCCTGGCTCCCTAATTCCCCAGACTTAAACCCAATTGAGCATCTGTGGGACCACTTCGATCGTGTTGCTCGCTCTATGGACCCTCTAGCAGCTGTCACATGAGCAGTTAGCATGGTTGCATATACCTGTGAACACCCTCCACTACTTATTGAGTCACTCCCAGCCCGTCTAGCTGCTGTCCGCGCTGCACACTGCGGTTACTCTCGATATTAGTTAGTGGTCACAATAATGTGATTCGACCTTGTACATTCGTGTGTTGGATCTCCTCCATATGTGTCCTCGTCGAGTATCAGGTGAAAGAACGAAACGGGATTCGTCTGTGAAACGTACATGCTGCCATTCTGTATTCCATGATATATACTGTTGCAGCCAGGTACATCTTTGACGACGGTGAGCTGATGCCAGTGATGTACATCTCGGCGGCCTCCTTGCTCTGCGTCCATACTCGCAAAGATGGTTTCGCACCGTTTGCGTAACATACTGTGACACCAGAAGCAGTTCGAAGTGATTCCAGGAGTTGATTATTGGTGATAGTAGGCCTTTTCACAGGATTTACTTTTAAGCAGCTATCTCACCTCCTGGTGGTTGACCTCGAGAGACCACTTCTGTGCTGATCTGCAACATTTATTTTTCAGTTGCAGTTTCTGTCTAACTTATTTGAAAAAGCCATCTGGTTGATGTGCGAAAGCTTGAAAACGCTAATGTGTCTACTTCCTACGCCAATAAATCGGATCACTAATGTTACTATTTACACTGGCGGAAATTGAAAAAAGAACACCAAGAAGGAATTGGCGGACGATCATGAAATTTACTTATGTTAATAAGGTTAAGTTTACGTAGGTGTGATGTTAATTTCGGGACCAACCGGTGAGCGCTTACGCCACAGCACGGCATAATATGCAAATTATCGTCGGTGGTATTTAAGGAGTACGGCGGAGTGAATGTAATCAATCGTCGGCGTACGGACACGTGCGAAGACCCTGAAGAAGCTGCAATTCCTGGACATGGAAGACGTGTACGATTTCAGCAGCTATCGAACTTGAGCAAGGTCGTCTAGTCGGACTGCGCGAGGCCGGGTGGTCTTATCGTCGTATTGCGGAGCGAATTGGACGGGAAGTATCGGTAGTGGTACGATGGTGGCGTAGATGGTCCGAGGAACATTCCCACACGAGAAGACGTGGAACCGGGAGTCACAGATGGACTGATGAGCGGACCGATCGACGCATAAGAAGAGCGGCTGTTGTCAAGCAGAACATCCACTGCGACGCAAATCCGAGCTGCCGTTGCACCTGAGGTGACTGTGCGAACAATCCGCAACCGTCTACTGGATGCAGGACTACGTGCACGTGTGCCTCTGGCATGTGTACCTCTGACTCCAGCCCACCGTCAGGAACGGATGCAGTGGTGTCCCCAACGTTTGCACTGGAGAACGCAATGGCGATCTGTAGTGTTCAGCGATGAAAGATGGCCGTATGCGTGTTCGCAGACGCACACGGAAGCGTCTCCACCCATCTTGCATCCGCCAGCGACACACAGGGCCTACACCTGGTCTCCTGGTGTGGGGAGCGATCAGCTATCACTCCCGCACACAACTAGTGTTTATACCGGGTACGTTAAACAGCATCTACTACATTAACAACATCATTCAGCCCGTTGTTGTGGCATTTGTAAGGTCGGTCCATCGTGGTGTTTTCCAGCAAGATAACGCTCACGCACACACGGCAGGTGCAACGCCACATGCAATTCAGGGTGTGTGACAACTTCCTTGGCCTGCACGGTCACCGGATTTGTCCTCCATTGAGCACGTGTGGGATTTTATGGGCCAAAGACTTACCCGGTTTCCACGGCCAACCACGACCATCCCCGATTTACGTGTCCAGGTTGAGGATGCTTGGAACTCAATACCCCACTCTTACATCCAACATCTGTACGACAGACTCCATGCCAGAATTGCACAGTGTGACGCAGTTCATGGCGGTTCAACCTCGTACTAATTATGTTACATGGAAATGTTATTTTTCAGTTTACCAGCAAATACAGCTGTATTTTGCCATAATGTTTTGATCACGCTTTCCTCTGTATTCCGTTATTATGCTGTATAAATTTCGTTGGTATCAGAAGTCTCCTTCTTGGTGTTCCTTTTTCACTCTCCGCCAGTGTACTACTTAACTGGTGTACTGTTCCTCGTTATCTATCATGCAATGCATTGATTATGATACGCTTTCCAGCATACCAGAAATCATTACTTAAGTTATAACTCAAGCTATGAAGGTAATGGCTGTGGAATGAATTTCGCTCCTGTGCCCTGAACTCTGACCCCATTTCGATGATATTAAAGAGAATTGGTTCGCCATGCGTCGGGAACAACACACGTAAGTTTTGCCGCAATCGAAGCATTTTAGTGAAGTTATGAGGATAATGGCTGTGGAATAATTCTCGCTCTTGTGCCCTGACTTTTGATCCCAGTTCGGTGATATTCAAGAGAACCGGTTTAGTATACCCCCGGAACAACATACTAAAGTTTTGCCTCAGTAGAAGCATTTTTAGTCAAATTATGGGGATAATGGCTGTGGAATAAATCTCGCTCCTGTGGCCTGACGTTTGACCCCATTTCGATTATATTAAACAGAATTGGTTCAGTATACCTGCGCAACAACATACTAAAGTTTTGTCGCAATAGAAGCATTTTTAGTCAAGTCATAGGGAAAATGGCTGTGGAATAAATCTCGCACCTGTGCCCTGACCTTTAACCCCATTTCGATGATATTAAATAGAATTGATTTAGTATACCTTTGGAACAACATGGTAAACCTTTGTCGTAATCGGAACATTTTTACGTACGTTATGAAGCATAAGAGCAATGGAATGGATCCCGCTTCTATGTCGTGACCTTTGACCCCATTTCGTCCATTTTCAATAGAGTTTGTTCCCAGGTTGTCCCCTACCTCATACTAAAGTTTCATCAAAATCGAACCATTTTTTCGCGAGTTATCGTGCGGACAGACAGACAGTCGGACAAAGCTGGATCATAAACGCTACTTCAACCTATGTCTGGAAAGCATAAAAAAAAAAAAAAAAAAAGAAAGAAAGAAGACACCGAATTTTCGGGTGTTATAAGCACGTCTTTTGAATTCGTTCTGACGCAAATTAAATTTATCAAAGCTATTCAAAGTCAATTGAACCGGTATTGAAAACAATAGTATTTGAGGGAAGAAAGAAGTTTTTCAATCCGGTTTTAAATCCCTCTGTTATTGCTGTAAACGGAATCGTGAGCTTACGCCCTCTGGTTGCAGACTTGCGCGTTAAGAAAAAACATGAATTTATATGAGAAACATTTCGCACCGGAAACGCTCTCCAACACAGAAATATTTGTTTTTCAGATCGGACTCTTAGAAACAGGGATATCGACAAAAATAAGATGTGACTTTACGTCCCTTGGTGGGAAAACCATGCATTATTTTAGGAAGAATGTATTCTCAAAAGGTTTTTCCATATGAGCGGTATCGGTTCAAGAAAAAAAAAGTTAGTCGAGTTTTCAGGAGCCCATATTTTGCTACAAATACATCAGAAGCAGAAATGAACACTTATGCCCTCTGACGGCCAAAACTTTCGTTACCAAACATTAGAAATTATGTAAAAAATATCTCCCATCAAGTCTTGTATGCGATACAGCAAGAAATTTTCAAATCCGAGATTTAGAAGCACAGATATAGGGAGAAAAACAATTTACCTTTACGCCCCCTAGCGGAAAGTCTACGAATTACTTTAAAAATTTGAAATTGTATGAAAAACATGTCACACTGAAAACACTATCCAACAAAGAAGGAATTTTTCAAATCGTACTCTTAGAAGTAGGGATATTGAGAAAAATTAAAATATACATCTACGCCCCGTGGCGTAGGAACCATGCATTAATGTTTCTAAAATGTTCGTCGATATGAGTAGTATCGGACACAAACGACGTTTTTTTCAATCGAGAATTTAGAAGCTCATATTTTGCTGCAAATACATCAGAAGCAGAAATTAAGATTTACACCCCTGGTGGCCAAACCATTTGTTTACAAAAATTAGAAATTATGTGCAAACGATTTCCCATCAGGAGCTGTACCCGGTGCAGAAAGAATTTTTCAGATCGGAGATTTAGAAGCAGAGATATAGGAGGAAACGCAATTTAGCGCTAAGCCCCATAGCGGAAAGTCTATGAATTACTTGAAAATTTTGAAATCATATGAAAACATGTCACACGGAAAACGCTATTTAACAAAGAAGGAATTTTTCAAATCGGACTCCTAGAAGTAAAGATATTGACAAAAATAAGATATACATCTACGCCCCATGCCGGAGAAACTGTGAAATATTTTAAAAAGAAAATATTGCGAAAAATTTAACGATGTGAGTGGCATCAGTTCACGAAAGAATTTTTTCAATCGATATTTTAGAAGCCGAGATTTTATGGCAAATACATCAGAAGCTAAATTTAACACTTACGCCCCCTGGTGGCCAAAGTATTCTTTACCAAAAATTTGAAATTATATGCAAAATAATTCCCATCAGGAGGTGTATTCGCTGAAGAAAAAAAATTTCAAATCGGAGTTTTGAAAGAAGAGTTATGGGGCAAAATGTAATTTACGTTTACGCCCCCTAGCGGAACATGTATGCGCAATTTGAAAAAGTAACTATATCTAAAATACTCTTCGACATAAATGGAATCGAAAGATTAAATAATATTTTCAATCGGATGTTTAGAAGCAAATATGTGGAATAAATTGTATTTTTGAATTCGACATCATCTGCATTTACGCCCTCTAGCGGCAAAATTGTACAACGTAAAAAAAAAAACGAAATGAAGGATCATCATTCGCATATTTCAAACTTCCCAATGCACAAAGGATTTTTCAAATCGGACTGATAGTTGCAGAGATATCGTGGGTGCAGACGGACGGACGGACGGACAAACCGGTAACATAAGCACGATCATTTTTACAAAAAAACGTGCGAAAAAAGTTATGCTCATTTCTGATTGAGCCGTCAGTTTTGAACGTAGCATTACGATCGGTGTGTTTGGCGGTGGCTGCTTTTAGGCGTTCTCGATACTCTATGGTTCGTTGGACTGCAGTCTTCTTGGGCTTCTTACATTCCTCATCACCTGCTCTTGCCTCTCGTTTCGGTTTTCTCCACGTTTGCTTGCGTTCATTCTGCGAATCCGCGCCATTGTCGAAAATGTTAACCCGCTCACACGAAAACAATTTTTTTTTATTTTTGTTTAAACCACTGCGATATGTTCTTTATACACTGGTGTGCAAAAATTAAGCACGAAGAGGAGAAATTAGCATAACAGCGGAACGAGCAGGCAGAACGGACCAAAAGACCACTCAGGAGATAGACTAAGGTCCGGTACGGTAGGTAATGCGCATATATGCAGCATGACAAGGAGTGGGGAGTGTCGGAAGGGTGTAAAGCACACGGGAGGTGTACGATCAGCAATTCGGTGAAAGCTATTGCACGGTGTACATCGGTTTGAACGACGTCGAATTGCTGCCATCGTGTGATACGGCCAACAGGTAATCCAGTAGATGACATCTGGATGACTTTACCCGAGGTCGCATCATTGGGAAGTTGGAAGAAGGTCAAAGTGTGACTGGTGTGGTCGAGGATTTCGGGATCGCTCAGAGCATCGTTTCACGAGCTTGGAGAGCATTTTAAACGACAGGAACAGCTGTCCGAGAGTTTAGCAGTGGTCGTCCACGAGCAACCACGGCGGCGGACGACCGGTATATTGTCCTACAGGCGAGAAGAGACAGACGGCAGACAGCGGAAGAAATCGCAAGGCACATGCAAGAGACAAATGGACGTTCTTTATCGCGTTTTACCGTGGCCAGGCGGCTGCACAAAGGTGGTCTATTTGCACGACGACCAGTACGGTGTGTTCCATTAACGCCTGCTCATCGGAGACGGCGGTTTCTATGGGGCCAGGAACACAAGAATTGGATACTGCAGCAGTGGGGTCCAGTTCTTTTTACGGATGAGAGCCGATTTAGTCTGACGAGCGATTCTGGACGTATACAGATCTGGAGAGAGCAGGGAACACGCAATCACACCTCCAATATCATCGAAAGGGACCTGTTTGGAGTTGGCGGAGTTCTCGTTTGGGGGCGGTATCATGCTTGGTAGCCGTATTGACCTCCACATCTTCCAAGGAGTTTCAGTCACTGGTGTCCGCTATTGTACCGAGGTTCTCCTGTCTCACGTGCGTCTGGGTCCTGAGTTCCTCTTCATTGACGACAACGCTACACCTCATCGTACAGTGCCTGTCGCAGAGCTAATGGAGAGTGAAGATATTCAACGCATGGATTGGCCCGCAAGGTCCCCGTACCTAAATCCAATCGAACACGTGTGAGATCTTCTCGGGAGACCCTTGGCAGCACGTCACCAGCTGCCAGCAACGATTCCGCAGCTGCGATTGGCGCTACAAGATGAATAGGCCACTAAGCCTCAACAGCTCTTTGACAACCTCGTCCTCAGCATGGACAGACATTGTAAATCCTGGAACGCAGTCAGGGGTGATCATATCCCCTACTAAAGACTGGATTTTTCTTGGTAGCCGCCCGTCACAGGGACGTTTCTGTCTTCTGTCCAGTTGTGCTCGAAGCTACCTTTTCAATAAAGTTCCTTTGTATCCTTTGGACTCCTTGTTTGGACGGTTTTGCTCACTTTTCCCATTTTCTTACATCTTGGGGAATCTTACGGGATGATATGAGTCGATGTGGAGCAGTTCTGCACGAAGTTACATTCGAAAAACCGTCTCGTACTTAATTTTTGCACGCCAGTGTATGTCTCAGTAGCTATATAAAGAACACACATACACATACACAGGGTGCATAGGAAAGCCTCTTTGGCATGAAATAACTTGCGATCGGAGAGAGGTACAGTTATGCAAGTGAGATAACGGTATAGCAAAGCCACTACGCCCGATCGAATGCAACCAATAGCAGCGCCCCTAGTAGCGAAATGCAAAAGTTGGACATTGCAAATCAAAAACGAAAAGAGATAGAGCAAATTTTCCAAGTACAAAGTTGTAGAGCATCAATTAATTAGTACAAACCGAAATTTGTTTCTTTTTTTTTTTTTTTTTTTTTTTTTGATTGGAGGTTCAACGACCACCGTGAGCAACTCAATGGGCTATAAGCAGTCGCCCGTCCCTAATTTTAGGGTCACTGGTTCCAGGGAAGGGAGAGAGCCAGTGCCGTAAGACAAACACAACATCCATGCCTAACCGGGATTCGAACCCGGAACCCTTACGGACGAATGATCAGAGACCAGCGCCTTAGACCACTGCGCCACCGGGGCGGCGAAATTTGTTTCACAAGAAAAAGATAAATTGTCGCCGGAATACCCTAAAATGTCCGAAATCGACGCGCGACCTCTTGTGTGAACGTTTGAAGGGAACAGGCATAGGTATGAGCAAATAAACATAATTTATTGCATATATGCGTATTTATGTGAATACAGTTTGATGACGTCAGACAAAAGAAAAGCAAAAAAGGCAAACTGGCACACAGTGATAAAAAGTTGAGGTCGAGTATGTTCGAAGAGTTCGCCATTGCCCACGATACACATTTGTATTCGTGAAAGTAACTCTGCATGCACATTCCTCAGCATGAAAGGTGTCACACTATTGCAAGCATCTGTAACACGACGACGTAGATCCAGCAGACTTGTAGGCGCTGTTGCATACACCTGATTTTTTACGTAACCCCAGAAATCCAAGCTCGCTTTTCTCACACAGCGTATGTAGACCTAAACTTCTGCTCAGGGTACATCCTGCTACTGGTTTTTATATCATAGGTACGGTACAACGTCACAATCTGCATTTGTATACGGCTACACTTGCGAAATGTGAATATGCAGATTCGAATCGTCGCGCATCGATTTCGGACATTGTAGGGTATTCAGGCGACAATTTATCTTATCCGTGTGAAGCAAATATCGTTTTGTACTAATTAATTGATGCTCTACAACTTTGTAATTGGAAATTTTGCTCTATCTCTTTCAGTTTTCGATTTGCAATGGCTACCTTCCGCATTTCGCCACTCGATCGGGCATTGTCGTTTTACTACACCGTTATCTCACTTGCATAACTGTACCTTACTTCTTTCGCAAGTTATTCCAGACTAAAGGGTCTTTCCTATGCAGCCTATATCTATAGATACTGTATATACCGTATAAAGAAATAGATATACACTGACGGAAAAAAATCCCAACACCAAGAAGGGGTTGTGTTAGATAAACGACAGTTGATAGGCGCTGAGAGTACATCTGTAAGATGACGTCTATGCACATTTCGCGCTCGGTGCATACGTGTGGCGCTACTAGCGCCACACGGAACAAGCAAAGCAGGTTTGCTGTAAATACGCGCTGTAACGTTCGTGAGCGTTAGTTATCGTTGAGATTCGACGTAGTGTGTTGATGCTAGTCAAGAATACCTTTAAGAAGACGAAGAAGCCATTATCAACTGCTCACGGAGCTTGAACGAGGTCGTGTAATAGGGCTACGAGAAGGTGGAGTTTCTTTCCGCAATATTGCAGAACGACTTGGCAGGAATGTAGCCACTGTGCATGATTGTTGGCAGCGGTGGTCAAGGGAAGGTACTGCCTCAAGAAGACCGGGTTCCGGCCGGCCACGTGGCACTACTGAGAGGGAAGACCGCCGTGCACGACGTATGGCCGTGGCGCGTCGTACCGCGTCTGCGGCAGCAATTCGAGCTGCAGTTGCCACCACAGTGACACAACGAACTGTTACATATCGGTTACTTGAAGGACAGCTCCGAGCCAGACGCCCTGTAGCGTGCATTCCACTTACTCCAAACCACTGCCGTTTGCGACGTCAGTGGTGTCAAGCTAGAGCTCATTGGAGGACGGAGTGGAGATCTGTTATGTTTTCTGATGAAAGCCGGTTCTGCCTGGGTGCCAGTGATGGCCGTGTGTTGGTTAGAAGGAGGCCAGGTGAGCGTCTGCAACCAACCTGTCTGCTGCCGAGACACACTGGACCTACACCTGGAGTTATGGTCTGGGGAGCAATTTCCTATGACAGCAGGAGCACTCTCGTTGTTATCCCACGCACCCTGACGGCACAGTTGTACGTCGGTCTGGTGATTCAACCTGTTGTGCTGCCATTCATGAACAGCATTCCAGGGGCTGATTTCCAACAGGATAATGCTCGCCCGCATATCGCTGTTGTAACCCAACATGTTTTACAGAGTGTCGACATGTTGCCGTTGCCTGCTAGATCACCAGATCTTTCACCAATCGAACACGTATGGGACATCATTGGAGGACAACTCCAGCGTCACCCCCAACCAGCATTAACCATCCCTGTATTGACCGACCAAGTGCAACAGGCATGGAACTCCATCCCACAAACTGACATCCAGAACCTGTACGACACAATGCATGAACGTTTGCGTGCTTGCATTCAACATTCTGGCGGTTACACCGGTTATTAATGTACCAGCATTTCACATTTAAAATGGCTCTTCTCGCGCTTAGAATGAGCTGCGATCTTGAAACCTTAATCGATTAAATATGTTACCTATACAAATGTATTGCCGCCATTTCATTCCTCTACAAGTATTTTTTCGTGGTGTTGGGATTTTTTTCCGTCAGTGTATATAAGAACATTCGTCGAGAGCTTTAAAACGATACCGCGCACAGTCGTTTTGCACTCACGGTTGTCCATATAAACCGCGATATTGTCAAAAGTGCTCACTTGTTCGCAACAAAACAATTTTTTAAATTTTCAGTTCAATCCCCTGCGACATGTTCTTCGTATATTTGAATAGATCTCGTCGAGAGCTTTAAAACGATATCACGCACTGTCGTGTTGCACTCGCAATTGCCGAGATAGACTGAGTCAAACGCGCTGCACACCCGCAAATATTGCATCATCAACCCCGCCCACAGGCGGCGCCGTCCGCACGATGTATTGCGCAGTACGCAAATTGAACTCCATGCTGTCTGCGAATATGCTAACAAGATTTGTGTGCGGCACGTATTTTTAACGCAATAATTATTTCAATTGGGACCTATTTTTGTCACAGGCAGTCGGCCGTAAGCCGCCCCATACTATCCGCTGTGTTAGACGTAGTCCTACGTCAAACCATGCTTGACGTACCTCTCTGTAGAAGAAGGAATTCTCACTACTTCCAGACAATGTGTGGAAGGAGCACGCACAGTTTTTTTTTTTTTATTATTTAAACGAAGAAGAAATGCTCATTAATTCCAAATGATATGTTTAACGAACATCAAACATTTTTCCAAGAACCTAACTGTCAGTAGATCAATTTTAGGTTCGGGCGCCAATGTGAAAACTGAAATCTGCCGACGGTGTAAGTCGAACTCACATCCTCTTACTCCGGAGCCGAATACTTTCCCAATTGAGCTACACTGACAAGTGCTTTTCGCGGCTATTTGCTCTCTTGACATGTGCGTGATCACTGTAGTGCGACACAAAATCTCCTAACAATTCTGCTTATTAATTACCTTTTTCAACATTCAAATCACTATTAAATTTAAATGAACACCACTGTTTATCCTTTTTTACGCTCTCCAACCGTAGGTTGAAAAAGCGTATATGCTCCAGGTTTGTCCGCCTGTCAGCACGATAACTAGCGTAAAAATGGTTCGATTTCGATGAAATTTTAGAATGTGGTAGGGGACCACCTGGGGACGAAACTTTTTGAAAATGGGTCAAATGGGGTCAAAGGTCACGACATAGGAGCGGGATCCATTCCACCACCTTAAGCGTCATAACTTGCGTAAAAATGGTTCGAGTTCGATGAAAGTTTCGTATGTGGTAAGGGATCATCTGGTGACGAACCCTATTGAAAATGGGCGAAATGGTGTCAAAGGTCAGGACATAGGAGCGGGATCCATTCCATCGCTCTTATGCATCATAACTTCCGTAAAAACCGTTCGATGTCGATGAAATTTTGGTATGTGGTAAGGAACCATCTGGCGACGAGCCATATTGAAAATGGGCGAAATGGAGTCAAAAGTCAGGACATAGGATCGGGATCCATTCCATTGCCATTATGCGTCATAACTTCCGTAAAAATGGTTCCATTACCATGAAATGTTAGTATGTGGTAAGGGACAATCTGGGGACAAGCCCTACTGAAAATGGGCGAAATGGGGTCAAAGGTCAGGACATAGGAGCGGGATCCATTCCACCAACCTTATGCGTCATAACTTGCGTAAAAATGGTTCGATTTCGATGAAATTTTAATATGTGGTAAGGGACCAACTGGGGACGAACCCTATTGAAAATGACTGAAATGGAGTTAAAGGTCAGGACATAGAAGCGGGATCCATTCCATTGCCTTTATGCGTCATAACGTGCGTAAAAATGGTTCGATTTCGATGAAATTTTAGTATATGGTAAGGAACCACCTGGGAAGAAACTCTATTGAAAATGGGAGAAATGAGGTCAAAGGTCAAGACATAGGAGCGGGATCCATTCCATCAAACTTATGCGTCATAACTTGCGTAAAAATGGTTCGATTTCGCGATTTCGATGCAATTTTAGTATGTGGTAGAGAATCAACTGGGGACGAACCCTGTTGAAAATGAGCGAAATGAGGTCAAAAGTCAGGACATAGGTGGGGGTTCCATTCCATTGCCCTTATTCGTTATAACTTAGGTGAAAATCCTTCGATTGAGACAAAACTTTATCATGTTGTTCCGGAAGCATACTTTACCGCTTCTGTTGAATATCATCGTGATGGGGTCAAAGCTCAGGTCATAGGAGCGAGATTTATTTTACAGCCATTATCCTCATAACTTGAATAATAACTTGAGTAATGATTTCTGGTATGATGGAAAGCGTATCATAATCAGTGCATTGCATGATTTTACTAACTTGTTCTTCTAAAAATGGCTTTAAATAAAATTTACAGAAACTAAATATTTCCGAAAAAGAAAAATAATTACTGAATATTTATCATTTCCGTTATTTAACGAGAAGATCTTCGCAGGCTTTCGCGGATCCAGTTTTTTTTACCTTAAATCGATTTTCATTTTGTGAAGATATTCATGTCTTAGGTAGAAAATGTAGTTTTTGCTTTATATAACGAACTCCTTAACCGCAAAGATTTCAATTACATTGAGCTATTTCGAAGGTTTCGTGGAAGCTTCTTGGAAAATAATGAAAAAAGTAAATTAAGAAACTGCACTCGTTGACAAGTATTAATTATATTTATTAATGCTTCTCCTTCTGAATCTTTCTCTTTTTCCTTTTTAATCTCTCAAGTGTCATTTCTTTTAAAAATATTCCCACGGAAATGAAACAAATTACAGGAAACAGGTTTTTCGATTATTTCATTTAATTCCTTCCGAAGAATGTGACAGAATTTCTTTCTCAATACAGATAGCGTAAGACCTTATGTCTGTTTCATTAGGTTTCCCTCAATTTGTTTTTCCCAAAATTTCCTCTCGCTTTCGAAGCATTTTCTCTGTCTCATGTGATCTTATGATTTATTCAAGATATATATTTTTTTGTTTTGTTTCGTCCACATTTTGAATTCAGTGCAATTCCTTTTTTTCTGAATAAGTAACGTTTTGTTTCCCATAACGAAACTTAGAAACCACTTGGTGGCTGTGTGTAAAAATTAGCATAAATCTTTGCTCATTTTGTGTCTCTGCGAAACAATTTTCTGCCAGAACGAACATTTTCAGAAGCGTTAAAAGCCAATAAAATAATAATAATCTCGCGGCCGTTCTGTCCAGAACAAAAGTAAAAAGCTTCTTTATTTCAGCTGGGAATAGCAAAAAAATAGTTTCGTATTCATATATACACAGTGCGTCAAAGAATTTTTAAGACTGGGTATGTAAAATGAAATAAAAATAAGAAATTACAATTTTTTTTGGTTTGTTATTCAAAACAAGTCCCTCCGGCTTCAATACACTTGTTACAGCGATTTTATAATGATTCGAATGCCTGTTCCAGTTCACTTTGCGGAATTGCCTCCAAAGCACGCGTCGAAGCTGTTTGTATGGTCGAAATATCATCAAAATAACACCCTTTTAACGTCATTTTAAGTTTTGGGAACAAAGAAAAGTCGCAGGGTGCTAAATCAGGTGAATACGGTGGATGATTCAACACACAGACGTTATTTTTCGCCAACAATTTACGAACAAGAAGTGAGGTGTGACTGGGTGCATTATCGTGCAACAAACACCAACTGTTTTCATCACGACATTCTGGACGAATGCGACAAATTCTGCCCATCAAACGCCTCAAAACATTTAAATAAAAATCACTAGTAATTGTTTGTCCACTTGGAACAAATTCTTTGTGGATAATACCCTTACTATCGAAGAATGTAATGAGCATTGTTTTGATTTTCGATGGAACTTTTCTTGTTTTTTTGGCTTGTGGTGAGTTTTTTGACTTCCATTCAGCGCTTTGTCGCTTTGTTTTAGGATCATATTGAAAACACCATGTTTCATCACCTGTAACAATCGATTTTAAGAAGTTTAGATCATTTTCAGCGGCTGAAGAGATGTCTCTGCAATGTGCACTTCTCCTTGATTTTTGTTCGTTGGTTAACGTGGTTGGAACAAATTTAGCACAAACTTTTGTTTTGCACAAATCTTCATGCAGGATGGTTCGAATCGTTTTTTTGTTAATGTTTAAAGACTGTAACATCATTCTTAGTGACACACATCGAATTTTTGCCATGAAATCACGCACCTTTTCAATAAACTCAGGTGTCCTAGATGAACTTGGTCTTTCGGTATGCTTATCATCTTCTAGCTTCTCTCTTCCGTCCAAAAAACGTTTATGCCACAGGAAAACATTTGATCTACTTAATCAAAACTCACTGTAAACTGGTTTCATCATTTAGTACGTTTTCGAGGCACTTTTACCACGTTTTGCGTTAAATGTAATAACAGCCCTTTGTTCCATCTTAATAAATCAACATGAAAAAAATTTCACTTCTCTAATGAACGGCCGTTTCGTTTGAGTTACTTTAACAACTGCGCAGTACTTTTGGCAGAAAGCAAGCAGATGGTCACGGTTTTTAACGCATTCGCGATTACACTGGTGGCGCCACCGTAGGCTGAGATCTAGCGCCAGTCTTAAAAATTCTTTGTCGCACTGTGTATGCCAGAACCAAATTCTTGTGATGATGTCAGTTGCCTTTTCGCAGTTAAAAAAATTTGAATGAATCTTTCAGATCCGCACAAAGGAATCTGGAAAAGGAGCACTGTCAGTATATTTAAGATCCGATTTTCAGATATTACTTGAACACAGTCTCTCGTCCAAATACACTTTTCAACAATTTTTACACAAACATTTGTATTCAGCCTTATTTATGAATTTTCATCTGTATTTACATATACGAAGATTAAGTATGATCATGAGAAAAAATTTACTTGCGTGTACTAAGGAGCGTTTATCTATTTATATTAAGCAAATTGGGAAAATGCCAGTGCTACCGTGTGCAAATTGTTCGACTACTACTGAACGACCTAGAGATCTGAAAATTGGTGTGCATATATATGTCTTAAGCTCCTGGTACCTAAAAAAAGTCCGAAAACTAAAAAAAATTAAAACGGCGGCTTTGGAACATTGTCTGCTACAATTTTTTTGGCGAATTGTTCGACCATTTCTAAATGACCTAGAGATCCGAAAATTGACATGCTGATAGGTTTTAAAGTCCGAATACCTAGAAAAGTCCGCAAATAAAAAAATTCAAATGGCGGCTTTGTCTGTTAGAATTTTTTTGCGAATGGTTCAACTACTTCTAAATGACTTTGAGATCTGAAAATTGTCATGCTAATAGGTCTTAAGGTCCGGATACCTAAAAAAAGAAAAAAAAGTCCGAAAACCCAAAAATTCAAAATGGCGGTTTTGGAACATTGTCTCCTGGAAGTTTTCGCGAATTGTTCGACCATTTCTAAATGACATAGAGATTCGAAAATTAATATGCTGATAAATCTTAAGGTAAGGATAGCTAAAAAAAGTCCGAAAACCAAAAAATTCAAATTGGCGGCTTAGAAACACTGTCTGTTACCATTTTTTTTTCGAATTGTTCGACAACTTCTAAATGACTTAGAGATCCGAAATGTGATATGATGATAGGCTAAAGGTCCGAATACGTAAAAAAAGAAGTCCGAAAACAAAACAAAAAATATCAAAAATGGCAGCCTTGGAACATTGTCCGCTTGAATTTTTCGCGAATTTTCCGACCACTTCTAAAGGATCTAGAAATACGAAAATTGGCACGCTAATAGGTATTACGGTCCGGATACGTAGAAAAGTCCTGAAGTCAAAACGGCAGCTTTGGAATATTTTCAGTTGGAATTTTTCTTCTAGTTCTGCACCTAAAAAAATGTCTGAAAACCAATAATTCAAAAGAGTGGCTTAGCTTTACTCTCCGAAATGCTGATAGGTGTTAAGTTCTAGATACCAAAAAAAGTCCGAAAAAAATAGCGGTTTTGGAACATTGTCTGTTTGAATTTTTCTTTCACTTCTACACCTAGAAAAGTCTGGAAACCTAAAAATTTTAATGTAATGCTTTGGAACGTTGTCTGCTTGAAGTTTTCTACCATTTCTACAACTAGAAAAGTCTGTAGACCTAAAAATTCAAAAGTAATGCGTTGGAATATTGTCTTCTTGAATTTTTCTGCAACTACAAAAGTCTGGAGACCTAAAAATTCAAAAAACATGCGTTGGGATATTGTCTTCTTGAATTTTTCTTCAACTACTACACCTAGAAAAGTCTGGAGACCTAAAAATTCAAACGTAATGCTTTGGAACATTGTCTGCTTGAATTTTTCTACCACTTCTACACATAGAAAAGTCTGGAGACCTAAAAATTCAAAAGTAATGCGTTGGAATATTGTGTTCTTGAATTTTTCTACAACTACTACACCTACAAAAGTCTGGAGACCTAAAAATTCAAAAGTAATGCTTTGGAATATTGTCTTCTTGAATTTTTCTGCAACTACTACACCTACAAAAGTCTGGAGACCTAAAAATTCAAAAAACATGCGGTGGGATATTGTCTTCTTGAATTTTTCTACAACTACTACACCTAGAAAAGTCTGGAAACCTAAAAATCCAAAAGTAATGCTTTCTAATATTGCCTGCTTGAAAAATCTACCTCTTCTACACATAGAAAAGTGTGGAGACCGAAAAATTCAAAAGCAATGCTTTGGAATATTGTCTGCTTGGATTTTTCTACCACTCCTACATATAGAAAAGTCTCGAAACCTAAAAATTCAAAAGTAACGGTTTGGAATATTGTCTGCTTGAAGTTTTCTACCACTTTTACAACTAGAAAAGTCTGGAGATCTAAACATTTAAAAGTAATGCATTGGAATATTGTCTTCTTGAATTGTTCTACAACTACTATACATAGAAAAGTCTGGAGACCTAAAAATTCAAAAGTAATGCTTTCGAATATTGTCTCCTTGAAGTTTTCTACCACTTCTACAACTATTGGGTTGTCGGAAAAGTCATGACGTATTTTGGCACCCGATGACGGTTGGGCGGTTTTGGAAGTACTAGAGGCATGCACAGCTCTGTTATCGCTATTGCATTCGACAGGTGTCAGTTTTAGCTGCAGTCTAATAGGAATAGTGAGCGATTTGGTTGATTTGCGGAGATTTGACATCAAGTTGAAGATGGAAGACCAAACTGTGCGTTTTCGCCATATTTTATTGTTTTACTTGCGTAAAAGGAAGAACGCGCGTCAAGCTTGTGAAAAGTTGCGTACAGTGTACGGAGATAATGCTCTACAAGAACGTCAGTGCCAGTGGTGATTCGCAAAATTCCGTGCTGGTGATTTTGACCTCAACGATGCTCCTCAGTCCGGGAGGCCCACCGAGGTTGATGACGATCAAATCAAGGCATTGATCGAGTCAAACCCACGTTGCGCGACACGAGAGATTGCAGACACATTGCACATCCATCATTCAAGCGTTCACGACCACCTGAAGAAGCTGGGATACGTAAGCAAGCTCGATGTGTGGGTTCCTCATGAACTCAAAGAAGCTCAATTCACTGCGCGTATAAACATCTGCGATATGCTCATTAAACGCGAGGAAAACGATCCTGTTTTGAAGCGACTGTTAACTGGTGACAAAAAGTGGATTGTGTACAACAATGTGCTGCGCAAATGGTCTTGGTCCCGACGTGCTGCTTCGCCTCAAACGACATCCAAAGCAGACATTCATTAGTGGAAGGTTCTAGTCTCAGTGTGGTGGGATTTTAAAGGTGTCGTGCTTTTCGAGTTCCTAACACGGAACCAAACAATCAATTCCAATGTGTACTGTCGGCAATTGGACAGTTTGAACGAATCCCACGGATTTTTCCGAAAATAACGTTCCAGCCGCCCTATAGAATTTTTAATTCATGAATATTTTTAAAACCAGTAAGTTTCTCAATGACATTAATCTTACGGGAAAGTTCGAATTTCTTATTTCCATTGCGACGTGTGAAAAAATATTAGGTATTGCAGTAAACAACTTCTCCGGAGAGGGAATTCTCACAATGATTGTGGAATAATTTAACATGCGCATCTGTTGAGAAACTTTTAAATCTTAGTTCATCTTAGAGACTATCTGTGTCTAAAGTCTTCGTTTGTTCAATCATTATGATTCATTAAAGAGAGAAAATGGCATTCAGATCGCTGAAAAATACTAGCTTTATTTATTGTTGGCAATCTGCACATTTTTTTCTCTTTCTTCGTAATCTCTGAAGCATTATTTCACTTAAGAACAAAATCTTCACAAAATGAAACAAATTATAGGAATAATGTTTTCCGGTCTTGTTCCCGTAATTCCTCCTGAGGATTCTAAGTACATGTTCATGGCAAACGACGGAATATTGCCTTATGCTTATTTCCTTTTTTACGCGATATAATTTTCCTTATTTTTTATTAACTTCACAGTTAGCTCTTCCTGGGAAAATTTCCATTTCTGGATAAGATCCGATGATTTATTCGATGATTGTTTTTTTCCTTAAAGTAAAAATTGTATGTAATCTGTTTGTTAAATAAATAACTTCTTGTTTCGACAAATCAGCAAAAAAAAAAAAAAAATAAAAAAATAAATAAAAGAGAAAGCCAGCTTTGAAAGTATATCCAAACATTACCATAAATCCTCCCACTTGTTCATTTTGTGGAACCAAACCATTTCTTTCATTTGCGTTATAGCTCGGTAAACCAATCATTGTGGCTTCTAGAAGAAGATTAAGAGACTAACTATTTCAAAACAAAATAATTTCATGTGCACGTATTTCCCACTGTGGTTTGCTTTCCCAGGAAAAACCGATACGACTTTCCTTTGAAATGACAGCATTTAAAACCCTTAAAGCCACTATTCTACATTGCTTCCGACGAAATTAATCTTCTGAGTTTATTTTGAAATATTTTTAATTCTTTAATTTTAATCTGCATAGAATGAATAAATTCGTTTCCAAGTGTTCGTTGTCTCTCAACATACACTCAAGTGCCAAAAGTCATGGGATTGCAGTATGCAAAATATTAACAGGCGCTGCCGTCCGTCATATAAGGGCTTCGACGCACACCACGATTTTTATCAGATATAAGGTGTAATCGATTTTATCAGATATAAGGTGTAATCGATTTTTATCAGATATAAGGTGTAATCTTGTGAGTCAGGTTGAAGAACATCCAGTAGAATTATGGCAAGCCGACGTGAAATTAGTAGGAGCCAGACGGATGGGTTATTCAATTTCCGAAGTTGTGCGAACATTTAACATTCCTCGATCCAAGAATGCACTAAGAATAACTCATGGAAGGAATTACCACCAACTGTGGTCAGCGCAGTGGCCAACCATGGGTGCTGAACGACTATAACCTGTGGCATCTGACCAGGATTGTCCATACTAACTGACAAGCGACACATGCAGGCTAAAATAAGTAATTTAGCGCCCATGAGGTATGGAAGTAGAAGACACACCAGCAGGGTTGGATTGGCAAATCGCGCACGCGCGATTGACTACTTCTGGTACGTTATCAGTATGTCCGTCTGTAGACACGATATCTCTGCAACTACACTGGTGTGCAAAAATTAAGGACAAAGAGGAGAAATTAGCATAACAGCGGACCGAGCATGCAGAACGGACCGAAAGACCACTCAGGAGATAGACTAGGGTCCAGTACGGTAGGGCATGCGCATATATGCAGCATGACGTAGAAGGGTAGTGTCGAAAGGGTAAAAAGCACACGGGCGGTGTACGCTCAGCAATTCGGTGGAAGCTATTGCACGGTGTACATCGGTTTGAACGACGTCGAGTTGCAGCCACCGTGTGATATGGCCAACAGGCAATCCAGTAGACGACATCTGGATGACTTTACCCTAGGTCGCGTCATTGGGAAGTTGGAAGAAGGTCGAAGTGTGACTAGTGTGGCCGAGGAGTTCGGGATCGCTCACAGCGTCGTTTCACGAGCTTGGAGAGCATTTCAAACGACAGGAACAGTTGTCCGAGAGTTTAGCAGTGGCCGTCCGCTAGCAACCACATCGGCAGATGACCGGTATATTGTCCAACAGGCGAGAAGAGACAGACGGCAAACAGCAGGAGAAATCACAAGGCACATGCAACAGACAACTGGACGTCCGTTATCGCGTTTTGCCGTGGCCACGAGGCTGCACAAAGGTAGTCTATTTACACGACGACCTGTACGGTGTGTTCCATTAACGCCTGCTCATCGCAAGCCGCGGTTTCTGTGGTGCCAGGAACACAAGAACTGGACATATCAGCAATGGGGCTGAGTTCTCTTTACAAATGAGAGCCGATTTAGTCTGACGAGCGATTCTGGACGTATACACATCTGGAGAGAGCAGAGGAACACGCAATCACACCCCCAACATTATATAAAGGAACCACTTTGGAGGTGGTGGAGTTCTCGTTTGGGGCGGTGTCATGCTTGGCAGCCGTACTGACCTCCACGTCTTCCAAGGAGGTTCAGTCACTGGTGTCCGCTATTGTACCGAGGTTCTCCTGCCTCACGTGCGTCTGTTTAGAAGTGCTGTGGGTCCTCAGTTCCTCTTCATGGACGACAACGCTACACCTCATCGTACAGTGGCTGTCGCAGAGCTGTTGGAGAGTGAAGATATTCAACGCATGGATTGGCCCGCAAAGTCCCCGTACCTAAATCCAATCGAACACGTGTGAGATCTTCTCGGGAGACGCTTGGCAGCACGTCACCAGCCACCAGCAAGGATTTCGCAGCTGCGATTGGCGCTACAAGAGCAATGGGCGCCGATGCTTCAACAGCTCCTTGACAACCTCGTCCTCAGCATGGACAGACGTTGTAAATCCTGCAACGCAGTCAGGGGTGATCATATTCCCTACTAAAGACTGGATTTTTCTTGGAAGCTGCCTGTCACATTGGCGTTTCTTTCTTCTGTCCAGTTGTGCTCGAAGCTATCTTTTCAATAAAGTGCCTTTGTATCCTTTGGATTCCTTGTTTGGACGTTTTTGTTAACTTGTCCCATATTGTTACATCTTGGGGATCTTTTTGAGTCGATGTGGAGTACTTCTGCACGACGTTACATTCGAAAAACCGTCTCGTCCTTAATTTTTGAAACGCCACTGTATTAGTCCGATCCGAATTTTTTTTTCTTTTTTTTTTTTTTTTTTTTTTTTTTTTTTTTTTGCTTTGGGAAGCTTGAGATATACGAATGATGATCTTTTATTTCGTTTTTTCCTACGATGTACAATTTTGCCGCTAGAGGGCGTAAATGCAGATGATGTCGAATTCAAGTATACATTTTATTCCACATACTTGCTTCTAAACATCCGATTGAAAAAATTATTTTATCTTTCAATTCCATTTATGTCGAAGAGTATTTTAGAAATCATTATTTTTCCAAATTATGCATAGATTTTACGTTAGGGGACGTAAAAGTAAATTACGTTTTCCCTGATATCTCTTCTTCTAAAACTCCGATTTGAAAAATGTTTTCTTTAGCGGATACAGCTTCTGATGGAAAATCTGTTGCATATAATTTAAAATTTGTGGCAAAGAATACTTTAGCCACCAGTGGGCGTAAACGTTAACTTTTGCTTCTGATGTATTTGCTATAAAATCTGAGCTTCTAAAATCTCGATTGAAAAAAATTATTTCTTGGACAGATGCCACTCACGTCGATAAACCTTTTCGGAATATTTTCTTTTTAAAATATTTCGTGGTTTCTCCTCCAGGGGGCGTAAATGTATATCATATTTTTGTCAATATCTCTGCTTCTTATGGTCCGATTTCGAAAATTATTTCTTTACTAGATAGAGTTTCCGGTGTGACATGTTTCTCAAATAATTTCAAAATTTTCAAGTAATTCATAGACTTTCCGCTAGAGGGAGTAAAGGTAAATTGTGTTTCCCCCGATATCTCTGCTTCTAAATCTCTGATTTGAAAAACTCTTTCTGCATCGGATCCAGCTCCTGGTGGGAAATCCTTTTCACATAATTTCTAACTTTTGTAAAAAATGGTTTGGCCACCAGGGGGCGTAAGTCTTAATTTCCGCATCTGTTGTATTTGCAGCAAAATATAAGCTTCTAAAATCTCGACTGAAAAAAAAAAAAAAGGTCCTTTGTGGACCGATACTACTCATGTCAACAAACCTTTTAGGAACATTTTGTGCTTAAAATAATGCATGGTTTTTACGCCAGGGGGCGTAGATGTATATCTTATTTTTGCCAATATCTCTACTTCTAATGACCCAATTTCAAACATTCCTCCTTTATTAGATATAATTTCTGGTGCGACACGGTTTTTATATAATTTCAAAATTTTTTTGAGTTGTACATAGACTTTCCGCTAGAGGGCGTTCAGTTAAATTGCGTTTCCCCGATATCTCTGCTTTTAAAACTCCGATTTGAAAAATTCTGCCTGTATCGCATACAACACCTGATGGAAAATAATTTTCATATAATTTATAATGTTTGGTAAAGAATCGTTTGGCCACCAGGGGACATAAGTGTTAATTTCTGTTTCTGATTTTTTTTCTTGGACCAATACCGCTCATATCGAAAAACCTTTTGATAATACTTTTTTCCTAAAATAATGCATGGTTTTCCCACCAGGGGCGTAAAGTCACATCTTATTTTTGTCGATATCTCTGTTTCTAAGAGTCCGATTTGAAATATTCTTTCTGTGTTGGAGAGCGCTTTCGGTGCAAAATGTTTCTCATAAAAATTTAAATTTTTCTTAAAGCACAAGTCTGCAACCAGAGGGCGTGAGCTCATGATTCCGTTTACAGCAATATCTGATGGATTAAAAACCCGATTGAAAAACTTCTTTCTTCCGTCAAATACTATTGTTTTCCATACCGGTTCCATTGACTTTTAATAGCTTTGATAAATTGTATTTGCGTCAAAACGGATCGAACGGACGTGCTAATTACACCCGAAATTTCGGTGTTATTTTTAAATCGCATTATTCAAATTTGGTAAGCAATACGTTTTCTCATAACTTTTTGTTTGTGTGTGGTTTCAGGCCGCTGGTGAAAGTTTTTCAGGCTGACATCTCTTGAAATTATGTTATGCCAACATTTTTGCAACTACCACATATTACTGTGAATCGGAGATATTCTTTCACCCCCACATTCCATCGCTGGGTTGCTGATGCTCAATATGGAGCTTCATCTCTGACTCTTTCATTCCCATACACTCCGTAACGTCTGTAGTGGAACGCTGCTATGACTGACTGCCAACCATTCTCACATTCCTCTTTTTGTATAAATCAGCGTTACTATCTGAAGGAGCGATGTCTGCTGCCGACGTCTGACAGGCAAAACTGTATGTAAAGACCTGGCGCGCGCGATTTCGTCATTCATACGTAGGTTAAAGCACAAAGTGCCGCGTACAGTAGATTCAATTTTCAATCCGCAGACTCAGAGGTGTCAGGCGTGGGCATATTATGGGTCAGGCGTCCTAAATTTGAATATGTTTACTTTTATCGCAAACTTCAGATACTTACTTTTGTCCAAATATGCGCAGACAGGAGCGGCGGCGGCAATGTTAACATAATTGATAACAAAAAAAAAAAAAAACTTATGTATATACACTTTCTACCAACAAGTAATTGGACACCTGTGATAGCAAAGGAAAACGAAGATTATTCACCTTCAATAGTTGGTGGAGCCTCCACGAGCGGCGATTACAGCTGCGACCCTCCAGGGCATAACTCTCATCCAGGCGTTGTACGACGGCTAGAGGTATTTCCTTCCACTCGGCTTGGAGTTGATAGGTCAGTTCTTTCCCCGATTTCGGACGGTGGGGACACCCCTTAAGTCGACTCGTACCAGAGGTGCTCGATAGGGTTAAGGTCCGGGCTCTGCGCAGGCCAGTCCATTCGATTAACCCCACTGTCACCATACCAAGCCATGGTGGACCTCGCAACATGACAGGTGGCATTGTCACCTGTCATGTTGTCGTCTTTCTCCCCCTTTCAACTTCCGTGTCACTTTCCTATCGGGAGCTCTAGCCGAAATCTCCTAGTTTCCTATTTCTAAGGGTTGTTTAAGACCTGGGGTCAGACACTCCCTTCCTAAAATCCTCAACATATGATCATGATCACCGCGATCATATCGCACTGTGAAGTTGAGTGAAAATGTCATGTCGGGAGAGAACTGACTTTGAGAAAGGAAAGATTGTTGGGTGTTATATTAGCGCGTTGTCCATAAGAGAAACCAAGAAGCGTTTAATCATACCCGAGTAAAGTGTTTTGGTTGTACTGAATAAGTGGAAGACACATTTCGCGCCTGAAGCAGCAAAACGTACCCGCAGACCAAAGAAAATTAGTGATAGAAGACGTCGAAGACTCAGAAGAGTCGTTACAGCTAATCGACGGAGTACTGCACAAGACCTCAGTGTACAGGTGAGTAAAAATGCTGGAACCTCGGTATGTACACGTACCATTCGCAGAGAACTTCATTCCATGGGTTACCGTGGTCGTGCGGCTGCTCATAAGCCTTTCATCTCCACTCCGAATGCTACTCGTCGTTTAGCATGGTGTAAAGAACATTTATCCTGGACCGTAGATCAATGGAAACGGGTCCTATGGACTGATGAATCCAGATACACGATCCATCAGTCTGATGGCCGCGTGTTGGTATGGCGGCAGCCGGGGGAACGCTATTTACCACAGTGTACTGTTCCTACGGTCAAGTTTGGAGCTGGCAGTGTACTCGTGTGTGGGTCTTTTTCGTGGTATGGTCCCAGTCCATTAGTTATCGTGGAAAAACCTGTTAAACAGCATGTCTACCTCGATATTCTGAACAATTATGCCATACCAACTCTGTGTCAATACTATGGAACCGAGCCTTGTTGGTACCAGCAGGTTAATGTACCGAGCCATAAAGCAAGGTTTCAAAATCGCTTTATTCTAATTTATCATAAGAAAACATAAGAGGGAGACGTACAGTATTGGGCATCTCACTGGGAAATAATACAAAACTGTTAAAAACATGATGGTATATACACTGCAATGACAATGGGGATGAATAACAAATGCTGCAAGCAAAGCTTATTGAATAAAAAATTGCAGAAGTGACAAAGAGAAACACATCGTGTCACATGACATTGGCTGGGCATGATTTACAGGATAACACAGGCGAAACAATAGTACACAATTAGAAAAAGAACAGCACAAACATCGCCGTGAAGGTAAAACATTACAAACATGAGATAAAAACACAGCGTGCACAATTGTGCAAGTTATTTAACGAGGGCAACAAAGCAACATAATACAGGCGGGGTGAAAGTAAGTAATGTACACGAGTAAGCATGAAAAAAACACTGAGATGGCATTAGCATTCACAATTCAACGGTAGTGTGGATTGCACGAGTCGTAGAGTGGAGGAGGGCCACCAGGGTGCCACGGAACTCAGCAAAGGAGGTGTAGAATGTCCTAGGGTTCTGATAGGTGTAGCAGTCCAGAATCAATCGCAAACCATGGAGCGGCCGGCGCCCAGGTAGCATAGAAGGTGGCTTCTCGACGACTGGAAGAAGCCGACTGGTACTCCAGGCGGAGTCGAGAAAGCAATCGATCTTGAAAATGGCACAAAAGTGCTGCGCTGGCCTGGTGTAAAGAGACCGGCGAGGAAATGCTGCGGAGTTGTTGAAGGTATACGTAAATAACGTGTTTAACCAGCACGAAAAGATAGGCACATACTGAAGGAAGAGTTGTAGGTGGATGAGCCCGCAGAAGAAGATGTCTGTAGGCAGTGAACGGAAGATCTTGAGAACAAGAGCGACTGGCAATCCGGAAAGCCTGGTGGAGGAGAGGCATCAGGATGGGACAGTAAAGGTAGACGTGAGAAACGTCTGCCTCCTGTGCGCAGAAGGAGCAGAGAGGGGAGGAGAGAAGAGACATGCGAAAGAGAAAATACGGAACAGGGAGGCGATTATGCAAAAAGAGCCAGTGGGTATTAATTTCAAGAGGGGCAGATAAGGGTGAGCGGGCAGCTGCCCAGACAAGAGGAAGAGAAGCAGGGGGAACCTCCAGAATAGAAAGCGGTGAAGGGGTGGCAAGGTGCACTAGAAAACGATAAAGAGATTTAGAGGAGAGAGAGGAGAGAGGTAGAACCGAGTTTGTGAGTCGGAGGAAAAACGGCAGCGGAAGAGGGGCAGAAAAGACAGAGACGAGACCGGTTGGGGAGACAAGATCAGGGAAAAGCGAAAGAAGCGCAGTTAGCAGAGAGTCATAGACCAAATGGGCGGATGGGGACGAGAGAATAGCAGGGGGGAGGCCAGAGAGAGGGCGCCAGGATAGATCCGAGTTAGTGAGGTCTTGTACAGTTACTACACCTGCTCGGAGCCAAGAGGGGAATGAAAAACAGGGGAGATGGGGGGATGAACAAGGGAGTTGAAGAAGAGGGGTTCAGAAAGAAGCTCTAGAGTTGAAGAGGGAGGGGAGCGAATGAGGGGGAGAGAGCGAAGGTGAATGAGGGCTTCAGAATATGCAGGTGGGAGTTTGGAGGGGGGAAAGGACAGCAATCCATGAGAACTAAAGAAAGAAAGGAAAAATGTGGGTTACGCAAGGAGGCAAGAACGTCACGTACCTGAACTGCGGAAGCCACTGGAGCCGTGAAAAGGTGAATGAAGTTGATCACTCGGCTTGCTTTGTAGCACAGCGGGACATCAGGTAGGCCAGCACCACCATAGGAGGGAGGAGCACAGAGCTTGTGGACGTTAATCCAGTGATGACCCGCCCACATTACTCGAGTAAGGCAGCGTGTAACCTCCTGGAGACAGAAAAGCGGGGTCGTAGATGCAATCCAAGAATGCTTGTAGATGGACAGAAGGTATGTCCTGGTGAGATTTGCACGCTGGTAGTAGGACGTACAGAACTGCGCACGACACCAGAATGCAGCTGTGCGGAGGAGGCGAGGATGGAGTTCCGAGCGAGTTGCACTGGATGTAGCTTGTGGTGCGCCTAAGTGCACACCCAGGAAGCGTTGGGTAGTGGATGACCATGTGGACCCCCATGGAGCATCCAAGCGATTGGACCACGACCCGCACCACAATCCAGTGCTCTTAGACGTATTCAGTTCAGCTGCAGAACATGAAGCATATGCGGAGAACAAACGACGAAGCAGTTGGAACTGTGAGTCGCTACGAATGCAGACGGTGATGTCATCTGCATAAGCAGAGTAAATGACTGAGTGATGCCGTGAGCTGGCAACTGGTGGTGGAAGTTGTGCTAGAAGAGATGTTTGCAGAGAGCGTAGAAAAGGCTCGACGGCAATCGCAAACAGTTGACCAGAAAGCGGGCAGCCCTGACGAACTCCCCGCTTGAAGGGAACATGTGCTGTGAGAAAAGATGCCGTCTTGACACAGTTAGCGGCAGCATTATGTGCTGAATGGAAGCGCATACCTATCGCTGTGTTCCAAACCCTTGTCGAAAGCATGTCTCGAAGGGTCAGTGCATGCATTAAGGCCAAAAGTGGACCGACACCGTACTAGAGTATGTCAATAAATGCTAAGTTGTGTTTCGCTCCTAGGTGTCCGGTGACGTTTGTCAATATAGTGTATATTACAACATGCGTTATATATGCATGTAGTAATTTCTGATTTCACAATTTATATTACTTTACAAAGGTACCACTTCTAATTTGATTTCCTCATTTTTCTTTGTTCCTGATGTTCATCTTCACAATCACTTCACGTTCAACATTAGAGGCTGGTGGCTCAACCGAGCTGTGCCGGCTCAAGTACAGATTTCGAAAGTTTTTTTAATCCCTTTCTTTCGATTACAGGAATATACACTGCTGGCCCCCAAATTGCAACACCAAGAAGGACACGGGGTAGCACAGCCAGATTTACTGGACACGTAACAACATATACAAAGATGAAACGATTGAGCTTACAGGCCCGTGCGACTTGCGGAACACGCAGACATCAATAGTTCGTGTGGCCCCCATGGCTGGCAATAACGGCCGCTACACGCCGCGGCATCGAACGAAAGAGGCTTTGGATGTGGGCTTGGGGTATGTCGGTCCAGGCTGTTTCCACACGTTGCCACAGTTCATCACGGGTGGTGTTTGCCGGGCCACTCGGTTGCCGATCAGCGACCTGACGTGTTCGATGGGCGACATATCGGGAAAACAGGAAGCAGTGACACCTGGTGGGCCGTGAAGAATTGTTGCACTATGCGTGCCACGTGCGGGCGCGCATTGTCCTATTGAAACGTGGCTGCTGGCAGGTCCTGCAGGTAAGGGAGGACTAGAGGCTCCAAAACGTCGGAGATGTAGCTGTGGCTGTTGATTGTACCGGCGATGCGTACCAGAAGAAAGCCGGTGTCATATCCAATTGCACCCCAAACTATAACGCCAGGCAACGGACCGGTATGGCGATGCTAATGCAGTCATCATACAGTCTCTCGCCGTGGTGCCGCCACACGCGGATCCGACCATCGTGGTGTTGCAGGCAGAAGCGGGCTTCTCGGAGAAGATAATGTCGTGTCATTCCGTAATCCAGGTGTGGCGTTCAACGTCCCATTGCCGCCGCACTTGCCGGTGGTGTAAAGTCAATGGTAATCGGAACAATAGGCGCCGTGCGACAAGTCCCCGCTCTTGCAAGCGACGTCGAACGGTACGTGCTGACACAGGTTGTAGCGCAACACACTTTAATTCCTGCGCTAGCGTTCGTGATGTGGCGATGCGAGCCGTCAATGCCCGCAGCACAACATGCCGGTCCTTTCGTTCGGTGGTGTGCCGCGGCTGTGGCAATTGCTCACGTCGGTCCGTCCGTCCCTCCTGCACACACCGAATCCCTACTCGCCTCACTGTGGCTGGATGTCGTCTCACACGGGTGCCGATGTCTCGGTACGATAAACCGCTGTCGCGATAAGCCACTATTCTTCCTCTGTTGAACTCCGAAACGTGCTGGAATGACTGCCGTATTTTGCAACGAGGCATCAGGAATCTTCCCAAGCACAGGTCCGGCAGCACAACACACTTCCACTACTTACATCCCGCCTTCTGTGTACCCTTCTTATAGTGCTTCTTGGTGGCGTGCCGGGAGCACGTGATTTGCATATGCCCTGCAATGCTAATCCTTTGCATGTCCTCTCGCGGGCGACGCATGCTGCTAAATTTCAGGCCAATCGGATGCTTCCTGCTTGGTGTTGCATTCTGGGTGGCCAGCAGTGTATTTGAATTAAATATTTTCTAGCAATATATTGTATTCATTATTTCAGAAATGCTCGGAAAACGTTGGCCCCGAATTCGAATCATATATCTTTGTTAAACAAGGTCAACGTCGTCCCTGTGGAACAGTGATGTAAGCGATGGATTCTTTTCAGTCTTCCGAGATTAGTCTGGTTTCGAATACCAATGAAGCATGGATGTTGTGTTTTTTATTTACGCCGCTAGTTCTCTTCTTTCACTTGAACCAGTGATCCTAAATAAGGACCGAATACTGCTTACAGTCTACTGAGCTGCTCACGGTGGTCATTAAACCCTCAACCAAAAGAACAAAAAAAAAAAAAAAAGACTCTGTTACTTAAAATACGCCACCCTAGTGACGCAGTGGTGTAAGCGATGGCTTCCGATAATTCGACTGAGATGGGTCTGGGTATGGATGTTGTGTTTGTCTTTTCCCACTGTATATCTCTGTGTTACACTGGCGGAAAGTGAAACAAGAACCCCAAGAAGGAGACGTCTGATACCAACGAAATTTATACAGCATAATAACGGAATACAGAGGATAACGTGATCAAAACATTATGGCAAAATACAGCTGTATTTGCTGGTAAACTGAAAAATAACATTTCTATGTAACATGGTTAGTACGAGGTTGAACCGCCATGAACTGCGTCACACTGTGCAATTCTGGCATGGAGTCTGTCGTACAGATGTTGGATGTAAGTTTGGGGTATTGAGTTCCAAGCTTCCTCAACCTGGACGCGTAAATAGGGTATGGACGTGGCTGGCCGTGGAGACCGGATAAGTCAAATCCGGTGAACATGCATGCCATGGAAGTTGTCTCACACCCTGAAGTGCATGTTGCGTTGCACGTGCCGTTTGTGGGCGTATGTTATCTTGCTGGAAAACACCACGATGGACCGACCTTACAAATGGCACAACAACGGGCTGAATGATGTTGTTGATGAAGGTGGTGCTGTTTAACGTACCCGGTACAAACACTAGTTCTGTACGGGAGTGATAGATGATCGCTCCCCACACCAGGAGACCACGTGTACGCCCTGTGTGTCGCTCGCGGATGCAAGAAGGGTGGAGACGCTCCCCTGTGCGTCTGCGAACACGCATACGGCCATCGGAGGCTTCCAAACAGAATCTGCTTTCATCGCTGAACACGACAGATCGCCATTGCGTTCTCCAGTGCAGACGTTGGCGACACCACTGCAGCCGTTCCTGACGGTGGGTTGGAGTCAGATGTACACATGCCAGAGGCACACGTGCACGTAGTCCTGCATCCAGTAGACGGTTGCGGATTGTTCGCACAGTCACCTCAGGTGCAACGGCAGCTCTGATTTACGTCGCAGCGGATGTTCTGCTTGACAACGCCGCTCTTCTTATGCGTCGATCAGTCCGCTCATCGGTCCGTCTATGACTTCCGGTTCCACGTCTTCTCGTGTGGGAATGTTCCTCGGACCATCTACGCGACCATCGTACCACCACCGGTACTTCCCGTCCAATTCGCTCCGCAATACGACGATACGACCACCCGGCCTCGCGGAGTCCGACTAGACGACCACGCTCAAAGTCCGATAACTGCTGAAATCGTACACGTCTTCCATGTCCAGGCAGACCAACAAAGCCATCGGACGCGAAAAACGTCTTCCGGCCAGTGGTGAAAGTCGGAAATCACCCTCTCACTCAATCTGATCTTGACAAAGAGGGCGACCACATCAGGCCTATTCGAATAGAACCTAACGTGGTCAGACAGAGCAGTATCATGTAACACAGTACAAGCAGTAGCAAGGTTCACCTTTAAACCATAGGCACGCTGACCGGAAACAGGTAGCGGGCGCTTAAAAACAATAATTTTAAAATTACACATATTAACAGAAATCCATCTAGACAAAAGTTACCAATATTTTCGAACAAAATTACATTCTACAAATCGGTGGTATAAAGACTCCCGCTGTCCGCAGTGGGGACAGTCCGGGGAGTCGATGACTCCCCAACGAACAAGGGAATCACGGGTGAAAATCACCCTATGGGCCAAGCGCTACTGCAGGTCACGCACACGACCTTCCACACCCGCAAACGCAACATTGGCCCATGCGACCCTCCAGTTCATCCCCAAGGCGGGAAACCTGCGCTGAATGTGAGAAGCAAAGGATGGCAAGAATACATTATAAAGGGCATCGGGTTCATGCCAAGAGGAGCACCTTATGTTCTGGCTAGTTAACAATCTAGCCTCATAAATGGTAGTGCCATGTGGTCCACCGTGCCTCGGAGCTCTAGGCCCAAGGTAGTTACAAGCGAAAGAAAATAACCTAAGATTATAGGAAATGAAATAACACGCGAAGTTAAAGCTAGGATGAGAATCGCTTTTCAGGATGTAGGCCACATTAGACACCATCAACGCGCGACACCACGCGAGAATGTGCCGAACACCAAGTCCCCCCCCCTCTCCCCCGATGGACTGGTTGAACCAGGCAATCCCGAGAAAGGACAGCTCTAGTTCCCCAGACAAATCGAAAAACTAGAGAATTTAGAGCCAAAAGGACCCTGTACGTCGGGGGTTGTAGGGTCCCTCAAAAAGCAATTTTGGAAACCAAGAGACTGTTAGCCAATTTAGCCCTATTAAAAAAATAAATTTGGCAGCCCTCCCACCAAGCACATTCCGACGTGAGCTTCTGTTGAACAGAGCGCCACGTCTTGCGGTGAACCCCCTTTTTATCAAAGTAAACACCGAGGATTTTTATGGGATCATCGGTTGAGCCTACAAACTGCAAAACGTCAGGTGACCAATCCCCAAAACACAAGGCTTTAGTTTTATCCACATTCAATGCAGCGCCTGCACTGTCCGCATAAACATCATAAACATGAAACAAATTTCTCAAGGAAATCTCATCCCGAAGGAAGAGAACAACGTCATCTGCATACGCAAGGTATTTGAGCTCAGCTGTTGTAAAGCTCGAACCGTAAACTGGGATGCCAGAGATATTCGGTGCAGATTGAATCTTCTTAAGGAGAGTTTCAATGCTCAGTACGAACAGTGCAGCAGACAACGGGCAGCCTTGGCGGACCCCTCTCCGGATGGGAAAGCAGTCCGTAGGCTGACCGTTGACTCGGATAAAACTAAAGATATCAGTATACAAGACCTTCACCATGTGTATAAAATCTTGGCTAAAGTTACAAGCCTCCAGCAGGGTCACAAGGTACTTGTGAGAGACCCTGTCAAAGGCTTTGCTCTGATCCAAAGAAAGGATACAGCACTTCAACCTCTTGCGGTCGAGGTGGTGAATACCGTCCCGCACGAGGACTAAATTTTGAAAAATTCTCCTCCCCGGGATTCCAGAAACCTGGCACACGCCTACTAGGCCAGAAATAACCCTAATCAGTCGGTTAGCAAGGACTTTAGCCAAAATCTTATAATCGTAATTGAGAAGAGTGATAAGTCTCCACTCTCCCAAATGACGACCAGGACCATCACGCCGCTTGTTAACCAAAACGATCTGACCAAGCCGCATCGTCGTGGTTAACTGCCCAGTTGACAGATCATGATTAAAAACATCACATAGAGGTTCATCAAGCAAATCAACAAAACGTTTATAAAACTCGACACGAATGCCATCAGTACCCGGACTGCGACCGTTACGCAAGCCGGCAATGGCTTGCCTCACTTCAGAAATACGGACAGGGCCCGATGTAAGCACAGAAGCCGCGGCGTCGAGTTGGGTCATGTCAGCGACCCAAGAGTCGACAGACGACTGCTGCACTTCATCGGATGCAAACAGGTCTCTGAAATGCGAGAAAACCAAATTGTGAATTTCGGGTTGAGAGGTCACGAAGCGTGACTCATGCTGTAAGCCAGGAATTACCTGGGAAATAATTTTGTTTCTGCGAGATTTCGCAAAAAAACGTGCAAGTGAAATCTCGTTTTCTAAATTTTGTGAAATAGAGTCCTGTGTGCATCTTTGGCCGGTTTTACAATATAAATCTGTCAACTGAGCTTGAAGTTCAGCAATCATACCAGCATTCTGCGCTCCCATTTGCTGCTCAGCTTTGCATGCACGCAACATACAGACAAGGCGAGTTCGCTCTAAAAGCCGCTGACGAGCCGAAAGTTTCCCCTGAAATTGTAAATAAGACTTCACTTTAAGTTTAACCCCCTCCCACCACTCACCAGTGTGATGAGTCTCAGACTGAATTTCACCCCGAAGCAACCTCTCAAGGCCCTGAAGGATGTCGTCATCTTCGAGAAGATTCAGATTCATCCTCCACGGGCCCTGAGTTCGTGTCCGGGCCCCTGTAAGAACGATCTCACCAGAAACGGCACGATGGTCACTCACACGGAGAAACACAGAATTAACATCACAATAAACAAAAGACACAAGGTCACAATCCCCAGGGCCCCCCACAATAATCCTATCCAGGCGGGCCCGAACTGAGCCATCCGTCAAAGTCCAGTCGAAGACCCCAGGGTGAGTAGAACGCCAGGCGTCCACCAGCCCCGCCCCCGACATGAACCCGGAGAAGACAGCCCGGGACGAGTCCGTCTGCCAGGTACCCCCCTGTTTATCAAGAGGCTCCGTTACAAGATTATAGTCACCCCCCAAAATGAGGAGATCTTCACCCCCCAAAAAATAAAGAAAGACTCCTGAGGAATCTACCCCGTTGAGCGGGTTCCAATGGCGCATAAGCTGAAATAACCCGAATTTTAAACTCAGCGAGGGCGAAGCTGACAGCAGCTACTCGACCCTCGTCATCATATTGAAATTTCAGTTGTCGACCCTTGAAGTTAGGGTTGACAATAATTCCGACGCCCCTATGACTAGTTGGAGAAAGACTAAACCAACACGGGGCATTAGTGTAATGACGAAAATCCGAAACATTCCTAAAATTGTTAAAAAATGTTTCCTGGGCACACAGGATATCAATATCCTGGGTCATAATCCAGCCGATGAGCCAACGCTTTACTGACCGGGACCGAAGTCCCTGAATATTTAATGTTGAAACTTTGAGGTTGAAGGTTAAGCAGATAAGTGAAATACAAAAATACACAAAACAAAGGTCAGTAAGGAGGGTAGATTCAAATTAGCCCACCCGTTTTAGAAGCGTGGACCGGCACTTAGAACTGACGATGCCAATCTCCAGAGGTGGAACGGTTGTGATTCCGGCAACGGTTCCGTCGGCGGCTACTTGGGGAAGTTCCCCTTCCTCCAGTTGGACGGGAGATCTTTCCCGACGGCCAGGATGAACACTTGTCGAACGGCTGCCGCGAGTCCTGCCCTCCGAAGATGTATAGGACTGTCGTTGTTGACGGTAGGAATTTTCAGCAGGACGAGTCTCTCTGGAAGGAGTAACAATGTGGATGGTAACAGGAATACGTCCCGGCGGCCTGCTGGAATGGATGACGGGTACAACTTTGCCCCCGGAGGTGTAAGGGAGGGAGACAGTTCCGACAGGAGTGGTGAAAGCAACATCATCATTGGAATCTATGTAAATGTTGTCATCATCCGAAATAACCTCTGTAAATGCAACAGTGGTAACAAGTCCGACTTGGGCGTCAGGAGAATCAGGTGAATGAGGCTCAAGGACCTCGGTACATACGTCGGCGTCTATGGGAGGCTCAGACTTAATAACAACAGCCAATTCGACGGCAAGAGGCAGTGAGGTGACCTCTGTAGATTGCATTTCAAGAACCTCAAGATCTTGCACTGGTGAAACAGCAGAAGAAGCTACAGGCTCGACGCAGCCGTCAACAACCAAGGTCTCTTGATTGACAGAAGTCACAACATTCTCGAAAGGCGGATCGACAGGTATGACAACCGGTAATTTCAAAGAAGCAACATGTTCCGGGTCCATGGTAACAACTGCATCAGGAACACCAGAGTCCCCGGGAACAACAATAGTACTGGTGGTGGGGTAGCTCTGGAAACTCCTCATTGAAAACAAGGGAAGCTGTTGAAGGCCTAGCTACAACATCTGCGAAGGATGACTGGGTGCATCTGGATTTGGTGTGAGAATCTGCATCGCACTTGGAGCAGGCTTGCTCGCACGAGATCTCTAAGTGCCCCACCGTACTACAGTTGGGGCAAGCTCGGGATGGGCACTGAGGAGCAATGTGGCCAGCATTACCGCATCTACGGCATGTGCGTATCATGCCAGCATAAGTGACCATGGCCTTCCAACGGCCCACTTGAAGGAAATTGGGTACTGGCTTTGTCATACGCAGGCAAACAATTCTTGTGCCTGTATAAACATGTTCCAGAGCTTTGAGTGTGTGCCGCTCATTCTGCAAGGGGTGACAATCTCCCCATATCCAGTAAGTGCCGCAGAGATCTTCTCATTAGGGAAGTCAATGGGCACGAGTTTGACATAGGCGGTACGAACGCCGTCATCTACTGACGAAACGTTCACCGCAACGTCCTTGTAGGCTGTCAAGGGGTGCTCAAGGTAGTGCAGCGCTTGTGCAGCAGGTTCGAAACGCACTGTGAAAAGTCCATTGTTAAGTCGCTGGACTGTGTGCAAATGTTCCGGATAGTCAAGTTTGTCGACTAATTCTTTAAGAATATTGACATTGGGGTACTTCCCATTATGAGTAACCTGAATGGTTTCAGGTCGGTTCAAAAAGTTCGCCATTCCGGAGGCATGTTGCCCCGGTTGGCCTGGAACCGGAAAACAAAAATAAAGCTTCTAACTTGAAGTTTAAAGAATAAGAAATAAAAAAATAACTCACAGTCAAATCCTTGACGACCACAAACTATAAGAGAATCACTTAGTGATGAAGCAACTCAACTCCATGTAGCGAAATTATGAGAAGGATTTCTCCCACGTACTTTGCTCTTCACTACTGCACGAGACCGAAAATACGTAAGTACACCGTCTTGCTCGGGGGCCTTCGCACGTGTCCGTACGCCGACGCTACTATTAGAGGAACACCGACGATAATTTGCATATTGTGCCGTGCTGTGGCGTAAGCGCTCACCGGTTGGTCCCGAAATTAACATCACACCTACGTAAACTCGACCCCATTAACATATGTAAATTTCATGATCGTCCGGCAATTCCTTCTTGGTGTTCTTTTTTCACTTTCCGGCAGTGTATTTGCTCACCTGACATGTATCCAATGTTAGGTCTGTCCAATGATGATGCGTAATGAATATACTGTATAATTCTGAATAAATATACTGTGCTACTATACACTGATGGCCCATTACTTTATGACCGCCCTTAGCCTACACTGTAAAAAATAAAGGGTGTGAATTCACGGAAATTTTCTGAAAATAGCGCGCAGCAAAGTTGACGGTGGGTTTCCGTGTTTTTCAGGAATTTCCGTTCTTAAAAGTGCCCGTTCATTTTAACTACCGTATTTTCACAGATATTTCCGTAGACAGAAATTCCGTTTATTTCCGAAAAATCCATTTCTGGTTTTTTCCGTGCTTAAATTGAAATTCCACAAAATCAACAAATCTGCACAGCACTTAACCTCAGCGGTCAGGACTATAAATCCCCGACGTTACAGTTCGCCGTACATGCAACTTGGGCCTTTACTAACTGAGCCACAAACGCTCGGCCCACAGATTCACGTATGTCATAAAACGAATCGAATCGCACGACAAAGAAATTCTGTTTTTTGTCATTAACGTGAGTGATTTAGTCTTTTTATTTTCTGTTGGAGCTTATTATTTTTCTGAATAGGTTTGTAATTTATTTTTTTCCTATAGGAGGACTTTTCAAATATTAAGCATTTTTTTTTTTTTTTTTTTTTTTTTTTGATTGGAGGTTTAACGACCACCGTGAGCAACTCAATGGGCTATAAGCAGTCGCCCGTCCCTAATTTAGGGTCACTGGTTCCAGGGAAGGGAGAGAGCCAGTGCCGTAAGACAAACACAACACCCATGCCTCACCGGGATTCGAACCCGGACCCCAGACGGACGAATGATCAGAGGCCAGCGCCTTAGACCACTGCGCCACCGGGGCGGCAAAGCATTTTTCATCGTGGTTTTTCGAAGCAACAAATTGCTGTGCAACATGATTTTTTTTTACTGAAAATGACTCATTTATCTTTAAAAAAAGTGAAATGTACTTTTTATAGTATTATTTCCCACAGAAAAAAAAACGAAATATGAAATTTACTCTTGATAGCTATAATACACTGCTGGACAATTGCTAAGGACGGATCATAAACGGCTATATAGCGCATAAAAAAAGTAAGTGTGGTTGGATGCTAAGTGATATAAAATAATGTCAGAATGCCAGGACATTACAAGAAAGACAATTTATTGTGCTCTGAAATCCAGAAGGCTTTGGAACGTGTTCAAGGGACAAACAGGCCATTTTGTGCAGAATACGTAAACGTGAAAAAAATGCAATTACCGTCCGCAGGCGTAAGATGTCAATACGGGATATGGCCACCATGGAGGGCGATGCAAGATTCCACACGTCTTTGCACAACATTATCAAGCAGCTGTTGGGGTAATTTATCCCATTCCTCTGTCAGTGCACGGATGAGGGTGTCCTTGTTTATTGGAGGGCATTGGCGACCAGCAAGACTCCTCCGTAAAGCATCCCACACATTTTCAATGGAATTCAGATCTGGAGAACGTGCTGGCCATACCAGGCGTTGAATATCATCGCTCTCAAGACACTCCTGGACAGCGACTGTTCGATGACATGTTGCGTTGTCGTCCATGAAAATGAATCTATCACCGACAGCACCACGGAACATGCGAACACGAGGTAGCAGAACATCGTTAATGTATCGTTGGCCAGTCATAGTCCCAGTTGGAAGCACATAGAGGGACGTACGGCCATTAATCATGATGCCAGCCCATACCATGGCACTACATGTCAGGTATCGGTCCCTTTCCTGTATGTTTGCTGGACAATATGCAGTACCACTATCACGCCAGATCAGTTGTCTTCGACAATCAGACGATAGACTGTATCTACTCTCATCTGAGAAGAGGACAGCAGACCAGTCGTTATCTGTCCAATTGCGATGTTGATGGCACTATTGCAAACGGGCGGTACGGTGACGTCTGCACAATGGGATGCACACAACAGGACGGCTGGCGTATAGTCCTCCTTCATGCAAAACGTCTGGCGACAGTTTTTCGGGAGATCCGCTTGCCAGTAGCAGCCATAAACTGATTTGCTACCTCACTAGCTGTGCTGCGCCGGTGTCTTTTTGTTGATAGCACTATGTACCGATCTTCTGCAGGTGTCGTACTGTGAACACGACCTCCCCCGTGACGTTTGCTACACTCTCCATTTGTTTGAAATGATTTCCAAAGCCTTGAAACAACACTGTGGCTGACGTCAAACTCCCTGGCAACATCTGTTATTTTTCGCCCTTCTTCAATCTTGCCAATAATACGGCCACGCGTAAAATCATCTAGGGGATGTCGGGAAGACATACTGAAAATTGCAAGTTCGTCAATTGATTCTTTCCCTTTCAGCTTTGCGTTTGAACAACAACGGTCAATACGCGTCAAATCCTTTATATCTCTTATCAGCGCTATGACGTCACGAACAAGTTCGGTAATCCAAAATTTGCATACGCACAACACGTCTTACTGTATCCCGCACTTATGCTAATTTCCACATTTTCGTGCCTTCCATTTTATGGTTGCTATCGTTGCTATTGTCATCCGTTCTTAGCAATTGTCCGGCAGTGTAGTTTCTGAGATAAGCGGGTGTCAATGTTGTACTGTTTCGCTGATATCTACGTTATCGCTAGCTTATTTGGATGAAAAACCGGTCGCGATCAGCGAAACAGTACAACATTGACACCTGATTATCTCAGAAACTATTAGAGATACAAAAAAAGTGAGTTAAGCCTTTTTTGTAGGAAATTTTGTAAGCTTCAATTTTGTAAATAGTATTTGTGGGCTACGACTAACCGTTTTTGAGATATTCACGAAAAACCAAAAAAAGTACCTATTTTTCAAGATGGCGGCAGAGCTCACCTTTGATTCGTCAGGACTTTTTATATAATCTTCACGATAGATATCTACGTATAAACAAGTGCGCCAAGTTTCAAAACTTTTATATTTATTTCTGATATTTGCCCATTTTCAGCCTTCCTTGACTGAACTAGTAGGGGAAATGATTACGACACTTTGTGGGAGACACTTCTTAATGAAAAATAAAATAAAACAAGAAATCTTTTGGGAAGCATTTATTCTCGACAGATATTGAGTAACGCACCAAACGTGCGTGTTTTCCGAAGCTAAAACAGTCATTATTGATTCGATAACCATCTAAGAGATTTTTGAAATAATTCATTTCCACTCGCAGCAATGAAAAATCGCGCCATTTTAGCCGTCCGCCGCAGCACGAACACAACTCTCCTTCTCTAGATGATCATAGGTAGACGTCCGTGATTGGTACACCACCATTACGACCTGACATCTTTTCCGTCCCTCGGGTATGACGGCGAAGATGCGAAGCAAATTACGAGCAGGATGTCTTCCACGAAGGCTTGCTGCATCCATCACTAGCTCAGCAAAACTAAGGAAAAAAAAAGGGGTGGGGGGAATAGAGAATGCAAGAAAAACTGAAGTAAGAAGGGTGGAGCAAAAGAGATGTACGGCGGAGAACATTAGTCAAAGTGCAAATGTATTCATCTGCAGAGAGGTGACTAATCTCATTACACCTTGGATGTGTTACCACGAACATCCAGCTGCGATGTCAGGTTAGATTGTTTGATGGATTGGTCTTAAGGGGATCATGAACAGGCTTATTGCAAACGAGGTATTCTGACTAACTTCTGACGCATCATTAGAGAAGTCTTGAGCTGGAGACGTGACGGAATCAATCAAGTTGCGATAAATTTCAGGCAATAACATAAAACCTCATGCCTTTAATAAGAAAAAGCCTTTCCCCTTCAGCTCAGCATTTGTGCATTAAGAAGTTGTTCTCGTTCACTATTTTAATTTGGTTACCGCAGTTTCTACCCATTTCTTCTTAGGTCTTAATAAATATTTATTAACGCTCTAGAATCACCTCTAATTTATGGTAACGACTTCCTGTGAATATTTATGTTAAGAGTTATAACGGTATATATTTTAACAGGACTTTATGGACGCGCGTGAAAAATTTACAGAAATAACTCTTCTAAAACTAAGTCGCTTCACTTAGACATTTATTAGATTAATTCTCTTCGAAGAAAGTCTCTTAACTACACTGGTGTTCAAAATTAAGAGAATTTGCACATTTTGTCGAGGCCGCCCCCGGTGGCACAGTGGTCTAAGGCGATGGCCTCTGATCATTCGTCCGAAAGGGTCCGGGTTCGAATCCCGGTGAGGCATGGATGTTGTGTTTGTCTTACGGCACTGGCTCTCTCCCTTCCCTGGAACCAGTGACTCTAAATTAGGGACGGGCGACTGCTTATAGCCCATTGAGTTGCTCACGGTGGTCGTTAAACCTCCAATCAAAAAAAAAAAAAAAAAAAAAAAGGGGGTCCGGGTTCGAATCCCGGTGAGGCATGGATGTTGTGTTTGTCTTACGGCACTGGCTCTTTCCCTTCCCTGGAACCAGTGGCCCTAAATTAGGGACGGGCGACTGCTAATAACCCATTGAGTTGCTCACGGTGGTCGTTAAACCTCCAATCAAAAAAAAAGAAAAAAAAAAGGGGGTCCGGGTTCGAATCCCGGTGAGGCATGGATGTTGTATTTGTCTTACGGCACTGGCTCTTTCCCTTCTCTGGAACCAGTGGCCCTAAATTAGGGACGGGCGACTGCTTATAGCCCATTGAGTTGCTCACGGTGGTCGTTAAACCTCCAATCAAAAAAAAAAAAAAAAAAAGAAAAAAAAAGGGGGGTCCGGGTTCGAATCCCGGTGAGGCATGGATGTTGTATTTGTCTTACGGCACTGGCTCTTTCCCTTCCCTGGAACCAGTGGCCCTAAATTAGGGACGGGCGACTGCTAATAACCCATTGAGTTGCTCACGGTGGTCGTTAAACCTCCAATCAAAAAAAAAAAAAAAAGAAAAAAAAAAAGGGGGTCCGGGTTCGAATCCCGGTGAGGCATGGATGTTGTATTTGTCTTACGGCACTGGCTCTTTCCCTTCTCTGGAACCAGTGGCCCTAAATTAGGGACGGGCGACTGCTTATAGCCCATTGAGTTGCTCACGGTGGTCGTTAAACCTCCAATCAAAAAAAAAAAAAAAGAAAAAAAAAGGGGTCCGGGTTCGAATCCCGGTGAGGCATGGATGTTGTATTTGTCTTACGGCACTGGCTCTTTCCCTTCCCTGGAACCAGTGGCCCTAAATTAGGGACGGGCGACTGCTAATAACCCATTGAGTTGCTCACGGTGGTCGTTAAACCTCCAATCAAAAAAAAAAAAAGAAAAAAAAAAGGGGGTCCGGGTTCGAATCCCGGTGAGGCATGGATGTTGTATTTGTCTTACGGCACTGGCTCTTTCCCTTCCCTGGAACCAGTGGCCCTAAATTAGGGACGGGCGACTGCTAATAACCCATTGAGTTGCTCACGGTGGTCGTTAAACCTCCAATCAAAAAAAAAAAAAAAGAAAAAAAAAGGGGTCCGGGTTCGAATCCCGGTGAGGCATGGATGTTGTATTTGTCTTACGGCACTGGCTCTTTCCCTTCTCTGGAACCAGTGGCCCTAAATTAGGGACGGGCGACTGCTTATAGCCCATTGAGTTGCTCACGGTGGTCGTTAAACCTCCAATCAAAAAAAAAAAAAAAAAGAAAAAAAAAAAGGGGGTCCGGGTTCGAATCCCGGTGAGGCATGGATGTTGTATTTGTCTTACGGCACTGGCTCTTTCCCTTCCCTGGAACCAGTGGCCCTAAATTAGGGACGGGCGACTGCTAATAACCCATTGAGTTGCTCACGGTGGTCGTTAAACCTCCAATCAAAAAAAAAAAAAAAGAAAAAAAAAAAGGGGGTCCGGGTTCGAATCCCGGTGAGGCATGGATGTTGTATTTGTCTTACGGCACTGGCTCTTTCCCTTCCCTGGAACCAGTGGCCCTAAATTAGGGACGGGCGACTGCTAATAACCCATTGAGTTGCTCACGGTGGTCGTTAAACCTCCAATCAAAAAAAAAAAAAAAAAAAAAAAAAAAAAGGGGGTCCGGGTTCGAATCCCGGTGAGGCATGGATGTTGTATTTGTCTTACGGCACTGGCTCTTTCCCTTCTCTGGAACCAGTGGCCCTAAATTAGGGACGGGCGACTGCTTATAGCCCATTGAGTTGCTCACGGTGGTCGTTAAACCTCCAATCAAAAAAAAAAAAAAAAAAAAAAAAAGGGGGTCCGGGTTCGAATCCCGGTGAGGCATGGATGTTGTATTTGTCTTACGGCACTGGCTCTTTCCCTTCCCTGGAACCAGTGGCCCTAAATTAGGGACGGGCGACTGCTAATAACCCATTGAGTTGCTCACGGTGGTCGTTAAACCTCCAATCAAAAAAAAAAAAAAAAAAAAAAAAGGGGGTCCGGGTTCGAATCCCGGTGAGGCATGGATGTTGTATTTGTCTTACGGCACTGGCTCTTTCCCTTCCCTGGAACCCGTGGCCCTAAATTAGGGACGGGCGACTGCTAATAACCCATTGAGTTGCTCACGGTGGTCGTTAAACCTCCAATCAAAAAAAAAAAAAAAAAGAACATTTTGTCGATTTTCACAAAAAGTATGAAACGAAAGGTACAAATTACGCCGCCGAATAAGAATGCAAATTCGCAGTGTCCAATACGTAAGCGTACGTGTGCGTGTGGGCGGAGCTATGACAGCGAAGGGCGTGAAAAGCACACGTGGCTTTTACCGCGATTGGTTAGCTCGTACTCCTCGGCGACATTCGTTGTGTTTCTTGCAGGAGTTGGTTCAATTTCATAAGCATTCAAGTAAAATGAGTTGCCACGAACGTATTGATCACGGAATGAGTTGGAGAATTGTCGGTAGATTGGAGGCAGGGCAATCGCAAGTGCAGGTTGCTACAGAGCTCAATGTAACACCCAGCGTCGTCTGCAATTTGTGGAAACAGTTTAAGGAAACCGGATCCATAGCGAGGAGGCCTGGGCAAGGTCGTCCAAGAGCCACGACGGGCCAATGAAGATCGTTATTTGGCACTTTCAGCGAGACGCCACAGGACTGCTACAGCTGCACAGCTATCTCGTGAGCTGCATGCCGCCACTGGAACCCGAGTTTCAAGGGTTACTGTTCCCCGAAGGCTTCATGAGAGAGTGCTTTTTGCCAGGAGATTCGCTGATTGCGTCCCGCTCACTTCAGCACACAAGATAGCGCGTTTAGCATGGTGCAGACAACATCAGCATTGGACCAGACTTCAGTGGGGTAACGTTCTCTTCACAGACGAGTCACGATTCAGCCTGGACACCGATTCTCGACGTACCTTCATCTGGAGAGAACCAGGGACCCGATACCTTTCCTCCAACATCCGAGAAAGGGACCGCTATGGCAGCGGGGGTGTCATGGTCTGGGCAGGCATCATGTTGGACGGCCGCACACCTCTCCATGTGTTTGACAGAGGCTCTCTGACGGCTGAGAGGTATAGGGATAAGATCTTCCAGCCTTATGTTCGACTTTTCAGGGGCGCAGTTGGCCCTCGGTTCTTTTTTATGGACGACAACGCTCGTCCACATAGGGCTCACCTGGTCGACGATTATCTTGAAAGTGAGGATATTCGCTGGATGGATTGGCCAGCCAGATCGCTAGACCTAAACCCTATCGAACATGTCTGGGACGTTCTTGGAAGGGCAATTGCAGCTCGCCACACTCCTCCGAGAACCATCCAGGAGCTGAAAACTGTGTTGCTGCAGGAGCAGGACCGACTGCCGCAGGGACTCGTCAACTGCTTCGTTTCCAGTATGACGTCGCGCTGTGAGAGCTTGACCATACCCCATATTAGAGTCATTTTATGTTCGATCTTGCAACGCGGGGATTTTGGACATTCCTGCGCTGATGAGCATTACTGACGATCATGAGTGCGTGCCGTGGCTGTTGTATGGTGTAATTTTTTCTCTTGAATAACTCTGTATCCATACTAAATTTCGTTAAAATGTGCCCATTAGTTTTTCAGAAATTCGACAAAATGTGCAAATTCTCCTAATTTTGAACATCAGTGTAGAACTGGAAACGTTTAGCTTGTACGATTCCTACATCTTTTTATGGAAATACACTGGCGTCAAAACCTAAGGACGGACATTAGTGCCCAAGATAATAGACGCACAGTGAAACACACGAGCTTGAGGCGATGAGGCGATTTTTAACGCAAGCGGATCAGTAGAAAGACGATGAGGCGATTTTCATATTTGAGGCAATTTTCGATTTTCGATGAGGCGATTTTCTATTTTCATATTTTCGATGAGGCGATTTACGATTTTTAGTGAGGCGATTTTCGATTTTCGATGAGGCGATTTTCGATTTTCAGTGAGGCGATTTTCATATTGAGGCGATTTTCATAACGCAAGCGGATCAGTATAAAGACGATGAGGCGATTTTCATAATTGAGGCGATTTTCGATTTTCCATGATGTGATTTTCGATTTTCATATTTTCGATTTTCAGTGAGACGATTTTTGTTTTTCATAATTGAGGCGATTTTCATAACGCTAGCGGATCAGTAGAAAAACGATGAAGCGATTTTCATCATTGAGGCGATTTTCGATTTTCGATGAGGCGATTTTCGATTTTCAATGAGGCGATTTTCGATTTTCATAATTGAGGCGTTTTTCATTATTGAGGCGATTTTCATATTGAGGCGATTTTCATAACGCAAGCGGATCAGTAGAAATACGATGAAGCGATTTTCATAATTGAGGCGATTTTCGATTTTCGATGAGGCGATTTTCGATTTTCATATTTTCGATTTTCGTATTTTCGATTTTCGATTTTCATATTTTTGATTTTCGATTTTCATAATTGAGGCGATTTTATATTGAGGCAATTTTCATAACGCAAGCGGATCAGTAGTAAGACGATGAGGCCATTTTCATAATTGAGGCGCTTTTCGATTTTCGATTTTCATAATTTCGATTTTCGATGAGGCGATTTTCGATTTTCATAATTGAGGCGTTTTTCATAATTGACGCAATTTTCATATTGAGGCGAATTTCATAACGCAAGTGGATCAGTAGGAAGACGATGAGGCGATTTTCATAATTGAGGCGACTTCCGATTTTCCTATTTTCGATTTCCATATTTTTGATTTTCGATGAGGCGATTTTCGATTTTCAGTGAGGCGATTTTCATAACGCAAGCGGATCAGTAAAAAGACGATGCGCATGCAAATTTCTGAAATGTGATGTCGCAGGCCACATGACCGCGCTGAAGTGGATATAAGGAGCATCTCGAAGCATGGCCGATTATTCGACTACCTGTAAAGTCATTTAGATGACTTTACAGGTGATCGAATAATCGGAAAACTGGAGGAGGGGCGAACCGTAACGGGTGACGCCGACGAGTTCGGCGTGACCCATAGCATTGTTTCACGTGCATAGAAGACCTTCCAAACGACAGGAACAGCTGTTAGAAAGGACGGTGGTGGTCGGCCAATGAAAACAACAGCAAGAGATGACCTATATATAATCCTACAGGGCAAACGAAATCGACGCCAGACAGCGGGCAATATCGCGAAGCAACTGCAGATGACCACAGGACGCGCCGTATCGCAGTTCAATGTGGCCAGACGTCTACATAAGGGTGGACTATTTTCCTGACGACCGGAATGTTGCACCTCATTAAAGCCTACCCATCGGAGACATCGATTACAATGGTGTAAGAACCACAAGGATTGGACCATAGAGCAATGGGGTACGGTAACCTTCATGGATGAGAGTCGTTTCAGTACTACGAGCGATTCTGGACGTCAGCTAATCTGAAGAGAAGTGGGAGCACGTTATCGACCGGCTCACATTACCGAAAAGGACCAGTATGACGGTGTTGGTGTGATCGTCTGGAGAGGCATTACGCTGAATGGTCGTGCTGAGCTCCACGTTTTCGAAGGACGTTCCGTAACCGCAAACGGCTACTGCGATGAGATGCTCCTACCCCATATATTCCGAGCTGTCATTGACTCCGAGTGTCATTGACTCCGAAGTGCCATTGACTCCGCGGTGTCATTGACTCCGAGGTGTCATTGACTCGAGTGTCATTGACTCCGAGGTATAATTGACTCCGAGTGTCATTATTCCGAGTGTCATTGACTCCGAGGTGTCATTGACTCCAAGTGTCATTGACTCCGAGTGTCATTGACTCCGAGTGACATTGACTAAGAGGTGTCATTATTCCGAGGTGTCATTGACTCCGAGGTGTCATTGACTCCGAGGTGTCATTGACTCCGAGGTGTCATTGACTCCGATGTGTCATTGACTCCGAGGTGTCATTGAATCCGATGTGTCATTGACTCCGATGTGTCATTGACTCCGAGTGTCATTGACTTCGAGTGTCATTGACTCCGAGTGTCATTGACTCCGAGGTGTCATTGACTCCGAGTGTCATTGACTCCGAGTGTCATTGACTCCGAGTGACATTGACTAAGAGGTGTCATTATTCCGAGGTGTCATTGACTCCGAGGTGTCATTGACTCCGAGTGTCATTGACTCGGAGTGTCATTGACTCCGAGGTGTCATTGACTCCGATGTGTCATTGACTCCGAGGTGTCATTGAATCCGATGTGTCATTGACTCCGATGTGTCATTGACTCCGAGTGTTATTGACTTCGAGTGTCATTGACTCCGAGGTGTCATTGACTCCGAGTGTCATTGACTCCGAGGTGTCATTGACTCCGAGGTGTCATTGACTCCGATGTGTCATTGACTCCGATGTGTCATTGACTCCGAGTGTCATTGACTTCGAGTGTCATTGACTCCGAGGTGTCATTGACTCCGAGGTATAATTGACTCCGAGTGTCATTGACTCCGAGGTGTCATTGACTCCGAGTGCCATTGACTCCAAGGTGTCATTATTCCTAGGTGTCATTGACTCCGAGGTGTCATTATTCCGAGTGTCATTCACTCCGAGTGTCATTGACTCCAAGGTGTCATTATTCCTAGGTGTCATTGACTCCGAGGTGTCATTATTCCGAGTGTCATTCACTCCGAGTGTCATTGACTCCAAGGTGTCATTATTCCTAGGTGTCATTGACTCCGAGTTCGTGTTTATTGACGATAACACGAGACCCCATCGTACACGTGCAGAAAATGAGCTGTTGGAAAGCGAGGATATCTCTCGTGTGGATTGGACAGCGTACTTTCCGGATCTAAATCCCATAGAACATGGGTGGGACGCTCTGGGGAGAAGTCTTGCGGCAAGCCCACATCCGGTGGAAAATGTTCTTCAGTTGAAACGTGCACTACGAGAGGAATGGGCAAAGTTGCAACTCATCGACAGCTTCGTGTTAAGAATGGCCAGACGCTGCAAGGCAGCCATTGCTGTAAAGGGACATCATATTCCATACTGACGACCACCTCTTTGCTGTACTCCATCTGTGGAAACGATGGCTCTGTACCATGGTGTGTACTGCTTTACGGTCATTTCTTAGTAAAGTCCCAGTGTACACTATTGTATTCATTTTTGCACATGTGTATGTTCATTCCCACGTTCGGTACATACTGAGGTCTCTGTGGTATGATATTCATCTCTCCAAGCTGCCTCATTTCAAAGTTACGACGAAAAAACCTAACGGACCTTACGTTTTGCACGTCAGTGTACTTTAGCGTATATTGTATCAGGCAAATAAATAAATACATCGCTCTTTCCACGTTCCAGAAACACACAGCAACAGAAAAATTCTTATCAGTCGCCACCGTGAAATCGAATCACGAATCTCTCGATATCTAGCCGAGCGCGTTAGCTCTACACCACGGTGGCCAACAATCCACTGTGCTATGTGTATTTTTAAGTCAGCTTCTGACATCATAAATCCGTAAGATGAATTCAGCTACTGAGACGTCTCCATCTGGTGGGAATTAACGGCATTGGCTATATACACTATCTACCAACAAGTAATTGGACACCTGTGATACCAAAGGAAAACAAAGTTTATTCACCTTCAATAGTTGGTGGAGCCTCCACAAGCGGCGATTACAGCTGCGACCCTCCGGGGCATACTCTCAACCAGGCGTTGTTCGACGGCTAGCGCTATTTTCTTCCACTCGGCTTGGAGAAGACAGGTCAGTTTCTTCACCGATTTCAGTGGGCACCCCTTAAGTCGACGCTCTAACTCGTCCCAGAGGTGCTCGATAGGATTAAGGTCCGGGCTCTGCGCAGGCCAGTCCATTCGATTAACCCCATTGTCACCATATCAAGCCACGGTGGACATCGCAACATGACAGGTGGCATTGTCATCCTGAAAGTAACATGGGTCCACCCCGTAAAACTGCCACAACGTAGGAAGCGCATGGTCATCCAAAATGGTGCAGTAGGTCTCGGCGTTGAGTCTACCAGGAATTGCGACCAAAGGTCCCATGCCATACGAGGAGAAACACCCCCATAGCATAATTCCACCGCCGCCGAACTTCACAGTTGGCACAATACATTCCGGCAGGAGGCGTTCTCCAGGCAGACGCCAAACCCAGACCCTGCCATCCGAACGGTAGAGGGTGAACCTTGATTCGTCGCCCCAGAGAACCTGTTTCCACTGTTCAACGGTCCACTGTCGACGTTCTTTGTACCACGTTAGCCGAGCAGCGCTATTGGACTTGGTGATCAAAGGCTTGTGGGCGGCAGCACGTCCATGATAACCGAACAGATGGTCTTCCTTACAGATGGTATTCATCGAAAGAACCCTCCCGGATGCCTGTTGAAATTCCTCAAGGATGTGGCCTATCGATTTGGTGCGGTTTTTCCGAATTTCTCTGGCCAGCACTCGTCGGTCTCTAACTCCCATTTTTGTGGGTCTGCCGTGTCGGGGCACATTCCGACAGTCACCTCTCATCTTCCACTTGCCAATCACGTAGGCCACTGTCGATTTTGGGTACTTCAACTCGCTGGATATTTCACGTATGGATCGGCCATTTCTGTGACTGCCCGACGATTACACCTTTCTCGAAATCGGAGAGCTCCGAACTGCATGGCATCTTGCATGCGACTGGTTGCATTGTTGTTTCCCACACGATATTTAACGGTGGCGGCCCTGACGTGTATCAGGACCGCAGATATCATCGATTGCAGGTGTGTCCAATTACTTGTTGGTAGATAGTGTATAACAGCAGTTAAATTCAAATGACGAGATCCAAGGTGAAAATCCTCCAAATACGTGGTAGGCATTTTTATGTCTACCATTCCCTTGAAAAAGCCTCCCAGTGGAGTGAGAAAGCTTGGCGAATCTTTGTACTTACTACGCCACAAAAATAAACGGATTTAGCACGCTATAAGCGTTTCATTATTATTCACGTCTGGTGTATTGAAAATACAGTGTTGATTTTCTCACTTTTTTTTTAAATTTCTCACTTATTAGTATGAGGAAGTATACATCGTGCAAAAATTCGACTTCGAGATTTCAACGGGTATACACGTTTTGGGGACCGCCGAATACGATTTCGCTATTTTGGCCGTGGTGTCTGTGTGTCTGTTTTGTGTCCACCATAACTCACTATTTTAGTGGAATTTAATATTTGGGGATTTTTTGGTACTTTGATGTGCTGATTATATTTTGGTAGAAATCGGGGAAACGGAAGAGGACGTTCCCTATAACGCGCTTGTTCTTTCTTTAAAAAGCTCAAATACTATTTTAAATATTTAGATGAAATTTATTATTTAGCAGCTTTGTTATACGTATTTTCATATGCCCACTAGATTTTAGTTAAAATCGGACAACCGGAAGTAGGCGCTCCCTGTTGAACTTTTCTTATTTTGCTATATAACTCAACAATTGTCGGACTTATCAACATTAAATTTTAATTTTTGCAGTTTTTTTTCTTGTTATGCATCTTCACATATCAGTTTATGTATGAGAAAGTCTTTTTTAGCACGTCTTTTGTGGAAAAAGATCGAAGATCGTGTTTATGTTATCGGTCTGTCTGTCCGTCTATCCGCAAGTCTGTAGACACCATATATCCGCAACTAATAGTCCGATTTGAAAAAAAAATTTGCATTTTGAAGCTTTGAATGATGATCACTTATTTCGTTTCTTTTTACGATGCACAATTTCACCGCTAGAGGGCTTAAATGCAGATGATATCGAATTCAAAATACATTTTATTCCATACATTTACTTTTAAACATCCAATTCACAAAATTACTTTACCTTTTGATTCCATTCACGCCGAATAAAAAAAATATTTTAGGTATAGTCCCTTTTTCAAGTTACTCATAGATTCTTCCCTAGGTGGCGTAAAAGTAAATTGCGTTTCCCCCGATATCTCTGCTTCTCAAACGCCGATTTAAAAAATCATTTTTTGCAGTGAAGACAGCTCCTGATGGGAAACATTTTGCATATAATATACTGTGCAAATTAATTGGGACAAAGTAAAAAATCACTCTTTTTTCCAAAACTATGCCTTTATATCATTCTATGCCTTGATATGCACTGATAAATACCTGTATTAGTATGAAGTATGTCCTCCTTCAGCAGAAATTACCTCTTGAATCCGTTTTGGCATTGACTCCACTAATTGAGTGCACATATTTTTGACTTCATAAACCACACTTTTTTAGCATTCGTTATCATGCGTTCTTTGGTTGTACAGTCCATTTTACCTAAACGTCTCTTCAAAATATTCCACAAGTTTTCTATGGAATTTAAGTCTAGTGAATTTCCAGGCCAATCAAGCAAATGAATTTGATTTTCCAGCATGGAATTCTTAACCAATTTCGAATTGTGACATGGGGGCAAGTCATGTTGAAATGCCCCGTCAAAAGTTTGCAAGAATGGAACAATCCTACGTTGTAATATTTCTACGTACTTGGCTGAATTCATCATACCTTGAACAGGAACTAAGCTTCCAGTGCCATTTGATGTGAAAAAAAACCAAAACATCTGTTTCAGAGGGTGTTTTACAGTTTGTTTGAGATGCTCAGGTCTTAAGGGTTCAATGTTGGTTCGTCTAACGACATTTGCTTGGTAACCCTTCACAAATAAATGAGTTTCATCACTGAAAATTACCTTTTTCCATTCGTCAGCAGTCCATGATTTATATTTTTTGGTCCATGCTGAACGTTTTATCTTCATTTTCGCATTCAAATATTGTTTTTTCGTTGGTCTTCTTGCCTTCCGACCAACTTCCAGAAGCCTACGGCGTACAGTTGAATCACTAACATACTAACCACTAGCCAATGAATCTCTTTGAAGGTCGGTGCTTGTTTGTTTTGGGATTCATTTTACTATTTCTGATTAGATATTTATCGGTTCGTGGAGTTGTTTTTCATTTTCTTCCATATTTACCTCTCCCTTTTGGAGACGATGATCCAGATGCATTGTATCGCGTAAGCAGTCTTGATACACTTGATTTGCCTACACCAACTGCAGAAGCGATATCTTTCACTGTCGTAGAAGTGTAATCCTTCAGAGCAATTATTTTTGCACGCTTCCTTGGAGAAATATCCGTTTTTCAATACACGAAAGCAACACGTACTCACAGAGAGCAAATACTAACATCCACCTGTCACACATGAAAGCTCACAACTGAAGCTGAAGTGCCTATTTCCTGTTTAAAACCGGTCAAACCGCATTCTTACTATCAAGTTCTAACAGTCACACCACCTCACAGCTGATAAAAACCGGTTTGCGTGGATTTCGGACATCAACTGGCGATCACATTACAATTCTGAGAATAAAATAGCGTATCCCAATTAATTTGCATGGTATAGTAATTTCTAATTTCGGTTATAAAATGGTTTGGCCACCAGGGGGCGTAAGAGCTGATTTCTGCTTCTGATATATTTGCAGCAAAATCTCAGCTCCTAAAATCTCGATTGAAAAAATTCTTTCATGGACCGATACTACTCACGTCGAGAAACCTTTTCGGAATATTTTCTAAAAATAATGCATGGTTTCTCCGCCAGGGGCGTAGATTTATATCTTATTTTTATCAATATCTCTGCTTCTAATGGTCCGATTTGGAAATTTTCTTCTCCGTTGGATAGAGTTTCCGGTGCGACATTTTTTTCGTATGATTACAAAATTTTCTAGTAATTCATTGACTTTCTGCTAGGGGGAGTAAAGGTAAATTGCACTTTCCCCAGTGTTTCTGTTTCTAAAACTACGATTTGAAAAATTCTTCCTGCACAGCTCTCGGTAGGGAATACTAGTATTCTGATTGTAATTTCTAATTTTTTATAAAATATGGTTTGGCTACCAAGGGGCGTAAGCGTTAATTTCTGCTTCGTATGTACACTGGTATGCAAAAATTAAGGACGAAGAGGAGAAGTTAGGATAACAGCGGAACGAGCAGACAGAACGGACCAAAAGACCAATCAGGAGATAAACTAGGGTCCGCTACGGTACGGCATGCGCATATATGCAGCATGACGTAGGAGGGGGTGAGGGTTTTTCGGAAGGGTATAAAGCACAAGGGCGGTGTACGCTCAGTAATTCGGTGAAAGCTATTGCACGGTGTACATCGGTTTGAACGACGTCCAGTTGCTGCCACCGTGTGATATGGCCAACAGGCAATCCAGTAGACGACATCTGGATGACTTTAATCGAGGTCGCGTAATTGATAAGTTGGAAGAAGATCGAAGTGTGACTAGAGTGGCCGAGGAGTTTGGGATCGCTCACAGCATCGTTTCACGAGCTTGGAAAGCATTTCAAACGACAGGAACAGCTGTCCTAGAGTTTATCAGTGGTCATCCACGAGCAACCACGGCGGCGGAAGACCGGTATATTTTCCTACAGGCGAGAAGAGACAGACGGCAGACAGCGGGAGAAATCGCAAGGCACATGCAACAGACAACTGGACGTCCGTTATCGTGTTTTACCGTGGTCAGGAGGCTGCACAAAGGTGGTCTATTTGCACGACGACCAGTACGGTGTGTGCCATTAACGCCTGCTCATCGGAGACTGCGGTTTCTGTGGTGCCAGGAACACAAGAATTTGACACATCAGCAATGGGGTCGAGTTCTCTTTACGGATGAGAGCCGATTTAGTCTGACGAGCGATTCTGGACGTATACACATCTGGAGAGAGCAGGGAACACGCAATCACACTTCCAACATCATCGAAAAGGACCGGTTTCGAGGTGGCGGAGTTCTCGTTTGGGGCGGTATCGTGCTTGGTAGCCGTACTGACCTCCACATCTTCCAAGGAAGTTCAGTCACTGGTGTCCGCTATTGTCCCGAGGTTCTCCTGCCTCACGTGCGTCTGTTTAGAGGTGCTGTGGGTCCTGAGTTCCTCTTCATGGACGACAACGCTACACCTCATCGTAAAGTGGCTGTCGCTGAGCTGTTGGAGAGTGAAGATATTCAACGCATGGATTGTCCCGCAAGGTTCCCGGAGCTAAATCCAATCGAACACGTGTGGGACCTTCTCAGGAGACGCTTGGCAGCACATCACCAGCCGCCAGCAACGATTCCGCAGCTGCAATTGGCGCTACAAGGGGAATGTGCCGCGATGCCTCAACATCTCCTTGACAACCTCGTCCTCAGCATGGACAGACGTTGTAAATCCTGCAACGCAGTCAGGGGTGGTCATATCCTTTACTAAAGACTGGATTTTTCTTGGCAGCCGCCTGTCACATTGACGTTTCTATCTTCTGTCCAGTTGTGCTCGAAGCTACCTTTTCAATAAAGTGCCTTTGTATCCTTTGGATTCCTTGTTTGGACAGTTTTGCTCACTTGCCCCATATTGTTACATCTTGGGGATCTTATGATGTGATTTGAGTCGATGTGGAGCACTTCTGCACGGCGTTACATTCGAAAAACTGTCTCGACCTTAATTTTTGCCCGCCAATGTATTTGCAACAAAGTGTGAGCTTCTAAAAGCTCGATTGAAAAAATTCTTTCGTGGGCCCATATCTCTCATGTCGAAAGATATTTGAGAACATTTTCTTTTTAAAATGATGAATGGTTGCTTTGCCAATTGGCGTAGATGCATATCTTATTTCTGTCAATATCTCTGCTTCTAAGAGAAAGTTGAAAAGTCTGCGGAACAAATTTTTTTGCAGGACACATTTTTAACTATGAAGGAAATTTTTACTAATGATAGTGATGCAGAATATGCAAATTTAGATAGTAACAACATATTTTATTACTAAACGTGATAAATTAAAATATGTGATAGTTTAAAATAAATTCACTAGTTATTGCTTACCTGGGTATCCTCATAATACGTAGGGCCCGGATGGTCTGGTAGCAGCGTTCTCGCATCGAGTTCCACATCGAGTCCGTGCCGGGGTAAAGAGACTCCTCGTTATGAACAATTCTAACCCCCCATCTCAGGAGATTCGGCACTGGCCGTTTAGCCCTCCGTCTCCGTGTAGCACATGAAATCATTTTGGGGTTGGTAGGTCAACCCCAAAATGAGGTTTTCAGGCCCATATACTTGAGCAAAAATCCACGAGCATTTTCTGTTCCTTGCTCTGTGCTCACACGCTCAATTTGGTAGTTTATGATACCGCAAAGGTAAATTATCCGATAATTGATTTCTTTTCAGTCATTCAACGTCCGTTTACATACTTCTCTTGCTCGACTAAGAGGTGTGGAATTTGGACCCATAATGTGTCTCAGTTTACCCTGAAAGCAGTTGCAGACACTCGATGGGAAAGTCGAGTTGAAGCAGTAAAACCTTTACGATTCGGTTTATCGTACATTTGTGACAGCTTATCAGGAATTATCTATGATGAAAACAGTGAGCTACCTGCTAAGCATAACTCCCAATATTTATTAGAAAATTTGGAACCTTATACGTTTATACACTGGTGTGCAAAAATTAAGGACGAAGAGGAGAAATTAGCATAAGAGCGGAACGAGCAGGCAGAACGGACCGAAAGGCCACTCAGGAGATAGACTAGGGTCAGGTACGGTAGGGCATGCGCATATATGCAGCATGACGTGTGGGGGGGGTGTGGTGTCGGAAGGGTATAAAGCACACGGCGGTGTGCGCTCAGCAATTCGGTGAAAGCTATTGCACGGTGTACATCGGTTTGAACCACGTCGAGTTGCTGCCACCGTGTGATATGGCCAACTGGCAATCCAGTAGACAACATCTGGATGACTTTACCCGAGGTTGCGTCATTGGGAAGAAGGTCGAAGTGTGACTAGTGTGGCCAAGGAGTTCGAGATCGCTCGCAGCATCGTTTCACGAGCTTGGAAAGCATTTCAAACGACAGGAACAGCTGTTCGAGGGTTTAGCAGTGGTCGCCCATGAGTAACCACGGCGGCGGATGACCGGTATATTGTCCTACAGGCGAGAAGAGACAGCGGGAGAAATCGCAAGGCACATGCAACGGACAACTGGAAGTCCGTTATCGCGTTTTACCGTGGCCAGGAGGCTGCACAAAGGTGGTCTATTTGCACGACGACCAGTACGGTGTGTTCCATTAACGCCTGCTCATCGGAGACGGCGGCTTCTGTGGTGCCAGGAACACAAGAACTGGACACATCAGCAATGGGGTCGAATTCTCTTTACGGATGAGAGCCGATTTAGTCTGACGAGCGATTCTGGAAGTATACAGATCTGGAGAGAGCAGGGAACACGCAATCACACCTCCAACAACATCGAAAGGGACCGGTTTGGGGATGGCGGAGTTCTCGTTTGGGGCGGTATCATGCTTGGTAGCAGTACTGACATCCACACCTTCCAAGGAAGTTCAGTCAGTGGTGTCCGCTATTGTACCGAGGTTCTCCTGCCTCACGTGCGTCTGTTTAGAGGTGCTGTGGGTCCTGAGTTCCTCTTCATGGACGACAAGCCTACACCTTACCGTACAGTGGCTGTTGCAGAGCTGTTGAAAAGTGAAGATATTCAAACCATGGATTGGCCCGCAAGGAACCCCTGATGTGTCCAGTTCTTGTGACCGAAGTCCAATCGAACACGTGTAGGACCTTCTCGGGAGACGCTTGGCAGCACGTCACTAACCGCCAGCAACGATTCCGCAGCTGTGATTGGCGCTACAAGAGGAATGGGCCGCGATGCCTCAACAGCTCCTTGAGAACCTCGTCTTCAGCATGGACAGACGTTGTAAATCCTGCAAAGCAGTCAGGGGTGATCACATCCCCTACTAGACTGGATGTTTCTTGGCAGCCGCCTGTCACATGGATGTTTCTATCTTCCGTCCAGTTGTGCTGGAAGCTACCTTTTTAATAAAGTGCCTTTGTATCCTTTGGATTTCTTGTTTGGACGGTTTTGCTTACTTGTCCCATATTCGTACATCTTGGGGGTCTTATGGTATGATTTGAGTCGTTGTGGAGCACTTCTGCACGACGTTACATTCGAAAAATCGTCACTTCCTTAATTTCTGCCCGCCAGTGTATGTTACATCGTTATATGGTATGAGGTGTTATCGAGAGTAAACGTTGTTTCGAAAATGATGCGAAATCGAAACACAGATTTATCATCTTGCATTGAACATTTAGACCTCCTTAAAAATTGTCTCACAAACTAATGAGATAAATTTTAACACGTGATACATACTGCCTCTGAAATTGACATCTCATGTAATGTAGAGCCATTCCTGCTTTCTCAACTGTTTCGCAGGAGAAAAGAGAAAACAATGTTCGAATATGTACACGAAGATGAAACTATGCCTAGACCTAAAAATAATTACCGCATAGACTATTTTTATGTTATCATTGACACGGCTGTTAGATCAATCGACGAAACATTTGATTTGCTTCAAAATCACAGTGAAGTGCTCAGTTTTCTGTACGATTTTGAGAAAAAGTTGGAACTGGGTAAACAACAACTGTTGAAACATTGCATGGATCTTGAAATAGTCCTAAAGCTGTGCGACGAAACTGATGAGCATAGCTCTTATGCCCGAAGAGCATAAGAGCTATGGAATTTGCAAATGAATTTAATATCATTACGAGTTTTCTAATAACCGAAAATTCCCCAAAAGATGTCTTGCAGTACATTTATAACAAGAAAGATGACACCGAATTTTCGGGGCCGCCCCGGTGGCTCAGAGGTCTAAGGCGCTGGCCTCTGATCATTCGTCCGTAAGGGGTCCGGGTTCGAATCCCGGTCAGGCATGGATGTTGTGTTTGTCTTACGGCACTGGCTCTCTCCCTTCCCTGGAACAAGTGACCCTAAATTAGGGACGGGCGACTGCTTATAGCCCATTGAGTTGCTCACGGTGGTCGTTAAACCTCCAATAAAAAAAAAAAAAATTCGGGTGTAATAAGCACGTCTTTTGAATCCGTTCTGACGCAAAATAAATTTATCAAAGCTATTCAAAGTCAATGGAACCGGTATGGAAAACAATAGATCTGACGAAAGAAAGAAGATTTTCAATCAGGTATTGCTGTAAACGGAATCGTGAGCTTACGAACTCTTAGAAACAGAGGTATCGACAAAAATAAGATGTGACTTTACGTTCCCTGGTGGAAAAACCATGCATTATTTTAGGAAGAATGTATTCTCAAAAGGTTTATCCATGTAAGCGGTATCGGTCTAAGAAAAAAAAATAGTCGAGTTTTGAGGAGCCCAGATTTTGCAACAAATACATCAGAAATAGAAATTAACACTTATGACCCCTGGTGGCTAAACCATTCTTTACCAAAAATTAGAAATTATGTGAAAAATATTTTCCATCAGGTCTTGTATGCGCTACATGAAGAATTATTCAAATCAGAGCTTTAGGAGCAGAAATAACGCAGAAAACGCAATTTATCTTTGTGCCCACTAGCGAAAAGTGTATGATATACTTGAAAATTTTGAATTTATAGAAAAAACATTTCGCATCGAAAACACTATCCAACAAAGAAGGAATTTTTTAAATCGTACTCTTAGAAGTAGAGATATTGACAAAAATAAGATATACATCTACGCCCCCTGGCGTGGAAACCATACATTTTTTCAAGAAGAAAATTTTCCTAAAAGGCTTGTCGACATGAGTAGTATCGGTCAACAAACGACTTTTTTTTCAATCGAGATTTTAGAAGCTCATATTTTGCTGCAAATACAACAGAAGCGAAAATTAAGGCTTACGCCACCTGGTGGCCAAACCATTACAAAAATTAGAAATTATGTGCAAACGATTTCCCATCAGGAGCTGCATGCGGTGCAGAAAGAATTTTTCAAATCGGAGATTTAGTAGCAGAGGTATAGGGGGAAAGCAATGCATTACTTGAAAAGCGGAAAGCAATGCATTACTTGAAAAGCGGAAAGTCTATGCATTACTTGAAAATTTTGAAATTACATGAACCACAAGTCACACTAGAAACACTATCCAACAAAGAAGGAATTTTTCAAATCGAACTCCGACAAGTAGAGATATTGACAAAAATAAGACTAGCATCGGTCAATAAAAGACGTTTTTTTCAACGAGAATTTAGAAGCTCATATTTTGTTGCAAATACAACAGAAGCGGAAATTAAGATTTACGCCCGCTGGGGGCCAACACAATTTTTTTACAGAAATTAGAAATTATGTGGAAACGATTTCCCATACGGAGCTGTATGCGATGTAGAAAGAATTTTTCAAATTGGAGATTTAGAAGCAGAGATATTGGGGGAAACGCAATTTACCGCTACGCCCTCTAGCGGAAAGTCTATGAATTACTTGAAAATTTTGAAATTATATAAAAAACATGTCACACGAAAAACACTATTCAACAAAGAAGAAATTTTTTAAATCGGACTCCTAGAAGTAGAGATATTGACAAAAATAAGATGTACATCTACGCCCCCTGGCGGAGAAACGGTGCAATATTTTAAGAAGAAGATATTCCGAAAAGGTTTATCGATGTGAGTGGCATCAGTCCACGAAAGAATTGTTTCAATCGATATTTTAGAAGCTCCGATTTTATGGCAAATAGATCAGAAGCAAATATTGACACTTACGCACCCTGGTGGCCAAAGTATTCTTTACCAAAAATTTGAAATTATATGCAAATGATTTTCCATCAGAAAATGTATTCGCCGAAGCAATAAGTTTTAAAATCGGAGTTTTAGAAAAAGAGTTATCGGGAAAAATGTAATTATATCTGTGAAAATCTATGTGTAATTTGAAAAAGTAACTATATCTAAAATACTCTTCGACATAAATGGAATCGAAATTTTTTTTTTTTCAATCGGATGTTTAGAAGCAAATATGTGGAATAAAACGTAATTTTGAATTCGACATCATCTGCATTTACGTCCTCTACCGGCGAAATTGTACATCGTAAAAAAATCCGAAATAAAGGATCATCATTTGCATATTTCAAGCTTCCCAATGCAAAAAGAATTTTTCAAATCGGACTAATAGTTGCAGAGATATCGTGGGTACAGACGGATGGACGGACAAACCGATAACAGAAGCACGATCTTTTTTTACAAAAGACGTGCTAAAAATACACTGACGAAAACTCCCAAAACATTACAATAGCATTACGGATTTTATTAACACTCGGAGTGACATTTGCTTCTGGACAGAGGTCCTACTCGAAATTAAAACTGATCAAAAACTATTTGAGATCAACAATGCTACAACAAAGACTTACTGACTTAGATCTAATATCCATTGAAAGTGAGATATGCGAGAAAACTGATTTGAAAAATGTTTTGGAATACTTTGCTAGCTTGCAAGCTAGAAAGGTGAAGCTTACCTGTAGATTATCAAATGACCTGCTTTTGAAGTAGAAAATAAATTTCCTTGCTTTAAGTTAGAACGGGCAGCGACTGCAATCTTTTCTGAATCCTCTCAGCTTCCATGGACGACTTAACTGGTCTTCTGTGAGCGTTCTTCAAAGTGGTAGAGGCAAAATGTTTCGTTCTGTGGAAATTGTTTCGAAAGCCAGCTCAGTGCTTAAAGCTTTCAATAGTATTTCCACAGGAAAAATAATTTTGTCTCTTTTGCTTTGAGGAACGCTCGCTGATGACGAGTTGACCTATTATACTCTCGGAGGGTTAATGACATGTTCACATCGCTTAAATTATAACGAGTATGTAAATTCCCTAGTGAGAAGCTTTCTCGCCACAAGGATTGGTTGTCCTATGCTTAAATAGCTTTTCGAAGTCACAAAAGAAGCACTTCCATTGTCCATAAGGCCTCAACTTTATGAAAGCTTTAAAATATATATAAACATATCATGATCATCATCATTGTCAACCATTATCAATCCACTGCTGGAAAAAGGTCTCTCCAAGCCTCTCCCACAACGGTTTGTCTTGTGCCAGTCTCCTCCATGTTACTCCAGCATTCTTTCGGATTTTATCCACCCATCTCCCATATGGTCTTCTTCTGGGTCTTTTCCTGTCCCTTGGAATCCAATCTAAAATTTCGACTGTCCATCGATGGTCTGTCCTTCTGGCAGTATGTCCATCCCACTGCCATTTCAGGGATTTAACTCTGATCATGATGTCTTTCACTCTTGTCATTTTTCGGATCCACGAGTTCCTCTTCTTATCTCTCCTGGTTATACCAAGCATGCACCTCTCCATGCTTCTTTGAGTTGGCTCCAGCTTTTGTACGTCTCTTTTAGTTAAGGTCCACGTCTCTGCACCATACGTAAGCACTGGAAGGATGCATTGATCAAACACTTTTCTTTTAAGACATAATGGCATATTGCTCTTGAAAATTATGCTGTTTCTTCCAAAAGCTCTCCAGGCAAGTTTTATACGCAGATTAATATCTTCATCAATGTGATACTCACTCGATATCTGCTGTCCAAGATAATTGTGCGTATCTCTTACCTCCGGCTTTCCCCCATCAATCGATAAATCTTCATTCCTTGTAAAAACATTGTACATCACTTTTGTCTTCTGAAAGTTCATTTTTAATCCCACTTCTTTACTCTTGTCAGCAAGTTCCTGGATCATACTCTGCAGCTCTGATGGGGTAGTTACTAAAATGACTACGTTATCAGCGAAACAAAGGTGTGTTAGATAATCTGCATTAATCTTTATCCCTTTGTTTTCCCAGTTCAGTGATTGAAAGATATTTTCCAATGTGGCATTAAAGAGCTTGAGAGATATGCTGTCACCTTGTCTCACTTCCTTTCCAATTTTTACGTGTGTTGTATTTTCGTTACCAAAAATTTGAAATTAGAAATGCAGCCGCATCTTTGCATTTTCATTTTCAAAGATGTTATTAATAATATTAATGTATGCATCTTCAATACCGCAGGATTTCAGAGCCATTGTAACTGCTGATGGTTTCACCGAATCAAAGGCTTTTTCATAATCGATAAAAGCCATGCACAATAGAAGTTCATATTCCCTTGCGCTTTCAATTAGTTCTCTCAGTACGTGCATATGATCTATTGTGCTGTAGCCACTCCTGAATCCAGCTTGTTCTCTCGGTTGAGCCATGTCCAGTGTTACCTTCAAGCGGTGTGAAAGAACTTTAGTGAAGATTTTATAAACCACTTATAGGAGGCTGATAGGTCTGTAGTTCCTGAGATTCTCAATGTCACCTTTTTTATGTAGCAGGATCATTGTAGCGTTGTTCCAATCCTCAGGAATCTTCCCTTCATTAAGACATCGAGTGAAAATTTGGGCGAGCACTGTTTCGATTTCTCCACTTGCTTCTTGTATGATGTCTACAGTTATTCCATCTTCTCCTGACGCTTTTCCCCGCTTCATGTTCTTGATTGCATGTGCAACTTCTGCTGGGAGGACTGGAAGAACTCTGGTACTGGTACCTTTCATGATGTCTGGAGTACATGTATCATCCCTTTCATATAATTTGGAGTAGAAATCTTTCACTCTTGTCAAAATTTCGCCTCTATTTCGTGTTAAAGAACCATCTACTTTTCTTAGTGACATAATCTGTTTTCTTCCCTTACTGAGATGTCCCTTTACTACCTTTAGACTTTGGTTGTTTTCAATTGCTAAATACATATACATATATAGCAAAAAACAAGAAAAGGAAAAACAGCAAAAGCCAAGTACGAATTTGAAATTCCAAAACGCCAGAAGCTGCATAGAAGATCAAATCAAAATCGAAATGTGAAACCAAGGAGCAAATTTTGAAAGAAAGAAAAAATAATACAAAAAATTCCGAGAACGAGCAGAAGAACAACAACCACGAATCTCCAACCGCCCGAAGCGGGCAAGCTTCAAACGGCCGCCCCGGTGGCGCCGTGGTTCTAAGCGATGGCCTCTGATCATTCGTCCGAAAGGGGTCCGGGTTCAAATCCCGGTGAGGCATGGATGTTGTGTTTGTCTTACGGCACTGGCTCTCTCCCTTCCCTGGAACCAGTGACCCTAAATTAGGGACGGGCGACTGCTTATAGCCCATTGAGTTGCTCACGGTGGTCGCTAAACCTCCAATCAAAAAAAAAAAAAGCGTCAAACGATTGAAAATTAACGAACAGAAGAACGCAGGGAAGCATATCAATGACTGATTCTCTGATGGCTTCGTCAAGAGCAAGCATTGAGAAAAACATTCATTAATCTACTTAGGCCAGAGAATTGTGGGTTTCTGCTATTTTAGTTTACTATAAGGACAGATTAAATTTAGGAATAAAATTGTGAATTTAAAAAGGGATTTCTAATAAAAAACAACCCAGCTTCTGGGTTGGTTCAAAATGCTGATAGGTTTAAAGGTAGTTATGACAGAAACGTTGAAATGCAGAAAAAAATCAGTGAAATTTTGATTTAAAATTAAGGGACGTCAAAGCATGCTACCGTTTTACGTCAAACCGTCACGGCACTGTTTCCAATCGTAAAACAGTTAAGGATCTTAAATTACTCTTCTTTGTCTTAATTAATTCCCCCTTACTTTTATATTACGTTCAAGAAATGATTTTATAGATTCACCGTTCAGAGAACGGGTATGACTGCTAACCTTTTACATAAAACACAAAACGTGTGTTTCTCTGAAGTAGCAAAAACTCTTGAACGCCGAACTGTGGCATCCTAAAATTTGCATAATTTATTAATACTGGAATTTCTAGGTCAACGCAACTATTTTAAAATCTCTACGTTGTTCCGTTCGCGAGTTATGAATGAATTAATAAGCTAATCAATAAAGTCAGCGCCGTTTGCTACGTCATCGTTATCTGAAAGCACGTGACAGCATTCATCGCCACGGCACATCCACAGGTGTTTCTATTCTTTGCGAACTGTTCACAAAAAAAAAAAAAAGGGAAAAACGAACTTCGCGAAATCTTTACGAAACGGGCTGAAATTTTTATCAACACCATGAATTGGTAATAAGAGGAGTCCCTCAAAATTTCACCTGAATCCGGTCAAAACTTTTTCAAATAGACATGGGAATTTTTATTCATTGGTAAACAGAAATATATACGCAGAAACGGTTAAATAAAGTTTTGACAGCTAATTTAAAAAGTTATTTACCGATTCAGGCTAAATTTGGAGGTCATGCTCCTATTAACGATTTACGGTGTTCATCAAAATTTCAGTCAGTTTCATAAAATTATCGCAAAGATACGTTTTTAACTTTTTTATCCCAGATATTCGCCCCTCAAAGACGTCTGAAACCGAAAGCACGTGATGCATTTGATGCTTCTCGCATGGACAGTATGTTGGAATGTCAAGAGCAACAAAATTATATATTGTCGCTGACGAAGGAGAAACCGAAAATGTTGTGTACGGTCAAGTGCTGAAATAATCACACTATGAATAAATAATTTGTAATGACCGAATTTGTGAAATCAGCTTTTTCTTTCTTGCAAGCATCAAAGTTTTTTCCCCGATTTTATCAGTGACATATAAGGGAATATGAAATTAATAAGACTAAATCTCGGGAAAAGCCGGGTAGTAACGCTAGTTACGTATAAAAGGGAAAAAGTGATAACCATAAAACGTACAACATAGCTTCCACTGTGTTTCAGAAAAAGTGCTGTTAATTAAACGTGTATGTCAGAAATTGTAATTTTGATACAGCAGCAGTTTGAAAACCTTAAGACGTTAACTTTGCTGAAGGATTTGATCGAATATTAAACTCACTTTCGATGGGGTTGCGAAATGACATAAATCACTTAGAAGTCCTTCCGCAATGCATCAACTCGTGAATCCCTACAGAATAAAACACTTCACTGCATACGCTACTGGAGGATGTTGGATATGTATCCCGATTTTAAATGCAGCCCCCTGCCCTTCACATACGTCTCAAATTACATAGGTAATCAAGCATAGATGGCCGACAGCGAATCCCTTCATTTACACTGCGCGTCATTCTTCGGTGTCAGGATGGACTGAAATACGTCTTCACGCTCCAAGAACCCCATGTCACAAGTCGTAATTCACTGAGATCATGCATGTTGCTGAAAATTAATGAGCAACTAAATATTTGGCCCCTGTTTACTGATGCAAACTAGGTTGACGTGACGGTGAAAATTTGCCGGATCAGAGAAATGGAGCGTTTAAAATCATCCACAGAACATTTTTATTTCTGCTGCCGCTCTCAAGATCTTTGCTCTAGGGTTAAGTATCTGGTAACTCATTAATTTCAACACACACATGGGAACGTTTGTAACAAAACTTCGGGGCCATTTTGCCGTATTAATATGAGATTAAAGGAAATTTTTTACTCATATCACTTCAAGCAGACGTTATCGTTCTTTACACGTTTATAAGTTAGTCACGGAAAAATTCTCATCGGCCGCCACCGAGAATCGAACACAGGGTCTTCCAGTTACGCGCCAGATATGCTACCACTGCACCAGACCGGCCTCGAATTCTCCAGACTCCCATACGACTAACTGCCAAACCACATGGCAGGTTGCTTCTTGGAGCCCCGTGCAATATTGGGGATTGATCGAAGATGGAAAGCAGCAACTAAACAAGTAGCTAGGATAAATTAATCCATCGCTCTTTCCACGTTAAGCAATGCACAGCAACCGAAAAATTGTTTTTCAGCCGCCGTCGGGGAATCGAACCCCGAATCTCTCGATATCCAGCCCAGCGCGTTAGCCTTACACCACAGCGGCCAACAATTCACGGCGCTATGCGTGTGTTTCTTTTTCAGTCAGCATTTGACATCATAAGTCCGTAAAATGGGCACAGCTACTGAGACTCAGTATAAGTCCGTAAGATTGGCTCAGCTAATGACACTCAGTAAAAGTCCGTAAAATGGGCTCAGCTACTGAGACTCAGTATAAGTCCGTAAGATGGGCTCAGCTAATGACACTCAGTATAAGTCCGTAAAATGGGCTCAGCTACTGAGACTCAGTATAAGTCAGTAAGATGGGCTCAGCTACTGAGTCTCACTAGCTGAGTCCGTAAAAGTCCGTAAGATGCTAGTCTATCTATAAGTTCGTAAGATGAGCTCAGCTACTGAGACTCAGTATAAGTCCGTAAGATGGACTCAGCTACTGACACTCGGTATAAGTCCGTAAGATGGGCTCAGCTACTGAGTCTCACTAGCTGAGTCCGTAAAAGTCCGTAAGATGCTAGTCTAACTATAAGTTCGTAAGATGAGCTCAGCTACTGAGACTCAGTATAAGTCCGTAAGATGGGCTCAGCTACTGACACTCAGTATAAGTCCGTAAGATGGGCTCAGCTACTGAGTCTCACTAGCTGAGTCCGTAAAAGTCCGTAAGATGCTAGTCTAACTATAAGTTCGTAAGATGAGCTCAGCTACTGAGACTCAGTATAAGTCCGTAAGATGGACTCAGCTATTGACACTCGGTATAAGTCCGTAAGATGGGCTCAGCTACTGACACTCAGTATAAGTCCGTAAGATGGGCTCAGCTACTGAGTCTCACTAGCTGAGACCATATAAGTCCGTAAGATGCTAGTCTCAGTATAAGTCCGTAAGATGGGCTCAGCTACTGACACTCAGTATAAGTCCGTAAGATGGGCTCAGCTAATGAGTCTCACTAGCTGAGTCCATATAAGTCCGTAAGATGCTAGTCTCAGTATAAGTCCGTAAGATGGGCTCAGCTACTGACACTCAGTATAAGTCCGTAAAAAAGGCTCAGCTACTGAGACTCAGTATAAGTCCGTAAGATGGGCTCAGCTACTGAAACTCAGTATAAGTCCGTAAAATGGGCTCAGCTACTGACACTCAGTATAAGTCCGTAAGATGGGCTCAGCTACTGAGACTCAGTATAAGTCCGTAAGATGGGCTCAGCTACTGACACTCAGTATAAGTCCGTAAGATGGGCTCAGCTACTGAGTCTCACCAGCTGAGTCCATATAAGTCCGTAAGATGCTAGTCTCAGTATAAGTCCGTAAGATGGGCTCAGCTACTGACACTCAGTATAAGTCCGTAAGATGGGCTCAGCTACTGAGTCTCACCAGCTGAGTCCATATAAGTCCGTAAGATGCTAGTCTCGGTATAAGTCCGTAAGATGGGCTCAGCTACTGACACTCAGTGTAAGTCCGTAAGATGGGCTCAGCTACTGACACTCAGTGTAAGTCCGTAAGATGGGCTCAGCTACTGACACTCAGTATAAGTCCGTAAGATGGGCTTAGCTACTGAGTCTCACTAGCTGAGTCCGTTTAAGTCCGTAAGATGCTAGTCTCAGTATAAGTCCGTAGGATGCTAGTCTCAGTATAAGTCCGTAAGATGGGCTCACCTACTGAGTCTCAGTAGCTGAGCCCATCTTACGGACTTATGATGTCAGATGCCAACTGAAAAAGAAAAACACACATAGCTCCGTGAATTGTTGGCCGCTGTGGTGTAAGGCTAACGCGCTCGGCTAGATATCGTGAGATTCGGGATTCGATTCCCCGACGGCGGCTGAAAAACAATTTTTCTGTTGCTGTGCGTTGTTTAACGTGGAAAGAGCGATGTATTTATTTATTCAACTGACGCCAAGTATTTAGATGATTTTCACCAAATAGCTAGGAGGCGAATGAATAATTAATACACACTATTGACATAGATTTGGAACATCAAACAGAAGTCATCGCTCTTTGCACGTTAATTGAGAGTTAGTCGTATGTGAGTCTGGAGTATTTGAGGCGGCTCTGGTGCAGTGGTAGCATGCCCGGGCGCGTACGTGGAAGATCCTGGGTTCAATTCCCGGCGGCGGCCGATAATATTTTTTCCGTGACTAACTTATAAACGTGGAAAGAGCGATGACTTCTGTTTGAGTTCCTAATCCACATCAATAGTGGGTATTAATTACTCATATCACTGTTCAAGATTTCTTGCCTCAGTTCCTTCGAAACATACTACTCGTTCTAGCAGCAGTGGAGGAGATCTAGAAATAGAAGAGGGCATGGACCTTATTTGTTGAGCTTGGCCCGGCTCACACCCGTGCGGTTAAGGCCCGGCCAGTTTCGAATATTAGACACTTGCTCCGGCCGGTGGGGCTCCATTTTGTATTATTTTAAATTGTAAGAGGCTTGTACCAAAAGTAATGCAGAAGTGGGCATTACTTTCTTATTAAACGACAAAGGTCCTTCAAATTGCATATGTTGGTAGAGTAACTCTATTTTTATACGAAGGTACTGCTCAACATAATCTCCATTACAAGCGATGCATTTGCACCATCGTTGAATTCAACTCTCGAATCCTCTTTGAAGAAATTCAGGTGTGGACTGTTGTACCCACTTCTTCGCAGCCACTTTCACCTCGTCTGTGTCATCAAATCCTTGCCCCCGGAGATTGTCCTTCACTGACTGGATAGAACAGTCGGAGGGCGCCATATCTGGGCTGTACAGTGGGTGGGGGACAACCAACCAGTTTAACTTGCTGAACGCCTGATCTGTTTCTAAAGATGCGTGTGGTCTCCCATTGTCGTGGTGGATGTGGATCCTTTTCAGATTCTTTTTCGGTCTCTTCCTCCTTATGGCTTATCCAAGCTTCTTGAGTGTCTCAATGAACTGCTCGCTGGGCACGGTCCAGCACGTCCCAGAAAATCAAGGAGAATGATACCTCTGTCATCCCAGAAGTTCAAGAGCCAGCTGAACGCTGCCTCTTGAACTTCTTAGGCCTTGGTAAAGAGGTGTGACGCCATTCCATGGATTGATTCTTCGTTTCCGGATCGTACAGATACGACCACGTTTCATCCCCTGTCACCAGATTGAAAAACAAATTAGTTGAATCATGTAATGCATTGATTATGATACGCTTTCCAACATACTAGAAATCATTACTCAAGTTACGAGGATAATGGCTGTGGAATAAATCTCGCTCCTGTGTCCTGACCTTTTACCCCATTTTGATGATATTCAACAGAACCGGTTCAGTATACCTCAAGAATAACATACTAAAGTTTTGTCGCAATAGAAGCAGTTTTACGCAAGTTATGAGAATAATGGCTGTGGAATAAATCTTGCTTTTGTGCAATGACCTTTAACCCCATTTCGTTGATATTTAACAGAACTGGTTCACTATACCTCCGGAACAACATGATAACGTTTTGTCGCAATCGAAACATTTTAGGTAAGTTATGATGCACAAAGGCAATGGAATGGATCCCGCTTTTATGCCCTGATCTTTGATCCCAATCCGCCCATTTTCAATAGGGTTCGTCCCCAGTGGCTCCCTACCACATACTAAAATTTCATCGAAATCGAACCATTTTTACGCAAGTTATGACGCATAAGGGCAATGGAACAAATCTCGCTCTTATGTCCTGCCTGACCTTTGACCCCATTTCGCCCATTTTTAATAGGGTTCGTGCCCAGGTGGTTCCCTACCACATACTAAAATTTCATCGAAATCGAACCATATTTACGCATGTTATGACGCATAAAAGCAATGGAATGTATCCCGCTTTTATGCCCTGACCTTTGACCCAATTTCGCTCATTTTCAATAGGGTTCGTCCCCAATGGCTCCCTAGCTCATACTATCGAAATCGAACCATATTTACGCATGTTATGACGCATAAAGGCAATGGAATGGATTCCACTTTTATGTCCTGACCTTTGACCCCTTTCCGCCCATTTTCAATAGGGTTCGTCCCCAGGTGGCTCCTTACCAATTACCAAAATTTCATCGAAATCGAACCAATTTTACGCAAGTTATGACGCATAAGGGCAACGGAACAAATCCCGCTCTTATGTCCTGCCTGACCTTTGAACCCATTTCGCCCATTTTCAATAGGGTTCGTGCCTAGGTGGTTCCCTACCACATACTAAAATTTCATCGAAATCGAACTATGTTTACGCAAGTTATGACGCGTAAAGGCAATGAAATGGATCCTGCTTTTATGTGCTGACCTTTGACCCCATTCCGCCCATTTTCAACAGGGCTCGTTCCCAGGTGGTTCCTTACCACATACTAAAATTTCATTGAAATCGAACCATTTTTACGCAAGTTATGATGCATAAAGTCAATGGAATGGATCCCGCTCCTATGTCCTTACCTTTGACCCCATTTCATTTATTTTCAATAGGGATCGTCCCGAGGTGGTTCCCTAACACACACTGAAATTCCGAACCATTTTTACCCAAGTTATGACGAATAAGAGAAATGGAATGGATCCCGCTCCTATGTCCGGACCTTTAACCCCGTTTCGCCCATTTTCAATAAAGTTCGTCCCCAGGTGGTTCCTTACCACATACTAAAATGTCGTAGAAATCGAACCATTTTCACGTGAGTTATCGTGCGGACGGACGGACGGACGGGCAAAGCTGGAGCATATACGCTTCTTCAACCTACGGTTGGCCGCCCCGGTGGCGCAGTGGTCTAAGGCGTTGGCCTCTGATCATTCGTCCGAAGCCGCCCCGGTGGCGCAGTGGTCTAAGGCACTTGCCTCTGATCATTCGTCCGTATGGGGTCCGGGTTCGAATCCCGGTGAGGCATGGATGTTGTGTTTGTCTTACGGCACTGGCTCTCTCCCTTCCCTGGAACCAGTGACCCTAAATTAGGGACGGGCGACTGCTTATAGCCCATTGAGTTGCTCACGGTGGTCGTTAAACCTCAAAAAAAAAAAAAAAAAAAAAAAAATTCGTCCGAAAGAGGTCCGGGTTCGAATCCCGGTCAGGCATGGATGTTGTGCTTGTCTTACGGCACTGGCTCTCTCCCTTCCCTGGAACCAGTGGCTCAAAATTAGGGACGGGCGACTGCTTATAGCCCATTGAGTTGCTCACGGTGGTCGTTAAACCTCTAATCAAAAAAAAAAACAAAAAAACCTACGGTTGGAAAGCGTAAAAAAAAAAAACACGTGTCTTCATTGGCTTCAAACGCTTGTAGCAGATAAGAGAAGTCTTCAATCTTTCTCTCCTTCAAATCTGCAATGAAGAAGCAGGGTTACTACAGGGGAAGAGTTACTCTACCAAATGTGCAATTTGAAGGACGTTTAATAGTTTATAGAAAAGTTATGCCTGCTTTTACATTACTTTCGGTACAACCATCGTATATTACTAAACTGTGAAAATTAAATGATGAAATGAGGTATTACTGAAAATACAAGTCACCGGACACCGGCAGACAAAAGAAAATTAGTGATAGAAGACGTCGAAGCCTCAGGAGAGTCGTTACAGCTAATCGATGGAGTACTGCACAAGACCTTAGTGTACAGGTGAGTAAAAATGCTGGAACCTCGGTATGTACACGTTCCAATCGCGGAGAACTCCCTTCCATGGATTACCGTGGTCGTGCTGCTGCTCGTAAGCCTTTCATCTCCACTCGGAATGCTACTCGTCGTTTAGCATGGTGCAAAGAACATTTATCGTGGACCGTAGATCAATGGAAACGGGGCTTATGGACTGATGAATCCAGATATACTATCCATCAGTCTAATGCCCGCGTGTGGTTATCTAGCCTGCCGAGGGAACGCTGTTTAATACAGTGTACTGTTGCTACAATGACCTTTGGAACTGGCGTGTGGGGGTATTTTCCGTGGTATGGTATCTGCCCATTGGTTATCGTGGACAAACCTGTTAATCAGCACGTCAACCTCGATATTCTGGACAATTATGCCCTATCAACTCTGTGGCAAGGACTGTTACGGCGTGGTTTGACGATAATTCCGTATCGAGTGTGGACTGGCCAGCACAGATTCCTGATCTTAATCCCATGGAGCACCTACGGGAGAAATATTAAATCGCCGCATAAGAAGTTTGAAACCAAAGCCTACTACACTGCCGGACAATTGCTAAGGACGGATGACAATAGCAACGATAGAAACCATAAAATGGAATGCAGGAAAATGTGGAAATTAGCATAACTGCGGGATACAGTAAGACTTGTTGTGCGTATGCAAATTTTGGATTGCCGAACTTGTTCGTGACGTCATAGCGCTGATAAGAGATATAAAGGATTTGACGCGTATTGACCGTTGTTGTTCAAGCGCAAAATTTAAAGGGAAAGAATCAATTGAAGAACTTGCAATTTTCAGTATGTCTTCCCGACATCACCTAGATGATTTTACGCGTGGCCGTATTATTGGCAAGATTAAAGAAGGGCGAAAAATAACAGACGTTGCCAGGGAGTTCGACGTCAGCCACAATGTTGTTTCAAGGCTTTGGAAATCATTTCAAACAAATGGAGAGTGTAGCAAACGTCACGGGGGAGGTCGTGTTCGCAGTACGACACCTGCAGAAGATCGGTACATAGTGCTATCAACAAAAAGACACCGGCGCAGCACAGCTAGTGAGGTAGCAAATCAGTTTATGGCTGCTACTGGCAAGCGGATCTCCCGAAAAACTGTCGCCAGACGTTGGCATGAAGGAGCACTATACGCCCGCCGTCCTGTTGTGTGCATCCCATTGTCCAGACGTCATCACCGTACCGCCCGTTTGCAATGGTGCCATCAACATCGCAATTGGACTGATAACGACTGGTCTGCTGTCATCTTCTAAGATGAGAGTAGATACAGTCTATCGTCTGATTGTCGACGACAACTGATCTGGCGTGATAGTGGTACTGCATATTGTCCAGCAAACATACAGGAAAGGGACCGATATCCGACATGTAGTGTCATGGTATGGGCTAGCATCATGATCAATGGCCGTACGTCCCTCTATGTGCTTCCAACTGGGACTATGACTGGCCAACAATATTATAAATAATGATGTTCTGCTACCTCATGTTCGCATGTTCCGTGGTGCTGTCGGTGATAGATTCATTTTCATGGACGACAACGCAACATGTCATCGAACAGTCGCTGTCCAGGAGTATCTTGAGAGCAAGGATATTCAACGCCTCGTATGGCCAGCACGTTCTACAGATCTGAATCCCATTGAAAATGTGTGGGATGCTTTGGGGAGGAGTCTTGCTGGTCGTCAATGCCCTCCAATAAACAAGGACACCCTCATCCGTGCACTGACAGAGGAATGGGATAAATTACCCCAACAGCTGCTTGATAATGTTGTGCAAAGCATGACACGACGTGTGGAATCTTGCATCGCCCTCCATGGTGGCCATATCCCGCATTGAGATCTTACGCCGGAACGCCTGCGGACGGTAATTGCATTCTTTTCACGTTTACGTATTCTGCACAAAATGGCCTGTTTGTCCCTTGAACATGTTCCAAAGCCTTCTGGATTTCAGAGCACAATAAATTGTCTTTCTTGTAATGTCCTGGCATTCTGACATTATTTTATTTCACTTGGCATCCAGCCAAACTTACTATTTTATGCGCTATATAGCCGTTTATGATCCGTCCTTAGCAATTGTCCAGCAGTGTACTAAGCAACAGTTAGCGGCAGCATTATGTTCTGAATGGAAGCCCATACATATCGCTGTGTTCCAAAATTTTGTCGAAGGTATGTCTCCAAGGGTTAGTGCATGCAATAAGGCCAAAGGTGGGCCGAAACCGTATTAATGTATGTCAATAAATGCTATGTTGTGTTTCTTCTCTAGGTGTCCGGTAACTGCTGTCAGTATAGTGCATTTCACTGAATGTAACTCTAAAAATATGAATTAAGTTTTGTCAATTATTGTAGAATATAATCTTTAAAGAGGAAAAATTCTCTCCCAGTAATGCAATTTTCTAAGCGCTGGCTTCTGATCATTTTACCGAGATGGGTTCGTGTTCGAAACTTGCTGAGGTATAGATGTTGTGTTTGCCTTACGGCACTGGCTCTCTGCCTTCCCTGGAACTAGTGAACCTAAATTAGAGACGGGCAACTGCTTATAGCCCATCGAGTTGATCATGGTGGTCGTCGGTTAGCCTTCAATAAAAAGGATAGAGAGAGAAAGAGAGAGAGAAAGGAAACTGCTTTTCTCTAAACTACACTGGCGCAAAGGGAAATAAGAACGCCAAGAAGGAATTGGCGGACGATCATGAAATTTACATATGTTAATGGGGTCGAGTTTACGTAGGTGTGATGTTAATTTCGGGACCAACCGGTGAGCGCTTACGCCACAGCATGGCATAATATACAAATTATCGTCGGTGCTATTTAAGGAGTACGGCGAAGTGAATGTAATCAGTCGTCGGCGTACGGACACGTGCGAAGACCCTAAAGAAGCTGCAATGCCTGTACATGGAAGATGTGTACGACTTCAGCAGTTTTCGGACTTTGAGCGAGGTCGTCTAGTCGGACTCCGCGAGGCCGGGTGGTCGTATCGTCGTATTGCGGAGCGAATTGGACGGAGAGTATCGGTGGTGGTACGAAGGTGGCGTTGATGGTCCGAGGAACATTCCCACACGAGAAGACGTGAAACCGGGAGTCACAGACGGACTGATGAGCGGACCGATCGACGCATAAGAAGAGCGGCGTTGTCAAGTAGAACATCCACTGCGACGCAAATCCGAGCTGCCGTTGCACCTGAGGTGACTGTGCGAACAATCCGCAACCGTCTATTGGATGCAGGACTACGCGCACGTGTGCCTCTGGCATGTGTACCTCTGACTCCAGCCCACCGTCAGGAACGGTTGCAGTGGTGTCGCCAACGTCTGCACTGGAGAACGCAATGGCGATCTGTCGTGTCCAGCGATGAAAGCAGATTCTGCTTGGGAGCCTCCGATGACCGTATGCGTGTTCGCAGACACACAGGGGAGCGTCTCCACCCTTCTTACATCCGCCAGCGACACACAGGGCCTACACCTGGTCTACTGGTGTGGGGAGCCATCAGCTATCGCTCCCGTACACAACTAGTGTTTGTACCGGGTACGTTAAACAGTACCTCCTGCATCAACAACATCATTCAGCCCGTTGTTTTGCCATTTGTGAGGTCGGTCCATCGTGGTGTTTTCCAGCAAGATAACGCACGCCCACACACGGCACGTGCAACGCAACATGCACTTCAGGGTGTGAGACAACTTCCATGGCCACCGGATTTGTCTCCCATTGAGCACGTGTGGGATTTTATGGGACAGCGACCTATCCGGTCTCCACGGCCAGCCACGACCATCCCCGATTTACGCGTCTAGGTTGAGGATGCTTGGAACTCAATACCCCAAACTTACATCCAACATCTGTACGACAGACTCCATGCCAGAATTGCACAGTGTGACCCAGTTCGTGGCGGTTCAACCTCGTACTAACCATGTTACACGGAAATGTAATTTTTCAGTTTACCAGCAAATACAGCTGTATTTTGCCATTATATTATGCTGTATAAATTTCGTTGGTATCAGACGTCTCCTTCTTGGTGTTTATTTTTCACTTTCCGCCAGTGTAATTTATTAAGAAATAAATTTTTTCAGTTACCAACAGGATTTCTCTTCTTTTCCAAACACGACATTATTTTCAGCCCCCCTATAGTTATTCGTCCCTGGGCTCACGGTTGGCTATAAGTAGTAAATAACCCCTGGTCGCACTACTGGTTATAATTAGTTATCATTCCCTGGTCACACGACCTGTTATAATAATTACTTCTCAGCCCCTGGTCGCGCTACTGGTTATAACCAGTTATCAGCCTCTGTTTCCATGACTGGTTGTAGCTAGTTATCAGTCCCTGATCGCACGACTGGTTATAATTAATTATCATCCCCTGGTCGCAAGACTTGTTATAATTAATTCTCAGCCCATCGTCGCACCACCGGTTATAACTAGTTATTAGTTATTAACCCCTTGACGACCTGTAATATGTAGTTATCAGCATCGGGCAGCACGACTGGTTATAACAAGTTATCATTACCTGGCTCCACGAGGGGTATAACTAGTTATCAGCCCCTGGTCTTACGATTGGTTATAATTAATTATCATCCCCTTATCATACGACGGGCTATTATTAGTTATTCTTCCCAGGTTGCACGACTTGTTATAATTGCTTCTGAGTCCCTGGTCGCACGACTGGTTATAACTAGTTATCCTCCCCTTGACGGCCGGTAACATCTCGTTATGAGCCTCTGCCCGCACGACCTGCTATAACTACACTGCTGGCCACCCAAAATGCAACACGGAGAAGGATACGAGATAGCAAAGCCAGATTTACTGGACACATAACAACAGATACAAAGACGAAACGATTGAGCTTACAGGCCCGTGCGACTTGCGGAACACGCAGACATCAATAGTTCGTGTGGCGCCCATGGCTGGAAATAACGGCCGCTACACGCTGCGGCATCGAACGAAAGAGGCTTTGGATGTGGGCTTGGGGTATGTCGGTCCAGGCTGCTTCCACACATTGCCACAGTTCATCAGGCGTAGCCGCGGGTGGTGCTTGCCGGGCCACTCGGTTGCCGATCAGCGACCAGACGTGTTCGGTGGGCGACATATCGGGAGAACAGGCAGCCCACGGCTGCAGTAACACCTGGCGGGCCGTGAAGAATTGTTGCAGGATGCGTGACACGTGCGGGCGCGCATTGTCCTGTTGAAACGTGACAGCTGACAGGTCCTGCAGGTATAGGAGGACTACAGGCTCCAAAACGTCGGAGATGGTGCGGTGGCTGTTGAGTGTACCGGCGATGCGTACCAGAGGGGTGCGGGTGTCATATTCAATTGCGCCCCAAACCAAAACGCCAGACGACGGACCGGTATGGCGATGCATAATGCAGGCGTCATACAGTCTCTCGCCGCGGTGCCGCCACACGCGGATCGGAACGTCGTGGTGCTGCAGGCAGAAGCGGAATTCGTCGGAGAAGACAATGTCGTGCCATTCCGTAGGCCAGGTGCGGCGTTCAACAGCCCACTGCCACCGCACTCGCCGGTGGTGTAACGTCAATGGTAATCGGAGCAATGGGTGCCGTGCGACAAGTCTCAGCTCCTGCAGACGACGTCGAACGTTACGTGCTGACACAGGTTGTAGCGTAGCACACCCTAATTCCTGAGCTAACATTCGTGATGTGGCGGTGCGAGCCGCCAATTACCGCCGCACAACATGCCGGTCCTCTCGTTCGGTGGTGTGCCGCGACTCCGGCAATCTCTCACGCCGGTCCGTCCGTCCCTCCTGCAACCTCCTGCAACCGAATCCCTACTCGCCTCACTGTGGCTGGATGTCGTCCCACGCGGGCGCCGATGTCTCGGCACGATAAACCTCTGTCGCGATAAGCCACTATTCATCCTCTGCCGAACTCCGAAACGTGCTGGAATGACTGCCGTATTCTGCAGCGAGGCATCAGGAAACTTTCCACGCACAGATCCGAGAGCACAACACACTCCCACTGCTTACACCCCGCCTTCTGTGCACCGTGGTGGCGTGCCGGGCGCACATGATTTGCATATGCCCTGAAATGCTAATCGTTTGCATGTCCTCTCGCGGGCGACGCATGCTGCGAATTTCAGGCCAATCGAATGCTTCCTTCTTGGTGTTGCATTTTGGGTATCCAGCAGTGTAGTTATCAGTCCCTGGTCGCACGACTGGTTATAACTGGTTATCAGCCCATGGTTTCACAACTGGTTTTAACTAGTTATCGGCCTAGGGTAGCACGACTGGTTTTAAACAGTTATCAGCCTCTGGTCGCATGACTGGTTATAACTAGTTATCAGTCTCTGGTCGCACGACTGGTTATAATTAGTTATCATCCCCTGGTCGCACGACCTGTTATTTTTAATTCTCAGCCCCTAGCTGGCAGCGCGATTGGTTATAACTAGTGATCAGCGCCTTTACGACATGTAATATCTAGTTATTAACCTCTGGACGAACGACCTGCTATAACTAGTTAGCAGCCCCTGTTCGCACGACTGGTTATAACCAGTTATCACTCCCTGGTTCCACGACTGGTTATAACTAGTTATCAGCCCAAAGTCGCACGAATTTTTATAAATATTTATCAGCCCCTGTTCGCACACTGGTTATAACTAGTTATCAGCTCCTGGTATCACGACCGGCTATAACTAGTTATCAGCCCCTAGTCGCACGACTGGTTATGACTAGTTATTGTTAATGATGGTCGCTATAGCCCGAAACAAAACCAAACAAAACAACGAGAATGGGTTGTTTGAATCGATCGAGATGGAATAGGTTTTCAGTAATACGCGAAGGAAATGAAACATTTTTGAAAATAAAGAGGAATTTTAAAGGTACCTTTCCTGAAAGAAAGGTCATCTCTGAGTTCACATGCGCTCCGAAAATGTGTGCTCTTTTGAACGATAAACAGCTTTGAGGAGTGATCAGTGTTTTACTTCTCGAGCAATAAACGATGACCTTGGCTACCTTCCTGCGCTGCATCGGAAATCGAAAGCGACATTACCGTTTTGTGGAGCTTGCTCGTTTTATAAATATCCCTGGAGCTACAGAAGCAATTTCCCGTAATATGTTTTGTGCTTGTGATTAAAGTTTGCAGACTCGGGCGCGCTTCATTCCTGATGTATTGACCTTGCTGTATTCATTCCTCTTTTTTTTTTGTGCAAAAACAAGGGAAGGGAATGAATGGGAGGAATTAGTGCTCCCTCTGTTCGATGGAAGACCTCAGCGACAAAACCATCAGTACAGCTCAGTAGAAGGAGAAATATTCAGCGTAACAGTTACGTGAAAGAAACAAATATGCATTTAATAGTACTCAATACTTTTATCCTAATCACATCTACAAGAACACCAACATAATAAGATAAGTTGACACAAGTATTTCAAAAAGAAGACAGCAACTCTTCAAGAGGAAAAAGGATAAAAACAGGAAATGTTACACCAAATTCTCTGGTTTTCCACTGTTGTAGACATTTTCTACGCAATTAATGTATCCCTAAGGATGAAAATTTGTACATCGATTAAACTACACTGTAAAAGATTTTCTGAAATTCACGGACAACTTACCGTCATTTCTTTCGTGAATTAACGAAGCGTATTTCTCATACAACCTTTTCCGTGAAATGACGGAAAGAAATCTGCATTTCACGCATTTTTCGTACCGCAGGAAAATTCTGAATTTTCAGAAACTTTTCCGCAGTTTCTTTCTTATATCAACGGTAAATTACCGTTTTAGAGATGTGTTAATGGAAAATTCTGAATTTTCAGAAACCTTTCCTCAGTTTCTTTCTTATATTGACGGTAAATTACCGTTTTAGAGATGTGTTAACGGAAAATTCTGAATTTTCAGAAACCTTTCCGCAGTTTCTTTCTTATATTGACGGTAAATTACCGTTTTAGAGATGTGTTAATGGAAAATTCTGAATTTTCAGAAACCTTTCCTCAGTTTCTTTCTTATATTGACGGTAAATTACCGTTTTAGAGATGTGTTAATGGAAAATTCTGGATTTTCAGAAACCTTTCCTCAGTTTCTTTCTTATATTGACGGTAAATTACCGTTTTAGAGATGTGTTAATGGAAAATTCTGAATTTTCAGAAACCTTTCCTCAGTTTCTTTCTTATATTGACGGTAAATTACCGTTTTAGAGATGTGTTAATGGAAAATTCTGAATTTTCAGAAACCTTTCCGCAGTTTCTTTCTTATATTGACGGTAAATTACCGTTTTAGAGATGTGTTAACGGAAAATTCGGAGTCTTCAGAAACCTTTCCGCAATTCCTTTCGTGTATTAACGGAAAATCTCCGTTTTCACTTTTACCGTATCAGTATGACCAGATATTGCCGGTAATAGGAGCGATTGGCGAGAATACCTGAGGTTTCATTAACTTTTAAATTTCAATCCTCTGTCGAATTTTTAAGTTCCGTAGCGAGATCGGATATTGTGGATGGCATATCCACAATATTTTTCGATATTGAGTCGAAAGGGTTTTTCTTGTGTCTTACTATGTATACCTCGGCACCGAAGAAGGTCGGATTATGAACACCTGACGGATTTTGAGCGGGGAAGGATTCTTGGGTACAAAGAGCTGGCTCAAACAAGATATTGCAATCAGTGAAGGCCCGACATTGAGTCAAAAGGGTATTTCTTGTGTCTCACTATGTCCCGTCGCTGAAGAAGGTCGCATTATGAACACCTGAACGACTATGAGCGAGAAAGGATTCTTGGGTACAAAGAGCTGGCTCAAACGAGATGTTGCAATTAGTGAAGGCGCGACATTGAGTCGAAAGAGTATTTCTTGTGTCTCACTATGCCCCGTCGCCGAAGAAGGTCGCAATATGAACACCTGACGGACTATGAAACGAGGAAGAATTCTTGGGTACAAAGAGCTGGCTCAAACAAGATGTTGCAATCAGTGAAGGCCCGACATTGAGTCAAAAGTGTGTTTTTTGTGTCTCACTATGCCCCGTCGCCGAAGGTCACATTATTAACACCTGAACGACTATGAGTGAGGAGGGATTCTTGGGTATAAAGAGCTGGCTCAAATGAGATGTCGCAATCAGTGAAGGCCCGACATTGAGTCGAAAGGGTATTTCTTGTGTCTCACTATGCCTCGTCACCGAAGAAGGTCGCAATATGAACACCTGACGGACTATGAGCGAGGAAGAATTCTTCGGTATAAAGAGCTGACTCAAACGAGATGTCGCAATCAGTGAAGGCCTGACATTGAGTCTAAAGTGTGTTTTTTGTGTCTCAATATGCCCCGTCGCCGACGAAGGTCGCATTATGAACACCTGAACGACTATGAGTGAGGAGGGATTCTTGGTTATAAAGAGCTGGCTCAAACGAGATGTCGCAATCAGTGAAGGCCCGACATTGAGTCTAAAGGGTATTTCTTGTGTCTCACTATGCCCCGCCACCGAAGAAGGTCGCATTATGAACACCAGACGGACTATGAGCGAGGAAGGATTCTTGGGTATAAAGAGCTGGCTCAAACGAGATGTGGCAATCAGTGAAGGCCCGACATTGAGTCGAAAGGGTATTTCTTGTGTCTCACTATGCCCCGCCGCCGAAGAAGTTCGCATTATGAACACCTAACGGACTATGAGCGAGGAAGGATTCTTGGGTATAAAGAGCTGGCTCAAACGAGATGTTGCAATCAGCGAAGGCCCGACATTGAGTCGAAAGGGTATTTCTTGTGTCTCACTATGCCCCGCCGCCGAAGAAGTTCGCATTATGAACACCTGACGGACTATGATCGAGGAAGGATTCTTGGGTATAAAGAGCTGGCTCAAACGAGATGTGGCAATCAGTGTAGAGCCGACATTGTGTCGTCGAAAGGTTGATTCTTGTGTCTCACTATGCCCCGTCGCCGACGAAGGGCGCATTAAATACACCTGACGGACTCTGACCGAGAAAGGATTGTTGGGACGAGAGAAGCTGGATTCTCCTACCGCGAAATTGCCACTCATACGGGACAAAACGTGAGTACAGTGATAAGAACAAGACGTTAGTGGACACATGAGGCTGGGACGCATGGAAAATCCCGGAAGTGATTCGCTAAATCGCACGACTACACGGGATGACAGACACCTCAACCGCATGGCAGTGACCGATCGCACAGCGACCCCCAAGATGTTGTGTCAGCAGTGGAATACTGTCACAAGTCAGGCTTTGTTTTCTAGTGAAGTTCGACGTCCTCTGCTTAAGGTATCCCACTACATTGGAAAGGTCGTTTTAGGCCAAATTCATTTAAGGGGGATTCTCATTTTTTACGCTAAATTTACTGCTTTTTTTTTTTGGAGTGTTTATTGACGACACTATGCAATCAATTGATTCGAAAGTAGATACATCTATTTATTATCGTTTCAGGTATTTACAAAATAATTTTTAGGAAGAATCTCGCCCGCACATCACCCTCGCGAAGATCCTCTGTCCCTGGTTGGCATGATTTCTCCACTTCAGGTGATCTCAAACAAAAAACTCGAACGACGTAGTTATCGTTTGGTGAACCAGAAAAAAATATATGTACAGATTTGAGGAAATGGTGACTTGTGAAACTCAAATTATCAATTTAGCTCAAAAAATTGACAATATTTTTTGCTATTTAAAAAATATACACAGCGCATGGTGTTTCTGGTTCATCAAACGATAAAAAAATGTTTGCTGAACATGCAGTTTTACATTTGAAGTCGATCGGTCCAATAGGTTTTGAGATATCATGCCAAGCATTCGTGAAAAAGCTGTTTCGAGAAAAACGCATTTAAAGTTTAAAGTACAGTTTACGGAGACATATCGAGTACTTACAGTATTTTTCTGCTAATCTGACATACCAGGGCCATACAGTATTCCTCCCTCTGCTTCGTAGAACTCGTTTAGAGACATTTTCTTGCTCCTACGCCTTGTACGAGCCTCTTTTGTAGCCACGAGGCTACGTCTCGACGATCTTTGCAGACGCTGTTGGTCCCGCGCGTTGGCAAATATCTTAGTTTGCTCGCCAATTACGATTCCTATCGTTGTCAACATCTTCAGGATGAGAGAAACACCTTCACTACAAATGCCTGCTGCTACAAAAGCTGCCATTTCGATGGTTTTTGAGCCACAGTAAAGATGTTTGGGAGCGAACCGCCAAATAGTAGGATTGAAACTTTCGTTGTTTTGAGTGTCACCACCCTAACACCTTTCTAGCAACTCTCTTGATGACAAATCGTTGTAAATTAGCTTCATAGCATTTTTGACATCTTTATGAAGTGGCGGTTCGTGGCTGAATTCTTCCATAGTTTTCTCTCTGTGACTCCGCTGGACATTAATAGATTATAACTTGGCCAATTTTGAGAATTTCCACTTGAAATTTGGTACACATATTCTTAAGACCTGAAATAACAAAATAACGTAAAAGAAAAACATCGATTTTTTCACACAAGAGAAAAAAAAAGAAAAAAGTGAGAATCCCACCTTAAAAGCCCAATCCTTTAGGATTTCAAAACTGTCTTCGTTACATGTCTACGATAAATAAATACCGAGTGATAGCAATCGGAATATCTAAACCCAGGTGTCAAATGAACGGGAAATTACACTTGAAAGGTTCGAAGTTTGAAAATAATTAGGTTCGTCTTACCATTTGTGCATGAAATTGTAGTAGAAAATATTTGTACAAGGTTTTACGGATCTGGCAATACTTTGGATACAAATATGTGATGCGATTTATGTTCGCGAGGGTGGCAAATAGAAACATGATTTTCATCCCGTCAAAACTGTGTCTTCTGAACTTTAATCGCGTTTTTTGCAGGATGAGATTTTCGTCCCGAACTCTTTTACGGAAAACCTGATAACTGCAAAAAAAGAATGTAAATAAACTGATTAAACTTGGTATACATCTGTCTTATAATGCTGCGCATGCAATGAACAAAAAGGTTTGCTGTTTGTCACTTCAAAGTTAGGTTATAGCTTATAACGTAAATGTCTTTCGTTCTGATTCTTTGTCGCTCTTCTTACTTTATTTTAAAACATCACCATACGATAAAAGAGTTCCTAAATTAAACCTTAACGGCCAGAAGAAACATTTAAACAGAAGACGGAAATTGGCTTTATTTCTCCAGCACAGATATAGCACTTCAGGATAGTATAGAAATCACATAACACAAATCAACACTCCACACTCCACGCGAGCAACTGTTGTCTCGTAGTTTATATCTCTGGTTCTTATCTCATAACAGGCATACGTCACGTTCATTCTACCTCAATTGTGTTGCCAACAGTATTCGTTTGAGAGAGAAGATATCACGTTAAGTGTGAAGTAAAACTGAGAATTTTTTTTTTTTTTTTTTTTGATTGGAGGTTTAACGACCACCGTGAGCAACTCAATGGGCTATAAGCAGTCGCCCGTCCCTAATTTAGGGTCACTGGTTCCAGGGAAGGGAGAGAGCCAGTACCGTAAGACAAACACAACATCCATGCCTGACCGGGATTCGAACCCGGACCCCTTACGGACGAATGATCAGAGGCCAACGCCTTAGACCACTGCGCCACCGGGGCGGCAAAACTGAGAATAAAATCAAGATTTACATAGGGAAAGAAACTAAAAAGGAAAGTTAATTTAGAATATACGTCACAAGCTATTTACATTCAACATAGTGAAGAAATTTGTCGAAAAGTCACCCTAATGCATGTAGGAATAAGTGTAACTCAGCAGTGTTTAGGAACATCACTTACCTTTTAGTTCACTGCATAGATAATAGTCATTCGCATATCATCATCATCATCATCATCAATCCACTGCTGGACGAAGGTCTCCCCAAGTTTCCTCCACAACGGTCTGTCTTGTGCCAGTCTCCTCCATGTCACTCCTGCATACTTTCGAATTTCATCCACCCATCTCCCATGTGGCCTTCTTCTGGGTCTTTTCCTGTCTCTTGGAATCCAATCAGAAATTTCGCCTGTCCATTGATGGTCTGTCCTTCTGGCAGTATGCCCAGCCCATTGCCATTTCAGGGATTTAACTCTAATCATGATGTCTTCTGCTCTTGTCATTTTTCGGATCCACGAGTTTCTCTTCTTATCTCTCCTGGTTACACCAAGCATGCACCTCTCCATGCTGCTTTGAGTTGTCTGCAGCCTTTGTATGTCTCTTTTAGTTAAGGTCCACGTCTCTGCACCATACGTAAGCACATGAAGGATGCATTGATCAAACACTTTTCTTTTAAGACATAATGGCATATTGCTCTTGAAAATTATGCTGTTTCTTCCAAAAGCTCTCCAGGCAAGTTTTGTACGCCGATTAATTTCTTCATCAATGTGACCCTTAATCCATGAGGTAGGTTATATCTTATAACGTTAATGTCTTTCGTACTGATTGTTTGTCGATTTTCTTACGTTATTTTAAAACATCACCATACGATGAAAGAGTTTCTAAATTAAACCTTAACAACCTATATCTGTAACGTTTCTACTTAGAAATTTTTTAATTTTTTTTTAATTTTTTTTTGAGGTTTAACGACCACCGTGACCAACTCAATGGGCTATAAGCAGTCGTCCGTCCCTAATTTAGGGTCAATGGATCCAGAGAAGGGAGAGAGCCAGTGCCGTAAGACAAACACAACATCCTTGACTCAACAGGATTCGAACTCGAACCCCCTGTTACATGGACACCCCCATCCTAAAACCTGTAGAAAACTCTAAAATTTGTCCGCCATGTCGCGTATGGTATGAGGCAGCTAGGAATCACAGTTCGGCAGGCTCACATGTTCTTTTACAGTTCAGTTTTTTTATTTATTTCTCATTTACGTTGTTTTTTCTTTCGGTTGTTCTTTAAAATTATTTAACAAAATTGCGGGATAATTAGGAAGTCGCTCCAATGCTCTTGAAGGCAAGAAACGCAATATTTTGCCATTTTTGAATTGCTAGACCTCACACATAGCCCTGAAGTGAAACATAAAAATTCCTATCTCAAGGGTCTTCTAGAGGGTGAAAAGCGAACGAGGAAAAATGTGTTTTCGAATGCGGATGGAAGCAGCAATGTCGGAAGTGGTTTTTCACTTTTCTTTTTTTTTTTTTCTTCTTTCCGCTTGTAGCTTAACGCTGTGGTCCGTATGTTTACTTCAGTGGGTGGGCCAAGAGACCCTCAGCAGACACATAACTCTGTCAGCGAGAAAGACACTCTGACGTCTGCGAGGGACAATGGGCAATTAAGAGTTTAGAATCGCCGAAAAGAATAGGGGTGAATTCGAGCGTCGTTTTCGGTCGGCAGTTGCTGATATACGCTTAAGGTAAAAGCACGTCTGATTTCGCTCGGCCGAGAAAATTAATCTCAGGGCTGGCGGTCGCAACTCGATAAAAAATGGAAACAAAACCTGCGAGGGGCATATTTGAACTGCCTACTCAGGCAGGGTAGACGTTATGCTAACGGAAAGGAACTGACTGAACTGGGAATGAACGGTCAAAAAGGACGGAAGGTAGCGACGGTTGGAATCTACTATTGCAGCAGCGGAAGTGAGGGGGTCCCACTCTCCAGGCAGTTGATGGTCAGAATCATTTCTTCACGACAACAGAAATCATTTTCCAGGAACACAGAAAATCAGTCTTGGAAACCGCAACAGCAGATGTGAGAGGGCCTATTTTGTTTAACGGCCACCTTCAAATCGTCACGAGAGTAGATCAGTGTGCACTCTAATCATTGCAACAAAGTGCGGCGTGATATCACCCTTTTAATTGTGTGCTTCATTTACATCAAGCGTCAAAGTGAAGTGTTGAATCATCGGTGCTGCCACATGGTACAAGTGTGTGCGTGTGTGTGTGTTTTGTCGTGTGATATTATGTGATGTACACTGGATTTGCACAGCAAAGTCACGAAACTGTAAGTAGATGAATATTTCCTTTTTTTCTTCGCACATCTGCGAACTTGTACCATCCCGACACCCAAAGCTGCATGGACATAGATGCAGTAATGCTGAGTGACTGAACCTCAGAGGAAATACCTGCACATACAGATTTCAATTTCTTACAGGGCCCATTTCCTGATTATTGTTTTTACAAGAATAACGGAGAGGGTGTCGCCACAAATTCCGCTGGGCGGGACAGTTTCTTTTAACTTTGGTTCAGGGCCAAAGCGAGCGGGGAAGGGATCTGCATGTGCATGCTTATTAGATTTAGTTAATTAACATTCGCACCTATAATCGTATATCGCAAATTAACGTGCTTGTGTATTTTGTGTCGCGAGTATTTTTAATATGATCGTTTGCATATAATTTTTTTCATTCTCTAAGCAATTGTATATGAATATCTCCTGCTGCTCTATTTAGTGTGTTAACGAGTAGTATCTCTTGTTCAGATAGTCCGGTGGAGACTCAGTCGGCTTGAGTCTTCCGACAGTAAAGTGTGACACCGTATGCTGCCCACATAAGAGAGGCAATTGTCTATGCGCCTAGAGAGCGCCGTATCTGTTTAAATCTCGCAGAACGTAATTAAATGTTGTGTTGTGTATTTGAGAATCATGTGTTATTTGCGACAGTGAGTGTTCTTCTGGCTGGTTGGGGATTGAATGTACCGGAGTAAGATCCGGACCACTACACTCAGTCACGAATTGGTGATTGCGGGTGAACCTCATCACAACTCTCTGATCCCAAAGTATCGTTTTTTAGTTTATTTATTTTTATTGTTGTTGTTATTTTTGTTCGCACGGTGGATTCACCCAAGCCTTATGCTTCGGGTCATTCTTCAACTTTTCATTTTTTATGTTCTGGTGTGAATCTTTAAGTGCAGCGGTGCACCTGAGATTCTCACCTGGTGCCGCGGCCAACTAAATTGTACGACAGGTTTCAAGCACCGTTACCGGCCGACTCGGCAGGAACACTGCTAGTGCCGTGTAACACCCCTTTCGGACGAATGATCAGAAGCCATCGCTTAGACCACAGCGTTTACAGTAAACCACATATTTCCTTAAATTCTTTTACAAATTTCCCAATTTCTTGAAAATTTATATTGATATCATTTTTCATATATCTGTAACTTTTCTATTTAGAACGTTTTTTTGTTAGTTTTTTTTTTGTTTTTTGATTGGAAGTTTAACGACCACCGTGAGCAACTCAATGGGCTATAAGCACTCGCCCGTCCCTAATTTAGGGTCACTGGTTCCAGGGAAGGGAGAGAGCCAGTGCCGTAAGACAAACACAACATCCTTGACTCAACAGGATTCAAACCCGAACCCCCTTTCCGACGAATGATGAGAACTTCAAAAGAGCATTTATTTACAAAAAAAAAAAAAAAGACAACATACAAACACAAATTTTCACCGGGAAAAAAAATTGCACAATAACTCACCGGTAACAACAATAACTCCACACAATCAATATCGCAATAAACAGAGAGTACTCTACAGGAAGAAGCAGACGACATCAGAGCAAGTTGAAGAATAACACACGGCAAGATAAAAAGAAAACAGTTGCACAACAAACAATACATACAGGACAGACCACTAATGAAGCAAGGCGGTAAAGAAAAGTCAGCCGAGTTTGTCAAAACTGTCAAGGGAAAAAATAAAAATAAAAACACACGGTCCGACAACAAGCTGCAGCCGGAAAAAAACACCTGGGAGTTCGGAGAAATGCGTTGACAAATGGCTGTAAGCCGACGAACAACAAAAATTTACATTTAAAGCGTATCTCAGTCACTAAGACCGACAACAACACACAGAAAAAAACAACCACTAGAAACTAACACCCCGTACCATTAACACAACACACAAAGCACAATATTCAAATAACACCAAGAAAACAACACACAATGCACAATACACAAATAGCACCATGAACACAATAAAGAATGCACAATACACAAATAACACCATGAAAACTTTGTGACAAAGAACACAGGGGTTAAACTTACAGACAAGCATCACCACCAAATAAATTCGGGTTGAAACAGTGAATAAGCACTGTATGCACTGCACTAACCACAAAAATAAACACTAACTACACAAGACAAAACCAAGAAACACGTCGGTAAGGTTCAGAACCAACACAAAAAAACCCCTCGGTACCACGCGCCAGCAGTACCCGTTCAGCAAGAAAAAATTAAAATAAAAAAATAAAAACAACCACAACATTAAACACAAAACCGTGCGATAGTAAACTGTGTGAAACCGACGAGTAATAAATATAAAATAGGTGAACGACACCAAAAGCAAACTAGAAAAAAAGACGACACTTGAGCAACAAAAAACAAAAAAAAAACACATCAGACAATGTGCACGCCACAGCGAAAATGCAATCAACATCAACAAAACAACAGAGAACACCTTGGTAACAGTAAACAATAAACAGAAAATACCAAAACGCTTAGCCGGCACACAAAAAAGTTTGTCGACCAACGGCTTGAGGCCGACGAAAAATAAAAGAAAAGAAAAGAAAAAGTCAGTAAACGCTACCGACAACAAATTAACGGGAATGTGTATGCACGGAAAGCAACAAGAAGATAAACTAAAGGAGACACTAACCCACTGACACAGATCTACGGTATGTACAAAAATTATGCACTAAACAAAACAAACACCAATCAAAAAAAATAAATATAAATATAATAAACTCTGGCTACGGGAGGAGAGCAATAATGCCTGCAGAAACATGAAACCATGACAAATATGGAGACCAGAGAGAGAAAAAGGCAGGCACATCCTGCCGAACCCGCGCCATGTCATACTCAATTTGGAGGACCGATTTGATGGATGATCGGTACCTCCTGCACAAAAACACCCTGGCCGGATGATAACGCCGGAAAGAAGCTCGATCCACGCTTGAGTGGTAAAACAAATAAATCGTCAACTTCGCTTGGAGAATGATGAATGCACAAACAGAACTGTGGACATCTACTGGGGGAGAATGGCGTCTGAGGAAATAAAAATGGAACATTGTATGAGGACAAGGGCAAACTTTGGAAAGAAGGGAAAACATAATCGAAAACAAGGGCTGCAACACCAGACAAGAATCATAGGAATGTGACACATCACCAAGTGTAGAACAAAAGAAGCAAAGCGGTTAAGCCAAATGACGGAAACGATGAAGGGTACGCAGAGTGAGCAACCGACGGTGTAGGTGTAGCCAATGAATGTCCCTGGCTTTCGGGGAAGCCAGGGAAGTCGATGGATCACTCCACGTACCTGGAAGATCTGTAGCTGAAACAGAAGGAATTGCTAATGGAGCTGTGAAATTGGTAAGAAAATGCGAATAAAGGAGCTTGGCTGTAACTTGATTATGTAAAAATGGAGAATCGTTTAAGTAGAGAAGAAAGGGAAGACTGAGCGACGGGGCGGAAGGCGGAATGCGGCCAATAGAATTGACAAGTAAAGGATAAAGACGAATAAGACAGGATTGAATAAGGCAGAACTGTGCACGATGCTGAGGGGTATCAAGTAACAGAGGGGAAAGGCGATCAAAAGATTTCCAGTGAAGAGAAGAATCAAAAAGTTGAGAAACCTGAACGACGCCACTTGCAAACCAAATGGAGAAGTTCAGGTACTGAGAATTTGGGGAACGAAGGGCAGAGGAGAAGAAAAGCGGTTCCGCTAGGAGATCGTTAGTTGCAGTGGGGGGAGGCGGACTGGACATAAGGAGTGCCAGAGGGAGAAAACGGTACGGTAAGTAGCGGGAAAGTGATTGGGAATGAGTGGAAAGAGGTCCATGCGGATAAAAGTAGCCAGAGAAAGAAAAGGACTTCGTGGAAAGAGCAAAGTGTCAATTATAGTAATCGAAGAACCGCAAGGAAGGGAAAAAAATCCTCAAAAAATGTTGGAGATGGAAAGCGTTCGATTTAAGGGACAAATATGGAAGGGAATGACCACCAAAAGAAACCGGAAGGACAAGCGTGGATCGATGAACCCAATGTACGACGGTTCCCTATCACTTCGTCCGTGTTCATTTCGTCCACGCTCACTTCGTCCAGTTCATTTCGTCCAACGTTCACTTCGTCCGCTGTTCACTTCGTCCAATGTTCATTTCGTCCTCAGAATGAATGGAATGCCGTCGAATTTTTTTGTTTTCATGGAGCTTTTGTTATAGGCAGAAGAAAAGGTCAGTGGACATTTCTTGCAAGCGATTTTTTTTCTGTCAGAGTTTCTCGATTAAAATAAAACGATTTTTTTATTGGAGGTTTAACGACCACCGTGAGCAACTCAGTGAGCTATAAGCAGTCGCCCGTCCCTAATTTAGGGTCACTGGTTCCAGGGGAGGGAGAGAGCCAGTGCCGTAAGACAAACACAATATCCATGCCACATGGGATTCGAACCCGGACCCATTTCGGACGAATGATCAGAGGCCATCGCTTAGACCACTGCGCCACCGGGGCGGCAAAAAAAAACAAAAAAAAACGATTTGAAATGTTATTTAAAGTAAAACAAGGAACTTAACTTTGAAGTGCTTTTTAACTCTTTTGTGTGGTACGATGTCAATCAATACAGCATGACTCACGCTATGTTCGGAAAAGGTCTTTAAGGTGGGATTTTTTAATAACGCTGCACTTTTACTTAGGCACTAAATATTTACATAACATGCCAAGTTATTAATATTTCTCTTTTACTTACTTAGGCACTAAATACTAATTACTATGCCTCATGTGTAGGCCTTTTGACAGTTTTTATTCTGCTGATGTCATATTCAAAACGTTTACGTATCCACTCAAGGTAATAATTGTGATTTTACTGAGGCACGAAATATTAATTCAAAATCCCTAGGCTTAGGCCGTTTCAACAGTTTTATTTTATGGATCTCATATTCATAACGTTTACCTATCAACTCAAGGTAATAATATTGCGCTTTTTTTGGCACTAAATATTATTTCATACGCCCTAGGGCGCTGCCTTTTTCACAGTTTTTATTCTAATCACGTCATATTCATAATATGTACATATCAAATCAAGGTATACTGTGCATTTGCTCAGGCACTAAACATTATTTCATGGGCCCTAGGCCGAGGCCTTTTTTGCAATATTAATTCTACGGATGTCGTATTCATAATGTTTACGTATCAAGTCAAGGTAATAATATCACGCTTTTGCTCAAGCACTAAATATTATTTGGCCTAGGCCAAGGCCTTTTTCACTCTTTTTATTCTGAGTACGTCATATTTCTAATATTTTTACATCAAATTAAGGTAATAATATTGCGTTTTTGCTCAGGCACTAAATATTATTTCATAAGCACTATGCCAAGCCTTTTTTCCGCTGTTTTTATTCTAAGTACGTCATATTCGTAACATTTTCATTCATTCTGAGGACGAAATGAACGTGGACAAAGTGAACGGTGGACGAAATGAACATTGGACGAAGTGAACATTGGACTAAGTGAACAGCGGACGAAGTGAACAGTGGAGAAAGTGAACGTTGGACGAAATGAACTGGACGAAGTGAGCGTGGACGAAATGAACACGGACAAAGTGATCCGTCACCATGTACGACATCCCATATAAAATCTGTAAAAAGACATTGAACGTGACGAAGAAAGAGGGGAGGAGGGAAATGAGCAAACCAAGTATGAGAAAGGGCCGGAAGAAGAAAAGCGGAAAGAAGATGCCACCTGCTAAAAAAAGAAAGAAACGGTTTCAAACGGAGAAAAGGGGCAAGGCGTCGATTCATGTTCTGCACCAAAGGGGACCAAGTGGCGGCAGCAACCGCCACCGGGTTCCCGATGAACACTCCAAGAAATTTGATGACCGTGGTCGACCACCGGGCACCCCAAGGGCGGTCGCTGCGGGACGACCACGAGCCAGCCCACAAGCCAACAGATTTAGAGGTATTAAGGGCCGCACCTGAAATTGAAGCATACTCAGTATAGGTAGACAAAACAACACCAAAAGCCTGTTAGGAACGTAAAAAAAGAGTAAGGTCGTCCGCATAGGCCGACAAAACCACGCGATGGTGCCGTGTGGAAGGCACACCACGCGGAATGCCGGCCAGCAAACGAGAGCGAAGGGAAATAAGAAGTGGTTCAAACGTGAGGGCAAACAGTTGACCCGACAAGGGACAACCCTGCCGGATACCGCTTGCAAAAGGAATAGCAGCCGTCATAAAAGAAGAGGTCCGAACACGAAAGGAAGAATGGGAATATAGATTGGAAAGTGCCTGACAGAAAAGGGAAGGAAAGCCAAATAGACGAAGAACAGAGAAAAGATAAGAATGATGGACAGAATCGAATGCTTGTTTCTGATCTAGGTTGAAAATAGCGAGAGGTTCAGAAAGACGGGAAGCAAGAGAGTGTAAATCACGGATGGTAGTGATGTTAGTTGCAATCGAGCGGGAAGGGATCGTATAAGTTTGGTCAGGATGAATAATAAATTGTAGAACAGGGTTAAGGCGAAGAGCCAGAATTTTTGCAAAGATCTTGTAGTCGGTGTTAAGAATCGAGATGGGGCGCCAGTTAGATAGAATACCAAGATTACCAGTTTTAGGAATTAGGCGGAGAAGAGCAAAAGCAAAGTCAGAAGAAACAAAAGTCGAAGAAGAAAAGATCGAGCTGAAACAAGCAACGAGAAGAGGAAGCAGAGCAGGAAGAAAGGTTTTATAAAAGAAAGTGGAAGACCGTCAGCCCCAGGGGCGGAGCGGTCATTCAGACCAGAAATGGCAAAACGAACCTCCGAGGGAGAGATCGGTGAAACCAAGGAGGGGGAAAAAAAGACGAGACCTGAGGAAGATGTGATAATAATGGAGAATTCTCTGCAGGCGGCAGGACCCGCAATCGAAACCGATTAGTGAAGTACTGAAAAGTTCGATCACAGATCTGCACTGGATCAGAAACAGTTGAGCCATCTGGAAGCGAGAGAAAAGAAATGTTGGAACTCAGAGCACGGTGGGATTCAAGATGTCGAAGGTGTTGAAACGGGTCATCATGAAAACGTAACTTGGAAAACTTTAACCGGGTAAGAGACGAAGAAGCAAAGGAAGATAGAATACTATGAAGTTGTGATTGAAGAGCTGCAAACGATGGATCTGAAGGAGAAAGGAACTGTAGTTTACGGTGAAGAGTAGTTAAATCATGAAAGCGGTGAAAACGGGACGAAAAAGAGAACTGACGTGCAAACGATAGGATAGAAAGTTTGGTGGAAAGCCACAGAGCTGCTGGGTCAACCGTGAGAGGAAGTTCAGAAATGGATGAAGAAATAATCGAACGAACTTTGGCCTGAAAAGTGGGATCGGAACAGAGAAAATCATCGAGAGACCAAATCGGGGACGGGGGGACAGAGAAAGAGGACAAAAATATTTCCAGAAGAACAGGACGATGGTCGGAAGAAACAGAAGGATGATGGGTTACTTCAACAAGGGAGGAGTGGAGGAAACTAGAAACATAAAACCGGTCGAGACGAGCCGCAGCATGCGCTAAGGCGGCCGGAGGAAACCATGTGAATTCACGGGACAGAGGATGGATGGTACGAAATGCGTCAATGAGACAAGAATTACTAACTAGTTGAGACAGTTGGGAGGAAAGGTTAAGGCGACTCTCCCTGGAACCATCACGGTGAAGACCCGGTTGGAGAGTGCAGTTGAAGTCACCACCAATAAGAACGATTTCAGAAGGAGGAATTTGGGAAAGAAGGGAAATCAAATGCAAAAGAAGTGCATCAGCATCAACCGATGATTGTGGCATATGCAGATTGAAAACATGAAAACGACGGGAAAGATAACTAAAGGAGATACCTTGAAAGGAACCCAGCAGACTGTGACTCAACGATATCTGAAAGAAGAGAATGAAACCGAGTACGGAATGCAATCGCTGTACCGGACCCAATGTACGTCCGGTAGTTGGGATAAAAAGCGTAGGGCCAGCGTCTCCAGCGGGAATACCCGGTCGCTAAGGAACAGTTCGTCTCCTGGAAGAGGAGGATATCTGTCCTCAGGAAACGAACGTCCTCGAAGACCAAAGCATTCGCGGCTGAAGACGCAAGGCCTCTACAGTTAAAGCAGAGCACATTTAGGGAAGGCATCACTGGGGCGGCTGCATCCAACCCTCCAGTTCTGCCTTCAAAACTTTAAGTAAATACGCCAACCGGTGAGCGTACTGCTCTGTCCCGGAAGGCAGATCAACATTTAATAAGAACTCATGCAGGAACGTCAGTTGGGTTAGCATCTCCGGAAGGTGAGAGAGTTTACTCGCTATACAAGGGAGAGTAATCAATTTCGCCCGTCTGGAGCGAGCAATCAAGGCATACAGATCTATGAATGAGAGGAGAGTTAAGGGCACCTCAATGTCAGCAAACTTAGAGATGATGTCAACCAGAGAGGGGGCAGGAGAGTCGTCATCAGATTCAGCAAATAAAGTTTCTTCAGAATCGGGATCGGTAACGTCCATGAAATCATCGTTCGGCAAACAAGAAGAACGGTTGTAGATGGAAACTGAAGAAGTAACAGCAGCCGGTCCAGGTGAAGGTGACGAGGATGTAGCCGTCTTCCTGGATTTCTGGCGGTCCTAAGAACTCGCACGACGGTTCGCTGAGCCAGGGAAGTTTTGCCTCTTGGTCCGCTGAACCTTGGGGGTGGAGGCCCCTTCAGACGCTGGCAGCGGTGGAAATTCCTGCAGGTCAGTGGATGCCGAAGCAACACGGACCACTGGAGGTGATACGGCAGAGGTGGATTCAGGAACAGCAGCTTGAACAGATTGAGTGGGGAGGGTGGGGGCAGAATCCGGAACGGTGGGCAGAGTCTCCGCTGGAACAGCAGCATCAAGTGATTGAGTTGGAACAGTAGCAGCTGTGGAATGTGGGCATGCCGATGCAAGGTGACCTTCACCCTTGCATCGGAAGCACTGGACGCCAGCAAACAGATTGAAAATGTAGGTCCGGGTTTCAATTATGAGTTCCAGGGTGGTTGGCCGGTTAACTACTGCTTGTGGGGTTGGAAATATGACTCGGTATTGGCGACGACCGCCCTGAACATGTTTCAGGGGGAGTCGCGAGCAGCAGCTGGGAGGTACTTTGTGGTACCAACCACTCGCCCCACGGTGTTAAGGGCATCAATTAATACCGAGTCACGCACAGCTGTAGGTACTGGAGACAAGGTGACAGTCACTGGTCTTTGAGCTGCTGCAACTGGTTGGAGATGTACGGAACCAATGTCCAAGCCAAAAGCCAGTATTTTGTCCACCGCTTGTTGATGAGTGAAGTGCACGACAACAACCCCTCCCAAGCGGATAATAGACACAATGCTTTCTCCGGGTACAACTTTAGAAATAGCATTTAAATACTGGGGGAGGGGTGTCGCGCAGAGCAGGAACAAATACACTTAAAAGTAAGGCAGACGAAAGTTCCTTACCTTGAGAAGAGTCGAGTGGTAATGTTATTTTTAAACCGGAAGCAACACGTGTAAACTCTGGTCGCGAAGACATAGAAGCACTTTGTAAAGTAGAAGTCGCGCTCACAGCCGCGGCGAACGAACGAGACACAGGAATAGAAGAGCTGGGTATCCCTGACCCAGCCTCCGGCACATTTGTAACCAGCGATACAGTTGGCGACGAAACCACAACACTATTTGACTGAACACCATTCATGGTGGTCACGGAAGATACAGACGACGAAGAAAGCGCAGAGGAAGGAGATATAGACGGGTATATGGCACTCATGCTGGTGGAGGTAGTAGCCAGTTCGGCTACTAACCCTCGCGGCTCGAGGGTTGCAGCTTGCAACACTCAAAAACAGGCGAAAAACGAAAAATAAGCACGTACAGCTTGTACGCCTCACTACTTGCGAGGAAGGAACTCAGGTAATAACAACACACGAACTTTCAAAGAACGAACGCAAAAAAAAAAACACAAACTTCACACAAAACTTCCAATCCTGGCACGAGCTCGAAAAAAATGCGACTGATCAGGCAGAAGATATCGCTTCGACCACAGCGTTTACAGTAAACCACATATTTCCTTAAATTCTTTTACAAATTTCCCAATTTCTTGAAAATTTATATTGATATCATTTTTCATATATCTGTAACTTTTCTATTTAGAACGTTTTTTTTTTTGTTTTTTGAGTGGAGGTTTAACGACCACTGTGACCAACTCAATGGGCTATAAGCAGTCGCTCGTCCCTAATTTAGGGTCACTGGATCCAGGGAAGGGAGAGAGAGCTCGTGCCGTAAGACAAACACAGCAACTTGACTCAACAGGATTCGAACCCGAATCCCCTTTCGGACGAATAGCCCATTGAGTTGGTCACGGTGGTCGTTAAACCTCCAATCAAAAAACATCTGTAACTTTTCTATTTAGAAGGCTTTTTTTTTTTTTTTTTTTTTTTCATTGGAGGTTTAACGACCACCGTGAGCAACTCAATGGTCTATAAGCAGTCGCCCGTCCCTAATTTAGGGTCAATGGACCTAGAGAAGGGAGAGAGCCAGTGCCGTAAGACAAACACAACATCCTTGACTCAACAGGATTCGAACCCGAACCCCCTTTCGGACGAATGATCAGAAGCCATCGCTTAGACCACAGAATTTACAGTAAACCACATATTTCCTTAAATTCTTTCACAAATTTCCCAATTTCTTGAAAATTTGTATTGATATCATTTTTTTTTTGTCTTCAAAGTTTATGTGGTTTTGTGTGTTAGCCTTCCTAGAAAAAAGCAATTACCCATTCTTGCATTTTTTTTCAAAAAAAGCGCCCCCAACGTAGCGGGATACCTTAACAGAGGACTGGTGACTGGTAATCCATTTCTGCATATTCCTTTGACATTCAAACACAGACACCTCAGACTGTAATGGGTTTCGAACACAAACATTGCTGCGCAGTTCGGTAAAAGGTCGTGTTTTCTGACGAGTCACGATTCAGCTCGATGCGCCATGATGATCCTATTCGCGTTGGAAGACATCGTAATGAACGGCACCTTGAAGAGCGTTACCGGCCCAACGCCAAGCATCACAGTTTGGAGCGACCCTTGGGTTTAATTCGCGATCTCGCGTGATACGAACTGAGGGAACCCTCAACAGCCGGCGAAACGTCAGGAATGTTTCAAACGCATAGATGGTACCCTTTCTTTAGAGCATAATATCGAATAACATCGGTTGATAAAACAAGTAAGTAAAATCATGCAATGCATTGATTATAATACGCTTTCTAACATACCAGAAATCATTACCCAAGTTATGAGGATAATGGCTGTGGAACAAATCTCGGTCCTGTGACCTGACCTTTGATCCCATTTCGATGATATTCAACAGAACCGGTTCAGTATACCTCCGAAATAACATGATAAAGTTTTGTCGCAATCGAAGCATTTGTACGTACGTTATGATGCATAAGGACAATGGAATTGATCCCGCTCCTGTGTCCTACCCTTTGACCCCATTTTACACATTTTCAATAGGATTTGTCCTCAGGCTGGCCCCTACAACATACTAACATTTCCTCAAAATCGAAGCATTTTTACGTACGTTATGACGCACAATGGCGATGGAAGTGATTCCGCTCCTATGTCCCGACCTCTGAACCCATTTTGCCCATTTTCAATAGGGTTTGTTCCCAGTTAGTCCCCTACCACATACTAAAATTCATCGAAATGGAACATTTTTTACGCTAGTTCTGATGCATAAAAGTAGTGGAATGGATCCCGCTCCTATATCCTGACCTTTGACTCCATTTCGTTCAGTTTCATTAGGGTTCCTTCCCAGGTGTTCCCCTACCACATACTAAAATTTCATCGAAATCTAACGATTTTTAAGCTAGTTATCGTGCGGACGGACATACGCACACAACGCGTGACGTAATGTGACAGATGGGAATTGCGACCATCTGCTCGCAAGAGTGTGACGTCATAAAACTTTAATAGGATCCACACACAACGCGTGACGTAATGAGACAGATGGCGTGACCGCGCGCCAACATTCTCAAACGTGAGATTGCGACGTCATAAGATTTCTAAGCATGGGTAACATTAATGGAACGACACCATGACACTAAAAACGTTATATTTCGGGGTGGTTATTTAATCCACTAAACGAATTTTCCTAAAGTCGAGATCAAGCTAAATCGATTTCTAGTACCAGAAAACGGTAGGTTAACGACTTGCATCAAAATCTTTAGAGCCGTTTTCAAAATAAATTTTACATACATACAAGAAGTGCTCCTTTAACAGTATGGGATAAAGGCGATGGAATGGATCCCGATCCTTTGTACTGACCTTTGACCCCATTTCGTCCTTTTCAATAGGGTTCGTCCCCAGGTGGTCCCCTACTATATACTACAATTTCATCGAAATCGAACCATATTTACGCAAGTTATGATGCGTAAGAGCAATGGAATGCATCCCGCTCCTATGTCCTGGAATTTAACCCCACTTCACCCATTTTGAATAGGGTTCTTTCCCAGGTGGTCGCCTACCACATATAAAAATTTCATCGACATCGAACCATATTTACGCAAGTTATGACGCATAAGAGCAATGGAATGGATCCCGCTCCTATGTCGTGACTTTTGACCTAATTTCGTCCATATTCAAAAGGGTTCGTCCCCAGGTGGTACCCTACTACATACAAAAAAGTCATCGAAATCGAAATATTTTTACGCGATTTATTGTGCCAACAGTCGGACGGACAAAGCTGGAGCATAGACGCTTCTTCAACGTACGGTTGGAAAGCGTAAAAAACTGCTTGAGTTAAGATTGATTTCCGGGAAAGGCGTCTCTTATATCGCACTTTCCAATGGGCTATAAGCAGCCGTCTTTCCCAAATTATACTTCGATTCACCTTAAGATAACACTGTAGTTTAAGGTATAGAAGCCTACGCACTCACTGAGCCTTCGGGGACGGCCGAGAGTTATGTTCATCCGCGTTACTCCCCATTCTGTCCTGCGGTTAGCAGCTGTCAATCACTTCCCCCATCAACTCATCGGCATACTTGTGTCCCAAACACTACATATCTACACATGCGTGTGTTGGTCTTACTTTAAAATTTAATTTCTGAAAATAGATCAGTTTTAGATTTGTCTAAGTAATTATATGTACTTATAAATAAACAGCTAAGATAATATAAAGTATGATTCTGGGCAATAGAATGTATTGGTTTCCACGGAAAATGTTGGGAACTACTTTTAGTCGCGGCGATAGAATTCACTTGCCTCCTCATTCAGTGTCATCTTATGGTGAATCGAAGCATATAGGCACAGGCGGCTGCTTACAGCTCACTGAGATGCTCACCGTGGTCGTTAACGTCGCCTCTCCCGGAAAACTCAGACGCGAATCGAGATAGTGTACAAGGTGTGATCAAAAGTATCCGGACTGGACTTATTAAAAAACAAAGTACAAGACTTACAGATTCGAAACATGATCGCCTTCAAAGTAGTCCTCTTCCAAAGTCACACACTTAGCCCAGCGCTGTTTCCACTGCCCAAAGAATTTTTTGAAGTCATCTGAAATAGCGAGAAACTGCTTCATCGCATTCTGTTGTATCTCACCAATTTCTTGAAATCTTCTTCCTTTAAAATAGTATTTCAATTTCGGGAAGAGAAACAGTCTCAGGGAGCGAAATCTGGCGAATATGGTGGCTGTCGGACCTGTGCAAATCGGTGCTAAGCAAGAAACTGCTGCACAATTAGCGATGCTTGGAAATGGGCGTTGTCATATGCGGCTGCTTCGTCGCATTCTGTTGTATCTCACCAATTTCTTAAAATCTTTTTCTTTAAAATAGTAGTTGAATTTTGGGAAGAGAAACAGTCTCAGGGAGCGAACTCTGGCGAATATGGTGGCTGTCGGACCTGTGCAAATCGGTGCTGAGCATAAAACTGATGCACAATTAGCGATGCTTGGGCATGGGCGTTGTCATGTTGAGCTGCTTCGTGGCATTCTGTTGTATCTCCCCAATTTTTTCAAATCTTCTTCCTTTAAAATGGTATTTGAATTTTGGGAAGAGCAACAGTCTCAGGGAGCGAACTCTGGTGAATATGGTGGCTGTCGGACCTGTGCAAATCGGTGCTGAGCATAAAACTGCTGCACAATTAGCGATGCTTGGGCATGGGCGTTGTCATGTGGGGCTGCTTCGTCGCATTCTGTTGTATCTTACCAATTTCTTGAAATCTTGTTCCTTTAAAATGGTATTTGAATTTTGGGAAGATAAACAGTCTAAGGGTGCGAAATCTGGCAAATATGGTGGCTGTCGGACCTGTGCGAATCGGTGCTGAGCACGAAACTGCTGCACAATTAGCGATGCTTGGAAATGGGCGTTGTCATATGGGGCTGCTTCGACGCATTCTGTTGTATCTTACCAATTTCTTGAAATCTTCTTCCTTTAAAATAGTATTTGAATTTTGGGAAGAGAAACAGTCTCAGGGAGCGAAATCTGGCGAATATGGTGGCTGTCGGACCTGTGCAAATCGGTGCTAAGCAAAAACCTGCTGCACAATTAGCGATGCTTGGGCATGGGCGTTGTCATGTGGAGCTGCTTCGTGGCATTCTGTTGTATCTCCCCAATTTCTTGAAATCTTCTTCCTTTAAAATGGTATTTGAATTTTGGGAAGAGAAACAGTCTCAGGGAGCGAAATCTGGCGAATATGGTGGCTGTCGGACCTGTGCAAATCGGTGCTCAGCAAGAAACTGCTGCACAATTAGGGATGCTTGGAAATGGGCGTTGTCATGTGAAGCTGCTTCGTCCCATTCTGTTGTATATCCCCAATTTCTTGAAATCTTCTTCCTTTGAAATAGTATTTGAATTTTGGGAAGAAAAACAGTCTCAGGGAGCGAAATCCGGCGAATATGGTGGCTGTCGGACCTGTGCAAATCGGTGCTAAGCAAGAAACTGCTGCACAATTAGCGATGCTTGGAAATGGGCGTTGTCATGTGGGGCTGCTTCGACGCATTCTGTTGTATCTTACCAATTTCTTGAAATCTTCTTCCTTTAAAATAGTATTTGAATTTTGGGAAGAGAAACAGTCTCAGGGAGAGAAATCTGGCGAATATGGTGGCTGTCGGACCTGTGCAAATCGGTGCTAAGCAAAAACCTGCTGCACACTTAGCGATGCTTGGGCATGGGCGTTGTCATGTGGAGCTGCTTCGTGGCATTCTGTTGTATCTCCCCAATTTCTTGAAATCTTCTTCCTTTAAAATGGTATTTGAATTTTGGGAAGAGAAACAGTCTCAGTGAGCGAAATCTGGCGAATATGGTGGCTGTCGGACCTGTGCAAATCGGCGCTCAGCAAGAAACTGCTGCACAATTAGCGATGCTTGGAAATGGGCGTTGTCATGTGAAGCTGCTTCGTCCCATTCTGTTGTATATCCCCAATTTCTTGAAATCTTCTTCCTTTAAAATGGTATTTGAATTTTGGGAAGATAAACAGTCTAAGGGTGCGAAATCTGGCGAATATGGTGGCTGTCGGACCTGTGCAAATCGGCGCTCAGCAAGAAACTGCTGCACAATTAGCGATGCTTGGAAATGGGCGTTGTCATGTGAAGCTGCTTCGTTCCATTCTGTTGTATATCCCCAATTTCTTGAAATCTTCTTCCTTTAAAATAGTATTTGAATTTTGGGAAGAAAAACAGTCTCAGGGAGCGAAATCCGGCGAATATGGTGGCTGTCGGACCTGTGCAAATCGGTGCTCAGCAAGAAACTGCTGCACAATTAGCGATGCTTGGAAATGGGCGTTGTCATGTGGGGCTGCTTCGACGCATTCTGTTGTATCTCCCCAGTTTCTTGAAATCTTCTTCCTTTAAAATGGTATTTGAATTTTGGGAAGAGAAACAGTCTCAGGGAGCGAAATCTGGCGAATATGGTGGCTGTCGGACTTTTGCAAATCGGTGCTAAGCAAGAAACTGCTGCACAATTAGCGATGCTTGGAAATGGGCGTTGTCATGTGAAGCTGCTTCGTCCCATTCTGTTGTATATCCCCAATTTCTTGAAATCTTCTTCCTTTAAAATAGTATTTGAATTTTGGGAAGAAAAACAGTCTCAGGAAGCGAAATCTGGCGAATATGGTGGCTGTCGGACTTTTGCAAATCGGTGCTAAGCAAGAAACTGCTGCACAATTAGCGATGCTTGGAAATGGGCGTTGTCATGTGAAGCTGCTTCGTCCCATTCTGTTGTATATCCCCAATTTCTTGAAATCTTCTTCCTTTAAAATAGTATTTGAATTTTGGGAAGAAAAACAGTCTCAGGAAGCGAAATCTGGCGAATATGGTGGCTGTCGGACTTGTGCAAATCGGTGCTAAGCAAGAAACTGCTGCACAATTAGCGATACTTGGAAATGGGCGTTGTCATGTGGAGCTGCTTCGTCGCATTCTGTTGTATCTCACCAATTTCTTGAAATCTTCTTCCTTTAAAATGTTATTTGAATTTTGGGGAGAGAAACAGTCTCAGGGAGCGAAATCTGGCGAATATGGTGGTTCTCGGACTTGTGCAAATCGGTGCTAAGCAAGACACTGCTGCACAATTAGCGATGCTTGGAAATGGGCGTTGTCATGTTTAGTTGCTTCGTCGCATTCTGTTGTATCTCCCCAGTTTCTTGAAATCTTCTTCCTTTAAAATGTTATTTGAATTTTGGGGAGAGAAACAGTCTCAGGGAGCGAAATCTGGCAAATATGGTGGCTCTCGGACTTGTGCAAATCGGTGCTAAGCAAGAAACTGCTGCGCAATTAGCGATGCTTGGGCATGGGCGTTGTCATGTGGAGTTGCTTCGTCGCATTCTGTTGTATCTCCCCAGTTTCTTGAAATCTTCTTCCTTTAAAATGTTATTTGAATTTTGGGGAGAGAAACAGTCTCAGGGAGCGAAATCTGGCGAATATGGTGGCTCTCGGACTTGTGCAAATCGGTGCTAAGCAAGACACTGCTGCACAATTAGCGATGCTTGGAAATGGGCGTTGTCATGTGGGGCTGCTTCGTCCCATTCTGTTGTATCTCCCCAATTTCTTGAAATCTTCTTCCTTTAAAATGGTATTTGAATTTTGGGAAGAGAAACAGTCTCAGGGAGCGAAATCTGGAGAATATGGTGGCTGTCGGACCTGTGCAAATCGGTGCTGAGCAAGAAACTGCTGCGCAATTAGCGTTGCTTGGGCATGCGCATGCGCGTTGTCATGGTGGATTTGCCACTCGCTACTCTTATGGAATGCCAGCCTTTAGCGACGAACTGCGTCTCTCAAACGCGGAAAAACTTGACAGTAGTACTACTTGCTGATTGTCAGGCCTGATAGAGCGTATTCCTTATGCACGATTCCCTCATGATTGGAGAAAACCCGATCAGCATCGTCTTGACATTGCTCCGGCTTTGTCGTGCTTTTTTACGCTTTCCAACTGTAGCTTGAAGAAGCGTATATGCTCCAGCTTTGTCCCTCTGTCTGTCTGTCCGTCCGAACGATAACTCGCGTAAAAATGTTCGATTTCGATGAAATTTTAGTATGTGGAAGGGGACAACCTGGTGACGAAATCTATTGAAAATGGGCGAAATGGTGTCAAAAGTTCAGGACATAGGAGCGGGATCCATTCCATTGCCCTTATGCATCATAACTTGACTAAAAATGGTTTGATTTCGATGAACTTTTAGTATGTGGTAGGGAAGCATCTGAGAACAAACCCTATTAAACATGGACGAAATGGGGTCAAAGGTCAGAACATCGGAGTGGGATCCATTCCATTTCCCTTATGCGTCGTAACTTAAGTAAAAATGCTTCGACTGCGACAAACCTTTATCATGTTGTTCCGGACGTATACTGAACCGGCTCTGTTGAATACCATCGAAATAGGGTCAAAGATCAGGGTGGAGGGGCGAGATTCATTCCACAGCCATTATCCTCATAGCTTGACTAAAAACTTTTGAGAAATGATTTCTGGAATGTTGGAGAGCGTATCATAATCATTTGTTGGTGCTATCGATTTTGTCCCGCCGTTAGTCCACATTTTAAAGAATAATTGCAAGAAATACAACCTGAATTTTGGGGTTCGAACCCAGAATATTTTCTAGATGATACGGAGAGACAGAGATCCTGGTCACCCTATGAAAAAACAGGGTCTGTACTTCGTCCCCTTGAAATCTAACTCAACATCGGAGGAGGATAAAATACACAGTGTGGCAAAGAATTTTTAAGACTGGGTCTGTAAAATGAAACAGAAACAAGAAATTATAGTTTGTTTTGGTTTGTTATTCAAAATAAGTCCCTCCGGCTTCAATACACTTGTTACAGCGATTTAATAATGATTCGAATGCCTGATCCAGTTCACTTTGCGGAATTGCCTCCAAAGCACGCGTCGAAGCTGTTTGTATGGTCGAAATATCATCAAAATAACACCCTTTTAACGTCATTTTAAGTTGTCGGAATAAAGAAAAGTCGCAGGTTGCTAAATCAGGCAAATACGGTGGATGATTCAACGCACAGACGTTATTTTTCGCAAAAATCTACGAACAAGAAGTGAGGTGTGACTGGGTGCATTATCGTGCAACAAACACCAACTGTTTTCATCCCGATATTCTGGACGAGTGCGACGAATTCTGCCCATCAAACGCCTCAAAACATTTAAATAAAACTGACCAGTAATTGTCTATCCACTTGGAACAAATTCTTTGTGGATAATACCCTTACTATCGAAGAATGTAATGAGCATTGTTTTGATTTTCGATGGAACTTTTCTTGTTTTTTTGGCTTCTGGCGAGTTTTTTGACTTCCATTCCACACTTTGTCGCTTTGTTTTAAGATCATATTGAAAACACCATGTTTCATCACCTGTAACAATCGATTTTAAGAAGTTTGGATCATTTTCAGCGGCTGAAATGATGTCTCTCCAATGTGCACTTCTCCTTGATTTTTGCTCATTGGTTAACGAGTGTGGAACAAATTTAGCACAGACTTTTGTTTTGCCCAAGTCTTCATGCAAGATGGTCCGAATCGCTTCTTTGTTGAAGTTTAAAGACTCTTCCATCATTCTTAGTGACGCAAATCGATTGTTTGCCACGAAATCACGCACTTTTTCAATAAACTCAGGTGTCCTAGATGAACTTGGTCTTCCGGTATGCTTATCATCTTCTAGCGTATCTCTTCCGTGCAAAAAACGTTTGTGCCACAAGAAAACATTTGATCTACTTAAACAAAACTCACCGCAAACTTGTTTCATCATTTGGTACGTTTCCGAGGCACTTTTATCAAGTTTTGTGTTAAATTTAATAACAGCCCTTTGTTCCATCTTAATAATTCAACATGAAAAAAATGTTACTTCTCTAATGAACGGCCGTTTCGTTTGAGTTCCTTTAACAACTGCGCAGTACTTTTAGCAGAAAGCAAGCAGATGGCCACGGTTTATAACGCATTCGCGATTACACTGGTGGCGCCACCGAAGGCTGAAATCTAGCGCCAGTCCTAAAAATTCTTTGACGCACTGTGGATACATAGGATCCATACTTCGGACTCTTGCAGTCAGGATATCTGAGCACAAATATTCCATCCGGTCTGGCCTGACGAACACTGCCCTTTCCGGGACTGTTGCTTCGGACTCTTGCAGTCAGGATATCTGAGCACAAATATTCCATCCGGTCTGGCCTGACGAACACTGCCCATTCCGAGACTGTTGCTTCGGACTCTTGCAGTCAGGATATCTGAGGACAAATATTCCATCCGGTCTGGCCTGACGAACACTGCCCATTCCGGGACTGTTGCTTCGGACTCTTGCAGTCAGGATATCTGAGCACAAATATTCCATCCGGTCTGGCCTGACGAACACTGCCCATTCCGAGACTGTTGCTTCGGACTCTTGCAGTCAGGATATCTGAGCACAAATATTCCATCCGGTCTGGCCTGACGAACACTGCCCATTCCGGGACTGTTGCTTCGGACTCTTGCAGTCAGGATATCTGAGCACAAATATTCCATCCGGTCTGGCCTGACGAACACTGCCCATTCCGGGACTGTTGCTTCGGACTCTTGCAGTCAGGATATCTGAGCGCAAATATTCCATCCGGTCTGGCCTGACGAACACTGCCCATTCCGGGACTGTTGCTTCGGACTCTTGCAGTCAGGATATCTGAGCACAAATATTCCATCCGGTCTGGCCTGACGAACACTGCCCATTCCGGGACTGTTGCTTCGGACTCTTGCAGTCAGGATATCTGAGCGCAAATATTCCATCCGGTCTGGCCTGACGAACACTGCCCATTCCGGGACTGTTGCTTCGGACTCTTGCAGTCAGGATATCTGAGCACAAATATTCCATCCGGTCTGGCCTGACGAACACTGCCCATTCCGGGACTGTTACTTCGGACTCTTGCAGTCAGGATATCTGAGCACAAATATTCCATCCGGTCTGGCCTGACGAACACTGCCCATTCCGGGACTGTTGCTTCGGACTCTTGCAGTCAGGATATCTGAGCACAAATATTCCATCCGGTCTGGCCTGACGAACACTGCCCATTCCGGGACTGTTGCTTCGGACTCTTGCAGTCAGGATATCTGAGCACAAATATTCCATCCGGTTTGGCCTGACGAACACTGCCCATTCCGGGACTGTTGCTTCGGACTCTTGCAGTCAGGATATCTGAGCACAAATATTCCATCCGGTCTGGCCTGACGAACACTGCCCATTCCGGGACTGTTGCTTCGGACTCTTGCAGTCAGGATATCTGAGCGCAAATATTCCATCCGGTCTGGCCTGACGAACACTGCCCATTCCGGGACTGTTGCTTCGGACTCTTGCAGTCAGGATATCTGAGCACAAATATTCCATCCGGTCTGGCCTGACGAACACTGCCCATTCCGGGACTGTTACTTCGGACTCTTGCAGTCAGGATATCTGAGCACAAATATTCCATCCGGTCTGGCCTGACGAACACTGCCCATTCCGAGACTGTTGCTTCGGACTCTTGCAGTCAGGATATCTGAGCACAAATATTCCATCCGGTCTGGCCTGACGAACACTGCCCATTCCGGGACTGTTGCTTCGGACTCTTGCAGTCATGATATCTGAGCACAAATATTCCATTCGGTCTGGCCTGACGAACACTGCCCATTCCGGGACTGTTACTTCGGACTCTTGCAGTCAGGATATCTGAGGACAAATATTCCATCCGGTCTGGCCTGACGAACACTGCCCATTCCGGGACTGTTACTTCTGACTCTTGCAGTCAGGATATCTGTGGACAAATATTCCATCCGGTCTGGCCTGACGAACACTGCCCATTCCGGGACTGTTGCTCAGGGGTGAAATACTCCAATATGGGACCAGGCCAGAATATTTACCTTTGTTAAAAGTAAGTGTATTGTTTGGTTTACAGAGAGTTTATACATATTAAAATGCCTGGATATTTGTTGTAATGACGAAGTATCATTTAGTGTTCCATGCAGAACCTTACTTCTGAACATACCACCGGAGAATTTGGCGTTGACACTGAGTTAATAATTTGAACTTTTACTATATTTTAAACTTTTCTAATGGCAACATGTTTTGTGGAACTAATGCATTTCGTTTCTTCACGATCTATATAAATACTGTAGTTTCGTTCTTTACAGTGTTAGGCCTGAGGATGGGGTCACGGTGATCCGAAAAATCTCGTCTTTAGATTCTGTTAACCAGTGCTTTTAGCTATAAATAAACTTCATTTTTTTTTCCGCTTTCCAACCGCAAATTGAAGAAGCGTATATGGTCGAGCTTTGTCAGCCTGTTAGCGCGGTAACTCGCGTAAAAATGGGTCGATTTCGATGAAATTTTAGTATGTTTAAGGGGACCACTGGGGACGAACTCTATTGAAAATGGGCGAAATGGGGTCAAAGGTCAGGACATAGAAGCGGGATCCATTCCATTGCGCTTATGCGTTATAACTTGCGTAAAACTGATTCGATTTCAATGAAAGTATGTGGTAGGGGACCACCTGGGGACGAACCGTATTGAAAATAGACGAAATGGGTTGAAAGGTCAGAACATAGGAGAGGGATGCATTCCACCGCCCTTATTCGTCACAACTTGCGTATAAATGGTTCGATTTCGATGGCATTTTAGTATGTGATAGGGAATTAGCTGGGAAAGAACCATATTGAAAATGGGTGACATGGGATCAAAGGTCAGGACATAGGAGCGGGATTCATTTTGTCGCCCTTATGCGTCATAACTAACGTAAAAGTGCTTCGATTAAGACAAAACTTTAACATGTTGTTCCGGAAGTATACTTTACCGGTTCTGTTGAATATCATCGAAATGGGGTCAAAGGTCAGGACACAGGAGCGAGATTTACTTCACAGCCATTATCCTTATAACTTGAGTGATGATTTCTGGTATGTTGGAAAGCGTATCATAATCAATGCATTGAATGATTTTACTAATTTGTTTAAATGTGGTTTGGTTAATTGTGCATTGATTGAATTGTGCTTAGACTGCTTTTCATGTTGCCAACTATTATTTCAGCACGAATTGTTTGCTACTTCTTCAAGGACAAGGCCGTCCACGAGCAACTACAACAAACGATGACTGTTATCTATTGTTAATAGCTCGTCGGAAAAATGCTGCTCAGCTCCAGCGATAGCTTCTCGTGTCAACAGGGCGCACGTTGTCAATTAAAACAAACCGCAACCGCCTTCATCAAAGTTATCTTTATGCACGTAGATTTATGGGTCGCACAAGGTATTAATTTTTTGGCAATTTCAAATTTTAGACCTTTTTCGTGTTTAACACTTGCGAAGGCCCCGAAATTTCTGGAGATGACGTCAGAGGGACCAGCAGAATTGCTTCTTCTGGTCACTGAGATCGTGGGAATTTTTAGGACGTAACAGCATTGCGAAATTTCCCCTAAACCTACAATTTCCTCTTAAATTTAACGGGTAAATCTCCAACTTGGCAACACTGGCCTGCTCCCAGAATCCAATGACAAACGATCAAGAAGTGCGACACGGAAGGGAGACAGCAGAGAAAGTATGAACTACGAGGGTCCTAAAAAAAAAGTTCTCCACACTATCCATTTTTGAGAAAAACGCGAAGTAACAGAGAAAATTTACCTTATTGCCGTGCAGCGCCCTCCTCTCCGCTACTAATGACAGCTTACCAGCTGTGAGGTAGGTCCTGGATACCACGGAGCCAATTTTCTAACTTTAGGAAAAGATCAAAATCAGGTGGACTGAGATCAGGGCTGTATGGTATGTGGGATAAAGTTTCCCAGCCATATTTCGCGAAAATTCCACGTACCGTCGCTGCACCAAGATCGAAGTCGGGTGGACTGAGATCAGGGCTATATTGTGGGTGGGATAAAGTTTCGGAGCCATATTTCGACAAAAGTCCTCGTAACGACGCTGCACCAAGATCGAAGTCGGGTGGACTGAGATCAGGGCTGTATTGTGGGTGGGATAAAGTTTCCCAGCCATATTTCGCTAAAATTCCATGTACCGTCGCTGCACCAAGATCGAAGTCAGGTGGACTGAGATCAGGGCTGTATTGTGGGTGGGATAAAGTTTCGGAGCCATATTTCGCGAAAAGTCCCCGTACCGACGCTGCACCAAGATCGAAGTCGGGTGGGCTGAGATCAGGGCTGTATTGTGGGTGGGATAAAGTTTCGGAGCCATATTTCGCGAAAAGTCCCTGTACCGACGCTGCACCAAGATCGAAGTCGGGTGGACTGAGATCAGGGCTGTATTGTGGGTGGGATAATGTTTCCCAGCCATATTTCGACAAAAGTCCCCGTTCCGACGCTGCGCCAAAATCGAAGTCGGGTGGACTGAGATCAGGGCTGTATTGTGGGTGGGATAATGTTTCCCAGCCATATTTCGACAAAAGTCCCCGTTCCGACGCTGCGCCAAAATCGAAGTCGGGTGGACTGAGATCAGGGCTGTATGGTGGGTGGGATAAGGTTTCCCACCCATATTTCAACAAATTTCCCCGTACTGACGCTGCACCATGACACGGTGTGTTGTCATGCAGCAAGATCCCTCCCGCTTCCAACAAGTTGGGACAATTTTGACGAATTTTCGGTCTCAACTTTGTCCTCAGAAAGTCACAATAATGTTGTTCTTTGACATTTTGACCTACCGGCAGTCTTTGAGAGACCACAGCACCCTGGGCATCGTATGCGAAAATTATCATTTGCTTCACTTTGGATTGTTGCCGACGACACTTTTTAGGAGTGTGGGAGACTCGGATACCTTCAATTCCGCTGATTGTGACTTCAGTTACGGCTCAAAATCACGGGTTCAACTCTCATCAATTGTGACAATTCTGTTCAGGAAGGTGTTGCTCTCCCTTTCGAACCTGTGGAGGTGATCCTGTGCGATGCTCACTCTGGGTGCCTTCTGCTCAGGGGTCGGTTGATGGGGCACACAGCGCGCGGCGATTTTCCCTTTTCCCAGTTAGCCGGTCAAAATCCGGTGAACATACATGGTGGATAAATTTACCTAATAAGCAATCTCCTCGACTGTCAAACGGCGATTCTCTTCGAGAAGCGTTGCAATAAAGGTGACAGATGTTTTGTCTGTCGCCGTTTAAGGTCAGCCTGAGGGATGATCATATTCGATGGGGCTTCGGACCTCCCGAAAGCGCATGCCCAGCGAGAAATTGTGGTTCGATCAAAAGTTCCTTTGTCGTAGTTTTCCCTGTCCCGGACGATTCGTCCAACGACGATTGGTCCAATGCCGTATCGTCCAAAGGCACAATTGGTCCAATGCCGATTGGTCCAATGTCCGATTCGTCCAATGCCGATTCGTCCAATGGTACGATTGGTCCAACGCCGAGTCGTCCAATGGTATCATATAACAAACGGTAAACTGTTTTATTTTCAAGAAAGGAATAAGGATTTAAATTTTCCTGCTCATTATCCTTTTGAAAGATCAATTCCGTATATTTGGTAATTGTAAACATTTTACATAAACCTGGTAAAAGGCACTCAATGGAGCATTTCTCAGCTGTTCGCAAAGCACCTAGGCGCGGGCCTTTTTAGGATATTTTAAGTTACAACTCAGATATTTGGTATTTGTAAACCTTTTATAAAACCTTATAAAAGGCACTCATCGTATCATTTCTCAGGTGTTTACAAGGCACCTAGGCCGCGGGCCTTTTTAGAAGATTTTAAGTTACAACCTAGATATTTGGTACTTGTAAATATGTTATACACGTAAAACCTAATTAAAAATCACTAATCGTATCATTTATTAGGCCTTTATACAAGGCACCTAGGTCGCGGGCCTTTTTAGAAGACTTTTAGTTACAACCTAGGTATTTGGTATTTGTTAATATGTTATAAAACCTAATAAAAGGTACTCATCGAATCATTTCTTAGCTCTTGCACCCACCTAGGCCTAGGCCTTTTAACACTTTTTATTCAACTGATGTCATATTCTAATGTTAAAGTGAAGTTAAAAATACTAACATAGCATTAGTAAGTTTTCTTGATAGGTAAACATTATGAATCTGACATCGGTAGGATAAAAACTGTCAAAAAGGTATAGGCCTAGGCCTTACAAATTAATATTTCGTGCTTAAGTAAAAGCGCAATATTATTAACTTGATTTAATATGTAAACGTTATGAATATGACATCGGTAGAATATTAACTGTTGAAAAGGCCTCTGTCCGAACCCGACCAGAACGTTTCCATTGCCCAGTTGGCGGAACCCCACTGCATGCTACAAACAGAAACGGGAAACTAGTATTTTATATTATTTCATGCAAAAGAGAAACATTGAAGTTGATTGAACGGCTCGTACATCAGTAACTTCATACGGCAGCAAAGACAGTAAAAATAAGAAAAAATCTGTAACCACAATATTACGCATGAAATGTAACTATTTTACATTCTTTGTACTACCGGTACTTTCGTATAACATCGGAGATAGAATCAGAACAGCTGAGATTTTTATAACACGAGTAGCACTTTTTTTTTTGGAGGTTTAACGACCACCGTGAGCAACTCAATGGGCTATAAGCAGTCGCCCGTCCCTAATTTAGGGTCACTGGTTCCAGGGAAGGGAGAGAGCCAGTGCCGTAAGACAAAACACAACATCCATGCCTGACCGGGATTCGAACCCTGACCCCTTACGGACGAATGATCAGAGGCCAGCGCCTTAGACCACTGCGCCACCGAGGCGGCGAGAGTAGCACTTTGGACAGATAGGACGGAATTGAACCAATCGTCCATTGGACGAATCGGCATTGGACCAATCGTACCATTGGACGAATCGTACCTTTGGACCAATTGTCCATTGGACGAATCGGCATTGGACCAATCGTCGTTGCACGAATCGTACCAGACCCAGTTTTCCCCCCGCAGAGTTTCTATTTTCTCGTACGAGCGCTGGTGTAATGCCGTGACCCAACCTGAGGAGCTGCACGCTTCCATTTCCAAATCCTCCTACGTCCACACATCACATGATAGCACGTCGTCCTGACACTAATGCGATGCTGAGAGTCTGTTCTTGACATGGCGCAATCCTTTTTTCCATTGCATCATCCGCTTCCGTTTTAGATTGACGTGTTCAGAACTTTTGTTGCAAAGATGGGCACAACATTTTTATTAACTGACATAGGTCGCTGAAATTGTACATGTTGGTAGAATAACTCCTTTTGTACACTGAAGAGCAATTGAATTAGAGACAGCTGGAGTTATGCAAATGTGGCGCTGTGGGCGGCCTTGTAAACGGAAACGACATGAGGTATGCAGCGATCCGACAATATAAGGAGTGATGCGACGGGAATCAGTAAGAGTCGGGCGCAGTATTTAATCTAAGCGCATTTGATCGCGGGCTAATTGTCGGGGCCCGAAGAATGGGTCACTCCATCTCGGAAGTCGTGCAGGCACTGGGATTTTCACGAGCCACTGCGTCACGGGTGCACCGTGAGTACATCAAATCCAGTAAAACCATCCCTGCAATGGGCCAACTGCCGTGGACAATAGCGTGTGGATGAGCGGGGTCATCGTCGGCTAGCTCGCATTGTAACAGTGGATAGACGGGCCACAGTGCAAGAAATCACTCGGCAATTTAACGCTGGTGCACAAAAACGTGTAAGCAGCCACACCATCCAGAACCATCTCCTCGCAATGGGTAAAGAAGCCATCGTCCCACGAGGGTACCGCTGCTGATCGCACATCACACGGTGCAAAGATTAGAATGGGCGAGGGAATATCGCCACTGGACCCTAGACATGTGGAAAAATGTCGCCTGGACTGATGAGTCGAGATTCGCGTTGGTACATGCGGATGGCAGGATACGAGTACGGCGCAAACCACATGAAGCGATGGATCCTTCTTGCCAGCAGGGTACTCTTCAAGCTGGAGGGGGTGGCATTCTCGTCTAGGGACTGTTTACGTGGAATGAAATGGGACCCCCGGTACGTGTGACACCGTCCCTCACAGGTCAACGCTACCGGGATATCCTGGGCGGCCATTTGCTCTCGTTTGTGCGTCTTCAACATCCCACTGGGGACTTCATCTTGCAACAAGACAATGCAGCTCTCGAATTGTATCCGAATGGTTGGATGAACACTCCACCGACGTGACGTCGCTTCCTTGGCCAGCTAGGTCACCTGACCTCAATCCTATCGAGTACATCTGTGATGCCATCGAGAGAGTTGTTCGAGGTTCTGACCCCTCCATTAAAATTTTACACCCGTACTGGGGGAAGCTGAGGTGTTCACTTCACACAGTTCACATAAGAAGATTCTGTTGTCGGAGATTGTGCTGATCGAGAACACAAAAAGCTATAACTGTAATGAAGAAGCCCCTGTGTACCTACCCTAAACGTGGCGTTTCGTAATAGCTAAAGAAAAAAGTTACTGGGATTCAAATGGCGTGAAGAAATTAACTGGAAGTTGCAATAGTAATTTGAGTCTTGAGTACGACTTCTATTCACCAGATGGCACTGCAACAGTAGGGATAGGATAAATGGAGAGCAAACAAGCTAGGGAAGACCTTCATGAAGAACAACCAGTGGTTACTTTAGTTACAGGCGGAAACTTCACAACAGAGGAGTGAATAATGAATAATTTATTTTATTATAAGACATTTTAAAGTTCACATACTTCTTTCAGACCTTTGAACTGTTTCACTGTTTGGAATTGGTTTTGGTGAAATACTATTAGCATTGTGTCTACATCTCAACTTATTATCTAAGAGTGAAGCTGTGAATGCAAGCTACGGCTGATTAAGCATTTTGAATTCAATTGATAATGAACAGTTAATGACTGTACACTGAGTGGCCACTTTATTATGACCACCCCCTCAGTACTTCGTTGGGCCACCTTTTGCATTTAATACTGCGTCGATTCTTCTTGGCATGAACTCCACGAGATGTTGATAGGTGGTTTGTGGAATCTGAGACCATGCTTGATGAATAGCACTTTCCAGGAGTGTGAGATTGCAGGGTTATGGATCCAGCTGTCTGATGGCTCGCTCAACTTCATCCCACAAATTCTCAATGGGGTTGAGATCTGGAGATTGTGGGGGCCACCTAAGCAAAGTAAACTCACCGGAATGTTCCTGAAACCAATCCTGTACAATACGAGCACTATGGCAGGACGCATTATCTTGTTGAAAGTAGCAACCGCCATTGGGATAAACCATCCACATCACAGGATGCACTTGGTCCGCAACGATGTTTACATATGATGTGCCATTCAGATACGAATTAAAGGCACAAAGCATGCCAGGAAAACATTCCCCGAACCATAACGTTGCCTCCACCAGCTTGAAGGGTTGTAGCAATGCATTTGGGGTCCATGCTTTCGTGCTGTTTCCGCCAAATTCTCACTCAGCCATCGGCATGGTGCAACTGAAAACGTGATTCATCGGACCACATAATTTGTTTCCAGTTATCAACTGTCCAATCCTTGTGCTCCTAGAGACGTTTTCTCTTGTTAACTGCAGACAGCAAAGGTGTTCGAAAAGGCCTTCGGCTGCCATATCCTGTCCGATGCAGTGTACGGCGAACAGTGCGTGCAGAGATCATTTGAGGGGATCGTTGATTAAGATGGTCTGTAATTTGCCACACTGTTGCCCTTCTGTTGTCTGTTACCAGTCTGGACACTCTCCGTTCCGCCCGAGCAGTCACTAGTCGATGACGGCCACACGTTGCACGTAGAGAACCAGTTTTTTGGCTGACAGTCCAGTCTTTAAACACTTTAACAACAGCTGCTCTGGAACATTTCTAGAATTCGGTGATACTCGACGGTTTCGGTGATACTCGCTCCGTGGCTCCGACCTCCTACAATCATCCCACGTTGAAAGTCCGTCAAATCACATTTATTACCCATCTCGTCACCCAAAGATCTTTTCTACTACTGTCGCAAGCACTAAGCTTTCCCTTTTTATACTAGCCTCGCGCTCTGGCGGCAACAGCGTGCAACCATAGCTCATTGGCTTAAAACTGTCAGGTGGTCATAATAAAGTGGCCACTCAGTGTATATGCAGTATAATAACTCTGAAACATTGACATAGTCAGACTTTGATGTAAAAGTGAGACTGTCTTTGAAGATATTGGATCTGAATGTTGTCATACACTATGTTCGGTGCGGACAATTTTAATATCAATGCAGAACTTTTGTAATGGCTTATGGGGACTTTTAATGCAGCATTTTCACTATACGGGGTGTCCGAGAATTATTGGACACATTACAAAATTATGTACATAAAAAAAACACTGTTTTTCTATGTCACGTATTGCTAACATGGTTTCTATATTTTTGTTTTGAAGAATTGTTATTCCCAGAATCCGATAGATGGCGCTAGGTGTAGCCCGATGAGGAATGCGAGAAATGCGCAATCAGTAGGTAGCCATGTCATCCGTACAGCAGAAGGCGATGTGTGTGTATGGCTTGCGTAGTTAAGGTATGTCACTAAAGTTAAAAGACGCTACCGTTTAGAGTATGGTTGTAATCCTCCGTCAACGAATTCAATTAAGCGGTGGACGAAACAGTTTAAAGAAACTGGCAATGTGGAACATCGTGGAGGAGCCGGTAGGTCTAGCATCAGCGGTGAAACGGTTGACCAAGTTAATGAAAGTTTCCGACGAAGCCCCAGGAAATCCGTTCGTAAAGCAAGCAGAGAACTGTGCATTCCGAAATAGACAGTTCACGATATCTTGCACAAGAAATTAAAGTTTCATGCTTATAAAATTCAAATAGTGCAAACGATGCATGTAAATAATCACACTCTGCGATACGATTTCGCTGTGGATATGCTGAATCGAGTGGAAAACGACGAAACGTTTCTCAGTACTGTAATTTTTAGTGATGAATCCACATTTCATGTATTAGGTATTGTGAATCGTCACAACTGTAGGAAATGGGGTTGTGAACCGCCTCATGCTGCTATTGAACTGGAACTTGATTCTCCAAAAGTTAATGTGAGGTGCGCCCTATCAAAAAGAGAAGTGATTGGCCCTTTTTTCTTCTGCGAAAAAAACTATAAATGGTGACGTTTATTTGGATATGCTAGAAAATTTCGCTATACCCCGGATCAAAAGATATAACAACGTCGTTTGGTCAACGTGTGAACGTAAGTGCCTAAATGAGCATTTCCCCCAACAGATGGATTGGGTGTGCTAGTCCCATTCCGTTGCCTCTTCGCTCTCCAGATCTAACTCCATTGGATTATTTCATGTGGGGTTATGTGAAGGATCGTGTCTATCAGACGCCTTGTACTGATTTGCAGGAACCGAAGCAGCGTATCGCAGCTGCTATTAATTCCATAACTCCTCAAATGTTTGCCAATGCATGGCATGAAATCGAGTATCGCTTGGACGTACTACGAGCAAGCGAGGGATCTCACATCGAAATTTATTAACTTGTGTAGTTACATTGTAAGTTAGTACAGTCAGTTTCTTACCACACTGGCGGAAAGTGAAAAAGGAACACCAAGAAAGAATTGGCGGACGATCATGAAATTTACATATGTTTAAAGGGGTCGAGTTTACGTAGGAGTAATGTTAATTTCGGTACCAACCGGTGAGCGCTTACGCCACAGCACGGCATAATGTGGAAATTATCGTCGGTGATATTTAAGGAGTACGGCGAAGTGAATGTAATCAGTCGTCGGCGTACGGACACGTGCGATGACCCTGAAGAAGCTGCAATGCCTGGACATGGAAGACGTGAACGATTTCAGCAGTTATCGGACTTTGAGCGAAGTCGTCTAGTCGGACTCCGCGTGGCCGGGTGGTCGTATCGTCGTATTGCGGAGCGAATTGAACGGGAAGTATCGGTGGTGGTACGATGGTGGCATAGATGGTCCGAGGAACATTCCCACACGAGAAGATGTGGAACCGGGAGTCACAGACGGACTGATGAGCGGAACCATCGGCGCATAAAAAGAGCGTCGTTGTCAAGCAGAACATCCACTGCGACGCAAATCCCAGATGCCTTTGCACCTGAGGTGACTGTGCGAACAATCCGCAACCGTCTACTGGATGCAGGACTACGTGCACGTGTGCCTCTGGCATGTGTACCTCTAACTCCAGCCCACCGTCAGGAACGGCTGCAGTGGTGTCGCCAACGTCTGCACTGGAGAACGCAATGGCGATCTGTCGTGTTCAGGGAGGAAAGCCGATTCCTCTTGGGGGCCTCCGATGGCCGTATGCGTGCTCGCAGACGCATAGGGAGCGTCTCCGCCCTTCTTGCATCCGCCAGCGACACACAGGGCCCACACCTGGTCTCCTGGTGTGGGGAGCGATCAGCTATCCCTCCCGTACACAACTAGTGTTTGTACCGGGTACGTTGAACAGCACCTCCTACATCAACAACATCATTCAGCCCGGTGTTGTGCCATTTGTAAGGTCGGTCCATCGTGGTGTTTTCCATCAAGATAATGCACGCCCACACACAGCACGTGCAACGCAACATGCACTTCATAGGGTGAGACAACTTCCATGGCCACCGGATTTGTCCCCCATTGAACACGTGTTGGAATTTTATGGGACAACGACTTATCCGGTCTCCACGACCAGCCACGACCATCCCCGATTTACGCGTCCAGGTTGAGGATGCTTGGAACTCAATACCCCAAACTTACATCCAACATCTCTACGACAGACTCCATACCAGTCTGCGTAGCTCAGTTGGTAGAGCGACTTGTTCCGGAATAAGCGGCCTCGGGTTCGAATCCCGGCGTGGACTAAAAATGACGGAGAAATTTACTTTGTTATAAGTGCTAGTTTCGACTCTTCCACCCTTTGCAATCAAAATGTTCTAGATAAAGAGAATATTGAACTAAATGAAAATTCAGAACGAAAAAAAAATCGGGTCAGGTTCATTTGCCCGACGTTTTACTTCACCGAAAAGATTGTTTCACCGAAATATCACTTCATCGAACAGTTCATTTCACCGAAAGGTCTCTTTACCTAAAAGTTCACTTCATCGAAGGGTCAGTTTATCGAAAACTCTGGATTTCATTACAAGATCTGTTGAAGCATGGTGCAAGTTTGGCAAACAGACCACCGAAACGTTAGAGGATCACACTCATATTGCATTTTGATTTCTCCGTGTCATGGAAAACGCAAAGATTTAGGTTTAAGACAAATCTTTTCTTTAAAACAATAGCGGCTTAGGCCTTTTTAGCAATTTTCAATCATGTTCATAAGGTTTACATAAAAATCATCTTCGGTGCTCATGTTCATAAGGTTTACATAAAAAGTAAAATTAATAATGTTGCACATTTTTTCCCGCAAAAAGAATCAATTTTAGGGCCCTAGGTCTCGGCTTAGGCCTTTTTAGCAAATTTTAACCTTGGGTGTTCATGTTCATAAGGTTTACATAAAAAGTTATTTTACATTTTATGTAATGCTTATGAATATGAGTACGGTGAAAATTAGTTAAAATGCTCTGTATCTAGGCTTACGGTCAAAAAATGTATGTTTTGTGGTTGCGTAAAAGTGGAACATTTTTTTACCTGATTTGCTATGTAACACTTATGAATATGAGATCGGAGGATTAAAATTTGACAAAAGGCATCCTTCGGTGAAATTCCTTATAATTAATGTTATATTTCGAAAAAAAAACTACTCATGTGGAGGTGTTTCATAGAAATTAAAAGTGTATTTTTTATACAATCCGATAATGTTTTTTAGGTGGCCGGTTTTACAAAATCCCGCACCACACACTCCAACAGATCTCTAACAACAAAATTCTAAGTTTTCGATAAACTGATCATTCGATGAAATGATCTTTCGATATAATGAACTTTTAGGTAAAGTAATCCTTCGGTGAAATGACCTTTTCGATCAAGTGACCCTTCCGTGAAATGTACCTTTGGATCACGTGATTTTCGGCGAAGTGATTTTCAGTCAACTGAAATTTCGGTCAAGTGACCATTCGGTGAAATGTACCTATCGATCAAGTGATTTTCTGTCAAGTGACCCTTCGGGGAAATGTACATTTCGATCAAGTGATTTTCGGCGAAGTGATTTTCAGTAAAGTGAACTTTCGGTCAAGTGATTTTCGGCGAAGTGATTTTCAGTAAAGTGAAATTTCGGTCAAGTGACCCTTCGATGAAATGTACCTTTCGATCAAGTGATTTTCGGCGAAGTGATTTTCAGTAAAGTGAACTTTCGGTCAAGTGACCCTTCGATGAAATGTACCTTTCGATCAAGTGATTTTCGGCGAAATGATTTTCGGTAATGTGACCCTTCGGTGAAATGTACCTTTCGATCAAGTGACCCTTCGGGAAAATGTACCTTTCGATCAAGTGACCCTTCGGTGAAATGTACCTTTCGATCAAGTGATTTTCGGTCAAGTGACCCTTCTGTGAAATGTAGCTTTCGATCAACTGATTTTCGGTCAAGTGACCCTTCGGTGAAATGTACCTTCCGATCAAGTGATTTTCGGTCAAGTTACCCTTCGGTGAAATGTACTTTTCGATCAAGTAATTTTTGGTCAAGTGACCCTTTGGTGAAATGTACCTTTCGATCAAGTGATTTTTGGTCAAGTGACCCTTCGGTGAAATGTACCTTTTCGATCAAGTGAACGGTACCCGAAAAAAACACTAGAGGATCCACCATAGTGGTTAAATTAAAGAACAAGAAAGATGACACCGAATGTTCGGGTGTAATGAGCACGTCTTTTGAATCCGTTCTGATGCGAATTAAATTGGTCAAACCTATTCAAAGTCAAAAGAACCGGTATGGAAAGACAGCAGTATATGACCGAAGATAGAAGCTTTTCAATCCCGCAGAAATTACTTTAAACGGAATCGTCAACTTACGCCTTCTAGTTGCAGACTTGTGCGCTAAGAAATTTTTTTAATTATATGAGAAACATTTCGCAGCGAAAACGCTCTCCAACAGAAAAAAACGTTTTTCAAATCGGACTCATAGAAGCAGAAATATCAACAAATATTAGCTACGCATCTACGCCCCCTGGTGGGAGAAACATTCACTGTTTTAAGAAGAAAGTATTCCCAAAACGTTTTTCAACGTGGGAGGTATCGGTCCAGGAAAGAATTTTTTCAATCGAGATTTTAGAAGCCCAGATTTTGCTGCTAATACATCAGAAGCGGAAATTAAGGTTTTCGTTCCTTGGTGGACAAAATGTTTTTTACCAAAAATCTGAAATCATATGCAAAAAAAAAAATCCCTTCAGGAGCTGTATCCGGTGCAGAAAGAATTTTTCGAATCGAAGTTTTAGAAGCAGAGATATCGAGGAAAACGCAATTTAACTGAACGCCATCTAGCGGAAAGTCTATGATTTACTTGAAAATTTTGAAATTGTATGAAACTCGTGTCGCACCAGAAACTCTATCCAATAAAGGAGGAATGTTTCAAATCGGACCATTAGAAGTAGAGATATTGACAAAAAATAAGATATGTATTTACGCCCCCTGGCGGAGAAACCATGCGATATTTTAAAAAGAAAATATTCCGAAAAGGTTGATCGACGTAAGCGACCACGGTCCACAAAGGAACTTTTTCAATCGAGATTTTAGAAGCTTAGATTTTGTGGCAAGTACATCAAAAGCAGAAACTAACACATTCGTCCCCTGGTGGCCAAACCATTCTTTACCGAAAATTAGAAATTATAAGCAAAAGATTTCCCATCAGGAGCTGTATCCGCCGAAGAAAACATTTTGCAAATCGGAGTTTTAGAAGTAGTGATATTGAGGAAATATATATCTTTTACGCCCCCTAGCAGAAAATCTATGCGTAACTTGAAAAAGTGACTGTACCTAAAATACCCTTCGACATAAATGGATCTGAAAGCTTAAAGAATTTTTTTTCAATCGCATGTTTAGAAGCAAATATATGGAATAAAGTGTGTTTTGAATTCCATGTCATCTACATTTACGCCCTCTAGCGGCGAAATTGTACACCGTAAAGAAAAACGAAATGAAGGATCGTAGGACGCACATATCAAGCTTCCCTATGCAAAAAGAATTTTTCAAATCGGACTAATAGTTGCAGAGATATGATAACACAGACTGACGAACAGAAGGACGAACCAATGACATGAGCACCATATTTTTTTACAAAAGACGTGCTAAACACAGCTAATTTGCAATGCACATCTCGTGCAGAAGACAAATATTTTATGGTGAAGAAAGTGTTCAACATGCTGTATGTTGTGCTGTGCAGCGACAATGCAGTACAGCTACTGGACATACTCGCACCAGATTATCAAACTGTGCTTGAGGTACGGAATCCAACTCTCGCATCAATGGTGTCCGAAGATCCAGAAGAGTTCTAAGAGACGAATGACGTCCTGCGATACGTCACTCGAGTGTGTCCAATTCATGCTCAATGTAGTTTAACCCTTTAACCGGCTGGAACGAATTGACTCGGGGTTGACAAAAATGGCTGCAATCAGCTCGAACGAGTATATTCGCTGTGTAAAACGTGTCCCGAACGCGTCTGAAATGAGTGAACTTGCTCGTCAGAGAACGATGCTTTCTCTTTAGCTTCTTAAAATGGGCATTTAGGCGGATGACTGACACTAAATGACCACCCCAAAAGTGACCAGTTTCTTTTTACAAATTGATCATATAAGAGGATGATTGACACTAATCCTTTCTAACTGGTTATTCTATAAAACGGCTATAACAATGTCGACTAACCTAAGAAAAGAAAGAGAAAAGACATTTGAGGTCCTTGTTTCTATCCAGTAGGACATTGTCCTTGTTACGAGAACAAGCCCTTCCCCATCATGTCTAGGGTCATGGAGCATAGAACAGAAGACTACAGACACGAAATCTCATCACTAGCGAGGAGTTTAGGTTTGGTACTTCTGACGGTTTTTTTTTTTTTGTAGCTTTCGTAGAATCAAGTCGCTGTGTGAACAATTTCTGTTTGGGAAGCTTAGAAAAGTTTGAGCACCATTTGATTCATAAACATCGGCCGCTTGAGGAGTTAAATCGGGAGGGCGAGCTGGCCACTGTAAGCGGGTGACCCTCACTTTCTAGGTATTCTTCCACCATAGCGGCTCTGCGAGGGCATGCGTTAAAAGTTAAAATACACTGCTGGACAATTGCTAAGGACGGGTCATAAACGGCTATATAGCGCATAAAAAAGTAAGTGTGGTTGGATGCCAAGTGAAATAAAATAATCTCAGAATGCCAGGACATTACAAGAAACACAATTTATTGTGCTCTGAAATCCAGAAGGCTTTGGAACGTGTTGAAGGGACAAACAGGCCATTTTGTGCAGAATACGTAAACTTGAAAAAAATGCAATTACCGTCCGCAGGCGTTCCGGCGTAAGATGTCAATACGGGATATGGCCACCATGGAGGGCGATGCAAGATTCTACACGTCGTGTCATGCTTTGCACAACATTATCAAGCAGCTGTTGGGGTAATTTATCCCATTCCTCTGTCAGTGCACGGATGAGAGTGTCCTTGTTTATTGGAGGGCATTGGCGACCAGCAAGACTCCTCCCCAAAGCATCCCACACATTTTCAATGGGATTCAGATCTGTAGAATGTGCTGGCCATACGAGGCGTTGAATATCCTCGCTCTCAAGACACTCCTGGAAAGCGACTGTTCGATGACATGTTGCGTTGTCGTCCATGAAAATGAATCTATCACCGACAGCACCACGGAACATGCGAACATGAGGTAGCAGAACATCATTAATGTATCGTTGGCCAGTCATAGTCCCAGTTGGAAACACATAGAGGGACGTACGGCCATTGATCATGATGCCAGCCCATACCATGACACTACATGTCGGATATCGGTCCCTTTCCTGTATGTTTGCTGGACAATATGCAGTACCACTATCACGCCAGATCAGTTGTCGTCGACAATCAGACGATAGACTGTATCTACTCTCATCTGAGAAGAGGACAGCAGACCAGTCGTTATCAGTCCAATTGTGATGTTGATGGCACCATTGCAAACGGGCGGTACGGTGACGTCACTAGCTGTGCTGCGCCGGTGTCTTTTTGGTGATAGCACTATGTACCGATCTTCTGCAGGTGTCGTACTGCGAACACGACCTCCCCCGTGACATTTGCTACACTCTCCATTTGTTTGAAATGATTTCCAAAGCCTTGATACAACATTGTGGCTGACGTCGAACTCCCTGGCAACATCTGTTATTTTTCGCCCTTCTTCAATCTTGCCAATAATACGGCCACGCGTAAAATCATCTAGGTGATGTCGGGAAGACATACTGAAACTTGCAAGTTCGTCAATTGATTCTTTCCCTTTCAACTTTGCGTTTGAACAACAACGGTCAATACGCGTCAAATCCTTTATATCTCTTATCAGCGCTATGACGTCACGAACAAGTTTGGCAATCCAAAATTTGCATACGCACAACACGTCTTACTGTATCCCGCACTTATGCTAATTTCCACATTTTCCTGCCTTCCATTTTATGGTGCTATCGTTGCTATTGGCATCCGTCCTTAGCAATTGTCCGGTAGTGTATCATCCATAAACACGAACTCAGGTCCAATCGCACCTTGAATAGCCGGACATATTTTTGTGAAATGAGAGAGTGGCACGATTAGTCTGTCACGGTTCCTCTTTCGAACGCATGGAGGGATGAACCCAACATTATACCACCCCACACTACAATCCCACTGTAGCTAAAACAATGATGTCCAAAAAGAGAAGTCACAGCAGAAGATCCTTAAGGTGTACCAAGGCTGAACTGGATCCTATCAGGCTGTAACATTACCGTTGAAGACAAAAGACTTTTGGTGATCGGCCAGTGGGCGTTAGGGACGATTTCAGCCGTTAGATGGCACTGCGTCCCAAGGTATAAACACCTCAGTTTCTGCGTTGTTTGAATGGCGGGATTGTGTATGTTCGCCGTTTTTTCTTGTTTCTTTTAAAAAAAACTTCTAGTTTTAAAACCAAACTGTTGTTTTTACAACAAAATCCAACCCATTTTCAAAATGGTTTACTGCTGTGTGCCGATGTGCACATCTTCTAAGACGAAAACCGTGGGATTTTTCATTCCATGAGTTTCCCTCAAATCAGAACCTAAAGCAACTGTTGCTGAAAGAAATACGTCGTCATGATTTTGCTCCAAATGACAAGTTACCTTCAACTGTTGTTTGTGGTAAACATTTTCATTCTGATAATTACGTAGCTAATTCAATTTTAGAAAAGAAACCTCAGCTATATAAACTCATATTAAGTAAAATAGTAGGTAAATGTGTAGATTTGCGTTTTAAATTATTTCGTCGGAAAAATATTAGTACTTCGGAAAAGTGCGACATACAGGTTTTAGATTGTGAAAATTAATGGCAAATGGTGCAGAAATTTTCTGTTTCAAATGTCTTTTAAAGATTTTTATCGTAACATTTAACTGTACGTTCGATACGTTAGGCCTACGGCAGCGTCTCTTCACAGCATCGAACTTGCAGGTAAATGTATAATGAATTAGCTTTATTATCTTTTTTCCGCTAAGCTAATTCATATGAATGATTCTCTTCCTACCAGCTAGCTAATGATATACTTGTACTAAGCTTCAAAATAGTGAATTCCAAAGGTTGTTACTAGTTAATTACGAGCGTAAACAAAGTCTTAACGCTGGTTATTTATGGTAATAAAAAGTTATAAACCTAACAGCCAGACAGAGGTCTGACAAAAACTATTAATTGAGAAAGACGTACTACGTACTTACTCCAACTTCTTTATTATAAGACTCTTGGTCAACTAAAGCACACACACACAACTTGTTTTACACTAATGAAGAATCTCTCCTCGTATTATAAACGCTCTCCGTAAAAAACAACGCTCTCTCATAACAACAACAAAAGCTCTTCTCATAACAACACAAAAGCTCTCCCTAAGTCTCGAGGAACGCGCCTATATACTAGCTACCACCACGTCATGACTTACACTCATTGCCAGATCTCATTCAGCGGGTGAAATAATATTTCGTTCAGTAAGAAGATAATTTACATAGTAAAATAAAATAACCAGAGATAGTAAAATCAAAAGGAAAGTGAATATAGAGTATACGTTACAAATGTTACGATAAAAATCTTTAAAAGACATTTAAAATGCGAAATTTCTGCACCATTTGCCATTAATTTCCATACTCTAAAATCTGTACACCTGACTTTTTCCAGGTACTAACATTTTTCCGACGAAATAATTTAAGATGCTAATCTACACATTTACCAAAATCTCGGCCCTAGATCGTTGAAGAATAAAGGAGGAATGAGATTTACACATCAATTACACCAGTTCCTACAGAAAAATTCTCTTGCCCAAGTACTACGAATTCAGAATACAAATATCCATCTGTTAATGTGAAAGTGAATATAAATAAAATCTCAAATGTAAATAATGATACGGAATCAGTTTGTTAATGCGAACAACCTCAATAGATGGCGCTGCGTTCCAACTCATCTTTTCTGTTCTCGCTGTTTTTGCTTAATGTTACAGCCTGATAGGATCGAGTTCAGCCTTGGGTGTACATAGTCCCAGGTGCTCTCCAGATGAAGACACGGCGTGAATCATTGTGGAGACTAAACCTTGATTTACCGGTAATCAAAACGCGGGACCATTAGATAGCTACACGGGCTCTTCAATGGGCTGCAGTTAACGGGATGCATCTGGGAAGCCTGTGTGCATTCAGGCCGTACTTACTCAATCGCCTGTGTACTGTACACTTTAATACCGTGGTCCCTGTGGCAGCTGAAAAGTCTCTGGCAAGATTCTAAGCTGTGCTCTCCCTGTATCGTTCGGCAGTTAGTGATAAAGTGGTCTTACTGAGACATTGTAATCCTCGGGCGTCCTGTGCTGAGACATATTTTCATCCACTGCCAGAGTCTAGCAATGACACTTTGTGGGACATGCAGCTCTTGGAACACAGCCATCTTGGTATGGCCAGCCTCGAGCCAACGGATAACTCATTCCCTTCATAACATCATCAGTGTGGGTTCGCTGAGCCGTACTGATTTGTATAAAGCACGGTCGGATCACTGAAACGCACACCTCCTTTATTCTGCTGCTCTGACTTCGCTTTTTATAACCCGCCGCATGCTCCTTGCGCCGTCGTCGGTCTGCTGGAGCAGCAGTTAGACTTTCGTCATTCCGGAAGTCGTACGGAGTAGTTCGCATAACGAATCACTTTGTGTAGTCCAACATTTCCCTGTGCTTCATAATTTATCTCTAACTTCTCAGCGTCAGTGTTATTCATAGAGTTCTACGGAGCTTCTGCAGTGAGTAAGCTTACCTGTCCGCGGCCATATGAGTTATTATTTATTTACCTGTTTTACCGGTTATCAGTTACAATGAAGTATAAGCGGAATGGGTTTAATTTCTCAATTTCCTTATCTTCATTTATAGATTAAGTCCATCCTGCGTATAAGAAGAGCTAGAATAAATGCAATTAGTATCCAGAAATTCTGTAACAACATACAGGGGTTGGACAGAATACAGTGAACACCTAGGAAAAGAAGGTTTTACGTACCTAATAGGGTGTGGGACCACCATTGGCATTCGAAACGGCCTGAATCCTCCTTGGAATGGACCCATACAAATCCTGGATGGTGGTTAGTGGGATGTTACACCATTCTTCATGCAGAAAGAAGGTTTTACGTACCTAATAGGGTGTGGGACAAGCTTTGGCATTCAAAACCGCCTGAATCCTCCTTGGAATGGAGGCACACAAATCCTGGATGGTGGTTAGTGGGATGTTACACCATTCTTCATGCAGAAAGAAGGTTTTACGTACCTAATAGGGTGTGGGACAAGCTTTGGCATTCAAAACCGCCTGAATCCTCCTTGGAATGGAGGCACACAAATCCTGGATGGTGGTTAGTGGGATGTTACACCATTCTTCATGCAGAAAGAAGGTTTTACGTACCTAATAGGGTGTGGGACCACCTTTGGCATTCAAACCCACATGAATCTTTCTTAAAATGGACGCATACAAATCCCGGATGGTGGTTGATGGGATGTTACACCATTCTTCATGAAAAAACTGTTCCAAGTCTTTGAGAGATGCAGGAGGACGATAACGGGATCTTACTCTGCTTTCCATCACAGACCACAGTGGCTCACGGTGTTTAAATCTGGTGATTGATTGGGGAGGCAAACGAAGGTGACGAAGTTCGTCCTCATGTTCCTCAAAACCATGATTGGGCATTACGAGCTCTGTAAATTGGGGCGTTATCATCTTCATAGATGGCATCCCCTGCAGGAAACAATGCCTGAGCCATTGGATGAACTTGGTCGGCCAAAATGGCTTCATACGCCCTGCAAGTCATCCGTTCTTTCAAGGAGATCAGGGTACCTGCTGAAAACGACGACATGGCTGCCCGTAGCATGACAGAACCACCAGCATGCTGCATTGTTGGGAGCAGACAGTCTCAGTTGTACGCTTCTGACGGTGTTCTCCACGTGTAAACACGTCCTGCGGTGGGGAATAGTGTAAAGGTGGATTCATCCGACCACAATACACGCTTCCATGCATCGGCAGTCCACGTTGTATGCTACTGACACCATTGCCGTCGCCGTTGTGCATTCATCCGGGTCACCAGAGGTTTTGCAATACCAGCTGCCATGAATATCTTGTTTATGCACTTCCACGCGCACTATTTTCCTTGATACTGGTGTATGGAGATGCAGATTGAGCTCCGCGCTAATTTTCGGCTCCGTGATCTTCCTTTTACGGGTAACAAACCTCTTTAATGCTCACCTGTCTCGGTCAGGCAGGGTCGTTTACCAGCCACTCTTATGTTTTGCAGATGAGGTTTTGCCATGAACACGTATGCTGCCATGACTCTAGACACAGTAGCTCTCGATACCCCATCTACCCTGGCGACTGTTGTCACGGACGCACCAACAAGCAGGCCACCAACAATTAGCCCTCTTCCGAAGTCCGTTAGGTCGCCAATTTCGTCTTCACCCCGAAGGAAATTTTGCAACAAGACACATTAAATGCACTTTAACGGGACCTTGAGGTTCTAAATAAAGATATTATCAGGTCATCCCAGAAGTAATTTTGTTTTGCGCAAGTCCTTTCTTGAGTAGCTATTACCTCTAAATATAACATCATTTGCAATAGGCTGACTTATTACTGGCATAACAGTATCTGCGATCATCTGCTACAGGTTGAATTTATATATACACTATCTACCAACAAGCAATTGGACACCCCTGGAATCGACGATATCTGCGGTCCTGATACACGTCACGGCCGCCGCCGTTAAATATCGTGTGGGAAACAACAACGCAACCAGTCGCATGCAAGATGCCACGCAGTTCGGAGCTCTCTGATTTCGAGAAAGGTGTAATCGTCGGGTATCACAGCAATGGCCGATCCAAGCGTGACATATCCAGCAAGTTGAAGTACCCAAAATCGACAGTGGCCTAAATGATTGGCAAGCGGAAGATGAGAGGTGACTGTCGGAATGTGCCCCGACCCGGCAGACCCACAAAACTGGGAGTTAGAGACTGACGGGTGCTGGCCAGAGAAATTCGGAAGAACCGCACCAAACCGATGGGCCACATCCGCGAGGAATTTCAACAGGCATCCGGGAGTGTTTTTTCGATGAATACCATCCGTAAGGAAGCCCATCTGCTCGGTTATCATGGACGTGCTGCCACCCACAAGCCTTTGATCACCAAATCCAATAGCGCTGCTCGGCTAACGTGGTGCGAAGAACATCGATAGTGGACCGTTGAACAGTGGAAACAGGTTCTCTGGAGCGACGAATCAAGGTTCATCCTGTACCATTTGGATGGCAGGGTCTGGGTTTGGCGTCTTCCTGGAGAACGCCTCCTGCCGGAATGTATTGTGCCAGCTGTGAAGTTCGGCGGCGGTGGAATTACGCTATGGGGGTGTTTCTCCTGGTATGGCACGGGATCCTTCGTCTCAATTCCTGTTAGACTCAATCCCGGGACCTAATACGAAATAATCTTCTTTGCTGTCACAGATGATTAAGTTGGATGTATGTTACAATTCCAGGTAATTTATATTTTCTAAGATTCAATCATATGGTTCTGTGTGATGAAATGTCCTCTAATAAAATCTTTAAAATATTTATGAAAACATACCTTATCACGATGATACTCATCAAAAAATAACCAAGGGAAGAAACTGAAAAGCTAAAACTTCAAGTCATAGTTCATAGTGTCCTCAAGTAGTAGTTGATGATCTTCATAGATTGCTATTCATTTCGGTGTATAAACACCATCCTTAGGCAGAAGTTGTCATCACTTGAAGGACACAAGAGCCTTGTGAGAGGCCCCTATATACCTATATGACCACTATAATGCGCGCCGCCCACGTTGATGAAACTGAACTATTCGATGTTAATCGATATGTTCCTGTAGTTTATTAAATGCACTTTTTTAATCAACTATAAATCGCATTACTTACTCCAACAATTCGATACCATTACCTGAATTACAATTTTATATACTTTAAAATAATTTCGGCACTCTTTTCTCCTCAACTAACATTCTCCATGGTAAAGGCAAATCTATTCGATCATTTTTGTTACAGTTGTTCTCTTTAGTCTGTTCGATAACGATCGTCTCAGCATATCGTATGGCACGTTCAGTTTTATGTCTGTATACAATTGCTATATTTTCAAAATCCGGTACTGCTTCTGTTTTACAGCAATATTCCATTAAGGATGTGCACATTTTTTTTCCAATTATTTACATGCTGTCCTAATCGTTTTCTTAATCGGTTTTTGTGATGAAATGTCCTCTAATAAAATCTTTAAAATATTTATGAAAACATACCTTATGGCGATGATACATATCAAAACATTATACTTCTTTTTTACGCTTTCCAACCGTAGGTTGAAGAAGCGTATATGCTCCAGCTTTGTCCGTCCGCCCGTCCGCACGATAACTCACGTGAAAATGGTTCGATTTCGACGACATTTTAGTATGTGGAAGGGGACCACCTGGGGACGAACCCTATTGAAAATGGGTGAAATGGGGTCATAGGTCAGGCAGGGCATAAGAGCGGGATATATTCCATTGCCCTTATGCGTCATAACTTGCGTAAAAATGGTTCGATTTCGATGAAATTTTAGTATGTGATAAGGAACCACCTGGGGACGAACCCTATTGAAAATGGGTGGAATGGGGTCAAAGGTCAGGACATAAAAGCGGGATCCATTCCATTGCTTTTATGCGTCATAACATGCGTAAAAATGGTTCGATTTCGATGAAATTTTAGTATGTGGTAGGGAGCCACTGGGGACGAACTCTATTGAAAATGGGCGAAATGGGGGTCAAAGGTCAGGACACTGGAGTGGGATCCATTCCATTGTCCTTGTGCATCATAACTTACCTAAAATGCTTGGATTGCGACAAAACTTTATCGTGTTGTTCCGGAGGTATAGTGAACCGGTTCTGTTGAATATCAACGGAATGGGTTCAAGGGTCGTTGCACAAAATCAAGATTTATTCCACAGCCATTATCCACATAACTTGAGTAATAATGGTTTGGCAGTTAATCACTTGTTAGTCTGGGGAAGTTAATCACTTGTTAGTCTGGGGAATTCGACGCCGCTGTGGTGCAGTGGTAGCATGTCCGGCGCGTAACTGGAAGACCCTGGGTTCGATTCCCGGAGGCGGCCGATGAGACTTTTTCCGTGACTCACTTATAAACATGGAAAGAGCGATGACTTATATTTAGTGGTCCTGACCCACGTCGAGTGTATGAATTAATCGTCTTTTATTCGTTGAATAGCGATAATACCTTGGAGATAATTTGAGATAACTACACTACACCGTGTAATTCTTAGTATAAGAATCACGGTATTAATACCGTGCCATTTTGCAAAACTCTGTGTACTGCAAGAATTATATTTGATTTTCGGAAATCACCTGGTTCGTGTTACTCTTGTAAAATCAAAACACGGTGACTTTAGATTTGTATCATCGTTCTTGAAGAATGAAAGGATTTAAAAACTTTTCTGATTAACAATGCAATTTAGACAAGAAATTTATTTACAGAACTAGACGATTTTGTGGAGTGAGTGTTCTCACGAAACAAATGAAAACAAGCCTTCGATTTTTCAGGTTAGTCAAAAGGGCTCTTGGGATTTACTTTGCCAATAATCCTTAATCAGATGACAGAGAGCCCGTAGTTCATTAAGATACAGTTGTTGCGTCTCTTCTAACGAAGTTCTAAGAAACCTAATTATTAGAAAAAGAAAGGAAATCCTCTTCTAAGACATAGCCCGACTGCTCCTCATGTTTAGATACACATAATTCCATTTCGCCTCTTTTTTTATTCTTCTTTTCTAACTTGATGAGACTGACTTTTCTTGCTAAACGTATTTCTACGCTTACCATCTTCGACCCACACACACAGGCACACTATCGAAAACAACTGCTAAAACCTGCATGACAAAACAAGTTAGTAAAATCATGCAATGCATTGATTATAACACGCTTTCCAACACACCAGAAATCATTACTCAAGTTATGAGGATAATGGCTGTGGGATAAATCTCGGCCCTGTGCCCTGACCTTTGATCCCATTTCGATGATATTCAACAGAATAGGTTCAGTATACCTCCGAAATAACATGATAAAGTTTTGTTGCAATCGAAGCGTTTTTACGTAAGTTATGATGCATAAGGGCTATGGAATATATTCCGCTCCTGTGTCCTAACCTTTGACCCCATTTCACCCATTTGCAATAGGATTCGTCCCCAGGCAGGCCATTACAACATACTAATATTTCATCCAAATCGAAGAATTTTTACGTAAGTTATGACGTATAATGGCGATGGAAGTGATTCCGCTCCTATGTCCTGACCTTTGACCCCATTTCGCCCATTTTCAATAGTGTTTGTCCCCAAGTGGTCCCCTACCGCATACTAAAATTTAATCGAAATAGAACCCAAACCAGTGGAATGCATCCCGTTCCTATGTCCTAACCTTTGACCCCATTTCGTTCACTTTCAACAGAGTTTCTTCCCAGGTGATCCCCTTCCACATACTAAAAGTTCATCAAAATCGAACGATTTTTACGCGAGTTATCGTGCGGACCGACATACGCCCACAACGCGTGACGTAATGAGGCATATGGGAATCGCGACCATCTGCTCGCAAGAGTGTGACGTCATGAAACTTTAATAGGATCCACACACAATGCGTGACGTAATGAGACAGATGGCGTGACCGCGTGCCAACAGCTTAAGCGCGGGTTTGTTACGTCATAAGATCGTCCCCAGGTGTTCCCCTACCACATAATAAAATTTCATCGAAATCGAACCATTTTTACGCACGTTATGACGCATAAAGGCAATGGAATGCATTCCGCTCCTATGTCCTGATCTTTGAACCCACTTCACCCATTTTCAATAGGGTTCATTTCCAGGTGGTTCCCTGTAATATACGAAAATTCCATCGACATCGAACCATATTTACGCAAATTACGACGCATAAGGGCAATGGAATGAATCCCGCTCCTATGCCGTGACCTTTGATCCCATTTCGTCCATTCTCAATAGGGTTCGTCCCCAGGTGGTCTCCTACCTCATACTAAAATTTCATTGAAATCGAACCATTTTTACGCGAGTTATCGTGCCAACAGACGGACGGACAAAGCTGGAGCATATAGGCTTCTTCAACCTACGGTTGGAAAGCGTAAATTAAAAAGAAAGTATAATTCTTGTATTGTTTCTAATGTTTCACGTTCTTCTAATAAAATAAATATTTAATTAATTTTCAAGTGTAGTAACATTGAGGAAAGTTAAGCTTAGTCCCAAGAAAGCTGCGGACGGATTCACTAACGGACCCCCTTGCCTTGATTACTCTCCGGACTGCAAGCTGTCTAATTTCGGCTTTATCATCTGTAAGGATAGCCAACAGCAGATTTTCAGGGGAAGTGAAAAATGCATTCTAGCTATGACTGTACCAATAACCTTTAGAAGGTTCTCTTGCAAGAATCTAGATCTGTTAATGAGTTCCCATAAGTGTTTTGCACCATCGTCGATTGCGTGTTAAGGTTTGACAGTAAACCATAAAAGTGTGAAAACTTTCATGACGTCAACATCAAATAGAAGCCATCGCTCTTTCCATGTTTATAAGTGAGTCACGGAAAAATTATCACCGGGAATCGAACGTAGGGTCTTCCAGTTACGCGCCGGACATGTTAGGAAAGACCCTGGGTTCGATTCTTTGTGGCGACCGATGAGAATGGGTCTTCCAGTTACGCGCTCGATATTAACTAGAAGACTCTGAGTTCGATCCCTGGTGGCGGCCAATGAGAATTTTTCCGTGACTCAATTATTAACGTGGGAAGAGCGGTGACTTCTGTTCCCTGTAATTACATTCGATCTGCAAGCTGCGCCAGTAATACACTGGCGGAAAGTGAAAAAGAACACCAAGAAGGAATTGGCGGACGATCATGAAATTTACATATGTTAATGGGGGTCACGTGTACGTAGGTGTGATGTTAATTTCGGGACCAACCGGTGAGCGCTTACGCCACAGCACGGCATAATATGCAAATTATCGTCGGTGGTATTTAAGGAGTACGGCGAAGTGAATGTAATCAATCGTCGGCGTACGGACACGTGCGAAGACCCTGAAGAAGCTGCAGTGCCTGGATATGGAAGACGTGTACGATTTCAGCAGTTATCGGACTTTGAGCGAGGTCATCTAGTCGGACTCCGCGAGGCCGGGTGGTCGTATCGTCGTATTTCGGAACGAATTGTACGGGAAGTATCGGTGGTGGTACGATGGTGGCGTAGATGGTCCGAGGAACATTCCCACACGAGAAGATGTAGAACCGGGAGTCACAGACGAACTGATGAGTGGACCGATCGACGCATAAGAAGAGCGGCGTTGTCAAGCAGAACATCCATTGCGACGCAAATCCGAGCTGCCGTTGCACCTGAGTTGACTGTGCGAACAATCCGCAACCGTCTACTGGATGCAAGACCACCTGCACGTGTGCCTCTGGCATGTGTACCTCTGACTCCAGCCCACTGTCAGGAACGGCTGCAGTGGTGTCGCCAACGTCTGCACTGGAGAAAACAATAGCGATCTGTCGTGTTCAGCGATGAAAGCAGATTCAGCTTGGGAGCCTCCGATGGCCGTATGCGTGTTCGCAGACGCACAGGGGAGCGTCTCCATCCTTCTTGCATCCGCCAGCGACCCACAGGGCCTACACCTGGTCTCCTGGTGTTGGGAGCGATCAGCTATCACTCCCGTACACAACTAGTGTTTGTACTGGGTACGTTAAACAGCACCTCCTATATCAACAACATCATTCAGCCCGGTGTTGTGCCATTTGTAAGGTCGGTCCATCGTGGTGTTTTCCAGTAAGATAACGCACGCACACACACGGCACGTGCAACGCAACATGCACTTCAGGGTGTGAGACAACTTCCATGACCACCGAATTTGTCCCCCATTGAGCACGATTTTATGGGACAACGACTTATCCGGTCTCCACGGCCAGCCACGACCATCCCCGATTTACGCGTCCAGGTTGAGGATGCTTGGAACTCAATACCCCAAACTTACATCCAACATCTCTACGACAGACTCCATACCAGAATTGAACAGTGTGACGCAGTTCATGGCGGTTCAACCTCGTACTAACCATGTTACATGGAAATGTTATTTTTCAGTTTACCAGCAAATACAGCTGTATTTTGCCATAATGTTTTGATCACGTTATCCTCTGTATTCCGTTATTATGCTGTATAAATTTCGTTGGTATCAGACGTCTCCTTCTTGGTGTTCTTTTTTCACTTTCCGGCCGTGTAATTTCCCTTCACGTGGTTTTAATGCTCGCTTCAAAATTACCAGTGAACTTCAGCTTGAATATATTCCGAACGTTTACTGCAAAGAAAAGCGGGATTGCGAAATATTAAAATATTGCTGCCGCTCCTCAAATATGTGTCAACAACTTCTTTTGTTTGATCGTTGAACTCCCTTCGCTATCGCTTTTACTTTTCCTTACTCTGAGTAGATAATAAGCAGAGAATGCCTAATTAGACGTCTTCTCGAGATTGAGGTTACGAAAGAGGATTAAAATAAACACCTCTTATTTACGCACGAAGAGATTCAAATGGTGTTATATTAAAAGACAATGCACTCAGCAGGTTCTGAGTAATTTTTCCATCCTACAAAACTTGCTCACGACAGCACCAAAAGACAAAAGCCTTTCTAACAGCAAAGCGGGCGAAGTATTTATAAACTTCCAGCACTTCGTATCATTTAAATATTTTGTTGACATAATCTTTTGGAGAAAACTAATCATACGCGTAGTGCACATTACTGAGCGTGATAACTAAAAGAATATTTGTCTTTTAAATTTTTATCTGGATTTCTTTCTTTAGCTTCTTGATGCCATTTTTTCACGCATTGATTTCTAGCGGAATTTTTTGTGTCATTTTTATTTTTTCTGGTAAGAGTAAGACAACTTTTTTCCTGCAGCAGATGGGGTGTTTAACGATCAACGTGAAGAACTCAGCAGGCTATAAGCAGTCAGCTTCCTCCGTAGCAGTGGCAGATCGAGCCGGGAACGAATGGGGAACAAGCTCCCCCCTCGCCACCCTAAAACAGGGGTTTCTTTTAAAGCGATCAATATCTAAATAATTAATACATTCATTTTCGTAAAATTGCAGTAATAACTCCAAAGGTTTTTGAAAAAAAAAATTCATAACAACTAAAATTTGCTGTAAATTTGTAGACAAAATATTCCGTATAGTGTCAGCAGGGGAAAAAAAGCAACTAGAGATCCAGAAACAAAAAAACATGAGAGCGAAATTAAAGAGAGATTCTGACTGATCCTGAAAAGCATTGGGTGAGGCTCTTTTCTGTTTTCTGTTTTTAGTATTGTCTGGCATCGTTAGTAATTGGGAGCAGGGAAAGTCAACGTGTGGGGTAGACTTTGAAGTGTGTGTGTGAGATAGTGTGGGTGAAAGACTGTGGGGGACAGAGCACAGCACGAACCTCGATTGAGCCTTAAACGAAAACTAGTACGGGTGAGCTAAGTCCTGTTTGTTTAGTATTGTCTGGCATCATTAGTAATTGGGACCAAGGAAAGTCACCCTGTGGGGTAGACTTTGAAGTGTGTGTGAGATAGTGTGGATGACAAAACGAAGTACGAACCTCAATTGGGCCTTAAACGAAAACTAGTACGGGTGAGCTTTGTTCTGTTTGTTTAGTATTGTCTGCCATCATTAGTAATTGGGAGTAGAGAAAGTTACCATGCGGGGTATATTTTGAAGTGTATGTGAGATAGTGTGGGTGACAAAGCGAAGTACGTAACTCGATTGGCCCATCAACCAAAAACTAGTATCGGTGAGCTTTATTATGTTTGTTTAGTATTCTCTGGCAACATTAGTAATTGGGACCAGGGAAAAGTCACCGTGTGGGGTAGACTTTGAAGTGTGTGTAAGATAGTGTGGATGACAAAACGAAGTACGTAACTCGATTGGGCTATAAACAAAAACTAGTATGGATGAGTTTTGTTCTGTTTGTTTAGTATTGTCTGGTATCATTAGTAACTGGGAGCAGGTAAAGTCACCGTGTGGTGTAGACTTTGAAGTGTACGTGAAATAGTGTGGGTAACAAAGCAAAGTACGTAACTCGATTGGGCCATGAACAAAAACTAGTATCGGTGAGGTTTGTTCTGTTTGTTTAGTATTGTCTGGCTTCATTAGTAATTGGGATCAGGGAAAGTCACAGTGTGGGGTAGACTTTGAAGTGTGTGTGAGATAGTGTGGATGACAGAGAACAGCACGAACCTCGATTGGGCCTTAAACGAAAACTAGTACGGGTGAGCTTTGTTCTGTCTGTTTAGTATTATCTGCCATCATTAGTAATTCGGACCAAGGAAAGTCACCCTGTGGGGTAGACTTTGAAGTGTGTGTGAGATAGTGTGGATGACAAAACGAAGTACGTAACTTGATTGGGCCATAAACAAAAACTAGTATGGGTGAGCTTTGTTCTGTTTGTTTCTTATTGTCTGGCATCATTAGTAATTGGGACCAGGGAAAGTCACAGTATGGGGTAGACTTTGATGTGTGTGTGAGATAGTGTGGATGACAGAGCACAGCACGAACCTCGATTGGGCCTTAAACGAAAACTAGTACGGGTGAGCTTTGTTTTGTTTGTTTAGTATTATCTGCCATCATTAGTAATTGGGAGCAAGGAAAGTTACCGTGTGGGGTATACTTTGAAGAGTATGTGAGATAGTGTGGGTGACAAAGCGAAGTACGTAACTCGATTGGGCCATGAACAAAAAATAGTATCGGTGAGCTATGTTCTGTTTGTTTAGTATTGTCTGGCATCATTAGTAATTGGGACGAGGGAAAGTCACAGTGTGGGATAGACTTTGAATTGTGTGTGAGATAGTGTGGATGACAGAGCACAGCACGAACCTCGATTGGGCCTTAAACGAAAACTAGTACGGGTGATCTTTGTTCTGTTTGTTTAGTATTATCTGCCATCATTAGTGATTGGGAGCAGGGAAAGTTACCGTGTGAGGTAGACTTTGAAGTGTATGTGAGATAGTGTGGGTGACAAAGGGAAGTACGTGACTCGATTGGGCCATGAACAAAAACTAGTATCGGTGAGCTTTGTTCTGTTTGTTTAGTATTGTCTGGCATCATTAGTAATTGGGACCAGGGAAAAGTCACCGTGTGGGGTAGACTTTGAAGTGTGTGTAAGATAGTGTGGATGACAAAACGAAGTACGTAACTCGATTGGGCTATAAACAAAAACTAGTATGGATGAGTTTTGTTCTGTTTGTTTAGTATTGTCTGGTATCATTAGTAATTGGGAGCAGGTAAAGTCACCGTGTGGTGTAGACTTTGAAGTGTGTGTAAGATAGTGTGGGTGACAAAACGAAGTACGTAACTCGATTGGGACATAGACAAAGCTATTATGGGTGAGCTTTGTTCTGTTTGTTTCTTATTGTCTGGCATCGTTAATAATTGGGACCAGGGAAAGTCACCGTGTGGGGAAGACTTTGAAGCGTGTATAAGATAGTGTGGGTGACAAAGCTAAGTACGTAACTCGATTGGGCTATAAACAAAAACTAGTATGGATGAGCTTTGTACTGTTTGTTTAGTACTGTCTGGTATCATTAGTAATTGGAAGCAGGTAAAGTCACCGTGTGGGGAAGACTTTGAAGTGTGTGTAAGATAGTATGGGTGACAAAACGAAGTACGTAATTTGATTGGGCCATAAACAAAATCTAGTATGGGTGAGCTTTGTTCTGTTTGTTTAGTATTGTCTGGCATCATTAGTAATTGGGACCAGGGAAAGTCACAGTGTGGGGTAGACTTTGAAGTGTGTGTGAGATAGAGTGGATGACAGAGCACAGCACGAAACTTGATTGGGCCTTAAACGAAAACTAGTACGGGTGAGCTTTGTTCTGTTTGTTTAGTATTATCTGCCATCATTAGTACTTGGGAGCAGGGAAAGTTACCGTGTGAGGTAGACTTTGAAGTGTATGTGAGATAGTGTGGGTGACAAAGCGAAGTACGTAACTCGATTGGGCCATGAACAAAAACTAGTATCCGTGAGCTTTGTTCTGTTTGCTTCTTATTGTCTGTCATCGTTTGTAATTGGGAAGAGGGAAAGTTACCGGGTGGGCTAGACTTTGAAGTGTGTGTAAGATAGTGTGGATGACAGAGCACAGCACGAACCTCGATTGGGCCTTAAACGAAAACTAGTACGGGTGAGCTTTGTTCTGTTTGTTTAGTATTGTCTGGCATCATTAGTAATTGGGACCAGGAAAAGTCACAGTGTGGGGTAGACTTTGAAGTGTGTGTGTAAGATAGTGTGGATGATAGAGCACCGCACGAACCTCGATTGGGCCTTAAACGAAAAGTAGTACGGGTGAGCTTTGTTCTGTTTGTTTAGTATTATCTGCCATCATTAGTACTTGGGAGCAGGGAAAGTTACCGTGTGAGGCAGACTTTGAAGTGTACGTGAGATAGTGTGGGTGACAAAGTGAAGTACGTAACTCGATTGGGCCATGAACAAAAACTAATATCGGTGAGCCTTGTTCTGTTTGTTTCTTATTGTCTGTCATCATTAGTAATTGGGAACAGGGAAAGTCACCGGGTGGGGTAGACTTCGAAGTGTGTGTGAGATAGTGTGGATGACAGAGCGAAGTACGTACCTCGATTGGGCCATAAAAGAAACTGGGCGCCGTTTTCCGGGCTAAAGGGGGTCCTTCAGCTTCTTAGATAGGGGTCATAATGTAATAGCTCATCGACCGTGAGCACCTCAATGGGTTGCAAGAAGTAGCTTGTCCCAAATTTGGGGCTACTGGTTCGAGAGAATGAAGGGAGACAGTGCCGCAAGATTTTCGTATGAACACATCATCTATTCCTCCTCCCGGTTTATCATTTTTTTTATTTAATTTTTTTTTGGTTTGAGGTTTAACGACCACCGTGAGCAACTCAATGGGCTATAAGCAGTCTCCCGTCCCTAATTTAGAGTCACTGGTTCCAGGGAATGGAGAGAGCCAGTGACAAAACACAACATCCATGCCTAACCGGGATTTGAATCCGTACCCCTTTCTTACGAATGATCAGAGGCCATCGGTTAGACCACTGCGCCACCGAAGCGGCCTTCGCGGTTTAAAGCCGGAACCATCTCGGATAAATAACTAGAAGAGAGCAATTTGTAACACTAATGAACCAGAACAGCATACTCATTTGTGAGCTTTTCTCGGCCCTATATACTTATTAGCGGTATGTGCTACCATTCTTCTGTTAATTTCACTGGGATTCACATCTTCTGTCCAATGAAACCTTATTAAGACTCGCTATAGCACAGCGAAGGGTCAGTTCTTACATACTTACCGCAGGTATCGTTATTGACATACACCAATGAGCCATTATATCATGACCACCTTCCTAGTAAGCTGTAAGACTCCCTTTAGCCGGCAAAGCACCGGCCACTCGGCAAGGCATCGATTCGATGAGGTAGCAATAGGAATCTTGGGGTATCTCAAGCCAAATGTCAACAATAGGTCCTCCAGTTCCCGTACCTTTCGGGGTGGTAGTGATTTAGCGAGAACTTGCTTTTCCAAGTCGAACCACAAATGTTTGATTGGGTTCGGGTCACGTGAATTCGGAGGCCAGGGCATTAACAGAAAGTCACCAGCATGTTCTCCAACTACTCCTTGACCATTCTGGGAGTGGCGCATTATCCTTTTGGTAATGGCCATCACTAACAGGGAACACAGTTGCCATGAATGAGTGAACTTGGTCCTCAACGATGTTCCGTTACCTGACAGCCAGTGGCGCATTATCCTGTTGGTGATGGCCACCACCAGCAGGGAACACAGTTGCCATGAATGGGTGAACTTGGTCCGCAACGATGTTCAGTTACCTGACAGCCAGTGGCGCATTATCCTTTTGGTAATGGCCATCACTAACAGGGAACACAGTTGCCATGAATGAGTGAACTTGGTCCTCAACGATGTTCCGTTACCTGACAGCCAGTGGCGCATTATCCTGTTGGTGATGGCCACCACCAGCAGGGAACACAGTTGCCATGAATGGGTGAACTTGGTCCGCAACGATGTTCAGTTACCTGACAGCCAGTGGCGCATTATCCTTTTGGTAATGGCCATCACTAACAGAGAACACAGTTGCCATGAATGAGTGAACTTGGTCCTCAACGATGTTCCGTTACCTGACAGCCAGTGGCGCATTATCCTGTTGGTAATGGCCATCACTAGCAGAGAACACAGTTGCTATGAATGGGTGAATTTGGTTCGCAACGATGTTTAGATACCTCACAGCCAGTGGAGCATTATCGTGTTGGTAATGGCCATCACCAGCAGGGAACACAGTTGCCATGAATGGGTGAACTTGGTCCACAACGATGTTCAGTTACCTGACAGCCAGTGGTGCATCATCCTGTTGGTGATGGCCATTATCAGCAGGGAACACAGTTGCCATGAATGGGTGAACTCGGTCCGCAACAATGAGCAGATACCTGACAGTCAGTGGCGCATTATCCTGTTAGTAATGGCCATCACCAGCAGGGTACAAATTTGCCATGAACGGTTGATTTTGGTCCGCAACGATGATCAGATACCTGACAGCCAATGGAGCATTATCCTGTTGGTAATGGCCATCACCAGCAGGGAACACAGTTGCCATGAATGGGTGAACTTGGTCCGCAACGATGTTTAGATATCTAACAGCCAGTGGCGCATTATCATGTTGGTAATGGCCATCGACAGCAGGGAACACAGTTGCCATGAATGGGTGAACTTGGTCCGCAACGATGTTTAGATATCTAACAGCCAGTGGCGCATTATCATGTTGGTAATGGCCATCAACAGCAGGGAACACAGTTGCCATGAATGGGTGAACTTGGTCCGCAACGATGTTTAGATATCTAACAGCCAGTGGCGCATTATCATGTTGGTAATGGCCATCAACAGCAGGGAACACAGTTGCCATGAATAGGTGAAATTGGTCCGCAACGATGTTTAGATACCTAACAACTGTCAGGGATTGTGATATTGGGATAATGGGGCCTACACTGTTCCAAGAAAACATCGCCTACAGCATAGCATCGCCACCGCCGGTCTGTTTGCACCCAACACTGCATCCAGGTGTCATAGCATCCGTTGGTAGTCGGTGTATCCGTTCTCGGCCATCTACGTGATGCACCAAAAATCAATCTTGATACGTCAGACCAGGCGGCATTCTTCCAATCATTCACGGTCCAGTCTGGATAATCTTGGGCCTATTTCTATGGAAGTGCGCCACCACATGGTACTAATAAAACTGATGATAAATATGAATTTAATGAAAAGTAAAAAATACGAACAGGGGATTCAAATAACTGAAAGAAACCTGGAGAGGTTCATGTTCGGCATAACCAGGAAGGATAGAAGATGAACTCATAATCTTTACTAAACTCTACATTCAGATGCTTGAGGAAACTGAAAGAAGCATGGAGATGCACATGCTTGGCATAACCAGGAAGGATAAGAAGAGGAACTCATGATCTTAACTAAAAAATACCATACGGAAGATTCAGACAAGTGAAAGAAGCATGGAGAGGTGAATGCTTGGCATAACCAGAAAGGATAGGAAGAGATACTCATGATCATAACTAAAATATATATTCACAATTTTCCGAAAACTGAAAGAAGCATGGAGATGTATATGCTTTGCCTAACCAGGAAGGATAGGAAGAGGAACTCATGATCTTAACTAAAACATACCATACCGAAGCTTCAGGAAACTGAAAGAAGCATGCAGAGGTGCATGCTTGGCATAACCAGGAAGGATAAGAAGAGGAACTCATGATCTTAACTAATAAATACCATTCGTAGGCTTCAGACAAGTGAAAGAAGCATGGAGAGGTGCATGGTTGAAATAACCCGGAAGGATAGGAAGAGGCACTCATCATCTAAACTAAAAAATACATACAGAGGCTTCAGACAGCCGAATGAAGCATGGAGAGGTGTATGCTTGGAATAACCAGGAAGGACAGTAAGAGGAACTCATGGTCTTAACTATAAAAGGAATACGTACGTGCAGACTGAAGGAAGCATGGAGAGGTGATTTTTGGCATAAACAAGAAGGAAAGGCGAAGTAGCTGATGCGTAAGGAATTGAATTGGAGTTGATGCTATCATGATCAAAGTAAAATTCCTGAAATTTCCTGGACACATTGCTTAAAAAACTGACCACCGTTGAACACCTGAAATACCTTACTTTATTCCAAGGGATCGGAAAATACCCACGTGGGTGTTGGGTGGGTGAAATTTGGAGGACATGGAGGACACTCCGAAAGGTAAGAAAGAACTTTGGGGAGACCTTCATCTAGCAGTGGATTATAATTTTTCATAATTGCTGATAATGACAAAAGTTAGAAATATTCGGAGTCCTAAACCTGTCGCATAAATAGTTTGCATGTAAGGAAAGAAACTCTCTGTTAAGGTAAAACGGAGAAATAGCTGAAGAAATCGGAAGCGCCTTTTTCAAATAACAAAACACCGTTTCGTACATTTTGTATAATTCTAACGCGATATTTTTTGTTGCTGTTGCTGAGAGTAGAAGCTAAATTGTTGTGTTCCTTACAATTATCCATTCTTTGTTTTCTCGACAATTATTTGTTTCAATTTTTTTTAATTCGTCTTTCGACTGATGCTTCTATAATACTATTTGGTGTTTACCAATAAAACTCACTTTTCTTATTCTTAATTAAACTACGACGGAGAAGAACACGTTCTGCGTTTGGACGGATTTTCCTTTGACTTTAAGAATGACGCTGATAACAACTTCTTTAAGCCTTCCTGAACTTCTTCTCTCGTAATGGGCAGCTATTGTTTCCTAAAAGATCTAATCGGTTCTCGCGTAATAGAACAGGACGCTTCCTGTTAAAGGCAGAATAAAAGTAAATCTTTCTCTCCTAAAGGAAACACAAAGGCTTTTAATTCATCGAACGTTCTCCAGAGATGTTTGGTAATTAACGCGATTCCCTCTGAAATCCTGTTTAAGATCTTTAAAAGAAACTCAACATATATTTTCTAATGATGAGTTTCAACTTTTAAAGCTACCCAGAGACCTGGGTTAGTATGCTGTGCGATTACCACATCACGAAACTTTTCGGTTTGGCTTTGTCAGCTTCGTCTCCACCCCCTACACATCAAAAGTAATTAGTACCGTTTTATATGTAACTTATGTGCAGTTGCATTTTTAGCACGTCTTTTGTAAAAAAACATCGTGCTTCTGTTATCGGGTTGTCCGTCCGTCTGTACCCACGATATCTCTGCAACTGTTAGTCCGATTTAAAAAAATTATTTTTCCTTGAAATATGCAAATGTTGATCCTTTATTTCGTTTTTTTTTTAAGATGTACAATTTCGCCGCTAGAGGGCGTAAATGCAGATGATGTCGAATTCAAAAATACGTTTTATTCCACATATTTACTTCTAAACATCCGATTGAATTTTTTTTTTATCTTTCGATTCCATTTATGTCGAAGAGTATTTTAGATATAGTTAGCTTTTCAAATTATGCATAGATTTTCCGCTAGGGGGCGTAAAAGTAAATTACATTTTTCCCGATAACTCTTTTTCTAAAACTCCGATTGGAAAAATTTTTTCTTCAGCGGATACATCTTCTGATGGAAAATCTTTTGCATATAATTTCAAATTTCTAGTAAATAATACTTTGGCCACCAGCGGGCGTAAGTGTTAATTTTTGCTTCTGATGTATTTGACATAAAATCGGAGCTTCTAAAATACCGATTGAAAAAATTATTTCATGGACTGATGCCACTCACACGGATAAACCTTTTCGGAATATTTTCTTCTTAAAATATTGCACTGTTTGTCCGCCAGGGGGCGTAGATGTACATCTTACTTTTGTCAATATCTCTACTTCTAGGAGTTCGATTTGAAAAATTCCTTCTTTGTTGGATAGTGTTTTCCATGTGACATGTTTTTCATATGATTTCAAAATTTTCAAGTAATTCATAGACTTTCCGCTAGGGGGCGTAGCGGTAAAATGCGTTTCCCCCTACATCTCTGCTTCTAAATCTCCGATTTGAAAAATTCTTTCTGCACCGGATACAGCTCCTGATGCAAAATCGTTTGCACATAATTTCTAATTTTTGTAAGAAATGGTTTGGTCGCCAGGTGGCGTAAGTCTTAATTTTCGCTTCTGTTGTATTTGCAGCAAAATATATGTGTTTCTAAAATCTCGATTGAAAAAAAATCGTTTGTTCACCGATACTACACATGTCGACAAACCTTTTAGGAAAATTTTCTTCTTGAAAAAATGCATGGTTTCTACGCCAGGGGGCGTAGATGTATATTTTATTTTGCCAATATCTCTACTTCTAAGAGTATGATTTGAAAAATCCCTTCTTTGTTGGATAGTGTTTCCGATGAGAAATGTTTTTCTTATAAATTCAAAAATTTCAAGTAAAGCATTGACTTTCCGCTAGGGGACACAAAGGTAAATTGCGTTTTCTGCGTTATTTCTGCTCCTAAAGCTCTGATTTGAAAAATACTTCCTGTATCGCATACAAGACCTGATGGAAAATATTTTTCACATAATTTATAATGTTTGGTAAGGAATGGTTTGGCCACCAGGGGTCATAAGTGTTAATTTCGGCTTCTGAAGTATTTGTTGCAAGATCTGGGCTCCTGAAAACTGGACTAATTTTTTTTTCTTCGACCGACACCGCTTATATGGATAAACCTTTTGAGAATACTTTCTTCCTAAAATAATGCATGGTTTTCCCACCAGGGGACTTAAAGTCACATCTATCAGAACGGATTCAAAAGACGTGCGTATTACACCCGAAAATTCGGTGTCATCTTTCTTGTTGAAGTATTCAGTGACGTAAACAAATAGATGTTAATGGGTGACAGATGCCAGAATAATCGTAGGTAGACATGCAGTTGAAAACTTGAAAATTACATTGTGCTGTAACGGAAATCGAATCCGCATTACCCGCTTTACGTTCGAGTATATTACCGTTATTCCACCTGAAATTGCTTTGTTCGTTCCTTATTTAGGGTGGTGTAACGGTAACATACGAAAAAATAAATAGGGATATGCGGGTTCGATTCCAGATCCAAGACGATGTAATTTTCAAGTTTTCAATGATCCAAGATGAAGCGGAGCCGCTCTGTTTTTATGTAAATTTAAATATTTTAAAAACAAAGGGACTCTGTATTAACAAACTTTGACTCTTAATATTTTCTAACAAAGAAGCTCTGTGACGCATACCTTTAATTTAACTATCCTTTTGATTTTCTGCGTTCTTATGTAAATATGGTTTCTTGTCGTGAAATATTTTCCAACAAAGGAACTTTGTGACGTATACCTCTAACTTCACCTTCCTTTTGAGTTCCTTTCTTCTTATGTAAATTTGGTTTCTTCTCGTTAAATATTTTCTAACAAAGGAACTCTGTGACGTATACCTATAATTTAACCTTCCTTTTGAGTTCCTGTGTCCTTATGTGAATTTGGTTTCTTCTCGTTAAACATTTTCCAACAAAGGGATTCTGCAAAGTAAGCCTCTAATTAAACCTTCTTTTTAAGTTCCTGTGTTCTTACGTAAATTTCGTTTGGTCTCCTTAAAGATTTTCGGAAAAAGGGACTCTGCGACGTATCGCTCTAATTTTACCTTCATTTTTTAGTTTCTGTGTTCTTATGTAAATTTGGTATCTTCTCGTTAAATATTTTTTAACAAAGGGACTGTGGGATGTATAACTCTAATCTAATTCCTTTTGAGTTCCTCTGTTCTTATGTATTTTTATGAATTTAGGATATTTTATTTGATTAGAGGATGTATTTTTATATATTTTATTAGATTAGAGGATGTATACCTCTAATCTAATTCATTCTGAGTTCCTCTGTTCTTATTGGTGTTTTGTAGTTAAATATTGGGTTGTCGGAAAAGTCATGACGTATTTTGGCACCCGATGGCGGTTGGGCGGTTTTGAAAGTACTAGAGGCATGCGCAGCTCTCTTATCGCTATCGCATTCGATAGGTGCTAGTTCTAGCTGCAGTCTAAAAGGAATATTGAGCGATTTGGTTAATTCGCGGAGATTTGACATCAAGTTGAAGATGGAAGACCAAACTGTGCGTTTTCGCCATATTTTACTGTTTTACTTCCGTAAAGGGAAGAACGCGCGTCAAGCTTATGAAAAGTTGCGTAAAGTGTACGGTGATAATACTCTACAAGAACGTCAGTGCCAGCGGTGGTTCGCAAAATTTCGCGCTGGTGATTTTGATCTCAAAAATGCTTCTCGGTTCGGGAGGCCAACCGAAGTTGATGACGACTAAATCAAGCCATCGATCGAGTCAAACCCACGCTACACGACACGAGAGATTGCAGACACATTGCACATCCATCATTCAAGCGTTCACAACCACCTGAAGAAGCTGGGATACGTAAGCAAGCTCGATGTGTGGGTTCCTCATGAACTCAAAGAAGCTCAATTGACGACGCGTCTGCGATATGCTCATTAAACGTGAGGAAAACGATCCTTTTTTGAAGCGACTGATAGCTGGTGACGAAAAGAGGATTGTGTACAAAAAATGTGCTGCGCAAACGGTCTTGGTCCCGACGTGCTGCTTCGCCTCAAACGACATCCAAAGCAGACATTCATCAGCGGAAGGTTCTGGTCTCAGTGTGGTGGGATTTTAAAGGTGTCGTGTTTTTCGAGCTCGTACCTCGGAACGAAACAATCAATTCGAATGTGTAGTGTCGGCAATTGGACAGTTTGAACGAATCCACCATCCAGAAACGTCCAGAGCTCGTTCATCGTAAAGGTGTTGTGTTCCATCACAACAACGCGAGACTACACACAAGTTTGATCACCCGCCAAAAATTATTGGAGCTTGGGTGGGATGTGTTGCCACACCAAGCATACTCGCCTGACCTTGCGCCGTCAGATTTCCACTTGTTTCGCTCTCTTCAACAGTCCTTGCGTGGTATAATGTTCAATTCATATGAGGCGGTAAATCAGCACCTTGTACAGTTTATCTCCACGAAAGACAGGTCCTTCTGTGAACGAAGCATTCTGCAGCTCACTGAAAGACGGCAAAAGGTTATCGAACAAAACGGGCATTATATCATTGATTGATCTTTGTTCTTTCTATCAATAAATGACCTTTGCAAAACATGGCTAAAATACGTCATGACTTTTCCGACAACCCAATATTTTCTAATAAAGCGACTGTGGGACCTATACCTCTAATTTAAATAGGTTGTGATGGTGTCCGATATGAGTGCGGGGAATGAAAGGAACTATGTCGTATTCAGCGACGAGTATCGCGTCGGCCTCAGCGCCGATGACCGGAGACTGAGAGTGTGTAGACGACGTGGCTATCAGGTTCAACTGCCATTCGTACGCGTTGTAGATGCAATGACAGCACGGCGATATGTAGATCAGTGGGCACAAACACCCGCTTTATTGTGTATCTCCGTCGTATTCCTTATATTTGAACAAGATGACGGCCGCCCCCACGCTGGTAACATTGACAGATAATACCTACAAGGTACATCCCTAGCCAGACTACTTCTTTTTTTTTTTTTTTTTTTTTTGGAGGTTTAACGACCACCGTGAGCAACTCAATGGGCTATAAGCAGTCGCCCGTCCCTAATTCAGGGTCACTGGTTCCAGGGAAGGGAGAGAGCCAGTGCCATAAGACAAACACAACATCCATGCCTGACCGGGATTCGAACCCGGACCCCTTACGGACGAATGATCAGAGGCCAGCGCCTTAGACCACTGCGCCACCGGGGCGGCCCAGACTACTTAAACAGAGGACGTGCGGGACGTCATTGGCAGACACTGAACGCCTTATACGACCTGCTAGGAATATCGATGGACTATGAAAAGCGATCAACGACGGATGGACGGCGCTTTTGCAGGGGACCATTCCCGGGAATTTCCATTCAATGCCACGTCCCATTGCCGAGTTTATAGCGCGGCATGGCGGTCGTACGACCTTAGGACTCAGGCCACATCATACTCATTAGTGAACCTTTCTTCGAACGATTAGTTAAGGGTGATGAAAAGTGAGTCCTTCAAAGAAATGTAAAGCGTCAAACGACTGTATGCAGAGTTGGAGAGCCTGCTCCGTCGACTTCAAGAGGAAGACTGTATGCCGAGTTGGAGAGCCTGCTCCATCGATTTCAGAAAAGGACTGTATGCCGAGTTGGAGACCCTGTTCCACTGACTTCAAGAGGAGGACTCTATGCCGAGTTGGAGAGCCGGCTCCATTGACTTCAAGAGCAGGACTGTATGCCGAGTTGAAGAGCCAACTCCATTTACTTCAAGAGGAGGACTGTATGCCGAGTTCAAGAGCCTGCTCCATCGACTTCAAGAGGAGGACTGTATGCCGAGTTGGAGACCCTGCTCCATCGACTTCAAGAGGAGGACTGTATGCCTAGTTGGAGAGCCGGCTCCATTGACTTCAAGAGCAGGACTGTATGCCGAGTTGAAGAGCCAACTCCATTTACTTCAAGAGGAGGACTGTATGCCGAGTTCAAGAGCCTGCTCCATCGACTTCAAGAGGAGGACTGTATGCCGAGTTGGAGACCCTGCTCCATCGACTTCAAGAGGAGGACTGTAAGCCGAGTTGAAGAGCCTGTTCCATCGACTTCAAGAGGAGAACTGTATGCTGAGTTGGAGACCCTGCTCCATCGACTTCAAGAGGAGAACTGTAAGCCGAGTTGGAGAGTCTGCTCCATCGACTTCAAGAGGGGGACTGTATGCCGAGTTGGAGAGCCTGCTCCATCGACTTCAAGAGGAGGACTGTATGCCGAGTTGGAGAGCCTGCTTCATCGACTTCAAGAGGAGGACTGAATGCCGAATTCGAGAGCCTGTTTATGGACTTCCAGAGGAGGACTATATGCCAAGTTGGAGAGTCTGCTTTATCGATTTCCAGAAGAGGACTGTATGCCGAGTTAGAGAGCTTGCTCCATCAACTTTAAGAGGAGGACTGTATGCTGAGTTGGAGAGCTTGCTCTATCGATTTGCAGAGGATGACTGCATGCCGAGTTAGAAAGCCTGCTCCATCAACTTAAAGAGGAGAACTGTATGCCGAGTTGAAGAGCCTGCACCATCAACTTTAAGAGAAGGACTGTATGCGGAGTTGGAGAGCCTGCTCCATCGATTTCAAAAGGAGGACTGTATCCGAGAAAAGTCTTGTTAAGTGTATGGTGGGATGTCAAGAAAGTAATCCACTGGGAGATACTTGCACCTAACCAAACGACAAACGCTGACCTGTATTGCCAACAGCTGGAAAGGCTGTAAAGGAATTGAAATCTATGCGTCCAGCAGTGGATAATGGCAAAGGTGTTATCTTGCAACATGACAACAAAGGACAAGACCCCATGCAGCTTTAGCCGCCCAGAGAAAATAACAGTTCGAAAAGTGGAAAGAAAAATTGAAATATAAGCGTCCAGCACTGGTTAATCGCAAATACCATCATCTTGCTACATAACAACGCAAGACCCCATAGAGTTTTAGCTATTCAGAGAAAATGATATGTGGAAAAGCGAAAAGAAAAATTGAAATCTAAGCGTCCGGCACTTATTAATCACAGAGGCGTCATCTTGCGACACGACAACGCCACACCTCATGCAACTTTAGCCACTCAGAGATAATTGCTGTAAAGTTGATGGAAAGTGTTGCCATACTCCCTTGTATTTCTCAAACTTTGCACCTACGGACTATTGTCTTTTTTGATCTCTTCAAAACAACTTCGCCGGAAAAACCTTGAATGAAATTGAAGTTGCTGAAACTGCATAAGAAGAGTTTTTTGACTCCAAAACGGAGGCGTTCCACACAAGGGAATTCAGTTACTATCAGAAAGATGGCAAGAGGTCATAGATAATAATGGCAATTATGTAAGAGAATAAAGATGTTATTTATTGGGTTAATGCATAAGTTCCAGACCTTTCCAGACCTTGTACCTACGGACAACCATTCGAGACCTTGCACCTATGGACTACCATTCGGGACCTTGAACCTATGGACTACCATTCGAGACCTTGAACCTACGGACTACCACTCGAGACCTTGTACCTACGGACTACCATTCGAGACCTTGCACCTACGGACTGCCATTAATGGCCTTACACCTGCGAACTACCATTCCAGACCTTGTACCAAGGAACTACCATTCGAAACCGTGCACCTACGGACTACCATTCGTGATCTCATATTGACCGACTACCACCGTTTATGATCTCTTCAGTACACCTTCGATGAAGCTGAAATGTCGAAACTTCAATGAAACAGTTTTTTTACTTCGAAAAGGAGGAGTTCCACAGAACGGAGTTGAATTAACATCAGAAAGATGGCAAGAGGTCATATAGCGCGTCGCATAAAAATAGAGACAGAACAAATTCTCGAATAAAAAAGAAACAACAACTAGCTGAAATGTACACCTCATATTTATAGCAAAAATAGCATAGGACACGCAGCTGCACAATAGTTTGACGGAAACATAACAATTCCAACGCCAAGTACAAGAAAAAAACAGAGATACGCTGTCTCAAAAATATAAAGACTTATTAGTTATGAGCACCTCCGGTACGAATACTGGAGCCATTGTTCCGAATAGCACTGAAAACCCGATTGGGCATGCTGTCCACCAAGTGATGTAAGTGTTCTGGACGGAGCGCGTACCAGCTTCGTTCAATCTGCTCTTTCAATGCCACCACACTTGAGAACTGCCGTCCATTCGCATACACATCCCGAGCTACGATACCCCAGATGTTCTCGATAGGGTTCAGATCTGGACTGAGTACTGATCAATCCATTACGGTCACATGATGGGTATTAAACCAGCTTTTCGTTGATGCAGACCGATGGATAGAGGCATTGGCTTGCTGGAACAGCTAATCCATACCCGCTAGAGTTTCGGCAAACGGTAGAAGGTGGCTACTTACTGAGTATGTCCTGATACGTTTCGGAGTCCTTCCTGCCTTTCAGGAAAGCGATATCCGTTGTCCCATTGAACTCAAAAGCCGCCCAGACCATCACAGATCCCCCTCCTTTCTGTCTGCTGAAGAAGGTGCGTGACTCGCATCGTAAATCATGCCAATAGCCGTTCCAACCGTCAGGGCAGTCCAGGTTGAACTTTTTCTCATCGGAGAAAATAGTTGTGATCCACTCGTCCGTCCAGTGCATGTGGCTGCTTGCCCATAACAATCTAACTTCCTTGTGGCGCCGCGTGAGGTGTGGCAGACGGCGCGTTTTACGGAGCACAATGTTGCGACTTTCCTTGATTCGTCGATGAACTTTGTCCTTTGAGACGGTGACACCAACAGTCCGAGAAACTTGACCTAGTAATAACCTTTGGGATGAAACTAAAAGCATGATGGCACGATCATCTCGTTTGGTTGTTATTCAATTCCTTCCAGGCCGTTTTCTGGCAGTCAACGCACCGCGTTTCGATAAAGTCTTATAAATGACTGCCCTACTCCTCCCCATGGCTTTACAAATTTTCGCTACAGGAAATCCATTTGCTCTCAGTCTCCAAATCTTCTGCACCTCCTCACCAGAAAGTTGACTGTTGCGTGGCATTTCGGCAAATGAATGTCTGACGGCATGTCCGCTGTCGTTTGCAGGCTGGACCGAACTACGGCCCATGCGCGTGCATACAACATGCTAATTTGTATATCTCATTTGCATGTGGCTACTTTACATAGTTGTCCTTATATTTATGAGACACCTAAAATTACACTATTTCACTTTGTGGTGTTCTTTTCACACAATCCGGTCATCTCGACGGATCGAAACGTTTGTTGTAGGGCTATGTCGTATCACTTCAGCTTCCTACCTATATTCGCATTACGTTCACGGTGCAAAGTCGACTGTCTCTATATTTATGCGACACACCTTAGATAATAATGACAATTATGTAAGAGAATAGAGATTTTATTTATTGGATTAATGCATAAGTTCCAGAACTTTCCAGACCTTGTACCTACGGACTATCATTCGAGACCTTGTACCTACGGACTATCATTCGAGACCTTGTACATACGGACTATCATTCGAGCCCTTGTATCTACGGACTACCACCCTTTTCGATATCTTCAGAACGACTTCGCTGGGAAAACTTTCGCTGAAGTTTAAGATGTCAAAACTGCATTAGAAAAGTTTTTTGACTCCAAAACGGAGGATTTCCGCAGAAGGGTAATTCAATTTCTATCAGAAAGATGGCAACCTGTCATAAATACGTGGGTTGTACCGCAAGTAATGCAAAAGTGTGCATAACGTTTCTTTTTTTACTGACCGAGGTTGTTCAATTTGCACATTTCGGTAGAGTAACTCTTTCTCTATCCAAAGGTACTACTCAACATAGTATCCATCACAAGCGATGCATTTCCGTCATTGCTGAACTCAACCCTAGAATCCTATTTGAAAAAACCCACCTGCGTACCGTTGCACCCACTTCTTCACAGCCACTTTCACCTCGTCTGTGTCATCAAATCGTTGTCCGCAGAGACTCTCCTTGGAACGAACAGGTGGAAGTCGGAGAGCGCCAGACCTGCGCTGTACGGTGGATGAGGGACCACAGAACAGCCTAGTTTGCTGATCGCCTGATTCGTGGCCAAAATTGTGTGTTGTCTCCCATCGTCATGGTGAATGTGGATCCTTTTCAGACTCTTTTTCGGTCTCTTCCTCCTCAAGGCTTCTCTAAGCTTCTTGACTGTCACAATGTACCGTTCGCTGGTCACGGCACCGCCACGTTAGAGAAAATCAAGGAGAATGACACCCATGTCATCCCAAAAAACAGTCACCATGACTCTCTGTGATAATCTCTGGCTCTTGAACTTCTTAGGACTTGGTGACGAGGTGTATCGCCATTCCATGGATTGATTCTTCGTTTCCGAATCGTAAACATACGCCCACGTTTCATCCCTTGTCACCAGAACGGAAAACAAGTGGCATTAAACGCTTACAACAGATCAGAGTAGACTTCTCTCCTTTAAATCGGGTGTGAACTGCCACTTTGAACACACATTCTGATATCCCCAGTCTTCACACCATCTTCTGTATGGCACTGTGACCACAGTCCAGTTCTGCAACAAGCTCACGGATTGTGACTCGTCTCTCCGTGCGAATCAATTCATCCACTCGCTAAAAATTCGTGTCAGTGTTCGCAGATGATAGTCTCCCACTGCGTGGCTAGTCTTTAATGATGGTTTCCCCTTCTTTAAACTCCTTCATCTATCTGTGAACATTGCTGTTGTCAAGGGTGTCATCTCCGTAAACATTCTATCGATGTCGGACAGACTGCACACTTCCTTCATCAAGACCTCAATGACGGCACGTTGCTTCTGCTTGGAATCCATTATTTACCTGCAGTGAATACGAATGGTTACTATAGGGGAAGAGTTACTCTACCAACATATACAATTTAAACGGCGTCTGTCAGTTAGAACAAAAGTTCTGCCCACTTTTGTATCGCTTTTGGTACAACCCTCGTATTTACCTTCAATGAAGAAGAAGGGTTACTATAGAGGAAGAGTTACTCTACCAACATGTACAATTTTAACGGCCTCTGTCAGTTAATGCAAACGTTATGCACACTTCTGCATTACTTTTGGTACAACCCTCGTATTTACCTGCAATGAAGAAGGGTTACTATAGAGGAAGAGTTATTCTACCAATATGTACAATTTGAACGGCCTCTGTCAGTTAAAGCAAAAGTTATGCCCACTTTTGCATTACTTTAGGTACAACCCTCGTATTTACCTGCAATGAAGAAGAAGGGTTACTATAGAGGAAGAGTTACGCTTCCAGCATGTACAATTTAAACGGCCTCTGTCAGTTAAAGCAAAAGTTATGCCCACTTTTGCATTACCTTTGGTACAACCCTCGTATTTACCTGCAATGAAAAATAAAGGTTGCTATAGAGGAAGAAATACTCTACCAACATCTACAATTTGAACGGCCTCTGTCAGTTAATGAAGAACTTATCCCCAATTTTGCATTACTTTCGGTACAACCCTCGTATTTACCTGCTATGAAGAAGAAGGGTTACTACAGAGGAAGAGTTACTGTGCCAACATGGGCAATTTGAACGGCCTCTGTAAGTTAATGCAAAAGTTATGCCCACTTTTGCATTACTTTTGGTACAACCTCGTACTTACCTGCAATGATGAAGAAGGGTTACTATAGAGGAAGGGTTACTCTACCAACATGTGCAATTTGAATGGAATCTCTTAGTTAATGCAAAAGTTATGTCCACTTTTGCATTACTTTTGGAACAACCCTCGTATTTACCTGCAATGAAGAAGAAAGGTTACTATAGAGGAAGAGTTACTCTACCAGCATGTACAATTTGAACGGCCTCTGTCAGTTAATGCAAAATTATGCCCACATTTGCATTACTTTCGGTACAACCCTCGTATTTACCTGCAATGAACAAGGAGGGTTACTATAGAGGAAGATTTACTCTACCAACATGGGCAATTTGAACGACCTCTGTCAGTTAATAAAAAAGTTATGCCCACTTTTGCATTACTATAGGTACAACCCTCGTATTTACCTGCAATGAAGAAGGGTTACTATAGAGGAAGAGTTATTCTACCAACATGTGCAATTTGAACGACCTCTGTCAGTTAATAAAAAGGTTATGCCCACTTTTGCATTACTATAGGTACAACCCTCGTATTTACCTGCAATGAAGAAGGGTTACTATAGAGGAAAAGTTACTCTACCAACATGTGCAATTTGAACGACCTCTGTCAGTTAATAAAAAAGTTATGCCCACTTTTGCATTACTTTCGGTACAACCCTCGTATTTACCTGCAATGAAGAAGAAGGGTTACTATAGAGGAAGAGTTACTGTGCCAACATGTGCAATTTGAACGGCCTCTGTCAGTTAATGCAAAAGTTATGCCCACTTTTGCATTACTTTTGGTACAACCCTCGTACTTACCTGCAATGAAGAAGAAAGGTTACTATAGAGGAAGAGTTACTCTACCAAAATGTGCAATTTGAACGGAATCTCTCAGTTAATGCAAAAATTATGTCCACTTTTGCATTACTTTTGGTACAACCCTCGTATTTACCTGCAATGAAGAAGAAAGGTTACTATAGAGTAAGAGTTACTCTACCAGCATGTACAATTTGAACGGCCTCTGTCAGTTAATGCAAAAGTTATGCCCACATTTGCATTGCTTTTGGTACAACCCTCATATTTACCTGCAATGAAGAAGAAGGGTTACTATAGGGGAAGAGTTACTCTACCAACATGTGCAATTTGAACGACCTCTGTCAGTTAATAAAAAAGTTATGCCCACTTTTGCATTACTATAGGTACAATTCTCGTATTTACCTGCAATAAAGAAGAAGGGTTACTATAGAGGAAGAGTTACTGTACCAACATGTACAATTTGAACGACGTCTGTCAGTTAATAAACAATTTATGGCCACTTTTGCATTACTTTCGGTACAACCCTCGTATTTCCCCCTTCAATGAAGAAGAAGGGTTACTATAGAGGAAGAGTTACTATGCCAACATGTGCAATTTGAACGGCCTCTGTCAGTTAATGCAAAGGTTATGCCCACTTTTGCATTACTTTTGGTACAACCCTCGTACTTACCTGCAATGAAGAAGAAGGGTTACTATAGAGTAAGAGTTACTCTACCAACATGTGCAATTTGAACGGAATCTCTCAGTTGATGCAAAAGTTATGTCCACTTTTGCATTACTTTTGGTACAACCCTCGTATTTACCTGCAATGAAGAAGAAAGGTTACTATAGAGGAAGAGTTACTCTACCAGCATGTACAATTTGAACGGCCTCTGTCAGTTAATGCAAAAGTTATGCCCACATTTGCATTACTTTTGGTACAACCCTCATATTTACCTGCAATGAAGAAGAAGGGTTACTATAGGGAAAGAGTTACTCTACCAGCATGTGCAATTTGAACGACCTCTGTCAGTTAATAAAAAAGTTATGCCCACTTTTGCATTACTATAGGTACAACCCTCGTATTTACCTGCAATGAAGAAGAAGGGTTACTATAGAGGAAGAGTTACTGTACCAACATGTACAATTTGAACGGCCTCTGTCAGTGAATGAAAAACTTATGCCCAATTTTGCATTACTTTCGGTACAACACTCGTATTTACCTGCAATGAAGAAGAAGGGTTACTATAGAGATGAGTTACTCTACCAACATGTTCAATTTGAACAACCTCTGTCAGTTAATAAAAACGTTATGTCCACTTTTGCATTACTTTCGGTACAACCCTCGTATTTACCTGCAATGAAGAAGAAGGGTTACTATAGAGGAAGAGTTACTCTACCAACATGTGCAATTTGAACGGCCTCTGTCAGTTAATGCAAAAGTTATGCCCACATTTGCATTACTTTTGGTACAACCCTCATATTTACCTGCAATGAAGAAGAAGGGTTACTATAGGGGAAGAGTTACTCTACCAACATGTGCAATTTGAATGACCTCTGTCAGTTAATAAAAAAGTGATGCCCACTTTTGAATTACTTTCGGTACAACCCTCGTATTTACCTGCAATGAAGAAGAAGGGTCACTATAGAGGAAGAGTTACTCTACCAACATGTGCAATTTAAACGACCTCTGTCAGTTAATAAAAAAGTGATGCCCACTTTTGAATTACTTTCGGTACAACCCTCGTATTTACCTGCAATGAAGAAGAAGGGTTACTATAGAGGAAGAGTTACTCGACCAACATGTGCAATTTGAACGACCTCTGTCAGTTAATGTAAAAACGTATGCCTACTTTTGCATTACTTTTGGTACATCCCTCGTAATAATGACAGTTATCTGAAAGATAGAGATGTTATTTATGAAAAACAAAATAGTTTTTCTCCTCTGCTAAAAAGTAGAACTGTTTTACACACCAAAAAAATTTACATTAAAATAGATTAATCTTTCACCCCCATAAGTGGAACGTCTTCATTTTTACAGGTACCGTCTTAACGATTTTAAATCAACTCTTATTAGATAAATTTTGTGTCGCTGCCAGTTACTGCGACAGAGTTCCTTAAAGTCTGAACTTAAAACCTAGAAGGTTTTATTCCAAGACGAGCGAGAGCTGGGTGCTAATTGAGTCCTCCTGGTAACTTCTTATGTCTCCAAGGAGCACTTTCGCTAATCTAAATCGAAAGAACGTGTGTTAGCTGAACTTGGACGAGATCGATTCAGGAGCTTCAATCTCAAGTCGGGGTGCTAATCAAATAAATCCTCTGCTCAACGTGCGTTTGTAGGCCATGAGGGTTTACATCCGCAAAAACACGGGTCTTTCAAGATTCTTGCAAAGTCATTATCGTTCAGAAGATTTTCAAATCTAATAAGGAAAAATGTTCTAAAATCTACAGTTCCTGCGCTGCTAGATGTAGTCTGTTAAGGTACCCTGAATTTAAAAAAATTATAATGCAATTTATAAGAACTAGAAAAAACCCCTCGGGATTTATGGTTAGCTTTTTTCATTTCTTTTATTGAAAAGAATAAACTGATATGAAAAAAAAATGGAAACTTTATTTGATTGACAAATTAATTCAACCATTTCAGTAAAGACAATAGTCCAGGTTGGTGATTTTTTTTTTTTTTTGACTGAAGGTTTAACGACCACCGTGAGCAACTCAATGGGCTGTAAATAGTCGCCCGTCCCTAATTTAGGGTCACTGGTTTAAGGGAAGGGAGATATCCAGTACCGTAAGACAAACACAACATCAATACCTCACCGGGATTCGAACCCGGACCTCCTTTTTGTTGATTGGAGGTTTAACGACCACCGTGAACAACTCAATGGGCTATATATGTGTGCAGTCGCCTGTCCCTAATTTGAGGTCACTGGTTCCAGGGAAGGGAGAGAGCCAGTGCCGTAAGACAAACAGAACATCCATGCCTCAACGGGATTCGGACCCGGTAGACGAAACCCGCCGGAATCGACAATAAGATTTTACTTTTTTATTTTATTTTTTAAAGAATAGACTCATATGAAAACTTTATTCACATCTTCTCATAGTGGGAAACGTCTTACTTACGTGAATAAACTGGATCGAAAAAATATTAAATTGTATATTTACATCACACAGTCCAACGGCATAACGCAATCAGGTCTTCGAGAGTGTTCGCTGTTCTGATGATAATAACTTTGATACCAATGCCTGCTATTGTTGTTTTGCGCAACGGTTGGCTCAGAAAAGAGACTTCGGACTATCTCCCTTACCTCCATGCTTCAGCCTTCAACAGCGCGTGAGTCAACCGCAGGCGATAGAATGTCAATCGCACGCTTCTCCCGTAGACTTTACATGGGAAATTTGCCGCCCCGCAACGTCCGAACCGTTGCCCCAATCTCCTTTTTCTCTTCCACTGGCACATCTACATGGTAGGACATTTATTTTGATACCTAAACCATATCTTTACGTTCAGCCGTTCTCTCAAAATAGGACTCACAGTAAAAAACCTTATAGAATTAATATATAGATGTAAAACGCGTATATCATATTCATATGTGTTGTCAGAAACAATTTATCAAGTGAAAAATAAAATTCAACACATTATTAATTAATAATTTATTAATTTTACGTTAATTAATGATCTTATTGGAAACAAGATATCTGATTTTCAAATCATGAGAAAACAGAAATTTTATTCGCAAATAAGAACTCTTTTACATCTCTAGGGATTGTACTAGTATCATAGGGTTCATATGTATAGTTGATTGTTTATAGTAAAATCAATGTGTACGTATTGCAAAATGTCTTTTCTTCGCTACCATTGTTAACTTTAATGAGCCCTATAATAACTTATTATCATTCAATCGGGAAGATTTTAGAACATTCCCTTAAGACATTTCTTACCTTTCTAACACATTTCGCATTTTTAAATTTGGGCAGTTATAACTAAAGTTATGATACAAATCTCGAACATGCCAATTATAACGAAGTAAATTTCTCCGTCATTTCTGTCCACGCCAGGATTCGAACCCGGATCCCTTCATTCCGGAATAAGTTGCTCTACCAATTGAGCTACGCGGACGTTTTATTCTGATTCCTATCTGCTTTTATGTCGTGTGCGTCCTTCTGGCAGGTACGTCACATCTCCTGGTACGTTACATCATCTCCCCCTTATTTTTTATTTTTTTTTATTCGAAGCGCTGGAGAAGGGATTCTCTTATTTTTCCTATCTTGCGGTGTGGAAATAACATCACACCAATGCGAGAATTTGAACGGTCAGGTCATCCGGATACTTCGGGCGCCATTATAACGAAGTAAATTTCTCCGTCATTTTTATCAGCGCCAGGATTCGAACCCGGGTCCCCTCATTCCGGAATAAGTTGCTCTACCAATTGAGCTACGCGGACGTCTTATTCTGATTCCTATCTGCCTTTATGTCGTGTGCGTCCTGCTGGCAGGTACGTCACATCTCCCCCCGAAAAAGGGCCGGGGCATGGCCCACGGGTCAGCCGTGACCATGAATCGTTGCAGGCAGCTATCCGCTGTAGAACGTGCACTTGAGAACTTCCAGTCAATCTAGTGTGTGGAATGCAACATCACACATTTTTATTTTTCGAAGCGCTGGAGAAGGGATTCTCTGATTTTTCCTCTCTCGCGGTGCGGAAAGAACATCACACCATTGCGAGATTTTGAACGGCCGGATCATCCGGAAAGCTCGGGCGCCATTATAACGAAGTAAATTTCTCTGTCATTTTTGGTCTACGCCGGGATTTGAACCCGAGTCCGCTTATTCCGGAACAAGTTTCTCTACCAATTGAGCTACGCAGACGTTTTATTCTGATTCCTATCTGCCTTTATGTCGTGTGCGTCCTTCTGGCAGGTACGTCACATCTCCTGGTACGTTACACAATCCGACTCTTAATGAAAACATGACAAGAATGGCAAGCCAGATAATATCCGAAAACTTAAAAATTATTTTCAAGTTTTCGGATATTATCTGGCTTGCCATCCTTGTCACATATGCACCAAATGTTGGATTGTCATTTTCGCGATTTGTATTATATGATGTAATTCCGTATTTACTGTATTTCATGATAATGTTATGATCTTTGCTGTCCTTTCTCATATCGAAACAAGTTAGTAAAACCATGCAATGCATTGATTATGATACGCTTTCCAACATACCACAAATCATTACTCAAGTTATGAGAATAATGGCTGTGGAATAAATCTCAATCCTATGACCTGACCTTTGACCCCCATTTCGATGATATTCAACAGAACCGGTTACCCATACTTCCGGAACAACATGATGAGGTTTTGCCGCAATCGAAGCATTTTTACCTAAGTTATGACGCAAAAGGGCGATGGAATGGATTCCGCTCCTATGTCCTGACCTTTGACCCCATTTCACCCATTTTCAACAGGGTTCGTCCCCATGTGGTCCCCTACCACATACTGAAATTTCATCGAAATCGAACCATGCCGACCCGGTGGCGCAGTGGTCTAAGCGATGGCCTCTGATCATTCGTCCGTTAGGGGTCCGGGTTCGAATCCCGGTGAGGCATGGATGTTGTGTTTGTCTTACGGCACTGCCTCTTTCCCTTCCCTGTAACCAGTGGCCCTAAATTAGAGACGGGAGACTGCTTACAGCCCATTGAGTTGCTCACGGTGGTCGTTAAACCTCCAATCAAAAAAAAAATCGAACCATTTTTACGCGAGTTATCGTGCGGACAGGCAGACAGACGGACAAAGCTGGAGCATATACGCTTCTTTAACCTACCGTTGGAAAGCGTAAAAAACAGGAAATGAAATAAGTCAATAAAATATTTTTCGTACTTTTGACCATGTTAGGTTATACATATGAATACCTTCATAAAAGTAAAGTGGAAATGCACTACCACCGGTGTCGTCGTATGCCTATTTAGGTTGGGTGTTTGCGGTTACGGATTGGACAAAAAACACGCAAAAATTTTGTTATGCAATCCGAGCCTAAAATTTCACGCATTAGTTTTGAACATTAGAAAGCATTTTTTTTATTTACCTGTCATTGAATAAAAAAATGAATTTTTACTATCCCATCCTACACTGAAGAGCAATTGAATTAGATATACCTGTCTAGTAACGCGTGCATCACCTTTCGCCCTGATGACGGTGGCGATTCGTCTCGGCATGGACTCGACAAGACACCAGATGCGTTAGGAAGCCATACGGATCCACGACCCCTAAGCATGCTCCCACAGTTCACGAAGATTTAATGGAGGGGGGTAATCTCTCTCGATGGCATCACATATGTGCTGAGGTCAGGTGACCTAGCTCTCCGAGGAAGCGAGATCACGTCGGTGGAGTGTTCATCCAACCATTCGGATACAATTCGGGAGCTGCATTGTCTTGTTGCAGGATGAGTTCCCCAGTGGGATGTTGAAGACGCACAAACGGGAGCAAATGGTCGTCCAGGATATCCCGGTAACGTTGACAAGTGAGGGACGATTTCACACGTACCAGGCGTCCCATTTCAGTCCACATAAATAGTCCCCAGCCGAGAATGCCACCCCCAACAGCTTGAAGAGTACCCTGCTGGCAAGAAGGATTCGTCGCTTCATGTGGTTTGCGCCGTACTCGAATCCTACCATCCGCATGTACCAACCTGAATCTCGACTCATCAGTCCAAGCAACATTTCCCCACATGTCTAGGGTCCAGTGGCGATGTTTCCGCGCCCATGCTAATCTTTGCACCCTGTGATGTGCGGTCAGCAGCGGTACCCTCGTGGGACGATGGCTTTTGTACCCCATAGCGAGGAGATGGTTCTCAATGGTGTGGCTGCTTACACGTTTTTGTTCACCAGCGTTAATTTGCCGAGTGATTTCTTGCACTGTGGCCCGTCTATCCGCTGTTACAATGCGAGCTAGCAGACGATGACGCCGCTCATTCACAGTCTGTTGTCCACGGCAGTTGGCCCGTGCAGGGATGGTTTTACCGGATTCGATGTACTCACGGTGCACCCGTGACACAATGGCTCGTGAAAATCCCAGTGCCTGCACGACTTCCGAGATTTAGTGACCCATATGTCGGGCCCCCGACAATTTGCCTACGATCAAATGCTCTTAGATCCTTCGTCTTACCCATACTGCGTCCGACTCTCACTGATTCCCGTCGCATCACTCCTTATATTGTCGGATCGCTGCATACGTCATGTCGTTTCCGTTTACAGGGCTGCCCACAGCGCCACATTTGCATAACGCCAGCTGTCTCTAATTCAATTGCTCTTCATCGTATTCTGAAAGGAACCGTTAGAATAATTTTGACTCCCTTTTATTGGTAGGTAAAGGAGATATTTAAGCTTCCCGCACTTTTCAGCGTTTAAGGCGAATTCTCAACTGGCCTGCTGTGCTATAAATTGCTTTCATGCTACTTCCAGCCAAGGGAACACATCTAAGTTGAAGCCTTTCCACTTTACCCCTGAGTTCCGATGAGGAGTGCTTGTGAAAACTTTCCTGATGATCAGGGGTGTTTGCTTTTAATTAAGTATTTTTCCCTTCGTGGTTGGATAATCAATAAAAAAAGAAATATTATTCATAGGATAATTCTTTTTAGGATAATTAAGTTCTGTTACGACCCTAATCCCTCTAACCTAAACCAAAAGAGTTATTAATATTCAGGCTGAAAAAGGAAAGAAATTCGAGAATATCACACTATCTTTTTTCTTATTTAATAGTGTTAAAAATAATTTATATTGTATTGCAACATTTTCTCATTACTTTCTGCTCCCCTTGTTTAACAATGATAATTATCTAGTATTCTCACCTTTTCTATTCCTTAAATCAGGACAAACTAAATAAATACTCTTTTTTACAAAACTAGGCCTTTATATCATTCTATGCCTTGATAGTAAGAAAAAGTATAACTGAAGACGTAAGGAAATTCAACTGTGAACTAGTGAGGAAAGCAATTGAAAACAACCAAAGCCTAAAGATAGCAAAGGGACATCTCAGTAAGGGAAGAAAACAGATTATGGCTCTGAGAAAAGAAGACGGTTCTGTAACAAGAAATAGAGGCGAAATTTTGACAAGAGTGAAAGATTTCTACTCCAAATTATATGAAAGGGATGATACATGCACTCTAGACATCATGAAAGATACCAGTACAGAGTTTCTCCAGTCCTTCCAGCAGAAGTTGCACATGCAATCAAGAACATGAAGCGGGGAAAAGCTCCAGGAGAAGATGGAATTACTGTAGACATCATACAAGAAGCAAGTGGAGAAATCGAAACAGTACTCGCCCAAATTTTCACTCGATGCCTTAATGAAGGAAAGATTCCTGAGGATTGGAACACCGCTACAATGATCCTGCTACATAAAAAAGGTGACATTGAGGATCTCGGAAACTACAGACCTATCAGCCTCCTATCAGTAGTTTATAAAATCTTCACTAAAGTTCTTTCACACCGCTTGAAGGTAACACTGGACATGGCTCAACCGAGAGAACAAGTTGGATTCAGTAGTGGCTACAGCACAATAGATCATATCCATGTGCTGAGAGAACTAATTGAAAGAGCGAGGGAATATGAACTTCCATTGTGCATGGCTTTTATCGATTATGAAAAAGCCTTTGATTCGGTGAAACCATCAGCAGTTACAATGGCTCTGAAAACCTGCGGTATTGAAGATGCATACATTAATATTATTAATAACATCTATGAAAATGCAAGTGCAAAGATTCGGCTGTTTGAAAATACAACACACATAAAAATTGGAAAAGGAGTGAGACAAGGTGACACCATATCTCCGAAGCTCTTTAATGCCACATTGGAGGGTGTTTTTCAGTCGCTGAGCTGGGAAAACAAAGGGATAAAGATTAATGGAGATTATCTAACCCACCTTCGTTTTGCTGATGACGTAGTCATTTTTGCAACTACCCCATCAGAGCTGCAGAGTATGATCCAGGAACTTGCTGACAAGAGTAAAGAAGTGGGATTAAAAATGAACTTTCAGAAGACAAAAGTGATGTTCAATGCTTTTACAAGAAATGAAGATTTATCGATTGATGGAGAAAAGCTGGAGATAACAGACACGTACGTTTATCTTGGACAGCAGATATCAAGTGAGGGTCACATTGATGAAGAAATTAATCGGCGTACAAAACTTGCCTGGAGAGCTTTTGGAAGAAACAGCATAATTTTCAAGAGCAATATGCCATTATGTCTTAAAAGAAAAGTGTTTGATCAATGCATCCTTCCAGTGCTTACGTATGGTGCAGAGACGTGGACCTTAACTAAAAGAGACATACAAAGGCTGCAGACAACTCAAAGCAGCATGGAGAGGTGCATACTTGGCGTAACCAGGAGAGATAAGAAGAGGAACTCGTGGATCCGAAAAATGACAAGAGTGGAAGACATCATGATCAGAGTTAAATCCCTGAAATGGCAATGGGCTGGACATACTGCCAGAAGGACAGATCATCGATGGACAGCCGAAATTTTAGATTGGATTCCAAGGGACAGGAAAAGACCCAGAAGAAGACCACATGGGAGATGGGTGGATGAAATTCGAAAGTATGCAGGAGTGACATGGAGGAGACTGGCACAAGACAGACCGTTGTGGAGGAAACTTGGGGAGACCTTCGTCCAGCAGTGGATTGATAATGGTTGACATGATGATGATGATGATGCCTTGATATACACTGATAAATACCTGTGTTAGTATGAAGTATGTCCTTTAGCAGAAATGACTTCTTGAATACGTTTTGGGCGATGACTCCACTAATTGAGTGCAAATATTTTTGACTTCATAATCGGGGAACCACACTTTTATAGCATTCGTTTTCATGCGTTCTTTGGTTGTACAGTCCATTTTATCTAAACGTCTCTTCAAATTAGTAAACAAGTATTCTATGGGATTTAAGTCTAGTGAATTTCCAGGCCAATCAAGCTACTGAATTTGATTTTTCAGCATGAAATTCTTGACCAATTTTGAATTGTGACATGGGACCAAGTCATGTTGAAATGTCCCGTCAAAAGTTTGCAAGAATGGAACAATCCTACGTTGTAATATTTCTACTTACTTGGCTGAATTCATCATACCTTGAACAGGAACTAAGCTTCCAGTGCCATTTGATGTGAATAAACCCTAAAACATCTGTTTCAGAGGGTGTTTTACAGTTTGTCTGACATGCTCAGGTCTTAAGAGTTCACAGTTGCTTCGTCTAACGACTTTTGCTTGGCAACCCTGCACAAATAAATGAGTTTCATCACTGAAAATTACCTCTTTCCAGTCGTCAGCAGTCAATGATTTATATTTATTGGCCCATGCTAAACGTTTTATCTTCATTTTCGCATTCAAATATTATTTTTTCGTTGGTCTTCTTGCCTTCCAGCCAAAGTCCAGAAGCCTACGGCGTATAGTTTAATCACTAACATCACAACCACTAGCCAATAAATCTCTTTGAAGGTCGGTGCTTGTTTCTTTTAGATTCATTTTACTATTTCTGATTCGATATTTATCGGTTCGTGGAGTTGTTTTTCGTTTTCTTCCACATTTACCTCTCGTTTTTGGAGACGATGATCAAGATGCATTGAATCGCATAAGCAGTCTTGATACACTTGATTTGCCTACACCAACTGCAGAAGCGATATCTCTCAGTGTCATAGAAGTGTGATCCTTCAGGGTAATTATTTTTGCACGCTTCCTTCGGGGAAATATCCATTTTTCAATACACGATAGCAACACGTTCTCACAGAGAGCAAAAACTAACATCCACCTGTCACACACGAAAGCTCACAACTGAAGCTGAAGTGCCTATTTCCTGTTTAAAACCGGTCAAATCACATTCTTACTATCCAGTTTTAACAGTCACACCACCTCACAGCTGATAAAACCGGTTTACGTGACTTTCCGACATCAACTGGCGATCACATTACAATTCTGAGAAAAAAATAGCTTGTCCCGATTAAAATTGCACGGTATAGTAAAACTAGCTTTTGAAAAAGCAATAAAAAGTTTCAATGATACTCTTACTCAAAACCCTGCAGTACCTACTTTTCCATTTTCAAACCGGGTCTTTTGCATTTAATTCGTATGCTTCTGTTCCTGATAAGTGCAGTGCATGTATAAATGGGATACAGGTAGTTAAAGTGCCAAACTTAATATCCATCGATTTCCTATTAGCCTCAAAATTCTGTTTCTGATAACTGCAGTGCATGTTATCAGAAACAGAATTTAATTCCTAAATAATATCCATTGATTTCCAATGGATTTAAGTTTGGAGCAAATTCCAAACTTAAATATCCATTGATTTCCTATTAGCTGCAACAATAATTTCGGTAATATCTTTAAAATCAAAACATTCGATGTGCACAGGCAGAAAATTATCACACTAGCACTGTTTCTTACAGAACGTTTTAATAATAGGAAGATATAATGGCATTTTAATAAGCGTAAAAACCTTTTTCTTGACCTCCCCCCTTTTTTTTTTTTTTTTTTTGTTAATTTGGCGGATTAACATTTTTGAGGCGATAAGAAGGGAGACGAGGCCCCTGAAACTTTTAAGCGCCTAGTGCCCCAAGATATCTAACGTCGCCTCTGATTTTAGTAGTGAGATGGTACATACCAAGTACAGAAGTGATTACAATATCACAGCAGCAGGGCGATTTCCCGCGGACACCCGGTACACATTCCGGTCAGCGTTAGTACCTCGGCGGACCGCGTTGTCCTCGGACACATGCGGTGATACGGTCCGGCATGGAATCAAAGAGACGCAGTATGTTTCCCTGGGACAGATTGGCCCGCACTTCTTGCAACTGACGCTCTAAATCACACATGGAGAAAGCTGGCGTCCCATCTGGTTCCGCACGAGCTCGATGGGCGAGAGACCAGGCGATCTGGTAGGCCACGTAAACGTCGAAGCATGACGTAGACAGTCCTGATAATCCCGAGCCATGTGCGGACGGGCGGTATCTTGTTGGAAAATGGCTCCGGGCCACCCCGCCAGAAAAAGCAGCACATTGGGCCGCAAGATCTCCTGTACGTAACGCTGGGCTGTCAACGTCCCTCGGATCACTACGAGGGAAGTCCGGCTGTCATACGCGATAGCTGCCGCTCCCCAGAGCGTAACGTCTGAAGTTCAGAACATGTGCCGCTGTACAATGAGATTGGGATCACCTTCGTTCCTCCACACTCTGACACGGTGGTCGCCCGTTCCCATACAGAAGCGGGATTCGTCGTTAAACACTCTACGTCGCCAGTCCGTAGCATTACACGTTGCTTGCTGCTGACACCACTACAATCGACGCCGACGATGGTCAGTTGTTAATGGCAGAAAACGTAAGGGCCGTCGATAGTGCAGATTCGCCTCTGCCAGGTGTCTGGAAATGGTTCTGGTGGACACAGGAGTCCGTTGTACAACCGCCACGTGTCTCTGGATATTGGATAACGACGTCGTTGTATATGTGCGTGCCGCTCTCACGATCCCATAGTCCTCTCTGCTGGTGGTGTGTGTCTGGGTAGTCCAGAGCCAGTCCGCCGTGTCTGGGTGCCCTTCCGTGTCTGGGTGCCTCTCCGTGTCTGGGTGCCTCTCCGTGTCTGGGTGCCTCTCCGTGTCTGGGTGCCTCTCCGTGCTATATGCCTCTCCGTGCTATATGCCTCTCCGTGCTGGATGCTTCTCCGTGTCTGGGTGCCTTTCCGTGCTGGGCGCCTCTCCGTGCTGGGTGCCTCTCCGTGCTGGGCGACTCTCCGTGTTGGGTGCCTCTCCGTGTCTGTGTGCCTCTCCGTGCCTGGGTGCCTCTACGTGTCTGGGTGCCTCTCCGTGGCTGGTTGCCTCTCCGTGCTGGGCGCCTCTCCGTGCTGGATGCCTCTCCGTGTCTGGGTGCCTCTCCGTGTCTGGGTGCCTCTCCGTGTCTGGGTTCCTCTCTGTGTCTGAGTGCCTCTCCGTGCTATATGCCTCTCCGTGCTGGATGCTTCTCCGTGTCTGGGTGCCTTTCCGTGCTGGGCGCCTCTCCGTGTCTGGGTGCCTCTCCGTTCTGGGCGACTCTCCGTGGTTGGGTGCCTCTCCGTGTCTGCGTGCCTCTCCGTGCCTGGGTGCCTCTACGTGTCTGGGTGCCTCTCCGTGGCTGGTTGCCTCTCCGTGCTGGGCGCCTCTCCGTGCTGGGTGCCTCTCCGTGTCTGGGTGCCTCTCCGTGCTAGGGCGACTCTCCGTGCTGGGCGACTCTCCGTGCCTGGGTGCCTCTCCGTGTCTGGGTGCCTCTCCGTGGCTGGTTGCCTCTCCGTGCTGTGCGCCTATCCGTGCTGGATGCCTCTCCGTGTCTGGTTGCCTCTCCGTGGCTGGTTGCCTCTCCGTGCTGGGCGCCTATCCGTGCTGGATGCCTCTCCGTATCTGGTTGCCTCTCCGTGCTGGGCGCCTCTCCGTGCTGGTTGCCTCTCCGTGCCTGGGTGCCTCTACGTGTCAGGGTGCCTCTCCGTGTCTGGGTGCCTCTCCGTGTCTGGGGGCCTCTCCGTGTCCGTTGCTCCAAACACGATCGCACCGTATACTGTCCGACCGACGCCCCGGCCACCATGCCGCCTCTCTCATCCCGACGATACGGCCTAGTTCAAACTCCGTCAGTTGTCCTGACGCAAATGTACGGCGGCTCCTCAGCATGTCTATCGCTCAGGGATCTCACCTGACTCTTACCGTGCACTTCGGCACGAATGTGGAGTCCCCTGCGCGGCGCCTTATAAGCGTCAAGTACTGCGATTGCAGCGCCGGTCTTGGACGCGCGGGAATGCGGAATCACACGAAACTTTAAGCATTTGCACGTTTGGCCACTCCGTAGCTATTCGCCGAGTTTCGCGTTAATCGAACGGGTTTTTGTTGGTGCGCGGATTTTTATGACAATGACTGAATTTATGCCTCCACGTGATTCCTAACGCAAACGTATGACCAGCAGTGCTTTATTAGGCGCGCACACCCTGGAAGATTAGCCTCTGCGGAAATAAAAACGTGACCTGCAGCGCCATCTGGAGAGCTTTGCATCACACTTGCTTTATACACCTCAGGTGTCCACTGGCCAAATAGCACACCTGCGGATGCGAATACTACAAAACTATGTTTCGTTTCCTCAACGAAGCAATGAACCTTTTCCACTTTACGAAAGCATTGTGTAAGGGAAGCCATTTTAGGAAGCCTTAGGACAAACTTTGGTGAGTTTTGTTATCCAAAAGCATAATATAACAACAACTCGTATCACAACGTTGAATTGCGCTGCTCCATGCGATTACAAGTGGTGCTATGTCTGGCTAGCACACCCTGAGAGATATTCTGTAATGTTTGAAACCACAGGGAAATGAAAACGTGAACTGCAGCGCAATCTAGGGAACGCCCGTAACACAGCTGCTTGAAAATTGTCGGATGTCCTATCGGGATAGCCCCCACCCGAGGATTTTAGAACTATGAACGAACCTTCTCCTCTTAATGAAAACATTCTGTGGGGGAAGCCACCGCTCGAAGCCTTAGGACAAACTCTGGCGAGTTTTATTAGAAATGAAACCTAAAATGCAATGTCGATGGTACTGGTTAAATAAATTGCGACGACTGCATGTGGGTGTCCGCCCCACAACTAGCACGCCCCGAATATTAAAAAGTTTCGAGACTAAGCCGATATACAACAAAGTACTATAATGAATATATCGCTTCTGCTACTGAATCATAATGAATTCATCTTCTTCTAAGCTAATGCTTCTTCTAATGCTTGTTTTTTGTTAATTATATCATGAATAAACTTTCCTGCTAGTAGTGTAGTAATAATAATGAACAAGCTTTTTAACTGCTAGTAATGTTGTAGTAGTAATTAAGATGAATAAAGTCTTATGCTGGTTGTTAATAATAATCAACTAATAAAATTAACCTAACAGCCAGACAGAGATCTGACAAAACTATGAACTGAGAAAGACGTACTTACTAAGACAATCTTTTATTTGGTAAACTTCTGGCTCTCACATAAACGAAGATCTCTTTACACACGAAACAAAGCTCTCACGCACATAAACAACCGCTCTCTCTATACAACAACAGCTCTCTGACACATAAACAACAGCTCACTTCGTACAACAACAGCTCTCTCCGTACAACAACAGCTCTCTCCGTACAACAACAGCTCTCTCCGTACAACAACAGCTCTCTCTACGTATCGTTGAACGCGCCTATTTATACTGGCTACCACCACGTCATGACTTACACTCATTGCCCGATCTCATTCAGCGGGAGAAATAACATCTCGTTCAGTAAAAAGATAATTTACATAGTAAAATAAAATAACCGGGTATAGTAAAAACCAAAAGGAAAGTGAATCTAGAGTATACGTTACAGTACTTACGTTAAGTCTGGCTATGATGCTCTGAAATCCTGCGGTATTGAAGATGCATCCATTAATATTATTAATAACATCTATGAAAATGCAAGTGCAAAGATTTGGCTGTTTGAAAATACAACATACATAAAAATTGGAAAGAGAGTGAGACAACGTGACACCAATATTTTTGTCAATATCTCTACTTCTAGGAGTCCGATTTGAAAAATTTCTTCTTTGTTGGATAGTGTTTCCGATGCGAAATGTTTTTCCTTAAAAATCAAAATTTTCTAGACTTCCCGCTAGGAGGCGCAAAGGTAAATTGCGTTTTCTGCATTATTTCTGCTTCTAAAACTCCGATTTGAAAACTTCTTCCTGTATCGCATACAAGACCTAATGGAAAATATTTTTCACATAATTTTTTATGTTTGGCAAAGAATGGTTTGGCCACCAGACGGCATAAGTGTTAATTTCTGCTTCTGATGTATTTATAGCAAAATCTGGGCTCCTGAAAACTCGACTAAATTTTTTTTTTCTTGGACCGATACCGCTCATATGGAAAAACCTCTTGAGAATACTTTCTTCCTAAAATAATGCATGGTTTTCCCACCAGGGGACGTAAAGGCTAATTTTTGTCGATATCTCTGTTTCTAAGGGTCCGATTTGAAAAATTCTTTCTGTGTTGGAGAGCGTTTCCCGTGCGAAATGTTTCTAATACAAATTCATATTTTTCTTATCGCACAAGTCTGCAACCAGAGGGCGTAAGCTCACGATTCCGTTTACAGCAATATCTAAGGGATTAAAAACCCGATTGAAAAGCGTCTTTCTTCCGTCAGATACTATTGTTTTCCATACCGGTTCCATTGACTTTGAATAGCTTTGATAAATTTAATTTGCGTCAGAACGGATTCAAAAGACGTGATTTTTACACCCGAAAGTTCGGTGTCATCTTTCTTGTTGTCTTTGAAGCGAAGTAGGAATTTTTCATTAATTCCAAACAATTCATAAAAAAAAAAATCCCATATTTTTGGAAGAACCCCTCGGCCAGTGGATCATACCCGGACAATTTGTCAGGTATTTTTCCGTCATTTCACAGAAAAGGTTGTATCAGAAATCATCATCATCATCATTGTCAACCAGTATCAATCCACTGCTGGACGAAGGTCTCCCCAAGTTTCCTCCACAACAGTCTGTCTTGTGCCAGTCTCCTCCATGTCACTCCCGCATACTTTCGAATTTCATCCACCTATTTCCCATGTGGTCTTCTTCTGGGTCTTTTCCTGCCCCTTGGAATCCAATCTAAAATTTCGGCTGTCCATCGATGGTCTGTCCTTCTGGCAGTATGTACAGCCCATTGCCATTTCAGGGATTTAACTCTGATCATGATGTCTTCCACTCTTGTCATTTTTCGGATCCACGAGTTCCTCTTCTTATCTCTCCTGGTTACACCAAGTATGCACCTCTCCATGCTGCTTTGAGTTGTCTGCAGCCTTTGTATGTCTCTTTTAGTTAAGGTCCACGTCTCTGCACCATACGTAAGCACTGGAAGGATGCATTGATCAAACACCTTTCTTTTAAGACATAATGGCATATTGCTCTTGAAAATTATGCTGTTTCTTCCAAAAGCTCTCCAGGCAAGTTTCGTACGTCGATTAATTTCTTCATCAATGTGACCCTCACTTGATATCTGCTGTCTAAGATAAACGTACGTGTCTGTTATCTCCAGCTTTTCTCCATCAATCGATAAATCTTCATTTCTTGTAAAAGCATTGAACATCACTTTTGTCTTCTGGAAGTTCATTTTTAATCCCACTTCTTTACTCTTGTCAGCAAGTTCCTGGATCATACTCTGCAGCTCTGGTGGAGTAGTTGCAAAAATGACTACGTCATCTGCAAAACGTATGTGGTTTAAATAATCTCCATTAATCTTTATCCCTTTGTTTTCCCAGTTCAGTGATTGAAAGACATTTTCCAATGTGACATTAAAGAGCTTCGGAGATATGGTTTCACCTTGTCTCACTCCCTTTCCAATTTTTATGTGTGTTGTATTTTCAAACAGCCGAATCTTTGCAATTGCATTTTCATAGATGTTATTAGTAATATTAATGTATGCATCTTCAATACCGCAGAATTTCAGAGCCATTGTAACTGCTGATGGTTTCACCGAATCAAAGGCTTTTTCATAAATCGATAAAAGCCATGCACAATAGAAGTTCATATTCCCTCGCATTTTCAATTAGTTCTCTCAGTACGTGGATATGATCTATTGTGCTGTAGCCACTCCTGAATCCAGCTTGTTCTCTCGGTTGGACCATGTCCAGTGTCACCTTCAAGCGGTGTGAAAGAACTTTAGTGAAGATTTTATAAACCACTGATAGGAGGCTGATCGGTCTGTAGTTCCTGAGATCCTCAATGTCACCTTTTTTATGTTGCAAGATCATTGTAGCGTTTTTCCAATCCTCAGGAATCTTCCCTTTATTAAGGCATCGAGTGAAAATTTGGGCGAGTATTGTTTTGGTTTCTCCACTTGCTCCTTGTATGATGTCTACAGTAATTCCATCTTCTCCTGGCGCTTTTTTCCCGCTTCATGTTCTTGATTGCATGTGCAACTTCTGCTGGGAGGACTGGAAGAACTCTGGTACTTGTACCTTTCATGATGTCTGGAGTACATGTATCATCCCTTTCGTATAATTTGGAGTAGAAATTTTTCATTCTTGTCAAAATTTCGCCTCTATTTCTTGTTACAGAACCATCTTCTTTTCTAAGTTACATAATCTGTTTTCTTCCCTTACTGAGAATGCTTGGTTAATTTATGAAAGTAAAATGACTGGTGAATTTTAGAAAAAAAAATTGCTATAGTACATGGGAGCAGTATCTGAAGAAGACATAAATTTTTGTGATACTTGAAACTTCCAAGAAAAAAAAAGGGAGGGGGTTACAGTGATCTGAAGTACGTTTTCCGCAAACCTGCTGAAAGGTATAAATGTGAAGGAAAGAAGGAAAAAAAAACAAAAACAAAAAACAAAAAAAACGAAGCCATGCGACGAAAGCAAAAAATTGTTTACTCCGATAAAATATAAAGGGAGCTGTTCTCACTTGCATCATCCCATTAACAAAATTTATCTCAAACGTAACAGCATCGCATTTCTGCCTTGAATCATTATGTTGATTTCTGAGAATAATGTTTCCAAGACTCAGTTATAAATTTTGCCTTTCTGTTTAAGTTCGCGTTTTCTCGGAGAAAAGTTGTCTTGTCATGTGAATGAGAAACGTAAGAGCGTTTGAGGGAAAAACATGTGTTCGAATTCCTTTCACCTTCTGCGGGATAAAGTAGAAGTTTTAGCGATAAGGTACAACAGAAAAAAAAAAAAGAAGAAAAAAGGGCCGTATGCTCTTTGTTAACTTCTGAAGAATTGCGAAGCCATTAAATGCCGCATAAGAACTTACGCGAACACGCGCTTATTCAAGTGTTGCTTTTTTGTTACAACCCAAAGTTCACGTTCATACAGAGAATGGGGTTTTCTCTCTTTTTATCGTTCTCAAGCATTTAAAGAAAAACTTTAAATGCCCCTGGGATAGCCAAAGAAACGTTTGCCGCTATCAAAATTTCACCTTTCCTTGTTGTTCGCTCATGGATCTCGAGTAGAATTTTATTCAACCGAAAAAGTGCGTCTTCTAACTCAAGTGAGGCTTACTCTTTTTTCTTTTCCGGTGGATATTCTTACTTATTTAAATTTTGCGCGAAGGTTTCATAAAACTCTATGCACTTTTTCTAACGCGAAGCTTAGAGATTAGATTTCGAAAGCTGTTTTTACCAGAATCACTCAACAATTTTTGGCAGAGAAAAAAGAGTTAAATGTGCTTGAATTGAAAGATAACATGCAGTGCAGCTTGTTCATAAAATCAATTTAAATTCCAGTTTGAAGAAAGTCTCATCAAAGCTAATAGGGTGAGTCTTAAAATGGCGTACAAAAATTAAGGACGAGACAGTTTTTCGAATGTAACGTCGTGCAGAAGTGCTCCACATCGACTCAAATCATACCATAAGATCCCCAAGATGTAAGAATATGGGACAAGTGAGCAAAACCGTCCAAACAAGGAATCCAAAGGATACAAAGGCACTTTATTGAAAAGGTAGCTTCGAGCACAACTGGACAGAAGACAGAAACGTCCATGTGACAGGCGGCGGCCAAGAAAAATCCAGTCTTTAGTTGGGGATATGATCGCCCCTGACTGAGTTGCAGGATTTACAACGTCTGTCCATGCTGAGGACGACGTTGTCAAGGAGCTGTTGAGGCATCGCCGCCCATTCCTCTTGTAGCGCCAATCGCAGCTGCGGAATCGTTGCTGGCGGCTGGTGACCGTGCTGCCAAGTGTCTCCCGAGAAGGTCCCACACGTGTTCGATTGGAGTTAGGTCCGGGGACCTTGCGGGCCAATCCATGCGTTGAATATCTTCACCCTCCAACAGCTCTGCGACAGCCACTGTACGATGTGGTGTAGCGTTGTCGTCCATGAAGAGGAACTCAGGACCCACAGCCCGTCTAAACAGACGCACGTGAGGCAGGAGAACCTCGGTACAATAGCGGACACCAGTGACTGAACCTCCTTGGAAGATGTGGAGGTCGGTACGGCTACCAAGCATGATACCGCCCCGAACGAGAACTCCGCCACCTCCAAACCGGTCCCTTTCGATGATGTTGGAGGTGTGATTGCGTGTTCCCTGCTCTCTCCAGATGTGTATACGTCCAGAATCGCTCGTCACTCTATATCGGCTCTCATCCGTAAAGATAACTCGACCCCATTGCTGATGTGTCCAGTTCTTGTGTTCCTGGCACCACAGGAACCGCCGTCTCCGATGAGCAGGCGTTAATGGCACACACCGTACTGGTCGTCGTGCAAATAGACCACCTTTGTGCAGCCTTCTGGTCACGGTTAAACGCGATAACGGCTGTCCAGTTGTATGTTGCATGTGCCTTGCGTTATTTCTCCCGCTGTCTTTCGTCTGTCTCTTCTCGCCTGCAGGACAGTATACCGGTCGTCCGCCGCCGTGGTTGCTCGTGGACGACCACTGCTAAACTCTCGGACAGCTGTTTCCTGTCGTTTGAAATGCTCTCCAAGCTCGTGAAAGGATGCTGTGAGCGATCCCGAACTCCTCGGCCACACTAGTCACACTTCGACCTTCTTCCAACTTCCCAATGACGCGACCTTGGGTAAAGTCATCCAGATGTCGTCTACTGGATTGCCTGTTGGCCATATCACACGGTGGCAGCAACTCGACGTCGTTCAAACCGATGTACACCGTACAATAGCTTTCACCGAATTGCTGAGCGTACACTGCCCGTGTGCTTTATACCCTTCCGACACTCCCCGCTACGTCATGCTGCATATATGCGCATTCCCTACCGTACCGGACCCTAGTCTATCTCCTGAGTGGTCTATCGGTCCGTTCTGCCTTCTCGTTCGGCTGTCATGCTAATTTCTCCTTCTTCGTCCTTAATTTTTGCACACCGGTGTATTATTTAAGATCTGTCATGTCTCAAGAAAGGTTGATGTCTTTGGCAACTTTGTCAGTTGAACAGGATAAAGCAAGCATATTAAATTTTGATGACTTAATAGCTAACTTTGCTGGAATAAAAACAAGAAAAGTCCAGTTCTTATAAGGTGAGTTCTATAATGTAAGTACTGTCCCATAATAGGTAGAGACGGAAGCATTGTGAATGAAGAACTTGTGCTGGTGTGCTTGTTTACGCTTTCCAACCGTAGGTTGAAGAAGCGTACATACTCCAGCTTTGTCTGTCTTTCTACCCGTCCGTCCGCACGATAACTCGCATGAAAATGGTTCGATTTCGATGAAATTTTCAGTATATGGTAGGGGTCACCACGGGAACGAACCCTATTGAATATGGGCGAAATGGGGTCAAAGGTCAGGACATAGGAGCGGAAAATCCATTCCATTGACCTTATGCGTCATAACTTGCAAAAAAATGGTTCGATTTCAATGAACTTTTAGTATGTGGTAGGGGACCACTGGGGACGAACCCTATTGAAAACGGGCGAAATGGGGTCAAAGGTCAGGACATAGGAGCGGAATCCATTCCATTGACCTTATGCGTCATAACTTGCGTAAAAATGGTTCGATTTCGATGAACTTTCAGTGTGTGGTAGGGAACCACCTGGGGACGAACGGTATTGAAAATGGGCGAAATGGGGTCAAAGGTCAAGACATATCAGCGGAAACCATTCCATTTCCCTTATGCGTCATAACTTGCGTAAAAATTATTCGATTTAGATAAACTTCTAGTATGTGGTAGGGAACCACCTGGAGTCGAACGGTATTGAACATGGCGAAATGGGGTCAAAGATCAGGACATAGGAGCGGAAACCATTCCATTTCCCTTATGCGTCATAACTTGCGTAAAAATTATTCGATTTAGATAAACTTTTAGTATGTGGTAGGGAACCACCTGGGGTCGAACGGTATTGCAAATGGGCGTAATGGGGTCAAAGGTCGGGACATAGGAGGGGAAACCATTCCATTTCCCTCATGCGTCATAACTTGCGTAAAAATTATTCGATTTAGATAAACTTCTAGTATGTGGTAGGGAACCACCTGGAGTGAAACGGTATTGAACATGGCGAAATGGGGTCAAAGGTCAGGACATAGGAGCGGAAACCATTCCATTTGCCTTATGCGTCATAACTTGCGTAAAAATGATTCAATTGCGACAAAACTTTAGTATGTTGTTCCGCCGGTATACTGAACGGGTTCTGTTGAACATGATTGAAATGGGGTTAAAGGTTAGGGCACAGGAGTAAGATTTATTCCACAGCCATTATCTTCATAACTTGACTAAAAATGCTCCTATTGCGACAAAACTTTAGTATGCTTTTCCGGAGGTATACTGAATCAATTCTGTTTGATTTCATCGAAATGGAGTCAAAGGTCAGGACACAGGGGCGAGATTTATTCCACAGTCATTATCCTCATAACTTGACGAAAAATGTATCTATTGCGACAAAACTTTAGTATGATTTTCCAGAGGTACACTGAATCAATTCTGTTGAATATAATCGAAATGGGGTGAAAGGTCAGGATACAGGACCGAGATTTATTCCATACCCCTTATCCTCATAACTTGAGTAATAACTTGAGGAGTAATGATTTCTGGTATGTTGGAAAGCGTATCATAATCAATGCATTGCATGATTTTACTAACTTGTTTTATCTACAAGACATTTACAAAATATCAGTAATGTTCAGAAAAATTTTAACGCTGTCTTTCGTTATTGGTTAATTTTCAAACGTCTTGACGTTTGATTAAACTGTAAAGATAACTGCAATAAACTATGTTTTAAGTCTAGTGTATGTTTTACGTCTAGTGTAGGGTAGAGGGTTAAAGCAAGGGCCTCGCGGCTAGGTTCGCACCCTACCCCGCTGCTGCTAAGGGCGGCTCTGACTGGCATCTTAAACTTCTCTGCCCGGGAAATAGAAAAATTAATGGTGAATCCTAAATGTTTTAAATAAAGAATGTGGAAATCCTAAAAAACTCAAAAAAAGTCCGCCCAACCAACTTTGCCTAACGACGAATGGTAATAATAATAATAAAGAAAAACACAAGTAATTTGAAATACGCTAACGTGGATCCCTAACCCCAAGTAAGTATAACGTACAGGGAGAGATAAAAAGAAGAAACACTAAAATCTCTTTGAGCTAAGTATCCTTTTGACCTTCTGGATTGTTCCCGGTTCTAATTCTCCATCCGAAGAATAAGGAAAAAGCTTGCGCGGCCTCCTTCGGGATTCCCTGCGACAGGAAGTTTGAGATTCCCGTGACAGGAAGTCTAAGGTTCCGATAATAGAAAATTTGAGGTTCCCGTGACAGGAAGTTTGAGGGTCACGTGACAAAAAAGTTTGAGGTTCCCGTAACAGGAATTTTGAGGTTCCCGTGATAGAAAGTTTGAGGATCCTGTGGTGACAGGAAGTTTGTGGCTTCCGTGCCAGGAAGTTTTTTTTTTTTTTTTTTTTTAGTTTTTTTTTTTTTTTTTTTGGAAAGAAGGTTTAACGACAACCGAGAGCAACTTATAACGAAGTGAATTTCTCCGTCCTTTTTATCCGCGCCAGGATTCGAACCCGGGTCCCTTCATTCCGGAATAAGTCACTCTACCAATTGAGCTACGCGGACGTTTTTATTCTGATTCCTATCTGCCTTTATGTCGTGTGCGTCCTTCTGGCAGGTACATCACATCTTCTAGTACGTTACATCATCTCCCCCTTATTATTTTTTTTTTTTTTTTTTTTTTTCGAAGTGCTGGAGAAGGGATTTTCTTATTTTTCCTATCTCGTGGTGTGGAAATAACATCACACCAATGCGAGATTTTGAACGGTCGGGTCATCCAGATAGTTCGGGCGCCATTATAACGAAGTAAATTTCTCCGTCATTTTTATCCGCGCCAGATTCGAACCCGAGTCCCCTCATTCCGGAATAAGTTGCTCTACCAATTGAGCTACGCGGACGTTTTTATTCTGATTCCTATCTGCCTTTATGTCGTGTGCGTCCTTCTGGCAGGTACGTCACATCTTCTAGTACGTTACAAACTCAATGGGCTATAAGTAGTAGCCCGTCCTTAAATTAAGGCCACTGGTTCCAGAGAAGAGAGAGAGAGAGAGAGAGAGTACATGCTTTCCCGGGATACGAACCCTGACCCTTCTCGGACAAATGGTCGTAAGCCATCGCATAGACCACTACGCCACCGGGGCGGTGACAGAAAGTTTGAGGTTCCCGTAAGAGGAAGTTTGAGGTTCCCGTGACAGAAAATTTGAGGTTACCGTGACAGGAAGTTTGAGGTCCCTTGACGGGAACGTTGAGGTCTCCGTGACGGGAAAGTTGAGGTTTCCGTGACAGGAAATTTAAGTTTTCCGTGACAGGAAGTTTAAGGTTTCTGCGACAGAGCGTTTGAGGATCCCGTGACAGGAAGTTTGAGGTTCTCGTGACAGGAATCTGAGGATCCCGTGACAGGAAGTTTGAGGTTCTCGGGACAGGAATCTGAGGTTTCCGTGACATGAAGTTTGAGGTTCCCGTGACAGAAATTTTTTTTTTTTTTTTTTTTTTTTTTGGGATTGAAAGTTTAACGACCACCGTGAGGCAACTCAATGGATTATGATCAGTCGCCCGTCCCTAATTTAGGGTCGGTGGTTTCAGGGAAGGGAGCGAGCCAGTGCCGTAAGACAAACACGGCATCCATGCCTCACCGGGATTCGAACCCGGACCCTTCTCGGACGAATGATCAGAAGCCAGCGCCTTAGACCACTGCGCCACCGGGGCGGCGACGGAAATTTGAGGTGCCCGTGACAGGAAGTTTGAGGTTCACGTGATAGGAAGTTACAGGATTTGAGGTTCCCTCCCGAGGATTCGCAAAACACAATATAATGCAAATACAAATCAAAATGGAGTTTATAAAATTATATTATTAAGATGAGTAAAACACGCACACACACACACACACACCAACGCGCCCACTCCTCTCCATAAATTAATAAAATTTAAAGACGCATTCCGTAGTTTTTTGTCCGGTATGTTTATGTATGCATGCAGATGAAGCTGCGTTTTGTATGTCGTTTACTTCCGCACTCTTACAAATGACTTCCGGACTTTGCAGTCATAAAGTTCTTCAGAGAATAAATCTAAACAGAAAGCCAAATTGCTTTCATTATACGTCGTCCCCATAAACTATTGCGCTCTCAGGAGTTCCCAGCTGTTTTTCGGCGTCCTTTCTGGCAAAATACATTGTCTCATCAGTCACAGGCAGTTAAGTTTGTTTACTCGAAAAACAGCCTTTAAGAGTCAACACAATTAACTGGACAAAAATAATTGCGTTGTTTGTGTAATGGCATCGAGAACTCAGCGAGAGCAACGGAACTTCTGACCGAGTTACTCCAGCAGGAAGAAGAAGAGCATTATCCCTTTTTGGACGAAATCGTATTTTCGCGAGAGTGACTTTTACGAGCTCTGAACGAAGTCGATGTTAATGATTTTGCCTGACTCCCTTCTGAGGGCCTTCATGGGATTTAAAACGGTGGCTTGGGAAAATGCGCTCTCCACTCCTTTTCTTATTACGTCAGACGAATTGATTATTGAATGAAGGTTTGAGAGTCTTGCTCCTGTCGAAACTTAGATAATCGCTGTGAAGTTCCTCCATGGAGTGGCATTTGGGATTTTTCAACCATTGTGACTTCCTGTCAAGCAATGAATCGACTTCACATCATTTCCTAGCACTGGATACCCCGTGAAAATGAATTTCGAAGAGACTCTCTCCGGAAAGGGATGAAAAAGAGAAGATGAATTTTTCCCCATTTGCTTGCAAAAGTAAAAAAAAAGTTAAAAAGGAAATAGTTTGGAGGAAAGAAATTGTATTTCATTGTTTGTACCATGTATTGTAGCATCAAGTATGTCTAGTACAAGGTGCTGATAAAATCACTTAATCACCCTTTCCGTTTGAGGACGCTTTATCTTAAAAATAAATAGAAAGTGTATCCTCAGGAGAAACGATTTTCACAAATACACTTATGCTTATAAAAAAACAAAACACCTGAAAAGAGTTGAGCTAAGATTTTTGATTTTTTGCAGAATATGCTAATTAGGCAATATCGCGGAAATGCTCAGCATTTCGGCGTCATAGGTGGAACTGTTAGACTGAATTGCTCCAAGTTTTGATCTATGTACTATAACGAAGTAAATTTCTCCGTCATTTTTGTCCACTCCGGGGCTCGAACCCGGATCCCCTCATTCCGGAATAAGTCACTCTGCCAATTGAGCTACGCGGACGTTCGTTCTGACTGCTATCTGCCTTTATGTCGTGTGCGTCCTGCTGACAGGCACGTCACATCCCCCCCACGAAAGAGGGCAGGGGGCATGGCCCACGGGTCAGCCGTGACCATGTATCGTTGCAGGCAGCCATCCGCTGTAGGACGTGCGCTTGAGAACTCCCAGTCAATCTGGTGTGTGGAATGCAACGTCACACATTTTTAGCACGTCTTTTGTAAAAAAAGATCTTGCTTCTGTTATCGGTTTGTCCGTCCGTCTGTACCCATGATATCTCTGCAACTATTAGTCCGATTTGAAAAATTCTTTTTGCATTCGGAAGCTTGAAATATGCGAATGATGATCCTTCATTTTTTTTTTTTTTTTTTTTTTACGATGTACATTTTGCCGCTAGGGGACGTAAATGCAGGTCATGTCGAATTCAAAATTACGTTTTAATCCAAATATTTGCTTCTAAACATCCGATTGAAAACATTCTTTTATCTTTCGATTCCATTTATGTCGAAGAGTGTTTTAGATGTAGTTTCATTTTCAAATTACGCACAGATTTTCCGCTAGGGGGCGTAAAAGTAAATTACATTTTTTCCGATAACTCTTCTCCTAAAACTCCGATTTGAAAAATCTTTTTTCAGCGGATACATCTCCTAATGGAAAATATGTTGCATATAATTTGGAATTTTTGGTAAAGAATACTTTAGCCACCAGGGGGCGTAAGGGTTAACTTTTGCTTTTGATGTATTTGCCATAAATCTGAGCTTCTAAAATATCGATTGAAAAATTTCTTTCGTGGACTGATGCCACTGACATTGATAAACCTTTTCGGAATATTTTCTTCCTAAAATATCCCACAGTTTCTCCGCCAGGGGGCGTAGGTGTATATCTTATTTTTGTCAATATCTCTACTTGTAGGAGTCCGATTTGAATAATTCCGTCTTTGTTGGATAGTGTTTTCCGTGTGACATGTTTTTCATATAATTTCAAAATTTTCAAGTAATTCATAGACTTTCCGCTAGGGGGCGCAAAGGTAAATTGCGTTTTCCCCTATATCTCTGTTTCTAAATCTCCGATCTGAAAAATTCTTTCTGCACCGGATACAGCTCCTGATGGAAAATCGTTTGCACATAATTTCAAATTTTTGTAAAAAAATTGTTTGGCCACCAGGTGGCGTAAGTCTTAATTATCGCTTCTGATGTATTTGCAGCAAAATATGAGCTCCTAAAATTTCGATAGAAAAAAGTCTTTTGTGGACCGATACTACTCATGTCGACAAACATTTTAGGAACATTTTCTTCTTAAAATAATGCATGGTTTCTACGCCAGGGGCGTAGATGTATATCTCATTTTTGTCAATATCTCTACTTCCAAAAGTCCGACTTGAAAAAATCTTTCTTTGTTGGATAGTGTTTGCTATGCGAAATGTTTTTCCTATAAATTCAAAATTTTCAAGTAAATCATAGACTTTCCGCTAGGGCGCACAATGGTAAATTGCGTTTTCTGCTCCAAAAACTCCGATTTGAAAAATTCTTCCTGTATCGCATACAAGACCTGACGGAAAATATTTTTCACCTAATTTCTAATGTTTGGTAAAGAATGGTTTGGCCACCAGGGGTCATAAGTGTTAATTTCCACTTCTGATATATTTGTAGCAAAATCTGGGCTCCTGAAAATTCGACTAAAATTATTTTTCTTGGGCCGATACCGCTTATATGGATTTTCTTGGGCCGATACCGCTTATATGGATTTTCTTGGGCCGATACCGCTTATATGGTGAATACTTTCTTCTTTAAAAACTGCATGGTTTTCCCACCAAGGGACGTAAAGTCACATCTTATTTTTGTCGATAACTCTGTTTCTAAGAGTTCGTAAGCTCACGATTCCGTTTACAGCTATATCTGAGGGATTTTTTTTTTTTTTTTTTTTTTTTTGATTGGAGGTTTAACGACCACCGTGAGCAACTCAATGGGCTATAAGCAGTCCCCCGTCCCTAATTTAGGGTCACTGGTTCCAGGGAAGGGAGAGAGCCAGTGCCGTAAGACAAACACAACATCCAAGCCTGACTGGGATTCGAACCCGGACCCCTTACTGACGAATGATCAGAGGCCAACGCCTTAGACCACTGCGCCACCGGGGCGGCAATCTGAGGGATTAAAGACCCGATTGAAAATCTTCTTTCTTTCGTCAGATACTATTATTTTCCATACCGGTTCCATTGACTTTGAATAGCTTTGATAAATTTAATTTGCGTCAGAACGGATTCAAAAGACGTGCTTATTACACCCGAAAATTTGGTGTCATCTTTCTTGTTATTTTTCGTAGCGCTGGAGAAGGGATTCTCTTATTTTTCCTCTCTCGCGGTGTGGAAATACCATCACACCATTGCAAGATTTTGAACGGCCGGGTCATCCGGAAAGTTCGGGCGCCATTCTAACGAAGTAAATTTCTACGTCATTTTTGGTCCACGCCGGGGATCGAACCCGAGTCCTCTCATTCCCGAATAAGTGACTCTTCCAATTGAGCTACGCGGACGTTCGTTCTGACTGTTATCTGCCTTTATGTCGTGTGCGTCCTGCTGGCAGGTACGTCACAGTACACCGATATGCCATTACATTATGACCACCCCCAGCCTAGAGTAGTGAGCGCGACTGGAGACCGAACGGTGGCGTAGAGGAAGTTTACAGAGCAGTATATATACAAACCATGGACAGGCTTTCGGTTAGTAGAGTGTCCGGAGTCAGAATGGGGAAAAGCGGCCAATTTATCGGAGTTTGATAAAGGACAAATGGTGATGGCACGGCCACTCGGAACTACGATCTCCTAAACGGCTCGGCTTGTGGGTTGTTCACGTGTCGCTGTAGTGAGTACGTATCAAAAGTGATGCTGAGATGTGACGAACTGTCAACAGGCCGTGTGTCACCCGCAGCTCATTGATGCCAGAGGGGAGCGGAGACTATCGCGCATTGTTAACAGCCACCGCAGGGCCACAGTGCGACAAATCACCCTCAGCTACAAAAGTGGTGATCAGAGCAATGTGTCACAGCACACAGTTCATCGCAGCCTTCGGCGCATGGGCCTGCGTAGCTGAAGACCCAGCCGGGTACTTACGCTCACTGCACGTCATCCCCAACAACGCATAAAATGGGCCCCATTATTATCGAGATTAGACCGTGGATGATTGGAAGAAAGTGGTCTGCTATGACGAATCAAGATTCCTGGTGCATCACGTAGACGGCCGAGCGCGGATACGCCGACTATCAACGGAGACTATGGGACCTGGAAACATTGTTGTGGGGAAACATTGGGGCGGTGTTACGCTGTGGGCGACGTTTTCTGGGGGAAATTTAGGTCCTATTATCCCAATCGCACAATCACTGCATGCGGTCAGATATCTGAACATCGTTGCGGACTAAGTTCACCCATTCATGGCAACTGTGTTCCCTGTTGGTGACAACCATTACCAACAGGATAATGCGCCACTGGCTGTAAGGTATCTAAGCATCGTTGCGGACCAAGTTCACCCATTCATGGCAACTGTGTTCCCTGCTGGTGATGGCTATTACCAAACGGGATAATGCCCCGCTGGCTGTAAGGTATCTAAACATCGTTGCGGACCAAGTTCACCCATTCATGGCAACGGTGTTCCCTGCTGGTGATGGCCATTACCAACAGGATAATGCGCCACTGGCTGTAAGGTATCTAAGCATCGTTGCGGACCAAGTTCACCCACTCATGGCAACTGTGTTCCCTGCTGGTGATGGCCATTGCCAACACGATAATGCGCCACTGGCTGTCAGGGATCTCAACATCGTTGTGGACCAAGTTCTTCCATTCATGGCAACTGTGTTCCCTGCTGGTGATGGCCATTACCAACAGGATAATGCGCCACTGGCTGTCAGGGATCTCAACATCGTTGTGGACCAAGTTCTTCCATTCATAGCAACTGTGTTCCCTCCTGGTGATGGCCATTACCAACAGGATAATGCGCCACTGGCTGTCAGGTATCTAAACATCGTTGCGGACCAAGTTCTTCCATTCATGGCAACTGTGTTCCCTGCTGGTGATGGCCATTACTAACAGGATAATGCGCCACTGGCTGTCAGGGATCTCAACATCGTTGTGGACCAAGTTCTTCCATTCATGGCAACTGTGTTCCCTCCTGGTGATGGCCATTACCAACAGGATAATGCGCCACTGGCTGTCAGGTATCTAAACATCGTTGCGGACCAAGTTCACCCATTCATGGCAACTGTGTTCCCTGCTGGTGATGGCCATTACCAACAGGATAATGCGCCACTGGCTGTCAGGTATCTAAACATCGTTGCGGACCAAGTTCACCCATTCATGGCAACTGTGTTCCCTGCTGGTGATGGCCATTACCAACAGGATAATGCGCCACTAGCTGTCAGGGATCTCAACATCGTTGTGGACCAAGTTCTTCCATTCATGGCAACTGTGTTCCCTGCTGGTGATGGCCATTACCAACAGGATAATACGCCACTGGCTGTCAGGGATCTCAACATCGTTGTGGACCAAGTTCTTCCATTTATGGCAACTGTGTTCCCTGCTGGTGATGGCCATTACCAACAGGATAATACGCCACTGGCTGTCAGGGAATCTCAACATCGTTGTGGGCCAAGTTCTTCCATTCATGGCAACTGTGTTCCCTGCTGGTGATGGCCATTACCAACAGGATAATACGCCACTGGCTGTCAGGGATCTCAACATCGTTGTGGACCAAGTTCTTCCATTCATGGCAACTGTGTTCCCTCCTGGTGATGGCCATTACCAACAGGATAATACGCCACTGGCTGTCAGGGATCTCAACATCGTTGTGGACCAAGTTCTTCCATTCATGGCAACTGTGTTCCCTGCTGGTGATGGCCATTACCAACAGGATAATGCGCCACTGGCTGTCAGGTATCTAAACATCGTTGTGGACCAAGTTCTTCCATTCATGGCAACTGTGTTCCCTGCTGTCGATGGCCATTACCAACAGGATAATACGCCGCTGGCTGTCAGGTATCTAAACATCGTTGTGGACCAAGTTCACCCATTCATGGCAACTGTGTTCCCTGCTGGTGATGGCCATTACCAACAGGATAATACGCCACTGGCTGTCAGGGATCTCAACATCGTTGTGGACCAAGTTCTTCCATTCATGGCAACTGTGTTCCCTGCTGGTGATGGCCATTACCAACAGGATAATACGCCACTGGCTGTCAGGTATCTAAACATCGTTGTGGACCAAGTTCTTCCATTCATGGCAACTGTGTTCCCTGCTGGTGATGGCCATTACCAACAAGATAATGCGCCACTGGCTGTCAGGGATCTCAACATCGTTGTGGACCAAGTCCATCCATTCATGGCCACTGTGTGTCCCTGCTGGTGATGGCCATCCTCAACAGGATAATGCGCCACTGCCAGAATCGTCAAGGAGTGGTTCGAGGAACATGCTGGTGACTTTCTGTTAACGCCGTGGCCTCCAAATTCACCTGACATGAACCCAATCGAACATTTCTGGTTCGACTTGGAAAAGCGGGTTCGCGCTAAATCACCACCACAGCGAAATTTACGGGAACTGGAGGGCCTGCTGTTGACATTATGGTACCAGATACCCCAGGATACCTATCGCCACTTCATCAAATTGTTGCCCCGCCAAGAGGCAGCTTTTTTGTGGGCCAAAGGGTGTCCTACAGCTTATTAGGTAGGTGGTCATAATGCAATTGCTCATCTGTGTATATATAGTCGGTTTATGGCGTCTGACGTCGCCTTCCGATCTCCAAGAGTTTTTTTTTTTTTGTTTATTTCATTTTTCTATATCTAATCGCCAGCATCAGGCCGTTTTGACTAAGTGCTCTCTCTATTCCATCACATCATGTTCTTCTAGCTCAGCCTCTATTTTTTCTTGTATTTGATTTAAATTCCATGACAATTTTAGGTAGTCTTCCATTGGTCATTCTTTTACAATTTGCAATTTTGCAGTTTTGCAATTTTAGCAATTATAATTTGCAATTTTATAATTTTTTATATAGCAAAAACAATCTGAAAAAATAAAATTTCAATTTTTTTCAAAAATATTTTTTTTAAGTTGAAAAAAAAATTACTAAAACATATAAAAAAATGCATAAAAAATTTAATAAAAACAGGAAATAATATATCAAAAATTTTATACAAATGTAAAAAATACATTAAAAAATTTATCTTTTTTGAAATTGAGAAAAAATATATTAGTTTTCAAATTTAAAAAATCCCCTTTTTTTTATTTTAAAATTTTTAATTTAAAAAAAGTAACTTTTTAATTAGTTTTTATGTTTATTTAAAAAATTAAACAAAATTATATTGTTTACACTTTTTTATTTTTTATGTATTTTTAATTTTTTTATTTTGCGTTTTTTTTTTGCAATTTTTCAATTGTTTTTATTTTTATATATTTTGCATTTTCGGCAATTACAATTTTATTTTATTTTTTACAATTTGCGATTTGCAATTTTTTTTTTTTTATTTTTACGTTTGTCATTCTTTTACAATTTGCAAATTTGCAATTTTGGTGAGTCTTTCATCGGTCATTATTTTCACATGACCAAACCAACGCAATTGTCTCTTCTGTGTGTCTTCTAAAATTGTTTCTTACACTCACATCTATTCTTGAATCCTTTCATTCGTTGTTTTCTGTCTTCTTGACACTCTACATAATTTTCTTAAAGCATCCACCTCTACTGCTGTTATTTTCTTTCTATGCGCTTCTGTTAATCGCCATGCCTGGGCCCCATATGACGATACTGTAATAATTACCCCATTTCCTTCTGCTGGTTATTTCTTCACCCCACCAGATTCTATTCAGGCATTCAGCAGCGTTCCTTCCCTGTGCAATTCTATTTCTTAATTCTACTGCATCTCTACCTTCTTGTGTAATTTTAACACCCAGATATTTGTAATGATCACATCTTTCAGTTTCTTCGTTATTTTTAGCTGTAGGTTTGTTTCATTGCTTCCAACACTGTTAAAAATTGGTACTTAGAAATAAACAAAATGTACTCATTTTTGAGTACATATATTCCAAATATATGTACTAAAAAAAATCCATATATTTCAAATACACTATCTACCAACAAGTAATTGCACACCTGTGATAGCAAAGGAAAACGAAGTTTATTCACCTTCAATAGTTGGTGGAGCCTCCACGAGCGGCGATTACAGCTGCGACCCTCCGGGGCATACTCTCAACCAGGCGTTGTACGACGACTAGCGGTATTTTCTTCCACTCGGCTTGGAGAAGACAGGTCAGTTCGTTCACAGATTTCGGTCGGTGGGGGCACCCCTTAAGTCGACGCTCCAACTCGTCTAAGAGGTGCTCGATAGAGTTAAGGTCCAGGCTCTGCGTAGGCCAATCCATTCGATTAACCCCATTGTCACCATATCAAGCCATGGTGGACTTCGCAACATGACAGGTGGCATTGTCATCCTGAAAGTAAAATGGGTCCACCCCGTAAAACTGCCACAACGTAGGAAGCGCATGGTCATCCAAAATGGTGCTGTAGGTCTCGGCGTTGAGTCTACTAAGAATTGCGACCAAGGGTCCCGTGCCACACCAGGAGAAACACCCCCATAGCATAATTCCACCGCCGCCGAACTTCACAGTTGGCACAATACATTCCGGCAGGAGGCGTTCTCCAGGCAAACACCAAACACAGACCCTGCCATCCGAACGGTAGAGGGGGAACCTTGATTCGTCACTCCAGAGAGCCTGTTTCCACTGTTCAACGGTCCACTGTCGAAGTTTTTGCACCACGTTAGCCGAGCAGCGCTATTGGACTTGGTGATCAAAGGCTTGTGGGCGGCAGCACGTCCATGATAACCGAGCAGATGGGCTTCCTTACGGATGGTATTCATCGAAAGAACACTCCCGGATGCCTGTTGAAACTCTTCGCGGATGTGGTCCATCGACTGGGTGCGGGTCTTCCGAATTTCCCTGGCCAGCACCCTTCGGTCTCTAACTCCCAGTTTTGTGTGTCTGTCGGGTCGGGGCACATTCCGACAGTCAGCTCTCATCTACCACTTGCAAATCCCGTAGGCAACTGTCGATTTTGGTTACTTCAACTCGCTGGATATGTCACGTATGGATCGGCCATTTCTGCGATACCCGACGATTACATCTTTCTCGAAATCAGAGAGATCCGAACTGCGTGGCATCTTGCATGCAACTGGTTGCGTTGTTGTTTCCCAAACGATATTTAACGGCGGCGGTCGTGACGTGTATCAGGATCGCAGATATCGTCGATTGCAGGGGTATCCAGTTACTTGTTGGTCGATAGTGTAGTTTAAAGCAGATTTGTCCGGTTCGGTTCGGGGTCCAAAACTTTTAACCGGTTTCCAACTCTGATTGCACTTTGTCTCAGTCTCCGAAAACGGGTAATTCTTTTGTAGTTACCTGCCGTATTCTAAATTTTAATTTAAAATTTTTTCTTAGTCATTATCACTCATAGTACGTTTATTTGGCTGAAAGCGGGTTCTCGGGGGTAAAAACCGTTCGGAACCTCTGATGTAAGCAGTTGTTCTTTAGAAGTCGTGTTAAGTAAAAGTTTTAAACGTCATAAGGCCGAGATCCGAAATGGCTTTTAAATGTGTTGCTGTATCCCTCACGAACGTTTAAAAACTATTTATTTTTGTTGCGCAGCCAATGAAACGGAAAACTGATAAAATATTAAGATCAACTGTATTATAACTTTCGCATGAGTTTCATTCAAAACACACGTGTTCTTAAGAAGAAGAGGAAAAATGTTTCCGGCATAATTTATTCCAAATGCCTCCATGCTGAAAATACGGAGTTCCTGATGTCTAAGGCTACATATTTATAGTAACCATTAAAATATCCATTAAAAATTCCGACACGATAACTCAGAAAAGAAAAATAAATTTCTCCAACTTTTTCCAAAGAGAGAAAATCACTTTATTAGTCTCATCGACTGAGAGTAAAGTCCACATGCCTCAAGCCATGGGCAGCTGGAACTGCATCTTAAGAGCAGATGGTAATAATAATATTTTTTCATCATTAACCAGGTTTTAAGTAATCTTGCGCCCAAAGGAAAAAAGAGAGAGAGAGAGAGAAAAGTCATAAAAACGAGTTCCACTCATCGATGTTCTAGACGTAGCGACATTAAAGATTCTTCGGAGTCTCTTTCAATTCGGTAATAAATTTCAATAAATCCAACTCGCGTAATGGAGATGTTACTGAATTTTCCTTGAGAAATTCGTTTTTTTTTTTTTTTGTTAAGAAAAAGTATGTATACACTTTAAAACTTAAAAGCACCCTGTTCTTTCTTATAAAACGGCCCTGAAATTTAAAGGATAGAGATTTTATCGTTAGTTGTCCAATTATTTCACATCCTTGCGTAAATCTGTTAAATAAACTTCCGTGTAGTTATTATAAATTATTTATATGTAACTTTCGGTAACAAGTTTTAAAAAGCACACATTCGATGAATGAGGATTTGGAAACGTATTCTTACGTAATTAAATATAAAACCTATATAATAGGCCACGTCCGTCTCTAACGCTCTGACGTCATTCAGTACATGCAGCGCCATCTGCTTTTTTCCGGTGGCCGAAACCTGAACTAAGCTCACCGCGATACGTAAAGTCAAGGAGAAATGCCGGAAAATAAAATAAAGTTAGTAAGACATACGACTTTATCTATGGCAACATGTACGTGCTAGAACAACTGTCTGCAACGTTTGTTCTGCTACGTAGGTACTATGTATTGTTTTATTTCACTATCTTTGCTTTGCAGAGTAATTTCATTAAAAGGAACAAGACTCTGACGTCATCAGTACTTGCAGCGCCATCTGCTTTTATCCGGTGGCCAAAATCGGAACTAAGCTTACCGCTATCGCACGATACTTAAAATTAAGGAGAAATGCCGGAAAGTAAAATAAAGTTAGTAAGACAAACCACTTCACCAGTGACAACACGCACGTGCACGAACAACTGTCTGTGACGTTTGTTCTGTTACGTAGGTGTTATATCGTATTTGATTTCAATTTCTGCGCGTTGCAGAGCAATTTCATAAAAAGGAATAACGCTCTCACGGCCACCCCCGTGGCGCAAGCGATGGCTTCTGATCATTCGTCCGAGATGGGTCCCGGTTCGAATCCCTCTAAGGCATGGATGTCGTGTTTCTCTTACGGCACTGGCTCTCTCCCTTTCCTGGAAGTAATGGCCCTAAATTAGGGACAGGTGACTGCTTTTGTTGCTCACGGCAGTCGTTAAACCTCCAGCTAAAAAAAAATAATAATACACTGAGAAAAACGTTTTGTTAATTCAACAAATTTTGTTGAATCAACAAACATTTTTGTCGATATACAGTCAAAAAAAAATTTTGTTGAATTTGCAAAATTATTGTTGATTTAACAAAATTTATTGTTAGCACGAGAAAACGTTTTGTTCATTTAACAAAATGATTAGGTCGATTTTTGAGAATTTGTTTGATCCAACAAAACATATTGTTTTAATAACAAAATGTTTTGTTGCTGCAACAAAACATATTTTTATCGTGACAGAATAAGTTTTGTTGCTATAACAATATGTTTTGTTGCAGCAACAAAACATATTGTCATGATAACAATATGTTTTGTTGGATCAAACAAAAACCCCAAAATCGACCTAATCATTTTGTTAGATGAACAAAACGTTTTGTCATGATAACAATAAATTTTGTTAAATCAACAATAATTTTCAACAAAATAATTTTGCAAATTCAACAAAACATTTTGTCGACTGTATATCGACAAAAAATTTTGTTGAATTAACAAAACGTTTTTCTCAGTGTAATAAAAAGCTCTCACGTCATTCAGTACTTACAGCGTCATCTGCTTTTATTCGGTGGCCAAAATGTCTAAGGTTACATATTCAAAATCAATGTGAAATACCGGAAAATAAAATAAAGTTAGTAAGACAAACGACTTCATCTGTGGCAACACGCACGTGCTCGAACTGTCTTCGACGTTTGTTCTGTTACGTAGGTGTTGTGTCGTGTTTTATTTCATTTTCTTCGCGTTGCACAGTAATTTCATAGAAAGAAATAAACCACTGACGTCATCAGTACATGCAGCGCCATCTGCTTTTATCCGGTGGCCGAAATCGGAACTAAGCTCACCGCTATCACACGATACGTAAAATCAGGAAAAAATACCGGAAAATAAAATAAAATTAGTAAGACATGCGACATCAAACCGAGGTTATCGCTCTTTCCACGTTTATAAGTGAGGCACGGAAATATTCTAATTGGCCGCCACCGGGAATCGAACCCAGAGTCTTCCAGGTACGCGCTGGATATGCTTCCACTGCACCACAGCGGCCTCGAATTCCTCCAGACTCACATACACTAACTACCAAGCCAATTTGGCAGGTTGCTTCTTGGAGCTACGCACAATGCTGGGGATTCACCAAAGATAGTAAGCGGCAACTGAACAAATAATTAGAAGGCGAATGAATAATTAATACAGACACTTGACGTCGACTAGGTACATCAAACAGGCGTCATCGCTCTTTCCACGTTTATAAGTGAGTCACGGGAAAATTCTCATTGGCTGCCACCGGGAATCGAACCTCCAGGTCTTCCAGTTACGCGCAGGGTATGCTTCCACTGCATCTCAGCGGCCTCGAATTCCTCCAGACTCACATAAACTAACTGCCAAGCCAATTTGGCAGGTTGCTTCTTGGATCCCCGCGCAATGCTGGAGATTCACCAAAGATGGTAAGCAGCAACGGAGCAAATTAATTATTTGTTCCGTTGCTGCTTACCATAATTGGTAAATACCCAGCATTGTGCGGGATATGTGAGTCTTTAGGAATTCGAGGCCGCTGTGGTGCAGTGGAAGCATATCCGGCGCGTAACTGGAAGACCCTGGGTTCGATTCCCGGTGGCAGCCAATGAGGATATTTCCGTGCCTCACTTATTATAGACGTGGAAAGAGCGATGACCTCTATTTGACGTTCCTAGTCCATGACAAATATGTCTGTATAAATTAGACATACGACTTTATCTGCGGCAATACGCAGAGGCTCGGACAGCTGTCTGCTACGTTTTTTCTGTTACGTAGGTGTTATGTCGTGTGTGTTTTTTTTTTTTTTTCATTTCCTTCGCATTGTAGAGTAATTTCATGAAAAGGAATGAAATTGCAGAGAAATTTCATAAAAGCGAATCAGCATTATCATAAATATAAATAACCAGATCTATTTAAAACGCTCTAACCTACAATAGAAACTGAAATTTTGAGATGCGAAAGTGAGCAAAATGACAGCTAAAAACATTTTCAGCCCTTGCATGAATGAGTTTTTATTATATTTCCTTACAGAAGTCCGGTGTCTATTTGATATGTTTTAAATCTGTTTTAATTAAAACTTTCACTCCGTCATAGGACGAGAAACACCCCGTATATATTAATACTTATTTTAATCTTAAAAGCAGCGGTCCTAGGACTGCCTGGATGCTAGTTTTTACATAAAAACACATGTTTTTTGAAAATTTGGCCCGTAAATACATTGTTTGCTAAACAAAACGCAGCACCTAGAAAAAAACAACCAATCGTGATGAAAATTGGTAAGTGCATGTATAGGAAAGAAAATTACTGCAATTCCAGAGCACTGGGGCCATTTATTCGGATACAACAGCTACACGAATGGAACAAGTCAGTACGTTGTAGAGCCACCTCTGACTCATATACAAGCGGTTATCTGGCGTGGTATAGACGCATACAGTTCACGGATAGTATCCTCAGGTATAGCATGCCAGTGAGTTAACCGACATTCCGGGATGGGCGTGGGTGGTATTCCATCATGTCCGACACATGTTCGATCGGTGAAGATCAGGCAATCGGTCTGGCCATGCAAGGGTGTCGACATTACGGAGGCAGTCCTGGGAGAGCTGTGCCGTGTGTGGGCGGGTATTATCCTTATATCTCATGTGATTCTACCCCGCACGGGGATAACTGGTTTACCAGTTATTTGGGGAGCGGCGCCCCCACGGCCCGAGCTGACCTTGTGACTGGTCAACATCTGATGTCATGCCACCGCTTGTTTTTTATTTCGGTGGTGTTGGTGTTTGCAGGGACGGCTGTTCATCCAGCTATTGGGGAGTCGCGGCCCCACGATCACGAACTGGTCTTGTGTCGATTTTATTTATTTTCTCCACTGGCTAGTTGCCAGTGTTGTATACTCTACCTAATCTCTACCACGCTATGTACTAACACCCCGGTCTTGTGGTTTTGTTACCCTCCACCACTAACTGTTTTATATTAACCGCTCAGTTCGTAGGTTGCTGAGATTCCGTTTAGGTTCCCTTCCAGGATTTGTCTTCTTTGGATTTCTTTTTTTCCTTTTAGCTGGTTTGGGTGCTAGACCTACCTACATGTTTGCCTCCCTGTGCGGAGACCCGTGAGGCGGAAATGGGATGTCTGGCGGCTGAGGTCGCCGGAGAGCGGAGCAGTGCCTCCTGTGTACCAACACTCCTCTTCGACCCCGGCTTCGCTGTAAACGGGAGGCTAGAGACTAACCCACCTCTAGTCAGAAGTCATGCACCAAGTTGTGTACAGGGCTTTAGCGGCTTTTTTGTCGTATAGCACGGCAGGGTCAGCCCGGGGGTTGTGGGATCATGCCAAAGGCGTTGGCATGACGGTACCAGGAGGCCGAAGTGTCCGCCGAGTGCGTGTGATCACAGCCAACGGACTATATCTGCAACGTATAAGCTCCAGAACTGTGTCCAGCGTCATTTTCTTGGCTTGCGGACCTCCAGTTCTCCCTTGTAGGGCTCGGTGGTGGGTGGAGTAGTCTGCAGACGAATCCTTCTCCTTTTTTCCATGGGTAAAACTAAAAACAAACACTCCAAATTCAAGTCAGCTGAGATAATGATCGTTGACAACGACTCTCCTTCGTCTTCTCAACCTACCAAGTCTCATAACCTTAAACAATCTTTCGACCATGACCTGGACCAAGAATGTGGAACCTCTTCTTTGGCAGCTGTACCAGTCACTCCGAAGCGTCGTCTCCCCTCGATTGCTGTGAATACGCATGCTACACTTAGTTGTAGAATCCATCGATCCGAATGAGAGACTGTCCACCAGATCTCCCTTTTTCATATCTAAAGCTTTGGACGCTGCGGTTGGCCCCTTGAAGTCTGTGAGGAAGCTTCGCTCTGGGGACCTGCTTGTCCAAACTTGCAGTGTTTCTCAGAGTAAAACTCTTCTGCACCTCACTAGTCTTCAAGGCATTCCTGTCAAAGTGACACCTCACCCGTTTCTTAACACCTCTCGGGGTGTTATTTCGAGTGTGATCTCTTGCCGTGCAGTGAGGACGAATTGGTGAGTGAACTTGCAGATCAGGGTGTTATTGCTGCACGTCGTATGATGTTCCGGCGCGACGGTTCTTTGATTAAGTCTAAAAATGTGATCTTGACTTTTAACTCACCGAAAGTTCCGACCGAAATCAAGGCTGGCTACTTGGTCTGTGGAGTTCGCCCGTACATTCCCAGTCCTCTGCGCTGTTTCAGGTGCCAGAGGTACGGGCATTCACAACGTTTCTGTAAGAGTTCCGCTCGTTGCGCAAATTGTGGCTCCAGTGAACATGACGGGGAAGGTTGCACTTCTGCTGCCTGCTGTGTTAACTGTGGTGAGGCCCATGCAGCTTACTCCCGCAACTGTATGAAATGGAAGGACGAGATGGCGATCCAACGCCTCAAGACCCTGGAAGGCCTCTCGTACCCTGCTACCAAGGCCAAGTTGGGTATACCCACCAACCGACAGCGTACTTTTGCCGCAGTAGTTCAGTCTCTGCCACAACCCGTGCAGCCCTTTGTTCCGCGCCCTGTAGCTCTCGCCGCACTTGCCAAGAGATCTACAGCTGAACAAGCGACACAGGTGGATTTCCCCGAGCTCCAGCTTTTTCGAATAGCTGAGTCTGCGCCTCTCTTTGAAGACGACCGACTCTTCCAGTTCCCAGCAGAAAGCCTGCACGTGCGGAAGACCCGGCCCTCAATCCGCAAAGGTGTGCAGTGTCCATCCAACTGTCGCGGTCCACCTGACCAACATTACAACTGTCTCGGACTCAGCGAGGTCCCCACCCTCAACCAACATTATAGAGGAACATAGGGGAGGAGAGTGACAGTTCGTCCCCAGCCTCAACCAACATTGCAGAAGAACATGGGGGGGAGGAGAGTGACAGTTCGTCCCCTCCTGGTGACTCATCCTTTGTGTGGTTGTGTTCGATTTCGTGATGTGTTTTGTCTTTCTCATTCCTCAGTTTTACTTAGTCGGCTTGTTTCTCACCATTGTGCCATGTTTTTCATACTGTTTGTTTCATTGTCTTTTTTGGCCCTTCCTTCGTACTCATGGTTCGGTTTTTACTTGGTCAGCCAGATTTGGGGTTTTATGCCCCGTTTTTTAATTCTGTCTGTTTGTCTTGTGTCTGGCGCTCTTTGGCCAACCATGGCCCTTGCGCCAATAAAATCTACTAACCAACCAACCAACCAGCCATGTGATTCTATCAAAAAGTTCACATACAATTACGTGACCACAAGGTTCTTCAGGAAGACGCTTTAACGTCTGTAAATTCTGTTTTACACGTTCTGTAAAGTGGATACAGTGTGTGGTGGTGCATTAACTTATTCAATTAAAATATAAATCGGTTAGAAGTCCTAAAGATGTTACTTACAGGAGTGCGTGCTCAGTCGAACGTCAGTAGCTATTGAGTTTCTTTGTCCAAAGTTGTATCTTGCTTCAATATGGTCAGTTGTTAGGGTTAGTTCGAGAGCCATTTCGTCATAAGTTGTACCCTACTTCGGATATGTCCAGATGTTAGGGTTAGCTCCGTTCTGGCTGGGTCGACATCATATTGAATGGGTAAAGGTTTCCAGATAATAATTAAAGATTCTTGAGTTAAGAGTTACTATTTACATACCACTTGAAGCTCCACGTCGTACTTGGCCTTTAGGGCTATGTCGTCAATGCTGCACTCTCTTGGAAATGCTGAGGAAGTCTTCCAAGTTTGGTCAGGTTGATAAAAAATTTAAAAGCTTTAAAGGTTCCAGTTAAAATCGTTATATACACCACTTCATACCATCCACAGTCTCAATCACCGGACGCGCGTAATTATTATCTGGAAACCTCAAGAATCTTTAATTATTATCTGGAAACCTTTACCCATTCAATATGATGTCGACACAACCATAACGGAGCTAACCCTAACATCTGGACGAAGTAGGGTACAACTTATGACAAAATGGCTCTTGAACTAATCCTGACAACTGACTATATTGAAGCAAGATACAACTTTGGACAAAGAAACTCAATAACTTCTGACGTTGGACTGAACACGCACTCCCGTAAGTAACATCTTTAGGTCTTCTAACCGATTTATATTTTAATTGAATAAGTTAATGCACCAACACAGACTGTATCCAGTTTACAGAACGTGTAAAACAGAATTTACAGACGTTAAAGCGTCTTCCTGAAGGGTATTATCCTGCTGAAAAATTGCTCAGGGATGTTGCGAAGGGAAGGCAACACAATCGTTCGTAGAATGCAGTCGACATACCGTTGAGCCGTGAGGTTGGGACGGTGGACTAGCAAGGGTGTCCTTCTAGTCAACGGTATATATGTGGGCATCCTTGTCTTACGCTCCTAAAGTGACAAACATTCTCAAAAATGCATGCCCTCGGTCAAATTGGATTTTGGAACTCAGACTCAAAATCTGGTCTCATACATTAGAAAGGACCGTGACTCTGCGGAAACATTTTGTTACTATGGCGTGTACACCATTCCTTTGAAACGTACTGAACCGACTTACCCAGATCGGGAATATACACTATATTGACAAAAGTCACCTGACACCCCTTCAAAACCAAATGAACGGTTCCGCTGCGTTGCTAAGAAGCGCGGTGGAGCTACAGACGTTATAAAAACAAGCTTGCAGCTGACCGCGATCATATCGCACTGTGATGTTAAGTGAAAAAGTCGCACAACTGATTTTGAGAAAGGAAAGATTGTTGGGTGTTATATTAGTGGGTTGTCCATAAGAGAAACTGAGAGGCGTTTAAACATACCCAAGTCAACTGTTTTGGATGTACCGAATAAGTGGAAGACACATGGAGCAGCAAATCGCACCGGCAGACCAAAGAAAATCAGTGATAGAGGACGTCGAAGCCTCAGGAGAGTCGTTACACCTAATCGACGGAGTACTGCACAAGACCTCAGTGTACAGGTTAGTAACAATGCTGGAACCTCGGTATATACACGTACCATTCGCATGGAACTTCATTCCATGGGTTACTGTGGTCGTGTGGCTGCTTATAAGCCTTTCATCTCCACTCGGAAGGCTACTCGTCGTTTAGCATGGTGTAAAGGACATTTATCGTGGACCGTAGATCAATGGAAACAGGTCCTATGGACTGATGAATCCAAATACACGATCCATCAGACTGATGGGCGTGTGTGGGTATGGAGGCAACCGGAGGAACGCTATTTACGAGAGTGTACTGTTCCTACGGTCAAGTTTGGAGCTGGCATTGTACTCGTGTGGGGGTGGGTTTCGTGGTATGGTTCTGGCCCATTGGTGATCGTGGACAAACCTGTTAGCCAGCACGTCTACATCGATATTCTGGACAATTATGCCCTACCAACTCTGTGGCAATACTATGGAACCGAGCCTTCTTTGTACCAGAAGAATGATGCACCGAGCCATAAAGCGAAGACTGTTGCGGCGTGTAATTCTGTATCGTGTGTGGACTGGCCAGCACAGAGGCCTGATCCTAATCCCATAGAGCACCTATGGGATGAATTAGAGAGTCGCATAAGAAGTTTGGAACCAAGGCCTACTGCTAAGTAACAGTTAAGGGGAGCATTATGTACTGAATGAAAGCGCATACCTATCGCTGTGTTCCAAAACCTTGTCGAAAGCATGTCTCGAAGGTTCAGTGCATGCATTAAGGCCAAAAATGGACCGTCACGGTACTAATGTATGTTAGTAAATGTAATGTTCTGTTTCTCTTCTAGGTGTCCGGTGACGACTATATAGTGTATATCATTCGGGACTTTGGCACATGACGCTGGTTGACTACAAGCGCCCTTATTTACATAACACAGAGGTGGTTTTAATGTTTTGGCTGATCGGTGTATATTTCCTAATTATACAAAAGCTTGCATCTCTCCAAGCTTTTCCAAATTGGCAGCAGCCTCTATATGTTTTTTTTAGTTAAGGCCCATTTCATGCTTCTAAACCATAAGTAAGAACTGTAAGGATTCATTGGTTAAAGACGTTTCTTTTAATGCACATTGGAAAATCGCTCTTGAAAATTTTTGAAACGCTGTGTATTAAAATTTGAGTGTTATCTGTTTTCCAGTTATAACGAAGTAAATTTCTCCGCCATTTTTGGTCTACGCCGGGATTCGAACCCGAGGCCGCTTATTCCGGAACAAGTCGCTCTACCAACTGAGCTACGCAGACGATTATTCTGATTCCTATCTGCCTTTATGTCGTGTGCCTCCTGCTGGCAGGTACGTCACATCTCCCCCCGAAAGAGGGCCAGGGGCATAGCCCACGGGTCAGCCGTGACCATGAATCGTTGCAGGCAGCCATCCACTGTAGAACGTGCACTTGAGAACTCCCAGTCAATCTGGTGTGTGGAATGCAACATCACACATTTTTATTTTTCGAAGCGCTGGAGAAGGGATTCTCTGATTTTTCCTATCTCGCGGTGTGGAAATAACATCACACCAATGCGAGATTTTGAACGGCCGGGTCATCCGGATAGTTCGGGCGCCATTATAACAAAGTAAATTTCTCCGTCATATTTGGTCTACGCCGGGATTCGAACCCGAGGCCGCTTATTCCGGAACAAGTCGCTCTACCAACTGAGCTACGCAGACGATTATTCTGATTCCTATCTGCCTTTATGTCGTGTGCGTCCTGCTGGCAGGTACGTCACATCTCCCCCCCCGAAAGAGGCCCGGAGGCATGGCCCACGGGTCAGCCGTGACCATGAATCGTTGCAGGCAGCCATCCACTGTAGAACGTGCACTTGAGAACTCCCAGTCAATCTGCTGTGTGGAATGCAACATCACACATTTTCATTTTTCGAAGCGCTGGAGAAGGAATTCTCTGATTTTTCCTGTCTCGCGGTGTGGAAATAACATCACACCAATGCGAGATTTTGAACGGTCGGGTCATCCGGATAGTTCGGGCGCCATTATAACGAAGTAAATTTCTCCGTCATTTTTGGCTACGCCGGGCGGGATTCGAACCCGAGGCCACTTGTTCCGGAATAAGCGGCCTCGGGTTCGAATCCTGGCGCGGATAAAAATGACGGAGAAATTTACTTCGTTATACAGTATTCAAGTAAAATGCTTTGAACATGGGTTTTCAAAAGTGTTGCTTCTTCTCGGAAGGGTTGTTTTGAATGTAAACCCAGATATAGATATTTAGGGTTTATCTTAAAGAGACTGTTAGACCTTTACAGCTCGTAAATGTTTATTTCAAGTGCATCCAAAATAAAATTTGAGTGAATATCTCTTTGCTTCGTGCAGTGAACCCTCTAGCTCCATCGAAAGATCTTAAAAATGGGTATCAGGTGCCTCATAGGTAACTTCCCCAAAAATACATTCTCACCAACCGACTTTTCTTCTTCGTGAGAGATGCCTTTCGGCATTGACGTTCCGTGAATCGTCTATTAAAAATCCAGATTTATGATGAAATCTTTCCAAAAATTATTCGTTTGGGACTCGTAACGTGTGCGAGTAAAAGCAGGAGGGTACTTATGAAATGCATCGATAGTCTCGGTATGTTTTATACAGAGGGAGGAGGTTAGATACGTATTTTTAAGAGAAACAATCTAAGCGAAGCAGTTTTGGGCATAATAAAATGCGTCTTTTGTATGATAGTGTGAGATACTAAACAAGGAAAATGACACCGAACTTTCCACTGTGATGAGCACTTCTTCTCAATTCATTCCGACAAGAAAAAATACTTTAGAAAAGATTTTTAGAGGAAAATATTCAGCAAAAAAGAGAACGTATTTCCTTTAAGAATATATCTGGGAGGGAATTTTAAACTGCCATATAAGCAGTATTCTTCATAGTGTATTAAAGCGGTTATCAAAACATCAATCGGATTTTTTTCATAATCTGCAAAATATCCACAGAATAGGACCCGCTTATACACTGAGTGGCCACTTTATTATGACCACCCCTCAGTACTTCGTTAGGCCACCTTTTGCCTTTAATACTGCGTCGATTCTTCGTGGCATGGACTCCACGAGATGTTGATAGGTGGTTTGTGGAATCTGAGACCATGCTTGATGAATAGCACTTTCCAGGAGTGTGAGATTGCAGGGTTGTGGATCCAGCTGTCTGATGGCTCGTTCAACTTCATCCCACAAATTCTCAATGGGGTTGAGATCTGGATATTGTGGGGGCCACCTAAGCAAAGTAAACTAACCGGGATGTTCCTGAAATCAATCCTGTACAATACGAGCACTATGGCAGGAGGCATTATCTTGTTGAAAGTAGCCATCGCCATTGGGAAAAGCCATCCACATGACAGGATGCACTTATTCCGCAACGATGTTTAGATATGATGTGCCAGTCAGACACGAATTAAAGGGCCCAAAGCATGAGAGGAAAACATTCCCCAAACCATAACGTTGCCTCCACCAGCTTGAAGGGTTGTAGCAATGCTTTTGGGGTCCATGCTTTCGTTCTGTTTCCGCCAAATTCTCACTCGGCCATCGGCATGGTGCAACTAAAAACGTGATTCATCGGACCACATAATTTGTTTCCAATTATCGACTGTCTTGTGCTCCTGTGCGAACTGGAGACGTTTTCTCTTGTTAACTGCAGACAGCAAAGGTGTTCGAACAGGCCTTCGGCTGCTATATCCCACCCGATGCAGTGTACGGCGAATAGTGCGTGCAGAGATCTCATTTGAGGGGATCCTTGATTAAGATGGTCTGTAATTTGCTGCACTGTTACCAGTCTGGACACTCTCCGTTCTGTCCGAGCAGTCACTAGTCGATGACGACCATACGTTGCACGTAGAGACCCAGTTTTTTGGCTCACAGTCCAGTCTTTAAACAATTTAACAACAGCAGCTGCTTTGGAACATTTCACGAATGCGGCGGTGTCGGTCATACTCGCTCCATGGTTCCGAGCTCCTATTATAATCCCACGTTGAAAGTCCGTCAAATCCCATGTTTTACCCATCTCGTCACCCAAAAACCACTTCTACTACTGTCGCAAGCACTAAGCTTTCACTTTTTATACTAGTCTCGCCCTCTTGCGGCAACAGCGTGCAGCCATAGCTCATTTGCTCAAAACTGTCAGGTGGTCATAATAAAGTGGCCACTCAGTGTATACTGCTCTGTGAATTTCACCTCCATTCAGTCTCCAGGCGCGTTCATTTCTCTAGGCTGAGGGTGGTCGTAATGTAATAGCTCATCGGTGAACATGACCTTGTTGGGAAAAGGTTGTCGAATGTTACGGTACCTATTTTGACTAGTAAAATCATTTTTGAAATAATTCTATAGATTTCAAACAAAAAAGCGACAGAACGGTTTGGGTACCTTATAGAAAATAAGCGAAATTCGGGTTTTCAAATCCCTTCCGTTGCTTTTGAGAATTTTACCAGCACTGCGCAGTTTGCTAATTTGCATAAAAGGAAGTGAAAGTTCACGAAAATGCACTCACTGGAAGCAATTCAGCTTAATTCTCACCAGCTGAATGGAGAAATAGGCCAGCTGTCTGCTTGCTCAAAAGTTTTAAGCATGAAAGCTTTCAAACCTGTTCGGAGCCCTTCTTTTATTAAGCTGAACTTTCCAAGTTTAATTGGCGTAAGGGTCTTTAATTCCCCGCAGCACAAAAACCAAATCACGTGTTTGGGTGCCAGAAAATATAGCGTCAGGATCGAAAGATGCTGGAATAGCGGAACTTTAGAATACAGAATGAATTTATTTCTTGTTTTTATTCCCTTAAGAAAAGGGAAGAGGGGTGAAAAAGGATCTTGGTAATGCTTTATAAGTCTAAAAAAAAAGAGGTTTGATGGATTTAAGCTTTGTTTGGAAGGGAAGCAAGTTTTGGTTTTCTTTGCCGTTTCGCGAAAAGAGAAAGAGAGAAATCTGCTCCCATCAGCTTAATATCCCGTAAAAACGGACGCATGCGAAAAATTCGAATGGAAGGTGAAAAATTCCACCGAGATGCTTAAATTTTAACTGTACTCAAACAAAACTACGGGAGATGTTTTAAATTTAAGATGTTTGCATGATTCTTTTCGAGCCATTTGCTGTAGGGAATGGAATTATTCTCCTACAGGGATTCGCATCCACCTTTCGATCAGTTTAACAGCCCCATTTTGGCATATAAAAACTGCGTTAGCAGTTTCTTTAAGCAATATAGAAATTATCTTGCAGAAGTCATTACTAAGAAACTGTACCCAAAAGTATTTTTAAAAAATCGAAGGAGTACCCCGGTACTCTTTGTAGATAACACTCTGCAACAAATTTTAACTTTTTTTTTTTTACAAAAACGAAGTTACTAGTAGCTGTCCTTTATAGATTTTCGGTCGCTCAACACGAAAATTACAGTTAAATACTCTCCTAGCTCAAATTTCCGAGTAAATCGACCATTTGTGTTTCACATATACACTGAAGTGCCAGAAAAATTGGTACAGACGAGCTTATGCAAAATACACAGTAACGTCACCTATGTGCGTACTCGGTTGCGTGCGCCAGGGCGTATATAAAGAGATAGACATCCTTGCCAGCTGCCAGAGCTGTTTTCTGCATGAGAATGACAAGTTATTACGATTTAAGTGATTTTCAACGCGGTGTCATAGATGGCGCTCGTCAGATGGGCCATAGTATTTCGGAGGTAGAAAGGAAGTTCGGATTTAAACGGACCACCATTGCAAGTGGTGTACCGTGACTACAAGAATTCCCGCAAAACTTCCAACCTACGATACCAGTGTGGCCGTAAAAAGACATTGGGTGAACGTGACCATCGTCGGCTGTCAAGAATCGTTTCACGAGATAGGCGTGCAACACTCTCGCAGGTATCATCGGAATTCAATGCTGGAGCCTCAACAAGCATCAGCGTCCGGACTGTGCACCGTACCCTGCACGATATGAGCTTTGGGAGCCGACGCCCAATTCGAGTACCCTTGATGGCTACACGACACAGAGCTATGCGCCTCGCTTTGGCACGGCATCACCGCCAATGGACACTTGATGACTGGAAAAAATTAGCCTGGTCTGAGGGTTCGCGTTTTCAACTGTATCGGGCAGATTGAAGGATTCGTGTGTGGCACAAACCCCGTGAAGCCATGAATCCCGCCTGTCAACAGGGAACTGTTCCGGCTGGTGAGGGATCCGTAATGGCATGGGGTGTGTTTAGCTGGACTTCACTGTGACCTTTGGTACGTCTACAAATGTATGTGACCGGACAACGCTATGTGCGCATCCTTTCTGACGAGGTACATCCTTTCATGTCCTGCATTCATGCTCATGGGTTGGGCCTGTTCCAAGAGGACAATGCATCTCCACACAAGTGTCGTGACGCCACATTATGGTTAGAGGAGCATTCATCTGAGTTTGGGGTGTTGCCATTCCCACCCAACTCCCCAGATCCGAACGTCATGGAACACATTTGGGATGCCATGCAACGCGCTATAGAACATAGAAGTCCGAGACCTCGTAATACACCCGAATTGTGGAACGCTCTGCAGGAAGAATGGCGTGTATTGCCTACAGCATATTTCCAGAAGCTAGTGGAGTCCATGCTATGTCGTATTTTGGCAGACCTGCGCTCCCGTGGGGAACCTACCAAGCATTAGACTGGTGTACCAGTTTTTCTGGCAGTTCAGTGTATATCAATGGGATGTTATGAGGGCGACCCTCATAAATCAGCTCGGCAAACGTGAAATTGTTGTCCCGGTGAGTTCATTCACTAGTCTTCGCCTCGTGAATCACGTGATCATAGCGAAGAAGATGTTGGAACCGGCTCCATTCAGTTTCTTTTGTTCGCAGGAGGGTATGTATCAAACTGCGTCAGTTTTATCGCGCTGCATGTTTCTGTTAGAGTGTTGATTAGTGAATTTATTTAAATAAGTGAATTTTATTTCATTCGCGTTTTATTGTGTTTCTGTTCGAGTGTTGGCTTTCATTATAGTGATAATGCCCCGCAAATGCATTAGCATTCCTAATAACTTTTGTTTTATTTGTGATGACGTGATTTGTGGCTCCAGGAAGCGACCATTGACTCCAGCAGTGAAAAAAGCATATTTCATGTATTTTGGGTGTCGTGTGGGAGACCAAGATAAATCTTGGGCTCCACATGTGTTCTGTACGGCATGTTCATCAACTCTGAATGCTTGGATGGATGGGAAGAAGGTCTCAATGCGCTTTGCTGTGCCCGCCATTTGGCGTGAACCAGCAAACCACTCAACCGATTGCTATTTCTGCATGATACCTCCTTTGAAGAAAGGAATAAACATGAAGAGTAACAGAAATATTGAATGCCCTATCATTCCATCCATTATTCCCCCAGTGGCCCATGGAGAGGGATTGCCGGTTCCTGATCCCCCAGTTAACGTTCAGGCAAGTAGGGATAGCGATGATGATGAACTTATAGAATCAGTTTATATACACAGTGCGTCAAGTAATTTTTAAGACTGGGTCTGTAAAATGAAATAGAAACAAGAAATTATCATTTCTTTTTGGTTTGTTATTCAAAATAAGTCCCTCCGGCTTCAATACACTTGTTACAGCGCTTTAATAATGATTCGAATGCCTGTTCCAGTTCACTTTGCGGAATTGTCTCCAAAGCACTCGTCGAAGCTGTTTGTATGGCCAAAATATCATCAAAATAACACCCTTTTTAACGTCATTTTAAGTTTAGGGAACAAAGAAAAGTCGCAGGATGCTAAAATCAGGCGAATACGGTGGATGATTCAACACGCAGACGTTATTTTTCGCCAAAAATCTACGGACAAGAAGTTAGGTGTGACTGGGTGCATTATCGTGCAACAAACACCAACTGTTTTCATCCCAATATTTTGGACGAATGCGACGAATTCTGCCCATCAAACGCCTCAAAACATTTAAATAAAACTCACCAGTAATTCTTTGTCCACTTGGAACACATTCTTTGTGAATAATACCCTTACTATCGAATAATGTAATGAGCATTGTTTTGATTTTCGATGGAACTTTTCTTGTTTTTTTGGCTTGTGGCACGTTTTTTGACTTCCATTCCGCACTTTGTCGCTTTGTTTTAGGATCATATTGACAACATCATGTTTCATCACCTGTAACAATCGATTTTAAGAAGTTTGGATCATTTTCAGCGGCTGAAATGGTGTCTCTGAAATGTGCATTTCTCCTTGATTTTTGTTCATTGGTTAACGTGTGTGGAACAAATTTATCACAGACTTTTGTTTTGCCCAAATCTTCATACGAATCGTTTCTTTGTTGATGTTTAAACTCTGCCATCATTCTTAGTGACGCACATCGATTGTTTGCGATGAAATCACGCACTTTTTCAATAATCTCAGGTGTCCTAGATGAACTTGGTCTTCCGGTATGCTTATCATCTTCTAGCGTATCTCTTCCGTCCAAAAAACGTTTGTGCCACAGGAAAACATTTGATCTACTTAAACAAAAGTCACCGTAAACTTGTTTCATCGTTTGGTACGTTTCCGAGACACTTTTACCAAATTTTGCGTTAAATTCAGTAACAGCCCTTTGTTCCATCTTAATAATTCGACATGAAAAAAATTTTACTTCTCTAATGAACGCCCGTTTCGTTTGAGTTACTTTAACAACTGCGCACTAGTTTTGGCAGAAAGCAAGCAGATGGTCACGGTTTATAACGCATTCGCGATTACACTGGTGGCGCCACCGTAGACTGAAATCTAGTGCCAGTCTTAAAAATTCTTTGACGCACTGTGTACAAGCTCATCCATCCACCAGTGATGCGGATCCTATATATGTGCCACCATCTTCCTCCAGTGAACCACACAATGTGAGGTCAAACAGGGAATATTCATTGGACCACAGATATGCCAGCTCTTGGAAGACCAACAGTTTGAGTGTATCCTTAATCCTGATCAGCAACATGCTTGGCAATGTTTTCGGAATGTTGCAACATTGTTCTTGGGAAACAAGAGGGTTGACAATTACATGCACCTTGTCGAAGAACTATTACGTGCTTATGAAAAACTTGGCTGCAACATGACACTCAAGATGCACTTCCTACATTCACATATCGATGTCTTCCCTGCGAACTGTGGTACTTTCAGTGATGAACACGGAGAGCGATTCCACCAGCACATTTCTGCAACGGTACAACGATACAAAGGAAAATGGAATGCTGCAATGTTAGCAGATTTTTGCTGGATGCTCCAAAGAGATGCATCGGATGTTCCCCACAAGCAGCAGGCAAAACAACAACGCGTACAAAGTAGGTGAACTCGTTAAAATTTTTTCCTAGTATTTGGACATCCCATTGAAATATATGTAATATATACAAAATATAAATGGTCAATTTTTTTCGGAACCGTAGCTAAGAGAGGATTTTTACTGTACGTGTTCAGCGCCCAAAAATATATAAATAAAAACCACTTCCATTCTTGTAAAAATTTCATTGTTGAACAGTTTTATGCTCGGTATCTTTGGCATGTGAAGATCTTTGTACGTGTGAAATAAAACGAGTGATTAGAAAGTAATTTCTGAGATAATATCCTATTATCTCATAAATTATCTGAGAAATTTATTATTTATGAGATAATTTATTATTTAATTATCTTTGGACATCTACTTCATAATGTTAGAAAGACTATTTATGAGAAATTTATTATTATGAGATAATTTATAAGAAATAACGAGAAATATTTATGATAAATTTATTATTTATGAGATAATTTATATTTATGAGAAATTTATATTATTTATGAAATAATTTTTATTATATATATTTATATATTACAATGGCTCTGAAATCCTGCGGTATTGAAGATGCGTACATTAATATTATTAATAACATCTATGAAAATGCAAGCGCAAAGATTCGGCTGTTTGAAAATACAACACACATAAAAATTGGAAAAGGAGTGAGACAAGGTGACACCATATCTCCGAAGCTCTTTAATGCCACATTGGAAAATGTCTTTCAATCACTGAACTGGGAAAACAAAGCGATAAAGATTAATGGAGATTATCTAACCCACCTTCGTTTTGCTGATGACATAGTCATTTTTGCAATTACCCCATCAGAGCTGCAGATTATGATCCAGGAACTTGACAAGAGTAAAGAAGTGGGATTAAAAATGAACTTTCAGAAGACAAAAGTGATGTCCAATGCTTTTACAAGAAATGAAGATTTATCGATTGATGGAGAAAAGCTGGAGATAACAGACACATACGTTTATCTTGAACAGCAGATATCAAGTGAAGGTCACATTGATGAAGAAATTAATCGGCGTATAAAACTTGCCTGGAGAGCTTTTGGAAGAAACAGCATAATTTTCAAGAGCAATATGCCATTATGTCTTAAAAGAAAAGTGTTTGATCAATGCATCCTTCCAGTGCTTACGTATGGTGCAGAGACGTGGACCTTAACTAAAAGAGACATACAAAGGCTGCAGACAACTCAAAGCAGCATGGAGAGGTGCATGCTTGGTGTAACCAGGAGAGATAAGAAGAGGAACTCGTGGATCCGAAAAATGACAAGAGTGGAAGACATCATGATCAGAGTTAAATCCCTGAAATGGCAATGGGCTGGACATACTGCGAGAAGGACAGACCATCGATGGACAGCCGAAATTTTAGATTGGATTCCAAGGGACAGGAAAAGACCCAGAAGAAGACCACATGGGAGATGGGTGGATGAAATTCGAAAGTATGCGGGAGTGACATGGGGGAGGCTGGCACAAAACAGACCGTTGTGGAGGAAACTTGGGGAGACCTTCGTCCAGCAGTGGATTGATAATGGTTGACAATGATGATGATGATGATGATGATTTATATATATATATATATATGCAACTATAAAAAATTTTTACATGTGTAATACTTGAAAGGACACGAAAAAAATATAAACACCAAAGTTGGAAAGCAATATAGTAATCATACGATATAGCGAACTATAAAATCAGAATATTATGAAATCTGAACACTTACCTACAAAGATGAAACAAAAAAAGAATGAGTATGAAAATATGAAGTACAAGTATAAAAGCATGAAAATATGTGAACAAATAACAATAGTCAGTAGAAAGCGCTGAAAGCCGCTAAACCAACGCTATATCCAATGTACAAAAATAAAATACAAGCACATAACCAAGATCAAAATCTCAACAAATGCACCCAAAAAAGATAAGACACACAAACAGAAAAAAACATACATAAATTAACCCGCAAACAATGCCGATGCGCTAACGGTCGTCATCAGGGAAGCACCCGTTATGCATGTGGCTTTTCTAAGACCAGAAAAGGGACTGATAAGCACCAAATCTTGCACTTTGCTTAATAAGCACCAAAACTTGCAGTTTCCTCCACTACTTGCACTTTCCTTAATCTAACATACTTTTACACACAGCGCAACTTTATATTTGCATACTAGTTCCGGCGGCGGCACCCATTCTTATTCGTACGTCGGGTCCTGTTGATAGGCCTTTCTGTCTGGCTATTTCTGTTGACGTTGGTTGTGTCCAGACTTTGGCTGTTAGCTTATGGTGTGTTTCACTTGCATTCATTCAGTGGCTTTGGGAGCACTGCCAGGGGAATTTTTGGTGCTTATCTGTCCCTTTTTCTGGTCTCAAAGCCACATGCATAACGGGTGCTTTCCTGATGACGACCGTTAGTGCATCTGCATTGTTTGCGGGTTATTTTGTGTATGTTTTTTTCTGTTTGTGTGTCTTATCTTTTTTGGGTGCATTTGTTGAGATTTTGATCTTGGTTATGTGCTTGTATTTTATTTTTGTGTGTATTATATACATATATATATATGTGTGTGTGTGTGTGAGAGAGAGAGAGAGATATTTCCATAAATATATATATGAATTATATATATTTTATATTATCATATATAAAATTTCTATATATTTTATATTTAATTTTTTATGAGATTTTTCCGTATTTATGAGATAATTTATGAGTAAATTTATTTCTGAGATATTCATGTAATTTATGAGTAAATTTATTTCTGAGATATTCATGTAATTTATGAGTAAATTTATTTCTGAGATATTCATGTAATTTATGAGTAAATTTATTTCTGAGATATTCATGTAATTTATGAGTAAATTTATTTCTGAGATATTCATGTAATTTATGAGTAAAATTATTTCTGAGATATTCATGTAATTTATGAGTAAATTTATTTCTGAGATATTCATGTAATTTATGAGTAAATTTATTTCTGAGATATTCATGTAATTTATGAGTAAATTTATTTCTGAGATATTCATGTAATTTATGAGTAAATTTATTTCTGAGATATTCATGTAATTTATGAGTATATTTATTTCTGAGATATTCATGTAATTTATGAGTAAATTTATTTCTGAGATATTCATGTAATTTATGAGTAAATTTATTTCTTAGATATTCATGTAATTTATGAGTAAATTTATTTCTGAGAAATTCATGTAATTTATGAGTAAATTTATTTCTGAGATAGTCATGTAATTTATGAGTAAATTTATTTCTGAGATAGTCATGTAATTTATGAGTAAATTTATTTCTGAGATATTCATGTAATTTATGAGTAAATTTATTTCTGAGATATTCATGTAATTTATGAGTAAATTTATTTCTGAGATATTCATGTAATTTATGAGAAAATTTATTTCTGAGATATTCATGTAATTGATGAGTAAATTTATTTCTGAGATATTCATGTAATTTATGAGTAAATTTATTTCTGAGATATTCATGTAATTTATGAGTAAATTTATTTCTGAGATATTCATGTAATTTATGAATAAATTTATTTCTGAGATATTCATGTAATTTATGAGTAAATTTATTTCTGAGATATTCATGTAATTTATGAGTAAATTTATTTCTGAGATAGTCATGTAATTTATGAGTAAATTTATTTCTGAGATATTCATGTAATTTATGAGTAAATTTATTTCTTAGATATTCATGTAATTATGAGTAAATTTATTTCTGAGATAGTCATGTAATTCATGAGTAAATTTATTTCTGAGATATTCATGTAGTTTATCAGTAAATTTATTTCTGAGATACTCATGTAATTTATGAGTAAATTTATTTCTGAGACATTCATGTGATTTCTGAGATAATTTATGTTCGGCATCTTTAGCATGTAAAGATCTTTGTGGGTGTGGAATAAAACAAGTGATTAGAGAGTAATTTCTGAGGTAATTTATTATTTAATTATCTTTTGACATCTACTTCATGATGTTAGAAAGACTACTTTATGAGAAATTTATTATTATGAGATAATTTATAAGAAATAACGAGAAATATTTATGATAAATTTATTATTTATGAGATAATTTATATTTATGAGAAATTTATATTATTTATGAAATAATTTTTATTATATATATTTATATATTACAATGGCTCTGAAATCCTGCGGTATTGAAGATGCGTACATTAATATTATTAATAACATCTATGAAAATGCAAGCGCAAAGATTTGACTGTTTGAAAATACAACACACATAAAAATTGGAAAAGGAGTGAGACAAGGTGACACCATATCTCCGAAGCTCTTTAATGCCACATTGGAAAATGTCTTTCAATCACTGAACTGGGAAAACAAAGCGATAAAGATTAATGGAGATTATCTAACCCACCTTCGTTTTGCTGATGACATAGTCATTTTTGCAATTACCCCATCAGAGCTGCAGATTATGATCCAGGAACTTGACAAGAGTAAAGAAGTGGGATTAAAAATGAACTTTCAGAAGACAAAAGTGATGTTCAATGTTTTTACAAGAAATGAAGATTTATCGATTGATGGAGAAAAGCTGGAGATAACAGACACATACGTTTATCTTGAACAGCAGATATCAAGTGAAGGTCACATTGATGAAGAAATTAATCGGCGTATAAAACTTGCCTGGAGAGCTTTTGGAAGAAACAGCATAATTTTCAAGAGCAATATGCCATTATGTCTTAAAAGAAAAGTGTTTGATCAATGCATCCTTCCAGTGCTTACGTATGGTGCAGAGACGTGGACCTTAACTAAAAGAGACATACAAAGGCTGCAGACAACTCAAAGCAGCATGGAGAGGTGCATGCTTGGTGTAACCAGGAGAGATAAGAAGAGGAACTCGTGGATCCGAAAAATGACAAGAGTGGAAGACATCATGATCAGAGTTAAATCCCTGAAATGGCAATGGGCTGGACATACTGCGAGAAGGACAGACCATCGATGGACAGCCGAAATTTTAGATTGGATTCCAAGGGACAGGAAAAGACCCAGAAGAAGACCACATGGGAGATGGGTGGATGAAATTCGAAAGTATGCGGGAGTGACATGGGGGAGGCTGGCACAAAACAGACCGTTGTGGAGGAAACTTGGGGAGACCTTCGTCCAGCAGTGGATTGATAATGGTTGACAATGATGATGATGATGATGATGATTTATATATATATATATATATGCAACTATAAAAAATTTTTACATGTGTAATACTTGAAAGGACACGAAAAAAATATAAACACCAAAGTTGGAAAGCAATATAGTAATCATACGATATAGCGAACTATAAAATCAGAATATTATGAAATCTGAACACTTACCTACAAAGATGAAACAAAAAAAGAATGAGTATGAAAATATGAAGTACAAGTATAAAAGCATGAAAATATGTGAACAAATAACAATAGTCAGTAGAAAGCGCTGAAAGCCGCTAAACCAACGCTATATCCAATGTACAAAAATAAAATACAAGCACATAACCAAGATCAAAATCTCAACAAATGCACCCAAAAAAGATAAGACACACAAACAGAAAAAAACATACATAAATTAACCCGCAAACAATGCCGATGCGCTAACGGTCGTCATCAGGGAAGCACCCGTTATGCATGTGGCTTTTCTAAGACCAGAAAAGGGACTGATAAGCACCAAATCTTGCACTTTGCTTAATAAGCACCAAAACTTGCAGTTTCCTCCACTACTTGCACTTTCCTTAATCTAACATACTTTTACACACAGCGCAACTTTATATTTGCATACTAGTTCCGGCGGCGGCACCCATTCTTATTCGTACGTCGGGTCCTGTTGATAGGCCTTTCTGTCTGGCTATTTCTGTTGACGTTGGTTGTGTCCAGACTTTGGCTGTTAGCTTATGGTGTGTTTCACTTGCATTCATTCAGTGGCTTTGGGAGCACTGCCAGGGGAATTTTGGTGCTTATCTGTCCCTTTTTCTGGTCTCAAAAAAGCCACATGCATAACGGGTGCTTTCCTGATGACGACCGTTAGTGCATCTGCATTGTTTGCGGGTTATTTTGTGTATGTTTTTTTCTGTTTGTGTGTCTTATCTTTTTTGGGTGCATTTGTTGAGATTTTGATCTTGGTTATGTGCTTGTATTTTATTTTTGTGTGTATTATATACATATATATATGTGTGTGTGTGTGTGAGAGAGAGAGAGAGAGATATTTCCATAAATATATATATGAATTATATATATTTTATATTATCATATATAAAATTTCTATATATTTTATATTTAATTTTTTATGAGATTTTTCCGTATTTATGAGATAATTTATGAGTAAATTTATTTCTGAGATATTCATGTAATTTATGAGTAAATTTATTTCTGAGATATTCATGTAATTTATGAGTAAATTTATTTCTGAGATATTCATGTAATTTATGAGTAAATTTATTTCTGAGATATTCATGTAATTTATGAGTAAATTTATTTCTGAGATATTCATGTAATTTATGAGTAAATTTATTTCTGAGATATTCATGTAATTTATGAGTAAATTTATTTCTGAGATATTCATGTAATTTATGAGTAAATTTATTTCTGAGATATTCATGTAATTTATGAGTAAATTTATTTCTGAGATATTCATGTAATTTATGAGTATATTTATTTCTGAGATATTCATGTAATTTATGAGTAAATTTATTTCTGAGATATTCATGTAATTTATGAGTAAATTTATTTCTTAGATATTCATGTAATTTATGAGTAAATTTATTTCTGAGATATTCATGTAATTTATGAGTAAATTTATTTCTGAGATAGTCATGTAATTTATGAGTAAATTTATTTCTGAGATAGTCATGTAATTTATGAGTAAATTTATTTCTGAGATATTCATGTAATTTATGAGTAAATTTATTTCTGAGATATTCATGTAATTTATGAGTAAATTTATTTCTGAGATATTCATGTAATTGATGAGTAAATTTATTTCTGAGATATTCATGTAATTTATGAGTAAATTTATTTCTGAGATATTCATGTAATTTATGAGTAAATTTATTTCTGAGATATTCATGTAATTTATGAATAAATTTATTTCTGAGATATTCATGTAATTTATGAGTAAATTTATTTCTGAGATATTCATGTAATTTATGAGTAAATTTATTTCTGAGATAGTCATGTAATTTATGAGTAAATTTATTTCTGAGATATTCATGTAATTTATGAGTAAATTTATTTCTTAGATATTCATGTAATTATGAGTAAATTTATTTCTGAGATAGTCATGTAATTCATGAGTAAATTTATTTCTGAGATATTCATGTAGTTTATCAGTAAATTTATTTCTGAGATACTCATGTAATTTATGAGTAAATTTATTTCTGAGACATTCATGTGATTTCTGAGATAATTTATGTTCGGCATCTTTAGCATGTAAAGATCTTTGTGGGTGTGGAATAAAACGAGTGATTAGAGAGTAATTTCTGAGGTAATTTATTATTTAATTATCTTTTGACATCTACTTCATGATGTTAGAAAGATTACTATATAAGGTATTTATTGTTTATGAGGTAATTTATATTTATCAGAAATTTATGTTTATGAGAAATTATATTTATGAGATAATTTCTATTATATATATACTATCTACCAACAAGTAATTGGATACCTGTGATAGCAAAGAAATACGAAATTTATTCACCTTCAATAGTTGGTGGAGCCTCCACGAGCGGCGATTACAGCTGCGACCCTCCGGGGCATACTCTCAACCAGGCGTTGTACGACGGCTAGCGGTATTTTCATCCACTCGGCTTGGAGAAGACAGGTCAGTTCCTTCACCGATTTCGGACGGTGGGGCACCCCTTAAGTCGACGCTCCAACTCGTCCCAGAGGTGCTCGATAGGGTTAAGGTCCGGGCTCTGCGTAGGCCAGTCCATTCGATTAACCCCATTGTCACCATACCAAGCCATGGTGGACCTCGCAACATGACAAGCGGCATTGTCATCCTGAAAGTAACATGGCTCCACCCCATAAAACTGCCACAACGTAGGAAGCGCATGGTCATCCGAAAAGGTGCAGTAGGTCTCGGCGTTGAGTCTACCAGCAATTGCGACCACGGGTACCATGCCATACCAGGAGAAACAGCCCCATAGCATAATTCCACCGCCGCCGAACTTCACAGTTGGCACAATACATTCCGGCAGGAGGCGTTCTCCAGGCAGACTCCAAACCCAGACCCTGCCATCCGAACGGCAGAGAGTGAACCTTCATTCATCGCTCCAGAGAACTTGTTTCCACTGTTCAACGGTCCACGTAAGGTAAGCAGCACTTGAAAATAATTATGGGAGATTTCAATGCAAAAATAGGGCAACGGCAACAGAATGAAACTTCAGTAGGTAAATTCGGTCACGGCAACAGAAACCAGCGTGGAAATACTCTCGTTGAGTTTGCAGAGGCAGAAGGGTTTTTCATCTTGAACTCCTTCTTCAAAAAAAGCCACACAAGAAATGGACATTTAGACATCCAAATGGGACGACAAGTAAAATTGATTTTATTATGTGTAACAAAAAATTCGTCATAGAAGACTGCAGTGTGCTAAACAAGTTCAACACAGGTAGTGACCATAGATTGGTGAGATGTAAGATGCACCTCAACACTAAACTTGAACGTGGCAAGCTCATAAGACAAACAAAATCTATTGACGTAACCAACCTTAAAAAACACCATAATACCTTCAAGTTAGAACTGAAGAACAGGTTCTCTGCTTTAGAAGGCCTAACATCGGAAAAAGTGGACATCTCTGAAGTTAACAGAAAAGTAACCAAAGCTCTTATGGAAACAGCAACAAAATTAGCTGGGTCTAAGAACAAGTTGCATGTAAATAAATTATCAGGAAAAACGAAAATGTTGATGCAAAAAAGAAGAGAGATGAGGACAACTAAAGAAGATGTGACTTCCAAAGTGGAATATATAGAGCTATTCAAGACAGTACGAAAAAGTATCACTGAAGACGTAAGGAAATTCAACTGTGAACTAGTGAGGAAAGCAATTGAAAACAACCAAAGCCTAAAGATAGCAAAGGGACATCTCAGTAAGGGAAGAAAACAGATTACGGCACTGAGAAAAGAAGATGGTTCTGTAACAAGAAATAGAGGCGAAATTTTGACAAGAGTGAAAGATTTCTACTCCAAATTATATGAAAGGGATGATACATGCACTCCAGACATCATGAAAGATACCAGTACCAGAGTTCCTCCAGTCCTTCCAGCAGAAGTTGCACATGCAATCAAGAACATGAAGCGAGGAAAAGCTCCAGGAGAAGATGGAATTACTGTAGACATCATACAAGAAGCAAGTGGAGAAATCGAAACAGTACTCGCCCAAATTTTCACTCGATGCCTTAATGAAGGAAAGATTCCTGAGGATTGGAACACCGCTACAATGATCCTGCTACATAAGAAAGGTGACATTGAGGATCTCGGAAACTACAGACCTATCAGCCTCCTATCAGTAGTTTATAAAATCTTCACTAAAGTTCTTTCACACCGCTTGAAGGTAACACTGGACATGGCTCAACCGAGAGAACAAGCTGGATTCAGGAGTGGCTACAGCACAATAGATCATATCCATGTGCTGAGAGAACTAATTGAAAGAGCGAGGGAATATGAACTTCCATTGTGCATGGCTTTTATCGATTATGAAAAAGCCTTCGATTCGGTGAAACCATCAGCAGTTACAATGGCTCTGAAAACCTGCGGTATTGAAGATGCATACATTAATATTATTAATAACATCTATGAAAATGCAAGTGCAAAGATTAGGCTGTTTGAAAATACAACACACATAAAAATTGGAAAGGAGTGAGACAAGGTGACACCATATCTCCGAAGCTCTTTAATGCCACATTGGAGGGTGTTTTTCAGTCACTGAGCTGGGAAAACAAGGGGATAAAGATTAATGGAGATTATCTAACCCACCTTCGTTTTGCTGATGACGTAGTCATTTTTGCAACTAGCCCATCAGAGCTGCAGAGTATGATCCAGGAACTTGCTGACAAGAGTAAAGAAGTGGGATTAAAAATGAACTTTCAGAAGACAAAAGTGATGTTCAATGCTTTTACAAGAAATGAAGATTTATCGATTGATGGAGAAAAGCTGGAGATAACAGACACGTACGTTTATCTTGGACAGCAGATATCAAGTGAGGGTCACATTGATGAAGAAATTAATCGGCGTACAAAACTTGCCTGGAGAGCTTTTGGAAGAAACAGCATAATTTTCAAGAGCAATATGCCATTATGTCTTAAAAGAAAAGTGTTTGATCAATACATCCTTCTAGTGCTTACGTATGGTGCAGAGACGTGGACCTTAACTAAAAGAGACATACAAAGGCTGCAGACAACTCAAAGCAGCATGGAGAGGTACATACTTGGTGTAACCAGGAGAGATAAGAAGAGGAACTCGTGGATCCGAAAAATGACAAGAGTGGAAGACATCATGATCAGAGTTAAATCCCTGAAATGGCAATGGGCTGGACATACTGCCAGAAGGACAGATCATCGATGGACAGCCGAAATTTTAGATTGGATTCCAAGGGACAGGAAAAGACCCAGAAGAAGACCACATGGGAGATGGGTGGATGAAATTCGAAAGTATGCAGGGGTGACATGGAGGAGACTGGCACAAGACAGACCGTTGTGGAGGAAACTTGGGGAGACCTTCGTCCAGCAGTGGATTGATAATGGTTGACAATGATGATGATGATGATGATATATTATATTTAATTCATCATCATCATCTTCATTATCAATCCACAGCTGGGCGAAAGTCTCTCCAAGTTTCTTCCACAACGGTCTGTCTTGTGCCAGTCTCCATGTTACTCCCGCATACTTTCGAATTTTATCAACCCAGCTCCCATGTGGTCTTCTTTATAATATATCTATATATATTAATTATATTTTTTTATATTAATATATATAAAAGTTATATATATTTTATATTTAATTTATGATATATTTCAGTATTTATGAGAAATTTATTATGTGTGAGATAATTTATGAGTAAATTTATTTCTGAGAAACTTGTGTAATTTCTGAGATAATTTTTGCTCGGCAACTTTGGCATGTAAAGATCTTTGTGGGTGTGGAGTAAAACGAGTGATTAGAGAGTATACATTTATTTACGCGCAACACGTTGCATTGATTTGCGACCACACTGAGCCCCAGTACCGTACATATTAAGTGGAATTAAATCATAACAGCAAACAATATGTATTAAGATAATACAACGTTGTTGGTCACAGATATTTATTTTTTCGAGTGCATCATGGTTATTTTAATTATTTTTTCAAGTCTATCATATTTATTTTTTCAAGTTGTGATAGCCAGATTCAACCACCAAACTTGATATTTTGGAAACTTTCCATACACATATATCAAAAGTCTTCGCAACTTGTTAGTGACATGGCATCCTCCCCATTTCTATCAAGCGCGTGGAAGTAACTAACGAAAACCAGTGACTGTAAACACCATTTATAATATCATATACAATTTGAATATTTACGTGCCATTCGTTCTTATGAAGCTAGGTCAATACCAAGCGAAACCATGGTCGACTTGAAAATATAAATATTTTTGACAACTATCTTAATATATATAATCGTCACAAAACTGTAGTCATTGAGATAAAGAATAAACAGCATGGCTTACTTATTCCTGATATTAAGCTTATGTGGATTTATAAACGTTAGTGTCATAAAAACAATGAAAGAAGATATTTTCAACAATTATGAATGCACTCCTGGATAGAAGTCTCCCCAAGTTTCTCTCACAACGGTCTGTGTAACGTAGTCCAGAGGTGAAAACATATGTCAAGACGACAAATCTGCAGCGAGACATTCTGTCCGCGTAGCTCAGTTGGGAGAGCGTGTGACGTACTACAGAGGTGAAGACATGTGTCAAGACGACAAATCTGCAGCGAGACATTCTGTACGCGTAGCTCAGTTGGGAGAGCGTGTGACGTACTACAGAGGTTAAAACATGGGTCAAGACGACAAATCTGCAGCGAGACATTCTATATGCGTAGCTCAGTTGGGAGAGCGTGTGACGTACTACAGAGGTGAAGACATGTGTCAAGACGACAAATCTGCAGCGAGACATTCTGTACGCGTAGCTCAGTTGGGAGAGCGTGTGACGTACTACAGAGGTTAAAACATGTGTCAAGACCACAAATCTGCAGCGAGACATTCTGTATGCGTAGCTCAGTTGGGAGAGCGTGTGACGTACTACAGAGGTTAAAACATGTGTCAAGACGACAAATCTGCAGCGAGACATCCTGTCCGCGTAGCTCAGTTGGGAGAGCGTGTGACCTACTACAGAGGTGAAAACATGTGTCAAGACGACAGATCTGCAGCGAGACATTCTGTCCGCATAGCTCACTTGGGAGAGCGTGTGACGTACTACAGAGGTGAAGACATGTGTCAAGACGACAGATCTGCAGCGAGACATTCTATACGCGTAGCTCAGTTGGAAGAGCGTGTGACGTACTACAGAGGTAAAGACATGTGTCAAGACGACAAATCTGCAGCGAGACATTCTGTCCGCATAGCTCAGTTGGGAGAGCGTGTGACGTACTACAGAGGTGAAGACATGTGTCAAGACGACAGATCTGCAGCGAGACATTCTATACGCGTAGCTCAGTTGGAAGAGCGTGTGACGTACTACAGAGGTGAAGACATGTGTCAAGACGACAAATCTGCAGCGAGACATTCTGTCCGCATAGCTCAGTTGGGAGAGCGTGTGACGTACTACAGAGGTGAAAACATGTGTCAAGACGACAAATCTGCAGCGAGACATTCTATATGCGTAGCTCAGTTGGGAGAGCGTGTGACGTACTACAGAGGTGAAGACATGTGTCAAGACGACAAATCTGCAGCGAGACATTCTGTACGCGTAGCTCAGTTGCGAGAGCGTGTGACGTACTACAGAGGTTAAAACATGGGTCAAGACGACAAATCTGCAGCGAGACATTCTATATGCGTAGCTCAGTTGGGAGAGCGTGTGACGTACTACAGAGGTGAAGACATGTGTCAAGACGACAAATCTGCAGCGAGACATTCTGTCCGCGTAGCTCATTTGGGAGAGCGTGTGACGTACTACAGAGGAGAAAACATGTGTCAAGACAACAAATCTGCAGCGAGACATTCTGTATGCGTAGCTCAGTTGGGAGAGCGTGTGACGTATTACAGAGGTTAAAACATGGGTCAAGACAACAAATCTGCAGCGAGACATTCTGTATGCGTAGCTCAGTTGGGAGAGCGTGTGACGTACTACAGAGGTTAAAACATGTGTCAAGACGACAAATCTGCAGCGAGACATTCTGTACGCGTAGCTCAGTTGGGAGAACGTGTGACGTAGTACAGAGGTTAAAACATGTGTCAAGGCGACAAATCTGCAGCGAGACATTCTGTACGCGTAGCTCAGTTGGGAGAGCGTGTGACGTACTACAGAGGAGAAAACATGTGTCAAGACGACAAATCTGCAGCGACACGTTCTGTACGCGTAGCTCAGTTGGGAGAGCGTGTGACGTACTACAGAGGAGAAAACATGGGTCACGACAACAAATCTGCAGCGAGACATTCTGTACGCGTAGCTCATTTGGGAGAGCGTGTGACGTACTACAGAGGAGAAAACATGTGTCAAGACAACAAATCTGCAGCGAGACATTCTGTATGCGTAGCTCAGTTGGGAGAGCGTGTGACATACTACAGAGGTTAAAACATGTGTCAAGACGACAAATCTGCAGCGAGACATTCTGTACGCGTAGCTCAGTTGGGAGAACGTGTGACGTACTACAGAGGTTAAAACATGTGTCAAGGCGACAAATCTGCAGCGAGACATTCTGTACGCGTAGCTCAGTTGGGAGAGCGTGTGACGTACTACAGAGGAGAAAACATGTGTCAAGACGACAAATCTGCAGCGAGACGTTCTGTACGCGTAGCTCAGTTGGGAGATCGTGTGACGTACTACAGAGGAGAAAACATGGGTCAAGACAACAAATCTGCAGCGAGACATTCTGTATGCGTAGCTCAGTTGGGAGAGCGTGTGACGTACTACAGAGGTTAAAACATGTGTCAAGACGACAAATCTGCAGCGAGACATTCTGTACGCGTAGCTCAGTTGGGAGAACGTGTGACGTAGTACAGAGGTTAAAACATGTGTCAAGGCGACAAATCTGCAGCGAGACATTCTGTACGCGTAGCTCAGTTGGGAGAGCGTGTCACGTACTACAGAGGAGAAAACATGTGTCAAGACGACAAATCTGCAGCGAGACGTTCTGTACGCGTAGCTCAGTTGGGAGAGCGTGTGACGTACTACAGAGGAGAAAACATGGGTCAAGACAACAAATCTGCAGCGAGACATTCTGTATGCGTAGCTCAGTTGGGAGAGCGTGTGACGTACTACAGAGGTTAAAACATGTGTCAAGACGACAAATCTGCAGCGAGACATTCTGTACGCGTAGCTCTGTTGGGAGAGCGTGTGACGTGGGTGGTCTTAAACTTTTGTAAATGGCTATAATAAACTGTTCATTCTAAGAAAATTTTGAAACATGTTTTCCGCAGTTTTGAAATACACTGGCGTGCAAATATTAAGGACAAGACTGTTTTTCGAATGTAACATCGTGCAGAAGTGCTCCACGTCGACTCAAATTATACCATAAGATCCCCAAGATGTAAGAATATGGGACAAGTGAGCAAAACCGTGCAAACAAGGAATCCAAAGGATACAAAGGCACTTTATTGAAAAGGTAGCTAAAATCCAGTCTTTAGTAGGGGATACGTTCACCCTGACTGTGTTGCAGGATTTACAACGTCTGTCCATGCTGAGGACGAGGTTGTCAAGGAGTTGTTGAGGCATCGCAGCCCATTTCGTTTGTAACGCCAATCGCAGCTGTGGAATCGTTGCTGGCGGCTGGTGACGTGCTGCCAAGCGTCTCCCGAGAAGGTCCCACACGTGTTCGATTAGATTTAGGTCCAGGGACCTTGCGGGCCAATCCATGCGTTGAATATCTTCCCTCTCCAACAGCTCTGCGACAGCCACGGTACGGTGAGGTGTAGCGTTGTTGTCCATGAAAAGGAACTCAGGGCACACAGCACCTCTAAACAGACGCACGTGAGGCAGGAGAACCTCGGTACAATAGCGGACACCAGTGACTGAACCTCCTTGGAAGATGTGGAGGTCAGTACAGCTACCAAGCATGATACCGCCCCAAACCAGAACTCCGCCACCTCCAAACCGGTCCCTTTCAATGATGTGGGAGGTGTGATTGCGTGTTCCCTGCTCTCTCCAGATGTGCATACGTCCAGAATCGCTCGTCAGACTAAATTTGCTCTCGTTCGTAAAGGGAACATGACCCCATTGCTGATGTGTCCAGTTCTTGTGTTCCTGGCACCAGAGAAACCGCCGTCTCCGATGAGCAAGCGTTAATGGCACACACCGTACTGGTCGTCGTGCAAATAGACCACTTTTGTGCAGCCTCCTGGGCACGGTAAAACGCGATAACGGACGTCCATTTGTCTGTTGCATGTGCCTTGCGATTTCTCCCGCTGTCTGCCGTCAGTCTCTTCTCGAGGCGCTGGACTCTGATCATTCGTCCGTAAGGGGTCCGGGTTCGAATCCCGGTCAGGCATGGATGTCGTGTTTGTCTTATGGCACTGGCTGTCTCCCTTCCCTGGAACCAGTGACCTTAAATTAGGGACGGGCGACTGCTTTTATAGCCCACCTGTAAGACAAAATACCGATCGTCCGCCGCCGTGGTTGCTCGTGGACGACCAGTGCTAAACTCTCGGACAGTTATTTCTGTCGTTTGAAATGCTCTCCAAGCTCGTGAAACGATACTGTGAGCGATCCCGAACTCCTTGACCACACTAGTAACACTTCGACATTCTTCCAACTTCCCAATGATGCGACCTCGGATAAAGTCATCCAGATGTCGTCTACTGGATTGCCTGTTGGCCATATCACACGGTGGCAGCAACTCGACGTCGTTCAAACCGATGAACGCCGTGCAATAGCTTTCACCGAATTGCTGAGCGTACACCGCCCGTGTGCTTTATACCCTTCCGACACCCGCCTCCCCCCTCAATGTCATGCTGCTTATATGCGCATTCCCTACAGTACCGGACCCTAGTCTATCTCCTGAGTGGTCTTTCGGTCCGTTCTGCCTGCTCGTTCCTCCGTTATGCGAATTTCTCCTCTTCATTTTTAATTTTTGCACACCAGTGTATGAACTTAATGAAATGTTGTTGAATTCAGCAGTCAGAGAAATATCCAATTCCGTTTCGGAATGCACAAGATTTAATGAAAAATGACGCCGAGTTCGGATGTTTTAAATTATCTTGTATCCACATTATTATTTGCACAAAAGAATTCCGATTTTCTAGGTATGTTTAGTATCGGTGTTAGTCCATCTAGGCACTGTAACGTAGTTCATATAAATTGAAGCATCAGACGTGCTCACTGTATTTGCTTTAAGAAATTAATTTTTCTGACTAAACATCTTCTCAATAAGTTGTACTCTAAAGTTTGCAGAAAATTAAATACGTGCAGATTTACCCGCAGTTATGTACGGACTCTTTCCTCTGCGTAGTTAAGGCGTAATAAATGATGAATGCATTCCGTGCATTAATCAGAGCTTTCACCTCACCAGCGACATCGATTCTTCAACATAATCGATTCAGTCGCTTTCCAGGCTTTCATAGAAGCTTCAAACTTGAATTTTAAAAATGCATCTGTCACCTCTGTTTTGGTAAATGATGATTAAAATACGCAACAGAAATTACTCAATATCCAAACTGTAACGGACTTACCGGTACACGACACAAGAACAATTCCTTCATTGTCCTTTCTTTATACCTTTGTAATAAAATTTTAAATTAAGTTCAGATGTATATTACCAATTTAATCTTCCGTTTTTGTTTACGCTTTCCAACCGTAGGTTGAAGAAGCGTATATGCTCCAGCTTTGTCCGTCTGCCTGTCCGCACGATAACTCGCGTAAAAATGGTTCGATTTCGATGAAATTTTAGTATGTGGCAGAGGACCACCTGCAGACGAACCCTATTAAAATGGATGAAATTGGGTCAAAGGTCACGACATAGGAGCGGGATCCATTCCATTGCACTTATGCTTCATAACTTGCGTAAATACCGTTCAATTTCAATGAAACTTCAGCATGTGGTAGGAGACCACCTGTGGACGAACCCTTCTGAAAATGGGTGAAGTGGATCAAAGGTCAGGACATAGGAGCGGGATGCATTCCATTGCCCTTATGCGTCGTAACTTGCGTAAATACGGTTCGATTTCTGTGAAATTTTTTATGTATTAGGGGACCACCTCGGGACAAACCCTGTTGGGAAATGGACGAAATGGGGTCAAAGGTCAGGACATAAGAGCGGGATCCATTCCATCGAACTTTTTGCGTCATAACTTACGTAAAAATGCTTCGATTGAAACAAAACTTTATCATGTTGTTCTGGAAATATACTTTACCGGTTCTGTTGAATATCATCGAAATCGGGTCAAACGTCAGGTCATAGGAGCGAGATTTATTCTACATCCATTATCCTCGTAACTTGAATAACAACTTGAGTAATGATTTCTGTTATGTTGGAAAGCGTATAATAATCAATGCATTGCATGATTTTACTAACTTGTTTACTTTGTCGTATGTGAATTTTGGAAACTGCTCGTTATTCTTCGTGCACTAAACGTTACGTCGGAATTACCAGGAGTTTATTTTTTCGGGCATGCTGGCAGTTAGTCAAGTCAAACAGACTATGAAAAAAGAGGACCGTATAGCTATCAAGAGCTATTAGGTGTTAGAGATGTCAACGAAATGTAAGAGATCAAGAAGAATTGTGTGATATTAAAGACGTCACACTGTTTTCTAAACGATTATTTGTCTACCTTACGAACATTTTATGCTAAGGTGATATTAAATTAAGTACATCTACGTAGGAGAGTGTTGCTCTCACTTGACCTACAGAACATCCAGAATACTTCAGGGCATGGAAAGTACTAAACTATTATATTTAATTACCTAATAACGTATTCATTATTCATATTTTAAGTTCATATTTGAAAACTGCGGAAAACATGTTCAAATTTTCTTACCATGAACATTGAATGAGTGTTAGTTATGTATTTATTAAACCCACTAATAATATGTTACTTATGTATTCTTTGAATTATTATATTATTATGTATAAATATATTCATTACTATGTAATTATATCCACTATGCTATTTGCACCAAAGCTTAACTTAAGTATTTAGTTAAGCTATAAAAACATTACCAATTGGGGGTACGGGAAAGTAATGTCATTTTTGGAAAAGAGAAAAAAATGCCGCCCCGGTGGCGCAGTGGTCTAAGGCGCTGGCCTCTGATCGTTCGTAAGGGGTCCGGGTTCGAATCCCGGTCAGGCATGGATGTTGTGTTTGTCTTACGGCACTGGCTCTCTCCCTTCCCTGGAACCAGTGACCCTAAATTAGGGACGGGCGACTGCTTATAGCCCATTGAGTTACTCACGGTGGTCGTTAAACCTCCAATCAAAAAAAAAGAGAAACACTGTTTTTAACAGAAGAAATTTATTCATTAATCAAGTAGATAATCGCCATTATTATGGATCACACTTGCCCGTCGTGAAACCAAATTTTCAATGCCGTCTTTACAAAAAAACTTTGGCTGTGATGCAAAGAAGTCCGAGAGACCCGTTTTAACATCATCAATATTGTGCAATCTTTTCCCATTAAGAAAGTGCTGCAGAGATCTGAACAGACGGTAATCAGATAGTGCAATATCAAGGGAATAATGAGGATGGGGTAGAACTTCCCAGACAAAATCTCTGATCGTCTGCTGGTTCCGTCTCGTCGTGTGAGGTCTCGCATTGTCATGCTGGAGGATGAAACCTTTTCTGTTGACCAGTGTTGGATGTTTTACTGTAAGAGATTGCTTCAAACGGTCCAGTTGGTGACAACAGAGGTCTTCCGTTACGGTCTGTCCGAGTTCCAAGAGCTCAAAGTGAGCTATGCCAAGGGAAGTCCACCAAACACTGAGCAAAACCTTTTCAGGGTGCAGGCGTGGTTTTTGCATTTGCTGTTCACGTAAAGAACCCACTTTTTTTTTATCTTCAATGACAATTTGACGAAGAAATGGATCCTTTTCCCGTCGGCTGAGCAAAAGAGTTGCAGATGGTGGAACGCTGAGCTTCGTTGTCTTGTGAAAGTTGGTGTGAGACCCAAACTTCTTGTCTATAGACCTTCCCTCTCTGGTGCAGGGGATCTTGAAAAGTAGACCATGATGCATTGTTTCCGTTGTGAAATTCATACAGCATGCAAAGACGAACGTGCTTCTCCTCGGGTTTTGTGTCACTCATTTTGTTCTTCAAATCTGGAAGACAAAAACACGTACATAAGTTAAAGGCGAATAGTTCATTCACTTGAACATACACTTAGAGGTGGAGGTGCAATCGATGGCACTATCAATATTATTGTCCAAATCAGTGTATCGATAGGTTTTTGTAACTATCGATAGTTTTGCGTTTTCCAATGCTATAAGTATAAATCACGATGGTGTACACTATTCCGCTTCCACCCATGACTTTGATGACTGGAACGCTCATTTTCACCTCACTTATACTGGTGTCGGAAACATTGAGCCCAGCCATATTGATGCATGATGACAATGCGAAACTAAAGTTAACTGTAATCAAAAGAGTAAACGGTGAGGAAGTGCGGTTTTTGCACTCTGTTGCTCTTCACATCAAGCCAAGCTCAAAGCGAAAGTTTACGTTTAAGTCAGATAAAGAGGAAGTCTAAAGCGTTGTTCTTGTTGTTTGTACTGGAAGTTTAAAGGTGAGTCAGGTGCTGAAACAGTTATTTGTTGAGAGTAAGTAATCGGTAATAATGGGTAAACGTAAAATAGCTGCAACTTTATTTTACTACGCAAAATATAGCCTTTTCGGAAAGAACCACAAAACGTCGGGCAATACGTCAAATGTTAAGGATAATTTAACCCCTTAACCGGCTGGAACGAATTAACTCGGGGTTAGCAAAATGGGTTGATATCAGCTCGAACGAATCAATTCTCTCTCTAAGAAGTGGACCGAACGCGGCTGAAACGGGTGATGTTATCCATCAGAGAGTGCTGCATGTTTGAATAACTTGTTTCTACCCAGTGGCATGATGTCCGCGCCAAAGAAACTAATCCTTCCTCCTTCCCCATCGGGACTTCAGTCACGAAGCAGGGAATAAGGTACTTGAACAGAGAAAGAGAGAGAGAGAGAGAGAGAGAGAGAGAGAGAGAGAGAGAGAACGAGAGAGAAAGACAGACAGACAGTGAGAAAAAGGGAACGAGAGAGAGAAAGAGGGAGAGAGAGAGAGAGAGATAGAGACAGAGAGAAAAAGAGAGAGAAAGACGGGGGAGAGAGACAGAGAGAAACAGACAGAGAGAAAAAGAAAGAGAGAAAAAGGGGAGAGAAATAGAGAGACAGACAAAGAGAAAAATAGAGAGAAAGAGGGGTAGAAAGAGGGGAGAGAGATAGAAAGAGACTGACAGAGAGAAAAAGAAAGAAGGGAGGGAGATAGAGAGAGACCGACAGAGAGAAAAAGAAAGAGGGGAGAGAAATAGATAGACAGACGGAGAGAAAAAGAGACAGACAGACAGACAGAGAGAAAGAGAGAGAGAGAGAGAGGGGAGAGAGAGATAGAAAGTGACAGAGAGATAGAGAGATACAGAGAGACAGAGAAACAGAGAAAGAGAGAGAATTTACGAAAAGTGACAGGTTTGTGGTTGGTACTTCTCAGATGAGAAGGTCAAAGAAATCGTTTTGCCACAGGTTTCGTAAATCCAGACCTCTATGAGAAGATATAGATTTGGGAAGCGCAGAAAAGTTTAGGCAGAATTTGGTCCAGATGCATCGGCCGCTAAAGGGTTAAAACGACAGCATCCAGCTGCTGTCGTTTTAAATGATCCCAGAAAAAATTAACTGAGGAACAGTCCTACTAATAACTTTATGTACTCAAATTCTCTCGAATTATTACCACGATTTTCCTAAACATTATAGAAAAAATTATTTTTGTATGCAGAACTGCAGAATTTTCTTCTTTAGCTTTTGTGAACAGAAACATAGAACACCATATAGTACAAACAGAAAATGAGAATTAATGAACCACGAATTAGCTCGTTCTTCAGGCAAAACATGTTTTTCCATATTTCAGTTCACTCACTTCGGGAGAGTATCTTCAAACGTAGGTTACCCGGACAGGTGGCGCAGTGGTCTAAGCTCTGGCTTCTGATCGTTCGTCCCAGATGTGCCCGGACTCGAATTCATTCAGGAAAAGATGTCGTGGTTTTGCTTGTCTTACAACACTGGCCTTCTTCCTTCCCTGGAGTCGCTGTCTTTAAATCACGGATGGGCGAACACTTACAGCACTTCGAGTTGCTCACGGTGACCGTTAAATCCCAAAACAAAGGAAGAAAAATAAAACAAAAATGGTTAGTTACAAGTTTATCGGAGCTCAGCTTTTTGGACAGTGTGAAAAAGTAAGAAAAATTCTTGTCAGAAATAATTTTTCATCCCGGAAAACAAATTTTCTCCCAAGAAACTTTGCCAACAATTTATCGACAGTTATCGATCGTTATTTTTAGACTATCGAAAACTATCGATAGTTCTCCACCTCTACATACACTTACTTTACATTAAACGTACATAAATACCTCCCAACTGCTCCCCAAACTTAGCCCCCCAAAAAACGACATTACTCCCCGGTCACCCCAATATTTTTACCTAAGCATGACTTAAGTGTATAGCTAAGCATTAAACTACCTAATAACGTGTTACTTATGCATTCATTTAAATCATTATATTATTATGTATAAATATAAAGCTGCGTCGCATAGATACAGTCTACTTTGCGCCGTGAATGCAAATCGAATATAGGTAGGAAGCTGAAGTGGTACCTATTTAGACATAACCCTACAACAAACGTTTCGATTTGTCGAGATGACCGGATTGTGTGAAAAGAACATCACAAAGTCAAATAGTGTAATTTTAGGTGTCTCATAAATATAAAGACAACTATGTAAAGTAGCCACATGCAAATGAGATGTACAAATTAGCATGTTGTACGCACGCGCATGGTTCCGTAATTCGGTTCAGCATACAAAAGACAGCGGACCTGCCGTCAGACATTCATTTGCCGAAATGCCACGCAACAGTCAACTTTCTGGTGAGGAGGTGCAGAAGATTTGGAGACTGAGAGCAAATGGATTGCCTGTAGCGAAAATTTGTAAAGCCATGGGGAGGAGTAGGGCAGTCATTTATAAGACTTTATCGAAACGCGGTGCGTTAACTGCCAGAAAACTGCCTGGAAGGCTTCGAATAACAACCAAACGAGGTGATCGTGCCCTCATGCGCTTAGTTTAATCCCAAAGGTTATCACTACGTCAAGTTTCTTGGACTGTTGGGGTCACCGTCTCAAAGGACACAGTTCATCGACGAATCCAGGAAAGTCGCAACATTGTGCTCAGAAAATGCGCCGTCTGCCACACCTCACGCTGCACCACAAGGAAGCTAGGTTGTTATGGGCAAGCAGCCTCATGCACTGGACGGGCGAGTGGATCACAACTATTTTCTCCGATGAGAAAAAGTTCAACATGGACGGCCCTGACGGTTGGAACTGCTATTGGCATGATTTACGACGCGAGCCACGCACCTTCTTCAGCAGACAGAAAGGAGGGGGATCTGTGATGGCCTGGGGAGCTTTTGCGTTCAATGGGACAACGGATATCGCTTTCGTGCAAGTCAGGCAAAACTCCGAAACGTATCAAGACATACTCAGCAGCCACCGTCTACCGTTTGCCGAAACTGTAGCGTGTGTTTATTATCTGTTCCAGCAAGAGAATGCTTCTATCCATCGGTCTGCTTCAACGAAAAGCTGGTTTAACACTCATCATGTGACCTCAATGGATTGGCCAGCACTCAGTCCAGATCTGAACCCTATCGAAAACCTCCGGGGTATCCTTGCTCGGAATGTGTATGCAAACGGACGGCAGTTCTCAAGTGTGGTGGCATTGAAAGAGCAGACTGAACGAAGCTAGTACGTACTCCGTCCAGAACACTTACATCATTTGGTGGACAGTATGCCCAATCGGGTTTTCAGTGTTATTCGGAACAACGGCTCCACTATTCGTACCGGAGGTGATCATAACTACTAAGTCTATATTTTCGAGACAGCGTATTTCTGTTTTTTTCTTGTACTTGGCGTTGGAATTGTTATGTTTCCGTCAAACTATTGGGCAGCTGCGTGTCCTATGCTATTTTTACTATAAATATGAGGTGTACATTTCAGCTCGTTCTTGTTTCTTTTTTACTCGACAATTTGTTCTGTCTCTATGTTTATGCGACGCACTATATTATATTCCCTTATATAATAATGTTATACAATTTTGTACCTAAGTTTGGCTTAAGTGTTCAGTTAAGCTATACGGGACACGATTTAGCGCTACGGAAAATTACAATACGAAGAGTGTGAACGCACATGTTTGTCCGTGACGGGGATCGAACCCACGACCACTCCCTCCGGAGTAGGTTGCGTTCCCAACTAAGTTACACAGATAGCTTGCATTTCTGCAGATTTATCGTCTTGACACGTGCTTTACCTCTGTAGTACGTCGCATCATCTCCCTCTTATTTTTTTTTAATGCGAAGAACGAAATTTCTTTAATTCTAGACGATGTGTGCAACAAACATCACACGTTTTTCAAAGAGCCCAACGGCCAGTACATCCATTTTTACGTTGGGCCACAATGTCAAAACACGATTTTGTCCGTGACGAGAATCTTCACCCCGGAGTAAGTTGCTCTCCAAAACTAAGCTACACGGACGGAATGCATCGCTACATATCTGTTGTCTTGACACGAATGCATCTGTAGCACTTCACAAGAGTATTTACATTTAAGTACGGCAGGTGTTATGGGCTATAAGCAGTCGCCTGTCCCTAATTTGCGGCCACTGGGTCCCGGAAACGGAGTGTGCCAGTGCAGTAAGACAAACACAACATCCATGCCTCACCGGGATTCGAACCCGAATCCATTCGCACAAATGATTAGAAGCTAAGACTTAGACCACTGGGCCACCGTGGAGGTGAACTCCTCGGTGGCACAGTTCGGGTATCGTTCACTTGACCGAAAAGTTCATTTCACCGAAAGGTTACTTCACCTAAAAGTTCATTTCATCGGAAGGACATTTGATCGAAAAGCTCATTTCACCAAAGGATTATTTTACCTAAAAGTTCATTATATCGAAAGATCAGTTCACCGAAGGGTCACTTGACTGAAAAGTTCATTTAATCGAAAGGACATTTGATCGAAAGGTTCATTTCACCGAAGGGTCAATTGACCAAAAAGTTCATTTCACCGAAAGTCACTTCACCTAAAAGTTCATTTTATCGAAAGGACATTTGATCGAAAAGTTCATTTCACCGAAGGATTACTCTACTTAAAAGTTCAGTATATCGAAAGATCAGTTCACCGAAGGGTCACTTGACCGAAAAGTTCATTTCACCGAAAGGTCACTTCACCTAAAAGTTCATTTCATCGAAAGGACATTTGATCGAAAAGTTCATTTCACCGAAGGATTACTCTACTTAAAAGTTCAGTATGTCGAAAGATCAGTTCACCGAAGGGTCACTTGACCGAAAAGTTCATTTCACCGAAAGGTCACTTCACCTAAAAGTTCATTTCATCGAAAGGACATTTGATCGAAAAGTTCATTTCACCGAAGGATTACTTTACCTAAAAGTTCATTTTATCGAAAAATCATTTCACCGAAGGATTACTTTACCTAAAAGTTCATTTTTACGAAAGATCATTTCACCGAATGATCACTTTACCGGCAACTTATAATTTTGTTGTTAAAGATCTGTTGGAGTGTGGTGCGGGTTTTGAAAAACTGGCCACCTAAAAATTATCGGATTGTATAAAAAATACACTTTTAATTTCTAAGAAACATCTTCCCATGAGTAGGTGTTTCGAAATACTGTATGACATTAATTATAAGGCCTAGATCTGGGCCTTTTTATCAAATTTTAATCCTCCGAGCTCATATTCATAAAGGTTACATAGCAAGTCAAGTAAATAATGTTCCACTTTTACTCAAATACAAAACACTAATTTTTTGACCGTAGGGCTAGATACAGGCCATTTTAACAGATTTTAATCCTACTCATGTTCATAAGCATTACATAAAATTTAAAGTAAAATATGCTGCACTTTTGCTGAAGCCTAAAACATTAATTTTAAGGCCTTATAGCCCCATATCTGGGAATTTTTAGCAAATTTTAATCCTCCCTGTGTATATATCACGGATGATTAAACTTTGCTTAAATGCTATAACCGAGACCTAAGGCCTTCAAATGAATTCTTTGGGTCAAAGTAAATGAGCAAATTTAATAACCTGGCTTCTTATAAAAGCCTTACGAATATGAGAACGCAGATCAAAATTTGCTACAAAAGCCTAAACCGAGGCTTAGGGCCCTAACATTGATTCTTGTTTCCTGAATAAATGTGCGACATTATTAACTTGACTTTTTACGTAAACCTTATGAATATGAGCACGCACAATTAAAATTTTTTTAAAAGGCCTAAGCAGAGCCCTAGGGACTTAAAATTGATTCTTTTTGCTTGAAAAAAATTGCAACATTATTAATTTGACTTCTTTTATAAACTTTATGAACATGAGCACTGAACGTGACTATTATGTAAACCTTATGAGCATAATTAAAATTTGCTAAAAAGGCCTAAGCCGAAACCTAGGCACTTAAAAATTAATTATTTTTGTCTTAAAACTAAATCTTTGCGTTCTCTGTGACACGGAGATATCAAAAGTGCAATTTGAGTATGATCCCCTAACGTTTCGGTGGTCTGTCTGCCGAACTTGCACCCTGTTTGAACAGATCCTGTAATGAAATCCAAAGTTTTCGATAAAACTGATCCTTCGATGAAATGAACTTTTAGGTAAAGAGACCTTTCGGTAAAATGAACTTTTTGATCAAGTGACCCTTCGGTGAAATGTACCTTTCGATCAAGTGTCTTTTCGGTGAAATGAATATTTCGATTAAGTGATCTTTCGGTGAAACCATCTTTTCGGTCAAGTGACCCTTTGGTGAAGTAAACGTCGGGAAAATAAACAAGAATCGCGCAGTTCAGGTGTAACATAGACGTTTAATTTATCAGGCGTGATCAAATGAGATCCTTGAGTGCCGCGTCACGTGGACCGACGCACGGGGAGCACGATGACGTCACAGCTCGCGTGATAAGCGCAGACCAATGAACAAGCGATCACGCGTTCATTCTCCTCTCATGTGTGGTGTAAGAACGGACACATTAACGATGTTAATTCATTTCAATGATAAACATTGTGGGGGGTTTTTTTGACGAAAGAAACATCGCAAGTTCACAAAACGGTGACAGAAAGTTCGCAAATATGTTTAATCTTTTTTTGTGTGTGAAGTCGAAAGGTATAACAAAAGGCTTCAGGTTCTCACGCCTTAGAAAGGGCGAGACCTTTTTCTACGAACTGAGAGTATCGTCAAGGACACTGTGACTTTCACAAATACTTTGTTCATTTCGATCTGGCGCCTGCCAGTCTGAAATGCAGACGTACTCTTTTGTATCATTATAACAATGTGTATTACATTGCTACGGATGTACTACGGCGGTAGGATTGCTTTCTTGGAAGGAGGCACTCACGAATGTATGGCCTGAGGATAAAGCGAGAACGCGCAAGGGAGAATTAAAGGTCCATTAGCCAGACACCCAGAAAACGACTAGGGGTGAGACAGGTGAAGGGCGCCAGAAGTGACCCACGTGACCAGAGAAGAGAGCAGCATGAACCAACCGGTCAGTGGAGGTCAAGGTCAGCGCCATCGCCCTTGAAACAGGTGCAGCGTGAAGAGGGGAGGCGAAGAGGTCACTCCGAGAGGATCTGTTCGTCAGTCTGTCTTCGGAAAGCGGAGGGGATAGTTTCTCCGATAGAAGGGAAGCGCGACGCGTTTGCCTTGATTGTGCCGTGGACTCCCGAAGTCCACGGGAAAACGAGCGAGCACCTATCCTAGCAGAGATAGGTAGTCGCCACAGAAGGAATCAGCTCGCGTCAGGGATTCCGGTAGAGTAGTTGATGTTATGCTACTGAATTACGGACTTAGTACAGTCTACTGAAACATCGATTAGAGAAGGATAGCTACAACACTATTCCTTAAACGTCGACGAGATATAGGTCTACCTAGCGCCAAGGAGACTGTAAGTTAGGACTTCAACGCAGAGTGAGATTTCTGCGGAAATCGACCATCTTAGCTTGCGCGTTCCACGATCCTTGCCAGGTCAGGCATAGTGAGGCCTAACGGCGAGAGCGAGTAATCCGCCGCCATCAAAATTCTCATTGATGCGGAAATAAATGTTTTGCATGTGTTTCAACAAAGTGCTCTCTTCAAATTATTATTTCTGAATTTAAATTTATTTCTGTAGGATTAGCTGTTGTCGCTCCGCCTCCCCGGTACACAGATTTATATAGTAAAGTGGGGGAGGCTTCGTTTGTTCGCTCGAACAGAGTGTGTGAGAGAGAGTGTTTCTGGGAAGAGTAAACAACTCTCTGTTTGTTGTGAGAGCCCACGTAGCGCAGACACCTCGGATCCTTAAGTAGGAGGTGGCGCTAAGTTACGCGACGACACGTTCGCTCTTACATGTGGTTTATTCTGCAGATCATCGTTGACAACATGGCCAGTGGGATTCTGAATCTGTCCAATGTGGATGAGTGAGCGGTGATTCAGTTCCTAACAGCGGAAGGATATCGAGCAGTCGACATTCATCTCAGAACGCAGGCGGGGTATGGTGACAAATGTGTGCCGAAGACAACCGTCACGGACTGGGAGCGAATGTTTCGTGAAGGACGTGAGCAAATGAAAGATCGTCCGCGGCTGGGCCAGGTGAATGTTGTTGCGAAAGACGAAGCCATGGCCAAGATTGATGCAGCAATACGCGTGGACCGTCGTCGGAGCTTACTTTCGCTAGCGGAGGAATTCGCTATTTCATTTGGGACAGTCCAAGCGGTGATTACGAAGACACTTGTAGTGTCGGAAGGTGGCTCCCGCGGATGCTGTCCGACTGAGAAGAAGAACGCATGGGTTGGAGTTTGAACCACTTGCTCCGTTACGAAGCGGAGGGTGATGCGTTTCTGTCGCGCAAAGTGGCAGACAATGAATCGTAGTGCCACCACTTCGACCCGTCCAGCAAACTAGCCAGCATGCAAATTAAAGATCCAGATTCACGGTCGCCAGGTCGCCACTGGCGATAAACTTCATCGTCGTGGCGACTAAAAGTGTTTGATTAAATCGCCAATTCTGGCGACCTGTACGGGGAAAACATTTATTTTATTTAACTTGTATAGTACCGAATTTATTTATTTTTTAACTTGTACGGAGCTCGCACGGTTTTGAAAATTTTTACTTCAAATGTACGGAAATCGCACGAAATGGCACACATTTTGAGTTGTACGGAAGTCGGCCATCACCTTTTTCATTCTGCTTCAACAGCGAGGGGGTCGGTTTTTGATCACAAAGAATACGCCAAATCTGATGGTTCATCGTAGGGGAGCGTGGATGAAATCCGGTGGTACACAGCTCAACAGTCTGCGTCGGAAAAGTCCAACTGGGAGAAATTTTTATTTCAAAAAAAATTCTCCAATTTTTTAAATAACTGAATGCAAATTTAACAGTAATCAAAACACGTCAAAATAAACTCCCGTGTGAAATTTCGTCAAAATCCGATGGAAACTTTAGAATAGGCATTTTCCTTTGTATTATTTTCAATGAGTGTTCGCTGAAAGCCTGCATATTCCATAGGAAAATTCTAAAACTCGGAATCGGCATAGTCCGGATTTTTGAGGTTGTACTGTAATAATATTTCCATACCTGCGAACTACTACGGAATGTCCGTAGTTTCTACGGATTTACCTGACTACGGACCCTGCTGTCAAAACTACGGATTCTACGAATATTCATTTTTTTTTTATTTTATTGTTTTATGATACGCACGAGATTCTTAAGCGGACTCGCGGAATTCCGCGTTTTTAGCACGTCTTTTGTAAAAAAAGATCGTGCTTCTGTTATCGGTTTGTCCGTCCGTCTGTACCCACGAAATCTCTGCAACTGTTAGTCCGATTTGGAAAATTCTTTTTGCATTCGAAAGCTTGAAATATGCAAATGATGATCCTTCATTTCTTTTTTTTTTTTACGATGCACAATTTTGCCGCTAGAGGGCGTAAATGCAGATGATGTCGAATTCAAAATTGCGTTTTAATCCACATATTTGCTTCTAAACATACGATTGAAAAAAGTCTTTTATCTTTCGATTCCATTTATATCGAGAGTGTTTTAGATATAGTTTAATTTTTAAATTACGCATAAATTTTCCGCTAGGGGGCGTAAAAGTAAATTACATTTTTCCCGATAACTCTTCTCTTAAAACTCCGATTTGAAAAGAAAAATCTTTTTTCCAGCGGATACATCTCCTAATGGAAAAACTTTTGCATATAATTTCGAATTTTTGGTAAAGAATACTTTGATCGCCAATGTGCGTAAGTGTTGATTTTTGCTTCTGATGTATTTGCCATAAAATCTGAGCTTCTAAAATATCGATTGAAAACATTATTTCGTGGACTGATGCACTCACATCGATAAACCTTTTCGGAATACTTTCTTCCTAAAATATCCCATAGTTTCTCCGCCAGGGGGCGTAGATGTAAATCTTATTTTTGTCAATATCTCTACTTCTAGAAGTCCGATTTGAAAAATTCCTTCTTTGTTTGATAGTGTTTTCCGTGTGACATGTTTTTCATATAAATTCAAAATTTTCAAGTAATTCATAGACTTTGCGCTAGTACTGGTAAATTGCGTTTCGCCCTATATCTCTGCTTCTAAATCTCCGTTTTGAAAAATTCTTTCTGCACCGGATACAACTCCTGATGGGAAATCGTTTGCACATAATTTCTAATTTTTGTAAAAAATGGTTTAGCCACCAGGGGGCGTAAATCTTAATTTCCGCGTCTGATGTATTTGCAGCAAAATACGAGCTTCTAAATTCTCGATTAAAAAAATCGTTTGTAGACCGATACTACTCATGTCGACAAACCTTTTAGGAACATTTTCTTCTTAAAATAGTGCAAGGTTTGTACGCCAGGGGGCGCAGATGTATATCTTATTTTTCTCTACTTCTAGTGGTTCGATTTGAAAAATTTCTTTTTGTTGGATAGTGTTTCCAGTATGACATGTGCTTCATATAATTTCAAAATTTTCAAGTAATTCATAGACTTTCCGCTAGGGGCGTAAAGCTAAATTGCGTTTCTTCCTATATCTCTGCTTCTAAATCTCCGATTTGAAAAATTCTTTCTGCACCGGATACAGCTCCTGATGGAAAATCGTTTGCACATAATTTCTAATTTTTGTAAAATAAAAAATGTGGTTTGGACACCAGGGGGCGTAAATCTTAATTTCCGCTTCTGATGTATTTGCAGCAAAATATGAGCTTCTAAATTCTCGATTGAAAAAAACGTCGTTTGTAGACCGAAGTACTCGTATCGACAAACCTTTTAGAAACATTTTCTTCTTAAAATAGTGCATGGTTTCTACGCCAGGGGGCGTATATGAACATCTTATTTTTGTCAATATCTCTACTTATAGGAGTCCGATTTGAAAAATTCCTTCTTTGTTGGATAGTGTTTTCCGTGTGACATGTTTTTCATATAATTTCAAAATTTTCAAGTAATTCATAGACTTTCCGCTAGGGGGCGTAAAGTTAAATTGCGTTTTCTGCGTTATTTCTGCTCCTAAAGCTCTGATTTGAAAAATTCTTCCTGTATCGCATACAAGACCTGATGGAAAATATTTTCCACATAATTTCTAATGTTTTGTAAGGAATGGTTTGGCCACCAGGGGTCATAAGTGTTAATTTCTGCTTCTGATGTATTTGTAGCAAAATCTGGGCTCCTGAAAAGTCGACTAATTTTTTTTTCTTGGACTGATACCGCTCATATGGATAAACCTTTTGAGAATACTTTCTTCTTGAAATAATGCATGGTTTTCCGACCAGGGGACGTAAAGTCACATCTTATTTTTGCCCATAAGTCTGTTTCTAAGAGTTTGTAAGCTCAAGATTCCGTTTACAGCAATATCTGAGGGATTAAAGACCCGATTGAAAAACTTCTTTCTTCCGTCAGATACTATTGTTTTCCATACCGGTTCCATTGACTTTGAATAGCTTTGATAAATTTAATTTGCGTCAGAACGGATTCAAAAGACGTGCTTATTACACCCGAAAATTCGGTGTCATCTTTCTTGTTGTTGTTGTTTTTTTTGTCATCATTTAGATCGTTCTCAGTATCAGCGTAAAAGTGAAGACAATTTGCGAGAATTTCGTCTGGAGACGGTATTTCGTGTCTCAAAACTTTCGAAAACGGTAGTTGAATGGAGTTACAGTAATCGTAATTTTTTTTTTCTCCCGATGTTGCTTTAGTGTAAAGTTTTATTGTTAACTATGATTTTATTGCACAAAAGTATTTCATCTTGAAACTGTAGGCAACAATGTGCGAAAACGGAGGTTAAATGCCGCAAAAATTTCCCCGTAATCTCAAGCATGAGATTCTTCCGCGAAATCGAGGAACTCCGCCTTTTCGTTATTATTTTGGTCATTCGCGAATCAATGAACCAGTGAACACAATTGGGAGCGGGGGGGGGGATAACAGGGGATGATCGTCGGAGGACGGAATTCCATCTTAACGAAAATTTCGAAAACGGAAGGTCGACGGAGTTCAGATTTTTTCCTCAATCGTAATTCCTTTTTTCTCGCGATGTTGCCTATGCCCAGTATTATTGTTAAGTAATATTTAACTGCATAAATATTTGTATTTCAGCTTGAAAATAGCGGGAAAATTTCCAAAACCGGAAGTCGGACGGTGCAAAGATTTATCCGCCGCCCCGGTGGCGCAGTGGTCTAACCGATGGCCTCTGATCATTCGTCCGAGCCGCCCCGGTGGCGCAGTTGTCTAAGGCGCTGGCCTCTGATCATTCGTCCGTAAGGGGTCCGGGTTCGAATCCCGTTCAAGCATGGGTGTTGTGTTTGTCCTACGGCACTGGCTCTCTCCCTTCCCTGGAACCAGTGACCCTAAATTAGGGACGGTCGACTGCTTATAGCCCATTGAGTTGCTCACGGTGGTCGTTAAACCTCCAATCAAAAAAAATCGTCCGAACGGGGTCCGGGTTCGAATCCCGGTCAGGCATGGATGTTGTGTTTGTCTTACGGCACTGGCTCTCTCCCTTACCTGGAACCAGTGACCGTAAATTAGGGACGGTCGACTGCTTACAGCCCATTGAGTTGCTCACGGTGGTCGTTAAACCTCCAATCAAAAAAAAAAAATCGTCCGAACGGGGTCCGGGTTCGAATCCCGGTCAGGCATGGATGTTGTGTTTGTCTTACGGCACTGGCTCTCTCCCTTCCCTGGAACCAGTGACCGTAAATTAGGGACGGGCGACTGCTTATAGCCCATTGAATTGCTCACGGTGGTCGTTTAACCTCCAATAACAAAAAATAATAAATAAATGTGCACAGATACAGACAGACAGCCGCCCCGGTGGCGCAGTGGTCTAAGCGATGGCCTCTGATCATTCGTCCGAACGGGGTCCAGGTTCGAATCCCGGTGAGACATGGATGTTGTGTTTGTCTTACGGCACTGGCTCTCTCCCTTCCCTGGTACCAGTGACCCTAAATTAGGGACGGGCGACTGCTTATAGCCCATTGAGTTGCTCATGGTGGTCGTTTAACCTCCAATAACAAAAAATAATAAATAAATGTGCACAGATACAGACAGACAGCCGCCCCGGTGGCGCAGTGGTCTAAGCGATGGCCTCTGATCATTCGTCCGAACGGGGTCCAGGTTCGAATCCCGGTGAGACATGGATGTTGTGTTTGTCTTACGGCACTGGCTCTCTCCCTTCCCTGGTACCAGTGACCCTAAATTAGGGACGGGCGACTGCTTATAGCCCATTGAGTTGCTCACGGTGGTCGTTAAAATTCCAGTAAAAAAAAAAAAAAGATTTATCCCGTAAGCCCACTGCCCTCCCCGCGCGATGTTCCGACTCTCCTGCATTGTTTTTTTACTTCAGTTTCAAATTTTAAGAATACTATAACTGAAATATGCAAAATAAAACGTACTGATATTATACTAAGCAATTTTATAAAAATTATTTAGTATGAAATATACAATTTGATTTTTTTTTTCAAAGTTTGGCCACTGAGGTTTTTTTTTTTTTTATGGCCACTAACAATTTTGGTCTTGGTGGCCGATGTCTACAAGCAAAATTTGTAAGTCTGGATCTTTAATGCAAATGAAACATCCCGTATCACAAACACACAAAACGTTCAAGTTACAGACTTCCGCCAGTAAGGTTATGCTGACCGCAGTTTTTGCTTATGAAGGACTTTTCTTGGTGGACTGACTTTAAGGAGACTCACGTGAAGATCAATGCAAGCAGTTACAAGGATACGCTGCACAAGCTGCATAAAGCCATCAAGAATGAGCGACCCGGCATGCTTTCGCGTGCTGTGATTCCGCTGCACGACAATGCACGTCCGCATGTTGTGAAGATTGTGCAGGATGCGTTAGCACGGAAAGGGTAGAAGGTTCTGCACTACCCGCCCTATAGCCCCGATCTGTCACCAAGTGACTTTCATTTGTTCGGTCTCCTAAAACGAAAGCTCTAAAGGGATAACGATTCTACTCCGATGCAGACGTCATGGCCGCGGTGGCCAAATGGTTCAAGGAGAAACCAAAGTCCTTCTTCGTGGACGGAATCCTCCGTTTCCCTAAACAGTGGGATACCTGTCTGAATGCCTAAGTCGACTTCTTCTAAAGAACACAAGGTGCATTCTTGCTACCTTATACACTATATTTACAAAGGTCACCGGGCTTCCCTTCAAAAACAAATGAACGGATCCGCTGCGTTGTCAAGATGCGCGATACAGCTGCCAACGGTATAAAAACAATCCGGCAGCTGACCGCGATCATATCACACTGTGACGTTGAGTGAAAATGCCGCAGAACTGACTTTGAGAAAGGACAGATTGTTGGGGGTTATGTTAGTGGGTTGTCCATAAAAGAAACCGAGAGGCGTTTAAACATATCCAAGTCAACTGTTTTGGATGTACTGAATAAGTGAAAGACACATGGCGTGCCCGAAGCAGCAAAACGTACCGGCAGACGAAAGAAATCAGTGATAGAGGATGTCGAAGCCTCAGGAAGGTCGTTACAGCTAATTGACGGAGTAAAATTGCTGGAGCCTCGGTATGTACACGCACCATTCGGAGAGAACTTCATTCCATGAGTTACCGTGGTCGTGCGGCTGCTCATAAGCCTTTCATCTCCACTCGGAATGCTGCTCGTCGTTTAGCATAGTGTAAAGAACATTTATCGCGGATCGAGGAAACGGGTCCTATGGACTGATGAATCCAGATACACGATGCATCAGTCTGATTGCCATGTGTGGGTATGGCGGCAGCCAGGGGAACGCTATTTACCACAGTGTACTGTTCCTACGGTCAAGTTTGGAGCTGGCAGTGTACTCGTGTGGGAGTGTTTTTCGCGGTACAGTCAACGCCCATTGGTTATCGTGGACAAACCTCTTAACCAGCACGTCTACCTTGATATTCTAGACAGTTATGCCCTAACAACTCTGTGGTAATACTATGGAACCGAGCCTTGTTTATACCAGCAGGATAGTGCACCGAGCCATAAATCAAGGTTTCAACATCGCTTTGACGTGTCTCGAGGACAAGTACACAAAAGAACAGGGAAAGTACATGGCATGGTAAAAACAACAATAGTCTCAAAGCTGAAATGAGCATCGAAGGCAGTCTGTAAAAGGCATTCAAGGCATCACAGAAGAAATTACACAAAAATAGTCTGTAACAATCGTTTGTGGTAGTCGGAGGCAAATACAATACAAGACGAAGCAGACGGTAGAGAGTCATATTATTTACGCTTTCCAACCGTAGGTTGAAGAAGCGTATATGCTCCAGCTTTGTCTGTCCGTCACTCCGTCTGCCCGTCCGCACGATAACTCACGTGGAAATAGTTCGATTTCGACAAAATTTTAGTATGTGGTAAGGGAACACCTGGGGACGAACCCTTATGCAAATGGCGAAACAGGGTCAAAGGTCAGTACAGAAGAGCGGGATTAATTCCATTGCTCTTATGCGTCATAACTTGCGTAAAAATGGTTCGTTTTCGATGAAATTTTAGTATGTGGTAGGGGACCACCTGGGGACAATCCCTATTGAAAATGGGTGAAATATTATCAAAGGTCAGGAGATAGGAGCCAGATCTATTCCATTATCTTTATACATCATAACTTGCGTAAAAATGGTTCGATTTCGATGACATTCTAGTATGTGGTAGGGAACCACCTGAGGACTAACCCTATTGAAAATGGGTGAAATAGGGTCAAAGGTCAGGACATAAAATCGGGATCCATTCTATTGTCTTTATGTGTGATATCATGCGTAAATAAGGTTCGATTTTTATGAAATTTTAGTATGTGGTAGGGAACCACCTGGGCACGAACCTTATTGAAAATGTGCGAAATGGGGTCAAAATCAGGCAGGGCATAAGAGCGGGATTTATTCCATTGAACTTATGCGTCTTAACTTGCGTAAAAATGGTTTGATTTCGATGAAATTTTAGTATGTGGTAAGGAACCATCTGGGGACGAACCCTATTGAAAAAGGGCGGAATGGGGTCAAAGGTCAAGACATAAAAGCGGGATCCATTCCATTGCTTTTATGCGTCATAACATGCGTAAATATGGTTCGATTTCGATGAAATTTCAGTATGTGGTAGGGATCCACCTGGGCACGAACCCTATTGAAAATGGGCGAAATAGGATTATAGGTCACGACACTGGAGTGGGATCCATTCCAATGCCCTTGTGCATCACAACTTAACTAAAAATGCTTCGATTGCGACAATGCGTCATCATGTTGTTCCGGAGGTATAGTGAACCGGTTCTGTTGAATATCAACGAAATGGGGTTAAAGGTCATTGCCCAAAAGCAAGATTTATTCCACAGTCATTATTCTCATAACTTGCGTAAAACTGCTTCTATTGCGACAAACCTTTAGTATGCTATTCCTGAGGTATACTGAACCGGTTTTGTTGAATATCATCGTAATGGGGTCAAAGTTCAGGACACAGGAGCGAGATTTATTCAACAGCCATTATGCACATAACTTGAGTAATAATTTCTGGTATGTTGGAAAGCGTATCATAATCAATACATTGCACAATTTTACTAACTTGTTTTATTTGCGGATGATGCCACGGTTCTGATTACGGGTGCAGATATAAATGAGGCAAAAATAAAATGTAATAAATTCATTGAAGAATTGATGGAATGGCTGGACACAAATTTTCTCTGTTTTAATATTGAAAAAACTAAAATTATGATTTTTAAAGTAAATAATATTAAATATTTGGGAATAATAATCGAGGATAATCTAAAATGGAATATAAATATTCAAAATATTGTAAACACAATTTCGGGGGTATTGGGTTTAATTACGAAAATTTCAAATAATTTAACAATTAAAACATTAAAAATGTTGTACTTTTTTATCCATGTTTGACTTATTGTATGGGGGCAAGCTACTAAGACTAGTTCATAGAAATTACAATCATTACAAAATAGGATGATCAGAGTTTTAAATAACTTAAGGGGAATGGGGGTAAGGACAAATTCTTATGGATTTAGATATTGAGAAATTATGGCAATTTAGATTAATCGGATTCATGTACAAAAGGATAAAAGAGAATAGGTATCAATCAACATTTAATTCAACTGAATACTGTAGGTCAGGACTATCAAACAAGGGATAAAAGTGCATGTTTTTTACCAATGCCTAACACTTTAATCCAAAAAAGATTTATTGATTACCAGGGACTGGTGTTATGACCTTGTAAATTAACACATTTTAATAATTATAATTATTTTTAAAAGCAACTTAAAAAATATTTGCTAACAAATTAAAATATTAAATTCTATGGTAAAATTAATTAATCAGACCACATATGAGTAAATTTTATATGTGCAAGACGTTTGACTTTTTTTTTCTTTTTTTTGGAGGTTTAACGACCACCGTGAGCAACTCAATGGGCTATAAGCAGTCGCCCGTCCCTAATTTAGGGTCACTGGTTCCAGGGAAGGGAGAGAGCCAGTGCCGTAAGACAAACACAACATCCATGCCTCACCGGGATTCGAACCCGGACCCCGTTCGGACGAATGATCAGAGGCCATCGCTTAAACCACTGCGCCACCGGGGCGGCACGTTTGACTTGACTACGTACTTTAGGGGAATTGGGATTCACTCAGGCTCTATATATATATATATATAGCCTTTTACTCAGTTTCCAGTTCTGTGCTTACCCTGTACATAAGTATTCACATTATATATGTTGTTTTTCTTAATACTGTATGCTATAAAATTAATTTTTAAATGTAATATAGTCAAATGTAACCCCATAACCTAATAAATGAAATGAAATTAGGAAGAGGTCGGTTGAGTCTTCAGAACGGGAGAGCACCAACCCAGAGACCGGGGCAATATGATGTGCAGAACACAAGGAATATTAGACGATACAAGACAACATAGCAAGGTAGGAAGCAGCAACAGACGCTACGGGAAAATCGGGCTGAAGGCACGGTGTGCCCACCGGAAGAACGGAGCTGAACAAAAGCACTAGGTAGTCGCTAATCGTCGAACGAAACAAGAGCAGGCAACTACGTCGGAACACAAGGCACAAAGGAAGAGTCACAAAAAGCTAATCAGGCGAACACTGTACAGAGATGCATACTTGAGCACAACTAAGTTGGTTTTCGTGAACATCGGAGTAATATTCCACTTCTGGGTAAATGCCTGCAAAGTGGAAACATGCAGTGCAGAAAGCACCGAGATCGTCAATCAAAGATGAGTAAGCAGCCGGACCGTGAGAGGCAATAATACGATCAATTGTACAATCGAAAAAACATTTAAAGTACACTGCTGGCCACCCAAAATGCAACACTAAGAATGACACGAGATAGCAAAGCCAGATTTACTGGACACATAACAGCAGATACAAAGATGAAACGATTGAGCTTACAGGCCCGTGCGACTTGCGGAACACGCAGACATCTATAGTTCCTGTGGTCCTCATGGCTGGCAATAACGGCCGCTACACGCTACGATATCGAACAGAAGAGGCTTTGGATGTGGGCTTGGGGTATGTCGGTCCAGGCTGCTTCCACACGTTGCCACAGTTCATCACGGGTGGTGCTTGCCGGTCCACTCTGTTGCCGATCAGCGAACAGACGAGTTCGATGGGCGACATATAGGGAGAACAGGCGTACCACGGCAGCAGTGACACCTGGTGGGCTGTGAAGAATTGTTGCTAGATGCGTGCCACATGCTGGCGCGCATTGTCCTGTTGAAACGTGGCCGCTGGTAGGTCCTGCGGGTACGAGAGGACTACAGGCTCCAAAACGTCGGAGATGTAGCGATGGCTATTGAGTGTACCGGCGATGCGTACCAGAGGGGTGCGGGTGTCATATCCAATTACGCCCCAAACCATAACGCCAGGCGACGGACCGGTATGGCGATGCATAACGCAGTTGTCATACAGTCTCTCGCCGCGGTGCCGCCACACGCGGATCCGACCATCGTGGTGTTGCATGCAGAAGCGGGATTCATCGGAGAACACAATGTCGTGCCATTCCGTAGTCCAGGCCGACTGCCGCCGCACTCGCCGGTGGTGTAACGTCAATGGTAATCGGAGCAATGGGCGCCTTGCGACAAGTCCCCGCTCCTGCAGACGACGTCAAACGGTACGTGCTGACACAGGTTGTTGCGCAACACACCCTAATTCCTGCGCGAACTTTCGTGATGTGGCGGTGCGAGCCGTCAATCCCCGCCGCACAACATGCCGGTCCTCTCGTTCGGTGGTGTGCCACTGCTGCGGCAATCACTCACGTCGGTCCGTCCGTCTCTCTTGCACCCACGGAATCCATACACGCCTCACTGTGGCTGGATGTCGTCCCACACGGGCGCCGATGTCTCGGTACGATAAACCGCTGTCGCGATAAGCCGCTATTCGTCCTTTGTCGAACTCCAAAACGTACTGGAATGACTGCCGTATTCTGTGAATTGCCCGGTATTGTTTGGAAGAATTTAGAGATAATTCACTATTTAAATTTTGTACAAATGAAATGATAACAATTTGTATTTTACGGCATGAACCGTACCTAATACTGTACTTTATTTCTTCACTGAATTTGAATTTTATTCTCTATAAAGTCTTTAGGCACACAGTATTTTTTAGCCTTTTCCGTTTGATTTTTGTTGTTTTTTATATACCTATAGCAGGGGTAACCAGAATATCCCAGGTAAATGTTACTATTCGTGGAATCACCAAGTTCAGCGGGTGAAAGTTTATGAATGAAAAAAATGTTTCTGTATTTTTCCAGTAAATTTATTTTAATTCATTTAGATTATTGAGCCGAGATGGCTGCAAATTTGAAAAATAAAAAAAAATAAAAAATTTTAAATCTACTTTTACGAAACAAAAGAAAAAGGAAGAGGAATGGAAATACTTACCTTCAGTTCCGATGCTGAATTGTGTTGTAATTCTTCACTGGAAAGCACTTGTCACGAAAAACAGTTCTTGCATTTATCACAAAAATAAGTATTAAATTGGAATTCAAAATAAAAAAGGAAGAAATGGAACTTTTTAACGAAAATTTTGTATGGGGGCCCCTTGGCCTCGGGCTCTGATTCCTTCCAAAAACCGTTTACTGTCTGAGTTAGAGTACCATGAGATAGTATACCAATTCAAAAGAAAAAAAAGTAAAAATTGGAACTTTTTACTGAGATTTTTTATGGGGGCTCCCTTGACCCCGGGAATCCAACACCTTCGATAAACCGTCTACCGTCTAAGTTAAAGTACCATGAGAGAGTATACCAAATTCAGTGATTCTCCATTAAAAACTGTACATTTGCATAGCATACAAACAAACAAATAGACAAACATTCAACTTTATACACTGCTGGCCACCCAAAATGCAACACCAAGAAGGAAGCATCCGATTGGCCTGAAATTCGCAGCATGCTGTCGCCCGCGAGAGGACATGCAAACAATTAGCATTGCAGGGCATATGCAAATCATGTGCGCCTGGAACGCCACCGAGAAGCACTATAAGAAGGATGCACAGAAGGCGGGGTGTAAGTAGTGGAATTGTGTTGTGCTGCCGGACCTATGCGTGGGAAGCTTCCTGATGCCTCGTTGCAAAATACGGCAGTCATTCCAGCACGTTTCGGAGTTCAACAGAGGACGAATAGTGGCTTATCGCGACAGCGGTTTATCGTACTGAGACATCGGCGCCCATGTGGGACGACATCCAGCCACAGTGAGGCGAGTATGGATTCGGTGGGTGCAGGAGGGACGGACGGACCGACGTGAGCGATTGCCGCAGCTGCGGCACACCACCGAACGAGGGGACCGGCATGTTGTGCGGAGGGCATTGACGGCTCGCACAGCGACATCACGAACGTTAGCGCAGGAATTAGGGTGTTTTGCGCAACAACCTGTGTCAGCACGTTCCTTTCGACGTCATCTGCAAGAGCGGGGACTTGCCGCACGGCGCCCATTGCTCCGATTACCATTGACGTTACACCACCGGCAAGTGCGGTGGCAGTGGGCCGTTGAACGCCGCACCTGGACTACGGAATGGCACGACATTGTTTTTTCCGACGAATCCCGCTTCTGCCTGCAACGCCACGATGGTCCGATCCGCGTGTGGCGGCACCGCGGCGAGAGACTGTATGACGCCTGCATTTTGCATCGCCATACCAGTCCGTCGCCTGGCGTTATGGTTTGGGGCGCAATTGGATATGACACCCGCACCCTCTGGTTCGAATCGCCGGTACACTCAACCGCCACCGCTACATCTCCGACGTTTTGGAGCCTGTAGTCCTCCCTTACCTGCAGGACCTGCCAGAAGCCACGTTTCAATAGGACAATACGCGCCCGCACGTGCAACGTATCGTGCAACAATTCTTCACGGCCCACCAGGTGTCACTGCTGCCGTGGCCCGCCTGTTCTCCCAATATATCGCCGATCGAACACGTCTGGTCGCTGATCGGCAACCGTGTGGTGTCCTGGCAAGCACCACCAGCGGCTACGCCTGATGAACTGTGGCAACGTGTGGAAGCAGCCTGGACCTACACACCCCAAGTCCACATCCAAAGCCCCTTGCGTTTGATGCCGTGGCGTGTAGCGGCCGTTATTGCCAGCCATGGGGCCACACGAACTATTGATGTCTGCGTGTTCCGCAAGTCGCACGGGCCTGTAAGCTCAATCGTTTCATCTTTGTATTTGTTGTTATGTGTCCAGTAAATCTGGCTTTGCTATCTCGTGTCCTTCTTGGTGTTGCATTTTGGGTAGCCAGCAGTGTATATTAGATGGAACTTTTTACGAAAATTTTGTATGATTGCCCCTTGACACCACGCTCCGACTCCTTCCAAAAACCGTCTACGGTCCAAGATAGAGTACCATGAGATAGTATACAAAATTTGGTGGTTCTAAATTGAAAACTGTAAATTTGCATAGCTGACAAACAAACACACATTCAATTTTAAATGTTAGATGGAACTTTTAATGAAAATTTTGCATCGAGGTCCTTTGATCCAGCCAGCACTTCGACTCCTTCCAGAAACCGCCTACGTTCTAAGTTGGAGTACCATGATATAGTATACCAAATTTGGTGGTTCTAAATTTAAAACTGTAAATTTGCACACCGGGCAAAGAAACAAACAAACATTCAACTTTATATATTAGGTTTCTTTCAGAATTTTTCTATAATGAAAATGAGATATGATTGCCTGAAACTCTAAATTCTGTTTTACATTAGATTACGGTTAGCGTTGAAGCCTTTCTTTTTTAATCATAATGTAATTCAGTCACTCCATCCCATTGATATTCCTGGTTTCGAGCATTACCATGACAAAGCCTACCTTGGTTGGGGAAAATATTTCGTTAATTTCAGAAATATTCTCATCATATGCACCGGCTATTGTTAAAGATATTTCCTTTTATTCTTTCGCGAAGACACATTATATGCGCGATGAGAAACGAGCTCGAAATTTATTTCGAGAAGATGGATTAAGCTATGTCCTCTAGCAAAGTAATTACCTTTCGATTTTTAGGAGGCAATAGAATGGGGGAGCGCACCTTCAAATAAGGAGCACGTGAAGGAAATAATGGCAAGCATCCCCCCTCCCCATTCCCCCTGAATGGTGAAATTGATTTTCATCTCATATCATAATCCTTTAACCACAGTGAAACAACTGGCACCCACAAATCTCATTAACAGTCTCTGTCAGCAACACATTTTCCTACTTAAAGGTCTTCACAAAAGATTCCTCTGACAGAGAGTTTGACGATTCCCGAATAATTAGCCGCTTTGGACATCAAAAACGAATCAAAGTCAAGATCGGAATAGAGTCACGTGATTTCTCTGCTCTATATAATAGCACTGAGGAAAAAAATATCATTGAATTTGTTATTCGTTATCGATTTAAGGCCCACGTCACTGTCAAAATTGTCCTCGTGTAATTTGATGACATCGAAAGTGTTCATATATGGAAACTGAAGAAGTTACAAAGCGCGAAAAATGAATTCAAGAAATTACGAAATATGGTCTACAAAAGGGGACATAATGATTAATTTGGGTATGAAGATGTCCCCATCAACAGAAAGGTTTTGGTTTTCACTGTACAAATCGTAATAAATTTGCTTTTCCGGATACGATGCGGAATTGAAAATCTAATCGTTCTTTTTAGAGTTCAGGCAGACTGCAGAACAGAAATGATAACGTAAATGCATTAAATAAAATAAATTGCATCCACACATTACACTGTGTAACAAAATCTGAACAATTAGGTGTTCATCTGAATATTTTTATGTTTATTTATTAATTTTGATGAGAGGATCCCAAATTATGGCACTGCCACGTTGAAAGTCACTGAGCTCTGCAGTACGGCCCATTCTAGTGTATAGATGCTTGTCTATGAATTAACTTGTTGCTAAGATGACATCCTATGACCGTGCCACGTTGAAAGTAAACTCTGCCGTACGACCCATTCTACTGTTCGTGCTTTTCTATGAACTGACTTGTTGCTAAGATGACATCCTATGACCGTACCACGTTGAAAATAAACTCTGCCGTACGACCCATTCTACTGTTCATGCTTTTCTATGAACTGACTTGTTGCTAAGATGACATCCTCTGACCGTGTCACGTTGAAAGTAAACTCTGCCGTACGACCCATTCTACTGTTCATGCTCTTCTATGAACTGGCTTGTTGCTAAGATGACATCCTATGACCGTGCCACGTTGAAAGTAAACTCTGCCGTACGACCCCTTCTACTGTTCATGCTCTTCTATGAACTGACTTGTTGCTAAGATGACATCCGATGACCGTGCCACGTTGAAAGTAAACTTTGCCGTACGACCCATTCTACTGTTCATGCTCTTCTATGAACTGACTTGTTGCTAAGATGACATCCTATGACCGTGCCACGTTGAAAGTAAACTTTGCCGTACGACCCATTCTACTGTTCATGCTCTTCTATGAACTGACTTGTTGCTAAGATGACATCCTATGACCGTGTCACGTTGAAAGTAAACTTTGCCGTACGACCCATTCTACTGAACATGCTTTTCTATGAACTGACTTGTTGCTAAGATGACGTCCTATGACCGTACCACGTTGAAAGTCACTGAGCTCTGCCGTGCGGCCCATTCTACTGTATACGTGCTTGTCTATGAACTGACTTGTTGCTAAGATAGCATCCTATGACCTTGCCACGTAGAAAGTCACTGAGCTCTGCCGTAGGGGACATTCTACTATTCATGCTTGTATTTGAAGTGACTTGTTGCTAAGATGGCGTCCTATGACTGTACCACGGCGAAAGTCACTGATCTCTTTCATATGGTCCATTGCACTGTTCATGCTTATCTGTGGTGTTAGCCAGGGCACGTGTGTACATTTATATCTCTATGGGACATAGTTGTGACGTTCATAGATAAATATACTGCTCAAAGGGGTTTCTGGATACTTTTTTTCATATAATGTATGTTCGAGTAGACTTGGGCTTTGAGTAATGTAAACGAAGAGTAGCAGTTTATTTTTTCTGCGTTTTTACTCGGTGAGATTATTTAATCTTCGTAAGTTTATTCTTTGAGTTTTGTTTCTGGAATGCGAAGTTATACTGAATTAATGAGTCATCGTTTTCAAAAGGCACGCACTTGTCATGGACAGTGAATGTATTACTAATTCAGGATTTTAAACCTGGTGTATATATGTTAATGATAAAAAAAATTATATCAGATTTGCGTAAAAATCCGTTGATTTAATAAAAATTTGAAACACAAGTAATTTGGATTCTTCGTGAGTTATTAACGAAATTGGCAATGTTAAAAAGCAACAGCAACTCGTTAGAAATGCATTTTTCGGTACTTCAAATCATGTTTCGTCTTACTTAGATTCCGAATCAAGTCAATTTAAAAAATGGGGTCGGAATGATGCTAATGAATTAATGCATTTATTAAAATAAAATAAAAGGAGAATGTGTGCTCCTCCCTTGTTCGAAAGATTACCGTATTTGTCCATGTATAAGACGACCAATACTTTTTTGAATCGAAAATTAAGAGATCAATATTTTTATGACAAAAAAGGACACATTTGATATTTTTCAGAAATTAGGTGATATCTTTGAAGTATTATACATTTAGAAATTAGATAATATCATAGACAAAGTCTGTGGTGATATATATAGAAACAAAAGAAGTTTGGACATTTATATTATTTAGAAATTAGGTAATATTTTTAAGATACAAACTATGAAATCATTCATCACTTTCTTCAGCACTATTAGGTCCAGAAAACTCTTTTTCAACCTTAATTGCATCACTGCTGTCGTCGAAGTCACTGTCTTTATATATTAGATCATCCTCAGTTCCATCCATAGCATTGTTAATTCCACATTTCTTGAAGGGCTTCACAACCACCTCTTGCTTGATTTCTTTCCATGAGTTTAGGACCCAGTTGCAAACCTCAGTAATGGTTGTTCTTTTCACTCTCCCTGTCAGTGTCAAGTTACTACCTGCTTCTTGCATCCATTTATTTCATTTTTCTTTCATCAGGGCTTTGAAGGGTTTGTTGATAGAAACAGCTAGAGGCTGTAGCTGACCTGTAAATAAACCAGGAATAACTGCTTGTAAGTCGTAGTGGGAAGAGGGGATAAGAGGTACTGGCAGTTTCGCCGCGGTAACCGCAGGCTTACCTGAAGCGGTTATCCCCCGTATATAAGACAATCCCCAATTTTTGGTCTAAAGATTTTGGAAAAAAATATCGTCTTATACACTGGAAAATACGATAATTGCCTGAAGGCCGCCTTCCATTGGACTATGAACCTACATCTAGATTTCCAAGATAGCAGGGCATTTCTTAAAATTGGTAGTGGTATTTTATTCCACTCCTCTTCCACAGCTTTTCATAGTCCCATCATTGTCTAGATATGAACCTACATCTAGATTTCCAAGATAACAGGGCTTTTCTTAAAATTGGTACTGGTATTTTATTCCACTCCTCATCCAATGCTTTCAATAGTCCAATCATTGTCTGGATATGTACCTACATCTAGATTTCCAAGATAACAGGTCATTTCTTAAAATTGGTACTGGTATTTTATTCCACTCCTCATCCAATGCTTTCAATAGTCCAATCATTGTCTGGATGTGAACCTACATCTAGATTTCCGAGATAAGAGGGCATTTCTTAAAATTGGTAGTGGTATTTTATTCCACTCCTCTTCCACTGCTTTCCATAGTCCAATCATTGTCTGGATATGAACCTACATCTAGATTTCCAAGATAACAGAGCATTTCTTAAAATTGGTAGTGGTATTTTATTCCACTCCTCTTCCACTACTTTCCATAGTCCAATCATTGTCTGGATATGAACCTACATCTAGATTTCCAAGATAACAAGGCATTTCTTAAAATTGGTAGTGGTATTTTATTCCACTCCTCTTCCACTGCTTTCCATAGTCCAATCATTGTCTGGATATGAACCTACATCTAGATTTCCAAGATAACAGGGCATTTCTTAAAATTGGTAGTGGTATTTTATTCCACTCCTCTTCCACTGCTTTCCATAGTCCAATCATTGTCTGGATATGAACCTACATCTAGATTTCCAAGATAACAAGGCATTTCTTAAAATTGGTAGTGGTATTTTATTCCACTCCTCTTCCACTGCTTTCCATAGTCCAATCATTGTCTGGATATGAACCTACATCTAGATTTCCAAGATAACAGGGCATTTCTTAAAATTGGTAGTGGTATTTTATTCCACTCCTCTTCCACTGCTTTCCGTAGTCCAATCATTGTCTGGATATGAACCTACATCTAGATTTCCAAGATAACAGGACATTTCTGGAAATTGGTAATGGTATTTTATTCCACTGCTCTTCCACTGCTTTCCATAGTCCAATCATTGTTTGGATATGAACCTACATCTAGATTTCCAAGATAACAGAGTATTTCTTAAAATTGGTAGTAGTATTTTATTCCACTCCTCTTCCACTGCTTTCCATAGTCCAATCATTGTCTGGATATGAACCTACATCTAGATTTCCAAGATAACAAGGCATTTCTTAAAATTGGTAGTGGTATTTTATTCCACTCCTCTTCCACTGCTTTCCATAGTCCAATCATTGTCTGGATATGAACCTACATCTAGATTTCCAAGATAACAGGGCATTTCTTAAAATTGGTAGAGATATTTTATTCCACTCCTCTCCACTGCTTTCCATAGTCCAATCATTGTCTGGATATGTACCTACATCTAGATTTCCAAGATAACAGGTCATTTCTTAAAATTGGTACTGGTATTTTATTCCACTCCTCATCCAATGCTTTCAATAGTCCAATCATTGTCTGGATGTGAACCTACATCTAGATTTCCGAGATAAGAGGGCATTTCTTAAAATTGGTAGTGGTATTTTATTCCACTCCTCTTCCACTGCTTTCCATAGTCCAATCATTGTCTGGATATGAACCTACATCTAGATTTCCAAGATAACAGGGCATTTCTTAAAATTGGTAGTGGTATTTTATTCCACTCCTCTTCCACTGCTTTCCATAGTCCAATCATTGTCTGGATATGAACCTACATCTAGATTTCCAAGATAACAGGGCATTTCATAAAATTGGTAGTGGGATTTTATTCCATTGCTATTCCACTGCTTTCCACAATCCAATCATTGTTTGGATATGAACCTACATCTAGATTTCCGAGATAAGAGGGCATTTCTTAAAATTGGTAGTGGTATTTTATTCCACTCCTCTTCCACAGCTTTTCATAGTCCCATCATTGTCTAGATATGAACCTACATCTAGATTTCCAAGATAACAGGGCATTTCTTAAAATTGGTAGTGGTATTTTATTCCATTCCCCTTCTACTGCTTTCCATAGTCCAATCATTGTCTGGATATGTACCTACATCTAGATTTCCAAGATAACAGGTCATTTCTTAAAATTGGTACTGGTATTTTATTCCACTCCTCATCCAATGCTTTCAATAGTCCAATCATTGTCTGGATGTGAACCTACATCTAGATTTCCGAGATAAGAGGGCATTTCTTAAAATTGGTAGTGGTATTTTATTCCACTCCTCTTCCACTGCTTTCCATAGTCCCATCATTGTCTGGATATGAACCTACATCTAGATTTCCAAGATAACAGAGCATTTCTTAAAATTGGTAGTGGTATTTTATTCGACTCCTCTTCCACTGCTTTCCATAGTCCAATCATTGTCTGGATATGAACCTACATCTAGATTTCCAAGATAACAGGGCATTTCATAAAATTGGTAGTGGGATTTTATTCCATTGCTATTCCACTGCTTTCCACAATCCAATCATTGTTTGGATATGAACCTACATCTAGATTTCCGAGATAAGAGGGCATTTCTTAAAATTGGTAGTGGTATTTTATTCCACTCCTCTTCCACTGCTTTCCATAGTCCCATCATTGTCTGGATATGAACCTACATCTAGATTTCCAAGATAACAGGGCATTTCATAAAATTGGTAGTGGGATTTTATTCCATTGCTATTCCACTGCTTTCCACAATCCAATCATTGTTTGGATATGAACCTACATCTAGATTTCCGAGATAAGAGGGCATTTCTTAAAATTGGTACTGGTATTTTATTCCACTCCTCATCCACTGCTTTCAATAGTCCAATCATTGTCTGGATGTGAACCTACATCTAGATTTCCGAGATAAGAGGGCATTTCTTAAAATTGGTAGTGGTATTTTATTCCACTCCTCTTCCACTGCTTTCCATAGTCCCATCATTGTCTGGATATGAACCTACATCTAGATTTCCAAGATAACAGAGCATTTCTTAAAATTGGTAGTGGTATTTTATTCCACTCCTCTTCCACTGCTTTCCATAGTCCCATCATTGTCTGGATATGAACCTACATCTGGATTTCCAAGATAACAGGGCATTTCTTAAAATTGGTATTGATATTTTATTCCACTCCTCTTCCACTGCTTTCCATAGTCCAATCATTGTCTGGAGATGAACCTACATCTGGATTTCCAAGATAACAGGGCATTTCTTAAAATTGGTATTGATATTTTATTCCACTCCTCTTCCACTGCTTTCCATAGTCCCATCATTGTCTGGATATGAACCTACATCTGGATTTCCAAGATAACAGGGCATTTCTTAAAATTGGTATTGATATTTTATTCCACTCCTCTTCCACTGCTTTCTATAGTCCAACCTTTGTTTTAGGTCTAAGCGCTCCTTTTTGCAGTCCTAAGGCACAATATTCCTTTGGTGACACATCAGGGGACTTTGAAGGAATATGAGCAAATGGTATAGACTTGATACCCGTCTCTTTTCTTCATCTTCCACTGCTTTCCGTAGTCCAACCTTTGTTTTAGATCTAAGCGCTCCTTTTTGCAGTCCTAAGGCACAATATTCCTTTGGTAACACATCAGGGGACTTTGAAAGAATATGAGCAAATGGTATAGACTTGATACCCGTCTCTTTTCTCCTCTACCGCTGCTTTCCATAGTCGAATCATTGTTTTAGCTCTGAGCGCTCTTTTTAGCAGTCCGAAGGCACAACAGTCCATTGTCAAAATATCAGGATGCTTTGAAAGAATAAAAAGAAATGTTATAGCCTTTTTTGTCATTTTTTCAAGAAAAGACTGGTAGATTTGGATATATGACTGGTAGCCTTATTGTGATGGCGTTCTACTCTTTGAAAGCTCTGTGGATAAAGGAATGGTATTTCCTATTTAAATATAGGAGTCAAAACGTTATCTTGGTAACATGTGGAATTGATTTTAAGATTTGTTTTCAACTTTTCTTAATTTTAATTTCCTTTTGTAAGAGAAACCAGAAATAACCATGAATCCTATACTGAAACTTTCCTTGGATTCTTGGAACCAAGTTTGTAAGTCTTTTCCTGTTCTTTTTTGCGATAGTAAATCGACTTTTTTCTTGTTACCTTCGTTTAGGTAGATCCATGCTTTATCAATAGTCACAATAAATTTCCATCTGTCTCCGCCTAAGTGATTTTCATAAAGAAGTCTACACCGTGTTCTGCGCTCAGCCACGTGCCTAAGAAAAAGATCCATGCTTCATCAATAGTCACAATAAATTTTCATCTGTCTCTGGCTAACTGATTTTCATTAAGAAGTCTACACCGTGTTCTACGCTCAGCTATGTACCTAGACAAAAGGCGGTAAACATTATGATTCTTAATGAACGAAATGCGGGTTTACACCATTTTACAATACAAATTTCGAAGATGTGAATCCATTTATATTCAAATTAATCGGAAACTTGAAACTCAGTCGTTCTGGCTGGTGTAGTGGTTAAAAGATTCGGGCGCTATCCGAGAGACGCGGGTTCGATTCCCTCTCCAGGACGCTGAACTTTTCAGGTTTGCGGATGTTATCTGACTTAACATCCATGTCATATTTGCACCGAGAAACGGATTCACATCATCCAAATTTGCATTACGTTTCTTGTTGGGTTTTTTTCAGATTTAAATCTTTGTTTATTTCCTTGCTTATAGCTAATACAGAGATTTTTAACGACTTAGCGATTTCTCTTTGGGTTGGTGAATTTCCTTTTAAGTCCAGAGACATTACTTTTGAAATAGTCGTAAAAGTACGTACCTTCTTTGGATATCCATTTGGTGTTCTTTGGGTCGATGGATTTTCTTTTAAGACCAGAGACCTTACTTTTGAAATAGTCGTAAAAGTACGTACCTTCTGTGGATATTCGTTTGGTGTTCTTTGGGTCGATGGATTTTCTTTTAAGACCAGAGACCTTACTTTTGAAATAGTCGTAAAAGTACGTACTTTCTTTGGATATTCATTTCGTGTTCTTTGGGTCGATGGATTTTCTTTTAAGACCAGAGACATTACTTTTGAAATAGTCGTAAAAGTACGTACCTTCTTTCGATATTCATTTGGTGTTCTTTGGGTCGGTGGCTTTTCCTGTAAGACCAGAGACCTTACTTTTGAAAGTGTCGTAAAAGTACGTACCTTCTTTGGATATTCGTTTGGTGTTCTTTGGGTCAATGGATTTTCTTTTAAGACCAGAGACCTTACTTTTGAAATAGTCGTAAAAGTACGTACCTTCTTTGGATATTCGTTTGGTGTTCTTTGGGTCGGTGGATTTTCTTTTAAGACCAGAGACCTTACTTTTGAAATAGTCGTAAAAGTACGTACTTTCTTTGGATATTCATTTCGTGTTCTTTGGGTCGATGGATTTTCTTTTAAGACCAGAGGCCTTACTTTTGAAATAGTCGTAAAAGTACGTACCTTCTTTGGATATTCGTTTGGTATTCCTTGGGTCGATGTATTTACTTTTAAGACCAGAGACCTTACTTTTGAAATAGTCGTAAAAGTACGTATCTTCTTTGGATATTCATTTGGTGTTCTTTGGGTCGGTGGCTTTTCCTTTAAGACCAAAGACCTTACTTTTGAAAGTGTCGTAAAAGTACGTACCTTCTTTGGATATTCGTTTGGTGTTCTTTGGGTCAATGGATTTTCTTTTAAGACCAGAGACCTTACTTTTGAAATAGTCGTAAAAGTACGTACCTTCTTTGGATATTCGTTTGGTGTTCTTTGGGTCGGTGGATTTTCTTTTAAGACCAGAGACCTTACTTTTGCAATAGTTGTAAAAGTACGTACCTTCTTTGGATATTCGTTTGGTGTTCTTTGGGTCGGTGGATTTTCTTTTAAGACCAGAGACCTTACTTTTGCAAAAGTTGTAAAAGTACGTACCTTCTTTGGATATTCGTTTGGTGTTCTTTGGGTCGGTGGATTTTCTTTTAAGACCAGAGACCTTACTTTTGCAATAGTTGTAAAAGTACGTACTTTCTTTGGATATTCATTTGGTGTTCTTTGGGTCGGGGGATTTTCTTTTAAGACCAGAGACCTTACTTTTGCAATAGTTGTAAAAGTACGTACCTTCTGTGGATATTCGTTTGGTGTTCTTTGGGTCGATGGCTTTTCTTTTAAGACCAGAGACCTTACTTTTGCAATAGTTGTAAAAGTACGTACCTTCTTTGGATATTCGTTTGGTGTTCTTTGGGTCGGTGGATTTTCTTTTATAAGACCAGAGACCTTACTTTCGAAATAGTCGTAAAAGTACGTACCTTCTTTTAATATTCGTGTGGTGTTCTTTGGGTGGACGAATTTTCTTTAAGACCAGAGACCTTAATTTTACAATAGTTGTAAAAGTTCGTACCTTCTTTAGATATTCGTTTGGTGTTCTTTGGGTCGGTGGATTTTGTTTTAAAACCAGAGACATTACTTTTGAAATAGTCGTAAAAGTACGTATCTTCTTTGGATATTCGTTTGGTGTTCTTTGGGTCGATGGCTTTTCTTTTAAGACCAGAGACCTTACTTTTGCAATAGTTGTAAAAGTACGTACCTTCTTTGGATATTCATTTGTTGTTCTTTGTGTCGGTGGATTTTCTTTTAAGACCAGAGACCTTACTTTTGCAATAGTCGTAAAAGTACGTACCTTCTTTGGATATTCATTTGGTGTTCTTTGGGTCGGTGGATTTTCTTTTAAGACCAGAGACCTTACTTTTGCAATAGTTGTAAAAGTACGTACCTTTTTTGGATATTCGTTTGGTGTTCTTTGGTTCGGTGGATTTTCTTTTAAGACCAGAGACCTTACTTTTGAAATAGTCGTAAAAGTACGTACCTTCTTTGGATATTCGTTTGGTGTTCTTTGGGTGGACGAATTTTCTTTAAGACCAGATACCTTAATTTTGAAATAGTCGTGAAAGTACGTACCTTCTTTGGATATTCGTTTGGTGTTCTATGGGTCGGCGGATTTTGTTTTAAGGCCAGAGACCTTACTTTTGAAATAGTCGTAAAAAGTACGTACCTTCTTTGGATATTCGTTTGGTGTTCTTTGGGTGGACGAATTTTCTTTAAGACCAGATACCTTAATTTTGAAATAGTCGTGAAAGTACGTACCTTCTTTGGATATTCGTTTGGTGTTCTATGGGTCGGCGGATTTTGTTTTAAGGCCAGAGACCTTACTTTTGAAATAGTCGTAAAAGTACGTACCTTCTTTGGATATTTGTGTGGTGTTCTTTTTGCTATTAAAAGCCATGCGTCATGAGTATCTCCTCCATTTATTTACAACATTGCTTATTTTACATTTAGAAATGCTAATTCCCTGATTTTGACAGTTTTTTAATTACAGAATACACTGTTAGAAATTGGTACTTTGAAATAAGCAAACTTTACTTGTTTTTAGTACATTCTGGGCTTCTAATACCTCCGAGTACTTGTGTCTCATTTATGGAATGGACACGTACTCATTTCTGAGTACATACAGGGAATTAATTTTGAGAAAATCTTTCAAAAAAATCCGTATATTTTGAATACATGTGCTGTAACTTCATTCAGTATCTGTGCCCTTTCGGGCAGGGCACAAAAGCTGAAGAAAGTTAGAGCCAATCTAGCGATTCTGACAGGGTAGTTTGTAAGTGAGAGAGAGAGCCCACTAGATGGCGCTACCGTGCAAGCGTACGATTTTTCACATAGAAGGCAGAGAGAAATTATGGGGGAGGGGCTTAGCAACTTTAACCGGAGAGTTGCTACCCGGGGATTTGCATCGATTGTTAGAAATTCACAATAACAGGCTCGGTTTGAACCTGGGGTCCCTCCATCACTACTCTGAATCTCTAACAACTATGCCATCCGCGGCTCGATTTCAAATTTGGAATTCGTGTACTCCATACATACTCATTTATTCATAGAATCAACTGGAAGTATATTATTCGATGGCACATACTCGTAGATACTCGTTATCACATGCTGGGCAAATGGACTGCACAATTTTATGACAAATATAATGATGAAGCGACAATATATTAGTTATGAGATTGACACTTAATGTAAAAACGTACACAAAGATACTTTATGCATAATTATTATTTTAATTTTTATTTTATTTTGATTGGAGGTTTAACGACAACCGTGAGCAACTCAATGGGCTATAAGCAGTCGCCCGTATCTAATTTAGGTTTACTGGTTCCAGGGAAGGAGAGAGCCAGTGTTGTAGGACTAACACAACATCCATGCCTCACCGGTATTCGAACCCTGACCCCTTTCAGACAATGATCAGAAGCCAGTGCTTACACCACTGCGCCACCGGGGCGGACATAATTAAATTACTTGTTATCATTGACTTTGCTGTTCTAATTACTTATGTGTGTCCCTTTACACATTTATTGAACAATTTCTCTTGATATCTATAATATCCAAAATGAAATAATAAGAGATTGTATTTATATTTATTGACGCAGTTATTTGTAAGTACGTATGGTTACTTATGTTTGAGCATGTTATGTATTCATTTACGATACGATTGTAATTTAAAAAACAAGTTGGTAAAATCATGCAATGCATTGATTATGATACGCTTTCCAACATACCAGAAATCATTACTCAAGTTATGAGGATAATGGCTGTGGAATAAATTTCGGTTCTGTGTTTGATCCCGTTTCGTTGATATTCAACAGAACCGGTTCAGTGTACCTCTAAATAACATGATAGCGTTTGTCTCAATCGAAGCGCTTTTACGTAAGTTATGATGCACAAGGGCTATGGAATAGATCCCGGTCCTGTGTCCTAACCTTTGAACCCACTTCACTCATTTTCAATAGGGTTCGTCCCGCAGGTGGTCACCTACCATATATTAAAATTTCATCGAAATCGAACCATTTTTACGCGAGTTATCGTGCTGACAGACAGACGGACAAAGCTGGAGCATATACGCTTTTTCAACCTAAGGTTGGAAAGCGTAAAAAACGAGTACGATCTGGTTCTGTAGTTCAGTAGATTTTTCTAACAGTTTACGAATATTTCTCTTCGTAAAGAGCAAAAACATAACCTTCCATTCACAGCTTGTTTACGTGCGCCATTTTCTTAGCAGACGATATTTAACTGCAGCAGATGTTTCTTTCGTGTTCATCTAACAAGCTGTTGCCACTTTGAATTCTCTTATTTTCTGTAATTTCTTATCAAAAACATAAACTTCCATCCACAGCTTGTTTACGTGCGCCATTTTCTTAGCAGACGATGATTAACTGCAGCCAATGTTTCTTTCCTGTTCATCTAAAGAATATTTCTTTTCGTAAAGAGCAAAAACGTAACCTTCCATCCACAGCTTGTTTACGTGCGCCATTTTCTTAGCAGACGATATTTAACTGCTGCAGGTGTTTCTTTCCTGTTCATCTAAAGAATATTTCTTTTCGTAAAGAGCAAAAACATAACCTTCCATCCACAGCTTGTTTACGTGCGCCATTTTCTTAGCAGATGATATTTAACTGCAGCAGATGTTTCTTTCCTGTTCATCTAAAGAATATTTCTTTTCGTGAAGAGCAAAAACATAACCTTCCATCCACAGCTTGTTTCGTGCGCCATTTTCTTAGCAGATGATATTTAACTGCAGCAGATGTTTCTTTCCTGTTCATCTAAAGAATATTTCTCTTCGTAAAGAGCAAAAGATAACCTTACATCCACACCTTGTTTACGTGCGCCATTTTCTTTGCAGACGATATTTAACTGCTGCAGGTGTTTCTTTCCTGTTCATCTAAAGAATATTTCTCTTCGTAAAGAGCAAAAAGATAACCTTACATCCACAGCTTGTTTACGTGCGCCATTTTCTTAGCAGACGATATTTAACTGCAGCCAATGCTTCTTTCCTGTTCATCTAAAGAATATTTCTCTTCGTAAAGAGCAAAAACATAAACTTCTATCCTCAGCTTGTTTACGTGCGCCATTTTCTTAGCAGACGATATTTAACTGCAGCCAATGCTTCTTTCCCTTTCATCTAAAGAATATTTTTTTCGTAAGGAACAAAAACATAAACTTCCATCCACAGCTTGTTTACGTGCGCCATTTTCTTAGCAGACGATATTTAACTGCTGCAGCTGTTTCTTTCCTGTTCATCTAAAGAATATTTCTTTTCGTAAAGAGCAAAAACATAACCTTCCATCCACAGCTTGTTTACGTGCGCCATTTTCTTAACAGACGATATTTAACTGCTGCAGCTGTTTCTTTCCTGTTCATCTAAAGAATATTTCTTTTCGTAAAGAGCAAAAACATAACCTTCCATCCACAGCTTGTTTACGTGCGCCATTTTCTTAACAGACGATATTTAACTGCTGCAGCTGTTTCTTTCCTGTTCATCTAAAGAATATTTCTTTTCGTAAAGAGCAAAAACGTAACCTTCCATCCACAGCTTGTTTACGTGCGCCATTTTCTTAACAGACGATATTTAACTGCTGCAGCTGTTTCTTTCCTGTTCATCTAAAGAATATTTCTTTTCGTAAAGAGCAAAAACATAACTTTCCATCCACAGCTTGTTTACGTGCGCCATTTTCTTAGCAGATGATATTTAACTGCAGCAGATGTTTCTTTCCTGTTCATCTAAAGAATATTTCTTTTCGTAAAGAGCAAAAACATAACCTTCCATCCACAGCTTGTTTACGTGCGCCATTTTCTTAGCAGATGATATTTAACTGCAGCAGATGTTTCTTTCCTGTTCATCTAAAGAATATTTCTCTTCGTAAAGAGCAAAAAGATAACCTTACATCCACACCTTGTTTACGTGCGCCATTTTCTTAGCAGACGATATTTAACTGCTGCAGGTGTTTCTTTCCTGTTCATCTAAAGAATATTTCTCTTCGTAAAGAGCAAAAACATAAACTTCTATCCTCAGCTTGTTTACGTGCGCCATTTTCTTAGCAGACGATATTTAACTGCAGCCAATGCTTCTTTCCTGTTCATCTAAAGAATATTTCTCTTCGTAAAGAGCAAAAACCTAAACTTCTATCCGCAGCTGGTTTACGTGCGCCATTTTCTTAGCAGTCGATATTTAACTGCAGCCAATGTTTCTTTCCTGTTCATCTAAAGAATATTTCTCTTCGTAAAGAGCAAAAACATAACCTTCCATCCAGAGCTTGTTTACGTGCGCCATTTTCTTAGCAGACGATATTTAACTGCAGCAGGTGTTTCTTTCCTGTTCATTTCAAACAGTTCTCCCGTTTTCTCCTTGATATTTGACGATTTCAATGAACGCCGGTTGCTTCGACTAGCCAATCCTGTGATGGTTACACTCAAGTTAATCAAAACCTTGAAACTTGGTCGTTCTGGGTGGTGTAGGGGTAGCATACTCGGACGATATCCAGGAGACGCGGGTTCGATTTCAGCTCTAAGACGACGCATTTTTCAAGTATTCGGATATTATCTGATTTAACATCCATGTCATATTTACACTCATAAAGGAATTCACATCTTCCAAATTTGTATTGTACAATGGTATAATCCCGCATTTCATTCATTGATAACGTACGCCTTTAGATAATCACGGGAATGAATTCTAAAACTCCAGATTAGCTATATACACTATATTGACAAAAGTCACCGGACATCTCTTCAAAAGCAAATGAACGGATCCGATGCGTTTTTAAGATGAGCAGTACAGCTGCAAATGCTATAAAAACAAGCCTACAGCTGACCGCGATCGTATCGCACTGTAACGTTGAGTGAAAATGTAGCAGAACTGACTTTGAGAAAGGAAAGATTGTTGGGTGTTATATTAGTGGGTTGCCCATAAGAGAAACCAAGAGGCGTTTAAACATACCCAAGTCAACTATTTTGGATGTACTGAATGAGTGGAAGACGCACGGCGTGCCTGAAGCAGCAAAACGTACCAGCACACCAAAGAAAATCAGTGATAGCGGACGTCGAAGCCTCAGGAGAGTCGTTACAGCTAATAGACGGAGTACTGCACAGGACCTCAGTGTACAGGTGAGTAAAAATCCTGGAATCTCGGCATGTACACGTACCATTCGCAGAGAAGTTCATTCCATGGGTTACCGTGGTCGTGCGGCTGCTCATAAGCCTTTCATCTCCACTCGGAATGCTACTCGTCGTTTAGCATGATGTAAAGAACATTTACCATGGACCGTAGATCAATGGAAACGGGTCCTATGGACTGATGAATCCAGATACACGATCAATCAGCCTGATGGCCGTGTGTGGGTATGGCGGCAGCCGGGGGAACGCTATTTACCACAGTGCACTATTCCTACTGTTAAGTTTGGAGCTGGCAGTGTACTAGTGTGAGGGCGTTTTTTGTGGTATGGTCCCGGCCCATTGGTTATCGTGGACAAACCTGTTAACCTGCACGTCTACGTCGATATTCTGGGCAATTGCGCCCTACCAACTCAGTGGCAATACTATGGAACCGAGCGTTATTGGTACCAACAGGATAATGCACCGAAACATAAAGCAAGGACTAGCACGGCGTGGTTTGACGATAATTCTGTATCGCGTGTGGACTGGCCAGCACAGAGCCCTGATCTTAATCCCACAGAGCACCTATGGGATGAACTTAAAGTGCCACATAAGAAGTTTGGAACCAAGGCCTACTACTGAGCAACAGTTAGCGCCAGCAATATGTACTGAATGGAAGCGTAAAAGCCTTGTCGAAAGCATGTCTCGAAGGGTCAGTGCATGCGTTAAGGCGAAAGGTGGACCGACACCGTATTAATGTATGTCAAATGCTGTTTTGTTTCTCTTCTAGATGTCCGGTGACCTTTGTCAATACAATTGTAACGTACCAGGAGATGTGACGTACCTGCCCGAAGGACGCACACGACACAAAGGCAGATAGAAATCAGAATAAAACGTCCGCGTAGCTCAATTGGTAAAGTGACTTATTCCGGAATGAGGCGATCCGGGTTCGAAACCTGGCGTGGACGGAAATGACGGAGAAATTTACTTCGTTATAATGGCGCCCGAACTAACCTTCGTTATAATGGCGCCCGAACCGACCGTTCAAAATCTCGCATTGGTGTGATGTTATTTCCACACCGCGAGATAGGAAAAATAAGAGAATCCCTTCTCCAGCACTTCAAAAAAAAAAAAAAAAAATAAGGGGGAGATGATGTAACGTTCCAGGAGATGTGACGTACCTGCCCGAAGGACGCACACGATATAAAGGCAGATAGGAATAAGAATAAAACGTCCGCGTAGCTCAATTGGTAGAGTGACTTATTCCGGAATGAGGGGATCCGGGTTCGAATCCTGGCGTGGACAGAAATGACGGAGAAATTTACTTCGTTATACAGTGTATGAATGCGATGCTAATCCTGTGATGTTTACATTCAGATTAATCGGGAACTTGGTCGTTCTGAGTGGTGTAGTGGTTAGCATACCCGGGCGCTATCCGGGAGACGCGGGTTAGATTGCCGCTCCAGGATGACGAAATTTTCCTCTTTACGAATATTATCTGACTTAACATCCATGTCATATTTACCCCAATAAACGGACTCATATATCTTCGAAATTTGTATTTGACGATTTCTTTACGAGCAGTTTCGCTATCACTAATGTTGATTACAGACGTAAGGAAAGAATAGGATCTAAAACCGAAGTAACCGAAATGCAAAGACTGTCACATTCGAGACTAGAGTTCAAATTTCGGCGTGAGAATTTATATGATTGAACATCCTGCGGAACGTATGACGATTTTGTATTAAATCTTTTATTCACACCACCCTTTAACGCTTAACAACAGATGTGGCAAGTTGTGCTGGATATTTGATAAATTACTTCTCCCACAGAAAAATCATTAATTTCAAGTTAATTTGAAATCGATATATTCAGTTTTCTAAACGATTAGTAACCACTTACTCTTTCCCAACCATTCCCGGAATGTGTATTTATCATCTTCAAGATACCATTTCGGATACAACAATCAGAAAGATTAGATCTGTTAGCACAAGCAATAAATCTGACTCTCAGCAGCGATGAACATAAATCAGTTAACGTAAATTAATCACGGCAAAAGCCCAAATAAGAGCTCTGCGGAGTTCCGATCTTCGTGGTAACTACTCTCACTAGAAATTTATCAGTTTTCCGGATTTTCGTTTTTATATTTCACTAAACTTTCTAACAGTTACGGGTTATAGAGAAATGGCAGTTAAACATATTTCTTTTTTTTTTTTTTTTTAGCAAAAATTCAAACAACAAGGAAATTATTGCCGAGAAAAAAATATAAAGAAGAATAAGAACACTTGTTCTCTCAAACCTAAAAATAAAACAAGAAAAGAAGACACCGTATTTTCGGTTGTAATAAGCACTTCTCTTGAATTCTTACGACGAGAATAAAATTTTTGAAATTATTCATAGTCAATAAGGCCGGTTAGCAAAAAAAAAAAAAAAAAAACAAGAAAAGATGACACCGAATTTTCGGGTGTAATAAGCACGTCCTTTGAATCCGTTCCGACGCAAATTAAATTTATCAAAGCTATTCAAAGGCAATGGAACCGGTATGGAAAACAATAGTATCTGACGGAAGAAAGAAGTTTTTCAATCGGGTTTTTAATCCCTCAGATATTGCTGTAAACGGAATCGTGAGCTTACGAACTCTTGGAAACAGAGTTATCGACAAAATTAAGATGTGATTTTACGTCACCTGGTGGGAAAGCCGTGCATTATTTTAGGAAGAAAGTATTCGCAAAAGGGTTATCCATATGAGCGGTATCGGTCCTAGAAAAAAATTTAGTCGAGTTTTCAGGAGCCCAGATTTTGCTACAAATACATCAGAGACAGAAATTAACACTTATCACCTCTGGTGGCCAAACCATTCTTTACATTAGAAATTATGCGAAAAATATTTTCCATCAGGTCTTGTATGCGATACAGGAAGAATTTTTTCAAATCGGAGTTTTAGGAGCAGAAAACGCAATTTACCTTTATGCGCCCTAGCAAAAAGTCTTAAATGATTTACGTGAAAATTTTGAATTTATAGAAAAAACATTTCGCATCGGAAACACTATCCAACAACGAAGGAATTTTTTTAAATTGGACTTTTAGAAGTAGGGATATTGACAAAAATAAGATATACATCTACGCCCCCTAGCGTAGAAACCATGCATTATTTCAAGAAGAAAGTGTTCCTAAAAGGTTTGTCGACATGAGTAGCATCGGTCAACAAAAGACTTTTTTTTTCAATCGAGATTTTAGAAGCTCATATTTTGCTACAAATGCATCAGAAGCGGAAATAAACACTTACGCCACTAGGTGTCCATACCTATTTTTACAAAAATTAGAAATTATGTGCAAACGATTGCCCATCAAGAGCTGTATCCGGTGCAGAAAGAATTTTTCAAATCGGAGGTTTAGAAGCAGAGAAATAGTGGGAAACGCAATTTACCTTTACGCCCCCTAGCAGAAAGTCTATGAATTACTTGAAAATTTTGAATTTATAGGATTTATATCACACCAGAAACACTATCCAACAAAGAAGGAATTTTTTTAAAACGGACTCCTAGAAGTCGAGATATTGACAAAAATTAAATATACGTCTACGCCCCCTGGCGCAGAAACCACGCACTATTTTAAGAAGAAAATGTTTCCTAAAAGGTTTGTCGACACGAGTAGTATCGGTCTACAAACGACGTCTTTTTCAATCGAGAATTTAGAAGCTTATATTTTGCTGCAAATACATCAGAAGCGGAAATTAAGATTTACGACCCCTGGTGGCCAAACAATTTTTTTACAAAAATTAGAAATTATGTGCAAATGATTTCCCATCAGGAGCTGTATCCGGTGCAGAAAGAATTTTTCAAATCGGAGATTTAGAAGCAGAGATATAGGGAGAAAGGCAATTTACTTTTACGCCCCCTTGCGGAAAGTCTGTCATTTACTTGAAAATTTTGAAATTACATGAAAAACCTGTCACACGGAAAACACTATCCAACAAAGAAAGAATTTTTCAAATCGGACTCCTAGAAGTAGAGATATTGACAAAAGTAAAATATACATCTACGCCTCCCGGCGGAGAAACTGTGGAATATTTTAAGAAAATATTCCAAAAAGGTTTATCGATGTGAGTGGCATCAGTCCACGAAAGAATTTTTTCAATCGATATTTTAGAAGCTCAGATTTTATGGCAAATACATCAAAAGCAAAAATGAACACTTACGCCCCCTGGTGGCTAAAGTATTCTTTACCAAAACTTGAAATTATATGCAAACGATTTTCCATCACGAGGTGCATACGCTGAAGCAAAAAATTCTTCAAATCGGAGTTTTAGAAGAAAAAGTTATCCGGCAAAATTTAATTTACTTTTACGCCCCCTAGCGAAAAATCTATGCGTAATTTGAAAAAGTAACTATATCTAAAATACTCTTCGACATAAATGGAATCGAAAGATAAAAGAATTTTTTCAATCGGATCTTTAGAAGCAAATATGTGGAATAAAACGTTTTTTGAATTCGACATCATCTGCATTTACGCCCCCTAGTGGCAAAATTGTTGATCGTAAAAACAAAACAAAATAAAGGATCATCATTTGCATATTTCAAGCTTCCCAATGCAAAAAGAATTTTTCAAATCGGACTAATAGTTGCAGAGATAGCGTGGGTAGAGACGGACGGACGGACGGACGGACAAACCGGCAACATAAGCACGATCTTTTTTACAAAAGACGTGGAAAAAAGATCAACCCGATTTCAACAATTGACATTTGGATTTAAGGTTTAACGACCACCGTTAGCAATTCAATGAGCTATAAGCAGTCACCCGTGTCGAATTCAAGTCCACTGGTTCCAGGGAAGGCAGAGAGTCAGTGCCGCAAGACAAACACAACATTCACGCCACATCGGGATTCGAACCTGGACCAATCACATACGAATGCTCAGTAGTCAGCGTCACTGTGCCACAGGGGAGGCTCAGGCATGCCGCTTCAAATATCAAAGATTTATGTGGACCACTTGTGCTGCTGGAAGATACATCATTGTCTCAATCCTACCACTAGAAGAATCGTACCTTTTTTGTTGTTGTTAGGCGATCTCTTCTTATATGCACCCGACGGTCCAATTTGTTCCAAAGATTGTCTATAGGAATCACGTTAGGACTCTAGTCTAGCTAATACAGCTTTTTGATGACCAGGTCCTCAAACCAATCTGTAACAACGCGAATAGTATGAAATGGTGAGTTGTACTGCTGGTAGAGGTCTGATGGGCCTTCCTCAAAGTACTCTGGGCTTGCCAGTTCAACATGTCGACGCCCATGTCTTCAAGCCAATTTGTAACAACGTGAGTAGTATGAAATGGTATGTTGTCCTGCTGGTAGAGGTATGGGCTTTACTCAAAATACTCTGGGCTTGCCAGTGCAACGTGTCAACGCCCATGTCCTCAAGCCAATCTGTAATAACGTGAGTAGTATGAAATGGTACTTTGTCCTGCTGATAGAGGAATGGGTCTTCCTCAAAGTACTCTAGGCTGGCCAGTGCAACGTGTCAACGTCCATGTCCTCAAGCCAATCGGTAGCAACGTGAGTAGTATGAGATGGGGCTTTGTCCTGCTGATAGAGTTATGGGGTCTTCCTCAAAGTACTCTGGGCTGGCTAGTGCAACATGTCAACGCCCATGTCCTCAAGCCAATCTGTAACAACGTGAGTAGTATGAAATGGTATGTTGTCCTGCTGATAGAGGTATGGGCTTTCCTCAAAGTACTCTGGGCTTGCAGTGCAACGTTTCAACGCCCATGTCCTCAAGCCAATCTGTAATAACGTGAGTAGTATGAAATGGTGCTTTGTCTTGCTGATAGAGGTATGGGTCTTCCTCAAAGTACTCTGGGCTGGCCAGTGCAGCATGTCAACGCCCATGCCCTCAACCCAATCTGTAACAACGTGAAGTAGTGTTAAATGGTGCGTTGTCCTGCTGGTAGAGGTATGGGCTCTCCTGAAAGTACTCTGGGCTTGCCAGTGCAACGTGTCAACGCCCATGCCCTCAAGCCAATCTGTAACAACGTGAGTAGTATGAAATGGTGCTTTGTCCTGCTGATAGAGATACGGGCCTTCCCCAAAGTACACTGGGCTGGCCAGTCCAACATTTCGACGCCCACGTGCTCAAACGAATCTGTAACAACGCAAGTAGTACAGAGATATGGGTTTTCTCCAATGTACTGTGGGATGGCCATTCCAACATGTCAACGCCCATGTGCTCAAACCAATTTTTGTCCTGCTATAGAGGCATGTGAGTAGTATCAAATGGTGTGTTGTCTTGCTGACAGAGGTATGGGTGTTCCCCAAAGTACGTTGAGCTGGCCAGTCCAACATTTCGACGAATCAATCTGTAACAACGTGACTAGTACCAAATGGTGCGTTGTCCTGCTCATAGAGCTATGGGCGTTCCCCAAAGGGCTCTTGACTGGCCAGTCCAACATTCCGACGCCCATGTCCTCAAACCAATCTGTAACAACGCAAATAGTACAGAGGTAGGGGCCTCTTCCAATGTACTCTAGAATGTCCAGTCCAACATTTTGACGCCGATGTACTGAAACTAATCTTTGTTCTGCTATATAGGTATGCGAATAGTATCAAATGGTGCGTTGTCCTGCTGATAGAGCTACGGGCGTTCCCCAGAGTACTCTGGGATGGCCAGTCCAACATTTCGACGCCCATGTGCTTAAACCAATCTGTAAAACGCGAGAAGTACAGAAGTATGGGAATTCTCCAATGTACTTTAGGATGACCAGTTCAACATTTCGATGCCTAGGTTCTCAAAGCAATGTGTTGCGACGTGAGTGGTATAAAATGGTGCGTTGTCCTGCTGATAGAGGTATAAGCCTTCACCAAAGTACTGCCACACCGTTGGTAGTATATCACAGACCAGGAACTTGAAGTAGTATTAATCGTTTTATCTAAAAGTCGTTTTGTCCAAAACGACTAACGGGTCCAAACGGTATGCGAGTAGTATCAAATGTTGCGTTGTCTTGCTGACAGAGATATGGGTGTTCCCGAAGAATGCTGGACTGGCCAGTCCAACATTTCGAAGCTCATGTGCTCAAATCAATCTGTAAAACGCGAGTAGTACAGAAGTATGGGCCTTCTCCAATGTACTCTGGGATGACCAGTCCAACATTTCAATGCCCTGGTTCTCAAACAAATCTGTTGCGACGTGAGTGGTACGAAATGGTGCGTTGTCCTGCTGATAAAGGTATGAGCTTTCACCGAAGTAGTACCACACCGTTGCTTGTACATCACTGCCCAGGAACGTTAAGTAGCATTCATGGTTTCGTCCAAAACGACTAACGGATCCAAACGGAACCACCGAAAACTCTTTGTTACAATCATGTTGAATCCACCATACTTAATTGTCGGTACAATACAGTCCGAAAAGTACTTTTTTCTTGGTGTGCTTTACAGCTACTTACCATTATTTCACTGGTACACTGTCCACAGTGATCCATCCATCCAAAATAAAGTTTTACTCTAGTCTGCAGTCGTTATCGATGTTGCGAAACTACCCAAATCGGCGAATGGCAACGATCGAAAAGATTGGCGAATTCTCAATTGTTTCTCGACAGTGATATCGCATGTGTTGCAGAGACTTCCGTAGTGTACTGGTGCTAATAACATTCTCAGTAATCTATCCTAGGGTTTGCGTTATTTGTGATAACGCTGACTTGCGTTCTGAGTGGAAAGTCCTTTTCAGAATTTAGAGAGCGCACCTATCACGTTCTGTTTTCTTCCAACATTTATTGGATCTTTTCCCAGCAAATTCAGACCCAGTACGCGTCATTTGGATATTACATGACCAACCAGGGACCTAATAATTTTCAGTGGCACTGAAATGTCAGGTATTCAGCGATTGTTTATATTGAACCCTATTGTTAACCACGCTGGAAGTCAGTTGGCATTATCGATCGAGCCATCTTGCATTCAGTATTGTGCTTTTGTCCCATCATATCCTTACGATCGTATTTATAGTTGGGTCTGCAACCCGTTTGCTTGCGATATAGATTGTTATCAATCAGCAGTTAACTCTGTCGAGCTAAGCATCTTTCATTCACAGTCGTGTTATTGTCTCGTCATAGCCCTACGACATATTTGTAGCTGGGTCTGTGACATGTTAGCTTGCCATATACTCTGTTACCAATCATCACTGGAAGTCAACTAACTTTGTCGATCGAGGCATGTTGCATTCACAGTCGTTCTATTGTCTCATCATAGCCCTTCGAACGCATGTATAGTTGGGTCTATTACCTGTTTGCTTGCGATATACCCTGTTATCAATCAGCACTGGAAATCAGTTAACTCTTGTCGATCGAAGCATCTTGCATTCACAGTCGTGCTATTGCCTTATCATATCCCTACGAGCATATTTATAGTTTGGTCTGTGACCTGTTTGCTTGCGATATACCCTGTTATCAATCAGCACTGGAAATCAGTTAACTCTGTCCATCGAGACATCTTGCATCTACAGTTGTGCTATTCTTGCGATATACCCTGTTATCAATCAGCACTGGAAATCAGTTAACTCTTGTCGATCGAAGCATCTTGCATCTACAGTTGTGATATTCTTGCGATATACCCTGTTATCAATCAGCACTGGAAATCAGTTAAATCTTGACGATCGAAGCATCTTGCATTCACAGTCGTGCTATTGTCTTATCATATCCCTACGAGCATATTTATAGTTAGGTCAGTGACCTGTTTGTTTGCGATATACCCTGTTATCAATCAGAATTGGAAATCAGTTAACTCTGTCGATCGAGGCATATTGCATCTACAGTTGTTCTATGCTTGCGATATACCCTGTTATCAATCAGCACTGGAAATCAGTTAACTCTTGTCGATCGAAGCATCTTGCATTCACAGTCGTGTTAATGTCTTATCATAGCCCTACGAGCATATTTATAGTTTGGTCTGTGACCTGTTTGCTTGCGATATACCCTGTTATCAATCAGCATCGGAAATCAGTTAACTCTGTCGATAAAGTATGCATCTTACATTCACAGTCGTGCTATTGTGTCATCATAGTCCTACGAGCATATTTATAGTTGGTTCTCTCACGTGATTTTTGCGTTTGATCAATGATTGCTGTTATTGTTGTTTGCAGGTTTATCGACAAACCACGAGCAACTCAGTGGGCTATAAGCAGTCTCTTGTCCCTAATTTAGGGCCACTGGTTCCAGGAGGGGGTGAGAGGCGGTACCGTAAAACAAACACAAAATCATTGCCTCACCGGGATTCAAACCCGGATCCATTTCGGACAAATGATCAGATTTCAGCACTTAGACCACTGCTTCATCGCGGAGGCAATACAGAATTCACCATTAATACACGGTCGAGTCACAATGTGATGACCAGCTAATATCCGGAACAACCGCCGTGTGCAGCGCGGACAGCAGCTAGACTGGCTGGAAGTGACTCAATAAGGTGCTAGAAGGTGTTCACAGGTATGAGAGCCATGCTGACTGCAGTGCAACTGACAGCTACTGGAGGGTGCGAGGTTGAGGATCCCTAGAGCGAACAACACGATCGAGGTGGTCCAAACCACCCTCGGACATTTCTAGCTGTGTGGCATGTCGCATTGTCATTCTGGAAGATCCCATCCTCCCCAGGGAAGACAATCAGCATGTATGGTGAACGGATATGCAAGGATGGATTAATAACAAATTCGGTCCTCAGTGCTTTCCACAGGTATGACTGGATCCAGGTAATGCCACGAAAACGTTCCTCAGACCATGACGTTATCCCAACCATCTTGCGTTCTCCCGGCAATGATTGTAGAGTGTTTGTTCTCCAATGTTTCTCACCTTATAAGCCAACGTCCATGCTTTCGGTGAAACAGAAAACGTGACTCATCGGAGTAAGCAATCCTTTGCCAATCAGCGGAGGTCCAATTCCGATACTGCCGTGCATATATAAGCCTTTTCTGCCGATGCACCTTTGTTATCATAGGTGCAGTGACCATCCGTCTTCATCTGAGCCCCATACGCAACAGGTTTCGCTGAACTGTCGTTTTAGACAACCCCCTTGTTCATTCGGCCAATAGCTTGTCGATCGGCACTCACGCACCCTCGAAGCCGACGTTCACCTCTCACATCAATGGCACGTGGTGCTCCGCAGTTTTCACGTCGCTTATTCGCAATGGTGCTATTTCTTCAATCAAGATACACTTTAACCACAGCAGCACGCGAACAGTTCACAAACTGCGCTGTTTCAGAAATACTGCCACCCTTGGCCTGAAAGCCGATAATCATGCCTATTTGCAAATCTGATAAATCGCTCCTTTTATCTATGACAGCAACGAGTGATATGTTTTCTGAATGCCTGCAGCACACCTTATATACATTCCAAGCCAGCTCACGACAGGTGCCTTCTTTCATTGGCTATGCGCTGTTGACGTCAAAAGTAAGAGGAGGTCACAATAACTTTTTTTTTGTTGCTTGGAGGTTTAACGACCATCGTGAGCAACTCAATGGGCTATAAGCAGTCTCCCGTCCCTAATTTAGGGTCACTGGTTCCAGGGAAGGGAGAGAGCCAGTGCCGTAAGACAAACACAATATCCATGCCTCACCGGGATTCGAACCCGGACCCCTTACAGACGAATGATCAGAGGCCAGCGCCTTAGACCACGGCGCCACCGGCGCGGCAGGTCACAATAATGGGACTACACTGTGTATAAGGGTGTTCTTATGTTAATGATAGGGAAGTGTATGTTGGGATGTCACGCATTTAAACTGACAAAGAAGTGCTGTTAAAAGCATACGTGTTTTTAAAGTTTCGCTGGATAGAAATGTAAATAGATTTAATCTTTAGGCAAATATGCTGGTGGAAAAGAGCAAAGGGCAAATGGGTTTTATACCAATGGCGGTCTTTTTTTTTTTTCAAGCGCTCTGAAGGTGTGATCAGAAAATATTAGTCCGCTCACAATCAAGCGAATTTTAAAAAGACATTTTCAACTGTCTTTTTTTACCCACTTACAAATTCACGACAACACAAACATCACTTTTTCTTTCAACAAAAAGCAACATTTTTTCCTTTATTGAAAGGAATTCCTAACAAGCCCTCTGTATGCATTGGCGCCGATAGCACACTTGAAAAACAAGGTGCACTTAGATTTAGTCACGTGGCGAACTCTTTGATCAGCAAAACAAACTACTTCTTTTCGGTTGTCTCTTGGTTCATTTACAAGCCGTGCGTGCTTGAATTCCATTGACTTTCTTTCGACTCGTGCCTCCAGGCAGCACAGATTTCTAAGAACGATTCAATCAGCGGGATCACCATCGTTTTTGCCTTCTCAAAAGATGCACAAGGGAAAAAATCCGCTTCTCTTGTTTCTTCGAGTTATCGGACTTCTTTCTTTCGCAATTTCATGTACTCAATACTTGATGCAAAAGAACACTAGCTTACCGTTGCGTATTCATATATATTCATCCTTTTTATTTACGCTTTCCAACCGTAGGTAGAAGAAGCGTATATCCTCCAGCTTTGTCGTTCTGTTTGTCATTCTCTTATTTATATATACACATCCTTTTATTTACGCTTTCCAACCGTAGGTAGAAGAAACGTTTATTCTCCAGCTTTGTCGTTCTGTTTGTCGTTCTCTTATTCATATATATTCATCCTGTTATGTACGCTTTCCAACAATAGGTAGAAGAAGCGCATATCCTCCAGCTTTGTCGTTCTGTTTGTCGTTCTCTTATTCACATATATTCATCATTTTATTTAACGCTTTCCAACCATACGTAGAAGAAGCGTATATCCTCCAGCTTTGTCGTTCTGTTTGTCGTTCTCTTATTCATATATATTCATCATTTTATTTGCGCTTTCCAACCGTAGGTAGAAGAATCGTATATCCTCCAGCTTTGTCGTTCTCTTATTCCTATATATTCATCCTGTTATGTACGCTTTCCAACCGTAGGTAGAAGAAGCGTATATCCTCCAGCTTTGTCGTTCTCTTATTTATATATATTCATCCTTTTATTTACGCTTTCCAACCGTAGGTAGAAGAAGCGTATATCCTCCAGCTTTGTCGTTCTGTTTGTCGTTCTCTTATTTATATATATTCATCCTTTTATTTACGCTTTCCAAACATACGTAGAAGAAGCGTATATCCCCCAGCTTTGTCGTTCTCTTTGTCGTTCTCTTATTTATATATATTCATCCTTTTATTTACGCTTTCCAACCGTAGGTAGAAGAATCGTATATCCCCCAGCTTTGTCGTTCTGTTTGTCGGTCCGTCTGTCGGTCTGCACGATAACTCACGTAAAAATGGTTCGATTTCGTTGAAATTTTAGTATGAGGGTGGGGGACCACATGGGGATGAACCCTATTGAAAATGGGCGAAATGGGATCAAAGGTCAGGACATAGGAGCGGGATCCATTCCGTTTCCCTTATGCGTCATAATTCGCGTAAGCCGCCCCGGTGGAGCAGTGGTCTAAGCGATGGCCTCTGATCATTTAGTCCGAACGGGGTCCGGGTTCGAATCCCGGTGAGCCATGGATGTTGTGTTTGTCTTACGGCACTGGCTTTCTCCCTTCCCTGGAACCAGTGACCTTTAATTAGGGACGGGCGACTGCTTATAGTCCATTGAGTTGCTCGCGGTGGTCGTTAAACCTCCAATCAAAAAAAAAAATTCGCGTAAGTATGGTTCGATTTCGATGAAATTTTAGTATGTAGTAGGGGACCACCTGTGGACGAACACTGTTGAAAATGGGCGAAATGCGGTCAAAGTTCAGGACATAGGAGCGTGATTCATTCCATTGCCCTTATGCCTCATAACTTGCGTAACAATGGTTCGATTTCGATGACATTTTCGTATGTGGTAGGGGACCCTGGGGACGAGCCCTACGGAAAATGGGAGAAATTAGGTCAAAACTCAGGGCATAGGAGCGGGATCCATTCTATTGTCCTTATGTGTCATAACGTACGTAAAAAATACTGCGATTGCGACAAAACATTATCATGTTGTTCCGAAGGTATACTGAACCGGTTCTGTTGAATATCATCAAAATGGGGTCAAAGGTCAGTACACAGGAGAAAGGTTTATTCCACATTCATTATCCTCATAACTTCACTAAAAATGTTTCTATTGCGACAAAACGTTAGTATGTTGTTCTGGAGGGGTATACTGAACCAATTGTGTTTAATATAATCGAAATGGGGTCAACGGTCAAGATACGGGAGCGAGATTTATTCCACAGCCATTATCCTCAAAACTTGAGTAATAGCTTGAGTAATGATTTCTGGTATGTTGGAAAGTGTATCATAATCAATGCATTGCATGATTTTACTAACTTGTTGCATTTAAAAAAAGAACGTAAAGTAGATCTAAAATCGGAATGTTTATGTTTTCGTTTTCTTTGAGCATTGATTTACGGATAAGAGAGAGCAGAAGATCATTTATCCGAAGATGTGGGCATACATCAAGGATTAACATTTTCCTGAACGTTGATCATCTTAAATCAGAAGGAATTTTACAATTTGAAGTCACAAGTTCGTCATAAAAGTTTGCTTCATTCGAGAAAAATATTTTCGCAGTTGCTCCAATAAGGTTAGTAGATGACAAATCCATGCTGCACTTCCGGTGATTTTTTTGTGACGTCACTGTCCAAATCGCCATCGTAAGACTCCCTAATAGGCACTTTTCTTCATAACTGCGCAATAGCAGAGTGTCGGAATTATTATTCGTAAACTCGTTAGAATAATCTTCATAAATCCTACTAGATGTTTTAATGCATGATGTTTTCAATGTCTAATTAAAAAATTTGGGGAATGTTGTCGAGATGCTTTTCCTATTCCTCGTAAAGAAACTCTTCATTAGCCGCCCCGGTAGCGCAGTGGTCTAAGCGATGGCCTCTGATCATTCGTCCGAAAGGGGTCCGGGTTCGAATCCCGGTGAGGCATGGATGTTGTGTTTGTCTTACGGCACTGGCTCTCTCCCTTCCCTTATACCAGTGGCCCTAAATTAGGGACGGGCGACTGCTTATAGCCCGTTGAGTTGCTCACGGTGGTCGTTAAACCTCCAATCAAAAAAAAAAAAAAAAAAAAAACTCTTTATTATGTGACCATTATGTTTCCTACTGTGCGTTTCCCCTTCTACATTTATATAAAAACAGCAAAAATTCCCCTTGTAAATAAATTAACATTTAAAAGTATAACCGTTTTCCTGCCCTTAACGCAGCCGCGGATGGCCTAGTGGTCAACGCTCGTGGCTGTCACGGAGAAGACCTTGGGTTCGATCCCAGACAGGTACGAACGCTCGAACCACTAAATACCCGCCGTGCGTCGGATGGGCACGTTAAACCGTCGGACCCCGGGTACTGCCCCCCCCCCCCGGTAATAAACAAGGGCGTCTTCTTCTCCCTTTCTGTTGGGTTGTCGGAAAAGTCATGACGTGTTTTTAGCCATATTTTGCAAAGTTCATTTATTGATAGAAAGAACAAAGATCAATCAATGATATAATGCCCGTTTTGTTCGGTAACCTTTTGACATCTGTCAGTGAGCTGCAGAATGTCTCGTTCATAGAAGGACCTGTCTTTCGTGGCGAAAAACTCTACAAGGAGCAGATTTACAGCCTCATCTGAATTGAACGCAAGGACTGTTGAAGAGAGCGAAACAAGTGGAAGTCGGACGTTGCAAGGTCAGGCGAGTATGCTGGGTGTGGCAAACACATCCCACCCAAACTCCAATAATTTTTGGCGGGTGATCAAATTTGTGTGTGGTCTCGCGTTGTCGTGATGGAACACAACACCTTAACGATGAACGAGGTCTGGACGTTTCTGGAAGATGGATTCGTTCAAACTGTCCAATTTCCGACAGTACACATTGGAATAGATCGTTTGGTTCCGTGGTAGGAGCTCGAACAACACGAAACTTTTAAAATCCCGCCACACTGAGACCAGAACCTTCCACTAATGAATGTCTGCTTTGGATGTCGTTTGAGGCGAAGCAGCACGTCGGGACCAAGACCGTTTGCGCAGCACATTGTTGCACACGATCCACTTTTCGTCACCAATTATCAGTCGCTTCAAAAAAGGATCGTTTTCGTCACGTTTAATGAGCATATCGCAGATGTTTATATGCGCCGTCAATTGAGCTTCTTTGAGTTCATGAGGAACCCACACATCGAGCTTGCTTACGTATCCCAGCTTCTTCAGATGGTCGTGAACGCTTGCATGATGGATGTGCAATGTGTCTGCAATCTCTCGTGTCGTGTAACGTGGGTTTGACTCGATCAATGCGTTGATTTGATCGTCATCAACCTCGGTGGGCCTCCAGGACCGAGGAGTATCGTTGAGGTCAAAATCACCAGCACGGAATTTTGCGAACCACCGCTGGCACTGACGTTCTTGTAGAGCATTATCACCGCAACTTTTCACAAGCTTGACGCGCGTTCTTCCCTTTACGGAAGTAAAAGAGTAAAATATGGCGAAAATGCACAGTTTGGTCTTCCATCTTCAACTTGATGTCAAATTCCTTCTAGACTGCAGCTAGAACTGGCACCTGTCGAATGCCATAGCGATAACAGAGCTGCGCATGCCTCTAGTACTTCCAAAACCGCCCAACCGCCATCGGGTGCCAAAATACGTCATGACTTTTCCGACAATCCAATACCTCGTTTCCGTGTCGCTTTCCTATCGGACACTCTAGCCCAAATCTCCTAGTTTCCTATTTCTAAGGGTTGTTAAAGACCTGGGGTCAGACACTCCCTTCCTAAACATCCTCTACATATGATCTATGATTTATGTCCTTAACGTAACAAAAATGTGCTGGAGGTACTTTTCAAATCTCCGTTACTAAAACATTCGCATCATTGTGAATTTCTTCTGTATTTAATGTAAATGTGCTTTTGTACAAGCTTTTGTTCTGTATTTGAGTTATAAAAATTGTTGACAAGACATCTTCCTCCATAGGTAGAGTTCGGATTTACGATTCACATGTTAGGACGGTGATGTCACTCAGTGACGTCACGATTATTCATCTCCGAGGAAGGCGGGAAGAGCAAATCTTAGTGTCTATTTACCTTTCTTTTGCATAAGCTTTTGTTCTGTATGTGGGTAATAAAATTGTTGACAAGACATCTTCCTCCACAGGTACAGTTCGGATCTACGATTCACATGTATAACGAAGTAAATTTCTCCGTCATTTTTGGTCTACGCCGGGATTCGAACCCGAGTCCGCTTATTCCGGAACAAGTCGCTCTACCAACTGAGCTACGCAGACGTTCATTCTGATTGCTATCTGCCTTTATGTCGTGTGCCTCCAGCTGGCAGGTACGTCACATCTCCCCCCCCCCCTCAAAGAGGGCCGGGGGCATGGCCCACGGGTCAGCCGTGACCATGAATCGTTGCAGGCAGCCATCCACTGTAGAACGTGCACTTGAGAACTCCCAGTCAATCTGATGTGTGGAATGCAACGTCACACACATTTATTCCTCGAAGCGCTGGAGAAGGGATTCTCTGATTTTTCCTATCTCGCGGTGTGGAAATAACATCACACCAATGCGAGATTTTGAACGGTCGGGTCATCCAGATTGTTCGGGCGCTATTGTAACGAAGTAAATTTCTCCATCATTTTTGGTCTACGCCGGGATTCGAACCCGAGTCCGCTTATTCCGGAACAAGCCGCTCTACCAACTGAGCTACGCAGACGTTCATTCTGATTGCTATCTGCCTTTATGTCGTGTGCCTCCTGCTGGCAGGTACGTCACATCTCCCCCCCCCCCAAAGAGGGCCGGGGGCATGGCCCACGGGTCAGCCGTGACCATGAATCGTTGCAGGCAGCCATCCACTGTAGAACGTGCACTTGAGAACTCCCAGTCAATCTGATGTGTGGAATGCAACGTCACACACATTTATTCCTCGAAGCGCTGGAGAAGGGATTCTCTGATTTTTCCTATCTCGCGGTGTGGAAATAACATCACACCAATGCGAGATTTTGAACGGTCGGGTCATCCAGATTGTTCGGGCGCCATTGTAACGAAGTAAATTTCTCCATCATTTTTGGTCTACGCCGGGATTCGAACCCGAGTCCGCTTATTCCGGAACAAGTCGCTCTACCAACTGAGCTACGCAGACGTTCATTCTGATTGCTATCTGCCTTTATGTCGTGTGCCTCCTGCTGGCAGGTACGTCACATCCCCCCCCCCCCCCAAAGAGGGCCGGGGGCATGGCCCACGGGTCAGCCGTGACCATGAATCGTTGCAGGCAGCCATCCACTGTAGAACGTGCACTTGAGAACTCCCAGTCAATCTGATGTGTGGAATGCAACGTCACACACATTTATTCCTCGAAGCGCTGGAGAAGGGATTCTCTGATTTTTCCTATCTCGCGGTGTGGAAATAACATCACACCATTGCGAGATTTTGAACGGTCGGGTCATCCAGATTGTTCGGGCGCCATTGTAACGAAGTAAATTTCTCCGTCATTTTTGGTCTACGCCGGGATTCGAACCCGAGTCCGCTTATTCCGGAACAAGCCGCTCTACCAACTGAGCTACGCAGACGTTCATTCTGATTGCTATCTGCCTTTATGTCGTGTGCCTCCTGCTGGCAGGTACGTCACACATGTTAGGACGGTGACGTCACGATTATTCGTCTCCGAGAAAGGCGAGATGAGCAAACCTTACTGTGAACATTGTGGGGCGTTGCCACAAAATGTCTGTGTGCAGGTAGGGTCTTTGCAACGACATCATTTTTGACGTCACGCGGTTACTTCCGAATGGTTAAGAGAAAGTTCGGCTGCTAAGGTTCCCATAGGTTTAGCATGGGGAAGCGATTTCTGGACCCTCTGTCTCTCGATGGTTTGAAGTTTTAGAAATGGTTAAAAGCTGTGTGGCGTACAGGGGCTTCTAAAAGTACGAGTAGAGTAGTGGAATTTCCTTTTATCGCTCTCCAACGCCAGAAAAACGCCAGATTATGTGTAAAATAGCCGTAAATCGGAAGGCATGGTCGCCCAGGCCGACAGGATCTACAGTAAACACTTCATTTCAGATATCATAAATCTGTATATTTTACAACGTTAATAGTCGAATTTATATCGGTACATTTTCTTGCACATTAAATTTATACCGATGCATTTTTTTTACTTACTAAGTTTTTACGTAAATCCTTGTTATTCTGTTTAAAATGCTTTGAAATGCATGACGGATTAACTTTGCTGTCGAATCGGAAATTGCTAAGCTTTCGTGAACTTTCAAGATTTTGTACTGTTACTGATTTCTAAATACTGAAACACATGCCTTTTTTTTCCGAACCGAAATTTAAGGATATACGTTCACATAGAATTAGAGGGTGCTGTCATGCATTATTGTGTCGTCAGTTTTCCCGGATCTGCTCTCTTTCTTTCTTTCATGTCCTGCATTCGTGGTGATGGGTTGGGCCTGTTCCAACAGGACAATGCACCTCCACACAAGTGTCGCGACGCCACATTATGGTTAGAGGAGCATTCGTCTGAGTTTGGGGTGTTGCCATTCCCACCCAAGTCCCCAGATCTGAACGTGATAGAACACATTTGGGATAATATATATCAAATACGTGGAGATAATGTAAACGGACGATGTCATCGCTCTTTCTACGTTATCAACTGAGATGTCGTCATCTGGTGGCGTTAAATGCCACCAGATGACGACATCTCAGTTGCTGAGACCATCAATACGTATTCGTGTAGTCAGATGCTGACTGATAAACCACGCATGGCGCTGGGAATTGTTGGCGCTGTAGCGTAAATTCGAACGCACTCGACTAGTTATCGAGAGTTCTGGGGTTCGATCCCAGCAGTGCCGGAATACAATTTTTCAGTCGCTATGCGTTGTTTAAAAAATAACGTGGAAAGAGCGATGACATCGTCCGTTTACATTATCTCCACGTATTTGATATATATTAACCATTTCTATCGCCCTTTGAATTTATCAGCTACAATTAAAATAGCTGTTGCGTTAAATGCCACCAGATGACGACATCTCAGTTGCTGAGACCATCAATACGTATTCGTGTAGTCAGATGCTGACTGATAAACCACGCATGGCGCTGGGAATTGTTGGCGCTGTAGCGTAAATTCGAACGCACTCGACTAGTTATCGAGAGTTCTGGGGTTCGATCCCAGCAGTGCCGGAATACAATTTTTCAGTCGCTATGCGTTGTTTAAAAAATAACGTGGAAAGAGCGATGACATCGTCCGTTTACATTTGGGATGCCATGCAACGCGCTATCGAACACACTGACCTCGGAATACATCCGAATTGTGGAACGCTCTGCAGGAAGTATGGTGTGCATTGCCTACAGCATTTTTTTCCAGAAGCTAGTGGATTCTATGCCCCGTGGCATTTCTGCAGTCCTTCGCTCCCGTGGAGGACCTACCAAGTATTAGACTGGTGCGCCAGTTCTTCTGGTACTTCAGTGTATGTCTGGTGTTCCTGACCTAATCGTTTTCACGTTGAACTTCCTGATGTTACATATGTGCTTAGTCGCGTGTATGACAAAATAATTTTAGTTTTCTGAGGAGGTTGTTCACATGGAAGTAGCTTCTAATGTAGTGTAACAAGCTAAAATTACGGTATTAATTGGCGCAGTGAATTGATCTTGAAATTGAGACTATATGTGCTAACATAAGCAATGAAGATTAACATCTTCCGGATATGCGAGAAAAAATTTAAAGAGAAAAAAACATGAACCTTTTCTTCCTAAATTGATGAAGTAAACGCAAACTTTTTGGAATGGTACGCAGAAACCGTGTTTTCAAAATATTTTATCCAGAAAGCAGTGATGCAAAAAGACTACACTTAATTTTGGTAATATGTTACACCAATAAGTGGAACTACACCAGCTGCACCACATTTTGAGAAGCTGCACCAACAAGTGCTGCAACTTTGTAGCATATTATGGAGTAAGATTGCACTATCAAATGGTGTATCCTTACACTTGATGGTGTAAGACTGCAACATTTTATCGTGCAACCATACACCATATTCTGGTGTATGGTTGCGCCAGAATACAGTTCGAAACACAAACTTTTTACAGAACAACGTACAGTTCCAAAACGTTCGGGTTTGGAACTGCGTACAGTTCCAAACACAAACATTTTAGAACTGTATGCAGCAACAGTGTTTTCAAAATAATTTATCCAGAAAGCAGTGATGTGAAAAGACTACACTTAATTTTGGTGAAATGTTGCACCAATAAGAGGAATTACGCCAGCTGCACCACATTTTGGGAAAGCTACACCAACAATTGGTGCAACTTTGCACCATATTATGGAGTAAGGTTGCACTATAAGATGGTATATCCTTACATTTGATGGTGTAAGACTGCGCCATTTTATCGTGCAACCATACGCCATATTCTGGTGCAACCATGTACCACATTCTGGTGCAACCATGTACCACATTCTGGTGCAACCTTACCTCATAAAGTGATGTAAGGTTGCACCATACTGTTGGGTTTTGTTTGCACCACATATTGGTGCATCTTTTCTCACAACGTGGTGCAGCTGGTGTTGCACCACATTTTGGTGCAACCTATCTTTCAATGTTGAACAGTGTGGGGTTGTATTTCAAGTACTGGAGTTGGACGATTCGTTGAGGTGTCGAATCCCATGGTATCTATGAATCATGTGCCACTTTTAAATAATGCATAATTGCTATTTGTCCAGTTTTTGGAAGAAGAAGGACTCATAATGGATCCTGAGTCTCAAGATGATAACTTTCGTGTCCATTGAGCAAGAATTGTGCTGGGTTGGTTTGACATGTTCTGCATCAAAATTAGCCTTCAAATTTACCCGATCTAAGTGTAGTTAAAGAAATCTGTGACATGTTAGAAAGGGCCGTGCAGAAGAACAACAACACGCTAAAAATTTGGCAGAATTAAAGGATATTTTTAATGAATGAAATGCGGGATTACACCATTATACAATGCAAATTTGGCAGATTTGTATTATACAATACATTTTTTTTTATTATTTTTGTATTTACAAATTTTGGAAAGCCATACTCGGACACTGTCCGGGAGACGCAATTTCGATTCCCGCTCCACGAATACGAAATTTTCATGTTTACGGATATTATCTGTTAACATCCATGTCATATTTACACCAATAAACGGATTCACATCTTCCAAATTTGTAAGGGGTCTTTTTATTATGGGGCAGAACAGGGGTCGGCAAACTACACTCCGCAGGGCAAATCCGGCCCGCCGACTCTTTTTGTACGGCCCGTGAGCTCTGAGAATGGATTTTACATTTTCAAATTCTTTAGAATTTCAAAATCTGTGAAATGTCAAAGTACGCACTATAACGTTTACGTCCGACGGCCGAGTTGAGGAGTTGCGAGATACGACCGTATGTGGCACTCCAATAGCTCCGCATTCGGTGGCCTCTGCTTTGACGCCACGCAGTTATAATTCCGCGGCGTTTCCAGTGCCACGTGTATCACTGTTCTACGACATTTTGTTCTCGTTTGATTACCCTTGCATATCCATCATGTGGCGGTCAAAACCAGAAAAGAAGAGAAAAGTGGACTTCGAATGTCGTGCTTTTAAGGCAGAGTGCAGTGTGAATAATTTTGTTGCCGAATTAAATTACAATACTCAATGCAGGTCAGCATTAACAGATGAACATTTGCAACCAATTTTGATGATAAAGAGTACCAACTTCGAACGCCAATTCCATTTTTATCATTAGTAGAGCTGTATTTCAAACAATTGTAGTCTTTTTTTACGCTTTCCAACAGTAGATTGAAGTAGCGTATATGATCCAGCTCTGTTCGCCTGTCTGTCCGTCCGTCCATCTGCCTGTCCGCATGATAACTCGCGTAAAAATGGTTCTAATTCAATGAAATTTTAGTATGTGGTAGGGGATCACCTGGGGCCGAACCCTATTGAAAATGGATGAAATGGGGTTAAAGGTCAGGACATAGGAGCGGGATCCATTCCATCACCGTTATGCGTTATAACGTGCGTAAAAATGTTTCTATTTCGACAAAGCTTTAGTATGTTGTTCCGGAATATACTGAATCAATTCTGTTTAACATCATCGAAATGGGGTCAAAGGTCAGGGCACAGGAATGAGATTTATTCCACAGCCATTATCCTGATTATTTGAGCAATGATTTCTGGTATGTTGGAAAGCGTATCATAATCAATGCATTGTATGATTTTTCTAACTAGTTTAGTCTGCTTATTACTTATTATTATTACTAGGTTATGTTTTTATTCTATTATTAAGCCGTTTTTTAGTCTACTTATTATTATCATTTGTTATTTAAGCAGGCTTACCTAATTAAATAACAAGAAAAAAGAATACCTACATAAATATCCTCGAGTTTTCCTCTTGGCCCTCAGAGCCTAAAATATTTGCTGTTTGGTCCCTTACAGAAAATGTTTGCCGACCCCTGAAGTAGAATAAACTTGATACTCATGTGATCCTGAGTCGTACTGATAGCCTTCCAAACAAAATTAAAGCAGGTGGTGATGTAACTCCGTATTAAGGAGTAAAGTTTACATTCCAAAATTTTTTGTCGGGTGTGCTTATTATATACTGTGCAAATTAATTGGGACAAAGTAAAAAATCACTTTTTTTTTCAAACCTATGCCTTTATATCATTCTATGCCTTCATATACACTGATAAATACCTGTATTAGTATGAAGTATGTCCTCCTTTAGCAGAAATGACCTCTTGAATTCGTTTTGGCACTCCTCCACTAATTGAGTGTACATATTTTTGACTTCATAATCGTGGAACCAACACTTTTATAGCATTCGTTATCATGCGTTCTTTGGTTGTACAGTTCATTTTACCTAAATGTCTCTTCCAAAATATTCCACAAGTTTTCTATGGGATTTAAGTCTGGTGAATTTCCAGGCCAATCAAGCAAATGAATTTGATTTGCCAGCTTGACCCAATTTCGAATTGTGACATGGGGCCAAGTCATTTTCGAATGTCCCGTCAAAACGTTTGCAAGAATGGAACAATCCTACGTTGTAATATTTCTACGTACTTGGCTGAATTCATCATACCTTGAACAGGAACTAAGCTTCCAGTGCCATTTGATGTGAAAAAACCCCAAAACATCTGTTTCAGAGGGTGTTTTACAGTTTGTTTTACATGCTCAGGTCTTAAGGGTTCAATGTTGCTTCGTCTAACGACATTTGCTTGGTAACCCTGCACAAATAAATGAGTTTCATCACTGAAAATTACCTTTTTCCAGTCGTCAGCAGTCCATGATTTATATTTTTTGGCCCATGCTAAACGTTTTATCTTCATTTTCGCATTCAAATAATGTTTTTTCGTTGGTCTTCTTGCCTTCCGGCCAACTTCCAGAATCCAACGGCGTTCAGTTGAATCACTAACATCACAACCACTAGCCAATAAATCTCTTTGAAGGTCGGTGCTTGTTTTTTTTTTTTTTTTTTTTTTTTTTTGGATTCATTTTACTATTTCTGATTAGATATTTATCGGTTCGTGGAGTTGTTTTTTGTTTTCTTCCACATTTACCTCTCCTTTTTTGGAGACGATGATCCAGATGCATTGTATCGCGTAAGCAGTCTTGATACACTTGATTTGCCTACACCAATTGCAGAAGCGATATCTCTCACTGTCATAGAAGTGTGATCTTTCAGAGCAATTATTTTTGCACGCTTCCTTGGGGAAATATCCATTTTTCAATACACGAAAGCAACACGTACTCACAGAGAGCAAAAACTAACATCCACCTGTCACACACGAAAGCTCACAACTGCAGCTGAAGTGCCTATATCCTGTTTAAAACCGGTCAAACCACATTCTCACTATCAAGTTCTAACAGTTACACCATCTCAAGCTGATAAAACCGGTTTAGGTGGGTTTCCGACATCAACTGGCGATCACATTACAATTCTGAGAATAAAATAGCTTGTCCCAATTAATTTGCACGGTATAGTATTTACCACATCGGTGACTTTTTCAGTGAATACGAAAACTTGAAGATAAATAAGAATTCCAAAAACCAAAAATATCCTAAGGTATTTTTCATCCCTCAATGCTGTTATTTACGGAAACATCTGCTTCTCCTAGCATGCATGAAGGATATCGCGAATCAGCCAGAAATATCACAAAGAAAATCTGTCTTTCCACATGAGTTCAATTCGTAATTAATCATAGCTTTCACAAAAGAAATTCAATAGTTCGACTTACTTACATCTCGATTTTATTTTTTCGTCTTCATTTCAGCATGTAATTATGATATATTTTTGCTTTCAGTACATTCCATGCTTCCTTTAAGCTTAAGAAAAATTTGATTATTTGTCCTAATGACTTCTTCATTAAAGACTATGAATAAGGTTGTGTTGTTTTGTCAGTGAATTTAATCAAATTTAATGACGTTATTTGATCCGAGGTGGGGTTTTTTTTATTCTCTTTTCAGTGTGCGTGTGTCTTCAGCTAAAAGAACTCTCAGTGCCTTCTGTTGTCGTGAAGGGAAGTTCGGTTTGGCTGAACTGTTCCTACGATTTGGAAAAAGACAAGCTATATTCTATAAAGTGGCACAAAAACAACGTGGAATTTTACAGATACCTGCTTGAAAACAGACCTCCAGGACAAAAATACGAACTCGCAGGGATATATTTGGACGTAAGTAACATATGATATGATATCAGCAATCATATTACTAGTCAGCGCGATGCTGCTGGCATTGCTAAATTCGCAAATATTAAGTGTACAAATACACTATCTACCAACAAGTAATTGGACACTCCTGCAATCGACGATATCTGCTGTCCTGATACACGTCACGGCCACCGCCGTTAAATATCGTGTAGGAAACAACAACGCAACCAGTCGCATGCAAGATGCCACGCAGTTCGGAGCTCTCTGATTTCGAGAAAGGTGTAATCGTCGGGTATCACAGAAATGGCCGATCCATACGTGACATATCCAGCGAGTTGAAATACCCAAATTCGACAGTGGCCTACGTGATTGGCAAGTGGAAGATGAGAGGTGACTGTCGGAATGTGCCCCGACCCGGCAGACCCACAAAACTGGGAGTTAGAGACCGACGGGTGCTGGCCAGAGAAATTCGGAAGCACCGCATCAAATCAATGGGCCACATCCGCGAGGAGTTTCAACAGGCATCCGGGAGTGTTCTTTCGATGAATACCATCCATGCCCATCTGCTCGGTTATCATGGACGTGCTGCCGCCCACAAGCCTTTGATCACCAAGTCCAATAGCGCTGCTCGGCTAACGTGGTGCAAAGAACATCGACAGTGGACAGTTGAACAGTGGAAACAGGTTCTCTGGAGCGAAGAATCAAGGTTCACCCTCTACCATTCGGATGGCAGGGTTTGGGTTTGGCGTCTGCCTTGAGGACGCCTCCTGCGGGAATGTATTGTGCCAACTGTGAAGCCCGGCGGCGGTGGAATTATGCTATGGGGGTGTTTCTCCTGGTATGGCACGGTACCCGTGGTCGCAATTCCTGGTAGACTCAACGCCGAGACCTACTGCACCATTTTGGATGACCATGCGCTTCCTACGTTGTGGCAGTTGTACGGGGTGGACCCATATTACTTTCAGGATGACAATGCCACCTGTCATGTTGCGAGGTCCACCATGGCTTGGTATGGTGACAATGGGGTTAATCGAATGGACTGGCCTGCGCAGAGCCCGGTTCTTAACCCTATCGAGCACCTCTGGGACGAGTTGGAGCGTCGACTTAAGGGGTGCCCCACCGTCCGAAACCGGTGAAGGAACTGACCTGTCTTTTCCAAGCCTAGTGGAAGAAAATACCGCTAACCGTCGTACAACGCCTGGTTGAGAGTATGCCCCGGAGTGTCGCAGCTGTAATCGCCGCTCGTGGAGGCTCCAAAAACTATTACAAGTGAAAAAACTTCGTTTTCCTTTGCTATCACAGGTGTCTAATTACTTGTTCGTAGATAGTGTACGTTTTCAAAGTGGTTTTTTTTATGTGACCTATACCGCTAATTTACATATCCGACCTTCCCCCCGTTGCTGTCATGTGACCGTAACTGGTCCAGAGTATAAAATGTGACACAAAAGTTTGCTCAACAGTCAAACGCACTTGCACATCGTTAGGTGAAAGATGGAAAGCGGTGCTGCATTCGTTACGAATTTCATCAAAGAAAAAGTGCTGCAAAAGAATGTGCATCGATATCTTCTGTTCTCGGGGAGAATGTTGTATCGAAAAGAAACGTGCGAGTTTAGGTTCAGACGGTTTAAAGCACATGATTTTTGATGTTGGCGATCGAGAACCTAGCGGAAGGTTGCACAAGAGGAACTGCAAGCATTGCTGGATGCACACTGAAGTGCCAGAAGAACTGGTACCGACGAGCTTATGCAAAATACATAGCAACGTCACCTATGTGCGTACGCGGTTGGGTCCGCCAGTGCGTATATAAAGCGATAGACATCCTTGCCAGCTGTCAGAGCTGTTTTCGGCATGAGAATGACAAGTAATAACGATTTAAGCGATTTTCAACGCGGTGTCATAGTTGGCGCTCGTGAGATGGGCCATAGTATTTCGGAGGTAGAAACGAAGTTCGGATTTTTACGGACGACCATTGCAAGGGTCTACAAAACCTCCAACCTACGATACCAGTGTGGCCGTAAAAAGACATTGAGTGAACGTGACCAACGTCGGTTGTCAAGACCCATTTCTCGCGAATGGCGTACAACACAGAGCTATGCGCCTCGCTTGGGCACGGCAACATCGCCACTGGGCACTTGATGACTGGAAACAAGTAGCCTGGTCTCACGAGTCGCGTTTCCAACTGTATCGGGCAGATGCAAGGATTCGTGTGTGGCGCAAACCCCATGAAGCCATGGATCCCGCCTGTCAACAAAGAACTGCACCGGCTGGTGGGGGGGTCCGTAATGGTATGGGGGTGTGTTTGACTGGACTTCACTGGGACCCCTGGTACGTCTACAAACGTCTCTGAGCGGCCAAAGCTATGTGCGCATCCTTTCTGAGGAGGTACACCCGTTCATGTCCTGCATTCATGCTGATGGGTTAGGCCTGTTCCAACAGGACAATGCACCTCCAAACAAGTGTCGGGACGCCACATTATGGTTAGAGGAGAATTCATCTGAGTTTGGGGTGTTGCCATTCCCACCCAAGTCCCCAGATCTGAACGTGATAGAACACATTCGGGATGCCATGCAACGCGCTATCGAACACAGAGACCTCGGAATACACCCGAATTATGGAACGCTCGTCAGGAAGTATGGTGTGCATTGCCTACAGCATATTTCCAGAGGCTAGTGGAGTCCATGCCCCGTCGTATTTATGCAATCCTGCGCTCCCGTGGGGGACCTACCAAGTATTAGATTGGTGTACCAGTTTTTCTGGCACTTCAGTGTAGATTCGTCTCAAACGCAAAAGGAACTTGTTGAGCAACTAGGGGGAACTCAACAAACCATTTCCAATTGTTAACGCACAATGGGAAATATTCAGAAAAAGAAAAGAAAAATGGGTATCACATGACCCGAGCCAGAGGAACAAGGATGATGGGGTCGTGAAGTGTTTGAACCTGTTGAATAAACAACACATAAAGGCTTTCATGTGGAAAATCTTTACGGGTGATGAAACGTGGATGTGGTACGATGACCCCAAATGCAAAAAACACTGGGTAGACCCGGGTAAAGCAAGGACTTCGACACCAAAATGCAATGTTCACTCCAAGAAAGTTCTGTTGTTCATCAGGTGGGATATGAAGGGTGTACTCTATTACGAACTATTGGAACAGGATCAAACTGTACCTGATGATCGCTACATGCACCAATTGCTGCGATTGAACCAGGAAATCTGTCGGAAACGTCCATTGACAGGCAAAGGATAGAGTCCCGTGAAATTACTGCATGCCAACGCTTGTTGCGAAATCGATTAAGGAAACGTTATTGACGCTAGGCTGGGACGTTTTGGAGCACCCGGCATATAGTCCCGACATAGCCCCTTCAGACTATCATTTGTTCCGATCGATGCAACATTTTGTGTCTGCTGTACGGTTCCAGACACGTGACGAAGTGCAAAAATGGGTTGACGACTTCATCGCCTCACACGACGAAGTATTCTTCATGGCTGGAATCCGTGAGCTGCCGGACCGATGGCGGAAGGTGATAGATAATGGCGGCGCACATTTTGATTCGTAAAGGTATTGTTGTTTTCTCTCAAATTACAAATTGCGTTGCCTTAAAACGCTTTAAAATCCATTCGTACATCTAACAGCTCTGTATATCTGCACGTCACGTGACGAAATAAATGCAGAAGACATTCAGACATTTTTAGAACGATTTTCGAGCAATATCCACTCGGTAGCAAAAAAAAATCCGCGCAAAAATTGTCCAATCATGCTGAAATTTGACATAAGCAATGAGGAGACTGCCTAAGAGGAGGAAAGGATTCAAATTTGAGAGCAATCCCTCCATTATATTGAGCAGATCTACACTGCTGGCCACCCAAAATGCAACACCAAGAAGGAAGCATCCGATTGGCCTGAAATTCGCAGCATGCGTCACCCGCGAGAGGTCATGCAAACGATTAGCATTCCAGGGCATATGCAAATCATGTGCGCCCGGCACGCCATCGAGAAGCACTATAAGAAGGGTGCACAGAAGGCGGGGTGTAAGTAGAGGAAGCGTGTTGTGCTGCCGGACCTGTGCGTGGGAAGCTTCCTGATGCCTCGTCGCAGAATAGGGCAGTCATTCCAGCACGTTTCGGAGTTCGACAGAGGACGAATAGTGGCTTATCGCGACAGCGGTTTATCGTGCCGAGACATCGGCGCCCCTGTGGGACAACATCCAGCCACAGTGAGGCGAGTATGGATTCGGTGGGTGCAGGAGGGACGGACGGACCAACGTGAGCGATTGCCGCAGCCGCGGCACACACCATTGAACGACAGGACTGGCATGCCGTGCTGCGGGCATTGACGGCTCGCACCGCCACAACCTGTGTCAGCACGTACCGTTCGACGTCGTCTGCAGGAACGGGGATTTGTCGCAATGCGCCTATTTCTCCGATTACTATTGACGTTACTCCACCGGCGAGTGCGGCGGAGGTGGGCCGTTGAACGCCGCACCTGGACAACGGAATGGCACGACATTGTCTTCTCCGACGAATCCCTCTTCTGCCTGCGACACCACGATGGTCAGATCCGCGTGTGGCGGCACCGCGGCGAGAGACTCTATGACGCCAGCATTATGCATCGCCATACCGGTCCGTCGCCAGGCGTTATGTTTTGGGGCGCAATTGGATATGATGCCCGCACCTCTCTGGTACGCATCGCCGGTACAATCAACAGCCACCGCTAAGTCGCCGAAGTTTTGGAGCCTGTAGTCTTCCCTTACCTGCAGGACCTGCCAGCTGCCACGTTTCAACAGGACAATCTGCGCCCGCACGTGACACGCATCGTGCAACAATTCTTCACGGCCCACCAGGTGTCACTGCTGCCGTGGCCCTCCTGTTCTCTCGATATGTCACCCACCGAACACGTCTGGTAGCTGATCGGCAACCGAGTGGCCCGGCAAGCACCACCCGTGATGAACTGTGGCAACGTGTAGAAGCAGCCTGGACCGACATGCCCCAAGCCCACATCCAAAGCCTCTTTCGTTCGATGCCGCGGCGTGTAGCGGCCGTTATTTCCAGCCATGGGGGCCACACGAACTTTTGATGCCTACGTGTTCCGCAAGTCGCACGGGCCTGTAAGCTCAATCGTTTCATCTTTGTATCTGTTGTTATGTGTCCAGTAAATCTGGCTTTGCTATCTCGTGTCTTTCTTGGTTTTGTATTTTTGGTAGCCAGCAGTGTAGGTTCAGAACCGTTACATTTTAGTAACATGTATGGCCGCCTTTGGCGGCAATGCGTGACGACATTCGGTCTAGCATGGACTCATACAGACGTCGAATGTTGTCCTGCGGAAGTTGCTGACAGATCCTCTGTGACAGCGCAGCCAGTTCACCCGCGTTGCGCGGTGGCTGGAGCCGGCGTCATACGAGGTTCCAAACGTGTTCGATGGGGGAGAGGTCAGGCGATCGGGCAGGCCAAATGAGGGTTATCACAGCACGCAAACAATCCATGGAGACGTTCGCCTTGCTGAAAGATGGCAAAGATGGCCCCCGACCGACTCGACAGCATTGGCAATACCACAGGTCGCAGAATCTCTTCGGCATAATGGCGGGCCGTTACTGTGCTGTCAATGATCACTAACGGTGGCCGGGTACCATTGGCGTTGACTCCCCAAACGCAATGACGTGGTGTGAGCAGTGTTTGCCAGACCTCCTCCACACGCGAATTCTTCGGTCATCCGAGACCAGTGAAATCCGCGATTCATCGGTGAACACGATACGGCTCCAACCTGTGCGGTCGAGACACCCGACGAAGCGTTGCTGGATATTTCCAGGTGTTAGTGGTATCCGGTGCAATGGTCGCCGGCAAATGAGTCCAGTCTCTGCGAACCGTCTTCTTAAAGTGCTGGGTGACACTACACGTCCAGGAGATGTGGGTAGGTGCCTCTGAATGGCAGATAGCGAAACTGTCGGTGTGCGTCTGGAATATCGCACTACCACACGATCCTGGCGAGAATTCGTCACGATCTCACTACCGCACGATGCTGCCGAGATTTTGTCATGACCGCTCTACCGCACGATCCTGGCGAGAATTCGTCATGATGGCACCACCGCACGATCCTGGCGAGAATTCGTCATGATGGCGCAACCGCACGATCCTGGCGAGAATTCTTCATGATCGCACCACCTCACGATTCTGGCGAGAATTCCTCATGATGGCACTACCGCACGATCCAGGCGAGAATTCGTCATGATCGCACTACCGCACGATCCTGGCGAGAATTCGTCACGATCGCACTACCGCACGATCCAGGCGAGAATTCTTCATGATCGCACTACCGCACGATCCTGGCGAGAATTCGTCATGATCGCACTACCGCTCGAACCTGGCGAGAACTCGTTGTTCGAGGCCTGCCGATGCCATCCTGACGGTTATGGACGCCTTCCACTGATAACAACATCGTGTGGCTGTGTTATCGCTCCGACCCTCGTGGCAAGCGACGCTTCGTTACGACGAGCCCGCTTTCCCTGAGTGCGGTGATGCTCCCTCTCTTAAACTCGCTCAACTGGTTGTAACGTCGTCGGGTGGGTCCTCGAGGCATTCCCATTTGCTACTGCTAACAACTGCACCACAGCAGACGTACGAATTGACGCTGCCAAGCGTTTTCCTGTAATACTTCCGTACACAGAGAAGGTGTAGGCCCGTACCACCTACAGCAGGTCGGCCTTTTGGGCAGGCACAGAAACGGAAGGAGTGAGAGCAAGTCCAGCGATTTTGCCGGAACAGTTTGTAAGTGAGAGAGAGAGCACACTAGATGGCGCCACCGTACAAGTACGTTTTTTTGCTCATAGAACGGTGAGAGAAAGTCAGGGGGGGGAGTAGGAACGAATATCCAATGTAACCGGGGTGTCCAACCCGGGGACCGTCATTTAACGCCCTCTTCCGATGCACGACGGATATTCAGCGATTGTTAGCAAATCACACCATCTCTGGAAGATCAGCCAAGGACTGAAGCTAGGGACCCTCCATCGACAGTCTGACTCGCTAACCACTAAGCCATCCGCGGCTCAAATTGACGCAGCGATACGATACGATACGATATTTGAAGTTTTAGGAAGGGAGTGTCTGACCTCAGGTTTAAAACTGCCCTTAGAAACAGGAAGCTAGGAGATCTGAGTGAGTAAACTCAATAGGAAAGACAAACAGAAAAATGTAGTGATAAGAGAGGGTGATCCGTGACACCAGTCCGTGTGAAAGGGGGCAAAGGGAAAGAAGCACAGCACAACATCACAGAGAACCACAACACCACCCGGCCGCCGACGCACCGGGGAGTGACTGAAACTCAACGATACCAAATTCAAATGACCGAGCACAATCCATTTTCACGATATCGATGCCAATCTGAAAAAGAAAGGGGTGGTGGTCTGTTTAACACCCACAAGTGTTCACATACTTACTCTTTCTGTCAACGGGGGTCAACGATCGCCGCCTTAGTTCTGGGATACCTAAGGAATTCGCTAGGATTGTAATTAACCGCGCCCCTAACAAGTCCATTAGGGTGGGTTTCCGCTTTCTCGAAGAACTTTCTGCGGAGCCTGGTAGAAAACTCATGTACCTTCTCGATTCCAAGTCTGTTCCGAAGTGGGGTCCAAGGGGGAGACCCAATGATCATTCGAAGTGCTCGGCTCTGCACCCTCTCGATTCTCTCTCGCTGTTTCCTACTAATACTAATCCAGATGGAGTAGGCGTAGGTAAGCGCCGGCCTGACGACCGTCTTGTACAGCAGTACTTTGTGCCGTGTTGTAAGGAAACTTTTCCGACGGAGTAGTAGAGCTAGCTGCCCAAGGCATTATCTAGCTTTATTCATGCAGTAGCTGGTGTTCGCCACCCACGAAAGTCGACAATCTAGTTGGAGCCCAAGATACTTAGTGGAGGTAGCCCAGGGGATTGTCTTTTGAAACGTAACGAGTTTCGGTAATCCTGGGAGAGATCCAAAATACAACAGCGCACTGCTTTTAGACAGATTGATCTTGTTCCGCCAGTCAGTGTAGTTGGTTTCCAGCTGAGAGAAGAAGTCCTGGAAGAGCTTCACTGCTCTGCCTTTGTCCAGGAACCTGATGTCAACAGCTGTATCATCTGCGTACATCATGACCTGCCTTTGTTTGGGTTTGGGTAAGTCGTGCAGATAAATGGAGAACAGCGTTAGTCCAAGAACCGAACCCTGAGGAACGCCAGCCCGAATCTTCTTTTCCGAAGAAAGCTCACCGTTAATCTTAACAGTGAAACTGCTGCTGTTGAGGTACGAGCCAATCAGTTCAACAAGTGGGCGAGGGCATCGAAGCTTCTGCAACTTGTGCAGGAGAAAAACATGCCAAACGCGGTCAAAAGCATTGCTGATGTCCAGGAAGACAGCAGTGGAATACTCGCTCTTATCTCGTCCTTCAGAAACGAATTCCGTAAGTCTGATCAACCGGTGGGACGTTAGCATGCTTCGCCCGGAAACCACCCTGTTCGTCAGGAATCACGCCATTAACTTCACAGAACTCTAGAAGCCTAGAGAGGATGACCCTCTCAAGGAGCTTACCCAGGACTGGCAAGAGAGATATTGGACGGTAGTTCTCAGGTAAGGTATGATTGGTTACAGGTTTGGGCAACACCACTGTTCGCTATAACTCGTGTCGCGATCTCGTCAGGGCAGAAATCCGCGCGTTCAGGGAAATCCAATGGAACAAGTGCCTTCTCAAAGCGAGTCAACCTCGTCAGGATGATTTGTGGACCATCCTTCGGAAACTCCGGTGTAGTAAGACTGTCACACCACCTAGTCTCTCTCCACAGGGTTTGGTGTGCGGTCATTACGAGAAGGCTGGGGTCCTTGCTGGTGCCCTGGAGGAGCAGTTCTCACCTCATGACATCCAAAATCCTAGTCACACATCCTAGTCATCCAAAATCCTGGTCATGGAGGCTTTAGCTACATACGATCTTGATGATACAGACGAGGTCATCTCGCCTGTTAGTTACATCGAGGTAACTCGACACATCAAAAAGCTAAAGCTGAAGAAAGCTCCGGGAAGAGATGGAGCTTCGGCAAGAGCTGTTCAACTGCTCCCTGAGAGCTGGATTTTGCTACTGGTGGAGATTTTCAACGGGTCTCTCCGGCTGAGGTATTTCCACAGCGACTGCCCTCCCTCCCAGTCACACATCACACAACAGTAGGGATTGTGAATGGGGTTTGGTGGAGTTCGAACTATACTGCTGGCCACCCAAAATGTAACACCAAGAAGGAAGCATCCGATTGGCCTGAAATTCGCAGCATGCGTCGCCCGCGAGAGGACATGCAAACGATTAGCAATACACAGCATACGCAAATAATGTGCGCCCGGCAAGCCACCGAGAAGCACTATTAGAAGGGTGCACAGAAGTCGGGGTGTAAGTAGTGGAAGTGTGTTGTGCTACCGGACCTGTAATTGGGAAGCTTCCTGAAGCCTCGTCGCAGAATATGGCAGTCATTCCAGCACGTTTCGGAGTTCGACAGAGGACGAATAGTGACTTATCGCAACAGCGGTTTATCGTACCGAGACATCGGCGCTCCTGTGTCCAGCCACAGTGAGCCAAGTAGGGATTCGGTGGGTGCAGAAGACACGGACGGACCGACGTAAGCGATTGCCGCAGACGCGGCACACCACCGTGAGAGAGTACCCGCATGTTGTGCGGCTGGCTTTGACGGCTCGCACCGCCACATCACGAACGTTAGCGCAGGAATTAGGGTGTGTGGTGCAACAACCTGTGTCAGCACGTACCTTTCGACGTCTTCTGCAGGAGCGGGGACTTGTCGCACGGCGCTCATTTTTCCGATTACAATTGACGTTAAACCACCGGCGAGAGCGGCTGCAGTGGGCCCTTGAACGCCGCACCTGGACTACGGAAGGGCACGACATTGTCTTCTCCGACGAATCCCGCTTCAGCCTGCAACACCACGATGGTCGGATCCTCGTGTGGCAGCACCGCGGCGAGAGACTGTATGACGCCTGCATTATGCATCGCCATACCGGTCCGTCGCCTGGCGTTATGGTTTGGAGAGCAATTGGATAGGACACCCGCACCCCTCTGGTACGCATCGCCGGTACACTCAACAGTCACCGCACCATCTCCGACGTTTTGGAGCCTGTAGTCCTCCCTTACCTGCAGGACCTGCCAGCGGCCACGTTTCAACAAGACAATGCGCGCCCGCACGTGGCACGCATCGTGCAACAATTCTTCACGGCCCAACAGGTGTGACTGCTGCCGTGGCCCGCCTGTTCTCTCGATATGTCGCCCATCGAACACGTCTGGTAGCTGATCGGCAACCGAGGGGCCCGGCAAGCACCACCCGTGATAAACTGTGGCAACGTGTGGAAGCAGCCTGGACCGACATACCCCAAGCCTACATTCAAAGCCTCTTTCGTTCAATGCAGCGGCGTGTAGCGGCAGATAGTGCCAGCCATGGGGGCCACACGAACTATTGATGTCTGCGTGTTCCGCAAGTCGCACGGGACTGTAAGCTCAATCGTTTCATCTTTGTATCTGTTGTTACGTGTCCAGTAAATCTGGCTTTGCTATCACGTGTCCTTCTTGGTGTTGCATTTTTGGGTGGCCAGCAGTGGACTTCCGGTACTGCCAGTTTAAGCAACCTGAAACCCTGAAGTAACCTTTCCTTCTAGTTTCCCCGATCGTCAAATGTGTTGCGAATGTTGGAAGAGGTCTTCTACCCCCCTCCTTCTCTCTGAGTTATGTGCCAAATAGACAGATACAGCCAAGAGTGCGAAGCTCTTGATTGAGGAATTTCTCATATCAAATTTATTTCTAAAAGCGCTCTAATTTTTTTCTGGAAATTTTTTTAGATAGCAATTTTGTCTGATAAACTGTTGAGCAAACAGAAATGAATTCTAAGCAGTAATTCTACTGCTTTTCGCTCTAAACGCTAGGGACTATTTTTCGTAGCGGAGGTAGCCGCTTCGTATCTTTTTCTATCCACTGCCGCTAACAGCGTGCCATGGTGATATTCGTACGACCTGTATGACGCGCAATACGGCGATAAACCCATCCCTCTTCCCTGAGCCTGACGATGAGGCCCCCTCTCGAACTCCTCCAACTGCTCGAATTTTTCTCCGGGGCACTTCACTTTGCAAATGATGCAACCAACGAGTGCTCGCGCAACGGGATTACTTTATAGAGCTGGTCAAGCACAGCGCTAAGACCCCTCCTTGCTTGCGTCAAATGCGCGGCCGAGCGTGATACTTGAATCATTTGCATGTCTCACGATGTCACACCTACCCACCAAGTTTCATTCCTGTCGGTCATTTCCTTCTGGGTTCAACTAATTTTTTTGTCGATGAGTGTAAATTGTAGTGGATTTTTTGCACTAAAAGTAGTTATTTTGTGTATTTCAGTTGCAAAGGAGCTACGAAGGATATATCCATTTGTACAAAACTGATGTTGATTCGGAAGGTATCTATAGATGTGAAGTATCAGCAGAAGCACCGTCCTTCCAAACCGTAAAAGGAGAAAAGGAGCTACGAATTTACGGTAAACCTTTCCATACGGTATACATGTACATTGCTCGTCAAAAGTTAAGCACGAGTCACAAAAATGTGAGTAAAATAGAAACGAGTAAACAATCGGAATGAAGGCTAAATATTCACTATGCGTCGGATGGGCACGTTAAGCCGTCGGGCATCCGGTAATAAATAAGGGCGTCTTCCTCCTCCTTTCTACCTCGCTTCTGAGTCACTTTCCAATTGGTCATTCTAGCCCAAATCTCCTAGCTTCCTATTTCTAAGAGTTGTTTAAGACCTGGGATGAGACACTCCCTCCCAATAATCCTCTACATATGATCTGATCTGATCTCCTGGGGATTTTGTGTCTTCACTCCCGACTGGGTCGGACGATCGAGCCGTTCGGTACAGCACGTACACCGGGGATTTCAGGTGTAACGTTAGCGAGGCGAGAAGGTTCGTTAAGCCTCTCGGTGATATACATTTTTGACTAACGCGGAGTCAGGTTTTCGGGGGTCGAGATACGACACCGTAAAATACGGAGGGACTCAAGTTAGCGTAGTGAAGAGTGTTCCAGGAATATTTTCAGTGTAAGAAAAAATGGGTATGTAACGATTGGTCGACAAACGGTTGGTCGACATAACGATTGGCCGACATAACGATTGGTCGACATAAATGATTAGTCGACATAACAATTGGTCGACAGTAATGATTAGTCGACAGTAACGATTGGTCGACATAAATTATTACTCGACATAACAACTGGTCGACAGTAACGATCGGTCGACAGTAACGTTTGATCGACAGTAATGATTAGTCGACAGTAACGATCGGTCGACAGCACGTTTGATCGACATAACGATTGGTCGGCATAAATGATTAGTCGACATAACGATTGGTCGGACATAAATGATTAGTCGACATAAACGATTGGTCGACATAACAATTGGTCGACAACAATGATTAGTCGACAGTAACGATTGGTCAACATAACGATTGGTCGACATAAATTATTACTCGACAAACAACTGGTCGACAGTAATGATTAGTCGACAGTAACGATCGGTCGACAGCACGTTTGATCGACATAACGATTGGTCGGCATAAATGATTAGTCGACATAACGATTGGTCGGCATAAATGATTAGTCGACATAACGATTGGTCGGCATAAATGATTAGTCGACATAACGATTGGTCGACATAAATTATTAGTCGACATAACAATTGGTCGACAACAATGATTAGTCGACAGTAACGATTGGTCGACAGTAACGATTGGTCGACATAAATTATTAGTCGACATAGCAATTGGTCGACAGCACGTTTCATCGACATAAAGATTGGTTGAGAGAAATGATTAGTCGACATAACGATTGGTCGACAGTAAAGATTAGTCGACAGTAACGAAATGGTCGACAGCACGTTTGATCGACACAACGATTGGTCGACAGTAACGACTGGTCGATATAACGATTAATCGTCATTGGTCGACATAAAATGGTCTACGCGACTTGATAAAAAAAATTTAAATAAGTGCAAACAGTTTGGCGGTAAATTGCCCCACCGGAAGATTGCCACACATCTTTCAGCAACCCTGAAAATTGCCACACACAGAAAAATTGCTCCACCAGAAAACTGCCACATGTTTTTCATTAAGGGGACGAGCACAAATTACCGTTAGTCCGAGAAACGCTTTGAATGTGTGGCAATTTTCCGAGTTTCCGAATTATGTGTGGCGGTTTCCCCAAGGTGCCTATACGTAAAGTGCCCAGGGGCCTTTTCGGAAATAACATCATTCAGAAGGCCCTCTATATAGATTTTACTTAGCGTACAAAAGATGACACCGGGGCCTATTTGGAAATAATATGTTATAATGATGTACGTTCTGAGGACTACATTCCAACAGATATTATTTCCAAAAAGGAACGTTACGTTTTAAGAGTTCAGCACGTTCTGAGAGGTACAGCTGCGAATGCAAACCATAACCCTCTGAACCAATGGTTACCTCGACCAATCGTGCTGTCGATCATTCGTTGCTGTCGACTAGTCGTTACGATCGACTGATCGTTATGTCGGCCAATCGTGCTGTAGGCCAATCGTTACTGTCGACTAGTCGTTACGGTTGACTGATCGTTATGACGGCCAATCGTGCTGTCGGCCAATCGTTACGGTCGACTAGTCGTTATGGTCGACTGATCGTTATGACGGCCAATCGTGCTGTCGGCCAATCGTTACGGTTGACTGATCGTTATGACGGCCAATCGTGCTGTCGGCCAATCGTTACGGTCGACTAGTCGTTACGGTTGACTGATCGTTATGACGGCCAATCGTGCTGTCGGCCAATCGTTACTGTCAACTGGTCGTTACGGTCGACTGATCGTTATGTCGGCCAATCGTGCTGTCGGCCAATCGTGCTGTCGGCCAATCGTTACGGTCGACCGATCGTTATGTCGGCCAATCGTGCTGTCGGCCAATCGTTACTGTCGACTAGTCGTTACGGTCGACTGATCGTTATGTCGGCCAATCGTGCTGTCGACCAATCGTTACTGTCGACTACTCGTTACGGTCGACTGATACTTATGTCGGCCAATCGTGCTGTCGGCCAATCGTTACTGTCGAATATTCGTTACGGTCGACTGATCGTTATGTCGGCCAATCGTGCTGTCGGCCAATCGTGCTGGCGGCCAATCGTTACTGTCGGCTACTCGTTACGGTCGACTGATCGTTATGTCGGCCAATCGTGCTGTCGGCCAATCGTTACTGTCGACTAGTCGTTACGGTCGACTGATCGTTATGTCGGCCAATCGTGCTGTCGGCCAATCGTTACTGTCGACTAGTCGTTCCGGTCGACTGATCGTTATGTCGGCCAATCGTGCTGTCGGCCAATCGTTACTGTCGACTAGTCGTTACGGTCGACTGATCGTTATGTCGGCCAATCGTGCTGTCGGCCAATCGTTACTGTCGACTACTCGTTACGGTCGACTGATCGTTATGTCGGCCAATCGTGCTGTCGGCCAATCATTACGGTCGACTGATCGTTATGTCGGCCAATCGTGCTGTCGGCCAATCGTGCTGTCGGCCAATCGTTACTGTCGACTACTCGTTACGGTCGACTGATCGTTATGTCGGCCAATCGTGCTGTCGGCCAATCGTTACTGTCGACTAGTCGTTACGGTCGACTGATCGTTATGTCGACCGATGGTGCTGCCGACCAATCGTTACTGTCGAATATTCGTTTCGGTCGACTGATCGTTATGTCGGCCAATCGTGCTGTCGGCCAATCGTTACTGTCGACTACTCGTTACGGTCGACTGATCGTTATGTCGGCCAATCGTGCTGTCGGCCAATCGTGCTGTCGGCCAATCGTTACTGTCGACTAGTCGTTACGGTCGACTGATCGTTATGTCGGCCAATCGTGCTGTCGGCTAATCGTTACTGTCGAATATTCGTTACGGTCGACTGATCGTCATGTCGGCCAATCGTGCTGTCGGCCAATCGTTACTGTCGAATATTCGTTACGGTCGACTGATCGTTATGTCGGCCAATCGTTACTGTCGACTAGTCGTTACGGTCGACTGATCGTTATGTCGGCCAATCGTGCTGTCGGCCAATCGTTACTGTCGACTAGTCGTTACGGTCGACTGATCGTTATGTCGGCCAATCGTGCTGTCGGCCAATCGTGCTGTTGGCCAGTCGTTACTGTCGACAAGTCGTTACGGTCGACTGATCGTTATGTCATCCAATCGTGCTGTCGGCCAATCGTTACTGTTAACTAGTTGTTACGGTCGACTGATCGTTATGTCGGCCAATCGTGCTGTCGGCCTATCGTGCTGTCGGCCAATCGTTACTCTCGACTAGTCGTTACGGTCGACTGATCGTTATGTCGACCGATTGTGCTACCGACCAATCGTTATTCGACCAATTGTGCGACACCGAGGAAAACGTACTCATATCTAGAAACCTGCTGCCTTGGGGAGGCAGCCGATCTAACGGAGGTTGTTTCCTCACTTTCTTTAAATCTTGTTACGTTTTCCACCTACGACTGTTCATTTGAGTTATTCTTTGTCTCGAGGATCGAGAAATACATAACCGTAAGTTCTGGAAACACAGCGATCGGGACCAGCCATCTACTCTTCAAAAGAACCTACGGCGTGACTGTTGGGAAATACGGAATTATTAGAGCTTATTAAACCCGCGGTGCCGACACCGGGTTATTTAGGTACCTTCTTTCAACACTATGTTTGTTCAGGTTATACGCAATCCAGTTTCCCAATATTTGTATGACATTTATTTAAGACTTGTATGTCTGACCGCGTTAAATTTGAATAAATTTGTTCCAGTAGTTTTGGAGTTATGATGATTTGTATGATCCGTGCTTAACTTTTGACGAGCGGTGTATTTTTAGTTTAAGGCTGTCTTTCAATCAGTGTTAGGGTTCATCTTCTCCGATAGATGGCGCAAGCAAAAAATCACTTCTTGGGCTACTAGTTGTCCCAGAAGTTGGCGTGAGCGAATCACTGCAGACCTCACCATATTCAGAATGGAAGCGCTCTTTCGTTGGCTCCACAACGAGAAGACAAAATACTCACTGTTACGTTTTAACCAATGACGTTATTTGGGGGCGGAGCTTAGTATGTAGTCGGAGTTTCCATAGCTCCAATTCAGGCGATCTCTGCTAATGTGCACATTTTCTCTTCAAAAAAATGAACGTACAGCAGGATTTATGATGATTTATGGGAGGCAAGATTCCAGTCTCACTTTTGGCCCCATTTTATTATTTCAATTTGGCTTAGATAATTAAAGAAAATCAGACAGAAGTGAGAGATTTTGTTTCTTACAGACAGAAACACTGCTAAACTGACTTATCGCGCCATCTAGCGACCCCAATTGGAATACTTTCGAGTCAGTTAAATTCAATTAAAAAAAAATTCTAACATTTTTTTGGGGGACAATAACTGGCGGCACGTATTAGCTATAGGTAGTTTTCTTTGGTTCTCAAAATTTCAAACACTGCAAAGTAATAGTCTTCGAGAAAATGTGTACAAAAGAATTTAAATTGCAGATATAGGATAGAATTTCTCTCACACTCATTCAAATACAGCCTTAAGAGATGAAAATGACTTTACATGTCTTAAAAACAAAATCCTCCAATAGTTCTGTATTATAGAAATATTTTTAATATCATTACGTCCTTTAGCTAGTTGTGTATATGTTTTGTTGTGTCTATCTATTAAGCTGTTGCCAAACCAAAAAAATAGTGGATGTTACTTTTCTATGCACTCTCGTAAAATAATAATAGTTAACACACGATTTGTAGAACGACGCTTTGATCATAATGTATCAGCTCTTCGTTGTATATCACAAGATTCAGCAGAAAATTATAGTAATTATACAGCACATCCACAGAAATATACGAATCGCGCATAATGAAGCCTAAAATATGTAACAAAAAGTAGTGAGCAACCTATATTAAAACGAATATGTTACGACACAGCAAATTTTAATACCGATTGTTTTAGAAACACGAGGAAGAGTTTCAAATACACTGGCGGAAAGTGAAAAAAGAACACCAAGAAGGAATTGGCTGACGATCATGAAATTTACATATGTTAATGGGGTCGAGCTTACGTAGGTGTGATGTTAATTTCGGGACCAACCGTTGAGCGCTCATGCCACAGCACGGCATAATATGCAAATTATCGTCGGTGGTATTTAAGGAGTACGGTGAAGTGAATGTAATCAGTCGGACCCACTGGTTAAATGGGTATCCTTTCCTATACCCCACCTGAAATTCTCTCACCCATCTATGTGCAATATCGTACTTGTACGGTGGCGCCATCTACTGTGCTCTAATCTCACTACAAACTGTTCTGTCAAAGTCGCTAGACTTGCTCTCATTCCTTCCGTTTCTGTGTCCTGCCCAAAAGGCGATCTCGCTGTAGGTGGCTGGGACCTAAACTCTCCTCCCTGTGGACGTAAGTCCTACAAGAAAATGACGCTGAGCCCCTACCTAGAATGTAATCAGTCATCGGCGTACGGACACGTGCGAAGACCCTGAAGACGCTGCAATGCCTGGACATGGAAGACGTGTACGATTTCAGTTATCGGACTCTGAGCGAGGTCGTCTAGTCGGACTCCGCGAGGCCGGGTGGTCGTATCTTCGTATTGCGGAGCGAATTGGACGGGAAGTATCGGTGGTGGTACGATGGTGGCAAAGATGGTCCGAGGAACATTCCCACACGAGAAAACGTGGAACCGGGAAGTCACAGACGGACTGATGAGCGGACCGATCGACGCATAAGAAGAGCGGCGTTGTCAAGCAGAACATCCACTGCGACGCAAATCCGAGCTGCCGTTGCACCTGAGGTGACTGTGCTAATAATCCGCAACCGTCTAGTGGATGCAGGACTACGTGCACGCGTGCCTCTGGCATGTGTACCTCTGACTCCAGCCCTACCGTCAGGAACTGCAGCAGTGGTGCCGCCAACGTCAGCACTGGAGAACGCAATGGCGATCTGTAGTGTTCGTCGATGAAAGCAGATTCTGCTTGGGAGCCTCCGATGGCCGTATGCGTGTTCGCAAACCACAGGGGAGCGTCTCCACCCTTCTTGCATCCGCCAGCGACACACAGGGCCTACACCTGGTCTCCTGGTGTGGGGAGCGATCAGCTATCACTCCCGTACAGAACTGGTGTTTGTACCGGGTACGTTAAACAGCACCTCCTATATCAACAACATCATTCAGCCCGTTGTTGTGCCATTTGTAAGGTCAGTCCATCGTGGTGTTTTCCAACAAAATAACGCATGCCCACATACGGCACGTGCAACGCGCAACATGCACTTCAGGTTGTGAGACAACTTCCATGGCCTGCACGTTCACCGGATTTGTTTCCCATTGAGCACGAGTGGGATTTTATGGGACAACGACTTATCCGGTCTCCACGGCCAGCCACGTCCATCCCCGATTTACGCGTCCAGGTTGAGGATGCTTGGAACTCAATACCCCAAACTTACATCGGACATCTGTACGACAGACTCCATGCCAGAATTGCACAGTGTGACGCAGTTCATGGCGGTTCAACCTCGTACTAACCATGTTACATGGAAATGTTATTTTTCAGTTTACCAGCAAATGCAGCTGTATTTCGCCACAATGTTTCGATCACGTTATCCTCTGTATTCCGTTATTATGCTGTATAAATTTCGTTGGTATCAGACGTCTCCTTCTTGGTGTTCTTTTTTCACTTTCCGCCAGTGTATATTTAAACCTGAGTGACATCAGTGACAGGAACTCAAAATTGATATCCAATATGCTCTCATTTTCTTTCACAAAAACGTAAAAAAAAAAAGCCGGGAATGTAAACTCGTTGAAAGGAGTAAAAAATCAGTTATCGAATTTTCCATTACCGTTAACATCGATTAAACAATTTTCAGTTACTGTGCGGGTGGTACTGCTGACGCTTTTAACATGGACAAAACACGAGGTTAATGATGCTTTCCAAAAAAAAAAAAAAAAAAACCGGCGATTTTTCGTGTGCAATCAATTTTGCTGTAAATACTTTCTATCTAGTTAAAGGAAAATCTTTTGAAAAAAAACTGGAGTATTGAAATTAATGAAATAATTAAGTCTCCTTACCTTCATATAAATCACTATGCATGCTTTTCACAAAACTGTCATATTAAATAGAATTCGATAGGCTAATTATATTCCTTTCAATTGTACTGTGAATGTACGCAATTTAGTTTTTATATAATCTACAATAAATCATAAAATATTCAGCGACTATTAACATCTTCGTTTTTACGCTTTCCAACCGTAGGTTGAAGAAGCGTATATGTTCTAGTTTTGTCCGTCTGTCCGCACGATAACTCGCGTAAAAATGGTTCGATTTCGATGAAACTTTAGTATGTGGTAGGAGACCACCTGGGGAGGAATCCTGTGGAAAATCGACGAAATGGGGTCAAAGGTCAGGACGTAGGAGCGGGATCCATTCCATTGCCCTTATGCGTCATAACTTGAGTAACAATGGTTCAATTCCGATGAAATTTTATCATCTTCTTCCGGAGGTATACTGAACCAATTCTGTTTAATATCATCGAAATGGGGTCAAAGGCCAGGGCACAGGAGCTAGATTTATTCCACAGCCATTATCCTCATAACTGGACTAAAAATGCTTCTATTGGGACAAAACTTTAGTATGTTGTTCCGGAGGTATACTGAACCAATTCTGTTGAATATCATCGAAATGGGGTCAAAGGTCAGAGCACAGGAGCGAGATTTATTCCACATCCATTAACCTCATAACTTGACTAAAAATGCTTCTATCGGGACAAAACTTTAGTATGTTTTTTCCGGAGGTACAATGAACCAATTCTGTTGAATATCATTGAAATGGGGTCAAAGTTCAGGGCACAGGAGCGAGATGTATTCCACAGCAATTATCGTCAGAACTTGAGTAATGATTTCTGGTATGTTGGAAAGCGTATCATAATCAATGCATTGCATAATTTTACTAACTTGTTTTCTTTTTTATTGGAGGTTTAACGACCACCGTGAGCAACTCAATGGGCTATAAGTAATCGCTCGTCCATAATTTAGGGTCACTGGTTCCAGGGAAGGGAGAGAGCCAGTGCCGTAAGACAAACACAACATCCATGCCTCACTGGAATTCGAACCAGGGCTCATCTCGGACGAATAGTCATAAGCCATCGCTAAGACCACTGAGTCACCAGAACGGTCATCTTTCATATGCCAATGAATACAATATGTCAGTTCCCAGATACGAGGTGTGATCAAATACCAGGTCGTTGGGAAAATAATGGCCGATTTGGAGGACAAAAGACATGCCTCACTGTACACAATTTTATTTTATTCGAAATAGGCACTTTCAGCACCTACTATACCAGTCCGGAACAAATCTGACTCCCTGGATGCAGGAAAGTCCCGGAACGCAATTTCGGCCTTCTCTCGATTTCTGAAGGTTGAGGTAATGGCTAAAATGCATGAAAAGGTGGAAATTGGGAGGTACCAAATCAGGAGATGATTTGGGACACGTGTGGCCTTGCGTCATCATGGAGGAGGATAGAACCCCTCCTGTTCACCAAAGATGGCTGGAACACAACTACTGGTGCTTTCGGTCAATTTTTTCACAGTACGTGATGGAGGTAATGCTTTAACCAGCATTCAATAACCTGTAATGTACGACAACCTACCACACTGGTAACAAAACCTTCTTTGGCGTCAACTTTGGTTAAGGATGTTGTTAAGGTGGTTCACCATGGTTCAGCCATTGTCCAGATCGCTTACGGTTGAAGTACACACCCACTTTTCATCACAGGTTACAATGCGATCAAGTAAGGCCTCACTGTTAAAAAAATCTACTTAAAAATGAGAACCTGAACATACTCCTTTTTTTCAAAGCACAATGAGTACATGACATGCTCAAATATAAGTAACCATACGTACTTACGAATAACTGCGTCAATAAATATAAATATAATATCTTATTACTTCATTTTTGATATTATAGTTTTCAAGAGAAATTGTTTAATGAATAATTAAAGCGACCCACCCAAAGTCACTGATCACAAGTAATTTAATTATGCATAATTGTGTACGTTTTTACATTAACTGTACTTGTGCCAATCACATAAATAATATACTGTCGCTTCATTACTATATTCGTCATAAAACTGCGCGGTCCATTTTCCCAGCATGTGAAAACGAGTATATCTATTATCCCAGATGTGGTATCGAATAATATTCTTCCAGTTGATTCTATGAATAAATGAGTATGTATGGAGTGCACGTATTCCGAATTTGAAATCGAGGCGCGGATGGCTAGTGGTCAGAGATTCAGACTACTGATGCAGGGACCCCAGGCTTAAGCCTAGCCTGATCGGCTTTAAACTGGAGGCTCTCCGTGGTGGTGTGAATTTCTAACAATCACTGAATATTGTGACGGCCCCCGGTTACATATAAAGTTGTTCATTCCTAAGACCCAGTCTCCTAATTTCTCTCTACCTTCTATGTGCAAAATCGTACCCTTGTATTGTGGCGCCATCTAGTTTGCTCTCTCTCACTTACAAGCTATCCAGTCATGTTCGCTTTAACTTTCTTTAGTTTCTGTGCCCTGCATGAAAGGCGCAGATACTAAATGAAGTTAGAGCACATATATTTGAAATATATGTACAAAAAATGAGTACATATACACGGTCGAGTCACATTATTGTGACCGCCAGCTAATATCCAGAGTAACTGCCGTGTGCAGCGCGGACAGCAGCTAGACGGGCTATGGGTGGCTCAATAAGGTGCGGGAAGGTGTTCACAGATATGTGGAGCCATGCTGACTGCAGTGCATCTGACAGCTGCTGGAGGATCCATAGAGCGAACAACACGATCGAGGTGGTCCCACAGATGCTCAATTGGGTTTAAGTCTGGGGAATTAGGGGGCCAGGGAAGTACTTTGAAGTTTTCATCGTTCTCTTCCAACCACTCTCTGACATTTCTAGGGGTGTGACACATCGCATTGTCGTGCTGGAACATCCCATCAGCCCCAGGAAGACAATCAGGATTCATAACGCATTCGGTCCATAGTAAGCCTTCCACAGGTATGAGTGCACCCAGGGAATTCCACTAAAACACTCCCCAGACAATAACACTGCCCCACCAGCTTGTGTTCTTCCAGCAATGGTTGAAGATTGTTTGTTCCCCGACGTTTCTCGCCTTATACGCCAACGTCCATCCGTTCGATGAAGCAGGAAACGTGACTCATCGGAGAAGGCAATCAATCCTTTGCCAATCCGCGGAGGTCCAATTCCGATAGTGCCGTGCAAATGTAAGCCTCTTCTGCCGATGCACCTTCGACAGCATATGTGCAATGACCATCCGTCTGCATCAGAGCCCCATACGCAGCAAGGTTCGCTGAACTGTCTTTTTAGACACACTTCCGGTAGCTCCCTGGTTCATTCTGTCAGTGAGTTGCTCCACTGTAGCGTGTCGATCGGCCCTCACGCACCTACGCAGCCGATGTTCACCTCTCACATCAATGGCACGTGGCGCTCCGCAGTTTCCACTCGCTTATTCGCAAAGGTGGCATTTCTCCAACCACGATACACTTTAACCACAGAAGAACTTCCACAGGTATATCACTAGTTGCTGTCATGGATAAACCATGACAGCAACTAGTGATATGTTTTTAGAATGCTTACAGCACACCTTATACACCCTCCAAGCTAACTCACGGTACGCCCATTCTTTCATTACCTACGCGATGTTGACATCAAAAGTAGGAGATAGTCACAATAATGTGACTCGATTGGGTATTTCAAATTCAAATTACTAGATATACTCACAATTGATTCCCTGTATGAAATGAATACGTGTCTTTTCCAAATATGAGACACAAGTACTCGGAGCTATTGCACTGAGTGGCCACTTTATTATGACCACCCCTCAGTACTTCGTTGGGATACCTTTTGCATTTAATACAGCGTCGATTCTTCGTGGCATGGACTCCACGAGATGTTGATAGGTGCTTTGTGGAATTTGAAACCATGCTTGAATGAATAGCACTTTCCAGGAGTGTGAGATTGCAGGGTTGTGGATCCAGCTGTTTAATGGCTCGTTCAACTTCATCCCACAAATTCTCAGTTGAGTTAAGATCTGGAGATTGTGGGGCCCCAAGCAAAGTAAACTCACTGGCATGTTCCTGAAACCAATCCTGTACAATACGAGCACTATGGCAGGACGCATTATCTTGCTGACAGTAGCCATCGCCATTGGGATAATCCATCCACATGACAGGATTCACTTGATCCGCAACGATGTTTAGATATGATGTGCCAGTCAGACGTTGATCAACACGAATAAAAGGGCCCAAAACATGCCAGGAAAACATTCCCTAAACCATAACGTTGCCTCCACCAGCTTGAAGGATTGTATCAATGCATTTGGGGTCCATGCTTTCGCGCTGTTTCCGCCAAATTCTCACTCGGCCATCGGATGCAACTGAAAACGCGATTCACCGGACCACATAATTTGTTTCCAATTATTGACGGTCCAATCCTTGGGCTCCTGTGCAAACTGGAGACGTATTTCTCTTGTTAACTGCAGACAGCAAATTTGTTCGAACAGGTCTTCGGCTGCCATATCCCATCCGATGCATTGTACGGCGAACAGTGCGTGCAGAGATCATTTGAGGGAATCCTTGATTAAGATGGTCTGTAATTTGCTGCACTGTTGCGCTTCTGTTGTCTGTTACCAGTCTGGACACTCTCCGTTACGCCCGAGCAGTCACTAGTCGATGACGACCACACGTTGCACGTGGAGACCCAGTTTTTTCGCTGACAGTCCAGTCTTTAAACACTTTAACAACAGCTACTCTGGAACATTTCACGAATGCGGCGGCTACGGTGATACTCGCTCCATGGCTCCGAGCTCGTACAATCATCCCACGTTGAAAGTCCATCAAATCGTCAAGCACTAAGCTTTTTCTTTTTATACTAGCCTCGTCCTTTGGCGGCAACAACGTGCAGCCATAGTGCATTTGCTTGAAACTGTCAGGCGGTCATAATAAAGTGACCACTCTGTGAATAAGCCCAGAATGTACTCAAAAACGAGTACATTTTGCTTATTTCTAAACACCAATTTTTAACAGTGATCCTATTCATTGCGAAGCAGAAGGTTACTGCACATCTCAAAATGTTGTTGTTTCTGCTGCTCCGTCTGGTCGCGTGGTACCCACGTACCCGAGCTTCTTCACTTTACCAATTTGGTGGAGATGTTTGGAAATGGTTGACGCCAACTCACTGTACTGTTTGGCGAGTTCTCTGACAATGACGCGAGGATTTGCATTCAGACCGTGGTTTTCAATGACCGAATGTCGTACTTGGCCCTCTTGATATTTTATAGTCTCGTGTCACCGAAACGAAACTTTTCAAAACACAGAAGAACAGTGCGTTGAAATGTTGCCTCAAATCCCCATGCCTCGACCACATTACGGTGGGTTTGTGCCTCATTACGAGCCAATTTGAACTAATGAAGCAAAATCACCAGCAACCCACTCATCCCTAACGTGTTGTTCATGCCACCCTCACACGAGCAGCAACGACTGCAGCTCAAGCGATTATGACGTGTATGTGGTGTCTGAGTCCCACTTCAACTCGTACGAATGAAGCTGCGAGCGCGTTGGTCTACAAGCATTGTGAGAGAGTTGAATTTGGAACCTCACCAAATCGCCCATTATTCCTGAACCCTATTTATCGTTATCTTTGATTTCGGGAGACGTATTTGAAAAGTTATCTTTCCTTAACATAGCTTTTCCCATGTCGCCTATTTTCAACTTTTCCGTTGTGCAAAATTCTTCACTAAAAGCCGTAAAGCAGGGGTCACCAAACTTTTGGAGAGAAGGACCAAAGGGGAAATTGGGTGAAGCTCGGCGGGCCAGACTAAAAAAAAATGGTAAATCAAAGATCAATTAATGCAGATATTGTAAATTTTCAATGAACTAATTACTAATATGTGTCAATCTGTACGTGATTTTATATGTTCTGTAATTTAACATAAAAGTTTTCAAATTAATATTTCAAGATATTTGTACACATATAAAACATATACAGAGCTAAACTTATTGAACGACTTCATGACATCTTAAACTAGAAAAAAAATCTATGAAGAGAATGGTATTGTTTCAGGAATGTGTTAGCTACATTTCCGATATATGGTTTCAAATCGGACAACCCAATTTTTAAAAAAGTGTGACAGGTAGTTGTCGGTCAGTCGTCAACGAAGCTTTAATTAACATATTTCATTCTGCAGAAAGCTTGTTCACAAAGATATGTACTCAAATAAAGAAAAAACCAAGAAAACACGTGTATCGGGTCAAGTAAAATTAACACAGCGACGCTTAATCTCTGTGGTTCAGATGCCGTCCGACTCGAATACTGCTGGGAACATGAGCCGGTGTTAAAGCAGATGTGGGAGTACGTAGTTGTGTCTCTCAGTTCTAGTCTATTTTTAGAATAGGGCGGGACTACTGGGGCTAGCCCCGCGCGCCGACGAAAGAGAGAGAGAGAGAGATTGTGCGTGTGTGTGAGTCAAAAGATGGTGCTGCTGGCCGCGGGTAGGCTGTGAGTCACAGTACTAAAAATCCTCCCTCACTCTCCTGAAAGACACTTTAGTTGTAATAATAAGCAGGTTTTAAAAGCGAAGCGTCAATCAAACGGTGCTGTGATATCTGGCCATGCTATGACATATAGCAGTTCTATTTCTCAGTCAGGAAAAAAATATGCAAAAATTAATTTTAAAATTGTAAAAATAAATATTTCCTGGAGGCCCTGATTTGGCACTCGGGCCATAGTTTCGTTACACCTGGCGTAGAGTTATATCATGTTTGCTTTCATATTTCTTCTTTTAACTGTTCTTTGAAAGGTATTGGTGTTATTTCAAATGCAAATTGGATGCGGAAATGCTAATTGCCAAAAACATACACTGGTGTGCAAAAATTAAGGACGAAGAGGAGAAATTAGCATAACAGCGGAACGAGCCGGCAGAACGGACCGAAAGACCACTCAGGAGATAGACTAGGGTCCGGTACGGCAGGGCATGCACATAAATGCAGCATGACGTAAGAGGTGGGGTCAGAAGGGTACAAAGCACACGGGTGTTGTACGCTCAGAAATGGTGTCACGTCAATTCGTCGCGTGCGTCAAATCGTCGACTACGTCAATTCGTCGCCTGCGTCAATTCGTCGCGCGTCAATTCGTCGACTACGACAATTCGTTGCGCGTCAATTCGTCGCATCCGTCAATTCGTCGCGCGTCAATTCGTCGACCACGACGATTCGTCGCGCGTCAATTCGTCGCGGACAAATTCGTCGACTACGTCAATTCGTCGACCACGTCAATTCGTCGCGTTTACAGATTTTGGTTACATACAAAACGAATACAGGAAAACGTACGATTTCAAACGTCTTGCTCCCTGATTAAATTTATAAAGTTTGGACACGCAGACAGGATAGCAATATTACGTTTTTCTTTGGCACTAAAAATATTAGACGGTAAACGGTTTTTGGAAAGGGGCAGGCCCGGTTGGTCAGAGCCCCCCATACACAAAATATTCGTAAGATCTACAGTTTTGAATTCAGAACCTCCAAATCAGGTATCCTATCTCATAGTACTCTAACTTAGACGGTTGTCAGTTTTTGGAACGGGTAAAGGCCCGGGGAGTCAGAGCCCCCCCCCCTACATACAAAATTTTCGTAAAATCTAGTTTTCATTTCAGAACCATCAAATTTGGTATCATGAAACTCTAACTTAGACGCTAGACGGTTTTTGGAAGGGGTTGGAGCCCGCGGGGTCGGAGCCCTCCCTCATAAAAAATTTCGTAAAATCTACAGTTTTCATCTTAGAACCACCAAATTTGGTATACTATCTTATGGTACTCTAACTAAGTCGGCAGACCGTTTTTGGAACGGGTCAAAGACGGGGCGGGGGTCAGAGCCCCCACATACAAAATTTTCTTAAAAACTACAGTTTTCAATTCAGAACCACCTAATCTGGTATACTATCTCATGGTACTCTAACTTAGACGCTAGACGGTTTTTGGAAGGGTTGGAGCCCGGGGGTCAGAACCCCCTGAATAAAAACTTTTTCGTAAAATGTACAGTTTTCAATTTAGAACCACCAAATTTGGTATACTATCTCATGGTACTCTATCTTAGACGCTAGAAGGTTTTTTAAGAGGTTGCAGCCCGGGGTCGGCACCCCCTCATAAAAATTTCGTAAAATCTACAGTTTTCATATTAGAACCACAAAATTTGGTATACTATCTTATGGTACTCTAACTTAGTCGGCAGACCGTTTTTGGAACGGGTCAAGGCCCGGGGGGTCAGAGCCCCCACATACAAAATTTTCTTAAAAACTACATTTTTCAATTCAGTACCACCTAATCTGGTATACTATCTCATGGTACTCTAAATTAGACGTTAGACGGTTTTGGGAAGGGGTTGGAGCCCGGGGGCCAGACCCCCACCCGAATAAAACGTTTTTGTAAATACTACAGTTTTCACTTTAGAACCCCCAAATTTGGTATACTATATCATGGTACTCTATCTTAGACGCTAGAAGGTTTTTTTAAGAGGTTGCAGCCCGGGGGGTCGGCACCCCCTCATAAAAATTTCGTAAAATCTACAGTTTTCATATTAGAACCACCAAATTTGGTATACTATCTCATGGTACTCTAACTTAGACGCTAGACGGTTTTTGGAAGGGGTTGGAGCTCCCGGGGAGGGGGTCAGACCCCCTCCGAATATTTTTTTTTGTAAAATCTACAGTTTTCAATTTAGAACCACCAAATTTGGTATACTATCTCATGGTATACTATCCGTCTAAGTTAGATAACCGCAAGTAGTATACCAAATCTGGTTGTCCTAAATTGAAAACTGTAGATTTTACGAAATTTTTATGAGAAGGGGGAGGGGCTCTCACCCCGGGGTTCCAGCCCTTCCAAAATCGTCTAGCGTCTAAGTCAGAGTTTCATCATACCAAATTTGGTGGTTCTGAATTGAAAACTGTAGTTTTTAAGAAAATGTTGTATGTCTGTGTGTGTGTGAGGGGCGGGGGGGGGCTTTGACCCCCAGGGCCTTGACCCGTCCCAAAAACCGTCGACCGTCTAAGTTAAAGTACCATGAGATAGTATACCAAATTTGGTGGTTCTAAATTGAAAACTGTAGATTTTACGCGGCATTTTTATGGGGGATCTTACCCCCGGGCTCCAACCCTTCCAAAAACCGTCTAGCGTCTAAGTTAGAGTACCATGAGATAGTATACCAAATTTGGTGGTTCTAAATTGAAAACTGTAGATTTTGCGAATTTTTATATGATGGGGGCCTTTACCCCCGGGCTGCAACCCCTTCAAAAAATCGTCGAGCGTCTAAGTTAGAGTACCATGCGATAGTATACCAGATTTGGTGGTTCTGAATTGAAAACTGCAGTTTTTAAGAAAATTTTGTATGTGGGGGCTCTGACCCCCCCGGGCCTTGATCCGTTCCAAAAACGGTCTACTGTCTAAGTTAGAGTACCATGAGATAGTATACCAAAAGTTGGTGGTTCTAAATTGAAAACTGTAGATTTTACAAAAAAATTATTCGGGGGTGTCTGACCCCCCGGGCTCCAACCCCTTCCAAAAACCGTCTAGCGTCTAAGTTAGAGTACCATGAGATAGTATACCAGATTAGGTGGTTCTGAATTGAAAACTGTAGTTTTTAAGAAAATTTTGTATGTGGGGGGCTCTGACCCCGGGCCTTGACCCGTTCCAAAAACGGTCTGCCGTCTAAGTTAGAGTACCATAAGATAGTATACCAAATTTGGTGGTTCTAAGATGAAAACTGTAGATTTTACGAAATTTTTACGAGGGGGGAGCTCCGACCCCGCGGGCTCCAACCCCTTCCAAAAACCGTCTAGCGTCTAAGTTAGAGTTTCATGATACCGAATTTGATGGTTCTGAAATGAAAACTAGATTTTACGAAAATTTTGTATGTACGGGGGGGGGGGGGCTCTGACTCCCCGGGCCTTGACCCGTTCCAAAAACTGACAACCGTCTAAGTTAGAGTACTATGAGATAGGATACCTGATTTGGTGGTTCTGAATTGAAAACTGTAGATCTTACGAATATTTTGTGTATGGGGGGCTCTGACCAACCGGGCCCCTGACCCGTTCCAAAAATCGTTTACCGTTTAATTTTTTTAGTGCCAAAGAAAAACGTAATATTCCTAACCTGTCTGCGTGTCCAAACTTTATAAATTTAATCAGGGAGCAAGACGTTTGAAATCGTACGTTTTCCTGTATTCGTTTTGTATGTAACCAAAATCTGTAAACGCGACGAATTGACGTGGTCGACGAATTGACGTAGTCGACGAATTTGTCCGCGACGAATTGACGCAGTCGACGAATTGACGCACGACGAATTAACGCGCGACGAATTGACGCAGTCGACGAATTGACGCAGTCGACGAATTGACGCGCGACGAATTGACGTAGGCGACGAATTGACGCGCGACGAATCGTCGCAGTCGACGAATTGACGCAGTCGACGAATTGACGCACGCGACGAATTGACGTAGAACCCTCAGAAATTTGGCGAAAGCTATTGCACGGTGTACATCGGTTTGAACGAAGTAGAGTTGCTGCCACCGTGTGACATGGCCAACGGCCGATCCAGTAGACGACATCTGGATGACTTTACCCGAGGTCGCGTCATTGGGAAGTTGGAAGAAGGTCAAAGTGTAACTAGTGTGGCCAAGGAGTTTGGGGTCGCTCACAGCATCGTTTCACGAGCTTGCAGAATTTCAAATGACAGGAACCGAAAGATTAGCAATGGTCGTCCACGAGCAACCACGGCGGCGGACGACCGGTATATTATCCTACAGGCGAGAAGAGACAGACGGCAGACAGCGGAAGAAATCGCAAGGTACATGCAACAGACAACTGAACATCCGTTATCGCGTTTTTCCGTGGCCAGGAGAATGCACAAAGGTGGTCTATTTGCACGACGACCAGTACGGTGCGTGCCATTAACGCCTGCTCATTGGAGACCGCGGTTTCTGTGGTGCCAGGAACACAAGAACTGGACACTTCAGCAGTGGGGTCCAGTTCTCTTTACGAATGAGAGCCGATTTAGTCTGACGAGCGATTCTGGACGTATACACATCTGGAGAGAGCAGGGAACACGCAATCACACCTTCAACATCATCGAAAGGGACCGGTTTGGAGGTGGTGGACTCCTCGTTTGGGGAGATATCATGCTTGGTAGCCGTACTGACCTACACATCTTCCAAGGAGGTTCAGTCACTGGTGTCCGCTATTGTACCGAGGTTCTCCTGCCTCACGTGCGTCTGTTTAGAGGTGCTGTGGGCCCTGAGTTCCTCTTCATTGACGACAACGTTACACCTCTTCGTACAGTGGCTGTCGCAGAGCTGTTGGAGACTAAAAATATTCAACGCATGGTTGGTCCGCAAGGTCCCGGGACCTAACTCCAATCGAACACGTGTGGGACCTTCCCGGGAGACGCTTGGCAGCACGTCACCAGCCGCCAGCAACGATTCTGCAGCTGTGATTGGCGCTACAAGAGGAATGGACCGCGATGCCTCAACAGCTCCTTGACAACCTCGTCCTCAGCATGGACAGACGTTGTAAATCCTGCAACGCAGTCAGGGGTGACCATATCCCCTACTAAAGACTGGATTTTTCTTGGCAGCCGCCTGTCACATGGACGTTTCTGTCTTCTGTCCAGTTGTGCTCGAAGCTACCTTTTCAATAAAGTGCCTTTGTATCCTTTGGATTCCTTGTTTGGACGGTTTTGCTCACTTGTCCCATATTCCAACATCTTGAGGATCTTATGGTAGGATTTGAGTCGATGTGTAGCACTTCTGCACGACGTTACATTCGAAAGACCGTCTCGTCCTTAATTTTTGCACGCTGGTGTATATATTCACAAACAAAAAGTGAAACACTTTTAAAATCAGTATCCAGTGTAACCATCGTAGCAGAGGAAACAACTGATTCAGAAGATAGGTACATTTTGAATATTCTTGCTGTTCCATCAATTGAAACAAATGCTGAAACCTTTTGGAATGCAATCTTATTCTAGTGCCTCTTTTTAGAATCCGTAAATTTTGCAGCAGTCAGCGAGGTGCCAACTCAGTGTGTCAATATTAATAAGTACGAAATATCATTTACGAATACAACCACTGAAGCAGCTTACAAATCTTAAAGCCAAATTGTTGAGGAAATACGGTATTTCGCAAAATTTCGAGGTAAGTCAAAATCCCCGCGACCGGCTCGCGGATTTTGCCTTTTTTTTCCCCGCTATAAAATTACTATAATATGATAATTTTTCTGTGACTCACTTATAAACGTGGAAAGAGCGATGACTTCTGTTTGATGTTCCTAGTCCACGTCAGTTGTGTGTATTAATTATTCATTCGCCTCCTAGTTATTTGTTCAGTTGCTGCCGTCCATCTTTGGTGTATCCGCAGCATTGTGCGGGGCTCCAAGAAGCAATCTGCCATGTGGTTTGACAGTTAATTGTTTATGAGTCTGGAGAATTCGAGGCCGCTGTGGTGCAGTGTTAGCATGTCCGGCGCGTAACCGGAAGACTCTGGGTTCGATTCCCGGTGGTGGCACATGATAATGTTTTCGCGACTCACTTATAAACGTGGAAAGAGCGATGACTTCTGTTTGATGTGTATTAATTTACTATAAGCAGTCGTCTGACCCTAGTTTGGGGCGACTGGTTCCAGCGAGGAGGAAGAACCAGAACCATAAGGCAACCGAACTATTCATGCCACAATCCGGACCCGCATCCGGGCTTGCCCGGGAGACTGCTCAGAAGCCAACGCTTAGACCACTGCTCCAACAGCCAAGGAGATTTATTGCTCCTTATGTTAGAATAAAACGCAGAAATACGTAGCTATAGTTGGTCGCGTAATTTGTGAGCGGAAAAGCGAAAGAATTTCACCACACCAAGAGATCAAGAAAAAAATGTCGCGTTGCCATTTGAAAAATACTTATCCTGTATTTTTCAATTGACAATTCAATTGGAATTTTACAGACTTTTCAAAACTTTAACACCGCCTGTTGGTAATAGGAGATTTCTTCCGATTGCGACAGCTACTGTCTGTATTACTCAACTTTCTGTTGGTGTTGCATCATCCTGCAATAGCCGCACCGGTGGCGCAGTGGTCTAAGCGATGGCCTTTTGGTCCGGGTTCGAATCTCGGTGAGGCGTGGATGTTGTGTTTGTCTTACGGCACTTGCTCTCTCCCTTCCCTGGAACCAGTGACCCTAAAATAGGGACGGTTGACTGCTCGTAGTTCAAATTTTTAAATGGCCCTTATTCGTCGAAGCCTTTACATTCTGCCGTCGTATAAAGGCCTCGTTGCACGCCACGATTTTTATGAGTTGCGAGGTGTGATCTCGCAAGTAAGGTTGAACAACCGCCAGTAAGATTATGGCACACCGACGTGACTTATCAGAGTTTGAACGAGGCATGGTAGTGGGAGCCTGACGGATGCGACATTCAATTACGGAAGTTGTGCTAACATTCAACATTCCTCGATCCACAGCGTCACGTGTGTACCGAGAATACCTCGTGGAAGGCATTACCACTCACCGTGGACAGCGCAGTGACCGACCAAAGGTGCTGAATGACCATGACCAGCGTGGTCTGGCGGCGACTGTCCATTCTAACAGACAAGCGACACTAGCTTAAACAACATCCATTTTCAATGCAGGAGGTAGCAGAGACATACACTGACGGAAAAAAATCCCAACACCACGAAAAAATAGTTGTAGAGGAATGAAATGGCGGCAATACATTTGTATAGGTAACATATTTAATTGATTAAGGTTTCAAGATCACAGCTTATTGTAAGCGCGAGAAGAGCCATTTTAAATGTGAAATGCTGGTACATTAATAACCGGTGTAACCGCCAGAATGTTGAATGCAAGCACTTAAACGTTCATGCATTGTGTCGTACAGGTACTGGATGTCAGTTTGTGGGATGGGGTTCCATGCCTGTTGCACTTGGTCGGTCAATACAGGGACGGTTAATGCTGGTTGGGGGTGACGCTGGAGTTCTCGTCCAATGATGTCCCATACGTGCTCGATTGGTGAAAGATCTGGTGATCTAGCAGGCTACGGCAACATGTCGACACTCTGTAGAGCATGTTGGCTTACAACAGAGGTATGCGGGCGAGCGTTATCCTGTTGGAAAACATCCCCTGGAATGCTGTTCATGAATGGCAGCACAACAGGTTGAATCACCAGACCGACGTACAACTGTGCCGTCAGGGTGCGTGGAATAACCACGAGAGTGCTCCTGCTGTCATAGGAAATTGCTCCCCAGACCATAACTCCAGGTGTAGGTCCAGTGTGTCTCGGCCGCAGACAGGTTGGCTTCAGGCGCTCACCTGACCTCCTTCTAACCAACACACGGCCATCACTGGCACCCAGGCAGAACCGGCTTTCATCAAAAAACACAACAGATCTCCACTCCGTCCTCCAATGAGTTCTAGCTTGACTCCACTGACGTCGCAAACGGCAGTGGTTTGGAGTAAGTGGAATGCACGCTACAGGGCGTCTGGCTCGGAGCTGTCCTTCAAGTAACCGATTTGTAACAGTTCATTGTGTCACTGTGGTGGCAACTGCAGCTCGAATTGCTGCCGCAGACGCGGTACGATGCGCCACGGCCATACGCCGTACACGGAGGTCTTCCCTCTCAGTAGTGCCACGTGGCCGGCCGGAACCCGGTCTTCTTGAGGCAGTACCTTCCCTTGACCACCGCTGCCAACAATCATGCACAGTGGCTACATTCCTGCCAAGTCGTTCTGCAATATTGCGGAAAGAAAATCCACCTTCTCGTAGCCCTATTACACGACCTCGTTCAAACTCCGTGAGCTGTTGGTAATGGCTTCTTCGTCTTCTTAAAGGCATTTTTGACTAACATCAACACACTACGTCGAATCTCAACGATAACTAACGCTCACGAACGTTACAGCGCGTATTTACAGCAAACCTGCTTTGCATGTTCCGAGGGGTGCTACTAGCGCCACACGTATGCCCCGAGCGCGAAATTTGCATAGACGTCATCTTACAGATGTACTCTCACCGCCTACCAACTGTCGTTTATCTAACACAACCCCTTCTTGGTGTTGCGATTTTTTTTCCGTCAGTGTATATTCATGAGGTCAGTGAAGCCTAATTTTGCGTCCATGGGGTATGGGAGCAGAAGACACGCCAGAGTGCCTTTTTTACGCTTTCCAACCGTAGGTTGAAGAAGCGTATACGCTCCAGCTTTGTCCGTCTCTCCGTCCGTCGGCGTCTCCGTCTGTCCGTCCGTCCGTCTGTCAGTCTGCCCGTGCGCACGATAACTTGCGTAAAAACGATTCGATTTCGATGCAATTTTAGTAAAATGTAGGGGACCACCTGGGGACTAACACCATTAAAAATGGGCGAAATGGGGTCAAAGGTCACAATATAGAAGCTGGATCCATTCCATTGCCCTTATGCGTCACAACTTACGTAAACATGGTTCGATTTCGATGACATTTTAGTGTGTGGTAGGGAACTACCTCGGGACAAACATTATTGAAAAGAGATGACTTGGGGTCAAAGGTTAGGACACACGAGCGGGATCCATTCCAATGCCCTTATGCATCTTAACTTGCGTAAAAAGGATTCGATTTCGATGCAATTTTAGTATGTTGTAGGGGACCACCTGGAGACCAATCCTATTGAAAATGGGCGAAATGAGGTCAAAGGTCACGATATAGGAGCGAGATCCATTCCAATTGCCTTATGCATCATAACTTACGTAAAAATGGTTCGATTTCGATGACATTTTAGTATGTGTTAGGGGACAATCTCGGGACGAACTCTATTGAAAATGGATGAAATGGGGTCAAAGGTCAGGAAATAGGAACAGGATTCATTCTGTTGCTTTTATGAGTCATAACTTACGTAAAACTGCTTCGATTGCGACAAAACTTTATCATGTTTCCACAAAGATGCACTGAACCGGTTCAGTTTAATAACATCGACATAGAGTCAAAGGTCAGGACACTGGAGCGAGATTTATTCCTCAGCCATTATCCTCATAACTTATCTAAAAATGCTTCTATTGCGATAAAACTTTGGTATGTTGTTCCGAAGGTATACTGAACCAATTCTGTTTAATACCATCGAAATGAGGTCAAAGGATAGGGCACAGGAGCGAGATTTATTACACAGCAATTATCCTCATAACTTGAGTAACGATTTCTGGTATATTGGAAAGCGTATCATAATCAATGCATTGCATGATTTTACTAACTTGTTAACACCATGGCATCAGACATAGTGCCTCACCTGGGCTCGTGAACACAACAATTGGACCCTGGAAGACTGGCACCATGTGTTGTGGCCCGATGAGTCACGCTTCCAACTGTTACGAGCTGATGGTAGAGTTCGGGTGTAGCGCAGAACCCATGAGGCCATGGACCCAAGTTGTAAACAAGGCATACATGCGTTCCATACATTTTTGGGGTGTCTTTACGTGGCACGGTTAGGGTCCTCTGGTCTTTGCAAACACGCCATTAACCGGCTATCGCTTTGTTGCTCTATTGGATTACCATTTGCAGCTCTTCATGGACTTCATGTACCCCAACAACGATGGTATTTTCCAAGCGGACAATGCTCCATGCCATCGGACGCAAATTGTCCAAATTCGGTTCGAGGAGCATTCTGGACAGTTCCGATGGATGGTGTGGCCACTACGTTCGCCCGACATGAACCCCATAGAGCACTTGTGGGACGTGGTGGAAAGGTCCATTCGCACCCAAGATCCTGCACCTACAAATACCAGGAACCTGTTGACAGCTATTCAGACGGCATGTCTCAACATCTTCAGACAAGTCTTCCGGTCACTTGAGGAAATGATACCACATCGAGTTGCTGCCCTTGGCCGGGCCAGAGGAGGTCCTACATGATACTAGGTACGTATCCCATGATTTTTGACACTTCAACGTAGGTAATAACGGAAATTATGTAAAAGAATAAAGTTGTTCTTTACTAAAAAGGAAATTTTTTTGTACGTTTCCCTACCGTAGGTTGAAGAAACGTATATGCTCCAGCTTTGTCCTTCCGTCCGCGCGATAACTCGCGTAAAAATGGTTCCATTTCTATGAAATTTTAGTATGTAGTACGGTACCACCTGGAGACGAACCCTATTGAAAACGGGCGAAATGGGGTCAAAGATCACAATATAGGAGCGAGATCCATTCCATTGCCCTTATGCGTCATAACTTGCGTAAAAATGATTCGATTTCGATGCAATTTTAGTAAGTTGTAGGGGACCACCTGGGGACGAACCCCATTGAAAATGGGCGAAATGGGGTCAAAGGTCACAATATAGGAGCGAGATCCATTCCATTGCCCTTATGCGTCATAACTTGCGTAAAAACGATTCGATTTCGATGCAATTTTAGTAAAATGTAGGGGACCACCTGGGGACGAACCCCATTGAAAATGGGCGAAATGGGGTCAAAGGTCACAATATAGGAGCGAGATCCATTCCATTGCCCTTATGCGTCATAACTTGCGTAAAAACGATTCGATTTCGATGTAATTTTAGTAAAATGTAGGGGACCACCTGGGGACGAACCCCATTGAAAATGGGCGAAATGGGGTCAAAGGTCACAATATAGGAGCGAGATCCATTCCATTGCCCTTATGCGTCATAACTTGCGTAAAAACGATTCGATTTCGATGCAATTTTAGTAAAATGTAGGGGACCACCTGGGGACTAACCCCATTGAAAATGGGCAAAATGGGGTCAAAGGTCACAATATAGGAGCGAGATCCATTCCATTGCCCTTATGCGTCATAACTTGCGTAAAAAGGATTCGATTTCGCTGCAATTTTAGTATGTTGTAGGGGACCACCTGGAGACCAATCCTATTGAAAATGGGCGAAATGGGGTCAAAGGTCACGATATAGGAGCGAGATCCATTCCATTGCCCTTATGCGTCATAACTTGCGTAAAAATGATTCGATTTCGATGAAATTTTGATATGTTGTAGGGGACCACCTGGGAACGAACCTTATTGAAAATGGGTCCAATGGGGTCAAAGGTCAGGACGTATGAGCGAGATCCATTCTATTGCCCTTATTACGTAAAAATACTTCATTTGCGACAAAACGTTATCATGTTGTTCCGAAAGTATACTGAACCGGTTCTGTTGAATATCATCGAAATGGGGTTAAAGATCAGGACACAGGAGCGAGATTTATTCCACAGCCATTATTCTCATAACTTGAGTAATGAATTCTGATATGTTGGAAAGCGTATCATGATCAATGCATTGCATGATTTTACTAACTCGTTCTACTGTACTATAAAACGTGTAGACCTTTTGCACAGACTTAATATCTCTTGTAACATGCGGAATCGATTATGCAAATTTCATTTGAATAAAGCGATTCTTTCTTGATATTGTAATTTTCAGTAACATGTTTCCATTTCTGAGATATGAAAACGATGTCTTAAATAATAATTCTCTCCACAGTCGTTGGCGAACACCTGAGTATTAACACCTCACTTTTTGCTGTCATAAAAATTGTTGTTCCATTTACATATATTTATTCCTTAAATCCTGGAATGTAAAATTTACGCTTTTATGATTAAGGAGAAGCAGGAACCTTGATTTTTATTCCGCTAGACGATATCCAAAGAATATGTACAGAAGAAAGTTCGGCAATCATACACGTCACAGAAAAATAAACCTTGGCTTTACTTAAGTTTCGACGAAAGTCTTTTTTCTTTGTATAGAGGAAACGTGCGATCACGAGATATTTTCGTTTTTCTCTTTCTGTGGAACTAAATACAGAAAGTGAAGGCGTTATTTTGAAAAGCATAAGTCTGGCAGATGGCGACGTAGAAACACAGAATAATATCATAACCATTTTCTTTATCGCCAACAAAAGAATAATGCTAATTTTAGGAGGGGGATGGGGGGGGACTTCGCCTCTTTCTAAATCGTATCAGCTCTTTCTTTTTCGCGTGTTACAAAATGTGCTTCACTTTAACAACTTTGTTTTCCAATAATGTGGGTGAAGCGTTTCCTTAACAGTACGCGTATCCGACGTATCAAAATATTATTCAATAAATAAAGAGAATTGCACAAACACGAGAGAAATAAAATGAAATGGCGTCGATTTCGTGAAATGTTTTTCCTCCGGATGTTCTTTAAGAAGGCCTTTCTGTCAATGACAAATAAAACAATGCGGTTTTTTTTTTTTTCGGGTTTTTTTTTTTTTTTTGCTTTTGTTCTTTTCGAAAGCATTTCTGCTGAAATCCTCTCGGCTTTCAAAGCACTGTCGCAAATGCCAAATATGATAAATATTGAGTTGATGCATAAGTTCATGCCGTTTTATACGCTTTCCAACCGTAGGTTGAAGAAGCGTATATGTTCCAACTTTGTCCATCTGTCCGTCCGCACGATAACTCGCGTAAAAATGGTTCGATTTTGATGAAATTATAGTATGTGGTAGGTGATCACCTGGGGACGAATCCTATTGAAAATGGACGAAATGACATGAAAGATCAGGACATGGGATAGGAATCCATTCCATTGCCCTTATGCCTCATCACTTGCGTAAAAATGGTTCCATTTCGATGAAATTTTAGTATGTGGTAGGAGACCACATGGGAGAGAACCTATTGAAAATGGTTGAAATGGGGTCAAAGGTCACGGCATAGAAGCGGAATCCATTCCATTGCCCTTATGCGTCATAACTTACGTAAAAATTGTTCGATTTCGGTGGAATTTTAGTATGTGGTAGAGGAGCACCTGCGGACGATCCCTTTTGAAAATGGACGAAATGGGGTCAAAGGTCAGGACATAAGAGCGGGATTTATTCCATTGCCCTTATGCATCATAACTTACGTAAAAATGCTTCGATTGCGACAAAACTTTATCATGTTATTTTGGAGGTATACCGAACCGGTTTTGTTGAGCATCATCGAAATGGGGTCAAATGTCAGGACACAGGAGCGAGATTTATTCAACAGCCATTATCCTCATAACTAGACCAAAAGTGCTTCTGTTGCGAAAAAGATTTAGTATGCTGTTCCGGAAGTATACCGAACCAATTCTGTTGAATATCATCGAAATGGGGTCAAAGGTCAGAACACAGGAGCGAGGTATATTCCACAGCCATTGTCCTTTGTAACTTGAGTAATAACTTTAATAATGATTTCTGGTATGTTGGAAAGCGTATCATAATCAATGCATTGCATGATTTTACTAACTTGTTTTTTTACGCACTACAGGAATGCATCACATCAGAAGGGAAAACGGAATCAATCAAGTATGTATTCCGCCACGTTGTTTACGATGGTGTCCCAACGTTTGGATGGGTCTGCAATGCAATTCTTGGAAAAAACCTGCAGATTTGCTGCGAAGAAATCATCAAGGAAATTCTGGAGATCAACATCATTGTTGAACGTTCAGCCACGGAGTGTATTCGACAGAGATCGGAACAGGTGATAGTCTGAAATGGCGACATCTGGAGAATAGGACGGATATGGAAGGATCTCCCATTCCATATCCTGAATGGCCATTTTGGTGGTGTTTGCACTGTGTGGGTGTGCTTTATCATATTAAAGAAGGACACCATGGCGCCGATGTGGCCGTTTCTGCTGAATGTCTTCCTCCACATGGCAGAGTTGCCTGAATTAGAATGCAGCGTTGCTGGCCCGATTCTTCGGCAGCATTTCTTAGTGAATAATGCCATTCAGGTCCCACCAGACACATAACATGATCTTCGCAGGATGAAGGTCATGTTTTGGACGTGGTGTGGGCGTTTTATTTGAGCTTAACCATTCCCTTGGATGCCTGAAATTCACGTTCAGGCACCACTTTTGAACTCCAGTAACAATACGTGACAGAAAGGGGTTGTGTTGCTGAGAACGCTATCGATAATGGGCGAGTAAGGAACCACATATGGAAACACGCTCATCCTTGGTGTCCTCGGTGAAGAATGAAAACCCCAATTTCTGGACCTTTTTTCATATGTTCCAGGTGTCGCACCACTGTGGCCTGATCACAGTCCATCTCAGTGGTCAATTCGCGTGAGGTTTGACGCGGATCTAAGTGGATTAGGGGGTTTAAACGATCCTCATCGAAGTGAGATGGATGACCTGAGCGTGGAGAGTCGTTGAGGTCAAAATTGCCACCTCGGAACCGCTCAAACCATTTGCGGGCTGTCCTCTGAGCAATAGCATCCTCCCCATACACAGCACAAATTTGATGAATAGCCTCGGCGGTTGTGGATCCCTTGTTAAACTCGTAGAGGAGCAGATGTCGGAAATGTTCATTCCTCTCTACCTGAAACTCCATACTTCCGGACCTGAAAACCAAAAAACCATTAGCCACAATCACACAACGCAATATGATTTAGATACACGATATTACTGGCTACATTTTGATATACAACTGGCCATCTGCACCGTCACTACTCACCTGGGAAACACTCGTGAAATAAAATGGCATGAACTTATGTATCAACCCAATATATTAAAAAATATGAAAGCTGGTGTCCGTAATATTAACATAACTTTTTTTTTTGTCTCGTAACAATGTTTTAGAACTAATCTTCATCCTTTTCCGTTTTGCAAAATAGAAAACACAGTGGACCATTAGCTATATGTTTTTCAAAAGGGTTGGCCTTTAAATAAGTAATAAATGTAAACAAACGTTCAAAACTAAACTTCAAATGTTAAGTACTGTTGCAAAATACACTGAGTTACCAAATAATTATAACCACCAGATCATTTTATGGAAAGTAGCTATCCCTAGCTAACATTTAGAACCTTCTCAACAATCTGTTATCACACAAATTTTGAAGATGTGAATCCGTTTTTTTTTGTGTGTGTGTGTGCAGGGATTGGACAGAAGAATGTGAACACCAAAGAAAAGTACGTTTTATATACATACAGTAGTAGCCAAAACTGTGGAAACCTTTTGGAAATAGTGTATCTATGAGGTTTGAAGGCTCATAACACCACCTTATTTTTGGAGGAATACCATAATATTATATGTCAATAAAAAGATAATTTTATCAAGAATGCAATGCAACAACGTTTGTTTAATTTTTCTGTATTCTACGAAAAGTTATATCCAAATAACCAGGAAAAGGAAGCACAACTTGCTTAGGTCGATATGAAGTAGCTTTCCTTCATTTGAATGTAGCATGAGTGTTTAGACATCCAATCAGGTGTCATCTTGTTTTGGCAATGAGCCAATCAGGTCACAGTAGGATTCAGCTATTAATGTCATGTATTGCAGCTGAGAGGAGGACATTTGTCAGTGTGTTATGTGATTGCTATCGAGTTGGGGGGAGAGGTGTTCTTTCAATTAATGAGCTTGTAAAACGTAATAAAATTAAAGAAATGGCCAAAGAGTTGACTGGTCACCCAGAACGCGATGTAAAATAGTACTATTAAGTGGACAAGGCTTCAGTTATGAAGAAATTAGAAGAAAAATTGGTGGAAACTTAACCAGAAGTGGCATTTCTAAATTTTTGAAGAGGTATAAGGAGACTCATTCACTACAAAACCAGACTGGTAAAAGCAGGAAAAGGTTGGTAACGGCAAGTGATGGTAGAAGAATTAAGAGACTGTGCCTAGGTGACAGTAGAAAATCATCTGGGTGTATACAAGATGGAGTGGTTCAATGCAATGTGAAGTTGAGTGCAAGGACTGTTCGGCGCAGACTGCAGGAATTTGGTCTAAAAGCCAGAATTCCACGAAAAAAGCCATTTTTGTCTCTCAAACAAAGGTTCAAAAGATTAAACTGGGCTAAAACCCATGTTAACTGGACAGCGGAACAATGGGACAGTGTTATTTGGAGGAATGAGACCAAAATCTCCCTGTTTGGTAGTGATGGCATAAAATACGTAAGGAGAAGAATCGGAGAAGATTTGCATCCTGATTGCATTACATGTACCGTGAAACACCCAGTTAGTGTTATGATCTGGGGTTGTATGACATCAAAATCTGTGGGCAGAATTTGCGTGATTAACGGGAATATAAATAGCCAAAAATACATTAATGGAATACTTGAGCCCAAACTGAAGCCTGTGACCTTTTCCAAGATAATGAATCATTTATATTTCAACAGGGTTCAGCTCTATGTCATGTTGCAGCTGTGTGCAAAAAGTGGTTTCAAGATAATCATATTCCACTGCTGGAATGGCCTGGGAATAGCCCAGACCTTAACCCCATCGAAAATCTATGGAGCCGACTAAAGAAACTTATTAGTCAGAAGCAACCCAGCAATAAAACCCATTTAATAGAAGCAATAATTCAATCTTGGTTTCACATTATAACAGATGCAGAACTAAAAGACTTGGTTCACTCCATAGGAAGGCGTTGTAAGACCGTAATTAACTCTAAAGGTTACCCAACTAAGTATTAACTGACATGGTGAGAACTATTGTATATCTCATTTTTTCTGTGCTTCACTTTTCTTCTTTATAACTGCGGTTCTAATACAAAATCCTTCATAAACGTTATTGCATTACCTTTTTGATGAAATTATATTTTCATTGATATATAATTTTATGGTATTACTCCAAACGAAAGTGGTGTTGTGAGCCATCAAACCTGATAAATACACTATTTACAAAAGGTTTCCACAATTTCGGCCACTACTGTAGTTGCTTGTGGGCCCACCTTTGGCATTCAAAACCGCCTGAATCCTCCTTGTAATGGACGCATACAAATCCTGGATGGTGGTCAGTGGGATGTTACACAATTCTTCATTAAGAATAAAGGTCTTACGAGCCTAATAGGGTGTGGGACCACCTTTGGCATTCAAAATCACCTGGATCCTCCTTGGAATGGACGCATACAAATTCTGGATGGTGGTTAGTCGGATGTTACACCATTCTTCATGCAGAAAGGTTTCACGTACATAGCAGGCGGCGGGACCACCTTTGGCATTCAAAACCACCTGAATCCTCCTTGGAATGGACGCATACAAATTCTGGATGGTAGTCTGTGGAATGTTACACAATTCTTCATGAAGAATAAAGGTCTTACGTGCCTAATAGGGTGTGGGACCACCTTTGGCATTCAAAACCGTCTGAATCCTCCTTGGAATGGACGCATATAAATCCTGGATGGTGGTCAGTGGGATGTTACACAATTCTTCATGAAGAATAAAGGTCTTACGTGCCTAATAGGGTGTGGGACCACCTTTAGCATTCAAAATCACCTGAATCCTCCTTGGAATGGACGCATACAAATCCTGGATGGTGGTTAGTGGGATGTTACACCATTCTTCAAGCAGAAAGGTTTTACGTACATAACAGGCTGCGGGACCACCTTTGGCATTCAAACCACCTCAATCCTCCTTGGAATGGACGCATACAAATCCTGGATGATGGTTAGTGAGATGTTACACCATTCTTCAAGCAGAAAGGTTTCACGTACATAACAGGCTGCGGGATCACCTTTGGCATTCAAAACCGCCTGAATCCTCCTGGGAATGGACGCATACAAATCCTGGATGGTGGTTAGTGGGATGTACACCATTCTTCATGCAGAAAGAAGGTTTTACGTACCTAATAGGGTGTGGGACCACCTTTGGCATTCAAAACTGCATGGATATTCCTTGAAATGGACGCATACAAATCCTGGATGGTGGTCAGTGGGATGTTACACCATTCTTCATGCAGAAAGGTTTCACGTGCATAACAGGCTGCGGGAACACCTTTGGCATTCAAAACCACCTGAATCCTCCTTGGAATGGACGCATACAAATCCTGGATGGTGGTTAGTGGGATGTTACACCATTCTTCATAGAGAAAGAAGGTTTTACGTACCTAATACGGTGTGGAACCACCTTTGGCATTCAAAACCGCATGAACATTCCTGAAAATGGACGCATACAAATCCGGGATGGTGGTCAGTGGGATGTTACACCATTCTTCATGCAGAACGAAGGTTTTACGTACCTAATACGGTGTGGAACCACCTTTGGCATTCAAAACCGGCTGAATCTTCCTGAGAATGGATGCATACAAATCCTGGATGGTGGTCAGTGGAATGTTACACAATTATTCATGAAGAATAAATGTCTTACGTGCCTAATAGGCTGCGGGACCACCTTTGGCATTCAAAACCACCTGAATCCTCCTTGGAATGGACGCATACAAATCCTGGATGGTGGTTAGTGGGATATACACCATTCTTCATGCATAAAAAAGGTTTTACGTACCTAATACGGTGTGGAACCACCTTTGGCATTCAAAACCGCATGAATATTCCTGAGAATGGACGCATACAAATCCTGGATGGTGGTCAGTGGGATGTTACACCATTCTTCATGTAGAGAGGTTTCACGTACATAACAGGCTGCGGGACCACCTTTGGCATTCAGAACCTCCTGAATCCTCCTGTGAATGGACGCATACAAACACTGGATGGTGGTTAGTGGGATGTTACACCATTCTTCATGCAGAAAGGTTTCCCGTGCATAACAGGCTGCGGGACCACCTTTGGCATTCAAAACCACCTGAATCCTCCTTGGAATGGACGCATACAAATCCTGGATGGTGGTCAGTGGGATGTTACACAATTCTTCATGCAGAAAGGTTTCCCGTGCATAACAGGCTGCGGGACCACCTTTGGCATTCAAAACCACCTGAATCCTCCTTGGAATGGACGCATACAAATCCTGGATGGTGGTCAGTGGGATGTTACACAATTCTTCATGCAGAAAGGTTTCCCGTGCATAACAGGCTGCGGGACCACCTTTGGCATTCAAAACCACCTGAATCCTCCTTGGAATAGACGCATACAAATCCTGGATGGTGGTTAGTGGGTTGTTACACCATTCTTCATGCAGAAAGGTTTCCCGTGCATAACAGGCTGCGGGACCACCTTTGGCATTCAAAACCACCTGAATCCTCCTTGGAATGGACGCATACAAATCCTGGATGGTGGTTAGTGGGATGTTACACCATTCTTCATGCAGAAAGGTTTCCCGTGCATAACAGGCTGTGGGACCACCTTTGGCATTCAAAACCACCTGAATCCTCCTTGGAAAGGACGCATACAAATCCTGGATGGTGGTTAGTGGGATATACACCATTCTTCATGCATAAAGAAGGTTTTACGTACCTAATGCGGTGTGGAACCACCTTTGGCATTCAAAACCGCATGAATATTCCTGAGAATGGACGCATACAAATCCTGGATGGTGGTCAGTGGGATGTTACACCATTCTTCATGTAGAGAGGTTTCACGTACATAACAGGCTGCGGGACCACCTTTGGCATTCAGAACCTCCCGAATCCTCCTGGGAATGGACGCATACAAACCCTGGATGGTGGTTAGTTGGATGTTACACCATTCTTCATGCAGAAAGGTTTCCCGTGAATAACAGGCTGCGGGACCACCTTTGGCATTCAAAACCACCTGAATCCTCCTTGGAATAGACGCATACAAATCCTGGATGGTGGTTAGTGGGATGTTACACCATTCTTCATGCAGAAAGGTTTCCCGTGCATAACAGGCTGCGGGACCACCTTTGGCATTCAAAACCACCTGAATCCTCCTTGGAATGGACGCATACAAATCCTGGATGGTGGTTAGTGGGATGTTACACCATTCTTCATGCAGAAAGGTTTCCCGTGCATAACAGGCTGTGGGACCACCTTTGGCATTCAAAACCACCTGAATCCTCCTTGGAAAGGACGCATACAAATCCTGGATGGTGGTTAGTGGGATGTTACACCATTCTTCATGCGAAAAGAAGGATTTACGTACCTAATAGCGTGTGGGACCACCTTTGGCATTCAAAACCGCCTGAATCCTCCTTGGAATGGACGCATACAAATCCTGGATTGTGGTTAGTGGGATGTTATATCATTCTTCATACAGAAACTACTCCAGGTACTTGAGAGATGCAGGAGGACGATAACGGGATCTTACTATGTTTTCCAACACAGACCACAGTGGTTCGATGATGTTTAAGTCTGGTGATTGGGTAGGCCAAGGAAGGTGTGAAAGAACGTCCTCATGTTCCTCAAACCATGATTGGACATTCCGAGATCTGTGAATTGGGGCGTTATCATCTTGATATATGGCATTTCCTGCAGCATTGGATGGACTTGGTAGGCCAAAATGGTTTCATATGCCCTGCCAGGCATCCGTCCTTTCAAGGTGATCAGGAGACCTGCTGAAAACCACGATATGACCGCCCAGAGCATGACAGAACCATCACTATGCTGCACTGTTGGGAGCAGACAGTCTGGGTTGTACGCTTCTGACAGCGCTCCTCACACGTAAACACGGCATGTGGTGGGGAATAGTGTGAATGTGAATTCAAACGACCACATTACAAGCTTCAATGCATCAGCAGTCCACGTTGTATGCTCCTGGCACCACTGCCATTCTGCATTCATCCGGGTCACCAGAAGTTTTGCAATCGCAGCTCTGCCATGAACTTTCTGTTTGTGCAGTTCCATGCGCACTGTTTTCGTTGATACTGGGGTCTGGAGATGCAGATTGAGCTCCGCACTCATTTTGAGCTGCGTGGTCTTCTTAAGACGGGTAACAGTCCCCTTTAGTGCTCTCCTGTTTATCAGTCAGGGTCATTTTCCAGCGTTTTGTAGACGAGGTTTTGCCGCAAACACGGCATGCTGTCACGACACAGTAGCTCTCGATACTCCCACTACCCTGGCGACTGCTGTCACGGAGGCACCAACAAGCAGGCCAACAACAATTAGCCCTCTTTCGAAGTCCGTTAGATCGCTCATTTCATTGTCGCCTTAAAAAATATTTTGCAACAAGACACTTTAAATGCATTTAAACAGTATCTTGAGGTTCTAAACAAAGCTATTACAAAATGGTGGACAGGTGCGCAGCGGCATTAAAAATCACGTCTCTGAGCGTGGTGTTCTGTGACGTATATTCTAAATTAACTTTCCTTTTTAGTTTCTTCCCCTATGTAAATCTTGAGTTTGTTCTCAGTTATACTTCACACTTAACGTGATATCTTTTCTCTCAAACGAATACTGTTGGCAACATAATTGCGGTTCAATGAACGTGACGTATGCCTTTTATGAGATAAGAACGAGAGATATAAACTACGATACAACAGTTGCCTGTGTGGGAGAGCATTTAATGTGAAGGGTTGTGGTGATTGGTGGAAAGTGGAATGTTGATTTGTGTTATCTGATCTCTATAGTATCCTGAAGTGCTATAACCTGTACTGGAGAAATAAAAGTCCATTTCCGTAAGTTTGACTTGTTTTAAATGTTTCGTCTGGCCGTTTAAGGTTTAATTTAGAAACTACGCTATCTACCAACAAGTGATTGGACACCCCTGCAATCGACGATATCTGCGGTCCTGATACACGCCACGGCCGCCGCCGTTAAATATCGTGTGGGAAACAACAACGCAACCAGTCCCATGTAAGATGCCACGCAGTTCGGAGCTCTGTGATTTCGAGAAAGGTGTAATCGTCGGGATACATGACATATAAAGCGAGTTGAAATACCTAAAATCGACAGTGGCCTACGTGATTGGCAAGTGTAAGATGAGAGGTGACTGTCGGAATATGCCCCGACCCGGCAGACCCAAAAAACTGGGAGTTAGAGACCGACGGGTGCTGGCCAGAGAAATTCGGAAGAACCGCACCAAATCGATGGGTCACATCCGCGAGGAGTTTCAACAGGCATCCAGGAGTGTTCTTTCGATGAATACCATCCGTAAGGAAGCCCATCTGCTCGGTTATCATGGACGTGCTGCCGCCCACAAGCCTTTGATCACCAAGTCCAATAGCGCTGCTCGGCAAACGTGGTGCAAAGAACGTCGACAGTGGACCGTTGAACAGTGGAAACAGGTTCTCTGGAGCGACGCATGAAGGTTCACCCTCTACCATTCGGATGGCAGGGTCTGGGTTTGGCGTCTGCCTGGAGAACGCCTCCTGCCGGAATGTATTGTGCCAACTGTGAAGTTCGTCGGCGGTGGAATTATGCAATGATGGTATTTCTCCTGGTATGGCACGGGACCCTTGGTCGCAATTCCTGGTAGACTCAACGCCGAGACCTACCGCACCATTTTAGATGGACACGCGTTTCCTACGTTGTAGCAGTTTTACGGGGTGGACCCATGTTACTTTCAGATGACAATGCCCCCTGTCATGCTGCGAGGTCCACCGTAGCTTGGTATGGTGACAATGGGGTTAATCGAATAGACTGGCCTGCGTAGAGCTCAGACCTTAACCCTATCGAGCACTTCTGGGACGAGTTGGAGCGTCGACTTAAGGGATGCCCCCACCGTCCGAAATCGGTGAAGGAACTGACCTGTCTTCTCCAAGCCGAGTGGAAGAAAATACCGCTAGCCTTCGTACAACGCCTGGTTGAGAGTATGCCCCGGAGGGTCGCAGCTGTAATCGCCGCTCGTGGAGGCTCCACCAACTATTGAAGGTGAATAAACTTCGTTTTCCTTTGCTATCAGAGGTGTCCAATTACTTGTTGGTAGATAGTGTATTTCATCGTATGAGTATGTTTTTTTAAATAACGTATCAGTAGTTCACATTATTCTGTCCAACCCCTGTATGTACACTTGTTACGGAAAGATGAAGTTTTCCAATATTGTAACGAACTCCTGCGAAAAGGTGAATTAAAGCGCTTCTATACAAAAAAGGAGAGCTCACATTACGAAATGTCGAGAGAAAATTCAATTTATCTAAAGTTATTTTCATGCTTCTTTTTCACAGCAGTTAATGAAGACATACATTTCAAAATTTTCAAACGCGATGAAGGGGAAAAAAATTGCAAGGAAACCATGCGAAGTTTCACAGCTTTACAGCAAAAACTTTCGTGTGAAAAATTAAAGAGTGTTTTTTTAACTTTTAATTTTTTTTTGTTCATGGTTCTATAGCTTCGGGGCGTGACAAAATAGCGTGTATACATTGTAGCTCCTCCTTGGTGGCTGAGTTTAGCTGAGTCGACACCTGATTAATGGTTTCACCTGATACTGCAGTCACTTGCTTTTCTTTCAATGATCCCACATCGCGGGGGAGATCGAGATATTGCTGTTGCCATGGGAACGGGAAACAGAATGTGGTCAAAAGGCCCGATCTATTGAACGAGAATAAAGACCAAAAGGGGGACACAAAAGAAAAATAAATACTCAGAAAATCCTGCTGAATCTAACAATTAGTCTGCTGCACGTTCGAGCAGCAAATAAATTGAAGATTAGTGGACGAGCCCTTGTAATGGATGACCACAGGAACTCCTTTTCGCTATCTGATACTCCTCTTTGTCAGTATTAAGCAAAGAAGCGATTTTTATCTCACCTGAAGAACGAAAGAGAAAGGGGGACCTTTCTGTGAAGAAGGGAATAATGAAACCACGCGCACGCGCGACTTTTCAAGAATGCACCAATAGAATTATTCAGAAACAAAACTTTATGTTTTCCATATTTATAACAAGCAGTCCTACCAGCTCTCCGAATGGTGAATTTATAAAATCATCAAAATAGTAACACTATACAAATGACTTTTTAGTAAAACTAAACTACTGGCTTTTTCAAGGAAGTAGACAGTTTGCTGTCTACCTTCCTTGAAAAAGCCATTTAGTTAATGCGCAAAAACTTGGAAACTTTAATTCCTATTCTACTCCAAGAAATTCGAATGAAGTTTGCTGTCTACCTTCCTTAAAAAAGCCATCTGGTTGATGCGCGATAGCTTGGAAACTTTGATTCCCCTTATACGCCAAGAAATTTGGATTCATTTTGCTGTCTACTTTCCTTGAAAAGGTCATCTTGGTTGATGCACGAAAGCTTGGAAACTTTGATTCCTGTTCTACGCCAAGAAATTCGGATGCAGTTTCCTGTCTGCCTTCCTTGAAAAAGCCATCTAATTAATGCGCGAAAGCTTGGAAACTTTGATTCCTGTTCTGCGCCAAGAAAGTCGGATTCAGTTTGATGTCTACCTTCCTTGAAAAAGCCATCTGGTTTATGCACGAAAGCTTGGAAACTTTCATTCCTATTCTACGCCAAGAAATTCGGATTCAGTTTGCTGTCTAGCTTCCTTGAATAAGCCGTCTGATTGATGCACAAAAGCTTGGAAACTTTGATTCCTTTTCAACGTCAAATATTCGGATGCAGTTTGCACCACTGCACCATTTTGGATGACCATGAGCTTCCTACGTTGTGGCAGTTTTACAGGGTGAACCCATGTTACTCTCAGGATGACAATGCCACCTGTCATGTTGCGAGGTCCACCAAGGCTTGGTATGGTGACAATGGGGTTAATCGAATGGACTGGCCTGCGCAGAGCCCGGACTTTAACCCTATCGAGCACCTCTGGGACGAGTTGGAGCGTCGACTTAAGGGGTGCCCCCACCGTCCGAAATCGGTGAAGGAACTGACCTGTCTTCTCCAAGCCGAGTGGAAGAAAATACCGCTAGCCGTCGTACAACGCCTGGTTGAGAGTATGCCCCGGAGGGTCGCAGCTGTAATCGCCGCTCGTGGAGGCTCCACCAACTATTGAAGGTGAATAAACTTCGTTTTCCTTTGCTATCACAGATGTCCAATTACTTTTTGGTAGATAGCGTATTACAACGGTTGTGCAGTACCGCACAGGAAGCCGCAAGCCGGAACTATGGGACAGTATTTGCAACACAAGCCCTCAAAGTTTTGACAAATGTAATTGATATTGCACACTGAGATATTTAATTAATGAAATAACCAACAATCATAATAGCTGAAATGCATGATATAGCAGTAAAAAACATAAATTGGCAGGTATTGCAAAAGTACAAACAGACCAAAGAAAAGGACACACCCCTCGGAATAACAGGCTACACTGTAAAAAATGACTGTAGATTTTACGGTTTTAAACTGTTTTCCAGGGTGCCAACGCAAAACCGTAAAATCTACAGTTTTATGCAGTGTTGGAGCAAAGCTATAGCTTTGCTCCAACACTGGATTTATTGAAGTAAACAGCACATAATTTGGCTGGAGCGAAAAACTGTAGATTTTACGGTTTTGTTTTGGCACCCTGGAAAACGGTTTACAACCGTAAAATCTACAGTCAATTTTTTACAGTGTATGTAATAAGGATACACCAGAATTAGTACACCGCACTGTGACAGTATCGAGCAAATACCAACATATAAGAGCCTGTAATGTATAAACCTGATTTGAAATCATGGAAACTAGCATAAATTTAGGAAGTCCATATCAAAGAGTGTAAAGTAATAAAAAAAAATAATCCTGTCCTGTAAAACAACTGTGCCGCCCCAGTGGCGCAGTGGTCTAAGCGATGGCCTCTGATCATTCGTCCGAACGGGGCCCGGGTTCAAATCCCGGTGAGGCATGGACGTTGTGTTTGTCTTACCGCACTGGCTCTCTCCCTTCCCTGGAAGCAGTGACCCTAAATTAGGGACGGGCGACTGCTTATAGCCCATTGAGTTGCTCACGGTGGTCGTTAAAAATCCAATCAAAAAAAAAACTGTAAGCCACAAGTAATAGATTGTAACATCTGTACAATCCTGTATTAGAATCAATAGGCCAATACAATATTACTTCAATAGCAACATATGCCTTCAGAGTTGTGACAGAGCGTAGTAAGTTTTAAACACGAAACATATAATTTGAAATATAATACACATTAGCTTGGCCGCTCTGAACAAGTAACAATAATAGCAGAGCAGCTATATTGAAAATATAAAGTACGTGAGCAACCGCACTCAAAAAAAAAAAAAAAAAAAGAAAAAGTTACCTGGCTCAGAAAGCGTAAGCCTAAGTGATCAGAAGGGCATTAGAACGAAGCCACCCGAAAATGGTTATCATGATCATCATCAATGTCAACCATTACCAATCCACTGCTGGACGAAGGTTCTTCCACAACGGTCTGTCTTGTGCCAGTCTCCTCTATGTTACTCCCGCATACTTTCTAATTTCATCCACCCATCTTCCATGTGGTCTTCTTTTAGGTCTTTTCCTTTCCCTTGGAATCCAATCTAAAATTTCAGCTGTCCATCGATGATCTGTTCTTCTGGCAATATGTCCAGCCCATTGCCATTTCAGGGATTTTACTCTCATCATGATGTCTTCCACTCTTGTCATTTTTATGATCCACGAGTTCCTCTTCTTATCTCTCCTGGTTACACCAATCATGCACCTCTCCATGCTGCTTTGAGTTGTCTGCAGCCTTTGTATGTCTCTTTTAGCTAAGGTCCACGTCTCTGCACCATACGTAAGCACTGGAAGGATGCATTGATCAAACACTTTTCTTTTAAGAAATAATGGCATATTGCTCTTGAAAATTAGGCTGTTTCTTCCAAAAGCTCTCCAGGCAAGTTTTGTACGCCGATTAATTTCTTCATCAATGTGACCCTCACTTGATATCTGCTGTCCAAGATAAACGTAAGTGTTTGTTACCTCCAGCTTTTCTCCATCAATCGATAAATGTACATTTCTTGTAAAAGCATTGTACATCACTTTTGTCTTGTGAAAGTTTAATCCCACTTCTTTACTGTTGTCAGCAAGTTCCTGGATCATACTCTGCAGCTCTGATGGAGTAGTTGCAAAAATGACTACGTCATCAGCAAAACGAAGGTGAGTTAGATAATCTCCATTAATCTTTATCCCTTTGTTTTCCCAGTTCAGTGATTGAAAGACATTTTACAATGTGGCATTAAAGAGTTTGGGAGGTATAGTGTCGCCTTGTCTCACTCCCTTTCCAATTTTTATGGGTGCTGTATTCTCAAAATAGCCGAATCTTTGCACTTGCAATTTCATAGATGTTATTAATAATATTCATCTATGAAAATGCAAGTGCAAAGATTCGGCTATACCAAAGGCTAAATTAGACTGTATATCTGCAGCATAATATAGCGATTTTACTAAGAGAAATACCCATAAATTAATATAAACATGCAGAAAGTGACCCACCACGCACTTGAAGTCTGAAGTTTGTATAGGTGGGTCACACGAGTTAACCAAAAAAAAAAAGCATAGGGGTAATGAATGGAAGTATAGCTAGTATCCAGCGAACACATAGGCTGTAAGAATAACTTGTTAAATAGAGCAAAATTTATAGCTAACATACCAAACTATTTCAAATAGTCTTCAGAGTAATTAGAGATGCCTGTTAGAGTTCAAATAATCCTTACGTAGTCATTTGCATCAAGATGGAGAATCTTACAGCATGGCGTCCATTACTGAAATCCACTATCCCTTGATTGTCACACAATGTCAGTCTTGCCGTTGTAAGACTTTTGACAATCACGATCCCGCACTCTTTGAGCAGACGTTTGTCTCTGTAGCTATTGTCACGTTTTGACATACGCAGGAACTCACAACAAGTGATCTCGAACCAATTGGCAATATACAACACAGGCGATATGCGGCAACACGTTACAACGCACTTGAAGCTTGAAGCAAGTAATTTACTTCACACTTGAAATCTGTAGTATGCATACCTGGGCTACCCAAGTGAACCAGGAAAAAAAATGAAGAAGGCTGTTGGAATAATAATAATAGTAGGTTAGAAATAGCAAAACTTGTAGCCAACATACCAAACTATTTCAAAGCGTCTGCAGAATAGCCAGAGATGTATGTTAGAGTTTTAATAATCTTTATGTGACCATTCGCATCAAGAATATTAAAAGAAATCCGTCTTGTTGCACGATGATATTTATTCAGCTAAAAAATGAAATCTATATACAGTTTAAAAACACATGAGTGTGTCACATTGACGCCTTCATCAGATGTAATTTCACCATGTGGCTACATGCTGGTCTTAAGTACGTGGAGTAGATGCATCATGGGAAAGGTAATGTCAATGTCACATGATATACCAGATAACAAGACAATCAAAAAAAGGCATAGTTAGCCAATGATCACTTAACAGAAGCAATTGCTATTGTGCTGTCCTTCCCAACAAGATTGCTCCAAGGTTCAGGTAAAACATAAGGATAATAGTCATTACAGCAACTTGTATTATAAGCCGAAATATAGAGGCTTTCTGCAAATAACAAGGAATGAACAGAGTTAGGTGTGTTTATGATTTTAGCGTTGTCCCAGTCTGGGATGGAATTTCCAGCACTTATGGTTCTTGCAAAAGAGGTGCTTTGGTGATTCATTTTTAGATCATATCTGTGTTCATTTAATCTCAAATCCAAATTTCTTTTGGTAGAACCCACATAATGATTGTTTAGTTCACCAGAGATAGTGTCAAGCATAGGAATAACATACACACCCCATTTTTTCCCTTTGTCAATTTTGTCACGATCATTGCGGATAATGGTATATAGATTGCATGATCGTATTCCAAATTGTATTTTATGACGAGAACATATGTTGGTAAGGAGGTTTACAACATGTGGATTAAAATCAACAGATCCAACATACTTTTTAGGCACCTGCTCACTAATTAAAGCAGTTGACATAGAAAAACGTACTTTATTGTGCACTCCCCTAACAACGTTGTCCGGGTAACCATAGTTTTTAGCAAGGGATGATATCCATTGTAGTTCTTGAGCTCTGGCGAAATGGCTAGAAGAATGTGAATATGCTCTTCTAAATAGGAAGTGCAGAGCAGAAATTTTATGCTGAAAAATGTGAGTAGAGTTGTACGGAATTAGAGTGGGTGTGGATGTATGTTTTCGATAAACAGCAAAAGACACTGGAATTGTCAGAAGGGGTACGAGTAATTTGAAAGTCAAGATAAGGTAAGACGAAATTATTTTCAAGTTCTATCGTGAGTTTGATGGAGGGGTATTGAGCAGACATAGCGTTGACAAACTGCTGTAACTGATTTATGGTATATGGCCAAATTACCAAGATGTCATCAACGTAACGGATATAGAGACTAGGTTTCTATATCCGTTACGTAGTATAATATTAGTATTTATGCACGAATTATAGTGTCAACCGCATCAAGAATGAAACTTTTACCGTATTGCGTCCAATACCGCAATCCACTCGCCCTTAGATTGCTACAGAATGTCTTTCTTGCCATTGTAAGTCTTTCGGCAATCACCGTCCCGGACCCTTTGAGCAGACATTTGTTTCTGTAGAGTTTAGTCACGTTGTAACATACGCAGGTATTTAACAAGTGGTCTCGAACTAGTTGCGGATCCACGACTCAGACGATGAGCAGTAACTATGTCCGTTGCAAGAAGATCACACTTGAGGTTTTCATTCAAGAGATCAACAGCCTCATTAACCGGATTACCAGAAGATTCCGAAGGAGTATAAATCATAAGGCAAGGGTGCCTTCCATATTGTTCGAGGTCATCAAGGGAGTTTTCAACAGAGCGCAACGAAGACTGTAAGGTATACAATTTGAGTTTGACTTCGTCCATACGTCTAGTCCCACGACGCTCTAGTTTCCTGATAGTAGCCGTCAACTCTTCAATAAGTTCGCCCCCCCTTTATTGTAGTATTCCCCGTTACGTCAGAAACCGCACCAATGGAACGAAGTCTGGTGTCAATCTTGTCATCCAAGCTTTCTGTCAGCACCTCTAAAACTGATGTCCATTGTCTCCGGAAAGTCAGTAATTCCTCTGCGATGCCGCGAACCCTATTGTCGCCCGATCGAATGGATCCAGTTGTCCCTTGCGCAATGGATTTCGGCCTCTTCACTCTTAAATGATATATCACTGATATCACACGCTCATATAAGATAAAGATACAATCAACAGTTCATCGGGGAACTTACCTTTCCTTGACTTCCTTTTGACAAGGGACTTGGAATCTCAGAGTATTAAGTACTCTGTATACAGAAAACCCACATTCAACCCTTGTATCATTTCTTTCACTTCTTCCCATCCAATGCAATACAAAACTGCAGCTTTGCGTTTCCTCATTGGACGTGCCTATACACATTCCTCGTCTTGTAGAGCTAGAAAACGGGAACTTTTCACAGTGTCAACAATTGCTCGACAAAAAATTTAAAACCTAGTTGAAAGCTAGTACTTTCGGAGATCTCAAGTCTCCATCTACAAAACTGCAGCTTTGCGTTTCCTCATTGGACGTGCCTATACACATTCCTCGTCTTGTAGAGCTAGAAAACGGAAACTTTTCACAGTGTCAACAATTGCTCGACAATTTGGATACTCAGAACAACTATTTCAACAATTACTACTGAGGAGTAGAAGACTGAAATTTTCAAAGTTATCCATAGAAACCAGACAGTCCACATTTGTAGGGAGTTTGGAGTACAACCTTAATATTGTACCTATCCTCAAGAAAGCGTGCCATAGACACCATTTAAACTTCGGGGTGAAAACTAGAAATATATTTTCACTGATCAGGAAGGACGGAGACAGGATCGCCCGTCTTCAAAAACATGGTGTATATTGTATACCCTCAACCCACCCTGATCCTGATTTGGCTACGAAAAAATACATAGGTTCTACTCTTAGGACCTTATCGGTCAGACTGAGGGAACACCGATACACCCTCAGATCAGGAACCATAAGTACTGCTCTTACCTTAGCAGTAAACCAAGAGGGTTATTTCCCAGATTGGAATGGTACTACAATTTTGAACTCTGATGTCGAAAAATCTACTATCTTTCTTGCAGAAAGTCTGTGCATAATTCACCATAGTGACTCTTGCTGTAACTTGGAACTTCCTGCATATGTTCCTAGCCGTTGGAGAAGACTGGCCACTTCACATGAGTTCCACACTGATGAAGGACCCTGATTTCGTAAATGAACTTGTCTTATTTTGCTTTCTTATTCTTTAGTTTAGTTTTTGTTCCCTATTTTGGTTATAAGTGGTTTTTATTACACCTATATAATTTTTTCACTTTTATTTGTACCCCAGCGTCGGCGAACGCCATTTGCCAACGGTGGAGTGAGTGATGCATTGTGGGTATGGGGGGGAGTGCATATATATGTCTGATACACGGTCTTGTCTTGTGGCGCTGGAGCCTGTAGATGGAGACTTGAGATCTCCGAAAGTACTAGCTTTCAACTAGGTTTTTAATTTACAAATATAAATAAATGTTTTAATTTTTGCAACTTGGAGACATGGTGTTTTATCGTACGGTGAGACAGCTATAGATTGACCATTAGGTTATTACGTACGGATTTCAACTGAGTTTTAGTTGTAATATACCCGACGTTTAAAAAAACAAGTTAGTAAAATCATGCAATGCATTGATTTTAATACGGTTTCCAACATTACAGAAATCATTACTCAAGTTATCACTTAAGTTATGAGAATAATGTCTGTGGAATAAATCTCGGTCCTGTGCTCTGACCTTTGATCCCATTTCGATGATATTCAACAGAACCGGCTTGGTATACCTCCGAAATAACATGATAAAGTTTTGTCTCAATCGAAGCATTTTTACGTAAGTTATGATGCATAAGGGCTATAGAATAGATCCCGCTCCTGTGTCCTAACCTTTGACCCCATTTCACCCATTTTCAATAAGGTTTGTCGCCAGGTGGTCCCCTAACACATACTAAAATTTCATCGAATTTGAACCTATTTTAAGTTAGGGTTGGCGCATAACAGAGGTGGGATGTATCCCTCTCCTATGTACTGACTGTTGACCCCATTTCGTTCACTTTAAATAGGGTTCCTTCCCAGGTGATCCCCTACCAGATACTAAAATTTCATCGAAATCCAACGGTTGTTACTCGAGTTATCGTGCTGACGGACATACGCACACAACGCGTGACGTCATGAGGCAGATGGGAATCGCGACCATCTTCCCGCCGCAAGAGTGTGACGTCATAAATCTTTAATAGGATCCACACACAACGCGTGACGTAAAACCGCAGATGGCGTGACCGCGCGCCAACATTCTCAATCTCGAGTTGTGACGTCGTAAGATTTCTAAGCATTGGTAACATTAATGGAACAACGCCATCACTAAAAACGCTATGATTCGGGGTGGTTATTTAACCCACTAAACGAATTCTTCTAAAGTCGAGATCAAGCTAAATCGATTTCTAGTACCAGAAAACCGTAGGTTAACGACTTTCATCAAAATTCTTAGAGCCTTTTTCAAAATAAAATGTATATAAATACATACATGCAAGAATTGCTACTTTTTTTTTTTTTTGATTGGAGGTTTAACTACCACCGTAAGCAACTCAATGGGCTATAAGCAGTCGCCCGTCCCTAATTTAGGGTCACTGGTTCCAGGGAAGGGAGAGAGCCAGTGCCGTAAGACAAACACAACATCCATGCCTCACCGGGATACGAACCCGGGCCCTTTACGGACGAATGATCAGAGGCCATCGCTTAGACCACTGCGCTACCGGGGTGGCGAATTGCTACTTTAAGGTGGACGTCAAGTAACTTTGCTTCCTATACTTCCAATGGAAAAACTTTTGTACACATTTTCTTCACAACTAATGCGTTCCCAAGGATGAAAATTTGAACATCGATTAAAATATCTTCATTTTATAACGTGCAATAATTAATATTTTCTAAAACATAACCGCCGCCCCGGTGGCGCAGTGGTCTAAGCGATGGCCTCTGATCATTCGTCCGAAAGGGGTACGGGTTCGAATCCCAGTGAGGCATGGATGTTGTGCTTGTCTTACGGCACTGGCTCTCTCCCTTCCCTGGAGCCAGTGACCCTAAATTGGGGACGGGCGACTGCTTATAGCCCATTGAGTTGCTCACGGTGGTCGTTAAACTTCCAATCAAAAAAAAAAAAAAAAAAATAAAATAAAGCATAACCATAATTATGCAATTCAACATTTGTTTGTCTACTGACGTCATTAAAACACAGGTCGCGCCATCTTTTTTCTGGACAACTAATGCGTTCACAAGGATGAAAATTTGAACATCGATTAAAATAGCTTAATTTCATAACTTGGAATACTTAATATTTTCTAAACCATAACCGTAATTATGCAATCCAACATTTTTTTGTCCACTGACGTCATCAAAGTACAGGTCGCGCCATCTTTTCTCTGGTTTCAACACCACCAAAGGAAAAGTTATTGATTTTTAATATAATTATGGTTATGTTTTAGAAAATATTAAGTTTTCCAAGTTATAATATGAAGTTATTTTAATCGATGTTCAAATTTTCATCCTTTGGAACACATTAATTGTGAAGAAAATGTGTACAAAAGTTTTTTCATTGGAAGTATAGGAAGCAAAATTACTTGATGTGCACCTTAATAATATGGGATAAGGACAATGGAATGGATCGCACTCCTATGTCCTGACCTTTGACCACATTTCGTCCATTTTCAATAGGGTTCGTTACCAGGTGGTCCCCTACTACATACTGAAAGTTCATCGAAATCGAACCATTTTTACGCACGTTATGACCCATAAGGGCAATGGAATACATCCCGATCTTATCTCCTGACCTTTGACCCCACTTCACCCATTTTGAATAGGGTTCGTCCCCAGGCGGTCTCCTACCACATAGTAAACTTTCATTGAAATTGGACCATATTTACGCAAGTTATGACGCATAAGGGTAATGGAATGATCCCGCTCCTACGTCGTGACCTTTGACCCCATTTGTCCCATTTTCAATAGGGTTCGTTCCTAGGTGGTCTCCTTCCACATAGTAAACTTTCATCGAAATCGACCCATTTTTACGTCGGTTATCGTGCGGACAGACGGACGGACGGACGGACGGACAAAGCTGGAGCATATACGGTTCTTCAACCTACGGTTGGAAAGCGTAAAAAACCTCTAAAGTAGGAGCATTAAAACACACAACCTCCTATCTGAACGAACTGTTGCCCAATATATTAGAAGCAGGGATATCGGGCAAAACGCAATTTACCATCAAGTCCCCGAGCGAAAAGTCTGTGAATTGCTTAAAAATTTTGAAAATATGTTTAAAACCTTTCGCACTGGAACGTCTATCCAACAAAGAAGAAATTTTTCAAATTGGTCTCTTACACGCATAGATATCGACAAAAATAAGATATATATCTACGCCCTCTAGCGGAGAAACCATGCATTATTTTAAGAACAAAATATTCCGAAAAGGTTTATCGACATGAGTGGTATCGGTCCGCGAACGAATTTTTCCATTCGAGATTTTAGAAACTCAGATTTAACTGCAAATGCAACAAAAGCAGAAATTAATTCTAACACCCCCTGGTGGCCAAACGGTTTTATACCAAAAATTCGAAATTATATGCAAAAGATTTCCCATCAGGAGTTGTACCAGCTTCAGAAAGAATTTTTCAAATCGGAGTTTTAGAAGCAGAGATATCGGGGGAAACGCATTGTAATTTTACGCCCCCTAGTAAAAAATCTTTGCGTAAAAAAAAGTGACTGTACCTAAAATAATCTTCGACATAAATGGAATCAGAAGGTAAAAAAATAATTTCAATGGGATGTTTAGAAGCAAATATATGGAATAAAATGTATTTTGAATTCGATATAATCTGCCTTCACGCATTCTAGAGGCGAAATTGTGCATCGTGAAAAAAAAAACGAAATAAAGAATCATCATTCGGTAATTTCAAGCTCCCAATGCTAAAAGAATTTTTCAAATCGGGCCATTTGCTGCAGAGATATAGTGTCCACAGACGGACGAACGGACGGACAGACCGATATCATAAGCACGATCTTTTTTACGCTTTCCAACCGTAGGTTGAAGAAGCGTATATGATCCAACTTTTTCCGCCCGTCCGTCTGTCTGTCTGTCTGTTCGCACGATAACTCGCGTAAAAATGGTTCGATTTCCATGAAATTTCAGTATGTGGTAGGGGACCACTTGGGAATGAACCCTATCGAACATGGGTGTGCGTTATCTAGGTGTAGGGTCCACTTGCCCACCAGTTCCGGTCGCTTAATCGATATGTGTCGTCGCAGATGCTTCAAAACAGAAATGTAATACTCAGCATTGTCAGTTATTTGTGGAGGAATGGAATGCTGGTAGACTACACCTTTATGATCAAAGAAAATTATCATCATCACCTTCCCAGCTGATTTGGTTTGGCGGACTTTTTACGGAGGAGGCGAGCCTGTGTGTTTCCAGACCCTCGTTGCGCGCTTCGTGAGGGAGTCGAAATAGTAGACCCATGTTTCATCGACCGTTATTACTGCGTTCAGAAAGTTCGGATCATTTGCAAACATTTTTTCCACTCATGACACACCTGAACACTGGCTAACAACTTTTCTCTCGTCAGGTGATGAGGTACCCATCTGGAACAAACACTTAATTTGTCACGTAGAATGCGAAATGCCGACTTTTTTAAACATTAGTTGACACCGCTATGTCTTCACACATCATTCGTCGATCTTTTTGTAGGATTGCCCAAACAGTGTTAGCAATACGCTCCGTAACAACACTTTCAAGTCGACCAGGCTGAGGAGCGAGTTCCGTAACAAGACTTTCAAGTCGACCAGGCTGAGGAGCGAGTTCCGTAACAAGACTTTCAAGTCGACCAGGCTGAGGAGCGAGTTCCGTAACAAGACTTTCAAGTCGACCAGGCTGAGGAGCGAGTTCCGTAACAAGACTTTCAAGTCGACCAGGCTGAGGAGCGAGTTCCGTAACAAGACTTTCAAGTCGACCAGGCTGAGGAGCGAGTTCCGTAACAAGACTTTCAAGTCGACCAGGCTGAGGAGCGAGTTCCGTAACAAGACTTTCAAGTCGACCAGGCTGAGGAGCGAGTTCCGTAACAAGACTTTCAAGTCGACCAGGCTGAGGAGCGAGTTCCGTAACAAGACTTTCAAGTCGACCAGGCTGAGGAGCGAGTTCCGTAACAAGACTTTCAAGTCGACCAGGCTGAGGAGCGAGTTCCGTAACAAGACTTTCAAGTCGATCAGGCTGAGGAGCGAGTTCCGTAACAAGACTTTCAAGTCGACCAGGCTGAGGAGCGAGTTCCGTAACAAGACTTTCAAGTCGACCAGGCTGAGGAGCGAGTTCCGTAACAAGACTTTCAAGTCGATCAGGCTGAGGAGCGAGTTCCGTAACAAGACTTTCAAGTCGACCAGGCTGAGAGCGAGTTCGGTAACAAGACTTTCAAGTCGACCAGGCTGAGGAGCGAGTTCCGTAACAAGACTTTCAAGTCGACCAGGCTGAGGAGCGAGTTCCGTAACAAGACTTTCAAGTCGACCAGGCTGAGGAGCGAGTTCCGTAACAAGACTTTCAAGTCGACCAGGCTGAGGAGCGAGTTCCGTAACAAGACTTTCAAGTCGACCAGGCTGAGGAGCGAGTTCCGTAACAAGACTTTCAAGTCGACCAGGCTGAGGAGCGAGTTCCGTAACAAGACTTTCAAGTCGACCAGGCTGAGGAGCGAGTTCCGTAACAAGACTTTCAAGTCGACCAGGCTGAGGAGCGAGTTCCGTAACAAGACTTTCAAGTCGACCAGGCTGAGGAGCGAGTTCCGTAACAAGACTTTCAAGTCGACCAGGCTGAGGAGCGAGTTCCGTAACAAGACTTTCAAGTCGACCAGGCTGAGAGCGAGTTCCGTAACAAGACTTTCAAGTCGATCAGGCTGAGGAGCGAGTTCCGTAACAAGACTTTCAAGTCGACCGTGCTGAGGAGCGAGTTCCGTAACAAGACTTTCAAGTCGACCAGGCTGAGGAGCGAGTTTCGTAACAAGACTTTCAAGTCGACCAGGCTGAGGAGCGAGTTTCGTAACAAGACTTTCAAGTCGACCAGGCTGAGGAGCGAGTTCCGTAACAAGACTTTCAAGTCGACCAGGCTGAGGAGCGAGTTCCGTAACAAGACTTTCAAGTCGACCAGGCTGAGGAGCGAGTTCCGTAACAAGACTTTCAAGTCGACCAGGCTGAGGAGCGAGTTCCGTAACAAGACTTTCAAGTCGACCAGGCTGAGGAGCGAGTTCCGTAACAAGACTTTCAAGTCGACCAGGCTGAGGAGCGAGTTCCGTAACAAGACTTTCAAGTCGACCAGGCTGAGGAGCGAGTTCCGTAACAAGACTTTCAAGTCGACCAGGCTGAGGAGCGAGTTCCGTAACAAGACTTTCAAGTCGACCGTGCTGAGGAGCGAGTTCCGTAACAAGACTTTCAAGTCGACCGTGCTGAGGAGCGAGTTCCGTAACAAGACTTTCAAGTCGACCAGGCTGAGGAGCGAGTTCCGTAACAAGACTTTCAAGTCGATCAGGCTGAGGAGCGAGTTCCGTAACAAGACTTTCAAGTCGACCGTGCTGAGGAGCGAGTTCCGTAACAAGACTTTCAAGTCGACCGTGCTGAGGAGCGAGTTCCGTAACAAGACTTTCAAGTCGACCGTGCTGAGGAGCGAGTTCCGTAACAAGACTTTCAAGTCGATCAGGCTGAGGAGCGAGTTCCGTAACAAGACTTTCAAGTCGACCAGGCTGAGGAGCGAGTTCCGTAACAAGACTTTCAAGTCGACCAGGCTGAGGAGCGAGTTCCGTAACAAGACTTTCAAGTCGACCAGGCTGAGGAGCGAGTTCCGTAACAAGACTTTCAAGTCGACCAGGCTGAGGAGCGAGTTCCGTAACAAGACTTTCAAGTCGACCAGGCTGAGGAGCGAGTTCCGTAACAAGACTTTCAAGTCGACCAGGCTGAGGAGCGAGTTCCGTAACAAGACTTTCAAGTCGACCAGGCTGAGGAGCGAGTTCCGTAACAAGACTTTCAAGTCGACCAGGCTGAGGAGCGAGTTCCGTAACAAGACTTTCAAGTCGACCAGGCTGAGGAGCGAGTTCCGTAACAAGACTTTCAAGTCGACCAGGCTGAGGAGCGAGTTCCGTAACAAGACTTTCAAGTCGACCAGGCTGAGGAGCGAGTTCCGTAACAAGACTTTCAAGTCGACCGTGCTGAGGAGCGAGTTCCGTAACAAGACTTTCAAGTCGACCGTGCTGAGGAGCGAGTTCCGTAACAAGACTTTCAAGTCGATCAGGCTGAGGAGCGAGTTCCGTAACAAGACTTTCAAGTCGACCAGGCTGAGGAGCGAGTTCCGTAACAAGACTTTCAAGTCGACCAGGCTGAGGAGCGAGTTCCGTAACAAGACTTTCAAGTCGACCAGGCTGAGGAGCGAGTTCCGTAACAAGACTTTCAAGTCGACCAGGCTGAGGAGCGAGTTCCGTAACAAGACTTTCAAGTCGACCAGGCTGAGGAGTGAGTTCCGTAACAAGACTTTCAAGTCGACCAGGCTGAGGAGCGAGTTCCGTAATAAGACTTTCAAGTCGACCAGGTCCAGGAACGAGTTCTGCCGACAAACGCCCAGTTTTGAAATCATGGTGCCATCTAAGCATTTATCTCTGTAAGAATTTTTCATTAAATCAACTGTTTCCGAAGCCGTTTTACCCAAACGATGGCAAAATTTTATCGCACAACGCATTTCACTTCTTAAATCTGAATCACTCACCTCCAAAGCTGCATGGCGAAATGCAGCCGTACCTTAAACAACTGCGATATAACAAAACCAGAATGGTCTGCCACGGTCAACAACTGTTGCCGTAGATACTTCCTTAATTCAGTTTGTCGTCTGCGTGGTAATTTTTCCCCTTCGCACTGTTGGTAACACAAAAAAATATTACTCTCTGTTTTTACGGAATGGTCTTTGTAGCTTTTACTATTTTGGGATGTTTTATCGATTGTAATAATCCGAATGATTTCTTTTTCTAACGAGTTCCAGTGCCTAGGAATAACTTCGAAAAATTTTATTCGCGTCGTAAGGGATTCAAAAGACGTGCTCATTACAAGTGGAAATTCTGAGTCATCTTTCTCATTAACTACGAATTGTTAAGCAAAGACGCGTTTGAGTAGCGAGGTTGTTACCCAATTTCCTTATTTTATTAAAGTCTGATCAAATAATAGTAGTATAACATAGTGGCTGTTCATTAATCACATGGAAGCTGCTCTTATCTTTTTAAGTGCTTTATAATAATAATTATCTTTCCTTTCTGTGCTGCAGCATTCACTTCTTATCTTCCTCTTGTTAAAATTATTTTTCCTATCCACCCAGCGCGACAATGAAGTAATGAGTTTGAATTTAAAAATAAATGGAAAAGCACGAAAACTTATGCGATTATATTTTATTCGAAGTACACTGGTGTGCAAAAATTAAAGACGAAGAGGAGAAATTAGCATAACAGCGGAACGAGCAGGCAGAACGGAATGAAAGACCACTCAGGAGATAGACTAGGGTCCAGTACGGTAGGGCATGCACATATATGCAGCATGACATATGGGGAAGGGGGAGTGTCGGAAGGGTATAACGCATACGGGTGGTGTACGCTCAGCAATTCGGTTAAAGCTATTCCATCGTGTGATATGGCCAACAGGCAATCCAGTAGACGACATCTGCATGACTTTACCCGAGGTCGCGTCATTGGGATGTTAGAAGAAGACCGAAGTGTGACTAGTGTGGCCGAGGAGTTCGGGATCGCTCACGGCATCGTTTCACGAGCTCTGAGATCATTTCAAACGGCAGGAACAGCTGTCCGGGAGTTTAGTAGTGGTCGTCCACGAGCAACCACGGCGGCGGACGACCGGTATATTGTCCTACAGGCGAGAAGAGACAGACGGTATAGACAGCGGGAGAAATCGCAAGGCACATGCAACAGACAACTGGACGTCCGTTGCCGTGTTTTACCGTGTTCAGGAGGCTGCACAAACGTGGTCTGTTTGCACAACGACCAGTACGGCGTGTGTCATAAACTCCTGCTCATCGGAGACGGCGGTTTCTGTGGTGCCAGGAACCCAAGAACTGGACACATCAGCAATGGGGTCGAGTTCTCTTTACGGATGAGAGCACACAAGCATCATCTTGATTTTGCACTTCTGTAACCTGATCTCCTTTCCTTTGTGTGACTGTGGTGAACTCCGCTGAGCGCTCTTACGCTTCGTTTCAGGATCACAACGAAAGCACTGTGTGTCGCCGCCTGTCATAATGCTTTAGAGAAAAATTTTGTATTGTTTCTGCGGTCTCCAGGTTGTTTTTCGCGTACTCCTCTAGTGCATGTTTCTGGTGATCTGAAAACGCATGCGGAACAAATCGAGCATAACCTTTTCCCTCCAAATCATGAACTAAAATTCCACGAATCGTATCCTATTTAAAAAAGAGCTTTTACATTTATTTGATATCATCATCATCATCATCATTGTCAACCATTATCAATCCACTGCTGGACGAAGGTCTCCCCAAGTTTCCTCCACAACGGTCTGTCTTGTGCCAGTCTCCTCCATGTCACCCCTGCATACTTTCGAATTTCATCCACCCATCTCCCATGTGGTCTTCTTCTGGGTCTTTTCCTGTCCCTTGGAATCCAATCTAAAATTTCGGCTGTCCATCGATGATCTGTTCTTCTGGCAGTATGTCCAGCCCATTGCCATTTCAGGGATTTAACTCTGATCATGATGTCTTCCACTCTTGTCATTTTTCGGATCCACGAGTTCCTCTTCTTATCTCTCCTGGTTACACCAAGTATGCACCTCTCCATGCTTCTTTGAGTTGTCTGCAGCCTTTGTATGTCTCTTTTAGTTAAGGTCCACGTCTCTGCACCATACGTAAGCACTGGAAGGATGCATTGATCAAACACTTTTCTTTTAAGACATAATGGCATATTGCTCTTCAAAATTATGCTGTTTCTTCCAAAAGCTCTCCAGGCAAGTTTTGTACGCCGATTAATTTCTTCAGCAATGTGACCCTCACTTGATATCTGCTGTCCAAGATAAATGTACGTGTCGGTTATCTCCAGCTTTTCTCCATCAATCGATAAATCTTCATTTCTTGTAAAAGCATTGAACATCACTTTTGTCTTCTGAAAGTTCATTTTTAATCCCACTTCTTTACTCTTGTCAGCAAGTTCCTGGATTATACTCTGCAGCTCTGATTGGCTAGTTGCAAAAATGACTACGTCATCAGCAAAACGAAGGTGGGTTAGATAATCTCCATTAATCTTTATCCCCTTGTTTTCCCAGCTCAGTGACTGAAAAACACCCTCCAATGTGGCATTAAAGAGCTTCGGAGATATGGTGTCACCTTGTCTCACTCCCTTTCCAATTTTTATGTGTGTTATATTTTCAAACAGCCGAATCTTTGCACTTGCATTTTCATAGATGTTATTAATAATATTAATGTATGCATCTTCAATACCGCAGGTTTTTCAGAGCCATTGTAACTGCTGATGGTTTCACCGAATCAAAGGCTTTTTCATAATCGATAAAAGCCATGCACAATGGAAGTTCATATTCCCTCGCTCTTTCAATTAGTTCTCTCAGCACATGGATATGATCTATTGTGCTGTAGCCACTCCTGAATCCAGCTTGTTCTCTCGGTTGAGCCATGTCCAGTGTTACCTTCAAGCGGTGTGAAAGAACTTTAGTGAAGATTTTATAAACTACTGATAGGAGGCTGATAGGTCTGTAGTTTCCGAGATCCTCAATGTCACCTTTCTTATGTAGCAGGATCATTGTAGCGGTGTTCCAATCCTCAGGAATCTTTCCTTCATTAAGGCATCGAGTGAATATTTGGGCGAGTACTGTTTCGATTTCTCCACTTGCTTCTTGTATGATGTCTACAGTAATTCCATCTTCTCCTGGAGCTTTTCCCCGCTTCATGTTCTTGATTGCATGTGCAACTTCTGCTGGAAGGACTGGAGGAACTCTGGTACTGGTATCTTTCATGATGTCTGGAGTGCATGTATCATCCCTTTCATATAATTTGGAGTAGAAATCTTTCACTCTTGTCAAAATTTCGCCTCTATTTCTTGTTACAGAACCATCTTCTTTTCTCAGTGCCATAATCTGTTTTCTTCCTTTACTGAGATGTCCCTTTGCTATCTTTAGGCTTTGGTTGTTTTCAATTGCTTTCCTCACTAGTTCACAGTTGAATTTCCTTACGTCTTCAGTGATACTTTTTCGTACTGTCTTGCATAGCTCTATATATTCCACTTTGGAAGTCACATTTTCTTTAGTTGTCCTCATCTCTCTTCTTTTTTTGCATCAACATTTTGGTTTTTCCTGATAATTTGTTCATATGCAATTTGTTCTTAGACCCAGCTAATTTTGTTGCTGTTTCCATAAGAGCGTTGGTTACTTTTCTGTTAACTTCAGAGATGTCCACTTCTTCCCATGTTAGGCCTTCTAAAGCAGAGAACCTGTTCTTCAGTTCCAACTTGAAGGTATTATGGTGTTTTTTAAGGTTGGTTATGTCAATAGATTTTGTTTGTCTTATGAGCTTGCCACGTTCAAGTTTAGTGTTGAGGTGTATCTTACATCTCACCAATCTATGGTCACTACCTGTGTTGAACTTGTTTAGCACATTGCAGTCTTCTATGACGAATTTTTTGTTACACATAATAAAATCAATTTCACTTGTCGTCCCATTTGGATGTCTCCATGTCCATTTCCTGTGTGGCTTTTTCTTGAAGAAGGAGTTCAAGATGAAAAACCCTTCTGCCTCTGCAAACTCAACAAGAGTATTTCCACGCTGGTTTCTGTTGCCATGACCAAATTTACCTACTGAAGTTTCATTCTGTTGCCGTTGCCCTATTTTTGCATTGAAATCTCCCATAATTATTTTCAAGTGCTGCTTACCTTTATTATTTAGATGACAAATTTTCTCATAAAATTCTTCAATTTCTTCTTCAGGATGACTTGTGGTGGGTGCATAAGTTTGAATAATCTGAGCCTGGTATCTTTTCGAGAGTTGGATAACAAGCCGTGCAGCTCTGTCAGAGGAACTTTCAACTTCTACAACTTTATCCTTCAGTTTCTTGTTTATTATAAATCCAACACCACTAGTTCTGCCAGTATCTGTCCCACGATAGTAGAAGAGATGTCCACTTTTCAGTTCGATGAGATCTTCTCCTTTTCTCCTTACCTCACTTAGCCCCACGATGTCCCACTTGATCCTTTGTAGTTCCTCTTCCAATTCAAGAAGCCTTGAATCAGAAGATAGGGAGCGTATACTATCAATAAACTACAGATATCTGTAGTTTATTGATATACTATCAATAAACTACAGATATTGCAAAATAGATTTATAAAACTAATAGACTTTAAAACAGGGATCGTCAACCTTTTAATACCTACTGCCCACTTTTTTCTTTATTTTATTCATTTTACAAAATTTCTGCTGTACAATATTACAGAAACGTAATACAATACTCAGTAACAATACGATATGTGGCATAATCATAAACTAATTGTACAAATAAAGTAAACAAATTCACCAATGAAACTCACAAAATACGACAAATCACCAAAACTTTCGCAATACCCACAAATTCTACACCAAAACAAAACTCATTCCATTGAAAATTAATATAAATTGTCAATATTAATCAAATATAATACACCGACGGAAAAAAATTTCAACACCAAGAAGGGGTTGTGTTAGATAAATGACAGTTGGTAGGCGGTGAGAGTACATCTGTAAGATGACGTCTATGCAAATTTCGCGCTCGGCGCATACGTGTGGCGCTAGTAGCGCCCCTCGGAACATGCAAAGCAGGTTTGCTGTAAATACGCGCTGTAACGTTCGTGAGCGTTATTTATCGTTGAGATTGGACGTAGTGTGTTGATGTTAGTCAAGAATGCCTTTAAGGAGACGAAGAAGCCATTATCAACAGCTCACGGAGTTTGAACGAGGTCGTGTTATAGGGCTACGAGAAGGTGGATTTTCTTTCCGCAATATTGCAGAACGACTTGGCAGGAATGTAGCCACTGTGCATGATTGTTGGCAGCGATGGTCAAGGGAAGGTACTGCCTCAAAAAGACCGGGTTCCGGCCGGCCACGTGGCACTACTGAGAGGGAAGACCGCCGTGTACGGCGTATGACCGTGGCGCATCGTACCGCGTCTGCGGCAGCAATTCGAGCTGCAGTTGCCACCACAGGGACACAACGAACTGTTACAAATCGGTTACTTGAAGGACAGCTCCGAGCCAGACGCCCTGTAGCGTGCATTCCACTTACTCCAAACCACTGCCGTTTGCGTCGTCAGTGGTGTCAAGCTAGAGCTCATTGGAGGACGGAGGGGAGATCTGTTGTGTTTTCTTATGAAAGCCGGTTCTGCCTGGGTGCCAGTGATGGCCGTGTGTTGGTTAGAAGGAGGCCAGGTGAGCGCCTGCAACCAACCTATCTGCGGCCGAGACACACTGGACCTACACCTGGAGTTAAGGTCTGGGGAGCAATTTCCTATGACAGCAGAAGCTCTCTCGTGGTTATCCCACGCACCCTGACGGCACAGTTGTACGTCGGTCTGGTGATTCAACCTGTTGTGCTGTCATTCATGAACAGCATTCCAGGGGTGTTTCCCAACAGGATAACGGTCGCCCGCATACCGCTGTTGTAACCCAACATGCTGTACAGAGTGTCGACATGTTGCCGTGGCCTGCTAGATCACCAGATCTTTCACCAATCGAACACGTATGGGACATCATTGGAGGACAACTCCAGCGCCCCCCCCCAACCAGCATTAACCGTCCCTGTATTGACCGACCAAGTGCAACAGGCATGGAACTCCATCCCACAAACTGACATCCAGCACCTGTACGACACAATGCATGAACGTTTGCGTGTTTGCATTCAACATTCTGGCGGTTACACCGGTTATTATTGTACCAGCATTTCACATTAAAAATGGCTCTTCTCGCGCTTGCAATAAGCTGTGATCTTGAAACCTTAATCGATTAAATATGTTACCTATGCGAATGTATTGCCGTCATTTCATTCCTCTACAACTATTTTTTCGTGGTGTTGGGTTTTTTTTTTCCGTCAGTGTATGTTAGTAAGAATTAAATGCACAGCAAGGAACCAGTAAAAAGACTGAAATACTGCCTGACAAGCCTCTGGTCCCCTCTAAATAAAAACAAAATATTCCAGTCCCGTCAAGACAACTAAAGCAATTTTACAATACGTTTCTTTTACGAATCATAAAGCAATAAATTCCAATATTCAGTTTCTTGTCAAAAACTCCTTAGCACTCGCTTAAATACCGGATAACGTGCCTCTGATCTAATAATCAACTGTAATCCATTCCACTCACGCAATGCCAACACATTGATACTATTAAACATTTAAAACTGTACGAGCCCAAGAAGCAGAAAACCTGACCCACCACGAGTATCGTAGTAGTGAGTGGTACGCCGTAATGCAAGCAAGTTGGAGTATCTTCCTGCAGCTGCGTAGAAGTTGTTTGCTCCTTCGCTGCGTGCCTTACGTAATCGGTGTGTAGTTTGTGCAGGAGGAGTGTTGAGATGGTTCCACCTAAAATCTCTGCCTTATGTTTCCAATGGTAAAACTTCTGTACATATTTTCTTCGCAATTAATGTATTCCCAAGGATGAAAATTTGCACATCGATAAAACTAACTTTAAGTTATAGCATGGGATACTTAATACTTGCTGAAACATAACCATAATTAATCAATCCGACATTTTTGTCTACTGACGTCATCAACGTACAGGCCGCGCCATCTATTAACAGGTCTGAATATTATACAAAGAAAAATGATGATTTCTAATATAATTATGGTTATGTTTCAGCAAGTATTAAGTATCCCATGCTATAACTTAGAGTTAGTTTCATCGATGTGCAAATTTTCATCTTTCGTAATGCATTAATTGCGAAATAATATGAAAAGAAGTTTTACCATTGGAAACATGAGGAAGAGATTTTAGGTGGAACCACATCAAGGACGCGAAATTTGCGGCGAGGGTTGTTTTTTAAAGGAAGGGGGTTTATTTGGTAATATGGCTGGCCCTGAAAAGGGCCTACATGGAATGTGAGTAGTTGAGGTGTTGTTAAATATTTGTAATGTTTATACGGCTGGCCCTGAAAAGGGCCTTCATGGAATGTGAGTACTTGAGGTGTTGTTAAATATTTATAATGTTTATACGGCTGGCTCTGAAAAGGGCCTTCATGGAATGTGACTAGTTGAGGTGTTGTTAAATATTTATAACGACGGAAAAAAAGTGTTTCCTCCTGATTGAGAAAAATCTGACAATACCAACACTCACCTTTTCCCTTGCTAACAGCCTGGGAGTGACGTCATCACACCTCTTTCACTTATAACACTGGATATATATCCATGAATCTTCGCCCTTTTGCCTCTGTGATAAATACTTGTCATTGTATTTTGAGGCCCAGGGGCCACGCTTTTCTGTGTGCGACGACGTATATGGCCTAACACCCTTGCCCATAATATTCTCTTCTGTTGTCTCAATTACACGTGCTTCCCCTCTTTACAACTGGGTGTTCTACTTAGTTTGGGGTGGTCCACTAATACTCATTCCCACTGTTCTTTCCGTGGTATTGTTTGCGGCCTTCGTCTGTTGCTTTTTGTTCTACAACAAAATACGTTCACGGACCATCAGCCGCAATCTGTATTTATGTAGTTGCTCAATAGTTAATATCTGAAAATGGCAAAAAGGACATCCGATTCAACCGAATAATTTAACAATTGGACAAACTTCCTCTGCAACACAGAGAAGCGAACTATGTTACGCCTTGTAGTCGCATCCCATATTAAAATGCAGTACGACAATACAGGAAAAATAAAGGAATAGTATAAAATTAACAGAATTCTAACTAATAAAAAAAAGACAGAAATCCGCGAAATCATGCGAGATCTTAAACAATAACGCAAGCTGATCCACCTGAGAATCCCATCTGAGAGATTCATGCTGACCTACACCGAAAATTTTCACTGTTGTCTGGAAATGTAATGCCGTATCATTTACATAAACATAACTCAAGCCACAAGGACGAGGCCTTGTGTTGGAAAACAACACGCATCTTTGTTGATGGTAAAATTTCCTTACGGGGTGCGTTATCGTGAAGAAGTAACCATTGTCCTTTTCCTAACCGGGTGCCGCGGTAACTCAATTTAAGCGCAAATGCGAAGTAATTCTTAAAAGGAAGATTTGTGAAAAATACGTACTTAAATTTATCTTTTTATTTATACTTTATGTATGTTTATACATTGATAATTTCAATTTCATGAATTTTTGCATCTCCATCAATACAGCGCCTACTAGTGCAGGAGCTGCTTAAATTGAAGAAAGTGAAAGTTAATAAATATTAATAATCCTTTTGTATCTGTAATAAGATTTACAGTGAATAGCATTTCTTTTTGAAATTTATTGTTCTCATCAAGGTACCTTACATATGTCATCAATTGAGCATTATTATCTGCGATGGTAGACTCATCCAACACTATGCAAAATGAAGAGTTTTGGAGAATCATCATCATTGTCAACCATTATCGATCCACTGCTGGACGAAGGTCTCCCCAAGTTTCTTACACAACGGCCTGTCTTGTGCCAGTCTCCTCCATGTAACTCCTGCATTCTTTCGAATTTCATCCACCCATCTCACATGTGCTCTTCTTAGTCTTTTCCTCTCCCTGGTAATCCAGTATAAAATTTCGGCTGTTCATCGATGTTCTGTCCTTCTGGCAATATGTCCAGCCCATTGCCATTTACGAGATTTTACTCCCTTCATGATGTCTCCTTTCTTGTCATTTTTCTGATCCACGAGTTCCTCTTCTTATCTCTCCTGGTCACACCAAGCATGCACATCTCCGTGCCTCTTTGAGTTGTCTGCAGTCTTTGTATGTCTCTTTTAGTTAAGGTCCACGTCTCTGCACCATACGTAAGCACTGGAAGGATGCATTGATCAAACACTTTTCTTTTCAGACATAATGGCATATTGCTCTTGAAAATTATACTGTTTCTTCCAAAAGCTCTCCAGGCAAGTTTTATACGCCGATTAATTTCTTCATCAGCGTGACATTCACTTGATATCTGCTGTCCAAGATAAATATAGGTATTGGTTATTTCCAGCTTTCCCCCCATCAATCGATAAATCTTCATTTCTTGTAAAAGCATTGAACATCCCTTCTGTCTTCTGAAAGTTCATTTTTAAACCCACTTCATTACTCTTGTTAGCAAGTTCCTGGATCATACTCTGCAGCTCTGATGGGGTAGTTGCAAAAATGACTACATCATCAGCAAAAACGAAGGTGAGTTAGATTATCTCCATTAATCTTTATCCCTTTGTTTTCCCAGTTCAGGGATTGAAAGACATTTTCCAAAGTGGCATTAAGGAGTTTGGGAGATACAGCTGTCGCCTTGTCTCACTCCCTTTCCAATTTTTATGGGTGCTGTATTCTCAAATATCCGAATCTTTGCACTTGCATTTTCATAGATGTTATTAATTATAATAATATATGCATCTTCAATACCGCAGGATTTCAAAGCCATTGTAACTGCTGATGGTTTCACCGAATCAAAGGCCTTTTCATAATCTATAAAAGCCATGCATAATGGAAGTTCATTAATCCTCGCTCTTTGAATTAGTTCTTTCAACACGTGCATTTTTTGGAGAATACCTATAAGTTTATTTTCAACACTAACCGCCATTTCGTCAACCCGTCGCTTTACTGTGCTGTCGCTAAGGGGCAATGTTTTTAAAACATCATATGCATTAGTGTTGAGATTAATTCTTTGATAGAAGTATTATCAAAGTTTCTCCAATATCATGGCTTTTACCACTATTTGCAATTACGTGTGTTATACGATAAGCTGCAGTTCATACATCTTCGTTGTTTGCATGTTGTTTCTTAAATGATGCAGTTATTGTTGAACGATTTTGAAATCGTTTATACATTTCTCGAAAATAGGCTTACCCTTATCTTTTGAATGCTTTGTAGCAAGATGTTCCTCGCAATCGACTTGGCTTCATTGCATCATTGGATAATGTCTTGTGGCGTAGCAAACGCATTGGAAGCTGTTTATTTGTAACAGATTCGATGAAACCCATCTTCAGATACTCTGGTAAATGGCCACGAGCGTATTTCTGTTTTGGGGACATGGGTTCACAATTTGTTGCACAATTTATCAACTCGTTCTAAGTAGTGGATGCGTGCTTACTCTCACAAATCTAACCACGTACTGCCGCACACCATGAAAGAGGTACAGCTCGAAGATTGGGTGATGTCGGGTGGTTAGCTCCGCCCTCGTTATGCGCACTAAATGTTGGAAAAATGTCGATATAAGGCGGAAGAACAAAATTTGTAACAACGAGCGAAAAGCCCCACCGCTGACCATGAAAGCTTAAATCGCCCACTAGTGAGTGGTAGGGACCAGATTGACGACCACTGCCTCAAAACATCAAATAATTTTCAACCAATCTCATGTATTCGGTCAAAAGTGAACCCAAAATACACTATCTACCAACAAGTAATTGGATACCCCTGCAAATCGACGATATCTGCGGTCCTGATACACGTCACGGCCGCCGTCGTTAAATATCGTGTGGGAAACAACAACGCAACCAGTTGCATGCAAGATGCCACGCAGTTCGGAGCTCTCTGATTTCGAGAAAGGTGTAATCGTCGGGTATCACAGAAATGGCCGATCCATACGTGACATATCCAGCAATTTGAAGTACCTAAAATCGACAGTGGCCTACGTGATTGATTGGCAAGTGGAAGTTGAGAGGTGACTATCGGAATGTGCCCCGACCCGGCAGACCCATAAAACATGGGAGTTAGAGACCGGCGGGTGCTGTCCAGAGAAATTAGGACGAACTGCACCAAATCGATGGGCCACATCCGCGAGGAGTTTCAACAGGCATCTGGGTATGTTCTTCCGATGAATACCATCCGTAAGGAAGCCCATCTGCTCGGTTATCATGGATGTGCTGCCGCCCACAAACCTTTCATCACCAAGTCCAATAGCGCTGCTCGGCTAACGTGGTGCAGAGAACGTCGATAGTGGACCGTTGAACAGTGGAAACAGGTTCTCTGGAGCGACGAATCAAGGTTCACCCACCACCGCTCGGATGGCAGGGTCTGGGTTTCCGTCTGCATGGAGAACGCCTCCGGCCGGAATGTATTGTGCCAACTGTGAAGTTCGGCGGCTGTGGAATTATGCTATGGGGGTGTTTCTCCTGGTATGGCACGAGACCCTTGGTCGCAATTCCTGGTAGACTCAACGCCGAGACCTACTGCACCATTTTGGATGACCATGCGCTTCCTACGTTGCGGCAGTTTTACGGGGTGGACCCATGTCACTTTCAGGATGACAATGCCACCTGTCATTTTGCGAGGTCCACCATGGCTTGGTAAGGTTACAATGGGGTTAATCGAATTGACTGGCCTGCGCAGAGCCCGGATCTTAACCCTGTCGAGCACCTCTGAGACGAGTTGGAGCGTCGATTTATGGGGTGCCCCAACCGTCCGAAATCGGTGAAGGAACTGACCTGTCTTCTCCAAGCCGAGTGGAAGAAAATACCGCTAGCCGTCGTACAACGCCTGGTTGAGAGTATGCCCCGGAGGGTCGCAGCTGTAATCGCCGCTCGTGGAGGCTCCACCAACTATTGAAGGTGAATAAACTTCGTTTTCCTTTGCTATCACAGGTGTCCAATTACTTGTTGGTAGATAGTGTATATATTTATATATTAATTCCATAAGGTTTTTTACTGTAAGACCAGTTGTGAGAGAACGGCTGAATGTAAACATATGGTTGCGGTATCAAAATAGAGCTCTTACCATGTAGATGTGCCAGTCGAACAGAAAAACTAATGATAAAAAATCGAGCGTTGTGGAGCGCCAACATTCCCATGTAAAGTCAATGGGAGGAGCGTGCGGTGGACATCCGATCACCTGCGGTTCACTCACGCGCTGCTGAAGACGAAAGTATGGAGGGACTCAGATAGTCCAAAGTCTCTTCTCAGCGAACCGTTGTGCAAAACAACGCTAGCAGAAATTTGTTTGAAAGTTCTTATCGGAACAGCGAACACTCGAAGAGCCTGATTGTGATGTGCCATTCGACTGTGTGATGTAAATACACTGAAGAGCAATAGAATTAGATATACCTGTCTAATAACGTGTAGCCCCACCTTTCGTCCTGATGGCGGCGGCGATTCGTCTCGGCATGGACTCGACAAGACACCGGAAGCGTTGGGAAGCCATACGAATACACGACCCATGAACAAGCTCCCACAGTTCACGAAGATTTGATGGAGGAGGAACATCTCTCTCAATGGCATCCCAGATGTACTCGATGGGATTGAGGTCAGGTGACCTAGCTGACCAAGGAAGCGAGGTCACGTCGGTGGAGTGTTCATCCAACCATTCGGATACAATTCGGGAGCTGCATTGTCTTGTTGCAGGATGAGGTCCCCAGTTGGATGTTGAAGACGCACAAATGAGAGCAAATGGTCTTCCAGGATATCCTGGTAACGTTGACCTGTAAGGGACGATGTCACACGTACCAGGGGTCCCATTTCAGTCCACGTAAACATTCCCCAGACGAGAATACCACCCCCACCAGCTTGAAGAGTTCCCTGCTGGCAAGAAGGATCCATCGCTTCACGTGGTTTACACCGTACTCCTATCCTGCCATCCGCATGTACCAACATGAATCTCGACTCATCAGTCCAGGCAACATTTGTCCACATGTCTAGGTTCCAGTGGCGATGTTCCCGCGCCCATGCTAATCTTTACACTAAGTGATGTGCGGTCAGCAGCGGTACCCTCGTGGGACGATGGCTTCTGTATCCCATAGCGAGGAGATGGTTCTGGATGGTGCGGCTGCTTACACGTTTTTGTGCACCAGCGTTAAGTTGCCGAGTGATTTCTTGAACTGTGGCCCGTCTATCCGCTGTTACAATGCGAGCTAGCAGACGATGACCCCGCTCATCCGCACGCTGTTGTCCACGGCAGTTGGTCCTTGCAGGGATGGTTTTACCGGATTTGATGTACTCTCGGTGTACCCCTGACACAGTGGCTCGTGAAAATCCCAGTGCCTGCACGACTTCCGAGATGGAGCGACCCATTCGTCGGGCCCCGATAATTTGCCCACGATCAAATGCGCTTAGATCCTTCATCTTACATATACTGCGTCCGACTCTTACTGATTCCCGTCGCATCACTCCTTATATTGTTGGATCGCTGCATACGTCATGTCGTTTCCGTTTACAGGGCCGCCCACAGCGCCACATTTGCATAACGCCAGCTGTCTCTAATTCAATTGCTCTTCAGTGTATAATATACATGTATACGTATATGCCTATTTTCGCACATGCGTGTTCTTACAGGCTGTGATTTTTCGCTACAAAAGGGATATAGCGATCGTCCTGGTTTACGTCAGTGCCGAGTTAATAGTTATAAGAGGGTTGTGATGCGTATTTTCGATGAGTTCAATTGTTAAAGGCATTTATTTCTACATGGGAAATTACTTCTTACAACTTTTGCGCCAACATAATGAGAACTGAAACTTAGTTATCAAGTTTACCAGAAGCCCTCACTCAATCTCTAAACGCAACGGAAACGCTTAGTTTGTTTCGTACTGCAGTTCTGTAGTCAAGTAGATTTCCTCAAAGATCAACAGCTGAATTTGTTCTCAAGAATCTCGCTGTACATTTTTTTCTTCCTCACTCTTTTTCCCTCTGGTATCCTAGATGCCATTAATTCGAGGTGTCATAGATTCTCTTCTTCCATGTAATGATAGTCTTATCTGAAATGATACAAAACGAAGCAAAATACGGTGGGACTGTCCATATGGTTGCGCCATTCAAAATGGGATGCTGCAAAGATCCACTTCGTGAATAGCTTGCGCGTAAAAACAACAAAAAGAAATGCGCTTCCTTCCGGTCTATGGAATGGGAAGGAAACGCACACATATTTCGCACAAGTAAACCGCACGTTAAAGCACTTCGATGAAATGCTCTGAGAACGTAAATTAAGAAACAGCATTTATGACGCAGAAAAAAAAATGGCAGAAACACGGGACGACGATTTTAGTGAAACACCGCTTCACGACGAAATCTTGCATATCGTTTAAAATAGAGCCAGGTTGATTCAAAAGTCATTGCCACACTCGATGAAATCGTGCACAGTAAGAAATACCTTGTGTGAATTCACGGAAAATTTCTGAAAATAACGTGCAGGCAAAGTTGCCGGTAGGTATCCACCTTTTTGAGAAATTTCCGTTTTTAAAAATGCTCGTTTATTTTAACTTTCGTATTTTCACAGATTCTCCGTATAGTCAGCAAACGCGTTTATTTCAGAAAAATCCAATTCATGTCTCCCGTATTTAAACTGGAATTCCGCAAAATCGACAACCCAGCATTTTTCAGCCCTTAACCCCCAGGTAATCCTTCCGCTGCAGCCAGGACCGAACCCGCAGTAGCTTGGGTTAATTGAACAGGTAACGCACGCCTTTAACAACTGAGCCACAAATGATCGGAAAAGGGATTTAATCATTTGTTCTCTGTTGGAGCTTTTTTTTTTTTTTAAATAGTTTTGTAATAGTTTTTTATCTGTAGGAGGACTTTTCACAAATTAAACATTTTCCATCACGAAGCAACAAAATACTTCGCAACTTAATTTTTTTAAACTGACAATGACTTTCAGTTATCTTTAAAAAAGATGAAATGTACTTTTTTATAGCTTTACCCCCCCCCTCCCCCAAACCACGCAAATATAAAATTTACTCTTGATACCTATAGCATTGGGTTGTCGGAAAAGTCATGACGTATTTTAGCCATGTTTTGCAAAAGGCCATTTATTGACAGAAAGAACAAAGATCAATCAATGATATAATGCCCGTTTTGTTCCATAACCTTTTGCCATCTTTCAGTGAGCTGCAGAATGCCTCGTTCATAGAAGGACCTGTCTTTCGTGGCGAAAAACTGTACACGGTGCTGAATTATAGCCTCATCTGAATTGAACGTTATACCAAGCAAGGACTGTTGAAGAGAGCGAAAGAAGTGGAAGTCTGACGGCGCAAGGTTAGGCGAGTATGCTGGGTGTGTAACAACACATCCCACCCAAGCTCCAATAACTTTTGGCGGGTGATCAAACTTGTGTGTGGTCTTCGCGTTGTCGTGATGGAACACAACACCTTTACGATGAACGAGCTCTGGACGTTTCTGGGTGATGGATTCGTTCAAACTGTCCAATTGCCGACAGTACACATTGGAATTCGATTGTTTGGTTCCGTGGTAGGAGCTCGAACAACACAAAACTTTTAAAATCCCACCACACTGAGACCAGAACCTTCTGATGATGAATGTCTGCTTTGGATGTCGTTTGAGGCGAAGCAGCACGTCGGGACCAAGACCGTTTGCGCAGCACATTGTTGTACACAATCCACTTTTCGTCACCAGGTATCAGTCGCTTCAAAAAAGGATCGTTTTCCTCACGTTTAATGAGCATATCGCCGTCAATTGAGCTTCTTTGAGTTCATGAGGAACCCACACATCGAGCTTGCTTACATATCCCAGCTTCTTCAGGTGGTCGTGAACGCTTGAATGATGGATGTGCAATGTGTCTGGAATCTCTCGTGTCGTGTAACGTGGGTTTGACTCAATCAATGCCTTGATTTGGTCGTCATCAACCTCGGTTGGCCTCCCGGACCGAGGAGCATCGTTGAGGTCAAAATCACCAGCACGGAATTTTGCGAACCACCGCTAGCACTGACATTCTTGTAGAGCATTATCACTGTACACTTTACGCAACTTTTCACAAGCTTGACGTGCGTTCTTCCCTTTACGGAAGTAAAACGGTAAAACATGGCGAAAATGCGCAGTTTGGTCTTCCATCTTCAACTTGATGTCAAATCTCAGCAAATCAACCAAATCGCTCACTCTTCCTTTTAGACTGCAGCTAGAACTACCACCTGTCGAATGCCATAGCGATAACAGAGCTGCGCATAACACTAGTACTTTCCAAAACCGCCCAATCACTATCGGGTGCCAAAATACGTCATGACTTTTCCGACAACCCAATAGCTTTTGCCTTAAGTTGTCTGAAGACTGATACATAGAAATCATCTGTACAATAAGTTAAGTACCCGGTTTCTTATAGTAACACAATATAAATAAATAGCTGGTGCACAAAACAGGGGAGAGGAGAAGAAATATCCTGTGCCACAATAAACAAAATTCATGCGATATGTTATCCACAATATCCGATCTCGCTACCGAACTTCAAAATTCGACAGACGATTGAATTTTAAAAGTTAATCAAACCTCAAATATTTTCACCGATCGCTCCTATTACCGTTAATTTTTCGTCATACGGATACGGAGAAAGTGATAACGGAATTTGTTCGTTAATATGCCAAAGGAATTGCGGAAACGTTTCTGAACATTTAGAATTTTCCGTTAACGCATCTCTAAAACGGTAATTTACCGTCAATATAAGAAAGAAACTGCGGAAACGTTTTTGAAAATTCAGAATTTTCCGTTAACGCATCTCTAAAATGGTAATTTACCGTCATTATAAGAAAGAAATTGCGGAAACGTCTCTTAAAATTCAGAATTTTCCGTTAACGCATCCGTAAAACGGTAATTTACCGTCAACAAAAGAAAGAAACTGAGGAAACGTTTCTGAAAATTCAGAATTTTCCCGTCATACGAAAAATCCCTGAAATTCAGGTTCCTTTCCGTCATTTAACGGAAAACTTTGCATCAGAAATCATCATCATACATTATCAATCCACTGCTGGATGAAGGTCTCCCCAAATTTCTTCCACAATTATCTGTCTTGGGCATGTACCCTCCATGTCACTCCAGCAAATTTTCGAATTTCATCCATCCATCTATCTCCCATGTGGTCTTCTTCTGGGTCTTTTCCTGTCCCTCGGAATCCAGTCTAAAATTTGGGTTGTCCATCGGTGGTCCGTTCTTCTGGCAGTATGTCCAGCCCATTGCCATTTCAGGGATTTAACTCTGATCATGATGTCGTCCACTCCTGTCATTTTCCTTATCAACAAGTTCCTCTTCTTATCTCTCCTGGTTACACCAAGCATGCACCTCTCCATGGTTTTTTGAGTTGTCTGCAGTCTTTGTATGTCTCTTTTAGTTAAGGTCCACGTCTCTGCACCATACGTAAGCACTGGAAGGATGCATTGATCAAACACTTTTCTTTTAAGACATAATAGCATACTGCTCTTAAAAATTGTATTGTTTCTTCCAAACGCTCTCCATCCAAGTTTTATACGCCGATTAATTTCTTCATCAATGTGAACCTCACTTGATATCTGCAGCCCAAGATAAACGTAGGAATCTGTTGTCTCAAGCTTTTCTCCATCAATCGATAAATCGTTGTTTCTTGTAAAAGCATTATACATCATTTTTGTCTTCTGAAAGTTCATTTTTAATCCCATTTCTTTACTCTTGTCAGCACGTTCTTGGATCATAGTCCGCAGCTCTGATGGGGTAGTTGCAAATCTCCATTAATCTTTATCCCTTTGTTTTCCCACTTTAATGATTGAAAGACATTTTGCAATGTGGCGTTAAAGAGCTTCGGAGATATGGTGTCAGCTTGTCTAACTCCCTTTCCAATTCTTATTTGTACTGTATACTCAAATTTCCGAACCTTTGCACTTGCATTTTCATAGATGTTATTAATAATGCTAATGTATGCATCTTCAATACCGCAGGACTTCAAAGCCATTGTTACTGCTGATGGTTTCACGGAATCGAAGGCCTTTTCATAATCAATAAAAGCCATGCGTAATGGGAGTTCATATTCTCTTGTCCTTTCAATTAGTTGTCTCAGTACATGGATATGATCTATAGTGCTGTTGCCACTCTTGAATCCAGCTTGTTCTCTCGGTTGAGCCATGTCCAGTGTCACCTTCAAGCGGTGTGAAAGAACTTTAGTGAAGATTTTAAACCACCGACAGGAAGCTGATGTGCCTGTAGTTCCTGAGATCCTCAACGTCAACTTTTTTATGTTGCAGGATCATTGTAGCATTGTTCCAATCCTCAGGAATCTTCCCTTCATTTAGACATCTGATGAAAACTTGGGCGAATGTAGTTTCAATTTCTCCACTTGCTTCTTCTATAACGTCCACAGTAATTCCATCTTCTCCTGGAGCTCTTCCCCGTTTCATGTTCTTAATATGCTTCGTTAATTCACGAAAGAAATGACGGAAAGTCGCTCGTGAATTTTTTAAAAAATTTTACAGGGTGCATAAACGTATAATGTTTGATCTTCGAAATAAAATGTATTGTTCTCGGTCGTAATGAATCTCCGTGCGAAAAAGTCATTTGGTTGTGAGACTAAAACGTCTTTGACCCCAAGTTGAACTTCGTGGAAGTTTTGGAAGTGTTTTCCTCGTAGAAAATATGTCATGGACCAGAATTATTGGTAGTGCAAAAGCGCAAGTTCTGGACTATAAGCAGGATGGAGCATCATCTCAAATATCCTCAAGTTCCTCTATGTTTCTTAACTAACAGGGCACCATGAGTAGCAGCACCATCCTGTTGGAGGATAATTCATTTACGGTTCACCAGCGCAAGGTACTTTCGGATGAAAGTGGCATGCATCCACTCCAACTGGCCACAGTACAGCTGGGCATTATAAAGTCATATCAGAATAATATGACTATATGACTATGGCATGGCATGGACGCAGTCAGGATCTGGAAGGTTGCCCGAGGCATACGTGCATATTCGGACTGCAACAGAGCACGGAGGTCCCAGAGACGACGTGGTTGTGAGTCGGCACGTCGAACCCATCGATTCAAATACTCCCACAAGTGCTCTATGGGATTAAGGTCGAGCGATTTCGCCTGCCAAAGAAGAACAGAGGCATCACTGTCGTGTTCCTGGAACCAGTTACATATTCGCTTAGTGACGTGGCACGGAGCATTGACTATTGGTAGACACCATCACCACCAGGGTAAACGTGCAACGTGAAGGGTTGCATGTGGTCAGCGAGGATGGGTAGGTAGTTATTGGCGTTCAGTAACCCACCCAGTGGTTAGCAGTGGTCTCAGGTCATACTAGGAAAACATCCCCCAGACATGCACACTGCCATCGCCGGCCTGTACTTGACCGACAAGCATGTCCGGGTGTTGGTTCTCGTGTGTCTGACGTCATATCCGCCACATCCCGTCACTTCCGTGGAGTAGAAACCTTGACTCGTCGGAGAAGGCAACCCTTTTCTACTCTTCTACTGGGCAATGACGGTAGTCCTATGCGAACTGCAGGCGTTGTTGACGATGGTCCTGGGTTAACATGGACGCCTTGAAGTAGCGTCGGCTCCGGAGACCTATGCGTAACAGGGTTCGCTCTACTATTATTAAGGAAACGTACCTGAGTGCCCCAGCGTTCATTTGCGTGGTCAATTGCTGCACTGTTGCGCGTTGATTACCCTTTACTAGTCGACGGAGGCGACGTTTTCCTCTGGGGTAGATGGACTTTGGGGTTCCACAGCTATGAAGTCGAGAGGTTGTCTGTGTGCCAGCGATCCATTCTCGGTACACCCTTACCAGAGCACCTCGCGGATAGCCCATGAAGTCTGCTGCTTCTGAGATGCTTCCACCCTTGGCGCGGTAGCCGATGATAATTCATTTTTGAACGTCCGTCAGATCATTATCTCTGCCCATTGTGCACACGTAACGCACTACGGCTCATCTGTCCCGGCCGGCAGCTTATATCTCCGTGTGGTCGAGCTTGTCACGTGCACTCTACGGCGCGCCTGGACTGGTACACTGTGATTCCGGGGGTGGTCATATCATTCTGATACGACCGTGTAATGCTTCAGCCATATGACACCAATTCCCAATGAATAAGACCCTCAAAGTTCCATTATACGCTTAGCATAACTTTGTGTTTAAATCGCCCCACTTTTTAGCACGTCTTTTGCAGAAAAGATCGTGCTTATGTTACCGGTTTGTTATTATAAACCGGCAACAAAGCACCATGATGCGGATTCGATATTATTTATCTACTGCTTTACTACATATATTACGTATTTTCACATTATTTAGAAAATATTTTTACAGAAATCGCCAGTTTTTTCGTAAAACTTCCCAATATTTTCTGTTGTAGCAATCCGTGAGCCTACAGATGGTAAGTTTCTCGTTTTCAAGTTTCGCAACACATCAAACCCGACAGATGGCAGTACCATACCGGTACCAGACTGCTTTTTCATCTCAAATGAGGGATGAGGAATGCAAACATCTCTCATTTAATTCGTAATTTCGTGTCCAGTTTCCTCCTAAACATTTCGTTCACGTCGTTGTTAGAAATATGTTTTTCCTGTTCTCAAGTTGTTAAGTAAATCGACATGTCCAAAATTAAATCAACTATATCATCCAAATTAAAGGCATTTATTAACGAGCTTCCCGATGGAGGACTGATAACTGACGGAAATATTTTGTTTTTTGGTGTGTCCGCCGATTGAAATATTAGGAAAGGTATCCGTCCACATTTAAGATATTATAAAATACAAGTTGTTGTGGGAAAAAATACACAAACCTAGAAACTATTAGAACTATAAAAAACATTATCCAGGGAACTTCAACTGGCAGTCTTAAAAGATAAGGATTTCTTGCATCGGATATCACGGGGTTTAAGTTTTCGCCAATCATCATGTGTGACGACGAGAAGACGTCCAGCCAATTGAAAGATATTTTGAGAGGAAGCAAGAGGAGCTTTGTTTTCGACAACCTCACTGTAAAAAATTGGTATTTAGAAATAAGCAAAATGTACTCGTTTTTTAGTACATTCTGGTCTTTAATATACCTCAGAGTACTTGTGTCTCATTTTTGAAAGAGACACGTAGACATTTTTTAGTACATACAGGGAATCAGTTGTGAGTATATCTGTTATTTCAAATGCATGCACTAAAAAATTCCTTATATTTCAATTACATGTGCTCTGCCCGAAATGGCACAGAGACTGAAGGAAGTTAGAGCGAATCTAGCGATCCTCATGTATTCATAAAATCAACTAGATAGTTATAAGTGAAAAAGAGCACACCAGATGGCGCCACCGTCCGATTTTGCACATAGAAGGCAGAGAGAAATTAGGGAGAGATTCTTCCCCGGGGCCCTTACTTAACGTGCTCGTCCAATGCACGGCAGGTATTCCGCGATTGTTAGAAATTCACACCACCACGGAGAGCTCCCAAGGTTCAAGCCTATCAGGCTAGGTTTGAACCTGGGGTCCCTCCAACAGTAGTCTGGATCTCTAACTACAAAGCCATCCGCGGTTTGATTGCAAATTTGGAATACGTGTATTTCATATATGCTCATGTATTCATAGAATCAACTGGAAGTGTATTAATCGATGGCACATCTGGGATGATACATATACTCGTGGTCACATGATGGGCAAATGGACCGCACAGTTTTATGACAAATATAGTAATGAAGCGACAATATATTATTTATGAGGCTGAGACAAATATAGTTAATGTAAAAACGTACACAAAGATATTTTATGCATAATTAAATTACTTGTGATCAGTGACTTTGTTGAACTAATTATTTATGTGTGTCACTTTACACATTTGTTAAACAATCATCAAACAGAAGTCATCATTCTTTCCACGTTTATAAGTGAGTCACGGAAAAATTCTCATTGGTCGCCGGACATGCTTCCACTGCACCACAGCGGCCTCGAATTCTTCCAGACTCGCATACACTAACTGCCAAGCTAATTTCGCAGGTTGCTTCTTGGAGCCCCGCACAATGCTGGGGATTCATCAAAGATGGTAAGCAGCAACTGAACAAATAATTAGAAGGCGAATGAATAATTAATACAGACATTTGAAGTGGACTAGGAATATCAAACAGAAGTCATCGCTCTTTCCGCGTTTATAACTGAGTCACGGAAAAATTCTCATTGGTCGCCACCGGGAATCGAACCCGTGGTTTCAATTCCGATGGGTTCGATTCCAGGTGGTGACCAATGAGAATTTTTCCGTGACTCACTTATAAACGCGGAAAGAGCGATGACTTCTGTTTGATGTTCCTAGTCCACGTCAAATGTCTGTATCTAAAATGAAGTTATACGAGATTATATTTATATTTATTGACGCAGTTATTTGTAAGTACGTATGATTACTTATATTTGAGCATGCCATGTACTCGTTTACGATACGAGAATACTTTAAAAAAAAACGAGTAGGTTCAGGTTATTGTTTTTAAGTAGTTTTTTTACAGTGCTGAAGCACTATGCTGTTGCTAGCTATAATCATCATCATCATCAACCATTATCAATCCACTGCTGGACAAAGGTCTCCCCAAGTTTCCTCCACAACGGTCTGTCTTGTGCCAGTCTCCTCCATGTCACTCCCGCATACTTTCAAATTTCATCTACCCATCTCACATGTGGTCTTCTGGATCTTTTCATGTCCCTTGGAATCCAGTCTAAAATTTCGGCTGTCCATCTATGGTCTGTCCTTCTGGCAATTTGTCCAGGCCATTGCCATTTCAGGGATTTTACTCTGAGCATGATGTCTTCCACTCTTGTCATTTTTCTGATCCACGAGTTCCTCCTCTTATCTCTCCTGGTTACACCAATCATGCACCTCTCCATGCTGCTTTGAGTTGTCTGCAGCCTTTGTATGTCTCTTTTAGCTAAGGTCCACGTCTCTGCACCATACGTAAGCACTGGAAGGATGCATTGATCAAACACTTTTCTTTTAAGACATAATGGCATATTGCTCTTGAAAATTATGCTGTTTCTTCCAAAAGCTCCCCAAGCAAGTTTTGTACGCCGATTAATTTCTTCATCAATGTGACCCTCACTTGGTATCTGCTGTCCAAGATAAATGTAGGTATTGGTTATCTACAGTTTTGACCCATCAATTGGTTCTTCATTCATTCCTTGTAAAAGCATGGTTCATCAGTTTTGTCTTCTGAAAGTTCATTTTTAATCCCACTTCTTTACTCTTGTCAGCAAGTTCCTGGATCATACTCTGCAGCTATGATGGGGTAGTTGCAAAAATGGCTACGTCATCAGCAAAACGAAAGGGAGTTAGATAATCTCCATTAATCTTTATCCCTTTGTTTTCCCATAGGAGTAAGTAAGTTGAAAGCCTCTGTTTTCGGTAAAGTAATGTAAAATTTGCAAAGTAATTTTTTATTTCTTATGACTGTATACGTAAGGAAATTACAGAAAGTTATTAAAAAGTATAAAAAGGAATCTATCACATTATATAGTAATTTTTGTTTTTTCCTACATATTTCTTCATTTTTAAGAAATGTTTTATGTACAGCGGTTGGACAGAATAATGTGAACACCACTCTCAGAGACGTGACTTTTAATGCTGCTGCGTACGTCGCAATATGCAAAGGGATCCGCAACTTTCTGGTTGTAATAGCTTTATTTAGAACCTCAAGGTCCAGTTTAAGTGCATTTAAAGTGTCTTGTGGCAAAATTTCTTCCAGGGTGACGACGAAATGAGAGACTTAACGGACTTCGAACGAGGGCTAATTGTTGGTGGCCGGCTTGTTGGTGCTTCCGTGACAACAGTCGCCAGGGTAGTGGGAGTATCGAGAGCTACTGTGTCTAGCGACATGACAGAATACCGTGTTAGTGGCAAAACCTCGTCTGCGAAACACAAGAGCGGCCGCAAAATGACCCTGACTGATATAGAGAGAAGATCATTAAAGAGGATTGTTACCCGTAATATGCAGACCACGTCGGTGAAATTTAGTGCATAGTTCAATCTGCATCTCCAGACTCCAGTATCAAGGAAACCAATGTGCAGGGAACTGCATAAACACGATGTTCATGACAGAGCTGCTATTGCAAAACCACTGGTGACCCGGATGAATGTACAACGGCGACGTCATTGGTGCGAGGAGCATACAACATGGAGGTACAATATATCATACAAAACATATACCACCGTCTATGTACGATATTTAATTAAAAGATGAAATCTATTTACATATTAAAACCTCCACTAGCACTTTCGTGGTAACACTTACCCCATCATCAGGTGGAACATAGAGGTTAATGCAATACTAGCGTAGACCTTTATAGGAGCGCAGCAATGCGCCATGGTATATTTCTTAAGCGTCACAAGTTTAAGGTGACTGAAATGGGGCCCCTGGCACGTGTAACATCGTCCCTCACAGGTCAACGTTAACGGGATATCCTGGACGATCATTTGCTCCCGTTTGCAACAAGACGATGCACGGGATATCCTGGACGATAATTTGCTCTCATCCTGCAACAAGACGATGCACCGTGCCATCGCTCCCGAATTCTATCCGAATGGTTGGATGAACACTCCACCTACGTGACCTCGCTTCCTCGGTCAGCTAGGTCACCTGACCTCAATCCCGTCGAGCACATCTGGGATACCATCGAGAGAGATGTTCGAGGCTTTGCCACCCCTCCATCAAATCTTCGGGAACTGTGGGAGCTCGTTCAGGGGTCGTGGATCCGTATGGCTTCTCAACGTTTCCGGTGTCTTGTCGAGTCCATGCCAAGACGAATCGCCGCCGTCATCAGGGCGAAAAGTTGTGCTACACGTTACTAGACAGGTATCTCTAATTCAATTGCTCTTCAGTGTACAGTGAATCGATGAATGTGGATGTTATTTGAGCCAGTGTCGCTTGTCTGTTAGCATATACAGTGAATCGGTGAATGTGGATGTTATTTGAGCCAGTGCTGCTTATCTTTTAGCATGGACAATGGATCGATGAATGTAGATGTTATTTGAGCCAGCGTCGCTTGTCTGTTAGCATGGACAATGGATCGATGAATGTGGGTGTTATTTGAGCCAGTGTCGCTTGTCTGTTAGCATGGACAGTGGATCGATGAATGTATGTGGATGTTATTTGAGCCAGTGTCGCTTGTCTGTTAGCATGGACAGGGGATTGAAGAATGTGGATGTTAATTGAGCCAGTGTCGCTTATCTGTTAGCATGGACAGTGGATCGATAAATGTGGATGTTATTTGAGCCAGTGTCGCTTGTCTGTTAGCATGGACAGTGGATCGATGAATGTGGATATTATTTGAGCCAGCGTCGCTTGTCTGTTAGCATGGACAGTGGATCTATGAATGTGGATGTTAATTGAGCCAGCGTCGCTTGTCTGTTAGAATGGACAATGGATCGATGAATGTGGATGTTAATTGAGCCAGTGTCGCTTATCTGTTAACATGGACAGTGAATTGTTGAATGTGGATGTTATTTGAGCCAGCGTCGCTTGTCTGTTAGCATGGACAGTGGATCGATGAATGTGGATGTTATTTGAGCCATCGTCGCTTGTCTGTTAGCATGGACAGTGGATCGATAAATGTGGATGTTATTTGAGCCAGCGTCGCTTGTCTGTTAGCATGGACAATGGATCGATGAATGTGGATGTTATTTGAGCCAGCGTCGCTTGTCTGTTAGCATGGACAGTGGATCGATGATGTGGATGTTATTTGAGCCAGCGTCGCTTGTCTGTTAGCATGGACAATGGATCGATGAATGTGGATGTTATTTGAGCCAGCGTCGCTTGTCTGTTAGCATGGACAGTGGATCGATGATGTGGATGTTATTTGAGCCATCGTCGCTTGTCTGTTAGCATGGACAGTGGATCGGTGAATCTGGATGTTATTTGAGCCAGCGTCGCTTGTCTGTTAGCATGGACAGTGGATCGATGAATGTGGATGTTATTTGAGCCAGCGTCGCTTGTCTGTTAGCATGGACAGTGGATCGATGAATGTGGATGTTATTTGAGCCAGCGTCGCTTGTCTGTTAGCATGGATAATAGATCGATGAATGTAGATGTTATTTGAGCCAGCGTCCCTTGTCTGTTAGCATGGACAATGGATCGATGAATGTAGATGTTATTTGAGCCAGCGTCGCTTGTCTGTTAGCATGGACAATGGATCGATGAATGTATGTGGATGTTATTTGAGCCAGTGTCGCTTGTCTGTTAGCATGGACAGTGGATCGATGAATGTATGTGGATGTTAATTGAGCCAGTGTCGCTTATCTGTTAGCATGGACAGTGGATCGATAAATGTGGATGTTATTTGAGCCAGTGTCGCTTGTCTATTAGCATGGACAGTGGATCGATGAATGTGGATGTTATTTGAGCCAGCGTCGCTTGTCTGTTAGCATGGACAGTGGATCGATGAATGTGGATGTTAATTGAGCCAGTGTCGCTTATCTGTTAACATGGACAATGGATTGTTGAATGTGGATGTTATTTGAGCCAGCGTCGCTTGTCTGTTAGCATGGACAGTGGATCGATGAATGTGGATGTTATTTGAGCCATCGTCGCTTGTCTGTTAGCATGGACAGTGGATCGATGAATGTGGATGTTATTTGAGCCATCGTCGCTTGTCTGTTAGCATGGACAATGGATCGATGAATGTGGATGTTATTTGAGCCAGCGTCGCTTGTCTGTTAGCATGGACAGTGGATCGATGAATGTGGATGTTATTTGAGCCAGCGTCGCTTGTCTTTTAGCATGGATAATAGATCGATGAATGTGGATGTTATTTGAGCCAGCGTCGCTTGTCTTTTAGCATGGACAGTGGATCGATGAATGTGGATGTTATTTGAGCCAGTGTCGCTTGTCTGTTAGCATGGACAATGGATCGATGAATGTGGATGTTATTTGAGCCAGCGTCGCTTGTCTGTTAGCATGGACAGTGGATCGATGATGTGGATGTTATTTGAGCCAGCGTCGCTTGTCTGTTAGCATGGACAATGGATCGATGAATGTGGATGTTATTTGAGCCAGCGTCGCTTGTCTGTTAGCATGGACAGTGGATCGATGAATGTGGATGTTATTTGAGCCAGTGTCGCTTGTCTATTAGCATGGACCTAATGGATAGAATGTGGATGTTATTTAAGCCAGTGCCACTTGTCTGTTAGCGTGGACAGTGGACCGGTCACGGTCATTCATAGCATGAGACAGTGGATCGAAGAATGTCTGTTAGCATGGGCCTAAGTGTGGATCGAAGAATGTGGATGTTATTTAAGCCAGTGTCGCTTATCTGTTAGTGTGGACCACCGGTCACGGTCATTCATAGCATGGACAGTGGATCGAAGAATGTCTGTGGGCATGGGCAGTGGATCGAAGAATGTCTGTGGGCATGGGCAGTGGATCGAAGAATGCGGATGTTATTTAAGCCAGTGTCGCTTATCTGTTACTGTGGACCACCGGTCACGGTCATTCATGGCATGGACAGTGGATCGAAGAATGTCTGTTAGCATGGGCAGTGGATCGAAGAATGTGGATGTTATTTAAGCCAGTGTCGCTTATCTGTTACTGTGGACCACCGGTCACGGTCATTCATGGCATGGACAGTGGATCGAAGAATGTCTGTTAGCATGGGCAGTGGATCGAAGAATGTGGATGTTATTTAAGCCAGTGTCGCTTGTCTGTTAGCCTGGAACACCGGTCACGGTCATTCAGTACCAGTGGTCGGTCACTGCGCTGTTCACGGTGGTGTGGTAATGCCTTCCATGTGGTATTATCGGTACACACATGACAAGGCGAATCAAAGAATGCTGAATGTTCGCACAACTTCGGAAATTGAATGTCCCATCCGTCTGGCTTTCACTACCATGCCTCGTTCAAACTCCGATAATTCATGTCGAATTGCCATAATCCTACTAGCGGTTGTTCAACCTTACTCACGAGATTACACCTCGCAACTCATAAAAATCGTGGCGTGAGTCGAAGACTTTGTACGACGGCAGCGCCAGTTAAAAATTCAGTGTAATAACAAACTGTTACCTACTAATTTGAAGCTCTTAGTTTTTAGTCCTAAATGAGGAAAGAAACTGGGTTGAGAATCTAAAATAATAATTTTTGTTTCGCAAGGGAATCTTAAAATTAAATTTCATACGATATGATTCTAAATGAAAAATTGCCGTCTCGGTGGCGCAGTTCTCTAAGCGGTGGCTTATGACCATTCACCCGAGTTGGATCTGGGTTCGAACCCCGGTGAGGCATTGATGTTGTGTTTGTCTTACGGCGCTGGCTCTCTCCTTTCCCTGGAACCAGTGGCCCTAATTTTGGGACTGGCGACTGTTTATAGCTCACAGAGTTGCTCACGGTGGTAGTTAAACCTTCAATCAAAACAAATTAAAAATTCTGTATGCTGTCTATGAAGGACAAAGTAGAATCAAAATTCCTGACGTAACGTTTCCCTGTTTCTAAAGAGCTGCTGAAACGATTTTAATCCTGTGACTTAACGTATCTCTAGCGTCCTGTCAGATTGATTTGGGTGAGATGACGTCACAGCAGCAGCTGTGAAAGCACGGTTTTTGTTGGTATGACAGCAAAGCAAAGTGGTACACGCGTGCATTGTGTTGATTGTTGCAAGAATCTTGCCTAGATATAGAGTGTCACAAAAAACCGCGAAACAGCGTTTCGTCAAAGTGAAACAGGTGCAATTAATAAATAGGAACTGTACACCAATTATTCTCAAAATACTGTAACTATACTAATGGTCCGGATTTCTAAGTATAGAATAGGAATCAAAGTTTTCAAGCTTTCATACATCAACCAAATGGCTTTTTTCAAGGAAGGTAGATAGCAAACTTTGATTTTTCTTCTACACCAAGAAATTCGGATCATTGGTATAATTATACAATTTTGAGTGAAACAGATGTGTTCCAAAGCTGATACTATGAACACTAGAACAATAGAACAGTACACTATATTGACAAAAGTCTCCTGACACCTAGAAGAGAAACACCACATAGCATTTATTGACATATATTAGTACGGTGTCGGTCCACCTTTGGCCTTAATGCATGCACTGACCCTTCGAGACATGCTTTCGACAAGGTTTTGGAACACAGCGATAGGTATGCGCTTCCATTCAGTACATAATGCTGCCGCTAACTGTTGCTTAGTAGTAGGCCTTGGTTCGAAACTTCTTATGCGGCGCTCTAATTCCTCCCATATTTGCTCTATGCGATTAAGATCATCAAACCACGACGAAACAGTCCTTGCTATACGGCTCGGTGCATTATCCTGCTCGTGCCAACAAGACTCGGTTCCATAGTATTGCCACATAGTTCGTAGGGCATAATTTTCTAGAATATAGAGGTACACGTGTTGGTTAACAGGTTTGTCCACGATAACCAATGGGTCGGGACCATACCACGAAAAACACCCCCACACGAGTACAATGCCAGCTCCAAACTTGACCGTAGGAACAGTACACTGTGTTAAATAGCGTTCTCCCGGCTGCCGCCATACCCACACACGGCCATCAGACTGATGGATCGTGCATATGGATTCATCAGTTCATAGGACCAGTTTCCATTGATCTACGGTCCACGATTAATGTTCTTTACACCATGCTAAACGACGAGTAGCATTCCGAATGGAGATGAAATGCTTATGAGGAGCCGCACGACCACGGTAACCCATGGAATGAAGTTCTCTGCGAATGGTGCGTGTACGTACCGAGGTTCCTGCATTTTTACTCACCTGTACACTGAGGTCTTGTGCAGTACTCCGTCGGTTAGCTGTAACGACTCTCCTGAGGCTTCGACGTCCTCTGTCACTGATTTTCTTTGGTCTGCCGGTACGTTTTGCTGCTTCAGGCACACCATGTGTCTTCCACTTTATTCAGTACATACAAAAAAGTTGACTTGGGTATGGTTAAACGCCTCTCGGTTTCTCTTATGGACAACCCACTAATATAACACCCAACAATCTTTCCTTTCCCAAAGTCAATCCCGCCGTGGCATTTACACTCAACCTCACAGTGCGATATGATTGCAGTCAGCTGCAGGCATGTTTTTATGCCGTTTGCAGCTGCACTGTGCATCTTAACAACGCAGCGGTCCGTTCATTTGCTTTTGAAGGGGTGTCCGGTGACTTCTGTCAATATACTGTATATTGTTTGAGGCAGAGATTCAACAATTAAAACAAGCAAGCTCCAGGAGACGCCTACAAAATAAGACAAACGTTCAGACAAAAGGAAATTATATGTTTTTTAGATTGATCTAATTAAGAAGTTTTAATAAAAGTTGATAAAAAATAATGTGTAATAAAAGTTAATATAAAGGACTAACTTAATGAAACCAACAAATCAAATTTCACTTGCTTTTGAACATTTTAAGCCCTGGGTTTAGTTTCATCACTCCCGTTCACCGCTCTTTGTTTCAGAACTACTATAACGAAGTAAATTTCTCCGTCATTTTCGGTCTACGCCGGGATTCGAACCCTAGGCCGCTTATTCCGGAACAAGTTGCTCTACCAACTGAGCTACGCAGACATTTGTTCTGATTCCTATCTGCCTTTATGTCGTGTACGTCCTTCTGGCAGGTACGTCACATCTCCTGGTACGTTACATCATCTCCCCCTTATTTTTCTTTCTTTCGAAGTGCTGCTCATATTTTTCCTATCTCGCGGTGTGGAAATAACATCACACCAATGCGAGATTTTGAACGGTCGGGTCATCCGGATAGTTCGGGCGCCATTATAACGAAGTGAATTTCTCCGTCATTTTTATCCGCGCCGGGGTTCGAACCCTAGGCCGCTTATTCCGGAACAAGTTGCTCTACCAACTGAGCTACGCAGACATTTGTTCTGATTCCTATCTGCCTTTATGTCGTGTACGTCCTTCTGGCAGGTACGTCACATCTCCTGGTACGTTACACTACATCATTGATTGACACCACCCGTCAGGAAAACTTTACAATGGTAAAAGCAGAAAATTTATGAATATTTTTTCTGTCGTAATGTCGAAAGACGTGCTACAAGAAAGCGGTTGCATAAAAAAGGTGGGTTTTAATCCAGAAAAGTAAGAAATAAAGAACCTGTTAGACTGTTTGTTGCTATCAGGAAAAGAGTAAAATCTTTGCGATCACTGCCTCGAGCTAGAAACCTTTCTCACACTGGTTTACTCTCGGCTAGAAGAATCGTGAGACCGTGCCTGCTCTTTAAGCCGAAGTGGACGCTGTGTGAATGAACAAATAGACTGGCGTGAAAAACGAACGTCGATTTACTCTCCTTAGGACAGCTCTCAGAACTTTTAGTTGAGAACGTGACCAGATTTGGGGAAGAATTTGACACCTTCTAAATCGTTCTTAGCCACTTGACGAGAAATATCCGCAAGACAGAGTGGCCAATCCTCATTGAAATGTTACGAGGACTCTCATTGGCTGAGCCTTCGTATTTGGCCTGTAAGCGGAACCGGAAGTCACATGACTCATTACTTGCGACACATTAACTCAAAAGTGGCATTCAACGGTGTAGGACGGACATTTAACAAGAATCGTAAATCAACCAATACTTTAGATTGCGATGTGATGTGCTTTACAAAGTAGAACGAAAGGAAATTTACTTTTCGTCTGTCAGAATTCTTTTTCTTTCACGCAAGAACCAAAATCAAAGAAACATTTCTTAAATTTGGTAAGACGATAAAGAAGAAGGTGGCATCGCACTCTGCATGCTATGTAAAAGCTCCATTTTTTTTTTTTTTTTTTTTTTTTTGGTTGGAGGTTTAACGACCACCGTGAGCAACTCAATGGGCTATAAGCAGTCGCCCGTCCCTAATTTAAGGTCACTGGTTCCAGGGAAGGGAGAGAGCCAGTGCCGTAAGACAAACACAACATCCATGCCTCACCGGGATTCGAACCCGGACCCGCTCGGACGAATGATCAGAGGCCATCGCTCAGCCCACTGCGCCTTAGGGGCGGCTATTATAAATTGTGCACAGCTATCGTCTGTACGAAATCTGTAAATTGATTGATTGATTGATTGATTGATTGAAACTTTAACGACCACCATGAGCAAGTCAGTGGGCTATAAGCAGTCGGCCGTCCCTAATTTAGGGCCACTGGTTCTAAGGAAGGAAGAGATCCAGTGCCGTAAGACAAACACAATATCTCTGCCTCACCGGGATTCGAACCCGGACCTCTTCCGGACGACTGATCAGAGGCCATCGCTCAGACCACTGCGCCTTAGGGGCGGCTATTATAAATTGTGCACAGCTATCGTCTGTACGAAATCTGTAAATTGATTGATTGATTGAAACTTTAACGACCACCATGAGCAAGTCAGTGGGCTATAAGCAGTTGGCCGTTCGTAATTCAGGGTCACTGGTTCCAGGGAAGGGAGAGAGCCAGTGCCGTAAGACAAACACAACATCCATGCCTCACCGGGATTCGAACCCGGACCCGCTCGGACGAATGATCAGAGGCCATCGCTCAGCCCACTGCGCCTTAGGGGCGGCTATTATAAATTGTGCACAGCTATCGTCTGTACGAAATCTGTAAATTGATTGATTGATTGATTGATTGATTGAAACTTTAACGACCACCATGAGCAAGTCAGTGGGCTATAAGCAGTCGGCCGTCCCTAATTTAGGGCCACTGGTTCTAAGGAAGGAAGAGATCCAGTGCCGTAAGACAAACACAATATCTCTGCCTCACCGGGATTCGAACCCGGACCTCTTCCGGACGACTGATCAGAGGCCATCGCTCAGACCACTGCGCCTTAGGGGCGGCTATTATAAATTGTGCACAGCTATCGTCTGTACGAAATCTGTAAATTGATTGATTGATTGAAACTTTAACGACCACCATGAGCAAGTCAGTGGGCTATAAGCAGTTGGCCGTTCGTAATTCAGGGTCACTGGTTCCAGGGAAGGGAGGGAACCAGTGCCGTAAGACAAACACAACATTCATGCCTCACCGGGGTTCGAACCCGGACCCCTTCCAGTCGAATGAGCAGAGGCCATCGCTCAGACCACTACGCCTTAGGGACGGCTATTATAAATTGTGCACAGCTATCGTCTGTACGAAATCTGTAAATTGATTGATTGATTGAAACTTTAACGACCACCATGAGCAAGTCAGTGGGCTATAAGCAGTTGGCCGTTCGTAATTCAGGGTCACTGGTTCCAGGGAAGGGAGGGAACCAGTGCCGTAAGACAAACACAACATTCATGCCTCACCGGCGTTCGAACCCGGACCCCTTCCGGTCGAATGAGCATAGGCCATCGCTCAGACCACTACGCCTTAGGGACGGCTATTATAAATTGTGCACAGCTATCGTCTGTACGAAGTCTGTAAATTGATTGATTGATTGAAACTTTAACGACCACCATGAGCAAGTCAGTGGTCTGTAAGCAGTCGGCCGTCCCTAATTTAGGGCCACTGGTTCTAGGGAAGGAAGAGATCCAGTGCCGTAAGACAAACACAATATCTCTGCCTCACCGGGATTCGAACCCTGACCTCTTCCGGACGACTGATCAGAGGCCATCGCTAAGACCACTGCGCCTTAGGGCGGCTATTATAAATTGTGCACAGCTATTGTCTGCACGAAATCTGTAAATTGATTGATTGATTGATTGATTGAAACTTTAACGACCACCATGAGCAAGTCAGTGGGCTATAAGCAGTTGGCCGTTCGTAATTCAGGGTCACTGGTTCCAGGGAAGGGAGAGAGCCAGTGCCGTAAGACAAACACAACATTCATGCCTCACCGGGGTTCGAACCCGGACCCCTTCCGGTCGAATGAGCAGAGGCCATCGCTTAGACCACTGCGCCTTAGGGGCGGCGCTCTTATTTCGAGAGGCTACCTTCTTAATTAAAGTCATCTGCAATTGGTTTTAAGAGATTTATAAGAAAATAACAAAATTACCTCACAGACTTGCTGAAAAGCCGCCTATAATAACGGGGAAAGATATGATATGTAGATTATTATTTTTATAACCAGGTATTTTTATTTTTTATTTTTGCTTATGATGTCCAAATCAGAGGTGGAAACGGGTCACGGGTCAACGAGTCGACAATTGCTTGCGGGTCAAACGGGTCGGGTCAAGGTGTTTCTGACTCAATTTCTGCCCGGTTTTATTTCCGTTTTATTTTTGAATAAAAAAAAAATATTTCAAAGAACCCATCAGAGCTGCAGAGTATGGTACAGGAACTTGCTGACAAGAGTAAAGAAATTGAATTAAAAATGAACATTCAGAAGACAAAACTGATGTACAATGCCTTCACAAGGAATGAAGAATCAATTGATGGGGAAAAGCTGGAAATGACCGATACCTACTATCTGCCTTGGGCAGCAGATATCAAAGGAGGGTCACATTGATGAAGAAATTAATTGGCGTGTAAAAATTGGTTGGAGAACTTTTGGAAGTAACAGTATAATCAAGTGTAACATTCCATTATGTTTTAAAAGTAAAGGGTTTAATCAATTTATCTATCCAGTGCTTACGTACGGAGCAGAAACGTGGACCGTAACTAAAAAAAAAAAAAAAGAAGACATACAAAGGTTACAGACAGCTGATAGCAGTATGAAGAGATGCATGTTTGGTGTAACCAAGAAAGATAAAAAGAGGAACTCGTGGATAAGGAAAATCACAAAAGTGGAATATATCATGATCAAAGTAAAATCCCTGAAATGACAATGGGCTGGACATATTGCCAGAAGGGCGGACCACCGGTGGACAACCAGAATTTTACACTGGACTCTAAGAGACAGGAAAAGACGCAGAAGAAGACCAGTGGAAGGTGAGTGTATGGAGGAGACTGGCCGAAGACAGTGCTTTGTGGAAGAAACTTGGGGAGACTTTCATCCAGCAGTGCATTGATAATGATTGACAATTATGATGATGATGATGATATTAGATTTTAGACTGGATTCCAAGGGACAGGAAATGACCCAGAAGAAGACCACGTGGTATATGGGTGGATGGAGGAGACTGGCCAAAAACAATCCATTGTGGAAGAAACTTTTGGGAGACCATCATCCAGCAGTGCATTGATAATGATTGACAATGATGATGATGATGATGATGATGATAATGATATGAGATTTTAGACTGGATTCCAAGGGACACGAAAAGACCCAGAAGATGACCACGTGGGAGATGGGTGGATGGAGGAGACTGGTCCAAGACACTCCATTGCGGAAGAAACTTGGGGAGACCTTCATCTAGCAGTGGATTGATAATGATTGATAATTAAGATGATCATGATATTAGATTTTTGTCTAGATTTCAAGTGACAGGAAAAGACCCAGAAAAAGACCACGTGGGAGATGGGTGGATGGAGGAGACTGGTCCAAGACACTCCGTTGTGGAAGAAACTTGGGGAGACCTTCATTCAGCAGTGCATTGATAATTATTGACAATGATGATGAAAATGATATTAGATTTTAGACTGGATTCCAAGGGACAGGAAAAGACCCAGAAGATGACCACGTGGGAGATGGGTGGATGGAGGAGGCTGGTCCAAGACACTCCATTGCGGAAGAAACTTGGGGAGACCTTCATCCAGCAGTGGATTGATAATGATTGATAATTAAGATGATCATGATATTAGATTTCAAGGTCTAGATTTCAAGGGGCAGGAAAAGACCCAGAAAAAGACCACGTGGGAGATGGGTGGATGGAGGAGACTGGTCCAAGACACTCCGTTGTGGAAGAAACTTGGGGAGACCTTCATTCAGCAGTGCATTGATAATTATTGACAATGATGATGAAAATGATATTAGATTTTAGACTGGATTCCAAGGGACAGGAAAGACCCAGAAGATGACCACGTGGGAGATGGGTGGATGGAGGAGACTGGTCCAAGACACCCCATTGCGGAAGAAACTTCGGGAGACCTTCATCCAGCAGTGGATTGATAATGATTGATAATTAAGATGATCATGATATTAGATTTTAGTCTAGATTTCAAGGGACAGGAAAAGACCCAGAAGATGACCACGTGGGAGATGGGTGGATGGAGAAGACTGGTCCAAGACACTCCGTTGTGGAAGAAACTTGGGGAGACCTTCATTCAGCAGTGCATTGATAATTATTGACAATGATGATGAAAATGATATTAGATTTTAGACTGGATTCCAAGGGACAGGAAAAGACCCAGAAGATGACCACGTGGGAGATGGGTGGATGGAGGAGACTGGTCCAAGACACTCCGTTGTGGAAGAAACTTGGGGAGACTTTCATTCAGCAGTGTATTGATAATTATTGACAATGATGATGAAAATGATATTAGATTTTAGACTGGATTCCAAGGGACAGGAAAAGACCCAGAAGATGACCACGTGGGAGATGGGTGGATGGAGGAGACTGGTCCAAGACACTCCATTGCGGAAGAAACTTGGGGAGACCTTCATCCAGCAGTGGATTGATAATGATTGATAATTAAGATGATCATGATATTAGATTTTAGTCTAGATTTCAAGGGACAGGAAAAGACCCAGAAAAAGACCACGTGGGAGATGGGTGGATGGAGGAGACTGGTCCAAGACACTCCATTGCGGAAGAAACTTGGGGAGACCTTCATCCAGCAGTGGATTGATAATGATTGATAATTAAGATGATCATGATATTAGATTTTAGTCTAGATTTCAAGGGACAGGAAAAGACCCAGAAGAAGACCACGTAGGAGATGGGTGGATGGAGGAGACTGGCCCAAGACACTCCGTTGCGGAAAAACTTAGGGAGACCTTTATCCAGTAGTGCATTCATAATCGGTCTGTCTGACGTCGGTCGGCGGAAATCGTCGTTGCTTTAAGATACAGACGACAATATTTTTGCATGGAAAATCATTATTCACTTCAGTATCGACTACGGAATTCCACAAAGCGCATTTTTCTTTGGAATATGTGTTTCTCTTTTCAAAAATAAAACGGGAATAAAACCGAGTTAAAATTGGGTCAATAACACCTTGACCCGACCCGTTGGACCCGCAAGAAATTGTCTACCCGTTTCCATCTCTGCACATGTGCCCGTAGCTAAGTTGGGAGAGCAACTTACTCCGGCGTGTGGGGAGTACTAACTTGTACGTTATAAGACATAAAACGAAAGAAAGCAATTGCTAAAAAGTGTTTTTAATCCAGAAAAGTAAGAAATGAAAAACCTGTTAGACTGTTTGTTTCTATAGGTAAAAGCGTACAATCTTCGCGGTCACTGACTCAAACCAAAAACCTTTTCTTACGCTGGTTTACTCTCGGCTAGAAGAATTTATATCTACATTGCCACGAAAAAACTTCCCTGTGGAGAGCGAAAGCTTGGTGAATCTTTGTGCATTTTAGATCACGAAAATAAACGGATTTAAAATGCCGTATAGTCCACCTTGTCTCACTCCCTTTCCAATTTTTATGGGTGCTCTATTCTCAAATAGCCGAATCTTTGCACTTGCATTTGCATAGATGGTATTAATAACATTAATGTACGCATCTTCAATACCGCAGGACTTCAAAGCCATTGTAACTGTATAATGAACTTCCATTATGAATAGCTTTTAACGATTATGAAAACACCTTTGATTCGGTTAAATCGTCAGCATTACAATGGCTTTGAAGTCCTGCGGTATTGAAGATGCGTACATTAATGTTATTAATACCATCTATGCAAATGCAAGTGCAAAGATTCGGCTATTTGAGAATACAACACCCATAAAAATTGGAAAGGGAGTGAGACAAGGTGACACTATATCTCCCAAACTCTTTAATGTCACATTGTAAAATGCCTTTCAATCACTGAACTGGGAAAACAAAGGGATAAAGATTAATGGAGATTATCTAACTCACCTTCGTTTTGCTGATGATGTAGTCATTTGTGCAACTGCCCCATCAGAGCTGCAGAGTATGATCCAGGAACTTGCTGACAAGAGTAAAGAAGTGGGATTAAAAATAAACTTTCAGAAGACAAAAGTGATGTACAATGCTTTTACAAGAAATGAAGATTTATCGATTGATGGGGAAAAGCTGGAGATACCCAATACCTACATTTATCTTGGACAGCAGATATCAAGTGAGGGTCACATTGATGAAGAAATTAATCGTCGTATAAAACTTGCCTGAACATCTTTTGGAAGAAACAGTATAATTTTCAAGAACAAAAATATGCCATTATGTCTTAAAAGGAAAGTGTTTGATCAATGCATCCTTCCAGTGCTTACGTATGATGCAGAGACGTAGACCTTAACTAAAAGAAACATACAAAGACTACATACAACTCAAAGAAACATGCAGAGGTGCATGCTTGGTGTAACCAGGAGAGATAAGAAGAGGAACTCGTTAATCAGAAAAACGACAAGAGTGGAAGACATCATGATCAGAGTAAAATCCCTGAAATGGCAATGGGCTGGACATTTTGCCAGAAGGACAGACCATCGATGGACAGCCGAATTTTTTTTTTTTTTGATTGGAGTTTTAACGACCACCGTGAGCAACTCAATGGGCTATAAGCAGTCGCCGGTCCCTAATTTAGGGTCACTGGTTCCAGGGAAGGGAGAGAGCCAGTGCCGTAAGACAAACACAACATACATGCCTCACCGGGATTCGAACCCGGACCCCTTACGGATGAATGATCAGAGGCCAACGCCTTAGACCACTGCGCCACCGGGGCGGCGCCGAAAAATTTAGACTGGATTCCAAGGGACAGGAAAAGACCCAGAAGAAGACCACATTGGAGATTTTTTTTTTTTTGATTGGAGGTTTAACGACCACCGTGAGCAACTCAATGGGCTATAAGCAGTCGCCCGTCCCTAATTTAGGGTCACTGGTTCCAGGGAAGGGAGAGAGCCAGTGCCGTAAGACAAACACAACATCCATGCCTGAACGGGATTCGAACCCGGACCCCCTTACGGACGAATGATCAGAAGCCAACGCCTTAGACCAGTGCACCACCGGGGCGGCACATTGGAGATGGGTGGATGAAATTCGAAAGTATGCGGGAGTAACATGGAGGAGACTGGCACAAGATAGACCGTTGTGGAAGAAACTTGGGGAAACCTTAGTCCAGCAGTGGATTCATAATGGTTGACAATGATGATGATGATGATGATGATAGTCCAGTCAACGAAGGCTGAAAATGGGCAAATATAAGAAAGAAATATGAAAGTTTTGAAACTTAGCACACTTGTTCATAGGTATCTAGTGAAGATTATATCAAAAGTCCTGACGAATCAGAGGTGATCTCTAGCCGCCATCTTGAAAAATAGGTACGTTTTTCCGGTTTTTCGTGAATATCTCAAAAAAGGTTGGTCGTAGCCCAAAATACTATTTACAAAATTGAAGCTTACAAAATTTCCTACAAAAAAAGTTGGATTCACTTATTTTGTATCTCTAATAGTTTCGGAGATAATCGGGTATCAATGTTGTACTGTTTCGCTGATCGTTACGTTATCACTACGGTTTTTCATACAAATAAGCTAGTGATAACGTAGCGATCAACAAAACAGTACAACATTGACACCCGATTATCTCAGAAACTATTAGAGATACAAAAATAGTGAATGGAACCTTTTTGTAGGAAATTTTGTAAGCTTCAATTTTGTAACTCGTATTTTTGGGCTACGTTCAACTGTTTTTGAGATATTCACGAAAAACCATAAAAACGTACTTATTTTTCAAGATGGCGGTTAGAGCTCGTCTCTGATTCGTGAGGACTTTTGATATAATCTTCACTAGATACCTATAAATAAGTGTGCCAAGTTTCAAAACTTTCATATTTATACCTTATTTTGACCGGACTAGCAAGATTTCCTTGAATATTCACGACCTGGTGTATGTACGGGTGTCATTTCAACAGTTTTGCACACTATGCGTTATCTGTTAAAGAACGAATTTATGTCACAACATACTTTTACAGACCTTCGAAGTAATCTTAGTGTTTCTTTATGACAGCGGCCCAATGCTTGGGCAAGTCTTGTATTCCAGTCAGGGCACCTCCATTGTTGAGGCGTCGAATTACTCGGGTCTCCTCATTGGAGACGTGCTGAATCGTACTGAATCGTTTCCCGCGGAGTGGCTTCTTCAGATATGAGAACAGGTCATAGTCTGTTGGGCTCATGTCAAGACTGTGTGGCTCATAGGGAAACAATTCCCATCCATACTTTCGCAGAATGTCTCTTATTGAGCGGGTGATATGCGCCCTCATGCAAAAGGATGACACTAGATTCGAAGATGTCAAGACTTCTTTGGCGAATCTTTGGGCGCCAAACATTTTGCAGAAACCTTCTGCACTATTCCGCTGTTACAGTGGTCCTCTCAGACATTCAGTCTGTTGCTACCACTCCAACCTTCTCATATGCCATATTAATCATCAGCTTAACTTTCGATTGTTGGCGGAGGAATTTTTTCTGGCGAGGTGATTCTGGATGATTTCACTGAGCGGACTGATATTTCAGTTCTGGTCCAAAATCTCGTATCCAGGTTTCGTCTGCAGCAACAATTCTGTCCAAAAACTGCTCGCCTTCTCTCTCGTACCGCTGAAGCAATGCTTCAGCGATCCCTTTGTGAACTGATTCTTGCTCTTCATTCAGATTATGCGAAACCCATTTGGCAGCCACTTTTCTCTTCTGTAATATTTTATTCAGGATTCTGAAAACCGAAGCGGTAGATATGTTTGCATCCTATGCAATCTCTTCACATGTTTTCCGTCGATCTTCTCCCAAATTGCTGTTGACGATAACAACAGAAGTGCCGTCCGTTGCATCTGATGACCGGGCTCTTCTTGGGTCGTCTTCGATGCTTTCCCGAGCTTGACGTAAACGAGAAGCCCACCGTGACACTGCGCTTTGATCCACTACACTAATCCCACAAACTTCACTCAAAGCTTTATGAATTTTGGTAGAGGATTTTCCTCGCAAAGTTTCAATTTTAATGTAGGGTCGCTGGTCAGTAGGCGAGATCTGACCTGACTCACTTTGTTCCTCCATTACTAGGCAAAAAATTTTCAGAACAGGGAAAAATTAGCCACCAAACGTAGACACAGCTTTGTATATCGAAGTCTGACTCACACAACTCGCGCAACGATTGGAGCGATGGCGTTATCCTACAGACAGCGCATGCCCAGTGTGCAAAACTTTTGAAATGGCATACGTTAAATAGCAGTATGTGGAAGTACGTTTCATTAACATTACAACAATTAAAAAAAGGGTTATTGTCTGAAGCAAGGATTCGACATTTAAATAAGGCACGCAATCTTTCCACTGAGCCTACAAATTGGGACAAGCGTTCTTCCTTTCTCCCCCCCCTTTTTATTTTGATTGGAGTTTAACGACCACAATGAGCAACTCAATGGGCTGTAAGCAGTCGCCCGTCCCTAATTCAGAGCCACTGGTTCCATGGAAGGGAGAGAGCCAGTGCCACAGGACAAACACGTCATCCATTCCTCACCGGGATTTGAACCCGGACCCATCTTGGACGAATGATCAAAAGTCATTTAAAGGTTTGGCGCAGTGGTCTAAGCGCAGGCTTATGATCATTCGCCCGTGAAGGGTCCGGTTCGAATCCCGGTGAGGCATCGATGTTGTGTGTGTCTTACTGCACTGGCTCTATCTCTCTCTTTCTTCTCTGTAACCAGTGACCTTAAATTAGGGACGGGCGACTGCTTATAGCCCAATGAGTTGCTCACGGTGTTCGTTAAACCCCAATCAAAAAAATATTTAAAGGTTTAAGGACCACCATGAGATATAAGCAGTTGCCCGTCCCTAATTTAGTGCCACTGGTTCCAGGGAAGGGACAAAGCCGGTTCCGCAAAACAAACACAACATCCGTACTTCTTTTTTTTTTTTTTTTTTTTTTTTTTTTTGGAGGTTTCAACGTCCACCGTGAGCGACTCAATGGGCGGCTATAAGCAGTCGCCCGTCCCTAATTTAGGGTCACTGGTTCCAGGGAAGGGAGAGAGCCAGTGCCGTAAGACAAACACAACATCCATGCCTGACCGGGATTCGAACCCGGACCCCTTACGGACAAATGATCAGAGGCCAGCACCTTAGACCACTGCGCCACCGGGGCGGCCATCCGTGCTTCACCGGAATTCGAACCGTGACCCACCTTGGACGAATGATCAGAAGTCATTTGAACGACCACCATAAGATATAAGCAGTCGCCCGTCCCTTATTGTGTGCCACAGGTTCCAGGGAAGAGAGAGAGAGCCAGTGCCGCAAGACAAACACAGCATCCGTGCCTCACCCTGATTCGAACCCTGACCCATCTCGGACGAATGGCCAGAAGTCATTTAACGACCACCATGAGATATAAGCAGTTGCCAGTCCCAAATATAGGGCCACTGGCTTTAGGGAATGGAGAGAAACAGTGCCGTAAGACAAACACTGCATCCATGCCTCATCGGGATTAGACTCAAGACCCATCTCGGACGAATGATCAAAAGCCATTAAAAGGTTTAATGACCACCATGAGACAAAACCCGTTGCCCGTCTCAAATTTAGGGCCACTGGTTCGAGGGAAGGGAGAAAGCTAGTTCCGTAAGACAAACACTGCATTCATGCCTCAACGGGATTTGAACCCGGATCTATCGCGGAGGAATAGTCATAAGCCTGCGCTTAGACCAGTCTGCCACAGATCGGCGGATAGACGTCCAAACGCTGAGACGAAGGAAGTGTTTATGATGACATGGCCATAACGCCAAGATGAAAGCCATCTCTGATTCTATTTATAGCAAGTCTTTCGAATGAAAAAGCTGCAACATATACCCCGATTTGACATTCCTTTTAAATTTCTGTTATCTTATGTAAAATTTGGTTCTTACGTCTTTAAACATTTTCTTACTGAACAGCACATTACTTCCACTAGCCAGCTTCTACATTTTGGGAACTCAGACGGGGAGTCAGCGCAACATAAAGTGAGGACACTGAATGCTAAAGGGCGTATGGGGTTTTGCGAAAACGTGGATAGACTTCCGGTAGATTGTGAAGCTTTGTCCTCCAGAACAGTTTGACGTCATCAGCTTAACAGTGGACTGGTCGCGAGCAGTCCATTACTGCGGATTCCTTTGTCCCTGAACTGCAGACTCCACGGAGTGCAATGGAGTCTCCAACACAAACACTGGTGCGCTAATAGAGAACAGGGCATATTTTCTGACGAGTCACGATTCAACTTGATGCACCATGATGGTCGCATACGTGTTCGAAGACATCGTGGTGAACGGTAGCGTGCGTTTTGCAGCGTCATACCGGCCCAACGCCAAGCGTCATGGTTTGGGGAGCTATTGAGTCAATTCGCGATATCACGTGGTACGAATTGAGGGAACCCTCAAAAGCTAACGATACGTCAAGGATGTTTTAGTGACAGAGGTGATACCCTTCTTTCAGAGTTTTCCTGGCGTTATATTCCAGCAGGACAATGCTCTGCCACATGTGACCCGGAATGTCCAAGACCTACATAATTAATAACTTCAAACTTTCGAATGCACGATAAAACCTGCTAAGTTTCACACTAAAAGATGTCAATTTATTTACATATTAAAATACATAAAGTTAAAAACCCAGTAAGGCGAGATCTGTCAGAACAACCATAGTTCCATCCTCAAACCGCGAGCGTCTGATGTTTCAGACATGGTGATATATATAGTCGGAAACGCTTCCTTCAGTCGCGGATAACATTAGTGTTGGTACATTCGGTAAAAGCACACTAATAATGAAGAATAGTAAAAGTCTACTCTAGACGAAGAGTAGGCTATTAGTGTGTAAAAGTCAACTCTTTTGCGCACTAATAGAAGAGTGATTATTAGTGTGCAAACGTCTGTTCTTCGGCTAATAATAAAGAATAGTAAAACTCTACTCTAGACGAAGAGTAGACTATTAGTGTGAAAAAGTCTACTCTTTTGCACACTAATAGATGAGTGATTATTAGTGTGTAAAAGTCTATTCTTCCGCTAATAATAAAAACAGTAAAAGTCTACTCTAGCCGAAGGGTAGACTTTTGCACACTAATAATAAAGTCTAAAAGTCTACTCTTCGGCTAATAATAAAGAATAGTAAAAATCTACTCTAGCCAAAGAGTAGGCTTTTGCACACTAATAAAGCAGAATAGTAAAGGTCGTCGGCTAATAATAAAGAACAGTAAAAGTCTACTCTAGCCATTAGTGTGCAAAAGTTCACTCTTTTTCACACCAATAGAAGAGTGATTATTAGTGTGCAAACGTCTGTTCTTCGGCTAATAATAAAGAATAGTAAAAGTCTACTCTAGCCGAAGGGTAGACTTTTGCACACTAATAATAAAGTCTAAAAGTCTACTCTTCGGCTAATAATAAAGAATAGTAAAATCTACTCTAGCCTAAGAGTAGACTTTTGCACACTAATAAAGCAGAATAGTAAAGGTCGTCGGCTAATAATAAAGAACAGTAAAAGTCTACTCTAGCTATTAGTGTGCAAAAGTCTACTCTTTTTCACACCAATAGAAGAGTGATTATTAGTGTGCAAACGTCTGTTCTTCGGCTAATAATAAAGAATAGTAAAAGTCTACTCAAGCCGAAGGGTAGACTTTTGCACACTAATAATAAAGTCTAAAAGTCTACTCTTCGGCTAATAATAAAGAATAGTAAAATCTACTCTAGCCTAAGAGTAGACTTTTGCACACTAATAAAGCAGAATAGTAAAGGTCGTCGGCTAATAATAAAGAACAGTAAAAGTCTACTCTAGCTATTAGTGTGCAAAAGTCTACTCTTTTTCACACCAATAGAAGAGTGATTATTAGTGTACAAAAGTCTGTTCTTCGGCTAATAATAAAGAATAGTAAAAGTCTACTCTAGCCGAAGGGTAGACTTTTGCACACTAATAATAAAGTCTAAAAGTCTACTCTTCGGCTAATAATAAAAGAATAGTAAAAATCTACTCTAGCCTAAGAGTAGACTTTTGCACACTAATAAAGCAGAATAGTAAAGGTCGTCGGCTAATAATAAAGAACAGTAAAAGTCTACTCTAGCTATTAGTGTGCAAAAGTCTACTCTTTTTCACACCAATAGAAGAGTGATTATTAGTGTGCAAACGTCTGTTCTTCGGGTAATAATAAAGAATAGTAAAACTCTACTCTAGACGAAGAGTAGACTATTAGTGTGAAAAAGTCTACTCTTTTGCACACTAATAGATGAGTGATTATTAGTGTGTAAAAGTCTATTCTTCCGCTAATAATAAAAACAGTAAAAGTCTACTCTAGCCGAAGGGTAGACTTTTGCACACTAATAATAAAGTCTAAAAGTCTACTCTTCGGCTAATAATAAAGAATAGTAAAAATCTACTCTAGCCTAAGAGTAGACTTTTGCACACTAATAAAGCAGAATAGTAAAGGTCGTCGGCTAATAATAAAGAACAGTAAAAGTCTACTCTAGCCATTAGTGTGCAAAAGTCTACTCTCTTTTTCACACCAATAGAAGAGTGATTATTAGTGTGCAAACGTCTGTTCTTCGGCTAATAATAAAGAATAGTAAAAAGTCTACTCTAGCCGAAGGGTAGGCTTTTGCACACTAATAATAAAGTCTAAAAGTCTACTCTTCGGCTAATAATAAAGAACAGTAAAAATCTACTCTAGCCTAAGAGTAGACTTTTGCACACTAATAAAGCAGAATAGTAAAGGTCGTCGGCTAATAATAAAGAACAGTAAAAGTCTACTCTAGCTATTAGTGTGCAAAAGTCTACTCTTTTTCACACCAATAGAAGAGTGATTATTAGTGTGCAAACGTCTGTTCTTCGGCTAATAATAAAGAATAGTAAAATTCTACTCTAGCCGAAGGGTAGACTTTTGCACACTAATAATAAAGTCTAAAAGTCTACTCTTCGGCTAATAATAAAGAATAGTAAAAATCTACTCTAGCCTAAGAGTAGACTTTTGCACACTAATAAAGCAGAATAGTAAAGGTCGTCGGCTAATAATAAAGAACAGTAAAAGTCTACTCTAGCTATTAGTGTGCAAAAGTCTACTCTTTTCACACCAATAGAAGAGTGATTATTAGTGTACAAACGTCTGTTCTTCGGCTAATAATAAAGAATAGTAAAAGTCTACTCTAGCCGAAGGGTAGACTTTTGCACACTAATAATAAAGTCTAAAAGTCTACTCTTCGGCTAATAATAAAGAATAGTAAAAATCTACTCTAGCCTAAGAGTAGACTTTTGCACACTAATAAAGCAGAATAGTAAAGGTCGTCGGCTAATAATAAAGAACAGTAAAAGTCTACTCTAGCTATTAGTGTGCAAAAGTCTACTCTTTTTCACACCAATAGAAGAGTGATTATTAGTGTGCAAACGTCTGTTCTTCGGCTAATAATAAAGAATAGTAAAACTCTACTCTAGACGAAGAGTAGACTATTAGTGTGAAAAAGTCTACTCTTTTGCACACTAATAGATGAGTGATTATTAGTGTGTAAAAGTCTATTCTTCCGCTAATAATAAAACAGTAAAAGTCTACTCTAGCCGAAGGGTAGACTTTTGCACACTAATAATAAAGTCTAAAAGTCTACTCTTCGGCTAATAATAAAGAATAGTAAAAATCTACTCTAGCCTAAGAGTAGACTTTTGCACACTAATAAAGCAGAATAGTAAAGGTCGTCGGCTAATAATAAAGAACAGTAAAAGTCTACTCTAGCCATTAGTGTGCAAAAGTCTACTCTTTTTCACACCAATAGAAGAGTGATTATTAGTGTGCAAAAGTCTACTCTTCGGCTAATAATAAAGAACAGTAAAGTCTACTCTACCCATTAGTGTGCAAAAGTCTACTCTTTTGCACACTAATAGAAGAGTGATTATTAGTGTGCAAAAGTCTATTCTTCAGTCAGGTAATAATAAAAAATAGTAAAAGTCTAATCTTTACTATTTTTATTATTACCTGACTGAAGAATAGACTTTTGCACACTAATAACACACTAATAATAAAGATTAGTAAAAGTCTACTCGTCGGATAATAATAAATAAAAGCCTAATCTAGCAGAAGAGTAGACTTTTTTACACTAATAATGCAGAATAGTAAAAGTCTTCGGCTAATAATAAAGAACCGTAAAAGTCTACTCTCGCCGAAGTGTGCAAAAGTCTACTCTTTTGCACACTAATAGAAGAGCGATTATTAGGATACAAAAATCTACTCTTCGGCTAATAATAAAGAACAGTAAAAGTCTACTCTATCCGAAGAGTAGACTTTTGCACACTACTAATAAAGAATAGTAAAAGTCTGAAGTCTACTCTTCGGCTAATAATAAAGAAAAGTAAAAGTCTACTCTAGTCGAAGAGTAGACTTTTACTATTCTTTAATATTAGTGTTTTTTTTACTGCATGAGGTAACACTAATGTTATATGCGACTGAATGAATCGTTTCCGACTATATATATATATATATATATATCATCATCATCATCATCATTGTCAACCATTATCAATCCACTGCTGGACGAAGGTCTCCCCAAGTTTCCTCCACAACGGTCTGTCTTGTGCCAGTCTCCTCCATGTCACCCCTGCATACTTTCGAATTTCATCCACCCATCTCCCATGTGGTCTTCTTCTGGGTCTTTTCCTGTCCCTTGGAATCCCATCTAAAATTTCGGCTGTCCATCGATGATCTGTCCTTCTGGTAGTATGTCCAGCCCATTGCCATTTCAGGGATTTAACTCTGATCATGATGTCTTCCACTCTTGTCATTTTTCGGATCCACGAGTTCCTCTTCTTATCTCTCCTGGTTACACCAAGCATGCACCTCTCCATGCTTCTTTGAGTTGTCTGCAGCCTTTGTATGTCTCTTTTAGTTAAGGTCCACGTCTCTGCACCATACGTAAGCACTGGAAGGATGCATTGATCAAACACTTTTCTTTTAAGACATAATGGCATATTGCTCTTGAAAATTATGCTGTTTCTTCCAAAAGCTCTCCAGGCAAGTTTTGTACGCCGATTAATTTCTTCATCAATGTGACCCTCACTTGATATCTGCTGTCCAAGATAAACGTACGTGTCTGTTATCTCCAGCTTTTCTCCATCAATCGATAAATCTTCATTTCTTGTAAAAGCATTGAACATCACTTTTGTCTTCTGAAAGTTCATTTTTAATCCCACTTCTTTACTCTTGTCAGCAAGTTCCTGGATCATACTCTGCAGCTCTGATGGGCTAGTTGCAAAAATGACTACGTCATCAGCAAAACGAAGGTGGGTTAGATAATCTCCATTAATCTTTATCCCCTTGTTTTCCCAGCTCAGCGACTGAAAAACACCCTCCAATGTGGCATTGAAGAGCTTCGGAGATATGGTGTCACCTTGTCTCACTCCCTTTCCAATTTTTACGTGTGTTGTATTTTCAAACAGCCTAATCTTTGCACTTGCATTTTCATAGATGTTATTAATAATATTAATGTATGCATCTTCAATACCGCAGGTTTTCAGAGCCATTGTAACTGCTGATGGTTTCACCGAATCAAAGGCTTTTTCATAATCGATAAAAGCCATGCACAATGGAAGTTCATATTCCCTCGCTCTTTCAATTAGTTCTCTCAGCACGTGGATATGATCTATTGTGCTGTAGCCACACCTGAATCCAGCTTGTTCTCTCGGTTGAGCCATGTCCAGTGTTACCTTCAAGCGGTGTGAAAGAACTTTAGTGAAGATTTTATAAACTACTGATAGGAGGCTGATAGGTCTGTAGTTTCCGAGATCCTCAATGTCACCTTTCTTATGTAGCAGGATCATTGTAGCGGTGTTCCAATCCTCAGGAATCTTTCCTTCATTAAGGCATCGAGTGAAAATTTGGGCGAGTACTGTTTCGATTTCTCCACTTGCTTCTTGTATGATGTCTACAGTAATTCCATCTTCTCCTGGAGCTTTTCCCCGCTTCATGTTCTTGATTGCATGTGCAACTTCTGCTGGAAGGACTGGAGGAACTCTGGTACTGGTATCTTTCATGATGTCTAGAGTGCATGTATCATCCCTTTCATATAATTTGGAGTAGAAATCTTTCACTCTTGTCAAAATTTCGCCTCTATTTCTTGTTACAGAACCATCTTCTTTTCTCAGTGCTATAATCTGTTTTCTTCCCTTACTGAGATGTCCCTTTGCTATCTTTAGGCTTTGGTTGTTTTCAATTGCTTTCCTCACTAGTTCACAGTTGAATTTCCTTACGTCTTCAGTGATACTTTTTCTTACTGTCTTGCATAGCTCTATATATTCCACTTTGGAAGTCACATCTTTAGTTGTCCTCATCTCTCTTCTTTTTTGCATCAACATTTTGGTTTTTCCTGATAATTTGTTCACATGCAATTTGTTCTTAGACCCAGCTAATTTTGTTGCTGTTTCCATAAGAGCTTTGGTTACTTTTCTGTTAACTTCAGAGATTTCCACTTCTTCCGATGTTAGGCCTTCTAAAGCAGAGAACCTGTTCTTCAGTTCTAACTTGAAGGTATTATGGTGTTTTTTAAGGTTGGTTATGTCAATAGATTTTGTTTGTCTTATGAGCTTGCCACGTTCAAGTTTAGTGTTGAGGTGCATCTTACATCTCACCAATCTATGGTCACTACCTGTGTTGAACTTGTTTAGCACACTGCAGTCTTCTATGACGAATTTTTAGTTACACATAATAAAATCAATTTCACTTGTCGTCCCATTTGGATGTCTCCATGTCCATTTCCTGTGTGGCTTTTTCTTGAAGAAGGAGTTCAAGATGAAAAACCCTTCTGCCTCTGCAAACTCAACGAGAGTATTTCCACGCTGGTTTCTGTTGCCATGACCGAATTTACCTACTGAAGTTTCATTCTGTTGCCGTTGCCCTATTTTTGCATTGAAATCTCCCATAATTATTTTCAAGTGCTGCTTACCTTTATTATTTAGATGACAAATTTCCTCATAAAATTCTTCAATTTCTTCTTCAGGATGACTTGTGGTGGGTGCATAAGTTTGCATAATCTGAGCCTGGTATCTTTTTGAGAGTTGGATAACAAGTCGTGCAGCTCTGTCAGAGGAACTTTCAACTTCTACAACTTTATCCTTCAGTTTCTTGTTTATTATAAATCCAACACCACTAGTTCTGCCAGTATCTGTCCCACGATAGTAGAAGAGATGTCCACTTTTCAGTTCGATGAGATCTTCTCCTTTTCTCCTTACCTCACTTAGCCCCACGATGTCCCACTTGATCCTTTGTAGTTCCTCTTCCAATTCAAGAAGCCTTGAATCAGAAGATAGGGAGCGTCCATTGTAAGTAGCCAAGGTCAGCATCAGATGGCAGCCTAGTCCGGTTCTCCGGGGATTCTTAGCACCCTCTGCCTTCATGTCGCACTGGCCGCTGCCTTGGCCAGGTACATTCCAGCTGCCGGAGACTGAGGGCCAAGATTTAAGTTGTGGAATCATTTTGGAGGGGTTTGGCCATAACTCACCACGCTGGCCAAGCGGGTTGGTGAGTGTGGGATAGAATTTCCTCTAATCCCGATGGTATAGTTATACCGCTATGGGCGGTCGTCAGAGCCCCTTTAGTGGGAACAGGATGCACCACGAGAAGGCGGGGTTGACATTTGTCAAGGAGAGGCTGTGATGTTACGCATCACCTGACCTTACATCCCATATATATATATATATATATATATATATATACTTAAGAGCAAAACTGAAGACTAAGGAAAAAATTTTAGAATTTAAAACGAAGGGTGCAAGGTTAATGGATGCAAGCGAAATTGTTAACTAGTGCTAGGTCATGCTACTCTACGGAGGACATGACTTATATATATATTTTTTAAACTATTTTAGGTGGGAATGTTACTTGCATCTATGGCCTTGCAGAAACCCATTTCCAACTAGGTCTTTGTGGAAGTGAGAAAATGCAGAGTTTTTGCTGGTCCTTGATAAAGCCAAGGCTCAGTATTCTCGACACCTTCTACATTCAGTTGTTTTATTTTATTTTTTTCTTTTCTCCTTTTACTCACACAGGTAGATACATAACCTTTTCTATGTTGTACTAGGTGTGAGTCAAAATTATATTTGTATTTTTTTGCTTAGGTATCTTTATAGAATATATATATATATATATATATATATATATATATATATCACCTTGTCTGCGACACACAACGCTCGCGGCCTGAGGATGGAACTATGGTGGTTCTGGAAGATTTTGCCGTATTAGGTTTTTTACTTTATGTATTTTAATATATATATATAAATTGACATCTTTTAGTGTGAAACTTAGTAGGTTTTATCGTGCATTCGAAAGTTTGAAGTTATTATTTATGTACGTCTCATTTGGCACGACTTTTCACCGTCGAAGACGTGTTCCATGCACGGCAGATTCCGCTTCGCCCCTGGCCAGCACGTTCACCGGATATGTCCTCGATCGGACATGTCTGGGACATTGTAGCTAAGCGACTGCTCCGTGAAGTGCTTTCCCTAGTCACCACAAATAAACTAGGCTCTCGCATAGGAGCAGCATTTCAGGCTATTCCCCAGGGCTAAATCAAAAGCATCTTCCATTCAATGCCACGCCGTATAAAGGCTATTGATTGTTACTCAAGTTGGCTTCACACGAAACCGAGTTTTCCGGCGAAAAAAATCTTGTGTATCTCTACAAATGTAATCAGTTATCTCCTATAACACGAGGAATCTGTGATATAAATTCCCTTTGAATGGCGCGAAACTTTCTCAATGGTGCAGTTTTCACAAACAGCTATGTATTTTGCCGAATGACATCGAATACCTCATAAAAGCTGTTAAGAAAGGCCCTATCGGATGCCCGGCAGCAATAAAAAACTGTGTATAACATACAAATTGGATGGTAAGTCAGATTATATCCGAAAACTTGAAAATCTCGTCGTCCTGAAGCGGGAGTCGATCCACGTCTCCCAGATAGCGCCCGTGTATGCTAACCACTACACCATCCAGAAAGACCAAGTCTCAAGTTTCCGATTAATTTGAATATAACCATCACAGGATTCGCTAGTCGAAGCAACCGGCATTCATGTTTAGCGAATCTGGAGGTTAAGAATCCTGTCCCGTGATTGCCCGGGAAAGCAGATAAATCATGAATGGAATACGGGATTACACAATACAATACAAATTTTGAAGATGACAATCCGTTTTATATTGTAATTGGGACAAGGATTGTAAGTCAGATAATATGCGGAAACTTTAAACTTTTCCGAAACTTGAGACTTGGTCGTTCTGGGTGGTGTAGTGGTTAGCATACCCGGGCGCTATCTGGGAAACGTGGGTTCGATTTCCACTCCAGGAAGAAAACATTTTCAAGTTTATCTGACTTACCATCCTTGTCACAATTACACCGAACAAGTTAGTAAAATCATGCAATGCATTGATTATGATACGCTTTCCAACATACCAGAAATCATTACTCAAGTTATGAGGATAATGGCTGTGGAATAAATCACGCTCCTATGACATGACCTTTGACCCCATTTCGATGATATTCAACATAACCGGTAAAGTATACTTCCGGAACAGCATGATAAAATTTTGTCTCAATCGAAGCATTTTTACGTTAAGTTATAACGGATAAGGGCGATGAAATGAATCCTGCTCCTATGTTCTGACCTTTGATCCCATTTCGTCCATTTTCAGTAGGGTTCGTCCCCAGGTGGTCCCCCACGACATACTAAAATTTCATCGAAATCGAACCATTTTTACGCAAGTTATGACGCATAGGGCAATGGAAGGCATCCCGCTTCTATGTCCTGACCTTTGACCCCACTTCACCCATTTTAATAGGGTTCGTCCCCAGGTAGTCCCCTACCACATTCTAAAATTTCATTAAAATCGAACCATATTTACGCAAGTTATGACGCATAACGGTAACGGAATGAATCCCGCTCCTATGTCGTGACCTTTGATCCCATTTCGTCCATTTTCAGTAGGGTTCGTCCCCAGGTGGTCCCCCACGACATACTAAACTTTCATCGAAATCGAACCATTTTTACGCAAGTTATGACGCATAGGGCAATGGAAGGCATCCCGCTTCTATGTCCTGACCTTTGACCCCCACTTCACCCATTTTAATAGGGTTCGTCCCCAGGTAGTCCCCTACCACATTCTAAAATTTCATTAAAATCGAACCATATTTACGCAAGTTATGACGCATAACGGTAACGGAATGAATCCCGCTCCTATGTCGTGACCTTTGATCCCATTTCGTCCATTTTCAGTAGGGTTCGTCCCCAGGTGGTCCCCCACGACATACTAAAATTTCATCGAAATCGAACCATTTTTACGCAAGTTATGACGCATAGGGCAATGGAAGGCATCCCGCTTCTATGTCCTGACCTTTGACCCCACTTCACCCATTTTAATAGGGTTCGTCCCCAGGTAGTCCCCTACCACATTCTAAAATTTCATTAAAATTGAACCATATTTACGCAAGTTATGACGCATAACGGTAACGGAGTGAATCCCGCTCCTATGTTGTGACTGTTGACCCCATTTCGTCCATTTTCAATAGGGTTCGTCCCCAGGTGGTCCCCTACCACATATTAAATTTTCATCGAAATCGAACCATTTTTACGCGAGTTATCGTGCGAACAGACGGACAAAGCTGGAGCCTATACGCTTCATCAACTTACGGTTGGAAAGTGTAAAAACGGATTGTCAGCTTCAAAATTTGTATTATATGGTGTAGTCCCGTATTTCATTCATATGTATAACATGTTCGCTAAATACTGCGTAAGGAGAAATCAATTTAGGTGTCATCTTTCCCAGTTGTTGTTTTAAATATGAATTTTATGAATCTTATGAATTTTAAAACATTTATTTTGTATCTTTCACTTTCCCATTCTAGTATTCCCATCTGAAAATCCCAAAATTCTTGGCACTCGGACCCATTACCAAGTTGGTGACGAAGTAAATGTCACGTGCATTTCCGCACCTTCCAGACCAGCTGCAATCCTCAAGTGGTACATAAACGGACAAGAGGTATGTCCACTCGTAATGAAAACATTTTACCTTTTATGTAAATACGTTGTGTACGGGACTGAAATAGTTAACACCAGAAATGCTTTTATGTGCGTTCCAAGAAGTTGTTCACTACAACACGCAAGACGATAAACCAGCGTTGTGTGCAGTACAAAACAGTTCGTCAAGCACCAATTGGCGTTAAATTGTGGATACGAATGAGCTAAACGAGTGTTCTGAGTGACTTTGAACGCGGCATGATATTTTCTATTGAAGGTTTAACGACCACAGTGAGCAACTCAAAGGGCTATAAGCAGTCGCCCGTCCCTAATTTAGGATCAATGGTTCCAGGGAAAATAGAAAGCCAGTGCCGTAAGACAAACACAACATCCATGCCTCACCGGGATTCGAAACCGGACTCCTTTTGGACGATCATGATCATATGTAGAGGATTTTAGGAAGGAAGTGTCTGATCCCAGGTCTTAAACAACCCTTAGAAATAGGAAGCTAGGAGATTTCGGCTAGAGTGCCCGATAGGAAAGTGACACGGAAGCGAAGTAGAACGGGGAGGAAGACGCCATTATTTATTACCGAGGGGGCAGTACCCGGGGTCCGACAGCTTAACGTGCCCATCCGACGCACGGCGGATATTTAGTGGATCGAGCGTTCGTACCTGCCTGGGATCGAACCTGAGGCCCTTTCCATGACAGTCACGAACGTTGCCCAATAGGCGAATGATCCGCTTAGACCATTGTACAACCGGTGCGTGCGTCCATGATATTTGGCTCCAGGAATTATTATGTGTAGCACTTGAGCGGAGGAAGTGACGTCACAGTGTCGTGGTCAACCTCCGAAAGTGACATCCTGGGTGGCCTTCCTCTGGATGTCGAGGAAAAACCTTTCTTCCGGTGGCAACGGTGGGCGCGGTCCTCGATGTTGCATGGCGTCATCACCCTCGCCAACGCTCACGGGCAACCTTTAATTTTGGGAAAATTCTCCTCCATGTTCATCTTTCACTACAATGGCCAATACCAGGAGAGCAAGATCACAATAGGAGCGGAGGAAGTGACGTCACATGCGGGCTTGGTCAACTACCGGAAGTGACCTCATCGGTTCACTTCCTCAATGAAGAAACTTTCCTTTCGGTGGCAACGGTGGGCGTGACCCTCAGAGTCCGCCATTTTTTACTGCATGACGCCACCACTCTCGTCATCGTTCACGAGGAACCTTTAATTCTGGGAAATTTCTCCGCCATTTTTATTTTCCATTACAACGGCCAATACGAGAACAGCAATGTCACAAATCAAGTTCGCTCTTGTGCAAAGCATGTACGTGTTTGTTTGGGTTAATCATGCGCCCTCCCACTCGAGTTGACTCCTAAAATGACCAACTGATGGCGCTGCAGTCATCCCCCATCATTGCGGTAGAACGCGTGCGTGCTTGCAGAATCATGTACGTGCCTGTTTATATGAGTCATACGCCCTTCTTCCCGTATTCAGTCTTACGACTACCATCAGAAAGTCCCTCAGGCAGTCTTCCCCATTACTCGAACTATGCGTATTTATCCCTTTGACCACTCAACTCAATGTCTAGGTGATCGCATCGGTAGAGCTTTGACTTCCACCTGAACTACCTGGAAAAACTTTCCTCCAAACTGTCTTGTTGCTTTTTCGGAAATAAATTCAAAGTTCTTAAAAACTTTTCCGAGTACCAAACGAATTTCCATCCAAAAATAGATCGGGAACTTCCAAAATAAAAAAATAAAACGGGGAACGAAGAATAAATATGGAAAGAAAAATCCAGAATTAAAGGTTGCTCATGAGCGTTGACCAGGGTGGTGACGTTAAGGCAGTAAAAAATTGTGGACGCCGCGGGCCGCGCCCACCGTTGCCACCGGAAGAAAAGTTTTTTCGGTGACGTTCAGGGGAGCGAACCTCTGACTTTACTTCCTGAAGTGGCCACGCCACCTGTGACGTCACTTCCGCCGCCATGGTGACGCGCGTACTACTCCAGGAGCGCCCGCTTTAACATCATCCGAAAACGACCTGCTTGGCGTTTTATGCAAAATAGCAACAAAGGTTTACCATGAATGCCGCGACAGCCTGCATCCTTCCTGGTATCGGAGACCCAGGAAGCACTGGGTGAACCATTTGTTGGCGATGTACCGTATTCACGACCTAAGCGCTTTCAAGACCAAAGCTCTTTTTGGCAAACTACCCAAAAAAGCCAAGCTCTTTAAACATTCACGTTGAATAAACTGCCACGAGCGAACGGTTCGGGCACACCATTCAAATGAATGCATTCATGTATCATTCCCCTTCTTCAGTTCCACAGTTATTTCCAAGCTGGTTAGTCACTCAGATAACTGTTTACACCTACTAATCCACCGCATTACTTGTATAATTGGGAATTCAAATGAATGACATCTAGGCATCATTCCCTTTCTTGTTTCACCATTATTTCTCAGCACAATGATCATTGCTCACTTATATAAAATAATTGTTGACATTTATTAATTCTTGACATTAGTTTTATTAATAGGAATTCCTACGAATGGCTTCACGTATTTTTCCCTTTCCTAAGTTTCACCATTACTTTCTTGCTGGCTGCTAATTGCTGGCTCACATAACGGTTCACACATATTAATTCTCGTTCTCGACATTACTTTTCTTATTGGGAAGTGAAATCAATGTTATTCACGTAACATTCCAACTCTTAAGTTTCACCATTATTTCATAGCTAACTGCTACTCACATAACGGTTATCACTTATTAATTCTCGACACTTCTTTTCTTATTGGGAATTCAAACGAATGTCATTCACGTATCATTCCCATTTTTAAGTTTCACCATTATTTCTTCGTTGACTGCTGATTGCTCACTCACGTAACGGTTGACACATATTAATTCTCGACATTACCTTTCCCATTGGGAATTCAAATGAATTGCATTCACGTATCATTCCTATTTTTAAGTTTCATCATTAATTCCTAGCATTTGCTGATTGCTCACTCACATAATGGCTGACACTCATTAATTCTCGACATTACCTTTCTTATTGGGAATACAAATGAATGGCATTCACGTATCATTCCCATTTTTAAGTGTCACCATTATTTCCTCGTTGAATGCTGATTGCTCACTCACATAATGGCTGACACTTATTAATTCTCGACATTACCTTTCCTATTGGGAGTTCAAATGAATGGCATTCACGTATCATTTTCATTCTTAAGTTATCCCGTTATTTCCTAGCTGACTGATGATTGTTCACTCAGGTAACGGTTGGCACATATTAATTCTCGGCATTACTTTTCTTATTGCGAACTCAAATCAATGGCTTTCACGTATCATTCCCATTTTTAAGTTTCACCATTATTTCCACGTTGACTGCTGATTCCTCACTCACGTTACGGTTGACACTTATTAATTCTCGACATTACTTTTCTTATTGGGAATTCAAATGAATAACATTCACACATCATTCTCATTCTTAAGTTATCCCGTTTTTTCCTAGCTGATTCCTAATTTCTCACTCACGTAACGATTGACACTTATTAATCCTCAACATTACCTTTCCCATTGGGAATTCAAATGAATGGCATTCACATATTATTCCCATTCTTAAATTTCACCCTTATTTCGTAGCACTGCTGATTGCTCACTCACACAACGGTTGACACTTATTAATTCTCGACATTACTTTTCTTATTGGGAATTCAAATGAATGGCATTCATGTATCATTCTCATTCTTAAGTTATCCCATTATTTTATGGCTGACTGCTGATTGCTCACTCACCTAACGGTTGACACATATTAATTCTCGACATTACCTTTCTTATTGGGAATTCAAATGAATGGCATTCACGTATCATTTTCATTCTTAAGTTATCCCGTTATTTCCTAGCTGACTGCTGATTACTCACTCAGGTAACAGTTGGCACGTATTAATTCTCGGCATTAGTTTTCTTATTGCGAACTCAAATGACTGGCTTTCACGTACCATTACCATTTTTAAGTTTCACCATTTTTCCCACGTTGACTGCTGATTGCTCACTCACGTTACGGTTGACACTTATTAATTCTCGACATTACTTTTCTTATTGGAAATTCAAATGAATAACATTCACATGTCATTCTCATTCTTAAGTTATCCCGTTTTTTCCTAGCTGATTCCTAATTGCTCACTCACGTAACGATTGACACTTATTAATTCGCAACATTACCTTTCCCATTGGGAATTCAAATGAATGGCGTTCACATATTATTCCCATTCTTACGTTTCACCCTTATTTCGTAGCACTGCTGATTGCTCACTCACACAACGGTTGACACTTATTAATTCTCGACATTACTTTTATTATTGGGAATTGAAATGAATATTATTCATGTATCATTCTAATTCTTAAGTTATCCCATTATTTTTTAGCTGACTCCAAATTTCTCACTCACCTAACGGTTGACACGTATTAATTCTCGGCATTACTTTTCTTATTGGGAATTCAAATGAATGGCATTCACGTATCATTCTCATTCTTAATTTATCACATTATTTCCTCGTTGACTGCTGATTGCTCACTCACGTAACAGTTGAACCTTATTAGTGATCGACTTTTCTTATTGGGAATTCAAATGAATTGCATTCACGTACCATTCCTATTTTTAAATTTCATCATTAATTCCTAGCACTGCTGATTGATCACTCACACAACGGTTGACACTTATTAATTCTCGGCATTACCTTTCTTATTGGGAATTCAAACGAATGGCATTCACGTACCATTCTCAATCTTAAGTTATCCCATTATTTCCTAGCTGACTGCTGATTGCTCACTCACGTAACGGTTGGCACGTATTAATTCTCGGCATTACTTTTCTTATTGCGAACTCAAATGAATGGCTTTCACGTATCATTCCCATTTTTAAGTTTCCCCATTATTTCCACGTTGACTGCTGATTGCTCACTCACCTAACGGTTGACACGTATTAATTCTCGGCATTACTTTTCTTATTGGGAATTCAAATGAATGGCATTCACGTATCATTCTCATTCTTAAGTTATCACATTATTTTCTAGCTGACTCCTAATTGCTCACTCACGTAACGGTTGACAATTATTAGTGCTCGACATTACTTTTCTTATTGGGAATTCAAATGAATTGCATTCACGTATCATTCCTATTTTTAAATTTCATCATTAATTCCTAGCACTGCTGATTGATCACTCACACAACGGTTGACACTTATTATTTCTCGACATTACCTTTCTTATTGGGAATTCAAACGAATGGCATTCAAGGAATATTCTCATTCTTAAGTTATCCCATTATTTCCTAGCTAACACCTGATTGCTCTCTCGCATAACGGTTGACACTTATTAATTCTCGACATTACCTTTCTTATTGGGAATTCAAATGAATGGCATTCAAGTATCATTTTTATTCCCAAGTTATCCTGTTATTTCCTAACTGACTGCTGATTGCTCACTCAGGTAACAGTTGGCAAGTATTAATTCTCGGCATTACTTTTCTTATTGCGAACTCAAATGAATGGCTTTCTCTTATCATTCCCATTTTTAAGTTTCACCATTATTTCCACGTTGACTGCTGATTGCTCACTCACGTTACGGTTGACACTTATTAATTTTCGACATTACTTTTCTTATTGGGAATTCAAATGAATAACATTTACACATCGTTCTCATTCTTAAGTTATCCCGTTTTTTCCTAGCTGACTCCTAATTGCTCACTCACGTAACGATTGACACTTATTAATTCTCAACATTACCTTTCCCGTTGGGAATTCAAATGAATGGCATTCACATATCATTCCCGTTCTTAAGTTATCCCATTATTTCCTAGCTGACTGCTGATTGCTGACTCACGTAACGGTTAACACATATTAATTCTCGACATTACTTTTCTTATTGGGAATTCAAATGAATGGCATTCACGTATCATTCTCATTCTTAAGTTATCACATTATTTTCTAGTTGACTCCTAATTGCTCACTCACGTAACGGTTGACAATTATTAGTGCTCGACATTACTTTTCTTATTGGGAATTCAAATGAATTGCATTTACGTATCATTCCTATTTTTAAATTTCATCATTAATTCCTAGCACTGCTGATTGATCACTCACACAACGGTTGACACTTATTAATTCTCGACATTGCCTTTCTTATTGGGAATTCAAACGAATGGCATTCACATACCATTCTCATTCTTAAGTTATCCCATTATTTCCTAGCTGACCCCTGATTGCTCTCTCGCATAACGGTTGACACTTATTAATTCTCGACATTGCTTTTCTTACTGGGAATTAAAGTGAATAACATTCACACATCATTCCCATTCATAAGTTTCATCATTACTTTCTTGCTAACTTCTGATTGCTGACTCGCATAATGGTTGACATTTATTTTCGGCATTAATTTTCTTATTGGGAATTTAAATGAATGGCATTGACGTATCATTCCCATTCATAAGTGTCACCATTATTTCCTAGCTAACTGCTAGTCGCATAACGGTTGGCACTTATTAATTCTCGACATTACATTTCTTATTAGGACTTCAAAGGAATGGCTTTCACGTATCATTCCCATTCATAAGTTTCACCATTACTTCCTTGATACCTGCTGATTACTCACTCACTTAACGGTTGAATCTTCTTAGTTTTCGATATTTTACTTTTTATTGGGAATTCGTTTCCGAACTCATGTGGGCGTCAAAAGTTCAAAGGCACAGCCACTTCATCGAATGAATCGTAGCAATGGCTGATTGAACGACCATTCATAGCGACGACGACGAACCATTCACTGTTAAGAGTCATGCGTTGTGAACGAATTGTTCGGGAATGAGCAATAACTACCCTGCTGTTACCAACGGAACGTAAGATGGTATTCTGGGAATGTATACTCTGCAATGTTACACTTCTGTCCATCAGAGTCCCCTGTTCTCAATCCCATTGGAATAAACTGATTCAGCTTTGCCTTAGGAACACTTACATAATAACGCATCGGTGCACCTTTCTGTGCAATCACTGCTGGCAGACGCCTAGAAACGGATTCTACAAGTTGCCGAACATCCTTCCTGCGTAAGTTGGCCCGTGTCTGCTGCATCAGCTCCGTTAGTTCACGTTCATTCGGTGGAAGAGGATCAGCAGTTTCCACACCCCGTTCTAGCATAACCCACAAATGTTCAATTGGGTTACAGTCATGAGAGTTTGGGGCCAAGGCGATGCGGTGAATTCTTTATCGCGCCTCTCCAACCCCTCAGTAGTTATTCTAATCCGATGACACGGTACTTTATCCTGCCGAAAGATGGCGGCACTTTGGTTCGGGTAAACCTCCTGAAGGTGTAAATGTAGATGAACGGCTAACAGGTCGCTGTAACTTTCATCGTTAAATGTTTATGGGATTATAACCAACAGACTTAGGGCCTTCCAGGAAAAAGCTCCTCAGATCAGGACACCATCTCCACTCGAACTCCAGCTGCGCGACCAGGAGATAGGGCTTCATGCTATTTTTGCCACATGTGAACCCGGCCACCAGCATGATGTCGCCAGTGTTAATCCTTCTGTGCAGCAACTAAACTATCTGGGTTCTATTCCCTACATACCAAATGTTTCCTATCAACTCAAGAACGAACTCAGGAGGATTAACTTTGGTGTCGGCATAAAGGCTCCGGCATCTTTATATACCACTAGCAGAGGTACCCGGTATTTCCAGGGTAAATATTCGTGGAATCACCAAGTTCAACGGGTGAAATTTTATGAATAAAAAATATATTCCTGTAATTTTCCAGTAAATACCAAATTTGGTAGTTCTAAATTGAAAACTGTGGAACCTTTCTCGAAAATTTTGTGGGAGGTGGGAGGGGGAGGCCTTGACCTCCCGGCTCAGACATCTTCCAAAAACTGTCTACGGTCTAAGTCAGAGTACCATGAGATAGTTTACGAAATTTGGTGGTTGTAAATTGAAAACTGTAGAACATTTTACGAAAAATTTGTATGGGGGGCCCTTTGACCCCCCAGTCTTTTGAAACCCTTCTACGGCCTAAGTTAGAGCACCATGAGATAGTATACCAAATTTGGCTGTTCTAAGTTGAAAAATGTAGATTTGTATAGCGGACAAACAAACAAACAAAAAAAAACTTTCACTTTTATATACACTGAAGAGCAATTGAATTAGAGATACCTGTCTAGTAACGTGTAGCAACACCTTTCACCCCGATGACGGCGGCCATTCGTCTCGGCATGGACTCGACAAGACACCGGAAGCGTTGGGAAGCCATAGGGATTCACGATCCCTGAACAAGCTCCCACAGTTCACGAAGATTTGATGGAGAGGGGTCAGATCCTCGAACATCTCTCTCGATGGCATCCCAGATGTGCTCGATGGGATTGAGGTCAGGGGACCAAGCTGGCCAAGGAAGCAATATCACGTTGGTGGAGTGTTCATCCAACAATTCGATACAATTCGGGAGCGATGGCACGGTGCACTGTCTTGTTTCAGGATGACGTCCCCAGTTGGATGTTGAAGACGCACAAACGGGAGCAAATGGTCATTCAGGATTTTCCGGTAACGTTGACCTGTGAGGGTCGATGTCACACGTACCAGTGGTCCCATTTCAGTCCACGTAAACAGTCCCCAGACGAGAATGCCACCCCCACCAGCTTGAAGAGTACCCTGCTGGCAAGAAGGATCCATCGCTTCATGTGGTTTCCGCCGTACTCGTATCCTGCTATCCGCATGTACCAACGTGAATCTAGACTCATCAGTCCAAGCAACATTTTCCCACATGTCTAGGGTCCAGTGGCGATGTTCCCGCGCCCATGCTAATCTTTGCACCGTGTGATGTGCAGTCAGCAGCGGTTCCCTCGTGGGACGATGGCTTCTGTACCCCAGAGCGAGGAGATGGTTCTGCATGGTGTGGCTGCTTACACAGTTTTGTGCACCAGCGTTAAATTTTCGAGTGATTTCTTGCCCTGTGGCCCGTCTATCAGCTGTTATAATGCGAGCTAGCCGACGATGGCCGCGCTCATCCACACGCTGTTGTCCATAGCAGTTGGCCCTTACAGGGATGGTTTTACTAGATTCGATGTACTCACGGTGCACCCGTGACACAGCGGCTCGTGAATATCCCAGTGCCTGCACTCCCTCCGAGATGGAGTGACCCATTTTTCGGGCCCCGATAATTTGCCCCCGATCAGATGCGCTTAGATCCTTCGTCTTGCCCATACTGCGTTCGACTCTTACTGATTCCCGTCGCATCACTCCCTATATTGTCGGATCGTTGCATACCTCATGTCGTTTCCGTTTACAGGGCCGCCCACAGCACCACATTTGCATAACGCCAGCTATCTGTAATTCAATTGCTCTTCAGCGTACTTGTAGATGCTTAAAAGAAATATTGCAAGTCCACTCTTCTCAACGAAGCAGGTGTTTATGCCATCAACTACAGTACCCGGACGGCTCCAAGCTGTACTGCATCAGAATTACCAAGCGTTCGTTTAGAATTAGACTCAACGAACATAAAAGAAGCCCAAGGTACGGATAGAAGTCAAGTTCAAGTCCTCTGATCCTATTTAGGATGCTATACGTCGTATCAGAATTATATAACTAGTCCCGAAATAACAGTGTAGCTTTCCAGGATCGTCACAGAGTGCACGACACATGGTTGACCACACGGAGATATAAGCTGGTCTAGTGGTCAGTGTTCGTGACTGCCTTGGCGATAACCTCAAGTTCGATCCTGGGCAGGTACGAACGTTCGAACTAGTAAATACCCGCCGTGCGTGGAATGGGCACGTTAAGCCGTCGGACCCCGGGTACTGGTCCACACCGATAATAAATAAGGGCGTCTTCTTCCCCCTTTGTGCTTCACTTTCGTATCACTTTCCTATCGGGCACTCTATCCCAAATCTCCTAGCTTCCTATTTCTAAGGGTTGTTTAAGACCTGGGGTCAGACACTCCTTCCAAGGCAGGGGCGCCTCACCAGGTTCCCAACCGGTGAGGCGCCCCTGCCTTGAGAGGCTCGGAGTACCTTCAGGGAGGCGCGAGCCGATGCGCGCAGTGTAATTCACTGTTCGTGGATTAAAATGGACACACCTCCAAACACAATGCGATAGTTCTCCACACGGACATGGTGTTTTTCCGTCACTCATTTGTTTTCTGCCATCGCGAAAATAACGCTCTTTCTGACTGTCGCCATATATTCTACTTTATCTAGAATTAAACTAATCTACTTGATCCTGAAAGAAATACGGGATTACGCCATAAAATACAAGTTTTGAAGATGACAGTCCGATTTTTAGCCTAAATGTGACAAGGATGGTAAGTCAGATAATATCCGAAAACTTGAAAATTTTCATCGTCCTGGACGGGACTTGAACCCGCGTTTTCCAGATAGTGCCCGGGTATACTAACCACTACACCACCCAGAACGACCAAGTTTCAACTTTCCGATTAATTTGAATATAACCATCACAGGATTCGCTAGTCGAAGCAACCGGCATTCATGTTTAGCGAATCTGGAGGTTAAGAATCCTATCCCGTGATTGCCCGGAGGAGCAGATAAATCATGAAAGAAATACGGGATTACGCCAAGTAATACAAATTTTGATGATGACAATCCGATTTTTGGCGTAAATGTGACAAGGATGGTAAGTCAGATAACATCCGTATTTCTTTCATGATTTATGTGCTTCTCCGTGCAATCACGGGACAGGATTCTTAACCTCCAGATTCACTAAACATGAATGCCGGTTGCTTCGACTAGCGAATCCTGTGATGGTTATATTCAAATTAATTGGAAAGTTGAAACTTGGTCGTTCTGGGTGGTGTTGTGGTTAGCATACCCGGGCGCTATCTGGGAGACGCGGATTCGAGTCCCGCTCCAGGACGATGAAAATTTTCAAGTTTTCGGATATTATCTGACTTACCATCCTTGTCACATTTACGCCAAAAATCGGATTGTCATCTTCAAAATTTGTAATCTACTTGATATTGAGAATGGACCGCTATTTGAAGAAAACTCTGAGTAAGGCAGAATATGAAGACCAAAGTGAGCATAGTATAGTAGTCAGTAGCGTAGGAACGCATTTCATTTAGGAGGGTACAAGCCCATGAACTTTACACCTCAAAGATTAAGCCTTGTATGGATGAACCATCCGAATTTGTTTTGGGGGGGGGGCGGTATACGCATACTTATCAGAATTTCATTCATACGAATGACAGTTATTATCATTATTAATTGTTACAATTATTATTATTACAGCTAATAAAAATTTCACAATTTGTTATCAGTAAAATGTATGGCGTAACAGATGTTTTATGTGTTCTCCCTTGTTACTTTGTATGCGGTTTTTTCCCAACTAAAATATTGAGCTGGGACAAGTGCTATGTGATTATGATTAATTAATTTCTGCCTGCAGGGTATTGAATTGAGTATTCATTATAGAGCAGATTAGATCAGATCATATATATAGGATTTTAGGAAGGGAGTGTCTGACCCAAACAACCCTTAGAAATAGGAAGCTAGGTGATTTGGGCTAGAGTGCCCGATAGGAAAGTGACACGGAAGAGAAGTAGAAAGGGAGAGGAAAACGCCCGGATTTATTACCGGTGGGAACCAGTACCCGGGGTCCGACGGCTTAACGTGCCCATCCGACGCACGGCGGGTATTCAGTGGTTCGAACGTTCGTTCCTGCCCAGGATCGAACCTGAATTTATCTCCATTGCAGTCACGAACGCTGACCACTAGGCCACCGACGGCCCAATTGATTATAGAGCAATGAGCACCAGTGCGTATGCTGATGGCGGGGGCAGTATTGTAAGCTAGCCCCGATGGAGGAGGAATACTGTAGAAAAAGTTGGGAACCGTTGTGTTAAACGGTTAACAGGGTACGTTTGGTAAGAGAACGTGAAAGTGACCGTTTTTTCCATTTGCGAATTTCGTTGTCAGAGTTGTGTTATTTGCAAGAAAAATCACAAGATTGACTGATTTCAGTTGGAGTGAGTGCTCGGAATCGGTTAGACGACTGAGGTGGAGAACCATCCACAGGCTTGAATCTAGTCAGCCTCAAGCGGAGGTCACTCGATGGTGACAGGTGTCACGGAAGGTGGTATCCAGTTTATGGCATCAATTCCGAAAAACGGGTACCATCACCGGGAGGCCTGGCCAAGGCCGTTCAAGAGTCATGACACCTGCTGAGGATCGTTACGTGGCATTACCTGCCAAAGGCCATAGACAGATGACGGTAAGAGACCTCTCTCTGCTGCGACTGGAACAATAATTCTGAGTCAAACTGTATACAGACGCCTAGCAGAGAAGGCCCTTTATGCCCAGCAACCTGTGGTGGGTGTTCCCCTCACCAGATTGCAGAAGAGAGCCCGTCTTTCGTGGAGCCAAACACATCTTTCTTGGACACAGCAAGATTGATGTCGTGTACTTTTCTGTGATGAGCCGAGATTCAGTACACAAAGTGATTCTCAACGAGTCTCCATCTGGAGACACCTAAGGATCGTTACGTGGCGATAACTGCCAAAGGCCATAGACGGATGACGGCAAGAGACCTCTCTCTGCTGCGACTGGAACAATAATTCTGAGTCAAACTGTATACAGACGCCTAGCAGAGAAGGCCCTTTATGCCCAGCAACCTGTGGTGGGTGTTCCCCTCACCAGATCGCAGAAGAGAGCCCGTCTTTAGTGGAGCCAAACACATCTTTCTTGGACACAGCAAGATTGATGTCGTGTACTTTTCTGTGATGAGCCGAGATTCAGTACACAAAGTGATTCTCAACGAGTCTCCATCTGGAGACACCTAAGGATCGTTACGTGGCGTTAACTGCCAAAGGCCATAGACGGATGACGGTAAGAGACCTCTCTCTGCTGCGACTGGAACAATAATTCTGAGGCAAACTGTATACAGACGCCTAGCAGAGAAGGCCCTTTATGCCCAGCAACCTGTGGTGGGTGTTCCCCTCACCAGGTCGCAGAAGAGAGCCCGTCTGTCGTGGAACCAAACACATCTTTCTTGGACACAGAAAGATTGATGCCGTGTACTTTTCTGTGATGAGCCGAGATTCAGTACACAAAGTGATTCTCGACGAGTCTTCATCTGGAGACACCCTGGTGTCCCCTATCATCCTTCCAAAATAAGGGAAATCGACCACTTTGGTGGAAGTGGAATCCGTGTGTGGACAGGCATCATGTTGGACGGCTGTACACCACTGCGTGTCTTCGATGGGGGCTCTGTGACCCCACATCGCTATAAGGTTGAGGTCCTTGAGGCTTTTCCGGGGAGCTGTCGGACCGAACTTCATTTTTATGGACTATAACGCGAGGCCACACAGAGCTCAGCTTGTCGACGATTTTCTGGAGGGAGGGGATATTCACAGTATGGTGAGGCCAGCGAAGTCCCCGGACCTAATTCCAATAGAGCATGTTTGAGATGCTTTAGGAAGAGCCATTGTACGACGTCAACCCCCTCCCATGAGCCTTCAGGCGTTAAAAACCTCACTTTTAGAAGAATGGGATATGTTGCCACAAGCTGTTATCAACAACCTCATTTACGGTATGAGGGTTCGTTGTGTGACTCGTAAAGCTGTGCGGGGAGGCAACACTCCCTATTAGCCGGACCATTCTCTAGATATGATGCATCATGTTTGAACCGTTTTGGGTCTAATTTGCATATCGCACGCTATTTACCTCTTGTTCATTTTGTTATGTTGCCATTGCATGTCTCATAGTATGAGGCATCTACACTGGCGCAAAGTGAAAAAAGAACACCAAGAAGGAGACGTCTGATACCAACGAAATTTATACAGCATAATAACGGAATACAGACGATAACATGATCAAAACATTATGGCAAAATGCAGCTGTATTTGCTGGTAAACTGAAAAATAACATTCCCATGTAACATGGTTAGTACGAGGTTGAACCGCCATGAACTGCGTCACACTGTGCAATTCTGGCATGGAGTCTGTCGTGGCGGAACTGCGTCACACTGTGCAATTCTGGCATGGAGTCTGTGTGTCAGATGTTGGATGTAAGTTTGGGGTATTGAGTTCCAAGCATCCTCAACCTGGACGCCTAAATCGGGGATGGTCGTGGCTGGCCGTGGAGACCGGATAAGTCTTTGTCCCATAAAATCCCACACGTGCTCAATGGGGACAAATCCGGTGAACGTGCAGGCCATGGAAGTTGTCTCACATCTTGAAGTGCATGTTGCGTTGCACGTGCCGTGTGTGGGCGTGCGTTATCTTGCTGGAAAACACCACGATGGACCGACCTTACAAATGGCACAACAACGGGCTGAATGATGTTGTTGATGTAGGAGGTGCTGTTTAACGTACCCGGTACAAACACTAGTTTTGTACGGGAGTGATAGCTGATCGCTCCCCACACCAGGAGACAAGGTGTAGGCCCTGTGTGTCGCTGGCGGATGCAAGAAGGGTGGAGACGCTCCCTTGTGCGTCTGCGAACACCCATACGGCCATCGGAGGCTCCCAAGCAGAATCTGCTTTCATCGCTGAACACGACAGATCACCATTGCATTCTCCAGTGCATACGTTGGCGACACCACTGAAGCCGTTCTTAACGGTGGGCTGGAGTCAGAGGTACACATGCCAGAGGCACACGTGCACGTAGTCCTGCATCCAGTAGACGGTTGCGGATTGTTCGCACAGTCATCTCAGGTGCAACGGCAGCTCGGATTTGCGTCACAGTGGATGTTCTGCTTGACAACGCCGCTCTTCTTACGCGTCTATCGGTTCGCTTATCAGTCCGTCTGTGACTCCCGGTTCCACGTCTTGTCATGTGGAAATGTTCCTCGGACCATCCACGCCACCATCGTACCACACCGATACTTCCCGTCCAATTTGCTCCGCAATACGACGATACGACCACCCGGCCTCTCGGAGTCCGACTAGACGACCTCGTTCAAAGTCCGATAACTGCTGAAATCTTACACGTCTTCAATGTTCAGGCTTTGCAGCTTCTTCAGGGTCTTTGCACGTGTCCGTACGCCGACGACTGATTACATTCACTTCGCCGTACTCCTTAAATACCACCGACGATAATTTACATATTATGCCCTGCTGTGGCGTAAGCGCTCACCGGTTGGTCCCGAAATTAACATCACACCTACGTAAACTCGACTCCAATAACATATGTAAATTTCATGATCGTCCGCCAATTCCTTCTTGGTGTTCTTTTTTCACTTTCCGGCAGTGTATGTACCAAATTTCATTACAATAAATCATTTAGTTTTCAAGATATCACAGAATATGTGTTTGTGATATGAAGAAATTAACTCGTGCACCAAGAGCTATTAAATCGAAAACAAATGCCGTTTCCTGCACGATACACTTTAATGATAAAAACTATGTACAATTAAAATAAATATGTTTAAGAACTTTCAACGCCACAACGGCATCATCCTCAGAAACAGTGCAGCAGTGAGCACAGAAGTGAGTAGCCTATATACTTTACAAAACACATAGCAGTTAATGCGCATGTGCAATAATCGGCAAAGTCCAAATCAAGTTCAGTGGGTGCAAGCATAGTTGGTGGGCGTGGCCTGGTCCAAAGGTGTTCTCCAAGGAAAGGGGATAAACACGGGGGGTTCATCGTTAACGTATCTTTCACCATTGATGAATATGTGACTACTTTCACAGAAAAGTGTTGATCGACGATTCCTGGGAGAATCCAGAACAGTGGTGTCATTCCAACATGGTAGGTAAGAACCGTTTAAACAGAGTCTCGACAAAGATGTAGCACCTGAATGCGTCCTGAGTTTATACTGATGTTCGCAAATGCGGCGCCCCAAATTACGATCCCACAGAACATAAATCGAGCTCTGCAGGGTTAGTAGATTTAAGTGGAACCAAATATACACCGTGACGGTTCGCACGTTCAACACAGCCTCTGTCCTTTTTAATAGTGTTAAACAATATGTTCTTTAAGATGTTACATACAGGTCGTATATATGGAATGGATCCCACAAATTGGTAGTCAAATTTATCTGCAAGCAAAGCTGCCTGCGGTCGACCAATTGATTTCTTAACAATCAAGCGATCAATCATGTGACGAGGGTAACCGAAAGTCAAGGCAAACTGTTTAATCCTAGCTAACTCTTGGTCACGGAGATCATGTGTGGACGAGTGTGTGAATGCACGATTAATAAGAAAATGAAAAGCAGATAATTTCTGCGACATTGGATGAGAAGAAGTAAAAGGTAGGAACGTGGCAGAAAAAGTTGGTTTACGGTAAACAGAAAATGAGAAGGAGTTATCGGAAAGATTACGAAAAAGGCAAAAGTCGAGAAAAGGCAAAATGTCTGAATTCTCGAATTCTACCTCGACTTTGATAGAATGATGTCGTGAAGAAAGTAAAGTTGTGACATACCTGCCAGCAGGACGCACATGACATAAAGGTACATAGCAATCAGAACAAACGTCCGAGTAGCTCAATTGGTAGAGTGACTTATTCCGGAATGAGGGGATCCGGGTTCGAATCCTGGCATGGACAGAAATGACGGAGAAATTTACTTCGTTATAATGGCACCCAAACTATCCCGATGACCCGACCGTTCAAAATCTCGCATTGGTGTGATGTTCTTTCCACACCGCGAGATAGGAAAAATCAGAGAATCCCTTATCCAGCGCTTCGAAAAAAAAAATTGACTGGGAGTTCTCAAGTGCACGTTTTACAGTCGATGGCTGCCTGCAACGATTCATGGTCATGGCTGACCCGTGGGCCATGCCCCTGGCCCTCTTTCGGGGGGGGGGGGAGATGTGACGTCCCTGCCAGCAGGACGCACATGACATAAAGGCAGATAGTAGTCAGAACAAATGTCCGCGTAGCTCAATTGGTAGAGTGACTTATTCCGGAATGAGGGGATCCGGGTTCGAATCCTGGCGTGGACAGAAATGACGGAGAAATTTACTTCGTTATAAAGTGGCAAAGGAAAGAAGCGCATCGAAACCTGAAGGCCAAACAATCAATACGTCGTCGACGCACCTGATGTAAAGAAGTGGTTTTATAGGGGAAACAGGAATGTGGGTCTCCTCTAAGTCCTGCAACAAAACCTCAGCAAGCGATGAAGACCGGGGAGACTCCATAGGGGCACCACCTACTAACTATCGATAAATAGAACCATTAAAACGAAAGTAAGATCTCTTCGAAATAAATCGAAGATTATGGAAGAAATTTCATCGGAAGAATAAATACACAAACCAACAGGTTTGGCTTCAATAGGATCATGAACCTTAATTTTGGACATCAGTGTATTATTCATAGTTTGAAGTGTGTTTTCTACCTTCCTTGAGAAAGCCATCTGGTTGATGTGCGAAAGCTTGGAAACTTTGATTTATATTTTACGCCAATAAATTCGGATTATTATACACAGTACGTCAAAGAATTTTTAAGACTGGCGCTAGATTTCAGCCTACGGTGGCGCCACCAGTGTAATCGCGAATGCGTTATAACCCGTGACCATCTGCTTGCTTTCTGCCAAAAGTACTGCGCAGTTGTTAAAGTAACTCAAACGAAACGGCCGTTCATTAGAGAAGTAAAATTTTTTTCATGTTGAATTATTATGATGGAACAAAGGGCTGTTATTAAATTTAAAGCAAAACTTGGTAAAAGTGCCTCGGAAACGTACCAAATGATGAAACAAGTTCACGGTGAGTTTTATTTAAGTAGATCAAATGTTTCCCTGTGGCACAAACGTTTTTGAACGGAAGAGAGACGCTAAAAGATGATAAGCATACCGGAAGACCAAGTTCATCTAGGACACTTGAGATTATTGAAAAGGTACGTGATTTCGTGGCAAACAATCGATTTGCGTCACTAAGAATGATGGAAGAGTCTTTAAACATCAACAAAGAAACGATTCGAACCATCCTGCAAGAAGATTTGGGCAAAACAAAAGTCTGTGCTAAATTTGTTCCACACACGTTAACCAATGAACAAAAATCAAGGAGAAGTGAACATTGCAGAGACATCATTTCAGCCGCTGAAAATGATCCAAACTTCTTAAAATCGATTGTTACTGGTGATGAAACATGGTGTTTTCAATATGATCCTAAAACAAAGCGACTAAGTGCGGAATGGAAGTCAAAAAATTCACCACAAGCTAAAAAAAACAAGAAAAGTTCCATCGAAAATCAAAACAATGCTCATTACTTTCTTCGATAGTAAGGGTATTATCCGCAAAGAATTTGTTCCAAGCGGACAAACAATTACTGGTGAGTTTTATTTAAATGTTTTGAGGCGTTTGATGGGCAGAATTCGTCGCATTCGTCCAGAATATCGGGATGAAAACAGTTGGTGTTTGTTGCACGATAATGCACCCAGTCACACCTCACTTCTTGTTCGTACATTTTTGGCGACAAATAACGTCTGTGTGTTGAATCATCCACCGTATTCTCCTGATTTAGCACCCTGCGACCTTTCTTTATTCCCAAAACTTAAAATGACGTTAAAAGGGTGTAATTTTGATGATATTTCGACCATACAAACAGCTTCGACACGTGCTTTGGAGGCAATTCCGCAAAGTGAACTGGAACAGGCATTCGAATCATTATTAAATCGCTGTAACAAGTGTATTGAAGACGGAGGGACTTATTTTGAATAACAAACCAAAACAAATTATAATTTCTTGTTTCTATTTGATTTTACAGACCCAGTCTTAAAAATTCTTTGCCACACTGTGTACAAGGTGATTCATAAAGAAGTGTACAGTTTCAAAGCACTATAAAACAAGGACAATGTAAGATATTTTATGTTACATGTAACAGAATTGTAGGGGAATGTTTCAAGTTCTTTTAGAGACAATCACAGATGTTTTATGTGTGCACCCTTAGTCACACGACACACATCGAGCCGGTAATCCATTTCCGCCCAAACGCAAGGTAAGATGTCTGAATCAAGTGCAGTGATAGTGGCCATGATACGCTGTTTCAGCGCAGCTAGGTCAACAGGAAGGGGAGGGGCGAATACCTTGTCCTTTACGTACCCCCACAGGAAAAGGTCAAAAGGTGTTAAGTCAGGACTTCTGGGTGGCAATTGGGTCAGTGGCATGTTGTAGCCCGCGGCTCGTCCAATCCATCGGTGAGGAAGATGTTCATCGATTGACTAGTCACGTGACACGCGCGCGATCGCCTACGTCACTTCCCTCAGTAGCGGAACACAAACTTAATGAGTACATCTACCTAACGGTTCGCAGTTGTGGTCCGTGTCTTTAACTGTTACTGTTTTACGGCATCTGGAAACTGTATACTTCTTTATGAATCACCCTGTACTATTTTGAGTTTCTTAGCATGTTGTTTCCTATCTTTTGACCGAATCAAACTCAAGCACATATTAGAATTCATGACGTGTCATAAACTTGCTAACATTCAAAGCAAAATGACCCTACTGGACAATTAATAAAGGTTCGAATTTTATGGTAGGTGTGTGCATAACATGCAGTCTTTTTCTTGTTTACCTCATTCCAAGTTAATAAAATTTTCAAAACGTAATCATAAACTTTTCCGTCATGAAACAATGTCTTTGAACGAGTATTTCAAACTTATGTGGCATTAATTAAAGCTATACACAAAGGGAAAACAACAAAAAAACGACTTTTCGTTCTTCCAACATATCAATATGTTTTTTTTTTTGTTTTTGTTTTTTTTAGCGTGGCAAGGAAAAGGGAACCATGAATTATTTCCTAATTCAGTTTCACGGAATCTTCCGTGCAAAAAACCCATTGCACACAATTCCGAAATAAATCACTGAGAAAAAACATTTCGGAAAAAAAAAACCTTCTTTCCGGCATTAATTAATGTCCCTGTCTTGCTAGTGGTTGAAAATGCCGTAATAAACCTAACGAAATGTGACAAAGTTTTCCGTAAAAAAATAGATGCTCGTTTGGGTTTTTTTTTTATTATTATTTTATGCGAGGCTTCCCTTTCTCCCGAAATTCCATTTAAATCGTGTTTTGCGGTAAAAACTTCCTAAATGTCTTTTTTAACTATAGCCATTGTCGTGATTTTCTGTTAGTTCTGCCGTAAGCACGTAGTAAGCGCCCACATATCGAATAATATCTCTTTTAGTTTTGCTTCAAGTAGTGGCATAATATTAAAAGACGTTCTCGCTTTCCTGTAAAACACAGAGCATTATGAGAATAAAATGACATGCTAATTCCGTTGATTGATTTCGCCGTTCTTTGTCAAGTGATTAATATTTATAACAATGAGCAAAGTCGATATTTTACCGTAATGCTTTCTAATTAATTTCGAATTGAGGATGGTAGGATTTTTTTTAGAGAATTTATTTTTTTTCTCGTGAAGAAAATTTTAACGCCTGTAATGTTAAACCCAAGCAATTAGTCAAAAACGTAATGCAGAATTTAATCACCACGTTGAAAGCCCAAAATGCGATTGAGATTCTTATTGCAGTCATTAAACTGATAACATATTTCGTTGTGAAATTATCCACATACACACTCCAGTCAAAAAATTATAACCAGCTGTTAGTATGAAGTATGACTTTCTCGTGGGTCACTGATGACTTTGTCCGTGTTCATTTCGGCCATGGTCACTTGGTCCAGTTTCAGAGGCGGAAGTGGGCAATTCAGCGGCCAGGGAAAAGTTCAAAATATTGTGACCCCACCCCTCACCTCACCCCCCATCTATTTTATGTCATCAACAACCATTATCAGTCTACTGCTGAATGAAGGTCTCCCCAAGCTTCTTCTACAACTTTCTGTCTTCAGGCAGTCTCCATGACACTCCCGCAAACTTTCAAATTTCATCCACCCATCTCCCACGTGATCATCTTCATGGTCCATTGGGGCCCTTTGGCCTAGTACACTGACGGGAAAAAAACCCATCACCACGAAAAAATAGTTGTAGAGGAATGAAATGGCGGCAATACATTTGTATAGGTAACATATTTAATCGATTAAGGTTTCAAGAGCACAGTTTATTGTAAGCGCGAGAAGAGCCATTTTAAATGTGAAATGCTGGTACATTAATAACCGGTGTAACCGCCAGAATGTTGAATGCAAGCACGCAAACGTTCATGCATTGTGTCGTACAGGTGCTGGATGTCAGTTTGTGGGATGGAGTTCCATGCCTGTTGCACTTGGTCGGTCAATACAGGGACGGTTAATGCTGGTTGGGGGTGACGCTGATGGAGTTCTCGTCCAATGATGTCCCATACGTGCTCGATTGGTGAAAGATCTGGTGATCTAGCAGGCTACGGCAACATGTCGACACTCTGTAGAGCATGTTGGCTTACAACAGAGGTATGCGGGCGAGCGTTATCCTGTTGGAAAACACCCCCTAGAATGCTGTTCATGAATGGCAGCACAACAGGTTGAATCACCAGACCGACGTACAATTGTGCCGTCAGGGTGCGTGGGATAACCACGAGAGTTCTCCTGCTGTCATAGGAAATTGCTCCCCAGACCATAACTCCAGGTGTAGGTCCTGTGTGTCTCGGCCGCAGACAGGTTGGTTGCAGGCGCTCACTTGGCCTCCTTCTAACCAGCATACGGCCATCACTGACACACACACAGAACCGGCTTTCATCAGAAAACACAACAGATCTAAACTCCATCTTCCAATGAGCTCTAGCATGACACCACTGACGTCGCAAACGGCAGTGGTTTGGAGTAAGTGGAATGCACGCTACAAGGCGTCTGGCTCGGAACTGTCCTTCAAGTAACCGATTTGTAACAGTTCGTTGTGTCACTGTGGTGGCAACTGCAGCTCGAATTGCTGCCGCAGACGCAGTACGATGCGCCACGGCCATACGCCGCACACGGCGGTCTTCCCTCTCAGTAGTGCCACGTGGCCGGCCGGAACCCGGTCTTCTTGAGGCAGTACCTTCCCTTGATCACCGCTGCCAACAATCATGCACAGTGGCTACATTCCTGCCAAGTCGTTCTCCAATATTGCGGAGAGAAAATCCACCTTCTCGTAGCCCCATTACACGACCTCGTTCAAACTCCGTGAGCTGTGGGTAATGGCTTCTTCGTCTTCTTAAAGGCATTCTTGACTAACATCAACACACTACGTCGAATCTCAACGATAACTAACGCTCACGAACGTTACAGCGCGTATTTACAGCAAACCTGCTTTGCATGTTCCGAGGGGCGCTACTAGCGCCACACGTATGCGCCGAGCGCGAAATTTGCATAGACGTCATCTTACAGATGTACTCTCACCGCCTACCAACTGTCGTTTATCTAACACAACCCCTTCTTGGTGTTGGGATTTTTTTTTCCGTCAGTGTATTTAAATTGTCCAACAGTGTTTGGCTCTTCAAGTAATATATCCAGTCCATTGCCATTTAAGAGATTTTACTTTGATCATGATGTTATCAACTCTCGTCATTTCCGTGGTCCATGAGTTCCTGTTCCTATCTTTCTCGTTTATACCAAGCATACACATCTCTCTACTCTTTCATTAGGTTCCAGTCTCTGAATATATTTTTTAAGCTTTCCAACCCTAGGTTGTAGAAGCGTATATGCACCAGCTTTGTCCGTCTGTCTGTCCGCATGATAACTCGTGTAAAAATGGTTCGATTTCGATGAAATTTTAGTATATTATAGGGGATTACCTGGGGGCGAACCCTATTGAAAATGGGCGAAATGGGTTCACAGGTCAGGACATAGGAGCGGGATCCATTCCATTGCACTTATGCATCATAACTTGAATAAAAATGGTTCGATTTCGATGAAATTTTAGTATTTGGTAGAAGACCAACCGGGGACGAACCCTGCTGAAGTCGGACTAAATGGGATCAAAGATCAGGACATAGGAGCGGGATGCATTACACTGTCCTTATGAGACTTAATTTGCGTAAATATGGTTCGATTTCAATGAAATTTTAGTATGTGGTATGGGACTACCTGGGGACGAACCCTGTTGAAGATGGGCGAAATGGGTTCAAAGGTCAGGACATAGGAGCGGGATCCATTCCATCGCCCTTATGCGTTATAACTTACGTAAAAATGCTTCAATTGAGACAAAACTTTATCATGTTGTTCCGGAAGTATACTCGACCGGTTCTGTTTAATATCATCGAAATTTGGTCAAAGGTCAGGTCATAGGAGCGAGATTTATTCTACCGCCATTATCCTCATAACCTGAGTAATAGCTTGAGTATTGATTTCTGTTATGTTGGAAAGCGTATCATAATCAATACAGTGCATGATTTTACTAACTTGTTTATTTAAAGACTGTCCCTGATCTACACACGGTATATATTAAACGTTTGCAAAAGTTTCCGCCACCCCCGCCAGTGGGCGCTGTAAGGAACCAGCCGGCCAGATACCCGTGCTGTCAGTTCGTACATGAAGCCAAGCATAGCGGTCGATAAAATTCATTTGCGGCTCTGTTTTTTATTCATGTTTACTTTAGGTAAAAGTGCGAGTGAAGCACACGGTTCAATATGTCAGGCGTATGGCAAAATGTGTGAGCGGACGTGTTGACAATGGTTTGCCAGGTTTAAGAAAGGTGATCTAAGCTTGGGAGACAAGCCACGTGCAGGTAGACCGCAGGAACTCGCAGATGACGAGCTGGAATCGCTGGATGCCACACAATCGACCACGCAACTGGCTAAACATTTGAAAGTGGCTCAATGGACGGTGGTGCGCCGTCTGCAGGTCTTGGGGAAGATCCAGAAGATTGGTAAGTGGGTTCCATATACTTTAATGGAGCGTAATATTGGTCAACGATTGGGTATATGCATGTCGTTGTTGAAGAGGTTTTAAGGGAAGAATTTCTTGTGGAAAGTTGTCACCGGGATGAAAAATGGGTCTATTTCTACAACCCCGAACTCAAGCGATCCTGGGTAGACCCAGGCCAGTCATCAACATCCACTGCAAAAGGGGATATCCACGGGGAAAAGATGCTGTTATGTGTGTGGTGGGATATGCGTTAAGTGGTGCACTTCGAACAGTTGAAACCGGGTGAGACGATCACTGCATAACGATATAGCGATCACTTGATGAGACTAAACTCCGCAATCGAGCAAAAACGCCCATGGACAGATAAAGGACGCCACCCAGTCATCCTGTTACGCGATAATGCCAGACCACATGTCGGTGCCACCACAAAATCAGCCCTTGAAAAGTTACACGGGGAGATTTTTTGTTTACTCCACAGACATTTGTTTTATTGGAGGTTTAACGACCACCGTGAGCAACTCAATGGGCTATAAGCAGTCGCCCGTCCCTAATTTAGGGCCACTTGTTCCAGACAAGGGAGAGAGTCAGTACCGTAAGTCAAACACAACATCCATGCCTCACCGGGATTCGAACCCGGACCCCTTTCGGACGAATAATCAGAAGCCATCGCTTAGACCACTGCGCCACCGGGGTGGCCCTCGGACATTGCACCCTCATACTTTCATCTGTTTCGCTCTATGCAACATGCCCTAGCCCAACAGCGGTTCACCACAGTTCCAGAGGTTAAAAAGTTCGTTACTGCGGTCTTCAGCTCAAAACCCGAGTCCTTCTCTCATAGGGCATTCTTTTGTTGTCTGAAAAATGGCAAAAGATCATGGATGCTAACGGCCAATATTTCGTAGCATAAATGTGTACCTGGTTTCCTGAATGTTCCTGCCTCCTTTCTCCTTTAAACGGCGAAAACTTTTGCATACCCCTAATATAAAAAAAATTTGTGGAAAAGACTTGGGGAAAAACACAGCTGTGTATTGATAACAGTTGTTTTTTTTTTTACGATGATGATGATGTATACATTACTAATTTAACAGTGTATACACTGAAGAGCAATTGAATTAGAGATACCTGTCTAGTAACGTGTAGCACCATCTTTTGCCCTGATGACGGCGGTGATTCGTCTCGGCATGGACTCGACAAGACACCGGAAGCGTTGGGAAGCCATACGGATCCACGACCCCTGAACAAGCTCCCACAGTTCACGAAGATTTGATGGAGGGGGATCAGAGCCTCGAGAATTTCTCTCGATGGCATCCCAGATATGTTCGATGGGATTGAGGTCAGGTGACCTAATTGGCCGAGGAAGCGAGGTCACGTCGGTGAAGTATTCATCCAACCATTCGGATGCAATTCAATTCGGGAGCTGTATTGTCTTCTTGCAGGATGAGGTCCCCAGTGGGATGTAGAAGACGCACAAACGGGAGCAAATCGTCGTCCAGGATATTCCGGTAACGTTGACCTGTGAGGGACGATGTCACACGTACCAGGGTTCCCATTTCAGCCCACGTAAACAGTCCCCAGACGAGAATGCCACCCTCACCAGCTTGAAGAGTACCCTGCTGGCAAGAAGGATCCATCCCTTCATGTGATTTGCGCCGTAATCCTATCCTGCCATCCTCATGTACCAACGTGAATCTCGACTCATCAGTCCAGGCAACATTTTCCCAGATGTCTAGAGTTCAGTGGCGATGCTCCCCCACCCATGCTAATCTTTGCACACTGTGATATGCGGTCAGCAGCGGTACCCTCGTGGGACGATGGCTTTTGTATCCCATAACGAAGAGATGGCTGTGGATGGTGAGGCTGTTTACACGTTTTTGTGCACCAGCGTTAAATTGCCGAGTGATTTCTTTCACTGTGATCCGTCGGCACTTGGCCCTTGCAGGGATGATTTTACCGGATTCGATGTACTCACGGTGCACACGTGACACATTGGCTCGTGAAAATCCCAGTGCCTGCATGATTTCCGAGATGGAGTGATCCATTCGTCGGGCCCCGACGATTTGCACACGATCAAATGCGCTTAGATCTTTCGCCTTACATATATTGCGTCCGATTCTTACTGATTCCCATCGCATCACTCCTTATATTGTCGGATGGCTGCATACGTCATGACGTTTCCGTTTACAGGGCCGCTCACAGCGCCACATTTGCATAACGCCAGCTGTCTGTAATTCAATTGCTCTTCGGTGTAGTATCAGTTGCTTTTAAATAAATCAAGTAAAACATTTCTTTCGTCTTATTTCTTAGAAATTTTATATCTGAAAGAAATCGAAACGATACAGTCTCAACTGTGTCGCAACCTACAACGTACAGGTCGGTAAACTGTCCTTCTCTGAACATTTTAAGAACGAAGAACTAGTCAGGTAATGCCACGAAATAGTGATGAGTTGACGTAGCTCTGCGTTGTAGATTGCGGAACAATTCCTACCGTGCCCATTGCGACGTAGTACAGAAGTGAAAACATGTGTCAAGCCTGCAAAATCTGCAGCGAGACATTCTGTCTGCGTAGCTCAGTTGGGGGAAAGACTTACTCCGGAGTGAGGAGACACGGACAAACATTCATCATTTCATTTCATTTATTGCATTTTAGTTGTTACAGACATGATATTACGTAATCATAAATATATAGCACACATTATTTTTTTGTAACAACAGCGAATGAGAAGGAAGAGGCCTTATAGGCCTGACGTGCCCTCTTCTCCCAAAGCACTAAAAATTTTATGAAAATTAAAAAAATTCAGAAAAACATAAACAAGTCAAGTCCACACAATATCAAACACAGCTAGGGTGGTACTATAAATTAATAAAGGTACACTGCCGGACAATTGCTAAGGACGGATGACAATAGCAACGATAGTAACCATAAAATGGAAGGCAGGAAAATGTGGAAATTAGCATAAGTGCGGGATACAGTAAGACGTGTTGTGCGTATGCAAATGTTGGATTGCCGAACTTGTTCGTGACGTCATAGCGCTGATAAGAGACATAAAGGATTTGACGCGTATTGACCGTTGTTGTTCAAACGCAAAGTTGAAAGGGAAAGAATCAATTGATGAACTTGCAATTTTCAGTATGTCTTCCCGACATCACCTAGATGATTTTACGCGTGGCCGTATTATTGGCAAGACTGAAGGAGGGCGAAAAATAACAGATGTTGCCAGGGAGTTCGACGTCAGCCACAGTGTTGTTTCAAGGCTTTGGAAATCACTTCAAACAAATGGAGAGTGTAGCAAACGTCACGGGGGAGGTCGTGTTCGCAGTACGACACCTGCAGAAGATCGGTACATAGTGCTATCAACAAAAAGATACCGGCGCAGCACAGCTAGTGAGGTAGCAAATCAGTTTATGGCTGCTACTGGCAAGCGGATCTCCCGAAAAACTGTCGCCAGACGTTTGCATGAAGGAGGACTATACGTCCGCCGTCCTGTTGTGTGCATCCCATTGTCCAGACGTCACCGTACCGCCCGTTATCAATGGTGCCATCAACATCGCAATTGGACTGATAACGAGTGGTCTGCTGTCCTCTTCTCAGATGAGAGTAGATACACTCTATCGTCTGATTGTCGACGACAACTGATCTGGCGTGATAGTGGTACTGCATATTGTCCAGCTAACATACAGGAAAGGGACCGATATCCGACATGTAGTGTCATGGTATGGGCTGGCATCATGATCAATGGCCTTACGTCCCTCTATGTGCTTCCAACTGGGACTATTACTGGCCAACCATACATTAATGATGTTCTGCTACCTCATGTTCGCATGTTCCGTGGTGCTGTCGGTGATAGATTCATTTTCATGGACGACAACGCAACATGTCATCGAACAGTCGCTGTTCAGGAGTGTCCTGAGAGCGAGGATATTCAACGCCTCGTATGGCCAGCACGTTCTCCAGATCTGAATCCCATTGAAAATGTGTGGGATGCTTTGGGGAAGAGTCTTGCTGGTCGCCAATGCCCTCCAATGAACAGGGACACCCTCATCCGTGCACTGACAGAGGAATGGGATAAATTACCCCAACAGCTGCTTGATAATGTTTTGCAAAGCATGACACGACGTGTGGAATCATGCATCGCCCTCCATGGTGGCCATATCCCGTATTGACATCTTACGCCGGAACGCCTGCGGACGGTAATTGCATTTTTTTCACGTTTACGTATTCTGCACAAAATGGCCTGTTTGTCCCTTGAACACGTTCCAAAGCCTTCTGGATTTCAGAGCACAATAAATTGTCTTTCTTGCAATGTCCTGGCATTCTGACATTATTTTATTTCACTTGGCATCCAACCACACTTACTTTTTTATGCGCTATATAGCCGTTTATGATCCGTCCTTAGCAATTGTCCAGCAGTGTAAAACTTTATGAGCTTTTTGTCAGTAAAACATGCCTGAGTTTTCATTTAAATGTATATTAATATTATTAAGTGATACAATATCAGAAGGAAATGTATTCCAGGACCAGTATAATTAAAAAATGATCTAAATCATTCTGTTAGTGGAAACATGGGGAATAGTGTTGTTTTTTGTTTCGTGGAATAATCATGACTGTGAGTATTTATTCTAATTAAATCTTGGTAGTAACCATTTTTTATTCTCAAAAACATCAGTTTACCTATACTATAGATATGCAATTGTTGAATCGTTATGTAACGTACCAGGAGATGTGACGTACCTGCCAGAAGGACGCACACGACATAAAGGCAGATAGCAATTAGAATCAATGTCCGCGTAGCTTAATTGGTAGAGCAACTTGTTCCGGAATAAGCGTACTCGGGTTCGAATCCCGGCGTAGACCAAAAATGACAGAGAAATTCACTTCGTTATAATGGCGCCCGAACTATCCGGATGACCCGACCGTTCGAAATCTCGCATTGGTGTGATGTTATTTCCACACCGCGAGATAGGAAAAATATGAGTAGCACTTCGAAAGAAAAAAAAAAAGAAGAAAAATAACGGGGAGATGATGTAACGTACCAGGAGATGTGACGTACCTGCCAGAAGGACGCACACGACATAAAGGCAATTAGAATCAATGTCCGCGTAGCTTAATTGGTAGAGCAACTTGTTCCGGAATAAGCGTACTCGGGTTCGAATCCCGGCGTAGACCAAAAATGACAGAGAAATTCACTTCGTTATAGTTAGTATATTAAAATCATTTGGACTGAGTCTAGCCTGAAATACTGTATTTGAAAATTGAGTATATCGTAATTTTAATTGTAATAGTCTCATGAATCCATTTTGTAACGACTGAAGTTTTTTCATATTATATAAAGTAGTCGATCCCCATACAGATATACAATAGATTAGATGAGATTGAATTAAAGTATAGTATAATAAAATCATTAGTTTTGGGGTTAAATTGTACACTGCATTACTAATAACCCCTATATTTCTTGAGATCTTATTAGAAAGGTAGTCAACATGTGAATTCGATTTTAAATCATGCTGAATAATGATACCAAGATAATTATGATTTTAAACCACTTCTATAGATGATCCGAGTAAGTTAATATTCTGAATTAAGGAAATAGGGGGTGACGTACTTGAAAAAATCATTACTTTTGTTTTGTTAATATTAATAGCCAGATCATTTTTAGTTAACCAATTAGTGATAGATACAAAACGGCCTTGTAGTTGTCGCACCAGTGCTTCAACATCATTTGCATGTATTAATATTAATCATTTCCATGTGTTTTCACACTGGCGTCCGAGTGTGGAAAACAACCCACTGCACGCTGGGTTTTTGAAAAATGTATGATGTTTGTTCCACACATTGTTTGGAATTAACGAAAAATTCCTACTTCACTACAAAAAAAAAAAAAAAAACAGGTTAGTAAAATCATGCAATGCATTGATTTTACTACGCTTTCCAAACATACCAGAAATCATTGATATGATACGCTTTCCAACATACCAGAAATCATTAATTGATTTTACTACGCTTTCCTAAACATACCAGAAATCATTGATATGATACGCTTTCCAACATACCAGAAATCATTACTCAAGTTATGAGGATAATAACTGTGGAATAAATCTCGCTCCTGTGTCCTGACCTTTGACCCCATTTCGATTGTATTCAACAAAACCGGTCCAGTATACCTCCGGAACAACATACTAAAATTTTGTCGTAATAGAAGCATTTTTCGTAAGTTATGACGCATAAGAGCGATGGAATGGATCCCGCACGTATGTCCTGACCTTTGACCCCATTTTGCCCATTTTCAATAGGGTTCGTCTCTAGGTGGTCCCCTACCACATACTAAATGTTCATCGAAATCGAAACATTTTTACGAGAGTTATCGTGTTAACGGACAGACGGACAAAGCTGGAGCATATACACTGAAGAGTAATTGAATTAGAGACAGTTGGCATTATGCAAATACGGCGCTGTGGGCGGCCCTGTAAACGGAAACGACATGACGTATGCAGCGATCCGACAATATAAGGAGTGATGCGACGGGAATCAGTAAGAGTCGGACGTGGTACGGGTAAGACGGAGGATCTAAGCGCATTTGACCGTAAGCAAATTGTCGGGTCGCGACGAATGGGTCACTCCATCTCGGAAATCGTGCAGGCACTGGGATTTTCACGAGCCACTGTGTCATGGGTGCACCGTGAGTACATCGAATTCGGCAAAACCATCCCTGCAAGGGCCAACTGCCGTGGACAACCGCGTGCGGATGAGCGGGGTCATCGTCGGCTAGCTCGCATGGTGACAGCGGATAGACGGGCCACAGTGCAACCAAATCACTCGGCAATTTAACGCTGGTGCACAAAAACGTGTAAACAGCCACACCATCTAGAACCATCTCCTCGCTATGGGGTACAGAAGCGATCGTCCCACGAGGATACCGCTGCTGACCGCACATCACAGAGTGCAAAGATTAGCATGGGCGCGGGAACATCGCCACTGGACTCTATACATGTGGGAAAATGTTGCCTGGACTGATGAGTCGAGATTCACGTTGGTACATGGCAGGATACGAGTACGCCGCAAACCACATGAAGCGATGGATCCTTCTTGCCAGCAGGGTACTCTTCAAGCTGGTGGAGGTGGCATTCTCGTCTGGGGACTGTTTACGTGGACTGAAACGGGACCCCTGGTAGGTGTGACATCGACCCTCACAGGTCAACGTTACCGGGATATCCTGGACGACCATTTACTCGCGTTTGCGCGTCTTCAACATCCCACTGAGGACCTCATCCTGCAACAAGACAATGCAGCTCCCGAATTGTATCCGAATGGTTGGATGAACACACCACCGACATGACATCGCTTCCTTGGCCAGCTAGGTAGGTCACCTGACCTCAATCCCATCGGGCACATCTGTGATGTCATCGAGAGAGATGACCCCCTCCATCAAATCTTCGTGAACTGTGGGAGCTTGTTCAGGGGTCGGGGATCCCGTATGGCTTCCCAATGCTTCCGGTGTCTTGTCGAGTCCATGCCGAGACGAATCGCCGCCGTCATCAGGGCGAAAGGTGGGGCTACACGTTACTGGACAGGTATCTCTAATTCAATTGGTTTTTCAGTGTACGCTTCTTCAATTTACGGTTGGAAAGCGTAAAAAGGAAGAAAAAAATATTAAGAGGGAGATGATGTTGATGTAACATACTACCGAGGTGAAGACATGCGTCAAGAGGACAAGTCTGCAGCGAGACATTCTGTCCACGTTGGGAGAGCGACTTACTCCGGATTGAGGGGACGCATTTGTGTTTTCACAACTTTTGTTTTATCAATAATGGTTGTTGTTGTTTTTTATTGAAGTTTTGACGACCACCAAGAGCATTTCCATAGCCTATAAGAAGTCGCCCGTCCCTAATTTAGGGTCACTGTTTCCAGGGAAGGGAGAGAGACAGTGCCGTAAGGCAAACACAACAGCCTTACCTCACCGGGATTCGAACCCGAACCCTTCTCGGACGAATAGTCATAATCCAGTGCTTAGACCACTGAGTCCCTGGGATGCTCGTTTAGTTTGTTAGAGGTCCATGCAGGATAGAATTTGACCCGATTTGGTCCGATCAGTCCACCTTGATTTCATCGAACTGAATTGGTCAGCGTTATTACACTTTGATGAACGTGGTCTCTATTAAAGCTTGAATTCCAGTTTCTGAAGAAAGTGTGAATTGCGTCATTATTCACAATTTTTTTGTAACATTCCAAAGCGCCCAGGCTGCGCCTAAAGCCCACGCTTCTTTTAAGTTCCAAATAATTCATGTGTTTACAGTCGGTATATCAAAAACAAGGTAATGCCATTGGCATCTTTACGGTGATAAAAGAGTTCGAAACAAATTTTACAGACGTTAATGGAATATTGGGCGCAATTCAAATACATCAAGGGGCCAGTCGCTCCTTCTAACTCCGCGTAGTAAAACGAAATGAGTCATCCATTACGTCTCTTTCATCTTTGATCATTCTTCCGAGAGCAAAACGAGAAAAGAGTTAATGGCCCTCCGGATCTGGAGCTTCTTAGAATACAATGCACAGAGAATTCGTTTCAGTTCTGCGTTTTATGTTCAACACGTGGGCTCCGCGTTCTGAATGGAAGATAGAGGCTTTCACTGGCTAACTTCCTTTAACCGGGAATAAAAACTCGGGACTCAAATTGGAGTGGGTTTTATGATGAACTCAACATCAACTTTATGTTGCAATTTGGGATGAAACGCTTTTCTCATACGTGTCATTTTTGATGCACTTCCTCAACTCGCAGTCTCGTCGAAACATCCAGCGAAAAGGCACTCATACTCGTAATCATTAACGTGCTTCATCATTTCTCCTAATTAAGATGTTTGTTTTGGGCTCCTATCTGAAAGGAAAAAAAGGAAAATCATTATCAGCAGTACAATGCGTCTAGCTTGATCTTAGTAATGGCCTTAGAATTAAAGCGTAATTGGGTCTGATTATCGCAATACTTTTTACGTAACGAGTTGAAGAAACAACAACATTCTGAAAATAAAAAAAGGTATTTAGATAAAACAGAAAATACAGTTTTTCTAGAAGTTCAGCATTCTTAGGAAACGAAATGAAGAATTTGTGAAAAGATTAACGTTAAGCACGGAAGAGAGCATTGATTTTTTCGGATGTAGATGTGTCTAAGGTATTAGACGGCTAATGAAGTAAAAGAAAAAACCACTTGAAGTTCAAAGGTTACATGTAAAATTCAAAAAATGTAGATGCATGTAAAATAGGTTCTTTTCTGTCATATTGTCTGATTCTTTTCTGCCATATTCTTTGGTTCTTTCCTGTCATATTCTCCGTTATTTACTGTCATGTTCTCCAGAGCTTTTCTGTCGTATATCGTGGTTCTTTTTGTCATACTCTAAGGCGTTTTTCTGTGATATACCCTTGGTTTTATGTCATATTCTCTGATTATTTTCGGTCATATTCTCTAGTTCTTTTCTGGCGTACTCTCTGATTCTTTTCTGTCATATTCGTCAGTTATTTTCTGCCGTATTCCCTGCTTTTTTCCTGTCGTATTATCCGGCTCTTTTCTATCGTATTTTTCAGTTCTTTTCTGTCGTATCGTCCGGTTTTTTTCTGTCGTGTTCTTCGCGGTCTTTTCCTGTCATACTCTTCGTTTTTCACTGTCGTATTCTCCGTTTTTCACTGTCATATTCTCCGTTTTTCTTTCTGTCATACTCTGATTCTTTTCTGTCATATTCTTCAATTTTTTGTAGTATTCTCCGGTTTTTTCCTGTCGTAATCTCCGGTTCTTTCCTGTCGTATTATTCGGTTCTTTTCTCACCTGTCATACTCTCCGTTTTCTCTTTCTTTCATATTCTCCGTTTTTTACTGACATATTCTCCGTTTTCTTTCTGTCATACTCTGATTCTTTTCTGTCATATTCTTCAATTTGTGTAGTATTCTCCGGTTTTTTCCTGTCGTATTATTCGGTTCTTTTCTCTCCTGTCATACTTACTCTCCGTTTTCTCTTTCTTTCATGTTCCCCGTTTTTTATATTCTGTCATACTCTCTGATTCTTTTGTGTCATATTCTTCATTTTTTTGTCGTATTATTGGTTCTTTTCTGTTACACTCTCCTTTTCTTCTGTCATAATCTCCGGTTCTCTTCTGTTATACGCTCTAAATCTTTTCTGTCATATTCTCTGGTACTTTTTATCATATTCTCCAGTTCTTTTCTGTTCGATTCTCCAGTTCTTCTCTGTAGTATTCTTCGGTTCTTTTCTGTAGTATTTTTCGGTTCCTTTCTGCTGTATGCTCTTGTACTTCCTTTCACATTCTCTCGATTTTCCCCTTATTCCCAATGTGTCACTTTTTAACGCAGATTTGTTACGTGCATATCACTCTTTGGTTAACACGTCACCTTTTGTTCCAGACGAAAGAGCAATGTGCTTCAAATTATGTTATGAATTTGCTGCATGTGCTGGACTTCCGATGCAAACATATCAGATTGTTCCAATTCAAATGAAATATTGATGGAAACCACAAACACCAAAGATATGGTGCAAAAGACAAGCTTCTATATACCACCGTAAAAAAATGTTGAGCTTCGAAATGAGACAAGCTCCTATATACCACCGTGAAAAAATGTTGAGCTTCGAAATGAGACAAACGCGTAGAATGCCATTTCGGCTAATGTTTCAATGGGAAACGATGTATTCCGTCGAACGATGTCCAGATGTTTGCGAGGTGTAGTCTGTAGGAAACAGATCAGGTGAAAAAGGTGGACTAGGCAAGGTTTCGTAATTGAACTGGTGCAGCTTCTGCACCGTATGGCGTGCAACGTGGAATCTTGCATTATCATGGAGAAGTACACTGAAGAGCAATTGAATTAGAGATACCTGTCTAGTAACGTGTAGCACCACCTTTCGCCCTGATGACGGCGGCGATTCGTCTCGGCATGGACTCGACAAGACACCGGAACCGTTGGGATGCCATACGGATCCACGACCCCTGAACAAGCTCCAACAGTTCACGAAGATTTGATGGAGGGGGAACATCTCTCTTGATGTTATTCCAGATGTGCTTGATGGGATTGAGGTCAGGTGACCTAGCTGGCCAAGGAAGCGAGGTCACGTCGGTGGAGTGTTCATCCAACCATTCGGATACAATTCGGGAGCTGCAATGTCTTGTTGCAGGATAAGGTCCCCAGTGGGATGTTGCAGAAGCCCAAACAGGAGCAAATGGTCGTCCAGGATATCCCTGTAGCGTTGACCTATGAGGGACGATGTCACACGTTCCAGGGGTCGCATTTCAGTCCACGTAAAAAGTCCCCACCAGTTTGAAGAGTACCCTGATGGCAAGAAGGATCCATCGCTTCATGTGGTTTGCGGCGTACTCGTATCCTGCCATCCGCATGTACCAACGTGAATCTCGACTCATCAGTCCAGGCAACATTTTCCCACATGTCTAGGGTCCAGTGGCGATGTTCCCGCGCCCATGCTAATCTTTGCACCATGTGATGTGCGGTCAGCAGCGCTACGCTCGTGGGACGATGGCTTCTGTACCCCATAGCGAGGAGATGGTTCTGGATGGTGTGGCTGCTTACATGTTTTTGTGCACCAGCGTTAAATTGCCGAGTGATTTGGTGCACTGTGGCCCGTCTATCCGCTGTCACCATGCGAGCTAGCCGACGATGACCCCGCTCATCCGCACGCGGTTGTGCACGGCAGTTGGCCCTTGCAGGGATGGTTTTGCCGAATTCGATGTACTCACGGTGCACCCATGACACAGTGGCTCGGGAAAATCCCAGTGCCTGCACGATTTCCGAGATGGAGTGACCCATTCGTCGGACCCGACAATTTGCTTACGGTCAAATGCGCTTAGATTACTCGCCTTACCCATATCGCGACCCACTCTTACTGATTACCGTCGCATCACTCCTTATATTGTCGAATCGCTGCATACGTCCTGTCGTTTCCGTTTACAGTGACACCCACAGGGCCACATTTGCATAACGCCAGCTGTCTCTAATTCAATTGCTCTTCAGTGTATGGTCCCATGGCTATTAACTAATGTGGCTGTTCAGGTAGATAGTTTTCTATGCATAATGTCAGGGTCCGGACGATACTTGTCCGCCGTGGTGGTTTTGCGCGATTGGAAGACAGATGAGGAGAACACACCACTGTGAACCACTAAACACTGGCCATTGACTTTCAGTGATGGAGTACTGGCTTTGAGGGTGTGCTTCGGGGCTTTACTGCGGTGGAGCCATTGCACCAAACGTCGCCTGTTGTCGTACAGCAACCACTTCTCATCACACGGGACGACGCTCCTCAAAATATCGTTCGCTTAATTGCGGATAAGGTGGAAAAGAGAAGATACCTAATCGTTGCTTTTAGTGCTGTTCCAACAACTCACGACGGACCGATTCATCTAACTTCTTCGCTTTGGTAATGGTTGTTAAATGTCAGGAAATTGTTACATAATGTATTCCTAGTTTCCCCGTCATTAAATGTCGGGAAATTGTTACATGGTGTTCTCCGAATTTACCGATCGGTAAGTGGCGGAAAATTGTTACATAGTGTGCTCTGAGTTTCCCCATCAAATTGTTACACGGTGTACTACGAGTTTCCCCATGGTTAAATGACGGGAACTTGTTACCTAGTGTACTCCGAGTTTCCCCATCATTAAATGACGGGAAATTGTTACATAGTGTGCTCTGAGTTTCCCCATCAAATTGTTACACGGTGTACTACGAGTTTCCCCATGGTTAAATGACGGGAACTTGTTACCTAGTGTACTCCGAGTTTCCCCATCATTAAATGACGGGAAATTGTTACATAGTGTGCTCTGAGTTTCCCCATCAAATTGTTACACGGTGTACTACGAGTTTCCCCATGGTTAAATGACGGGAACTTGTTACCTAGTGTACTCCGAGTTTCCCCATCATTAAATGACGGGAAATTGTTACATAGTGTGCTCTGAGTTTCCCCATCAAATTGTTACACGGTGTACTACGAGTTTCCCCATGGTTAAATGACGGGAACTTGTTACCTAGTGTACTCCGAGTTTCCCCATCATTAAATGACGGGAAATTGTTACATAGTGTGCTCTGAGTTTATCCATCAAATTGTTACACAGTGTACTTTGAGTTTCCCCATGGTTAAATGATGGGAACTTGTTACCTAGTGTACTCCGAGCTTCCCCATCATTAAATGACAGGAAATTATTTCATAGAGTACTCCGAGTTCATCCATTATTAAGTGGCGGAAAATTGTTCCATAGTGTACTCCGAGTTTACTCATCATTAAATGGTGGAAAATTGTTATATAGTTTCTCTGAGTTTCCCCATCAAATTGTCACACAGTGTACTCCGAGTTTCCCCATCATTAAATGACGGAAACTTGTTTGATAGTGTACTCCGAGTTTCCTGATAAACTAAATGTTGGGAAATTGTTACATAGTGTACTCCGTGTTTCCCCATCATTAAATGCCAGAAAATTGTTACAAAGTTTACTCCAAGTTTCCTTATTATTAAATATCGGGAAATTATTACATAATGTACTCCGAGTTTCCCAATAATTATGGTCATTTTCCAAAGTTTAAGACCACCTGTCAATTTCTTGAAATTTAGGATTTTCAAAGACACAACTAATTACTAGTCAGAGATATTTGAAAAATGACACCACAAATGAATACTTACATTCTTTAGAACACAAAAAGACCGAAATCAATTCTTTGTGTTATAGCTTTGTTTTTATAACCGACAGAATACGATGTGGCATACTCTGAATGAGGGATTTGCAGTAGTCACTTGAAATATCCTTGCACCGCACGTACTGTATCGCGTCAATCAAAGCTTGAGAATTTGATGGCTGTTTTTCTGCTACCTTGTCTTTTAAAATGGTCCACAAATTTTCCATGGGGTTTAGGTAGGGTTTATAACCGGGCTAGTCAAGCACTGTTCTGTTTTTCCTCTGCAGGTAGTCCGTTACTGTCTTTCATCTGTGGCATGGAGCACCATCCTGCATAAAGTTCCTGCATCTGCGCACTTGCATATGACCTAACAGCTTCTCACGTGACATTTCCTCATACAAACAAAATACCAGTCATGGTAGTGCCTGTCGGCAAGAACGATAATGAAGCAATACCAGATGCTGACATAGCACCCCATATCATCTGACTAGGCAGATGTCTCACGGTGCTAACGGTGTATTTTTCATCAAACGTTTTGGCTTTTTAGCGTCGAACATGTGCTTCACGTGATTCAAACTGACGCACAGTTGATTCATCGGAAAAAGGAACTTCGCCCCAATTTTCAGTAGTCTACGATTAATGACGGTTCACAAAATGGGGTCTTTTCTTTTACATGACAAAGGTTAGTCTAGGTTTATGAGCAGGTTTATAAGACTTTAATCCAAAATCTTTGCAAAGGCATCGGGGAACAGTGCTGATAATAATATCAGACCCTTTTGAATGAAGAAAGGCCTTGATTTTTTTGCACAAACTCTTCGGAGAACGCGTAACTATTCGCCTCATGGTATTGCCATCACATGGAGTTGTTTTCTCTGGGCTTCCACTTCTCTTTTAATCAATAAATTCACCTATATCTCGATATTTAATGATCGTATTATGAATAGCAGTCTTTTTTACATTCATCTCTCCGCTTATGTCACGTTCAGAGTATCCTTCATGATGTAATGTCACTATTTGTGCCCTCTTTTAGTAACACTTAATGACGCTTTATCGCTCATTTTTCGCTATATATAAAATACGTACAAAATCTTTCAGCATGAAAACCAGAAGTAAACAGACGCTCGCATGCATCTTCAACTCCATCCACAGCTGCCACTGTAGGATAATGCAACACCGACAGCAAGTTGAGTAATACAGATAGTAGCTGACGCAATCGGCAGAAATATCCTAATACCAACAGGTGGTCTTAAACTTTAGCAAATAACTGTAAATTTCGAAAATGGTTACATAGTGTATCTCGAGTTCCTCCGTCATCAAATGCCGGGAAATTGTTACATAGTGTATCTCGAGTTCTTCCCTCATCAAATACCGGGAAATTGTTACATAGTGTATCCCGAGTTCCTCCGTCATCAAATGCCGGGAAATTATTACATAATGTATCTTGGGTTTCTCCGTCATCAAATGCAGGGAAATTGTTACATAATTTATCTCGAGTTTCTCCATCATCAAATGCAGGGAAATTGTTGCATAGTGCATCTCGAGTTTCTCCGTCATCAAATGCCGGGAAATTGTTACGCAGTGTATCCCCAGTTTCTCCATCATCAAATGTCGGGAAATTGTTACGCAGTGTATCTCCAGTTTCTCCGTCATCAAATGTCGGAAATTGTTACGCAGTGTATCTCGAGTTTCTCCGTCCTCAAATGTGGGGAAATTGTTGCATAGTGTATCTCGAGTTTCTCCGTCATCAAATGCCGGAAAATTGTTACATAGTGCATCTCGAGTTTCTCCGTCATCAAAACGCGGGAAATTGTTACGCAGTGTATCTCCAGTTTCACCGTTATCAAATGCCGAGAAATTGTTACACAGTGTACCTCGAGTTTCTCCGTTATCAAATGCCGAGAAATTGTTACACAGTGTACCTCGAGTTTCACCGTTATCAAATGTCGGGAAATTGTTATGCAGTGTATCTCAAGTTTCTCCGTTATCAAATGCCGAGAAATTGTTACACAGTGTACCTCGAGTTTCTCCGTCATCAAATGCCGGGAAAATGTTACACAGTGTATCCCGAGTTTCTCCGTCATCAAATGCCGGGGAATTGTTTCACAATGTATGCCGAGTTTCTCCGTCATGTATCTTGAGTTTCTCCGTCATCAAATGCTGGGAAATTGTTACATAATGTATCTCGAGTTTCTCCGTCATTAAAACTCGGAAAATTGTTACATAGTGTATCTCGAGTTTCTCCGTCATCAAATGCCGGAATATTGTCACGCAGTGTATCTCCAGTTTCTCCGTCATCAAATGTCATCAAATTGTTACGCAGTGTATCTCGAGTTTCTCCGTCATCAAATGCCGGGAAATTGTTATATAGTGTATCCCGAGTTCCTCCGTCATCAAATGCCGGGAAATTATTACATAATGTATCTTGAGTTTCTCCGTCATCAAATGCAGGGAAATTGTTACATAATGTATGTCGAGTTTCTCCGTCATCAAATGCCGGGAAATTGTTACATAGTGTATCTCGAGTTTCTCCGTCATTAAATGTCGGGAAATTGTTACGCAGTGTATCTCGAGTTTCTCCGTCATCAAATGCCGGGAAAATGTTACACAGTGTATCCCGAGTTTCTCCGTCATCAAATGCCGGGAAATTGTTTCACAATGTATCCCGAGTTTCTCCGTCATGTATCTTGAGTTTCTCCGTCATCAAATGCAGGGAAATTGTTACATAATGTATCTCGAGTTTCTCCGTCATTAAAACTCGGAAAATTGTTACATAGTGTATCTCGAGTTTCTCCGTCATCAAATGCCGGAAAATTGTCACGCAGTGTATCTCCAGTTTCTCCGTCATCAAATGTCATCAAATTGTTACGCAGTGTATCTCGAGTTTCTCCGTCATCAAATGCCGGGAAATTGTTATATAGTGTATCCCGAGTTCCTCCGTCATCAAATGCCGGGAAATTATTACATAATGTATCTTGAGTTTCTCCGTCATCAAATGCAGGGAAATTGTTACATAATGTATCTCGAGTTTCTCCGTCATCAAATGCCGGGAAATTGTTACATAGTGTATCTCGAGTTTCTCCGTCATTAAATGTCGGGAAATTGTTACGCAGTGTATCTCGAGTTTCTCCGTCATCAAATGCCGGGAAATTGTTGCACAGTGTATCTCGAGTTTCTTCGTCATCAAATGTCGGGAAATTGTTACATAGTGTACCTCGAGTTTCTCCCTCATCAAATGCCGGGAAATTATTACATAGTGTACCTTGAGTTTCTCCCTCACCAAATGTCGGGAAATTGTTACGCAGTGTATCTCGAGTTTCTCCGTCATCAAATGCCGGGAAATTGTTACACATTGTATCTCGTGTTTCTCCGTCATCAAATGCCGGGAAATTGTTCCATAGTGTACCTCGAGTTTCTCCCTCATCAAATGCCGGAAAATTGTTACGCAGTGTATCTCCAGTTTCTCCGTCATCAAATGTCATGAAATTGTTACGCAGTGTATCTCCAGTTTCTCCGTCATCAAATGTCATGAAATTGTTACGCAGTGTATCTCGAGTTTCTCCGTCATCAAATGCCGGGAAATTGTTATATAGTGTATCTCGGGTTTCTCCGTCATCAAATGCCGGGAAATTATTACATAGTGTACCTTGAGTTTCTCCCTCACCAAATGTCGGGAAATTTTTACATTGTGTAACTCGAGTTTCTCCGTCATCAAATGCAGGGAAATTCTTACGCAGTGTATCCCCAGTTTCTCCGTCATCAAATGCCGGGAAAATGTTACATAGTGTATCTCAAGTTTTTCCGTTATCAAATGCCGGGAAATTGTTGCATAGTGTATCTCGAGTTTTCCCATCATCAAATGTCAGGAAATTGTGTACTCTGAATTTCCTCGTAAAGTTTTCGTACCGACGTGAATTGGATTCAGTCACGGCCTCTCACTCAGCATTATTCATATCTCCTTCTGATCTACCGCGTGGTTTCTTTCGAACGGTTAAATCTCGAGAGCGGAATTTAGCAAACCAACGTTGGGTCTTGCGATTACTAACAGTGCCTTCTCCCAATACTGTAGTGATGTCGCGAGCCACCTTTGCTGCACGATGTCCAGGTTTAAACTCATATAAGAAAATGACAGAAATTTGCTGCACAATCCCTTTAGAAATGATGCTACTGACGAAATGGCCGGTGCATTGTAAGCAGCTTCCTCATGCTACTTATTGCCCTGTTGCTCAATAACAATTATGTGCATAAGCGTAGCGTGACCAAACAATTGGGGGGGAGACAAGTAAGTGTGAACTGATATTCTTCTTGGGAGGAGAGGACATTTTCTGAAATCGTTTCTCCTAAAATGTTCCTGTGCAATTGCCATAACTTAAGTTTTTTACATGCCTAATACACTGAAGAGCAATTGAATTAGAGACAGCTGGCGTTATCCAAATGTGGCGCTGTGGGCGGCCCTGTAAACGAAAACGACATGACGTATGCAGCGATCCGACAATATAAGGAGTGGTGCGACGGCAATCAGTAAAAGTCGGACGCAGTGTATGTAACACGAAGGATCTAAGCGCATTTGATCATGGGCAAATTGTTCGGGCCCGACGAATGGGTCACTCCATCTCGGAAGTCGTGCAGGCACTGGGATTTTCGGCAGCCACTGTGTCACGGGTGCACCGTGAGTGCATCGAATCCGGTAAAACCATCCCTGCAAAGGCCAACTGCCGTAGACAACAGAGCGTGTGGATGAGCGGGGTCATCGTCGGCTAGCTCGCATTGTAACAGCGGGTAGACGAGTCACAGTGCAAGAAATCACTCGGGAATTTAACGCTGGTGCACAAAAACGTGTAAGCAGCCACACCGTCCAGAACCATCTCCTCGCTGTGGGGTAAAGAAGCCATCGTCCCACGAGGGTACCGCTGCTGACTGCACATCAGAGGGTGCAAAGGTTAGCATGGGCGAGGGAACATCGCCAATGGACCCTAGACATGTTGGAAAATGTTGCCTGGACTGATGAGTCGAGATTTACGTTGGTACATGCAGATGGCAAGATACGAGTACGAGGCAAATCACATAAAGCAATGGATCCTTCTTGCCAGCAGGGTACTCTTCAAGCTGGTGGGGGTGGCATTCTCATCTGGAGACTGTTTACGTGGACTGAAATGGGACCCCTGGTACGCTTGACATCGTCCCTCACAGGTCAACGTTACCGCGATATCCTGGACGACCATTATGAGTACGGCGCAGATCACATGAAGCGATGGCCCTTCTTGCCAGCAGGGTACTCTTCAAGCAGGTGGGGGTGGCATTCTCGTCTGGGGACTGTTTACGTGGACTGAAATGGGACCCTTGGTACGTGTTACATCGTTCCTCACAGATCAACGTTACCGGGATATCCTGGACGACAATTTGCTCCTGTTTGTGCGTCTTCAACATCCCACTGGGGACCTCATCCTGCAACAAGACAATGCAGTTCCCGAATTGTATCCGAATGGTTGGATGAACACTCCACCGACGTGGCCTCGCTTCCTTGGCCAGCTAGGTCACCTGACCTCAATCCCATCGAGCTCATCTTGGAGGTCATCGAGAGAGATGTTCGAGGCTCTTAGCCCCCTCCATCAAATCTTCGTGAACTGTGGGAGCTTGTTCAGGGGTCGTGGATCCGTATGGCTTCCCAACGCTTCCAGTGTCTTGTCGAGTCCGTGCCGAGACGAATCGCAGCCGTCATCAGGACGAAAGGTGGTGCTACACGTTACTAGACAGGTATCTCTAATTGAGTTGCTCTTCAGTGTATATCCAAAAGTACGAGGTGTGCCAGGCTTGTTGATTCATCTTAATGAAGATGAAAAAAAACATGCCTTTCAAAGCACCTCATGTGACAACCATCATCAGATGACTGCATGATATTGCGCATGTAATGACTGCTGGAACGCAGTCGTATCAATGTTCACTTGGCTGAATGTCATACTTAACATTTAAAATGAGAACGACTAGTTATTGTTTTTTTCCAATTTTTAAGTTTGGGGGAACACGTGCCCCCTGTGCCTCTCTGACTCACCGTCTAGGATTAGGTGTGTACAAATGTTCTACACGGTTTTCTGTTGTTGTTTTTTGTTTTTGTTTTTTAAAGAAGAGGAAAGCCATTTTTATTGGGGGGGGGGGGTAAATAATGTGTCTATTCTTTCATACTACTACAATCAAAAAGTTCCGGAACTTTTTGAATAATTTCTAAATGTCAGTGTCTGAACAAGCAAAGAGCATGATGTTGCCGACCAGCCAGAGCCGGTTTGATCCAGATCCAACACTCACAGCGCATGCGCGTTGTTCGTGATTACTGGCATTCGATGCTCTCCGTCGCGAGGACGACGATGTCGAAATTCGAACAGCGTTCAAGTGTAAAAAATTTTTGTTCTGCTCGGAAAATCTTTAGCTGAGATTTTTTCAAATGATTAAGTCAGCGTACGGTGAGAGTGTAATGAGTCGAACTAGAGTTTATGAGTGGCATGGACGACAGAGTATCGAGGATGATGAGAGGTCAGGACGACCTTATACCTTTCCTTTGGAGGCTGACCGCTCCAAAAGATAGATCTTGTTAACAGTTTTCTTCGATTGCAAGAAAGTCGTACACAAGGAATTCCTTCAACATGGTCGTACAGTCACTAAAGAAGAGTACGTCAACGTTCTGAAACGTCTTTGAGAATCAGTGAGACGCAAGCGACCCGATCTTTGGAAGACCAACTCGTGGGTGCTCCATCACGATGATGCGCCTGCTCACAGATTTTTCCAGGTGTCCGATTATCTGTCCAAACATCGCACTCCCGTTCTTCCACAACCAGCTTATTCCCCTGTTCTCGCCCCGTGTAACTTTTTTCCTTTTTCCCCGGATGAAGAATTTGCTTAAGGGGTGACGCTTCTCAAGTTTCGAAGAAGTGCAACGAGCTGGGACGGAGGCACTGGAGGATGTGTCAAAATTAGGCTTGTACTCTGCATTTAAATCTTTTTATGAGCGCTGGCAAAAGTGTATAGTTGCACAGGGTAACTACTTCGAAGGAAACACTGCATAAACAGGTATTATCTGTACTCATTCTTTTTTAATATAAAAAGTTCCGGAACTTTTTGAACGTAGTAATATAACGGCCATTATTATCTATAATCTCTTGCCATCTTTCTGATAGTAACTGAATTCCCAATCTGTATTATTCCTTCGGTTTGGAGTCAAAAAACTCTTCTAATACATCGATGTTTTTCCAGCGATGTTTTTCTGATCAGATCGAAAAAAAGTGATAGTCCGTAGGTGCATGGTCTGGATAATACGGGGGATGAGGTAACACTTGCAATCCAATACCTAGTAATTTTTTTTTTGAGTGGCTTTATCTGTATGGGGTCTTGCATCATGTTTCAATATGACGCCTTTTCGATTAACCAGTGCTTTTCAAAATCGCTTTATTGTTTTAACAAAAGAAGAGAGACGTTCAGCATTGAGCCTCATACAAAAACATAATTCACTCTAATAAAAATAATGATATATACACTGCAATGAAGAATGTTAATGACAAGAAGATGCTGCAATTGAGGTATATACATAAAAAGGTGCAGGATAAAAAAACCCCATGAGGTAGCCTGCGTGTCACATGACACGGGAAGAACATATGTACAAGGAAGCAGTATTGAATACCTAAGACGCACAATAAACAGGAACAGGTCTAGCAATACTATACAGGTGGCGAATGAAAGCTATATACAGTGGCAAAAATTGCACAGTGCAGACAATTAACCAGTGCTGGACGCTTAGATTTCAAATTTTCTTTCACCCTTTCCTACTATTATTTTCTCTGAGTGAATAAAGCTGTATGGGGTCTTGTGTTGTCATGTTGCAAGATGACGCCTTTGCGATTAACCAGTGCTGAACGCTTAGATTTCAATTTTTCTTTCAGCCTTTCCAACTATTATTTTCTCTGAGTGGCTAAAGCTGTATGGGGTCTTGCGTTGTCATGTTGCAATATGACGCCTTTGCGATTAACCAGTGCTGAACGCTTAGATTTCAATTTTGCTTTCAGCCCTTCCAACTATTATTTTCTCTGAGTGACTAAAGCTGTATGGGGTCTTGTGTTGTCATGTTGCAATATGACGCCTTTGCGATTAACCAGTGCTGAACGCTTAGATTTCAATTTTTCTTTCAGCCTTTCCAACTATTATTTTCTCTGAGTGGCTAATGCTGTATGGGGTCTTGCGTTGTCATGTTGCAATATGATGCTTTGCGATTAACCAGTGCTGAACGCTTAGATTTCAATTTTTCTTTCAGCCTTTCCAACTATTATTTTCTCGGAGTGGCTAAATCTGTATAGGGTCTTGTGTTGTCATGTTGCAATATGACGCCTTTGCGATTAACCAGTGCTGAACGCTTAGATTTCAATTTTTCTTTCAGCCTTTCCAACTATTATTTTCTCTGAGTGGCTAAAGCTGTATGGGGTCTTGCGTTGTCATGTTGCAATATGACGCCTTTGCGATTAACCAGTGCTGAACGCTTAGATTTTAATTTTCTTTCAGCCTTTCCAACTATTATTTTCTCTGAGTGACTAAAGCTGTATGGGGTCTTGTGTTGTCATGTTGCAATATGACGCCTTTGCGATTAACCAGTGCTGAACGCTTAGATTTCAATTTTTCTTTCAGCCTTTCCAACTATTATTTTCTCTGAGTGGCTAATGCTGTATGGGGTCTTGCGTTGTCATGTTGCAATATGATGCTTTGCGATTAACCAGTGCTGAACGCTTAGATTTCAATTTTTCTTTCAGCCCTTCCAACTATTATTTTCTCTGAGTGACTAAAGTTGTACGTGGTCTTGTGTTGTCATGTTGCAATATGACGCCTCTGCGATTAACCAGTGCTGGACGCTTAGATTTCACTTTTTCTTTCAGCCTTTTCAACTATTATTTTCTCTGAGTGGCTAAAGCTTTATGGGTCTTGTGTTGTCATGTTGCAATATGACGCCTTTGCGATTAACCAGTGCTGGACGCTTAGATTTCAATTTTTTTTTCAGCCTTTTCAACTTATATTTTCTCTGAGTGACTAAAGCTGTATATGGGTCTTGTGTTGTCATGTTGCGATATGACGCCTTTGCGATTAACCAGTGCTGAACGCTTACATTTCAATTTTTCTTTCAGCTTTTCCAACTATTATTTTCTCTGAGTGGCTAAAGCTGTATAGGGTCTTGTGTTGTCATGTTGCAATATGACGCCTTTGTGATTAACCAGTGCTGAACGCTTAGATTTCAATTTTTCTTTCAGCCTTTCCAACTATTATTTTCTCTGAGTGGCTAAAGCTGTATGGGGTCTTGTGTTGTCATGTTGCAATATGACGCCTTTGCGATTAACCAGTGCTGAACGCTTAGATTTTAATTTTTCTTTCAGCCTTTCCAACTATTATTTTCTCTGAGTGGCTAAAGCTGTATGGGGTCTTGTGTTGTCATGTTGCAATATGACTCCTTTGCGATTAACCAGTGCTGGACGCTTAGATTTCAATTTTTCTTTCAGCCTTCCCAACTAATATTTTCTCTGAGTGGCTAAAGCTGTATGGGGTCTTGTGTTGTCATGTTGCAATATGACGCCTTTGCAATTAACCAGTGCTGGACGCTTAGATTTCAATTTTTGCTTTCAGAGTTTCCAACTATTATTTTCTCTGAGTGGCTAATGCTGTATGGGGTCTTGCGATGTCATATTGCAATATGATGCCTTTGCGATTAACCAGTGCTGGACGCTTAGATTTCAATTTTTTTCAGCCTTTTCAACTTATATTTTCTCTGAGTGACTAAAGCTGTATAAGGGTCTTGCGTTGTCATGTTGCAATATGATGCCTTTGCGATTAACCAGTGCTGGACGCTTAGATTTCAATTTTTCTTTCAGCCTTTCCAACTATTATTTTCTCTGAGTGGCTAAAGCTGTATGGGGTCTTGTGTTGTCATGTTGCAATATGACTCCTTTGCGATTAACCAGTGCTGGACGCTTAGATTTCAATTTTGCTTTCAGCCCTTCCAACTATTATTTTCTCTGAGTGACTAAAGCTGTATGGGGTCTTGTGTTGTCATGTTGCAATATGACGCCTTTGCGATTAACTAGTGCTGAACGCTTAGATTTCAATTTTTCTTTCAGCCTTTCCAAATATTATTTTCTCTGAGTGGCTAATGCTGTATGGGGTCTTGCGTTGTCATGTTGCAATATGATGCTTTGCGATTAACCAGTGCTGAACGCTTAGATTTCAATTTTTCTTTCAGCCCTTAAAACTATTATTTTCTCTGAGTGACTAAAGTTGTACGTGGTCTTGTGTTGTCATGTTGCAATATGACGCCTCTGCGATTAACCAGTGCTGGACGCTTAGATTTCACTTTTTCTTTCAGCCTTTTCAACTATTATTTTCTCTGAGTGGCTAAAGCTTTATGGGTCTTGTGTTGTCATGTTGCAATATGACGCCTTTGCAATTAACCAGTGCTGGACGCTTAGATTTCAATTTTTTTTCAGCCTTTTCAACTTATATTTTCTCTGAGTGACTAAAGATGTATATGGGTCTTGTGTTGTCATGTTGCAATATGACGCCTTTGCGATTAACCAGTGCTGGACGCTTAGATTTCAATTTTTCTTTCAGCTTTTCCAACTATTATTTTCTCTGAGTGGCTAAAGCTGTATAGGGTCTTGTGTTGCCATGTTGCAATACGACGCCTTTGCGATTAACCAGTGCTGGAAGCTTAGATTTATATTTTTCTTTCAGCCTTTAAAACTATTATTTTCTCTGAGTGGCTAAAGCTGTATGGGGTCTTGCAATGTCATGTTGCAATACGACGCCTTTGCGATTAACCAGGGCTGGACGCTTAGATTTCAATTTTTCTTTCAGCCTTTCCAACTATTATTTTCTCTGAGTGGCTAAAGCTGTATGGGGTCTTGCGTTGTCATGTTGCAATACGACGCCTTTGCGATTAATAAGGGCTGGACGCTTAGATTTCAATTTTTCTTTCAGCCTTTCCAACTATTATTTTCTCTGAGTGGCTAAAGCTGTATGGGGTCTTGCGTTGTCATGTTGCAATATGACGCCTTTGCGATTAACCAGTACTGGACGCTTAGATTTCAATTTTTCTTTCAGCCCTTCCAACTATTATTTTCTCTGAGTGGCTAAAGCTGTATGGGTTCTTGTGTTGTCATGTTGCAATATGACGCCTTTGCGATTAACCAGTGCTGGACGCTCAGATTTCAATTTTTCTTTCATCCTTTCCAACTATTATTTTCTCTGAGTGGCTAAAGCTGTATGGGGTGTTGCGTTGTCATGTTGCAATATGACGCCTTTGCGATTAACCAGTGCTGAACGCTTAGATTTTAATTTTTCTTTCAGCCTTTCCAACTATTATTTTCTCTGAGTGGCTAAAGCTGTATGGGGTCTTGTGTTGTCATGTTGCAATATGACTCCTTTGCGATTAACCAGTGCTGGACGCTTAGATTTCAATTTTGCTTTCAGCCCTTCCAACTATTATTTTCTCTGAGTGACTAAAGCTGTATGGGGTCTTGTGTTGTCATGTTGCAATATGACGCCTTTGCGATTAACCAGTGCTGAACGCTTAGATTTCAATTTTTCTTTCAGCCTTTCCAACTATTATTTTCTCTGAGTGGCTAATGCTGTATGGGGTCTTGCGTTGTCATGTTGCAATATGATGCTTTGCGATTAACCAGTGCTGAACGCTTAGATTTCAATTTTTCTTTCAGCCCTTCCAACTATTATTTTCTCTGAGTGACTAAAGTTGTACGTGGTCTTGTGTTGTCATGTTGCAATATGACGCCTCTGCGATTAACCAGTGCTGGACGCTTAGATTTCACTTTTTCTTTCAGCCTTTTCAACTATTATTTTCTCTGAGTGGCTAAAGCTTTATGGGTCTTGTGTTGTCATGTTGCAATATGACGCCTTTGCAATTAACCAGTGCTGGACGCTTAGATTTCAATTTTTTTTTCAGCCTTTTCAACTTATATTTTCTCTGAGTGACTAAAGATGTATATGGGTCTTGTGTTGTCATGTTGCAATATGACGCCTTTGCGATTAACCAGTGCTGGACGCTTAGATTTCAATTTTTTTTCAGCTTTTAAAACTATTATTTTCTCTGAGTGGCTAAAGCTGTATAGGGTCTTGTGTTGTCATGTTGCAATACGACGCCTTTGCAATTAACCAGTGCTGGAAGCTTAGATTTATATTTTTCTTTCAGCCTTTCCAACTATTATTTTCTCTGAGTGGCTAAAGCTGTATGGGGTCTTGCAATGTCATGTTGCAATACGACGCCTTTGCGATTAACCAGGGCTGGACGCTTAGATTTCAATTTTTCTTTCAGCCTTTCCAACTATTATTTTCTCTGAGTGGCTAAAGCTGTATGGGGTCTTGCGTTGTCATGTTGCAATACGACGCCTTTGCGATTAACCAGGGCTGGACGCTTAGATTTCAATTTTTCTTTCAGCCTTTCCAACTATTATTTTCTCTGAGTGGCTAAAGCTGTATGGGGTCTTGCGTTGTCATGTTGCAATATGACGCCTTTGCGATTAACCAGTACTGGACGCTTAGATTTCAATTTTTCTTTCAGCCCTTCCAACTATTATTTTCTCTGAGTGGCTAAAGCTGTATGGGTTCTTGTGTTGTCATGTTGCAATATGACGCCTTTGCGATTAACCAGTGCTGGACGCTCAGATTTCAATTTTTCTTTCATCCTTTCCAACTATTATTTTCTCTGAGTGGCTAAAGCTGTATGGGGTGTTGCGTTGTCATGTTGCAATATGACGCCTTTGCGATTAACCAGTGCTGAACGCTTAGATTTTAATTTTTCTTTCAGCCTTTCCAACTATTATTTTCTCTGAGTGGCTAAAGCTGTATGGGGTCTTGTGTTGTCATGTTGCAATATGACTCCTTTGCGATTAACCAGTGCTGGACGCTTAGATTTCAATTTTGCTTTCAGCCCTTCCAACTATTATTTTCTCTGAGTGACTAAAGCTGTATGGGGTCTTGTGTTGTCATGTTGCAATATGACGCCTTTGCGATTAACCAGTGCTGAACGCTTAGATTTCAATTTTTCTTTCAGCCTTTCCAACTATTATTTTCTCTGAGTGGCTAATGCTGTATGGGGTCTTGCGTTGTCATGTTGCAATATGATGCTTTGCGATTAACCAGTGCTGAACGCTTAGATTTCAATTTTTCTTTCAGCCCTTCCAACTATTATTTTCTCTGAGTGACTAAAGTTGTACGTGGTCTTGTGTTGTCATGTTGCAATATGACGCCTCTGCGATTAACCAGTGCTGGACGCTTAGATTTCACTTTTTCTTTCAGCCTTTTCAACTATTATTTTCTCTGAGTGGCTAAAGCTTTATGGGTCTTGTGTTGTCATGTTGCAATATGACGCCTTTGCAATTAACCAGTGCTGGACGCTTAGATTTCAATTTTTTTCAGCCTTTTCAACTTATATTTTCTCTGAGTGACTAAAGATGTATATGGGTCTTGTGTTGTCATGTTGCAATATGACGCCTTTGCGATTAACCAGTGCTGGACGCTTAGATTTCAATTTTTCTTTCAGCTTTTAAAACTATTATTTTCTCTGAGTGGCTAAAGCTGTATAGGGTCTTGTGTTGTCATGTTGCAATATGACGCCTTTGCAATTAACCAGTGCTGGACGCTTAGATTTCAATTTTTGCTTTCAGCCATTCCAACTATTTTTTTCTCTGAGTGACTAAAGCTGTATGGGGTCTTGTGTTGTCATGTTGCAATATGACGCCTTTGCAATTAACCAGTGCTGAACGCTTAGATTTCAATTTTTCTTTCAGCTTTTCCAACTATTATTTTCTCTGAGTGGCTAAAGCTGTATAGGGTCTTGTGTTGTCATGTTGCAATATGACGTTTTTGCAATTAACCAGTGCTGGACGCTTAGATTTCAATTTTTGCTTTCAGCCATTCCAACTATTTTTTTCTCTGAGTGACTGAAGCTGTATGGGGTCTTGTGTTGTCATGTTGCAATATGACGCCTTTGCAATTAACCAGTGCTGGACGCATAGATTTCAATTTTTTCTTTCAGCCTTTTCAACTTATATTTTCTCTGAGTGACTAAAGCTGTATAAGGGTCTTGCGTTGTCATGTTGCAATATGACGCCTTTGCGATTAACCAGTGCTGAACGCTTAGATTTCAATTTTTCTTTCAGCCTTTCCAACTATTATTTTCTCTGAGTGGCTAAATCTGTATAGGGTCTTATGTTGTCATGTTGCAATATGACGCCTTTGCGATTAACCAGTGCTGAACGCTTAGATTTCAATTTTTCTTTCAGCCTTTCCAACTATTATTTTCTCTGAGTGGCTAAAGCTGTATGGGGTCTTGCGATGTCATGTTGCAATATGACGCCTTTGCGATTAACCAGTGCTGAACGCTTAGATTTTAATTTTTCTTTCAGCCTTTCCAACTATTATTTTCTCTGAGTGGCTAAAGCTGTATGGGGTCTTGTGTTGTCATGTTGCAATATGACTCCTTTGCGATTAACCAGTGCTGGACGCTTAGATTTCAATTTTGCTTTCAGCCCTTCCAACTATTATTTTCTCTGAGTGACTAAAGCTGTATGGGGTCTTGTGTTGTCATGTTGCAATATGACGCCTTTGCGATTAACCAGTGCTGAACGCTTAGATTTCAATTTTTCTTTCAGCCTTTCCAACTATTATTTTCTCTGAGTGGCTAAAGCTGTATGGGGTCTTGTGTTGTCATGTTGCAATATGACGCCTTTGCAATTAACCAGTGCTGGACGCTTAGATTTCAATTTTTGCTTTCAGCCATTCCAATTTTTTTTTCTCTGAGTGACTGAAGCTGTATGGGGTCTTGTGTTGTCATGTTACAATATGATGCCTTTGCGATTAACCAGTGCTGGACGCTTAGATTTCAATTTTTCTTTCAGCCTTTCCAACTATTATTTTCTCTGAGTGGCTAATGCTGTATGGGGTCTTGCGATGTCATATTGCAATATGATGCCTTTGCGATTAACCAGTGCTGGACGCTTAGATTTCAATTTTTTTTCAGCCTTTTCAACTTATATTTTCTCTGAGTGACTAAAGCTGTATAAGGGTCTTGCGTTGTCATGTTGCAATATGATGCCTTTGCGATTAACCAGTGCTGGACGCTTAGATTTCAATTTTTCTTTCAGCCTTTCCAAGTATTATTTTCTCTGAGTGGCTAAAGCTGTATGGGGTCTTGCGTTGTCATGTTGCAATATGACTCCTTTGCGATTAACCAGTGCTGGACGCTTAGATTTCAATTTTGCTTTCAGCCCTTCCAACTATTATTTTCTCTGAGTGACTAAAGCTGTATGGGGTCTTGTGTTGTCATGTTGCAATATGACGCCTTTGCGATTAACCAGTGCTGAACGCTTAGATTTCAATTTTTCTTTCAGCCTTTCCAACTATTATTTTCTCTGAGTGGCTAATGCTGTATGGGGTCTTGCGTTGTCATGTTGCAATATGATGCTTTGCGATTAACCAGTGCTGAACGCTTAGATTTCAATTTTTCTTTCAGCCCTTCCAACTATTATTTTCTCTGAGTGACTAAAGTTGTACGTGGTCTTGTGTTGTCATGTTGCAATATGACGCCTCTGCGATTAACCAGTGCTTGACGCTTAGATTTCACTTTTTCTTTCAGCCTTTTCAACTATTATTTTCTCTGAGTGGCTAAAGCTTTATGGGTCTTGTGTTGTCATGTTGCAATATGACGCCTTTGCAATTAACCAGTGCTGGACGCTTAGATTTCAATTTTTTTTCAGCCTTTTCAACTTATATTTTCTCTGAGTGACTAAAGATGTATATGGGTCTTGTGTTGTCATGTTGCAATATGACGCCTTTGCGATTAACCAGTGCTGGACGCTTAGATTTCAATTTTTCTTTCAGCTTTTCCAACTATTATTTTCTCTGAGTGGCTAAAGCTGTATAGGGTCTTGTGTTGCCATGTTGCAATACGACGCCTTTGCGATTAACCAGTGCTGGAAGCTTAGATTTCAATTTTTCTTTCAGCCTTTCCAACTATTATTTTCTCTGAGTGGCTAAAGCTGTATGGGGTCTTGCAATGTCATGTTGCAATACGACGCCTTTGCGATTAACCAGGGCTGGACGCTTAGATTTCAATTTTTCTTTCAGCCTTTCCAACTATTATTTTCTCTGAGTGGCTAAAGCTGTATGGGGTCTTGCGTTGTCATGTTGCAATACGACGCCTTTGCGATTAACCAGGGCTGGACGCTTAGATTTCAATTTTTCTTTCAGCCTTTCCAACTATTATTTTCTCTGAGTGGCTAAAGCTGTATGGGGTCTTGCGTTGTCATGTTGCAATATGACGCCTTTGCGATTAACCAGTACTGGACGCTTAGATTTCAATTTTTCTTTCAGCCCTTCCAACTATTATTTTCTCTGAGTGGCTAAAGCTGTATGGGTTCTTGTGTTGTCATGTTGCAATATGACGCCTTTGCGATTAACCAGTGCTGGACGCTCAGATTTCAATTTTTCTTTCATCCTTTCCAACTATTAATTTCTCTGAGTGGCTAAAGCTGTATGGGGTGTTGCGTTGTCATGTTGCAATATGACGCCTTTGCGATTAACCAGTGCTGAACGCTTAGATTTTAATTTTTCTTTCAGCCTTTCCAACTATTATTTTCTCTGAGTGGCTAAAGCTGTATGGGGTCTTGTGTTGTCATGTTGCAATATGACTCCTTTGCGATTAACCAGTGCTGGACGCTTAGATTTCAATTTTGCTTTCAGCCCTTCCAACTATTATTTTCTCTGAGTGACTAAAGCTGTATGGGGTCTTGTGTTGTCATGTTGCAATATGACGCCTTTGCGATTAACCAGTGCTGAACGCTTAGATTTCAATTTTTCTTTCAGCCTTTCCAACTATTATTTTCTCTGAGTGGCTAATGCTGTATGGGGTCTTGCGTTGTCATGTTGCAATATGATGCTTTGCGATTAACCAGTGCTGAACGCTTAGATTTCAATTTTTCTTTCAGCCCTTCCAACTATTATTTCTCTGAGTGACTAAAGTTGTACGTGGTCTTGTGTTGTCATGTTGCAATATGACGCCTCTGCGATTAACCAGTGCTGGACGCTTAGATTTCACTTTTTCTTTCAGCCTTTTCAACTATTATTTTCTCTGAGTGGCTAAAGCTTTATGGGTCTTGTGTTGTCATGTTGCAATATGACGCCTTTGCAATTAACCAGTGCTGGACGCTTAGATTTCAATTTTTTCAGCCTTTTCAACTTATATTTTCTCTGAGTGACTAAAGATGTATATGGGTCTTGTGTTGTCATGTTGCAATATGACGCCTTTGCGATTAACCAGTGCTGGACGCTTAGATTTCAATTTTTCTTTCAGCTTTTCCAACTATTATTTTCTCTGAGTGGCTAAAGCTGTATAGGGTCTTGTGTTGCCATGTTGCAATACGACGCCTTTGCGATTAACCAGTGCTGGAAGCTTAGATTTCAATTTTTCTTTCAGCCTTTCCAACTATTATTTTCTCTGAGTGGCTAAAGCTGTATGGGGTCTTGCGTTGTCATGTTGCAATACGACGCCTTTGCGATTAACCAGGGCTGGACGCTTAGATTTCAATTTTTCTTTCAGCCTTTCCAACTATTATTTTCTCTGAGTGGCTAAAGCTGTATGGGGTCTTGCGTTGTCATGTTGCAATATGACGCCTTTGCGATTAACCAGTACTGGACGCTTAGATTTCAATTTTTCTTTCAGCCCTTCCAACTATTATTTTCTCTGAGTGGCTAAAGCTGTATGGGTTCTTGTGTTGTCATGTTGCAATATGACGCCTTTGCGATTAACCAGTGCTGGACGCTCAGATTTCAATTTTTCTTTCATCCTTTCCAACTATTAATTTCTCTGAGTGGCTAAAGCTGTATGGGGTGTTGCGTTGTCATGTTGCAATATGACGCCTTTGCGATTAACCAGTGCTGAACGCTTAGATTTTAATTTTTCTTTCAGCCTTTCCAACTATTATTTTCTCTGAGTGGCTAAAGCTGTATGGGGTCTTGTGTTGTCATGTTGCAATATGACTCCTTTGCGATTAACCAGTGCTGGACGCTTAGATTTCAATTTTGCTTTCAGCCCTTCCAACTATTATTTTCTCTGAGTGACTAAAGCTGTATGGGGTCTTGTGTTGTCATGTTGCAATATGACGCCTTTGCGATTAACCAGTGCTGAACGCTTAGATTTCAATTTTTCTTTCAGCCTTTCCAACTATTATTTTCTCTGAGTGGCTAATGCTGTATGGGGTCTTGCGTTGTCATGTTGCAATATGATGCTTTGCGATTAACCAGTGCTGAACGCTTAGATTTCAATTTTTCTTTCAGCCCTTCCAACTATTATTTTCTCTGAGTGACTAAAGTTGTACGTGGTCTTGTGTTGTCATGTTGCAATATGACGCCTCTGCGATTAACCAGTGCTTGACGCTTAGATTTCACTTTTTCTTTCAGCCTTTTCAACTATTATTTTCTCTGAGTGGCTAAAGCTTTATGGGTCTTGTGTTGTCATGTTGCAATATGACGCCTTTGCAATTAACCAGTGCTGGACGCTTAGATTTCAATTTTTTTCAGCCTTTTCAACTTATATTTTCTCTGAGTGACTAAAGATGTATATGGGTCTTGTGTTGTCATGTTGCAATATGACGCCTTTGCGATTAACCAGTGCTGGACGCTTAGATTTCAATTTTTCTTTCAGCTTTTCCAACTATTATTTTCTCTGAGTGGCTAAAGCTGTATAGGGTCTTGTGTTGCCATGTTGCAATACGACGCCTTTGCGATTAACCAGTGCTGGAAGCTTAGATTTCAATTTTTCTTTCAGCCTTTCCAACTATTATTTTCTCTGAGTGGCTAAAGCTGTATGGGGTCTTGCAATGTCATGTTGCAATACGACGCCTTTGCGATTAACCAGGGCTGGACGCTTAGATTTCAATTTTTCTTTCAGCCTTTCCAACTATTATTTTCTCTGAGTGGCTAAAGCTGTATGGGGTCTTGCGTTGTCATGTTGCAATACGACGCCTTTGCGATTAACCAGGGCTGGACGCTTAGATTTCAATTTTTCTTTCAGCCTTTCCAACTATTATTTTCTCTGAGTGGCTAAAGCTGTATGGGTTCTTGCGTTGTCATGTTGCAATATGACGCCTTTGCGATTAACCAGTACTGGACGCTTAGATTTCAATTTTTCTTTCAGCCCTTCCAACTATTATTTTCTCTGAGTGGCTAAAGCTGTATGGGTTCTTGTGTTGTCATGTTGCAATATGACGCCTTTGCGATTAACCAGTGCTGGACGCTCAGATTTCAATTTTTCTTTCATTATTTCCAACTATTAATTTCTCTGAGTGGCTAAAGCTGTATGGGGTGTTGCGTTGTCATGTTGCAATATGACGCCTTTGCGATTAACCAGTGCTGAACGCTTAGATTTTAATTTTTCTTTCAGCCTTTCCAACTATTATTTTCTCTGAGTGGCTAAAGCTGTATGGGGTCTTGTGTTGTCATGTTGCAATATGACTCCTTTGCGATTAACCAGTGCTGGACGCTTAGATTTCAATTTTGCTTTCAGCCCTTCCAACTATTATTTTCTCTGAGTGACTAAAGCTGTATGGGGTCTTGTGTTGTCATGTTGCAATATGACGCCTTTGCGATTAACTAGTGCTGAACGCTTAGATTTCAATTTTTCTTTCAGCCTTTCCAACTATTATTTTCTCTGAGTGGCTAATGCTGTATGGGGTCTTGCGTTGTCATGTTGCAATATGATGCTTTGCGATTAACCAGTGCTGAACGCTTAGATTTCAATTTTTCTTTCAGCCCTTCCAACTATTATTTTCTCTGAGTGACTAAAGTTGTACGTGGTCTTGTGTTGTCATGTTGCAATATGACGCCTCTGCGATTAACCAGTGCTGGACGCTTAGATTTCACTTTTTCTTTCAGCCTTTTCAACTATTATTTTCTCTGAGTGGCTAAAGCTTTATGGGTCTTGTGTTGTCATGTTGCAATATGACGCCTTTGCAATTAACCAGTGCTGGACGCTTAGATTTCAATTTTTTTTTCAGCCTTTTCAACTTATATTTTCTCTGAGTGACTAAAGATGTATATGGGTCTTGTGTTGTCATGTTGCAATATGACGCCTTTGCGATTAACCAGTGCTGGACGCTTAGATTTCAATTTTTCTTTCAGCTTTTCCAACTATTATTTTCTCTGAGTGGCTAAAGCTGTATAGGGTCTTGTGTTGCCATGTTGCAATACGACGCCTTTGCGATTAACCAGTGCTGGAAGCTTAGATTTCAATTTTTCTTTCAGCCTTTCCAACTATTATTTTCTCTGAGTGGCTAAAGCTGTATGGGGTCTTGCAATGTCATGTTGCAATACGACGCCTTTGCGATTAACCAGGGCTGGACGCTTAGATTTCAATTTTTCTTTCAGCCTTTCCAACTATTATTTTCTCTGAGTGGCTAAAGCTGTATGGGGTCTTGCGTTGTCATGTTGCAATACGACGCCTTTGCGATTAACCAGGGCTGGACGCTTAGATTTCAATTTTTCTTTCAGCCTTTCCAACTATTATTTTCTCTGAGTGGCTAAAGCTGTATGGGGTCTTGCGTTGTCATGTTGCAATATGACGCCTTTGCGATTAACCAGTACTGGACGCTTAGATTTCAATTTTTCTTTCAGCCCTTCCAACTATTATTTTCTCTGAGTGGCTAAAGCTGTATGGGTTCTTGTGTTGTCATGTTGCAATATGACGCCTTTGCGATTAACCAGTGCTGGACGCTCAGATTTCAATTTTTCTTTCATCCTTTCCAACTATTAATTTCTCTGAGTGGCTAAAGCTGTATGGGGTGTTGCGTTGTCATGTTGCAATATGACGCCTTTGCGATTAACCAGTGCTGAACGCTTAGATTTTAATTTTTCTTTCAGCCTTTCCAACTATTATTTTCTCTGAGTGGCTAAAGCTGTATGGGGTCTTGTGTTGTCATGTTGCAATATGACTCCTTTGCGATTAACCAGTGCTGGACGCTTAGATTTCAATTTTGCTTTCAGCCCTTCCAACTATTATTTTCTCTGAGTGACTAAAGCTGTATGGGGTCTTGTGTTGTCATGTTGCAATATGACGCCTTTGCGATTAACCAGTGCTGAACGCTTAGATTTCAATTTTTCTTTCAGCCTTTCCAACTATTATTTTCTCTGAGTGGCTAATGCTGTATGGGGTCTTGCGTTGTCATGTTGCAATATGATTCTTTGCGATTAACCAGTGCTGAACGCTTAGATTTCAATTTTTCTTTCAGCCCTTCCAACTATTATTTTCTCTGAGTGACTAAAGTTGTACGTGGTCTTGTGTTGTCATGTTGCAATATGACGCCTCTGCGATTAACCAGTGCTGGACGCTTAGATTTCACTTTTTCTTTCAGCCTTTTCAACTATTATTTTCTCTGAGTGGCTAAAGCTTTATGGGTCTTGTGTTGTCATGTTGCAATATGACGCCTTTGCAATTAACCAGTGCTGGACGCTTAGATTTCAATTTTTTTTCAGCCTTTTCAACTTATATTTTCTCTGAGTGACTAAAGATGTATATGGGCCTTGTGTTGTCATGTTGCAATATGACGCCTTTGCGATTAACCAGTGCTGGACGCTTAGATTTCAATTTTTCTTTCAGCTTTTCCAACTATTATTTTCTCTGAGTGGCTAAAGCTGTATAGGGTCTTGTGTTGCCATGTTGCAATACGACGCCTTTGCGATTAACCAGTGCTGGAAGCTTAGATTTCAATTTTTCTTTCAGCCTTTCCAACTATTATTTTCTCTGAGTGGCTAAAGCTGTATGGGGTCTTGCAATGTCATGTTGCAATACGACGCCTTTGCGATTAACCAGGGCTGGACGCTTAGATTTCAATTTTTCTTTCAGCCTTTCCAACTATTATTTTCTCTGAGTGGCTAAAGCTGTATGGGGTCTTGCGTTGTCATGTTGCAATACGACGCCTTTGCGATTAACCAGGGCTGGACGCTTAGATTTCAATTTTTCTTTCAGCCTTTCCAACTATTATTTTCTCTGAGTGGCTAAAGCTGTATGGGGTCTTGCGTTGTCATGTTGCAATATGACGCCTTTGCGATTAACCAGTACTGGACGCTTAGATTTCAATTTTTCTTTCAGCCCTTCCAACTATTATTTTCTCTGAGTGGCTAAAGCTGTATGGGTTCTTGTGTTGTCATGTTGCAATATGACGCCTTTGCGATTAACCAGTGCTGGACGCTCAGATTTCAATTTTTCTTTCATCCTTTCCAACTATTAATTTCTCTGAGTGGCTAAAGCTGTATGGGGTGTTGCGTTGTCATGTTGCAATATGACGCCTTTGCGATTAACCAGTGCTGAACGCTTAGATTTTAATTTTCTTTCAGCCTTTCCAACTATTATTTTCTCTGAGTGGCTAAAGCTGTATGGGGTCTTGTGTTGTCATGTTGCAATATGACTCCTTTGCGATTAACCAGTGCTGGACGCTTAGATTTCAATTTTGCTTTCAGCCCTTCCAACTATTATTTTCTCTGAGTGACTAAAGCTGTATGGGGTCTTGTGTTGTCATGTTGCAATATGACGCCTTTGCGATTAACCAGTGCTGAACGCTTAGATTTCAATTTTTCTTTCAGCCTTTCCAACTATTATTTTCTCTGAATGGCTAATGCTGTATGGGGTCTTGCGTTGTCATGTTGCAATATGATGCTTTGCGATTAACCAGTGCTGAACGCTTAGATTTCAATTTTTCTTTCAGCCCTTCCAACTATTATTTTCTCTGAGTGACTAAAGTTGTACGTGGTCTTGTGTTGTCATGTTGCAATATGACGCCTCTGCGATTAACCAGTGCTGGACGCTTAGATTTCACTTTTTCTTTCAGCCTTTTCAACTATTATTTTCTCTGAGTGGCTAAAGCTTTATGGGTCTTGTGTTGTCATGTTGCAATATGACGCCTTTGCAATTAACCAGTGCTGGACGCTTAGATTTCAATTTTTTTTCAGCCTTTTCAACTTATATTTTCTCTGAGTGAGTAAAGATGTATATGGGTCTTGTGTTGTCATGTTGCAATATGACGCCTTTGCGATTAACCAGTGCTGGACGCTTAGATTTCAATTTTTCTTTCAGCTTTTAAAACTATTATTTTCTCTGAGTGGCTAAAGCTGTATAGGGTCTTGTGTTGTCATGTTGCAATATGACGCCTTTGCAATTAACCAGTGCTGGACGCTTAGATTTCAATTTTTGCTTTCAGCCATTCCAACTATTTTTTTCTCTGAGTGACTAAAGCTGTATGGGTCTTGTGTTGTCATGTTGCAATATGACGCCTTTGCAATTAACCAGTGCTGAACGCTTAGATTTCAATTTTTCTTTCAGCTTTTCCAACTATTATTTTCTCTGAGTGGCTAAAGCTGTATAGGGTCTTGTGTTGTCATGTTGCAATATGACGCCTTTGCAATTAACCAGTGCTGGACGCTTAGATTTCAATTTTTGCTTTCAGCCATTCCAACTATTTTTTTCTCTGAGTGACTGAAGCTGTATGGGGTCTTGTGTTGTCATGTTGCAATATGACGCCTTTGCAATTAACCAGTGCTGGACGCATAGATTTCAATTTTTTTTTCAGCCTTTTCAACTTATATTTTCTCTGAGTGACTAAAGCTGTATAAGGGTCTTGCGTTGTCATGTTGCAATATGACGCCTTTGCGATTAACCAGTGCTGAACGCTTAGATTTCAATTTTTCTTTCAGCCTTTCCAACTATTATTTTCTCTGAGTGGCTAAATCTGTATAGGGTCTTGTGTTGTCATGTTGCAATATGACGCCTTTGCGATTAACCAGTGCTGAACGCTTAGATTTCAATTTTTCTTTCAGCCTTTCCAACTATTATTTTCTCTGAGTGGCTAAAGCTGTATGGGGTCTTGCGTTCTCATGTTGCAATATGACGCCTTTGCGATTAACCAGTGCTGAACGCTTAGATTTTAATTTTTCTTTCAGCCTTTCCAACTATTATTTTCTCTGAGTGGCTAAAGCTGTATGGGGTCTTGTGTTGTCATGTTGCAATATGACTCCTTTGCGATTAACCAGTGCTGGACGCTTAGATTTCAATTTTGCTTTCAGCCCTTCCAACTATTATTTTCTCTGAGTGACTGAAGCTGTATGGGGTCTTGTGTTGTCATGTTGCAATATGATGCCTTTGCGATTAACCAGTGCTGGACGCTTAGATTTCAATTTTTCTTTCAGCCTTTCCAACTATTATTTTCTCTGAGTGGCTAAAGCTGTATGGGGTCTTGCGTTGTCATGTTGCAATATGATGCCTTTGCGATTAACCAGTGCTGGACGCTTAGATTTCAATTTTTCTTTCAGCCTTTCCAACTATTATTTTCTCTGAGTGGCTAAAGCTGTATGGGGTCTTGCGTTGTCATGTTGCAATATGATGCCTTTGCGATTAACCAGTGCTGGACGCTTAGATTTCAATTTTTCTTTCAGCCTTTCCAACTATTATTTTCTCTGAGTGGCTAAAGCTGTATGGGGTCTTGCGTTGTCATGTTGCAATATGATGCCTTTGCGATTAACCAGTGCTGGACGCTTAGATTTCAATTTTTCTTTCAGCCTTTCCAACTATTATTTTCTCTGAGTGGCTAAAGCTGTATAAGGGTCTTGTGTTGTCATGTTGCAATATGACGCCTTTGCGATTAACCAGTGCTGGACGCTTAGATTTCAATTTTTCTTTCAGCCTTTCCAACTATTATTTTCTCTGAGTGGCTAATGCTGTATGGGGACTTGCGTTGTCATGTTGCAATATGATGCCTTTGCGATTAACCAGTGCTGGACGCTTAGATTTCAATTTTTCTTTCAGCCTTTCCAACTATTATTTTCTCTGAGTGGCTAAAGCTGTATGGGGTCTTGCGTTGTCATGTTGCAATATGACGCCTTTGCGATTAACCAGTGCTGGACGCTTAGATTTCAATTTTTCTTTCAGCCTTTCCAACTATTATTTTCTCTGAGTGGCTAAAGCTGTATGGGGTCTTGCGTTGTCATGTTGCAATACGACGCCTTTGCGATTAACCAGTGCTGGACGCTTAGATTTCAATTTTTCTTTCAGCCTTTCCAACTATTATTTTCTCTGAGTGGCTAAAGCTGTATGGGGTCTTGCGTTGTCATGTTGCAATACGACGCCTTTGCGATTAACCAGTGCTGGACGCTTAGATTTCAATTTTTCTTTCAGCCTTTCCAACTATTATTTTCTCTGAGTGGCTAAAGCTGTATGGGGTCTTGCGTTGTCATGTTGCAATATGACGCCTTTGCGATTAACCAGTGCTGGACGCTTAGATTTCAATTTTTCTTTCAGCCTTTCCAACTATTATTTTCTCTGAGTGGCTAAAGCTGTATGGGGTGTTGCGTTGTCATGTTGCAATACGACGCCTTTGCGATTAACCAGTGCTGGACGCTTAGATTTCAATTTTTCTTTCAGCCTTTCCAACTATTATTTTCTCTGAGTGGCTAAAGCTGTATGGGGTCTTGCGTTGTCATGTTGCAATACGACGATTAACAATTTGCGATTAACCAGGGCTGGACGCTTAGATTTTAATTTTTCTTTCAGCCTTTCCAACTATTATTTTCTCTGAGTGGCTAAAGCTGTATGGGGTCTTGCGTTGTCATGGTGCAATACGACGCCTTTGCGATTAACCAGTGCTGGACGCTTAGATTTCAATTTTTCTTTCAGCCTTTCCAACTATTATTTTCTCTGAGTGGCTAATGCTGTATGGGGTCTTGCGTTGTCATGTTGCAATATGAAGCCTTTGCGATTAACCAGTGCTGGACGCTTAGATTTCAATTTTGCTTTCAGCCCTTCCAACTATTATTTTCTCTGAGTGACTAAAGCTGTATAAGGGTCTTGTGTTGTCACATTGCAATATGACGCCCTTGCGATTAACCAGTGCTGGACGCTTAGATTTCAATTTTTCTTTCAGCCTTTAAAACTATTATTTTCTCTGAGTGGCTAGTGCTGTATGGGGTCTTGCGTTGTCATGTTGCAATATGATGGCTTTGCGATTAACCAGTGCTAAACGCTTAGATTTAAATTTTTCTTTCAGCCTTTTCAACTTATATTTTCTCTGAGTGACTAAAGCTGTATAAGGGTCTTGTGTTGTCATGTTGCAATATGACGCCTTTGCGATTAACCAGGGCTGGACGCTTAGATTTCAATTTTTCTTTCAGCCTTTCCAACTATTATTTTCTCTGAGTGGCTAAAGCTGTATGGGGTCTTGCGTTGTCATGTTGCAATATGACGCCTTTGCGATTAACCAGTACTGGACGCTTAGATTTCAATTTTTCTTTCAGCCCTTCCAACTATTATTTTCTCTGAGTGGCTAAAGCTGTATGGGTTCTTGTGTTGTCATGTTGCAATATGACGCCTTTGCGATTAACCAGTGCTGGACGCTTAGATTTCAATTTTTCTTTCATCCTTTCCAACTATTATTTTCTCTGAGTGGCTAAAGCTGTATGGGGTCTTGCGTTGTCATGTTGCAATACGACGCCTTTGCGATTAACCAGTGCTGGACGCTTAGATTTCAATTTTTCTTTCAGCCTTTCCAACTATTATTTTCTCTGAGTGGCTAAAGCTGTATGGGGTCTTGCGTTGTCATGTTGCAATACGACGCCTTTGCGATTAACCAGTGCTGGACGCTTAGATTTCAATTTTTCCTTCAGCCTTTCCAACTATTATTTTCTCTGAGTGGCTAAAGCTGTATGGGGTCTTGCCTTGTCATGTTGCAATACGACGCCTTTGCGATTAACCAGGGCTGGACGCTAAGATTTCAATTTTGCTTTCAGCCCTTCCAAATATTATTTTCTCTGAGTGGCTAAAGCTGTATGGGGTCTTGTGTTGTCATGTTGCAATATGACGCCTTTGCAATTAACCAGTGCTGGACGCTTAGATTTCAATTTTGCTTTCAGCCCTTCCAACTATTATTTTCTCTGAGTGACTAAAGCTGTATAAGGGTCTTGTGTTGTCACATTGCTATATGACGCCTTTGCGATTAACCAGTGCTGGACGCTTAGATTTCAATTTTTCTTTCAGCCTTTCCAACTATTGTTTTCTCTGAGTGGCTAGTGCTGTATGGGGTCTTGCGTTGTCATGTTGCAATATGATGGCTTTGCGATTAACCAGTGCTAAACGCTTAGATTTAAATTTTTCTTTCAGCCTTTTCAACTCATATTTTCTCTGAGTGACTAAAGCTGTATAAGGGTCTTGTGTTGTCATGTTGCAATATGACGCATTTGCGATTAACCAGTGCTGGACGCTTAGATTTCAATTTTTCTTTCAGCCTTTCCAACTATTATTTTCTCTGAGTGGCTAATGCTGTATGGGGACTTGCGTTGTCATGTTGCAATATGATGCCTTTGCGATTAACCAGTGCTGGACGCTTAGATTTCAATTTTTCTTTCAGCCTTTCCAACTATTATTTTCTCTGAGTGGCTAATGCTGTATGGGGACTTGCGTTGTCATGTTGCAATATGATGCCTTTGCGATTAACCAGTGCTGGACGCTTAGATTTCAATTTTTCTTTCAGCTTTTCCAACTATTATTTTCTCTGAGTGGCTAAAGCTGTATGGGGTCTTGCGTTGTCATGTTGCAATACGACGCCTTTGCGATTAACCAGTACTGGACGCTTAGATTTCAATTTTTCTTTCAGCCCTTCCAACTATTATTTTCTCTGAGTGGCTAAAGCTGTATGGGTTCTTGTGTTGTCATGTTGCAATATGACGCCTTTGCGATTAACCAGTGCTGCACGCTTAGATTTCAATTTTTCTTTCATCCTTTCCAACTATTATTTTCTCTGAGTGGCTAAAGCTGTATGGGGTGTTGCGTTGTCATGTTGCAATACGACGCCTTTGCGATTAACCAGTGCTGGACGCTTAGATTTCAATTTTTCTTTCAGCCTTTCCAACTATTATTTTCTCTGAGTGGCTAAAGCTGTATGGGGTCTTGCGTTGTCATGTTGCAATACGACGCCTTTGCGATTAACCAGGGCTGGACGCTTAGATTTCAATTTTTCTTTCAGCCTTTCCAACTATTATTTTCTCTGAGTGGCTAAAGCTGTATGGGGTCTGTCGTTGTCATGTTGCAATACGACGCCTTTGCGATTAACCAGTGCTGGACGCTTAGATTTCAATTTTTCTTTCAGCCTTTCCAACTATTATTTTCTCTGAGTCGCTAAAGCTGTATGGGGTCTTGCGTTGTCATGTTGCAATACGACGCCTTTGCGATTAACCAGGGCTGGACGCTTAGATTTCAATTTTTCTTTCAGCCTTTCCAACTATTATTTTCTCTGAGTGGCTAAAGCTGTATGGGGTCTTGCGTTGTCATGTTGCAATATGACGCCTTTGCGATTAACCACTACTGGACGCTTAGATTTCAATTTTTCTTTCAGCCCTTCCAACTATTATTTTCTCTGAGTGGCTAAAGCTGTATGGGTTCTTGTGTTGTCATGTTGCAATATGACGCCTTTGCGTATAACCAGTGCTGGACTCTTAGATTTCAATTTTTCTTTCATCCTTTCCAACTATTATTTTCTCTGAGTGGCTAAAGCTGTATGGGGTGTTGCGTTGTCATGTTGCAATACGACGCCTTTGCGATTAACCAGTGCTGGACGCTTAGATTTCAATTTTTCTTTCAGCCTTTCCAACTAATATTTTCTCTGAGTGGCTAAAGCTGTATGGGGTCTTGCGTTGTCATGTTGCAATACGACGCCTTTGCGATTAACCAGGGCTGGACGCTTAGATTTCAATTTTTCTATCAGCCTTTCCAACTATTATTTTCTCTGAGTGGCTAAAGCTGTATGGGGTCTTGCGTTGTCATGTTGCAATACGACGCCTTTGCGATTAACCAGGGCTGGACGCTTAGATTTCAATTTTTCTTTCAGCCTTTCCAACTATTATTTTCTCTGAGTGGCTAAAGCTGTATGGGGTCTTGCGTTGTCATGTTGCAATACGACGCCTTTGCGATTAACCTGTGCTGGACGCTTAGATTTCAATTTTTCTTTCAGCCTTTCTAACTAATATTTTCTCTGAGTGGCTAAAGCTGTATGGGGTCTTGCGTTGTCATGTTGCAATACGACGCCTTTGCGATTAACCAGGGCTGGACGCTTAGATTTCAATTTTTCTTTCAGCCTTCCCAACTATTATTTTCTCTGAGTGGCTAAAGCTGTATGGGGTCTTGCGTTGTCATGTTGCAATACGACGCCTTTGCGATTAACCAGGGCTGGACGCTTAGATTTCAATTTTTCTTTCAGCCTTTCCAACTATTATTTTCTCTGAGTGGCTAAAGCTGTATGGGGTCTTGCGTTGTCATGTTGCAATATGACGCCTTTGCGATTAACCAGTACTGGACGCTTAGATTTCAATTTTTCTTTCAGCCCTTCCAACTATTATTTTCTCTGAGTGGCTAAAGCTGTATGGGTTCTTGTGTTGTCATGTTGCAATATGACGCCTTTGCGATTAACCAGTGCTGCACGCTTAGATTTCAATTTTTCTTTCATCCTTTCCAACTATTATTTTCTCTGAGTGGCTAAAGCTGTATGGGGTGTTGCGTTGTCATGTTGCAATACGACGCCTTTGCGATTAACCAGTGCTGGACGCTTAGATTTCAATTTTTCTTTCAGCCTTTCCAACTATTATTTTCTCTGAGTGGCTAAAGCTGTATGGGGTCTTGCGTTGTCATGTTGCAATACGACGCCTTTGCGATTAACCAGGGCTGGACGCTTAGATTTCAATTTTTCTTTCAGCCTTTCCAACTATTATTTTCTCTGAGTGGCTAAAGCTGTATGGGGTCTGTCGTTGTCATGTTGCAATACGACGCCTTTGCGATTAACCAGTGCTGGACGCTTAGATTTCAATTTTTCTTTCAGCCTTTCCAACTATTATTTTCTCTGAGTCGCTAAAGCTGTATGGGGTCTTGCGTTGTCATGTTGCAATACGACGCCTTTGCGATTAACCAGGGCTGGACGCTTAGATTTCAATTTTTCTTTCAGCCTTTCCAACTATTATTTTCTCTGAGTGGCTAAAGCTGTATGGGGTCTTGCGTTGTCATGTTGCAATACGACGCCTTTGCGATTAACCAGGGCTGGACGCTTAGATTTCAATTTTTCTTTCAGCCTTTCCAACTATTATTTTCTCTGAGTGGCTAAAGCTGTATGGGGTCTTGCGTTGTCATGTTGCAATATGACGCCTTTGCGATTAACCACTACTGGACGCTTAGATTTCAATTTTTCTTTCAGCCCTTCCAACTATTATTTTCTCTGAGTGGCTAAAGCTGTATGGGTTCTTGTGTTGTCATGTTGCAATATGACGCCTTTGCGATTAACCAGTGCTGGACTCTTAGATTTCAATTTTTCTTTCATCCTTTCCAACTATTATTTTCTCTGAGTGGCTAAAGCTGTATGGGGTGTTGCGTTGTCATGTTGCAATACGACGCCTTTGCGATTAACCAGTGCTGGACGCTTAGATTTCAATTTTTCTTTCAGCCTTTCCAACTATTATTTTCTCTGAGTGGCTAAAGCTGTATGGGGTCTTGCGTTGTCATGTTGCAATACGACGCCTTTGCGATTAACCAGGGCTGGACGCTTAGATTTCAATTTTTCTTTCAGCCTTTCCAACTATTATTTTCTCTGAGTGGCTAAAGCTGTATGGGGTCTTGCGTTGTCATGTTGCAATACGACGCCTTTGCGATTAACCAGGGCTGGACGCTTAGATTTCAATTTTTCTTTCAGCCTTTCCAACTATTATTTTCTCTGAGTGGCTAAAGCTGTATGGGGTCTTGTGTTGTCACATTGCAATATGACGCCCTTGCGATTAACCAGTGCTGGACGCTTAGATTTCAATTTTTCTTTCAGCCTTTAAAACTATTATTTTCTCTGAGTGGCTAGTGCTGTATGGGGTCTTGCGTTGTCATGTTGCAATATGATGGCTTTGCGATTAACCAGTGCTAAACGCTTAGATTTAAATTTTTCTTTCAGCCTTTTCAACTTATATTTTCTCTGAGTGACTAAAGCTGTATAAGGGTCTTGTGTTGTCATGTTGCAATATGACGCCTTTGCGATTAACCAGGGCTGGACGCTTAGATTTCAATTTTTCTTTCAGCCTTTCCAACTATTATTTTCTCTGAGTGGCTAAAGCTGTATGGGGTCTTGCGTTGTCATGTTGCAATATGACGCCTTTGCGATTAACCAGTACTGGACGCTTAGATTTCAATTTTTCTTTCAGCCCTTCCAACTATTATTTTCTCTGAGTGGCTAAAGCTGTATGGGTTCTTGTGTTGTCATGTTGCAATATGACGCCTTTGCGATTAACCAGTGCTGGACGCTTAGATTTCAATTTTTCTTTCATCCTTTCCAACTATTATTTTCTCTGAGTGGCTAAAGCTGTATGGGGTCTTGCGTTGTCATGTTGCAATACGACGCCTTTGCGATTAACCAGTGCTGGACGCTTAGATTTCAATTTTTCTTTCAGCCTTTCCAACTATTATTTTCTCTGAGTGGCTAAAGCTGTATGGGGTCTTGCGTTGTCATGTTGCAATACGACGCCTTTGCGATTAACCAGTGCTGGACGCTTAGATTTCAATTTTTCCTTCAGCCTTTCCAACTATTATTTTCTCTGAGTGGCTAAAGCTGTATGGGGTCTTGCCTTGTCATGTTGCAATACGACGCCTTTGCGATTAACCAGGGCTGGACGCTAAGATTTCAATTTTGCTTTCAGCCCTTCCAAATATTATTTTCTCTGAGTGGCTAAAGCTGTATGGGGTCTTGTGTTGTCATGTTGCAATATGACGCCTTTGCAATTAACCAGTGCTGGACGCTTAGATTTCAATTTTGCTTTCAGCCCTTCCAACTATTATTTTCTCTGAGTGACTAAAGCTGTATAAGGGTCTTGTGTTGTCACATTGCTATATGACGCCTTTGCGATTAACCAGTGCTGGACGCTTAGATTTCAATTTTTCTTTCAGCCTTTCCAACTATTGTTTTCTCTGAGTGGCTAGTGCTGTATGGGGTCTTGCGTTGTCATGTTGCAATATGATGGCTTTGCGATTAACCAGTGCTAAACGCTTAGATTTAAATTTTTCTTTCAGCCTTTTCAACTCATATTTTCTCTGAGTGACTAAAGCTGTATAAGGGTCTTGTGTTGTCATGTTGCAATATGACGCATTTGCGATTAACCAGTGCTGGACGCTTAGATTTCAATTTTTCTTTCAGCCTTTCCAACTATTATTTTCTCTGAGTGGCTAATGCTGTATGGGGACTTGCGTTGTCATGTTGCAATATGATGCCTTTGCGATTAACCAGTGCTGGACGCTTAGATTTCAATTTTTCTTTCAGCCTTTCCAACTATTATTTTCTCTGAGTGGCTAATGCTGTATGGGGACTTGCGTTGTCATGTTGCAATATGATGCCTTTGCGATTAACCAGTGCTGGACGCTTAGATTTCAATTTTTCTTTCAGCTTTTCCAACTATTATTTTCTCTGAGTGGCTAAAGCTGTATGGGGTCTTGCGTTGTCATGTTGCAATACGACGCCTTTGCGATTAACCAGTACTGGACGCTTAGATTTCAATTTTTCTTTCAGCCCTTCCAACTATTATTTTCTCTGAGTGGCTAAAGCTGTATGGGTTCTTGTGTTGTCATGTTGCAATATGACGCCTTTGCGATTAACCAGTGCTGCACGCTTAGATTTCAATTTTTCTTTCATCCTTTCCAACTATTATTTTCTCTGAGTGGCTAAAGCTGTATGGGGTGTTGCGTTGTCATGTTGCAATACGACGCCTTTGCGATTAACCAGTGCTGGACGCTTAGATTTCAATTTTTCTTTCAGCCTTTCCAACTATTATTTTCTCTGAGTGGCTAAAGCTGTATGGGGTCTTGCGTTGTCATGTTGCAATACGACGCCTTTGCGATTAACCAGGGCTGGACGCTTAGATTTCAATTTTTCTTTCAGCCTTTCCAACTATTATTTTCTCTGAGTGGCTAAAGCTGTATGGGGTCTGTCGTTGTCATGTTGCAATACGACGCCTTTGCGATTAACCAGTGCTGGACGCTTAGATTTCAATTTTTCTTTCAGCCTTTCCAACTATTATTTTCTCTGAGTCGCTAAAGCTGTATGGGGTCTTGCGTTGTCATGTTGCAATACGACGCCTTTGCGATTAACCAGGGCTGGACGCTTAGATTTCAATTTTTCTTTCAGCCTTTCCAACTATTATTTTCTCTGAGTGGCTAAAGCTGTATGGGGTCTTGCGTTGTCATGTTGCAATATGACGCCTTTGCGATTAACCACTACTGGACGCTTAGATTTCAATTTTTCTTTCAGCCCTTCCAACTATTATTTTCTCTGAGTGGCTAAAGCTGTATGGGTTCTTGTGTTGTCATGTTGCAATATGACGCCTTTGCGTATAACCAGTGCTGGACTCTTAGATTTCAATTTTTCTTTCATCCTTTCCAACTATTATTTTCTCTGAGTGGCTAAAGCTGTATGGGGTGTTGCGTTGTCATGTTGCAATACGACGCCTTTGCGATTAACCAGTGCTGGACGCTTAGATTTCAATTTTTCTTTCAGCCTTTCCAACTAATATTTTCTCTGAGTGGCTAAAGCTGTATGGGGTCTTGCGTTGTCATGTTGCAATACGACGCCTTTGCGATTAACCAGGGCTGGACGCTTAGATTTCAATTTTTCTATCAGCCTTTCCAACTATTATTTTCTCTGAGTGGCTAAAGCTGTATGGGGTCTTGCGTTGTCATGTTGCAATACGACGCCTTTGCGATTAACCAGGGCTGGACGCTTAGATTTCAATTTTTCTTTCAGCCTTTCCAACTATTATTTTCTCTGAGTGGCTAAAGCTGTATGGGGTCTTGCGTTGTCATGTTGCAATACGACGCCTTTGCGATTAACCTGTGCTGGACGCTTAGATTTCAATTTTTCTTTCAGCCTTTCTAACTAATATTTTCTCTGAGTGGCTAAAGCTGTATGGGGTCTTGCGTTGTCATGTTGCAATACGACGCCTTTGCGATTAACCAGGGCTGGACGCTTAGATTTCAATTTTTCTTTCAGCCTTCCCAACTATTATTTTCTCTGAGTGGCTAAAGCTGTATGGGGTCTTGCGTTGTCATGTTGCAATACGACGCCTTTGCGATTAACCAGGGCTGGACGCTTAGATTTCAATTTTTCTTTCAGCCTTTCCAACTATTATTTTCTCTGAGTGGCTAAAGCTGTATGGGGTCTTGCGTTGTCATGTTGCAATATGACGCCTTTGCGATTAACCAGTACTGGACGCTTAGATTTCAATTTTTCTTTCAGCCCTTCCAACTATTATTTTCTCTGAGTGGCTAAAGCTGTATGGGTTCTTGTGTTGTCATGTTGCAATATGACGCCTTTGCGATTAACCAGTGCTGCACGCTTAGATTTCAATTTTTCTTTCATCCTTTCCAACTATTATTTTCTCTGAGTGGCTAAAGCTGTATGGGGTGTTGCGTTGTCATGTTGCAATACGACGCCTTTGCGATTAACCAGTGCTGGACGCTTAGATTTCAATTTTTCTTTCAGCCTTTCCAACTATTATTTTCTCTGAGTGGCTAAAGCTGTATGGGGTCTTGCGTTGTCATGTTGCAATACGACGCCTTTGCGATTAACCAGGGCTGGACGCTTAGATTTCAATTTTTCTTTCAGCCTTTCCAACTATTATTTTCTCTGAGTGGCTAAAGCTGTATGGGGTCTGTCGTTGTCATGTTGCAATACGACGCCTTTGCGATTAACCAGTGCTGGACGCTTAGATTTCAATTTTTCTTTCAGCCTTTCCAACTATTATTTTCTCTGAGTCGCTAAAGCTGTATGGGGTCTTGCGTTGTCATGTTGCAATACGACGCCTTTGCGATTAACCAGGGCTGGACGCTTAGATTTCAATTTTTCTTTCAGCCTTTCCAACTATTATTTTCTCTGAGTGGCTAAAGCTGTATGGGGTCTTGCGTTGTCATGTTGCAATACGACGCCTTTGCGATTAACCAGGGCTGGACGCTTAGATTTCAATTTTTCTTTCAGCCTTTCCAACTATTATTTTCTCTGAGTGGCTAAAGCTGTATGGGGTCTTGCGTTGTCATGTTGCAATATGACGCCTTTGCGATTAACCACTACTGGACGCTTAGATTTCAATTTTTCTTTCAGCCCTTCCAACTATTATTTTCTCTGAGTGGCTAAAGCTGTATGGGTTCTTGTGTTGTCATGTTGCAATATGACGCCTTTGCGATTAACCAGTGCTGGACTCTTAGATTTCAATTTTTCTTTCATCCTTTCCAACTATTATTTTCTCTGAGTGGCTAAAGCTGTATGGGGTGTTGCGTTGTCATGTTGCAATACGACGCCTTTGCGATTAACCAGTGCTGGACGCTTAGATTTCAATTTTTCTTTCAGCCTTTCCAACTATTATTTTCTCTGAGTGGCTAAAGCTGTATGGGGTCTTGCGTTGTCATGTTGCAATACGACGCCTTTGCGATTAACCAGGGCTGGACGCTTAGATTTCAATTTTTCTTTCAGCCTTTCCAACTATTATTTTCTCTGAGTGGCTAAAGCTGTATGGGGTCTTGCGTTGTCATGTTGCAATACGACGCCTTTGCGATTAACCAGGGCTGGACGCTTAGATTTCAATTTTTCTTTCAGCCTTTCCAACTATTATTTTCTCTGAGTGGCTAAAGCTGTATGGGGTCTTGCGTTGTCATGTTGCAATATGACGCCTTTGCGATTAACCAGTACTGGACGCTTAGATTTCAATTTTTCTTTCAGCCCTTCCAACTATTATTTTCTCTGAGTGGCTAAAGCTGCATGGGTTCTTGTGTTGTCATGTTGCAATATGACGCCTTTGCGATTAACCAGTGCTGGACGCTTAGATTTCAATTTTTCTTTCATCCTTTCCAACTATTATTTTCTCTGAGTGGCTAAAGCTGTATGGGGTCTTGCGTTGTCATGTTGCAATACGACGCCTTTGCGATTAACCAGTGCTGGACGCTTAGATTTCAATTTTTCCTTCAGCCTTTCCAACTATTATTTTCTCTGAGTGGCTAAAGCTGTATGGGGTCTTGCCTTGTCATGTTGCAATACGACGCCTTTGCGATTAACCAGGGCTGGACGCTAAGATTTCAATTTTGCTTTCAGCCCTTCCAAATATTATTTTCTCTGAGTGGCTAAAGCTGTATGGGGTCTTGTGTTGTCATGTTGCAATATGACGCCTTTGCAATTAACCAGTGCTGGACGCTTAGATTTCAATTTTGCTTTCAGCCCTTCCAACTATTATTTTCTCTGAGTGACTAAAGCTGTATAAGGGTCTTGTGTTGTCACATTGCTATATGACGCCTTTGCGATTAACCAGTGCTGGACGCTTAGATTTCAATTTTTCTTTCAGCCTTTCCAACTATTGTTTTCTCTGAGTGGCTAGTGCTGTATGGGGTCTTGCGTTGTCATGTTGCAATATGATGGCTTTGCGATTAACCAGTGCTAAACGCTTAGATTTAAATTTTTCTTTCAGCCTTTTCAACTCATATTTTCTCTGAGTGACTAAAGCTGTATAAGGGTCTTGTGTTGTCATGTTGCAATATGACGCATTTGCGATTAACCAGTGCTGGACGCTTAGATTTCAATTTTTCTTTCAGCCTTTCCAACTATTATTTTCTCTGAGTGGCTAATGCTGTATGGGGACTTGCGTTGTCATGTTGCAATATGATGCCTTTGCGATTAACCAGTGCTGGACGCTTAGATTTCAATTTTTCTTTCAGCCTTTCCAACTATTATTTTCTCTGAATGGCTAAAGCTGTATGGGGTCTTGCGTTGTCATGTTGCAATACGACGCCTTTGCGATTAACCAGTGCTGGACGCTTAGATTTCAATTTTTCTTTCAGCCTTTCCAACTATTATTTTCTCTGAGTGGCTAAAGCTGTATGGGGTCTTGCGTTGCCATGTTGCAATACGACGCCTTTGCGATTAACCAGTGCTGGACGCTTAGATTTCAATTTTTCTTTCAGCCTTTCCAACTATTATTTTCTCTGAGTGGCTAAAGCTGTATGGGGTCTTGCGTTGTCATGTTGCAATACGACGCCTTTGCGATTAACCAGGGCTGGACGCTTAGATTTCAATTTTTCTTTCAGCCTCTCCAACTATTATTTTCTCTGAGTGGCTAAAGCTGTATGGGGTCTTGCGTTGTCATGTTGCAATACGACGCCTTTGCGATTAACCAGGGCTGGACGCTTAGATTTCAATTTTTCTTTCAGCCTTTCCAACTATTATTTTCTCTGAGTGGCTAAAGCTGTATGGGGTCTTGCGTTGTCATGTTGCAATATGACGCCTTTGCGATTAACCAGTGCTGGACGCTTAGATTTCAATTTTTCTTTCATCCTTTCCAACTATTATTTTCTCTGAGTGGCTAAAGCTGTATGGGGTGTTGCGTTGTCATGTTGCAATACGACGCCTTTGCGATTAACCAGTGCTGGACGCTTAGATTTCAATTTTTCTTTCAGCCTTTCCAACTATTATTTTCTCTGAGTGGCTAAAGCTGTATGGGGCCGCCCTGGTGGCGCAGTGGTCTAAGGCGTTGGCCTCTGATCATTCGTCCGTAAGGGTCCGGGTTCGAATCCCGGTCAGGCATGGATGTTGTGTTTGTCTTACGGCACTGGCTCTCTCCTTCCCTGGAACCAGTGACCCTAAATTAGGGACGGGCGACTGCTTATAGCCCATTGAGTTGCTCACGGTGGTCGTTAATCCTCCAATCAAAAAAAAAAAAAAAAAAAAAAAAAAAAGCTGTATGGGGTCTTGCGTTGTCATGTTGCAATACGACGCCTTTGCGATTAATCTGTACTGGACGCTTAGATTTCAATTTTTCTTTCAGCATTTCCAACTATTATTTCCTCTGAGTGGCTAATGCTGTATGGGGTCTTGCGTTGTCATGTTGCAATACGACGATTAACAATTTGTGATTAACCAGGGCTGGACGTTTCAATTTTAATTTTTCTTTCAGCCTTTCCAACTATTATTTTCTCTGGGTGGCTAAAGCTGTATGGGGTCTTGCGTTGTCATGTTGCAATATGACGCCTTTGCGATTAACCAGTACTGGACGCTTAGATTTCAATTTTTCTTTCAGCCCTTCCAACTATTATTTTCTCTGAGTGGCTAAAGCTGTATGGGGTCTTGTGTTGTCATGTTGCAATATGACGCCTTTGCGATTAACCAGTGCTGGACGCTTAGATTTCAATTTTTCTTTCAGCCTTTCCAACTATTATTTTCTCTGAGTGGATAAAGCTGTATGGGGTCTTGCGTTGTCATTTTGCAATACGACGCCTTTGCGATTAACCAGTGCTGGACGCTTAGATTTCAATTTTTTTTTCAGCCTTTCCAACTATTATTTTCTTTCAGTGGCTACAGCTGTATGGGGTCTTGCGTTGTCATGTTGCAATATGACGCCTTTGCGATTAACCAGTGCCGGAGTCTTAGATATCAATTTTTCTTTTAGCCCTTCCAACTATTATTTTCACTGGGTGGCTAAAGCTGTATGGGGTCTTGCGTTGTCATGTTGCAATATGATGCATTTGCGATTAACCAGTGCTGGACGCTTAGATTTCAATTTTTCTTTCAGCCTTTCCAACTTATATTTTCTCTGAGTGGCTAATGATGTATGGGGTCTTGCGTTGTCATGTTGCAATATGATCCCTTTGCGATTAACCAGTGCTGGATGCTGAGGTTTCAATTTTTCTTTCAGCCCTTCCAACTTTTTTCTCTGAGTGGCTAAAGCTGTATGGTGTCTTACGTTGTCATGTTGCAATATGACGCTTTTGCGATTAACCAGTGCTGGATGCTGAGGTTTCAATTTTTCTTTCAGCCCTTCCAACTATTATTTTCTCTGAGTGGCTAAAGCTGTATGGTGTCTTACGTTGTCATGTTGCAATATGACGCTTTTGCGATTAACCAGCGATGGATGCTGAGGTTTCAATTTTTCTTTCAGCGCTTCCAACTATTTTTTTCTCTGAGTGGCTAAAGCTGTATGGGGTCTTGCGTTGTCATGTTGCAATATGATGCATTTGCGATTAACCAGTGCTGGACGCTTAGATTTCAATTTTTCTTTCAGCCTTTCCAACTTATATTTTCTCTGAGTGGCTAATGATGTATGGGGTCTTGTGTTGTCATGTTGCAATATGACTCCTTTGCGATTAACCAGTGCTGGACGCTTAGATTTCAATTTTGCTTTCAGCCCTTCCAACTATTATTTTCTCTGAGTGGCTAAAGCTGTATGGGGTCTTGTGTTGTCATGTTGCAATATGACGCCTTTGCAATTAACCAGTGCTGGACGCTTAGATTTCAATTTTTGCTTTCAGCCATTCCAATTTTTTTTCTCTGAGTGACTGAAGCTGTATGGGGTCTTGTGTTGTCATGTTACAATATGATGCCTTTGCGATTAACCAGTGCTGGACGCTTAGATTTCAATTTTTCTTTCAGCGTTTCCAAGTATTATTTTCTCTGAGTGACTAAAGCTGTATGGGGTCTTGTGTTGTCATGTTGCAATATGATGCCTTTGCGATTAACCAGTGCTGGACGCTTAGATTTCAATTTTTCTTTCAGCCTTTCCAATTATTATTTTCTCTGAGTGGCTAATGCTGTATGGGGTCTTGCGATGTCATATTGCAATATGATGCCTTTGCGATTAACCAGTGCTGGACGCTTAGATTTCAATTTTTTCAGCCTTTTCAACTTATATTTTCTCTGAGTGACTAAAGCTGTATAAGGGTCTTGCGTTGTCATGTTGCAATATGATGCCTTTGCGATTAACCAGTGCTGGACGCTTAGATTTCAATTTTTCTTTCAGCCTTTCCAACTATTATTTTCTCTGAGTGGCTAATGCTGTATGGGGTCTTGCGTTGTCATGTTGCAATATGATGCCTTTGCGATTAACCAGTGCTGGACGCTTAGATTTCAATTTTTCTTTCAGCCTTCCCAACTATTATTTTCTCTGAGTGGCTAAAGCTGTATGGGGTCTTGCGTTGTCATGTTGCAATACGACGCCTTTGCAAATAACCAGTGCTGGACGCTTAGATTTCAATTTTGCTTTCAGCCCTTCCAACTATTATTTTCTCTGAGTGACTAAAGCTGTATAAGGGTCTTGTGTTGTCACATTGCAATATGACGCCTTTGCGATTAACCAAAGCTGGACGCTTAGATTTCAATTTTTCTTTCAGCCTTTCCAACTATTATTTTCTCTGAGTGGCTAGTGCTGTATGGGGTCTTACGTTGTCATGTTGCAATATGATGGCTTTGCGATTAACCAGTGCTAAACGCTTAGATTTAAATTTTTCTTTCAGCCTTTTCAACTTATATTTTCTCTGAGTGACTAAAGCTGTATAAGGGTCTTGTGTTGTCATGTTGCAATATGACGCCTTTGCGATTAACCAGTGCTGGACGCTTAGATTTCAATTTTTCTTTCAGCCTTTCCAACTATTATTTTCTCTGAGTGGCTAATGCTGTATGGGGACTTGCGTTGTCATGTTGCAATATGATGCCTTTGCGATTAACCAGTGCTGGACGCTTAGATTTCAATTTTTCTTTCAGCCTTTCCAACTATTATTTTCTCTGAGTGGCTAAAGCTGTATGGGGTCTTGCGTTGCCATGTTGCAATACGACGCCTTTGCGATTAACCAGTGCTGGACGCTTAGATTTCAATTTTTCTTTCAGCCTTTCCAACTATTATTTTCTCTGAGTGGCTAAAGCTGTATGGGGTCTTGCGTTGTCATGTTGCAATACGACGCCTTTGCGATTAACCAGGGCTGGACGCTTAGATTTCAATTTTTCTTTCAGCCTTTCCAACTATTATTTTCTCTGAGTGGCTAAAGCTGTATGGGGTCTTGCGTTGTCATGTTGCAATATGACGAATTTGCGATTAACCAGTACTGGACGCTTAGATTTCAATTTTTCTTTCAGCCCTTCCAACTATTATTTTCTCTGAGTGGCTAAAGCTGTATGGGTTCTTGTGTTGTCATGTTGCAATATGACGCCTTTGCGATTAACCAGTGCTGGACGCTCAGATTTCAATTTTTCTTTCATCCTTTCCAACTATTATTTTCTCTGAGTGGATAAAGCTGTATGGGGTCTTGCGTTGTCATTTTGCAATACGACGCCTTTGCGATTAACCAGTGCTGGACGCTTAGATTTCAATTTTTTTTCAGCCTTTCCAACTATTATTTTCTTTCAGTGGCTACAGCTGTATGGGGTCTTGCGTTGTCATGTTGCAATATGACGCCTTTGCGATTAACCAGTGCCGGAGTCTTAGATATCAATTTTTCTTTTAGCCCTTCCAACTATTATTTTCACTGGGTGGCTAAAGCTGTATGGGGTCTTGCGTTGTCATGTTGCAATATGATCCCTTTGCGATTAACCAGTGCTGGATGCTGAGGTTTCAATTTTTCTTTCAGCCCTTCCAACTTTTTTTCTCTGAGTGGCTAAAGCTGTATGGTGTCTTACGTTGTCATGTTGCAATATGACGCTTTTGCGATTAACCAGCGATGGATGCTGAGGTTTCAATTTTTCTTTCAGCGCTTCCAACTTTTTTTCTCTGAGTGGCTAAAGCTGTATGGGGTCTTGCGTTGTCATGTTGCAATATGATGCATTTGCGATTAACCAGTGCTGGACGCTTAGATTTCAATTTTTCTTTCAGCCTTTCCAACTTATATTTTCTCTGAGTGGCTAATGATGTATGGGGTCTTGCGTTGTCATGTTGCAATATGATCCCTTTGCGATTAACCAGTGCTGGATGCTGAGGTTTCAATTTTTCTTTCAGCCCTTCCAACTTTTTTTTTCTCTGAGTGGCTAAAGCTGTATGGTGTCTTGCGTTCTCATGTTGCAATATGACGCCTTTGCGATTAACCAGTGCTGAACGCTTAGATTTTAATTTTTCTTTCAGCCTTTCCAACTATTATTTTCTCTGAGTGGCTAAAGCTGTATGGGGTCTTGTGTTGTCATGTTGCAATATGACTCCTTTGCGATTAACCAGTGCTGGACGCTTAGATTTCAATTTTGCTTTCAGCCCTTCCAACTATTATTTTCTCTGAGTGGCTAAAGCTGTATGGGGTCTTGTGTTGTCATGTTGCAATATGACGCCTTTGCAATTAACCAGTGCTGGACGCTTAGATTTCAATTTTTGCTTTCAGCCATTCCGATTTTTTTTCTCTGAGTGACTGAAGCTGTATGGGGTCTTGTGTTGTCATGTTACAATATGATGCCTTTGCGATTAACCAGTGCTGGACGCTTAGATTTCAATTTTTCTTTCAGCCCTTCCAAGTATTATTTTCTCTGAGTGACTAAAGCTGTATGGGGTCTTGTGTTGTCATGTTGCAATATGATGCCTTTGCGATTAACCAGTGCTGGACGCTTAGATTTCAATTTTTCTTTCAGCCTTTCCAACTATTATTTTCTCTGAGTGGCTAATGCTGTATGGGGTCTTGCGATGTCATATTGCAATATGATGCCTTTGCGATTAACCAGTGCTGGACGCTTAGATTTCAATTTTTTTCAGCCTTTTCAACTTATATTTTCTCTGAGTGACTAAAGCTGTATAAGGGTCTTGCGTTGTCATGTTGCAATATGATGCCTTTGCGATTAACCAGTGCTGGACGCTTAGATTTCAATTTTTCTTTCAGCCTTTCCAACTATTATTTTCTCTGAGTGGCTAATGCTGTATGGGGTCTTGCGTTGTCATGTTGCAATATGATGCCTTTGCGATTAACCAGTGCTGGACGCTTAGATTTCAATTTTTCTTTCAGCCTTCCCAACTATTATTTTCTCTGAGTGGCTAAAGCTGTATGGGGTCTTGCGTTGTCATGTTGCAATACGACGCCTTTGCAATTAACCAGTGCTGGACGCTTAGATTTCAATTTTGCTTTCAGCCCTTCCAACTATTATTTTCTCTGAGTGACTAAAGCTGTATAAGGGTCTTGTGTTGTCACATTGCAATATGACGCCTTTGCGATTAACCAGTGCTGGACGCTTAGATTTCAATTTTTCTTTCAGCCTTTCCAACTATTATTTTCTCTGAGTGGCTAGTGCTGTATGGGGTCTTACGTTGTCATGTTGCAATATGATGGCTTTGCGATTAACCAGTGCTAAACGCTTAGATTTAAATTTTTCTTTCAGCCTTTTCAACTTATATTTTCTCTGAGTGACTAAAGCTGTATAAGGGTCTTGTGTTGTCATGTTGCAATATGACGCCTTTGCGATTAACCAGTGCTGGACGCTTAGATTTCAATTTTTCTTTCAGCCTTTCCAACTATTATTTTCTCTGAGTGGCTAATGCTGTATGGGGACTTGCGTTGTCATGTTGCAATATGATGCCTTTGCGATTAACCAGTGCTGGACGCTTAGATTTCAATTTTTCTTTCAGCCTTTCCAACTATTATTTTCTCTGAGTGGCTAAAGCTGTATGGGGTCTTGCGTTGCCATGTTGCAATACGACGCCTTTGCGATTAACCAGTGCTGGACGCTTAGATTTCAATTTTTCTTTCAGCCTTTCCAACTATTATTTTCTCTGAGTGGCTAAAGCTGTATGGGGTCTTGCGTTGTCATGTTGCAATACGACGCCTTTGCGATTAACCAGGGCTGGACGCTTAGATTTCAATTTTTCTTTCAGCCTTTCCAACTATTATTTTCTCTGAGTGGCTAAAGCTGTATGGGGTCTTGCGTTGTCATGTTGCAATATGACGCCTTTGCGATTAACCAGTACTGGACGCTTAGATTTCAATTTTTCTTTCAGCCCTTCCAACTATTATTTTCTCTGAGTGGCTAAAGCTGTATGGGTTCTTGTGTTGTCATGTTGCAATATGACGCCTTTGCGATTAACCAGTGCTGGACGCTCAGATTTCAATTTTTCTTTCATCCTTTCCAACTATTATTTTCTCTGAGTGGCTAAAGCTGTATGGGGTGTTGCGTTGTCATGTTGCAATACGACGCCTTTGCGATTAACCAGTGCTGGACGCTTAGATTTCAATTTATCTTTCAGCCTTTCCAACTATTATTTTCTCTGAGTGGCTAAAGCTGTATGGGGTCTTGCGTTGTCATGGTGCAATACGACGCCTTTGCGATTAATCTGTACTGGACGCTTAGATTTCAATTTTTCTTTCAGCATTTCCAACTATTATTTCCTCTGAGTGGCTAATGCTGTATGGGGTCTTGCGTTGTCATGTTGCAATACGACGATTAACAATTTGCGATTAACCAGGGCTGGACGTTTCGATTTTAATTTTTCTTTCAGCCTTTCCAACTATTATTTTCTCTGAGTGGCTAAAGCTGTATGGGGTCTTGCGTTGTCATGGTGCAATACGACGCCTTTGCGATTAACCAGTGCTGGACGCTTAGATTTCAATTTTTCTTTCAGCCTTTCCAACTATTATTTTCTCTGAGTGGCTAATGCTGTATGGGGTCTTGCGTTGTCATGTTGCAATATGAAGCCTTTGCGATTAACCAGTGCTGGACGCTTAGATTTCAATTTTGCTTTCAGCCCTTCCAACTATTATTTTCTCTGAGTGACTAAAGCTGTATAAGGGTCTTGTGTTGTCACATTGCAATATGACGCCCTTGCGATTAACCAATGCTGGACGCTTAGATTTCAATTTTTCTTTCAGCCTTTAAAACTATTATTTTCTCTGAGTGGCTAGTGCTGTATGGGGTCTTGCGTTGTCATGTTGCAATATGATGGCTTTGCGATTAACCAGTGCTAAACGCTTAGATTTAAATTTTTCTTTCAGCCTTTTCAACTTATATTTTCTCTGAGTGACTAAAGCTGTATAAGGGTCTTGTGTTGTCATGTTGCAATATGACGCCTTTGCGATTAACCAGTCCTGGACGCTTAGATTTCAATTTTTCTTTCAGCCTTTCCAACTATTATTTTCTCTGAGTGGCTAATGCTGTATGGGGACTTGCGTTGTCATGTTGCAATATGATGCCTTTGCGATTAACCAGTGCTGGACGCTTAGATTTCAATTTTTCTTTCAGCCTTTCCAACTATTATTTTCTCTGAGTGGCTAAAGCTGTATGGGGTCTTGCGTTGTCATGTTGCAATACGACGCCTTTGCGATTAACCAGTGCTGGACGCTTAGATTTCAATTTTTCTTTCAGCCTTTCCAACTATTATTTTCTCTGAGTGGCTAAAGCTGTATGGGGTCTTGCGTTGTCATGTTGCAATATGACGCCTTTGCGATTAACCAGTACTGGACGCTTAGATTTCAATTTTTCTTTCAGCCCTTCCAACTATTATTTTCTCTGAGTGGCTAAAGCTGTATGGGTTCTTGTGTTGTCATGTTGCAATATGACGCCTTTGCGATTAACCAGTGCTGGACGCTTAGATTTCAATTTTTCTTTCATCCTTTCCAACTATTATTTTCTCTGAGTGGCTAAAGCTGTATGGGGTGTTGCGTTGTCATGTTGCAATACGACGCCTTTGCGATTAACCAGTGCTGGACGCTTAGATTTCAATTTTTCTTTCAGCCTTTCCAACTATTATTTTCTCTGAGTGGCTAAAGCTGTATGGGGTCTTGCGTTGTCATGTTGCAATACGACGCCTTTGCGATTAACCAGGGCTGGACGCTTAGATTTCAATTTTTCTTTCAGCCTTTCCAACTATTATTTTCTCTGAGTGGCTAAAGCTGTATGGGGTCTTGCGTTGTCATGTTGCAATACGACGCCTTTGCGATTAACCAGGGCTGGACGCTTAGATTTCAATTTTTCTTTCAGCCTTTCCAACTATTATTTTCTCTGAGTGGCTAAAGCTGTATGGGGTCTTGCGTTGTCATGTTGCAATATGACGCCTTTGCGATTAACCAGTACTGGACGCTTAGATTTCAATTTTTCTTTCAGCCCTTCCAACTATTATTTTCTCTGAGTGGCTAAAGCTGTATGGGTTCTTGTGTTGTCATGTTGCAATATGACGCCTTTGCGATTAACCAGTGCTGGACGCTTAGATTTCAATTTTTCTTTCATCCTTTCCAACTATTATTTTCTCTGAGTGGCTAAAGCTGTATGGGGTCTTGCGTTGTCATGTTGCAATACGACGCCTTTGCGATTAACCAGTGCTGGACGCTTAGATTTCAATTTTTCTTTCAGCCTTTCCAACTATTATTTTCTCTGAGTGGCTAAAGCTGTATGGGGTCTTGCGTTGTCATGTTGCAATACGACGCCTTTGCGATTAACCAGTGCTGGACGCTTAGATTTCAATTTTTCCTTCAGCCTTTCCAACTATTATTTTCTCTGAGTGGCTAAAGCTGTATGGGGTCTTGCCTTGTCATGTTGCAATACGACGCCTTTGCGATTAACCAGGGCTGGACGCTAAGATTTCAATTTTGCTTTCAGCCCTTCCAAATATTATTTTCTCTGAGTGGCTAAAGCTGTATGGGGTCTTGTGTTGTCATGTTGCAATATGACGCCTTTGCAATTAACCAGTGCTGGACGCTTAGATTTCAATTTTGCTTTCAGCCCTTCCAACTATTATTTTCTCTGAGTGACTAAAGCTGTATAAGGGTCTTGTGTTGTCACATTGCTATATGACGCCTTTGCGATTAACCAGTGCTGGACGCTTAGATTTCAATTTTTCTTTCAGCCTTTCCAACTATTGTTTTCTCTGAGTGGCTAGTGCTGTATGGGGTCTTGCGTTGTCATGTTGCAATATGATGGCTTTGCGATTAACCAGTGCTAAACGCTTAGATTTAAATTTTTCTTTCAGCCTTTTCAACTCATATTTTCTCTGAGTGACTAAAGCTGTATAAGGGTCTTGTGTTGTCATGTTGCAATATGACGCATTTGCGATTAACCAGTGCTGGACGCTTAGATTTCAATTTTTCTTTCAGCCTTTCCAACTATTATTTTCTCTGAGTGGCTAATGCTGTATGGGGACTTGCGTTGTCATGTTGCAATATGATGCCTTTGCGATTAACCAGTGCTGGACGCTTAGATTTCAATTTTTCTTTCAGCCTTTCCAACTATTATTTTCTCTGAGTGGCTAAAGCTGTATGGGGTCTTGCGTTGTCATGTTGCAATACGACGCCTTTGCGATTAACCAGTGCTGGACGCTTAGATTTCAATTTTTCTTTCAGCCTTTCCAACTATTATTTTCTCTGAGTGGCTAAAGCTGTATGGGGTCTTGCGTTGCCATGTTGCAATACGACGCCTTTGCGATTAACCAGTGCTGGACGCTTAGATTTCAATTTTTCTTTCAGCCTTTCCAACTATTATTTTCTCTGAGTGGCTAAAGCTGTATGGGGTCTTGCGTTGTCATGTTGCAATACGACGCCTTTGCGATTAACCAGGGCTGGACGCTTAGATTTCAATTTTTCTTTCAGCCTCTCCAACTATTATTTTCTCTGAGTGGCTAAAGCTGTATGGGGTCTTGCGTTGTCATGTTGCAATACGACGCCTTTGCGATTAACCAGGGCTGGACGCTTAGATTTCAATTTTTCTTTCAGCCTTTCCAACTATTATTTTCTCTGAGTGGCTAAAGCTGTATGGGGTCTTGCGTTGTCATGTTGCAATATGACGCCTTTGCGATTAACCAGTGCTGGACGCTTAGATTTCAATTTTTCTTTCATCCTTTCCAACTATTATTTTCTCTGAGTGGCTAAAGCTGTATGGGGTGTTGCGTTGTCATGTTGCAATACGACGCCTTTGCGATTAACCAGTGCTGGACGCTTAGATTTCAATTTTTCTTTCAGCCTTTCCAACTATTATTTTCTCTGAGTGGCTAAAGCTGTATGGGGCCGCCCTGGTGGCGCAGTGGTCTAAGGCGTTGGCCTCTGATCATTCGTCCGTAAGGGTCCGGGTTCGAATCCCGGTCAGGCATGGATGTTGTGTTTGTCTTACGGCACTGGCTCTCTCCTTCCCTGGAACCAGTGACCCTAAATTAGGGACGGGCGACTGCTTATAGCCCATTGAGTTGCTCACGGTGGTCGTTAATCCTCCAATCAAAAAAAAAAAAAAAAAAAAAAAAAAAAAAAAAAGCTGTATGGGGTCTTGCGTTGTCATGTTGCAATACGACGCCTTTGCGATTAATCTGTACTGGACGCTTAGATTTCAATTTTTCTTTCAGCATTTCCAACTATTATTTCCTCTGAGTGGCTAATGCTGTATGGGGTCTTGCGTTGTCATGTTGCAATACGACGATTAACAATTTGTGATTAACCAGGGCTGGACGTTTCGATTTTAATTTTTCTTTCAGCCTTTCCAACTATTATTTTCTCTGGGTGGCTAAAGCTGTATGGGGTCTTGCGTTGTCATGTTGCAATATGACGCCTTTGCGATTAACCAGTACTGGACGCTTAGATTTCAATTTTTCTTTCAGCCCTTCCAACTATTATTTTCTCTGAGTGGCTAAAGCTGTATGGGGTCTTGTGTTGTCATGTTGCAATATGACGCCTTTGCGATTAACCAGTGCTGGACGCTTAGATTTCAATTCTTCTTTCAGCCTTTCCAACTATTATTTTCTCTGAGTGGATAAAGCTGTATGGGGTCTTGCGTTGTCATTTTGCAATACGACGCCTTTGCGATTAACCAGTGCTGGACGCTTAGATTTCAATTTTTTTTTCAGCCTTTCCAACTATTATTTTCTTTCAGTGGCTACAGCTGTATGGGGTCTTGCGTTGTCATGTTGCAATATGACGCCTTTGCGATTAACCAGTGCCGGAGTCTTAGATATCAATTTTTCTTTTAGCCCTTCCAACTATTATTTTCACTGGGTGGCTAAAGCTGTATGGGGTCTTGCGTTGTCATGTTGCAATATGATGCATTTGCGATTAACCAGTGCTGGACGCTTAGATTTCAATTTTTCTTTCAGCCTTTCCAACTTATATTTTCTCTGAGTGGCTAATGATGTATGGGGTCTTGCGTTGTCATGTTGCAATATGATCCCTTTGCGATTAACCAGTGCTGGATGCTGAGGTTTCAATTTTTCTTTCAGCCCTTCCAACTTTTTTTCTCTGAGTGGCTAAAGCTGTATGGTGTCTTACGTTGTCATGTTGCAATATGACGCTTTTGCGATTAACCAGTGCTGGATGCTGAGGTTTCAATTTTTCTTTCAGCCCTTCCAACTTTTTTTCTCTGAGTGGCTAAAGCTGTATGGTGTCTTACGTTGTCATGTTGCAATATGACGCTTTTGCGATTAACCAGCGATGGATGCTGAGGTTTCAATTTTTCTTTCAGCGCTTCCAACTTTTTTTCTCTGAGTGGCTAAAGCTGTATGGGGTCTTGCGTTGTCATGTTGCAATATGATGCATTTGCGATTAACCAGTGCTGGACGCTTAGATTTCAATTTTTCTTTCAGCCTTTCCAACTTATATTTTCTCTGAGTGGCTAATGATGTATGGGGTCTTGCGTTGTCATGTTGCAATATGATCCCTTTGCGATTAACCAGTGCTGGATGCTGAGGTTTCAATTTTTCTTTCAGCCCTTCCAACTTTTTTTTCTCTGAGTGGCTAAAGCTGTATGGTGTCTTACGTTGTCATGTTGCAATATGACGCTTTTGCGATTAACCAGTGCTGGATGCTGAGGTTTCAATTTTTCTTTCAGCCCTTCCAACTATTTTTTTCTCTGAGTGGCTAAAGATTTATGGTGTCTTACGTTGTCATGTTGCAATATGACGCTTTTGCGATTAACCAGCGATGGATGCTGAGGTTTCAATTTTTCTTTCAGCGCTTCCAACTATTATTTTCTCTGAGTGGCTAAAGCTGTATGGGGTCTTGCGTTGTCATGTTGCAATATGATGCATTTGCGATTAACCAGTGCTGGACGCTTAGATTTCAATTTTTCTTTCAGCCTTTCCAACTTATATTTTCTCTGAGTGGCTAATGATGTATGGGGTCTTGCGTTGTCATGTTGCAATATGATCCCTTTGCGATTAACCAGTGCTGGATGCTGAGGTTTCAATTTTTCTTTCAGCCCTTCCAACTATTTTTTTCTCTGAGTGGCTAAAGCTGTATGGTGTCTTACGTTGTCATGTTGCAATATGACGCTTTTGCGATTAACCAGTGCTGGATGCTGAGGTTTCAATTTTTCTTTCAGCCCTTCCAACTATTTTTTTTTCTCTGAGTGGCTAAAGATTTATGGGGTCTTGCGTTGTCATGTTGCAATATGACGCTTTCGCGATTGACCAGTGATGGATGCTTAGATTTCAATTTTTCTTTCTGCCTTTCCAACTATTATTTTCTTTGAGTGGCTAAAGTTGTATGGGGTCTTGCGTTGTCATGTTGCAATATGACGCCTTTGCGATTAACCAGTGCTGGACGCTTAGATTTCAATTTTTCTTTCATCCTTTCCAACTATTTTTTTCTCTGAGTGGCTAAAGCTGTATGGTGTCTTACGTTGTCATGTTGCGATATGACGCCTTTGCGATTAACCAGTTCTGGATGCTTCGATTTCAATTTTTCTTTCAGCCTTCCGAAATTTTATTTTCTCTGAGTGGCTGAAACTGTATTGGGTCTAGCGATATCATGTTGCAAGATGACGTTTCTGCAATTAACCAGTGTTGGACACTTAGATTTCAATTTTTCTTTTTTTTTCTTTCAGCCTCTCCACATTTTGGCAGCATAAGTCACCATTTATTGCTTGGTTAGGTGCTAGCAGCTCCCAGTTGATTACCTCCTCGATATCCCACCAACACTTAGCAAGACCTATCTCGGATGCAATCCTCCACTTGAAGTCGATGAAGCAGTCTCTACAACTCTGCACACGGTCCTTTAACGCTTTTTTTTTTTTATTTCTGTACAGGACTACGTAACTTTCCTCACCAGTGAGTAATCGTTCCCAGAAAGGTTCATCTCTGTGATACATGCATAGAAAGACAAGTTATCATGCTGTCCGATCGATTTCTTTCGGATAGAGCATGCAGTACCAACTGGTCGAAATTTGGGATAAACCCAAGCGCATGCGTCCCGCTTTCTACTGTTGTTCTGTGTACAGAAAATCTTTCTGATAATTCTTCAAACGTTAGATGTTGGCCATTTGATATGGCTTGGTTGAGATCCTTCCCAGAAACCTCTTCTGGACTTTATAACGAAGCAAATTTCTACGTCGTTTTTGTCACGCTGGGCCCCCTCATTCCGGAATAAGTCGCTCTCCCAACTGAGCTACGCGGACGTATGCTCTCGCTGCTTTTCTCGGAGTGGCGAAAGCTCGCTGCTTTTCTCGGAGTGGCGAAAGCTTTATCTCATGTGCGTCCTGCGGTGCAGGCACGTCACATCTTTCTCCCCCTACCTCCCCCCCCCCGAAAGAGGGCAGGGACAATGTGTCGTGTAGGCAGTCATCCGCTGAAGAACGTGCGTTGGTGAACTCCCAGTCAATTTGGTGTATGGAACGTAACATCACACACATTTTTTTTTTTTCGGAGCGCTGAAGAAGAGATTCTTTTATTTTTCCTGTCTCGCGGTGCGGAAAGTATATCACACCATTGCGAGAACTTTTTGCCACCCCGGTGGCGCAGTGGTCTAAGGCGTTGGCCTCTGCTCATTCGTCCGTAAGGGGTCCGGGTTCGAATCCCTGTCAGGCATGGATGTTGTGTTTGTCTTACGGCACTGGCTCTCTCCCTTCCCTGGAACCAGTAACCCTAAATGCCCATTGAGTTGATCACGGTGGTAGTTAAACCTTCAATCAAAAAATAAAGAATTGCGAGAACTTTAACGGCCAGGTCATTCTTGAAGTTCGGGCGCCAACATAACGAAGTAAATTTCTCCGTCATTTTTGTCCAAGCCTGGCATCGAACCCCGGTCCCCTCATTCCGGAATAAGTCGCTTTCCCAAATGAGCTACGCGGACGTATGCTCTCGCTGCTGTCTGCCTTTATCTCACGTGCGTCCTGCAGTGCAGGCACATCACAACTTCCAGAACGTTGTTGACGACTGCAGCATCTCTCCCTTTCCCGAAATTTCCGGAAGCAACAGTGACATGTGCTTTCGTCTACAGCATCCTCGCCGTACATCTCACCAATGTTACGTCAGGCTTTTGCTGCATTGTTGCCGTTGTCGAATTCATAAAGCAAACAATACATAGTTTGATCCTTATTGCTTGGCATGTTAAGACTTGTGTGACTTGTTTACGAATGAGATGCAGCTGCGTACTTGGTGTCATTTTATAGCCTACTCCGCGGAGCACCTTGACTATCACAAGCGGCCATCTATTGTTGCATTTTTTATCTAAAATTTTTACTTGCAACGCATCACGGAAAACACGTAGAACATTTGCGCACACCTAGTACAATTGTGCAGTAGTTGTACTTATTACTGTCGATACGGTTCTCTTGAGCACGTTTTCGATGGAGCGCGTGCATGCAAGTTTATTTTAAGGCAAAGCTCACATTTACTATTATGATGTACTGTATAGGTGACGTACATGAAGTAGCAGTGATAAGCACTTGTCAATGTCGCCTAATTGGGAATGTATTCGGCTCCGGAGCAGAATGATGGGGCTTCGAGTATCGTCACCGGACAAAATATGTTTTCACATTGGCTCCCGAACGCAAAGCAAAAGTAGATGTACTGGCCGTTGGGTGCTTCGAAAAATGCGTGACGTTTCTTCCACACATTGTCTGGAATGAATGAAAATACCTTCTTCGCTTCGAAAAATATGTGACGCTTCTTCCATACAACGTCTGGAATTAGCAAGAATTCCTTCTTCTTCAGTGAGTTACTTCACGCATGACCTGCGGTGGACCCGAAATATGTTATTTCACGCCCCCCCCCAGTCTTTCTCAAGGGGAATATACACGGTCCTATAAGGAAAATGTGACCACCAACCTAATAACGAGAATAGGCACCATTGTTCTGAATGACAGCGAAGCATGCAGGCAGTGAGGCCATGGAAGGCTGTTGAGGCACACGTGCCTATTCTGACTGCAGCAGAGCACGGAGGTCCCGGAGATGACGTAGTTGTGGGTCAGAGCGTCGAACCTGTCTATCCAAATAGTCCCACAAGTGCTCAATGGGATTGAGGTCGAGCGATTTGGCCGGCCAAGAAAAACGGAGTCACCGCTGTCGTGTTCCTGGAACCAATGACACGGTCCCTTAGCAACGTGACACAGTGTATTGTACTGTTTGTAAACAGCATAACCACCACGGCATACGTTCGACATGCGGTCAGCGAGGATAGACATCGGCGTTCAATCCAGTTATACCGGCGTGCCCAGGTCATACTAGGAAAACATACCCCAGTCATACACACTACCACCACCAGCCTGTTCTTAACCGACAAGCGTGTCCGAGTGTTGGTTCTCGTGTGTCTGACGTCATATCAGCCACCGCCCGCCACTTCTGTGAACTAGAAACCTCGATCCATCGGAGAAGACAACCTTATTTCCTCTCTTCCACTGTCCAATGACGGTAGTCCGATGTGAACTGTAGGTGTCGTTGCCGATGGACCTGGGTTAACGTGGGCGCCTAGACGCAGCGTTGAAATCCGGAGACCCATGCACAACAGGGTTCGCTCTACTGTAATCAGGGACACGTACCTGGGTGGCCCAGCGTTCATTTGCGAGGGCAACTGCTGCAGTGTTGCACTTCGATTGAACTTAACCGTTCGACGAAGGCGACGTTCTCCTCTGGGGTCGATGGCCTTTAGGGCTTCACAGATATGACGTCGGGAGGTACTCGGTGTGCCAGCGGTACATTCTTGGTACACCCTTACTACAGAACATCGCGAACAGCCCACGAAGTCTGCTGCTTCCACTCTTGGCGTGGTAGTCGATGATCATTCCTTTGTGAACGTGCGTCAAATCCCTTTCCCTTCCCATTGTGCGCACTTGACGAACTATGGCTTATCTGTCCTGGCAGGCCGCTTGTATCTCCATGTGCTCTCTGTGACGCACCTGGGCGAGTACACTGTGATTCCGGATGTGGTCATATTATTCTGATACGACTCTGTATGTGACGTACCGCAGAGGTGACGCGCATGTCAAGACACGGCAAGTAGCAGTGGTAAACCCTTGTCGGTGTTGCTTAATTGGAAAGCATTCGGCTCCGGAGCGTTATTTCCGGTGTGGAGTTCGTGCCCTGCAACCGGCAATAATGTGTTTTCACACTACGTACTATAACGAAGTAAATTTCTCCGTCATTTTTGGTCCACACCGGGGATCGAACCCGAGTTCACTTATTCCGGATCAAGTCGCTCTACCAACTGAGCTACGCATTTATGTCGTGTGCATCCTGCTGGGTAGGCACGTCAGAGTTCTGTGAAGTTGTAACTCTCGATCTTGTTTTTCCGGGCAAGATTTGCAGCGTCAAAATAAAGAAGATGCTGACTAAGACTTCTCATTTGAGAAGCAAATTTTTGCTGTAAAATTTGGATACATCTAACCCAGTTTCGAAATTTTTTTAACATTTCTCACTTCGTCTTACGTTCGGCGCGCGTGTTGGTATGTTGGCCAAGCCAGATTTCAAAGGATTCAATACCGGAGTTCAATATCTTAACGGAAGGGGATTTTCTTCGACAAATCCTAAATGGAAAAATTTGTGTGTGCTTGGATCTCCACGAACACCTCTTTTGAAGAATATGTTTCGTACTAGATTGATAGGGAATCCCTGTTCTTTGAAGGAAGAGTTTCAAGTGTATCGTGGAAACCTCCTGACATTTAAGCCGAAGAAAATACTTCAACTTCCAATTCTGCGGGGCTATTTTTTTTTCCTTTCTTTACGGGCGAGATTTGAAATATCTGTTCGCCGCGGATTATTTCCTCTTCGTCGGGGAAAAGTCAACCAAAAAATGTTGCTGGATTTATTTCTTGCTTTTGGGAAACCCGTATGCTATCCTGACTGGAAATATGCTCCTATAATTCCATCTTGCAATGTTTATCGAAATACTTCTCTTCGCTCCCAGGCAAATATCGGATAAAAGATGGGTTCCCGGAAGTGGAGAAAATTTTTTCTCTTAGACAAAAACAGAGTGTTTCAGAATTTTAAACGCAGTGCATCTCTATTTACTATATAGTAACCCTTCTTCTTCATTGCTCTAGCGTTCATATCATTTCGAACCGCCCCGGTGGCACAATCGTCTAAGCGCTGGCTCCTGACCATTACTCTAAGAATGGTCAGATTTCGAATCCCGGTAAGGCATGGATGTCGTGTTTGTCTTACGTCACTGACTCTCTCCCTTCCCTTGAACCAGTGACCCTAAATTAGGGACAAGCTACTGCTCAGTCAAAAACAAATCATTTCGAAAGGCGTTAAATAATATACGACAGTTTTACCGAACGTAATGCAAATATAAGCATACCCTTTTATTAACTGACAGAGGTCGTTCAAATTGCACAAGTTGGTAGAGTAACTCTTCCTCCGTAGTAACCCTTCTTCTTAGTTGCAGGTAAATACGAGGGTTGCACCGAAAGTAATGCAAAAGTGGGCATAACTGTTTTATTAACTGACAGAGGCCGTTGAAATTGCACATGTTAGTAGAGTAACTCTTCTTCCAAAGTAACCTTTCTTCTTCATTGCAGTAAAATACAAGAGTTATACCGAAAGTAATGCAAAAGTGGACATAACCTTAAACTAACTTATAGCGGTTATTCAAATTGCACATGTTCGTAGAGTAACTCTTCCTCTGCAGTAACCCTTTTTCTTCATTGCAGGTAAATACGAGGGTCGTACCGAAAGCTGTGCAAAAGTGGGCATCGATTTTTTATTAACTGACAGAGGCCGCTCAAATTGCACATGTGGTAGAGTAACTCTTCCTCTATAGTAACCTTTCTCTTCATTGCAGTTAAATACGAGGGTTGTACCGAAAGTAATGCAAAAGTGGGAATCACTTTTTTATTAACTGACAGAGGCCGCTCAAATTGCACATGTGGTAGAGTAACTCTTCCTCTATAGTAACATTTCTTCTTCATTGCAGTTAAATACGAGGGTTGTACCGAAAGTAATGCAAAAGTGGGAAAAACTTTTTTATTAACTGACAGAGGCCGCTCAAATTGCACATGTGGTAGAGTAACTCTTCCTCTATAGTAACCTTTCTTCTTCATTGCAGTTAAATACGAGGGTTGTACCGAAAGTAATGCAAAAGTGGGAAAAACTTTTTTATTAACTGACACAGGCCATTAAAATTAAAATTGCACATGTTGGTAGAGTAACTCTTCCTCTATAGTAACCCATTTTCTTCATTGAAGGTAAATACGAGGGTTATACCGAAAGTAATGCAAAAGTAGGCATAACTTTTTTATTAACTGACAGAGATCGTTCAAATTGCACATGTTGGTAGAGTAAATTTTTCTGTGTACTAACCCTTCTTCTTCATTGCAGGTAAATACGAGGGTTGTACCGAAAGTAATGTAAAAGTGGGCATAACTTTTTTATTAACTGACAGAGATCGTTCAAATTGCACATGTTGGTAGAGTAACTCTTTCTCTGAAGTAACCTTTCTCCTTCGTTGTAGGTAAATATGATGGTTGTAATGCAAAAGTGGGCATAACTTTCTTATTAACTGACAGAAGTCGTTCAAATTGCACATGTTGGTAGAGTAACTCTTCCTCTGTAGTAATCCTTCCTCTTCATTGCAGGTAAATACGAGGGTTGTACCGAAAGTAATGCAAAAGTGGGCATAACTTTTTTATTAACTGACAGAGATCGTTCAAATTGCACATGTTGGTAGAGTAACTTTTTCTGTGTAGTAACCCTTCTTCTTCATTGCAGGTAAATACGAGGGTTGTACCGAAAGTAATGCAAAAGTGGGCATAACTTTTTTATTAACTGACAGAGATCGTTCAAATTGCACATGTTGGTAGAGTAACTTTTTCTGTGTAGTAACCCTTCTTCTTCATTGCAGGTAAATACGAGGGTTGTACCAAAAGTAATACAAAAGTGGGCACAACTTTTTTATTAACTGACAGAGATCGTTCAAATTGCACATGTTGGTAGAGTAACTCTTTCTCTGTAGTAACCCTTCTCCTTCGTTGTAGGTAAATATGAGGGTTGTAATGCAAAAGTGGGCATAACTTTCTTATTAACTGACAGAAGTCGTTCAAATTGCACATGTTGGTAGAGTAACTCTTCTTCTGTAGTAACCCTTCTTCTCCGCTGCAGGTAAATACGAGGGTTGTAATGCAAAAGTGGGCATAACTTTCTTATTAACTGACAGAAGTTGTTCAAATTGCACATGTTGCTAGAGTAACTCTTCCTCTGTAGTAACCCTTCTTCTTCATTGCAGGTAAATACGAGGGTTGTACCGAAAGTAATGCAAAAGTGGGCATAACTTTTTTATTAACTGAGAGAGATAGTTCAAATTGCACATGTTGGTAGAGTAACTTTTTCTGTGTAGTAACCCTTCTTCTTCATTGCAGTTAAATACAAGAGTTGTACCGAAAGTAATGCAAAAGTGGACATAACCTTTAACTAACTTAAAGCGGTTGTTCAAATTGCGCATGTTGGTGGAGTAACTCTTCCTCTGTAGTAACCCTTCTTCTTCATTGCAGGTAAATGCGAGGGTTGTACCGAACGTAATGCAAAATTGGGAATCACTTTTTTATTAACTGACAGAGGCCGTTCAAATTGCACATGTGGTAGAGTAACTCTTCCTCTATAGTAACCTTTCTTCTTCATTGCAGTTAAATACGAGGAATGCATCGAAAGTAATGCAAAAGTGGGAAAAACTTTTTATTAACTGACACAGGCCGTTAAAATTCAAATTGCACATGTTGGTAGAGTAACTCTTCCTCTATAGTAACCCCTTTTCTTCATTGAAGGTAAATACGAGGGTTATACCGAAAGTAATGCAAAAGTGGGCATAACTTTTTTATTAACTGACAGAGATCGTTCAAATTGCACATGTTGGTAGAGTAATTTTTTCTGTGTAGTAACCCTTCTTCTTCATTGCAGGTAAATATGAGGTTTGTACCGAAAGTAATGCAAAAGTGGGCATAACTTTTTTGTTAACTGGCAGAGGTCGTTCAAATTGCACATGCTGGTAGAGTAACTCTTTCTCTGTAGTAACCCTTCTCCTTCGTTGTAGGTAAATATGAGGGTTGTAATGCAAAAGTGGGCATAACTTTCTTATTAACTGACAGAAGTCGTTCAAATTGCACATGTTGGTAGAGTAACTCTTCTTCTGTAGTAACCCTTCTTCTCCGCTGCAGGTAAATACGAGGGTTGTAATGCAAAAGTGGGCATTACTTTCTTATTAACTGACAGAAGTTGTTCAAATTGCACATGTTGGTAGAGTAACTCTTCCTCTGTAGTAACCCTTCTTCTTCGCTGCAGGTAAATACGAGGGTTGTAATGCAAAAGTGGGCATAACTTTCTTATTAACTCACAGAAGTCGTTCAAATTGCACATGTTGCTAGAGTAACTCTTCCTCTGTAGTAACTCTTCTTCTTCATTGCAGGTAAATACGAGGGTTGTACCGAGAGTAATGCAAAAGTGGGCATAACTTTTTTATTAACTGAGAGAGATCGTTCAAATTGCACATGTTGGTAGAGTAACTTTTTCTGTGTAGTAACCCTTCTTCTTCATTGCAGTTAAATACAAGAGTTGTACCGAAAGTAATGCAAAAGTGGACATAACCTTTAACTAACTTAAAGCGGTTGTTCAAATTGCACATGTTGGTGCAGTAACTCTTCCTCTGTAGTAACCCTTCTTCTTCATTGCAGGTAAATGCGAGGGTTGTACCGAACGTAATGCATAATTGGGAATCACTTTTTTATTAACTGACAGAGGCCGTTCAAATTGCTCATGTGGTAGAGTAGCTCTTCCTCTATAGTAACCTTTCTTCTTCATTGCAGTTAAATACGAGGAATGCATCGAAAGTAATGCAAAAGTGGGAAAAACTTTTTTATTAACTGACACAGGCCGTTAAAATTCAAATTGCACATGTTGGTAGAGTAACTCTTCCTCTATAGTAACCCCTTTTCTTCATTGAAGGTAAATACGAGGGTTATACCGAAAGTAATGCAAAAGTGGGCATAACTTTTTTATTAACTGACAGAGATCGTTCAAATTGCACATGTTGGTAGAGTAATTTTTTCTGTGTAGTAACCCTTCTTCTTCATTGCAGGTAAATATGAGGTTTGTACCGAAAGTAATGCAAAAGTGGGCATAACTTTTTTGTTAACTGGCAGAGGTCGTTCAAATTGCACATGTTGGTAGAGTAACTCTTTCTCTGTAGTAACCCTTCTTCTTCGTTGTAGGTAAATACGAGGGTTGTAACGCAAAAGTGGGCATAACTTTCTTATTAACTGAGAGAAGTCGTTCAAATTGCACATGTTGGTAGAGTAAACCTTCCTATGTAGTAACCCTTCTTCTTCGTTGCAGGTAAATACGAGGGTTGTAATGCAAAAGTGGGCATAACTTTCTTATTAACTGACAGAAGTTGTTTAAAATTGCACATGTTGGTAAAGTAACTCTTCCTCTGTAGTAACCCTTCTTCTTCGTTGCAGGTAAATACGAGGGTTGTAATGCAAAAGTTGGCATAACTTTCTTATTAACTGACAGAAGTCGTTCAAATTGCACATGTTGGTAAAGTAACTTTTCCTCTGTAGTAACCCTTTTCTTCATTAAAGGTAAATACGAGGGTTATACCGAAAGTAATGCAAAAATGGGCATAACTTTTTTATTAACTGACAGAGATCGTTCAAATTGCACATGTTGGTAGAGTAATTTTTTCTGTGTAGTAACCCTTCTTCTTCATTGCAGGTAAATACGAGGGTGTACCGAAAGTAATGTAAAAGTGGGCATAACTTTTTTATTAACTGACAGAGATCGTTCAAATTGCACATGTTGGTAGAGTAACTTTTTCTGTGTAGTAACCCTTCTTCTTCATTGCAGGTAAATACGAAGGTTGTACCGAAAGTAATGCAAACGTGGGCACAACTTTTTTATTAACTGACAGAGATCGTTCAAATTGCACATGTTGGTAGAGTAACTCTTTCTCTGTAGTAACCCTTCTCCTTCGTTGTAGGTAAATATGAGGGTTGTAATGCAAAAGTGGGCATAACTTTCTTATTAACTGACAGAAGTCGTTCAAATTGCACATGTTGGTAGAGTAACTCTTCCTCTGTAGTAACCCTTCTTCTTCATTGCAGATAAATACGAGGGTTGTACCGAAAGTAATGCAAAAGTGGGCATAACTTTTTTATTAACTGAGAGAGATCGTTCAAATTGCACATGTTGTTAGAGTAACTTTTTCTGTGTAGTAACCCTTCTTCTTCGTTGCAGTTAAATACAAGAGTTGTACCGAAAGTAATGCAAAAGTGGACATAACCTTTAACTAACTTAAAGCGGTTGTTCAAATTGCACATGTTAGTGGAGTAACTCTTCCTCTGTAGTAACCCTTCTTCTTCATTGCAGGTAAATGCGTGGATTGTACCGAACGTAATGCAAAATTGGGACTCACTTTTTTATTAACTGACAGAGGCCGTTCAAATTGCACATGTGGTAGAGTAAATCTTTCTCTATAGTAACCTTTCTTCTTCATTGCAGTTAAATACGAGGAATGCATCGAAAGTAATGCAAAAGTGGGAAAAACTTTTTTATTAACTGACACAGGCCGTTAAAATTCAAATTGCACATGTTGGTAGAGTAACTCTTCCTCTATAGTAACCCCTTTTCTTCATTGAAGGTAAATACGAGGGTTATACCGAAAGTAATGCAAAATTGGGCATAACTTTTTTATTAACTGACAGAGATCGTTCAAATTGCACATGTTGGTAGAGTAATTTTTTCTGTGTAGTAACCCTTCTTCTTCATTGCAGGTAAATATGAGGTTTGTACCGAAAGTAATGCAAAAGTGGGCATAACTTTTTTATTAACTGGCAGAGGTCGTTCAAATTGCACATGTTGGTAGATTAACTCTTTCTCTGTAGTAACCCTTCTTCTTCGTTGTAAGTAAATACGAGGGTTGTAACGCAAAAGTGGGCATAACTTTCTTATTAACTGAGAGAAGTCGTTCAAATTGCACATGTTGGTAGAGTAAATCTTCCTATGTAGTTATCCTCCTTCTTCGTTGCAGGTAAATACGAGGGTTGTAATGCAAAAGTGTGCATAACTTTCTTATTAACTGACAGAAGTCGTTTAAAATTGCACATGTTGGTAAAGTAACTCTTCCTCTGTAGTAACCCTTCTTCTTCGTTGCAGGTAAATACGAGGGTTGTAATGCAAAAGTTTGCATAACTTTCTTATTAACTGACAGAAGTCGTTCAAATTGCACATGTTGGTAAAGTAACTTTTCCTCTGTAGTAACCCTTTTTCTTCATTGAAGGTAAATACGAGGGTTATACCGAAAGTAATGCAAAAATGGGCATACCTTTTTTATTAACTGACAGAGATCGTTCAAATTGCACATGTTGGTAGAGTAACTTTTTCTGTGTAGTAACCCTTCTTCTTCATTGCAGGTAAATATGAGGGTTGTACCGAAAGTAATGCAAAAGTTGGCATAACTTTTTTATTAACTGGCAGAGGTCGTTCAAATTGCACATGTTGGTAGAGTAACTCTTTCTCTGTAGTAACCCTTCTTCTTCGTTGTAGGTAAATTCGAGGGTTGTAGCGCAAAAGTGGGCATAACTTTCTTATTAACTGAGAGAAGTCGTTCAAATTGCACATGTTGGTAGAGTAACTCTTCCTATGTAGTAACCCTTCTTCTTCGTTGGAGGTAAATACGAGGGTTGTAATGCAAAAGTGGGCATAACTTTCTTATTAACTGACAGAAGTCGTTCAAATTGCACTTGTTGGTAGAGTAAGTCTTCCTCTGTAGTAACCCTTCTTCTTCATTGCAGGTAAATACGAGGGTTGTACCAAAAGTAACGCAAAAGTGGGCATAACTGTTTTATTAACTGACAGAGGCCGTTGAAATTGCACATGTTGGTAGAGTAGCTCTTCCTTCATAGTAACCTTTCTTCTTCATTTCAGTTAAATACAAGAGTTGTACCGAAAGTAATGCAAAAGTGGACGTAACCTTTAACTAGCTTAAAGCGGTTGTTCAAATTGCACATGTTGGTAGAGTAACTCTTCCTCTGTAATAACCCTTCTTCTTTATTGCAGGTAAATACGAGGGTTGCACTGAAAATAATGCAAAAGTGTGCATAACTTTTTTTAACTGACAAACGTCGTGCAAATTGCACAAGTTGATAGAATAACTCTTGCTCTATAGTAACCCTTTTTTATCATTCCAGGAAATACGAGGGTTCTACCGAAAGTAATGCAAAAGTGGGCATAACCTTTTTATTAACTGACAGAGGTCGTTTAAATTGCACATGTTAATAGAGTAACTCTTCCTCTGTAGTAAACCTTCTTCTTCATTGCAGGTAAATACGAGGGTTGTACCGAAAGTAATGCAAAAGTGGGCATAACTGTTTTATTAACTGACAGAAGTAACTCTTTTTCTATACAAAGTTGCTACTCAACATAGTCTCCATAACAAGCGAATCATTTGCGCCATCGTCGAAGCCAACTCTTAAATCCTCTTTTTAAAAATTCAGGTGTGGACTGTTGTACCTACTTTTCACAGCCACTTTCACCTTGTCTGAGTCATCAAATCGTTCTCTTCGGAGACTGTGTGATGAGATCGAAGAGGTGGAAGTTGGAAGGCCCCAGATCTGGGCTGTATGGTGGATGGAGGACACCCAATTTCCTCATCGCTTGATCTGTTGGCAAATATATGTGTGGTCTCCCATTTTCATCCTGAATGTAGATCCTTTTAAGATGCTTTTTTCTGTCTCTTCCTCTTTATGGCTTATCTAAGCTTCTTGAGTGTCTCAATGCACTTCTCGCTGGTCACGGAACGGCCTCTTTCCAGAAAGGCAAGGTGAATAACTCTCCTGTTATCACAAAAAACAGTCACCATGAGTTTCTGTGCTGATCGCTGGCACTTGAGCTTCTTAGGCCTTGGTGAACAGGTGAGACACCCTTCCATGGATTCAATCTTCGTTTCCGGATTGTAACGATACACCCACCTTTCATCCCCTGTCACCAGATCGGAAAAACTCGTGTCTCCGTCAGCTTCAAAGCTTTCAGCAGATCAGAGCACACTTATACCCTACTTTCCTTTAAATCGGGTATCAACTGCCGAGTTACCCACTTTGCACACACTTTCCAATTTCTGAGTCCTCCGCCATCTTCTGTATGGCATTGTGACCACAGCCCAGCTGTGCAACAAGCTCACGGATTGGGACTCATCTCTCCACGCTAATCAATTCATCCACTCGCTGATCATTCGTGTCAGTGTTCGCAGATGGTGGTCTCCCACTGCGTGGCTTGTCTTCAATACTGGTTTCCCCTTCTTTAAACTTCTTCATCCATCTGTGCACATTGCTCTTGTCAATCTCCGTCAATATTCTGTCGCCTTATACAGATGTCGCACAGCCTGCATCCTTCCTTCATCAAGAGCTCAATGACGGCACGTTGCTTCTGCTTGGAATCCATTATTTACCTACGATGAAGAAGAAGGGTTACTATAGAGGAAGAGTTACTCTACCAACATGTGCAATTGGAACGACTTCTGTCACTTAATAAAAACGTTATCCCACTTTTTGCATTCCTTGCGATACAGCTCTCGTATTGCGTTCTGTAAAATCTTGGAAATATTCATAGACTGTATAATCAGTTACGTGGTCTTCTTCTTCTTCCAACCCTTTTTATAGGCAATTGAGGCTATATGTTTCCCTCACCTCTTTCCAAATGTTCCTGTCTTGGGCTTGTCTATTCCACAGCTTTCCTACAGTTTTGTTCATGCAATCTATTCATCATCCATCTAGTCTTCCCACTCTTCTCTTTCATTTGTATGAACTCCATTCTGTTACTATTTTAGTCCATCTATTATTTTCTATTCTTGCTTTATAGCCAGCCCATTTCTATTTTAAATTGAGTATCTTTCAATCTATGTCTGAAAATTTTGTTCTGGATCTTATACAAAGGTCGTTCCATAGAAACTCAGAGTTCTTTCGAATTGGCAACGGTGCAAAGGGGGAAATAACCACGCAGACGACTAACTGAATTAAGGATGTATCTATGGCAACGGTGCGAAGGGGGGAAATAACCACGCAGACGACTAACTGAATTAAGGATGTATCTATGGCAACGGTGCGAAGGGGGAAATAACCACGCAGACGACTAACTGAATTAAGGATGTATCTATGGCAACGGTGCGAAGGGGGGAAATAACCACGCAGACGACTAACTGAATTAAGGATGTATCTATGGCAACGGTGCGAAGGGGGGAAATAACCACGCAGACGACTAACTGAATTAAGGATGTATCTACGGCAACAGTTATTAGCCGTGGCAGACGATTCTGGTTTTTTATTGCGCAGTTGTTTAAGGTACGTCTACATTTTGCCATACAGCTGCGGAAGTGAGTGACTCAGAGTTAAGAAGTGAAATACGTTGTGCGATAAAATTTTGCTATCCTTTCGGTAAAACGGCTCTAGAAACAGTTGATTAAATGAAAAAAGCTTCCAAAATAAATGTTTAAGTTAGTCAACGGTTTTTAGATGGCACCATGATTTCAAAAAAGGGCGTTTGTCGGCAGAACTCGCTCCTAGGCCTGGTTGACCTGAAAGTGTTGTTACGGAGCGTATTGTTAACACTGTTTTGGCAATCCTGCAAGAAGATCGACGAATGACGTGCGGCGTCATCTAATACTTCCACAACGTCGGCATTGCTCATTCCACTCGAGAAATTACTGCTACATCGTGTGTGTGTTCCAGATAAGTACCTCATCACTTTACGAGAGAACAATTGTTAGCCAGAGTTCCGGTGTGTCACGAGTGGAAACAAATGATTGCAAAAGATCCAGACTTTCTAAACACAGTAATAACTGCCGATGAAACATGGATCCACTATTTCGACTCCCTCACGAAGCGCGCAACAAGTGTCTAGAAACACACAGAGTCACCTCCTCCGTAAAACGTCCGCCAAACCAAATCAGTTGGGAAGGTGATAATGACAATTTTCGTTTTCATCACAAAGGTGTAATCTACCAGCATGCCGTTCCTCCACAAATTACTGTCAATGTTGGGTATTACATTTCAGTCTTGAAGCATCTGCGACGACACATATCGATTAAGCGAGGTGAACTTGTGGGCAAGCGGACATACACCATGATAACGCCCGTCCACATGTGGCTGCTTGTGTTCAACAGTTTCTTACGAAATGCAGTATTGAAATCATACCACAGCCTGCCTACAGTCCTGATCTCGTCCCGTGCGATTTCTGGTTGCTTCCAACGATGAAGGAGAAGTTCCGTGGGGCAACATTCAACACAGATGCTGACGTTATTCAAGCTGTACAGGGGTCGCTAAAGCAGTTTCCACAAAATGCCTTCTCCACATGCTCTGAAAAGTGAACTGAACGATGGGACCGTTGCATATCATCCAGAGGGAAGATAATTTGAGAAAGAATAACATATATTTTCCTTTACTTATATTTCTTCATCTTGTGTAAATTTACTCTCAGTTTTTACGGAACGCCCGTTGTTTATTGCAAGGTGGATGTGCACTGAGTTACCTTTGCATTAGAAGCCCGGAGCGATAACGGAGTACCACTTTTGACATCTACGTCACGCGCGGCTAATATACATTGTACAACACCTATCCTCTGTACACCATGCCTTACTTCGTGTAATATACGTCTGTTATATTATATGTAGACTGGTCCCTACTTTCCTTCTTCTTATACTACCAAGGTGTTTGTGTAATGAGACTATACAGGGGTTGTCCAAAATAATGAAAACACCTCGTTGAAAACAGTGACTTTGGTATGTGCTGCTTTTTGAGTATAACGAACACGTAGCTACAGTTCCTTTTGTAAAAAAGATAGTCGCCGCCCCGGTGGCGCAAGTGGTCTAAGCGATGGCCTCTGATCATTCGTCCGAAAGGGGTCCGGGTTCAAATCCTGGCGAGGCATGGATGTTGTGTTTGTCTTACGGCACTGGCTCTCTCCCTTCCCTAGAACCAGTGACCCTAAATTAGGGACGGGCGACTGCTTATAGCCCATTGAGTTGCTCACGATGGTCGTTAAACCTCCAATTGCCGCCCCGGTGGCTCAGTAGTCTAAGCGATGGCCTCTGATCATTCGTCCGAAAGGGGTCCGGGTTGGAATCCTGGTGAGGCATGGATGTTGTGTTTGTCTTACGGCACAGGCTCTCTCCCTTCCCTAGAACCAGTGACCCTAAATTAGGGACGGGCGACTGCTTATAGCCCATTGAGTTGCTCACGATGGTCGTTAAACCTCCAATTGCCGCCCCGGTGGCTCAGTAGTCTAAGCGATGGCCTCTGATCATTCGTCCGAAAGGGGTCCGGGTTGGAATCCTGGTGAGGCATGGATGTTGTGTTTGTCTTACGGCACTGGCTGTCTGCCTTTCCTAGAACCAGTGACCCTAAATAAGGGACGGGCGACTGCTTATAGCCCACTGAGTTGCTCACGGTGGTCGTTAAACCTCCAATTGCCGCCCCGGTGGCTCAGTAGTCTAAGCGATGGCCTCTGATCATTCGTCCGAAAGGGGTCCGGGTTGGAATCCTGGTGAGGCATGGATGTTGTGTTTGTCTTACGGCACTGGCTGTCTCCTTCCCTAGAACCAGTGACCCTAAATTAGGGACGGGCGACTGCTTATAGCCCATTGAGTCGCTCACGGTGGTCGTTAAACCTCCAATTGCCGCCCGGTGGCGCAGTGGTCTAAGCGATGGCCTCTGATCATTCGTCCGAAAGGGGTCCGGGTTCGAATCCCGGTGAGGCATGGATGTTGTGTTTGTCTTACGGCACTGGCTCTCTCCCTTCCCTGGAACCTGTGACCCTAAATTAAGGACGGGCGACTGCTTATAGCCCATTGAGTTGCTCACGGTGGTCGTTAAACCTCCAATCAAAAAAAAAATAGTCATAGTCTCAAGGTTCTCTTTGATTCCATTGTAAATCGGTGCTTGCCCAATTTCGTTCCAGGTGAAGACACAAAGAGTGACCTGACGGAGTTCCAAAGACGGAAGATTGTAGGAGTCTGTCTGATTGGTCCGTCGGTAACCAAAGTGGCACAGTTATTAGGGGTATCGAGAGGTACCGTTTCGAAGGCCATGACAGCATACAATGTTCACGACACCACATCATCTGCGAGACAACTGTGGAAGGAAAACCAAACTCACTGCGAGAGACAGGAGGACATTAAAGAGGATTGTGACCTCAAGGAGGAAGACCACGGCGACGAAAGTGACTTCTGAGCTTAATGCACATCTCCAAAACCCAGTGTCGACCCATACCGTGCGAAGGGAATTGCATAAGCACAATATTTACCACAGAGCTGCGATTGCAGAACCCCTGGTGTCCGCAGATCTGAACGTGATAAAACACATTTGGGATGCCATGCTATCGAACACAGGAATCCGAGACCACGGAATACACCCGAATTGTGGAACGCTCTGCAGGAAACATGATGTGCATTGTCCACAGCATATCTCCAGGAGCTAGTGGAGTCCATGCCCCGTCGTATTTCTGCAGTGCTGAGCTCCCGTGGGAGACTTACCAAGTATTAGACTGGTGTGCCAGTTTTTCTGGCACTTCAGTGCATAACTCAAAGGATGTTTCCTAAACGCAGCATGTGTTCATTTCCCGATGATGAAGGCACAGTGCCTTCTAAAGATCTCGGTTTTTAATGTCATTTTTTTTTAGTTTTTATCCTGTCATTTTAAACATAGTGATCAAAGTGCAACGTAGTCTTGGAGTCACGAGTGTTTGAATGTTTGACAAGTTCGTTGGATCGTGCAAAAGACAGAGGATTTTTTAGATCATTTCATTATAGTTAGCACGAAATTTGCCTGGTGTTTTTTCATATGTGAAAATACACTATCTACCAACAAGTAATTGGACACCTGTGATAGCAAAGGAAAACGAAGTTTATTCTCCTTCAATAGTTGGTGGAGCCTCCACGAGCGGCGATTACAGCTGCGACCCTCCGGGGCATACTCTCAACCAGGCGTTGTACGACGGCTAGCGGTTTTTCCTTCCACTCGGCTTGGAGAAGACAGGTCAGTTCCTTCACCGATTTCGGACGGTGAGGGCGTCCCTTAAGTCGACGCTCCAACTCGTCCCAAAGGTGCTCGGTAGGGTTAAGGTCTGGGCTCTACGCAGGCCAGTCCATTCGATTAACCCCATTGTCACCATACCAAGCCATGGTGGACCTCGCAACATGACAGGTGGCATTGTCATCCTGAAAGTAACATGGGTCCACCCCGTAAAACTGCTACAACGTAGGAAGCGCGTGGTCATCCAAAATGGTGCAGTAGGTCTCGGTGTTCAGTCTACCAGGAATTGCAACCAAGGGTCCCGTGCCATACCAGAAGAAACACCCCCATAGCATAATTCCACCGCCGCCGAACTTCACAGTTGGCACAATACATTCCGGCAGGAGGCGTTCTCCAGGCAGACGCCAAACCCAGACCCTGCCATCCAAACGGTAGAGGGTGAACCTTGATTCGTCGCTTCAGATAACCTGTTTGCACTGTTCAAAGGTCCATTGTCGACGTTCTTTGCACCACGTTAGCCAAGCAGCGCTATTGGACTCGGTGATCAAAGGCTTGTGGGCGGCAGCACGTCCATGATAACCGAGCAGATGGGCTTTCTTACGGATGGTATTCATCGAAAAAATACTCCCGGATGCCTATTGAAACTCCTCGCGGATGTGGTTTATCGATTTGGTGCGGTTCTTCCGAATTTCTCTGGCCAGCACCCGTCGGTCTCTAACTCCCAGTTTTGTGGGTAGGCTACTGTCGATTTTGGGTACTTCATCTTGCTGGATATGTCACGTATGGATCGGCCATTTCTGTGATACCCGACGATTACACCTTTCTCGAAATCAGAGAGATCCGAACTGCGTGGTATCTTGCATGCGACTGGTTGCGTTGTTGTTTCCCACACGATATTTAACGGCGGCGGCCGTGACGTGTATCAGGACCGCAGATATCGTCGATTGCAGGGGTGTCCAATTACTTGTTGGTAGATAGTGTATAAGTTGGTCAGTGAGGGGAATCGAAACCACGCCCTCTCACTCCGGAGTAAGTTACTCTCCCATCTAAGGTGCAAGGACGGAATGCGTCGCTACAGATTCGTCATCTTGACGCATGCTTTAAACTTTGTAGTACATCACATGCCGGGATTCAAAAGTAGGACAAAATTGAGGAACATTATGCTAAAACTTCTCTTTCAAACGCAATTCTGATTATTCTGTTACAACACTAATGGCTTTAGTTCAGTTGCAGCGCTAATGACGCAAAAGCCCAGGAGTTCAAGTTCGTCGCAACGCCTGATGTTTTCCTTGGGTCTCTTCTGTAATTGTGTTGCAGAGCTGTGACTGAGCTTAAATAAATGTACGTAATTCCCAAACCGTTGATCTAAGCACAAAGCTAATTTGGTACATATGTTCTTAAAGTCCCAAAACCAATGAAATTATCTCTTCTAATGAAACATTAGAATTCTTTGAAAACGTGAGTTACGTTGGAGTCATAAAATCAGAAAGGAAGGGTTTGTTGCCACTGTAGAATAAAATAGTGTTCATTTGATAAGGAATCTGAAACGTTAGAAATAACAAAAAAAAACAGCACTCTACTTAAACCAGCATGGGGTTTATATATATATATGTTTGAACTGCAGGAAGTACTGCGTAAGTACATTACTGTTTGTGAAAATTACGCCACCACGAAATAATCCCGCTATTAAAATGAAATTTATATCGCAGATTCCTCATTTTACAGGATATTAAGTTTTCCTTTTCAACCACTTGTTAAGTTTTTTGCTTCTTGTTATGCTGTAGCCACCATTTGATTAATACCTTTTTTTGTACCTATGAACCATCCACATATACAGGCTGCATAGGAAAGCCCCTTTAGCCTTGAATAACTTGCGAACGGAGAGAGGCACAGTTATGCAAGTGAGATAACGGTATAGCAAAGCGACTACGCCCGATCGAATGCAATCAATAGCAGCGCCCCTAGTGGCGAAATGCGGAAGTTCGCCATTGCAAATCGAAAACGAAAAGAGATAGAGCAAAACTTTCCAATTACAAAGTTGTAGATCATCCATTAAATAGTGTAAAACGACATTTGTTTCACAAGGATAAGATAAATTGTCGCCTGAATACCCTACAATGTCCTAAATCGATGCGCGACGATTCGAATCTGCATATTCACATTTCGCAAATGTAGTCGTATGCAAATGCAGATTGTGACGTTGTACCGTAACTACGAAATAAAAACCAGTAGCAGGATGTACCCTGATCAGAAGTTTAGGGGTACGTACGCTGTGTGAGAATGGCGAGCTTGGATTACTGGGTGTTACGTAAAAAAACAGGTGTATACAACAGCGCCTACAAGTCTGCTGGATCTACGTCGTCGTGTTACAGATGCTTGCAATAGCGTGACACCTTCCATGCTGAGGAATGTGCATGCAGAGTTACTTTCGCGAATACAAATGTGTATCGTGGGCAATGGAGAACTCTTCGAACGTACTCGACATCAACTTTTTATCACTGTGTGCCAGTTTGCCTTTTTTGTTTTTGTATTGTCAGACGTCATCAAACTACATTGACATAAGTACGCATTTATGCAATAAATTGTGTGTATTTGCTCATACCTATGCCTGTTCCCTTCAAACGTTCACACAAAAGGTCGCGCATCGATTTCGGACATTTTAGGATATTTAGGCGACAATTTTTCTTATCCGTGTAAAACAAATGTCGTTTTGTACTAATTAACGGATGCTCTACAACTTCGTAATTGGAAATTTTGCTCTATCTCTTTTCGTTTTCGATTTGCAATGGCTAACTTCCGCATTTCGCCACTAGGGGGTGCTGCTGTTGATTGCAGTCGATCGGGCGTAGTCGCTTTACTATACCGTTATCTCACTTGAATAACTGTACCTCTCTCCGTTCGCAAGTTATTCCAGGCTAAAGGTACTTTCCTATGCACCCTGTACACAAGGGGATTCAAAACTCTTGGGCCAAACTTTATGGGGTGATAGAAAACACCTACACAAGCACTTTTCATCATATAATGCAGGGTGGTAACTCAAACGGTGAAGCGCTAGGGGTTAGCACTTACTGTGTCCTGAGACGCTGAAACACAAGAGTGACAGACGAGATATGAAAACATTGAGGAAATGACAGAACAAATGTGATTAAGAAAATTACAGAATAGAATTTTATTGACAGCAATTACTGATTTTTATGGAACAAATTACAGCAACTGCTCAAAAGAGCGACAGCCAACAGTAATGCAGGCTTCTCACCTTCGACGTAGTGATCACCGTACATTGGCGAAAACACCCGCATTTCGCGCACAGCGGCATAGAAATCCGGGCAGCAAGCTCCTCAACGGAATCAATGGGGCTATTGTAGATGTAGGCTTTTCATATGGTTCCATAGGAAAAAGTTCAGACATGAGAGATCGGGCGATCGTGCCGGTCAAGCGATGTAACCACCGCGACCAATCAATCGTCCTGGGAATCTAGCATCCGAGGCGTTCCGCACGTTCGCGCTTAACTGGGGCGGCACTCCATCGTGTTGGAACCACATACGTGTTTTAATGTTTGCTGGAACAGGGTTCAGATATTCTGGCAAGACGTCTTGTAAAACTACGAGGTACGTTCTCCCAGGGCCGCCGTTAAGGGTGTGCGGCGCGTGCGACTACACAGGACCTCGCGCTTTGAGGGTCCTCGCGCTGGTGGGTAAATAAGATAAAATAAAACAAAAGAGAAAAAAAAAAATATAACATTAAGTACAGATACTAAAAAAATAATCCGACAGTTCAAAACATATGTATTACCATCCCAGTTCTCCGCGAGTCCGTATACACAATCATCACAGTGATGTCAAACATACGCTCCCACTTCCTGATTCAAAGTTCAGCGCGCTAAGATCGGTGATTTTGTATCCCTGAGAGACCCTGAGTCTAGTGGACGGGACCAGATGGTGTTGCCTTGATAAGTCCAACACACGCCGCAGCGCCGACAGCAATATATTTTCTTCTCGCTGCTGGAAACTCTGTGATTGAAGGGTGTGAGTGGACATCACATCACCTCGCGACATTCTTTGAGTTTTATCGCCTAGATTGGATCGAATGCAGATCGTTGTAGTGCCTTCAGTGTAGGACTTTCTTGCGCCATTATTATTATCATTATTATTATTATTATTATTATTATTATTATTATTATTATTATTATTATTGTTATTATTATCCAGATATAGACGAACGTAAGAAACGATCCTGACACCGATGAAATGCGAATGTACCTACCAAAGTTCATCTGCGCATGCGCAAGCTAAAATGTGACCTCAAGATAGAAAGAAAAGCTGAATCGCAAGTGTATTAGTAAAAGGGTTTGGAAACTTTTGGTCTAGGATATCTCCAGGTTAAACCCCATCGTGTTATACATCATTTTAAAGCTCTCGTCAACAGTAGCTAACCTCCCTTGGGGAGTTAAGAGGATGCCAAATTTCGTTACCACGCACCGTTTTTGCGATATTTCAGAAAACCAACCTACGTGGCTTGCCGACAGCTTCCGTTACCCATTTTCGTTACATTGAACTTTTTTTACTTGCGATTTACTTTACTCCTGTCGGAAAAGATGCCTGGCATCAAAACGTATAACTAGTGTTCCAATGTAATGTGCTATTTCTCTGACCACTGATGTAACCTTAACCTCAGGAAGCACAAGTAATAGCGTGCTGAGCCGCCATGCGTTCTGGGAACCGTTTACACACGCTGACTGTACTAATTTCACCACTATCTACTGCAAATATGATTAAACAAAGACATCGCTCTTTCCACGTTTTTAGCACCACACAGCAACCGAAAAATTGTCGGTCACCTTCGGGGAATTTAATCCCGGATCTCTCGATATCTAGCCAAGCGCGTTACCCTTACACCACGGTGGCCAGCAATCCACAGCGTTATGTGTGTTTTTCTGTCAGCTTCTGACACTATAAGCCCGTAAGATGGGCTCTGCTACTGAGACGTCTCCATCTGGTGGGCATTAACGGCACTGGCTATATATTAATTATAGCAGTTAAATCCAAAGGGCGAGATCCAAGTGAAAATCCTCCAATCAGTGAATAAACAAAGACATCGCTCTTTCCACGTTTTTAGCACCACACAGCAACCGAAAAAATCTCGTCCTTATCTCATAATTTCTTTGGATCACGCCCTTTGGATTTAACTGCTATAATAAATATATAGCACCAGATGGAGACGTCTCAGTAGCTGAACCCATCTTACGGACTTATAATGTCAGAAGCCGACAGGAAAACACACATAGAGCCGTGGATTGTTGTCCACCGTGGTGCAAGGCTAACGCGCTCAACTAGATATTGAGAGATCCGGGATTCGATTCCCCGGCGGTGACCGAATAACAATTGGTTGCTGTGTGTTGCTAAAACGTGGAAAGAACGATGGCTTTGTTTATTTACTGACGCCACGTATTTGGAGGATTTTCACATTGGATTTCGCCCTTTGGATTTAACTGCTATAATTATTGGGTTGTCGAAAAAGTTATGACGTATTTTAGCACCCGATGGCGGTTGGGCGGTTTTAGAAAGTCCTAGAGGCATACGCAGCTCTGTTATCGCTATGACATTCGACAGGTGCCAGTTCTAGTTGTAGTCTAAAAGGAATAGCGAGCGATTTGGTTGATTTGCGGAGATTTGACATCAAGTTGAAGATGGAAAACCAAACTGTGCATTTTCGCCATATGTTACTGTTTTACTTCCGTAAAGGGAAGAACGCGCGTCAAGCTTGTGAAAAGATGCGTAACGTATCCGGTGATAATGCTCTACAAGAACGTCAGTGCCAGCGGTGGTTCGCCAAATTCCGTGCTGGTGATTCTGACCTCAACAATGATCCTCGGTCGGGGAGACGCACCGAGGTTGATGACGACCAAATCAAGGCATTGATCGATTCAAACCCACGTTACACAGCACGAAAGATTGCAGACATATTGCACATCCGTCATTCAAGCGTTCACGACCACCTGAAGAAGCTGGTATACGTAAGCAAGCTCGATGTGTGGGTTCTTCTTGAACTCAAAGAAGCTCAATTGACGGCGCGTATAAACATCTGCGATATGCTCATTAAACGTGAGGAAAACGATCCTTTTTTGAAGCGACTGATAACTGGTGACGAAAAGTGGATTGTGCACAACAATGTGCTGCGCAAACGGTCTTGGTCCCGACGTGCTGCTTCGCCTCAAGCGACATCCAAAGCAGACATTCCTCAGCGGAAGGTTCTGATCTCAGTGTGGTGGGATTTTAAAGGTGTCGTGTTTTTCGAGCTCCTACGACGGAACCAAACAATCAATTCCAATGTGTACTGTCGGCAATTGGACAGTTTGAATGAATCCATCATTCAGAAACGTCCAGAACTCGTTCATCGTAAAGGTGTTGTGTTCCATCACGACAACGCAAGACCACACACAAGTATGATCAACCGCCAAAAATTATTGGAGCTTGGGTGGGATGTGTTGCCACACCCAGCATACTCGCCTGACCTTGCACCGTCAGACTTCCACTTGTTTCGCTCTCTTCAACAGTCCTTGCGTGGTATAACGTTCAATTCAGATGAGGCTGTAAATCAGCACCTTGTAGAGTTTTTCGCCACGAAAGACAGGTTCTTCTATGAACGAGGCATTCTGCAGCTCACTGAAAGATGGTAAAATGTTATCGAACAAAACGGGTATTATATCATTGATTGATCCTTGTTCTTTCTATCGATAAATGGCCTTTGCAAAACATGGCTAAAATACGTCATGACTTTTCCGACAACCCAATAATATATAGTCAATGCCGTTAAAGCCCACCAGATGGAAACGTCTCAGTAGCTGAGCCCATCTTACGGACTTATAATGTCATAAACTGACAGAAAAGCACACATAGCGCCGTGGATTGTTGGCCACCGTGGTGTAAGGGTAACGCGCTCGGCTAGATATCGGGTGATCCGGGATTCAATTCCCCGGCGGTGATCGAAAAACAATTTTTCGGTTGCTGTGTGGTGCTAAAAACGTGGAAAGAGCGATGGCTTTGTTTATTCACTGACGATACGTATTTGGAGGATTTTTAATGCAAAGATGTTTAACCTCTCGTAACTGCCAAATTTTTAGCAACTTTTTACAACTTATTGGATATTTAGGATTTCATGCTGTGCAGAACGAGCCGCGTGATTTACCATATTTGTCGTGATAGTGATATTTGTTTTCTACATTGCAGGCCCAGGAGAACTCTTTAATTCGACACAATCCTGCTGAGTCTGCGGATGGTTTATTCACATCGACGCTTGGTCTACGGCTCATATCTCGTTCTATCTACTTCTGGGACGGTACCATGAAGCTAAAGTGCGAGGCAATTATATCTCAGGCGCATACACTCAGCAGCGAAGAAATACTTATATCAAACAACACTACAGCTGCACGGATTGTCTCTGGTGAGTATGATAACGATAAACTCCGTTCACCTTGATTTAGAAATACCAGGGTAATCCAAAAGTCTTTGACGTTGTCTGACAGTTGATAAAAACGTGTACAAATGCATGAACGTAAATGTTTATTCTTCGAAACAGAGTACACTGAAAAGCAATTGAATTAGAGACAGCTGGCGTTATGCAAATGTGGCGCTGTGGGCGGCTCTGTAAACGGAAACGACATGACGTATGCAGCGATCCGACAATATACGGAGTGATGCGACGGAAATCAGTAAGAGTCGGACGCAGTATGAGTAAGACGAAGGATCTAAGTGCATTTGATCGTGGGAAAATTGTCGGGACCCGACGAATGGGTCACTCCATCTCGGAAGTCGTGCAGGCTCTGGCAATTTCACGAGCCACTGAATCACGGGTGCACCGTGAGTACATCGAATCCGGTAAAACCATCCCTGCAAGGGCCAACAGCCGTGGACAACAGCGTGTGGATTAGCGGGGTCATCGTCGGCTAGCTCGCATTGTAACAGCGGATAGATGGGCCACAGTGCAAGAAATCACTCTGCAATTTAGCGCTGGTGCACAAAAACGTGTAAGCAGCCACACCATCCAGAACCATCTCCTCGCTATGGGGTACAGAAGTAATCGTCCCACGAGGGTACTGCTGCTGACCGCACATTACAGGGTGCAAATATTAGCATGGACGTGGGAACATCGCCACTGGACCCTAAACATGTGGGAAAATGTTGCCTGGACTGATGATTCGAGATTCACGTTGGTACATGCGGATGGCCGGATACCAGTACGGAGCAAACCAACTGAAGCGACGAATCCTTCTTGCCAGCAGGGTACTTTTCAAGCCGGTGGGGTGGCATTCTGGTCTGAGGACTGTTTACGTGGACTGAAATGGGACCCCTGGTACGTGTGACATCGTCCCTCACAGGTCAACGTTACCTGGATATCCTGGATGACCATTTGCTCCCGTTTGTTCATCTTCAACATCAAACTGGGGACCTCATCCTCCAACAAGACATCGCTCCCGAATTGTTCATCTTCAACATCCAACTGGGGACCTTATCCTGCACCGTGCCATCGCTCCCAAATTGTATCTGAATGGTTGGATGAACACTCCACCGACGTGACCTCGCTTCCTTGGCTAGCTAGGTCACCTGACCTCAATCCCATCGAGCACATCTGGGATGCAATCGAGAGATATGTTCTAGGCTCTGACCCCCCTCCATCAAATATTCGTGAACTGTGGAAGCTTGTTCAGGGGTCGTGGATCCGTATGGCTTCCCAACGCTTCCGGTGTCTCGTCGAGTCCATGCCGAGACGAATCGCCGCCGTCGTTACTAGACAGGTATTTCTAATTCAATTGCTCTTCAGTGTACATTGTGCTGGATGGTCCTACACCATCGTGATGCCATGTTTTGAATGCCTTTCAAAAACAATTACTTTGGTTTTCAGACGAAAACGTCTTGAACCCCAAGTTCAACATCGTGGATATTTTGAAAGTGTATCCCGCGTAGAAAATGTGTCATAGACAGGAATAAGTGGTAGTCCGAAAGCGCAAGTTCCGGACTACAAGCAGGGTGAGACATTATCTAAAATTCCTGAGTTTCTGCATTTTTTTCCTTAGTTGACCGACCACGATGAGCAGGAGCATCCCCCTGTTAGAGGATAACCCGTTTGTGGTACATGAGAGCAGGGTACTTCCGGTTTAAAGCGACATATATTCGCTCCAACTGGCCACAGTACAGCTGCTCAATAATGCCTCTGGAACCAACTTCAATTAACCCTTTAACCGGCCGGACGAATTAACTAGGGGTTAGCAAAATGGACTGAAATTAGCTCCACCAAATATATTAGCTGTCTAAAAAGAAACTGCAACAAGTGAATCTCGCATCAGAAAACGTGGCTTTCTCCTTAGCTTTGTTCAAAGAAAATAGTCATTTACGGGGATGATTGACACTAATCCTTTCTGACTGATTACCTACTTAAAGGGCTATAAGAATGGTGACAAACCTGCGAAAGGAGAGAAAGGATGTTAGTCTCTTGTTTCTGCTCAGTGGTATGATGTCCAAGTTGGAGGGACTATCCCTGCCTATCATGTCTTGGATTATAGAGCAAAGAATATAAGACTAGAGGGCCTAGATAAGCCTCTATTCTCACGAATGACAGGCTTATGGTCCATAACCCTGAGATGGTGGTAAAAAGGAATCTTTGCCGTATTTTTCGTAAAACACAGCCGCTTTGTGAACATTCCCGTTTGGAAAGTGCAGGAAAATTTGGGTACTATATGGTTCAGGTACTACGGCCGCTTAAAGTATTAATGGGACCCTCAAAGTTCCATCATACGCATAGTATAACTTCATGCTCAAATCGTTCCCTTTTCGGGACTGGTTCTATTGCTTATTGAGATCTAACCTGTGTTTTCTCATGTCAGGATTCCGGGAAAATATCCATTTTTCATAAAGTATCGCAATTCGTCTGAAGAAAGAGTCGTCCTGGGGATTCCTCAGCATTTGACGACACACATGCACACGTCGCTGAGCTTGAGCAGCTGTCAGTTCATGAGCTACTTGTAAACAGCTTCTGTGAGTCTTGCTGAGCTTATGCATTTCGCGAACAATTATGGGAGGAGGCATTTCCAGCTGATTTGATAGTTGCCTAGTGCTTGTGCATGGATTTGACTCTACGGCTTGGCTTACAGCTTCAGAATCCACCGATTCTGTGAAATTCACATACAGTTGTGGGCTGAGGTATTTGCAGCTCATTTGACAGTTGTCTAGTGCTTGCACACAGAGTTGATTCTACGGCTTGGCGTTCTGCTTCAGAATTCACCGATCTTGAGCAATTCACATACAATTGTTTTCTTCTTCTTGGTTACTCAGTCCAAGGACTGGTTGTTCCGTAGATGTACTCTGTCTCTCCATTCCTCTATATTCTCCACCGTTCTCTACAGATCATATTATGTCCTAGTATTAGTGTCTTGGAGTAACTGTGACACAAAACTGTTCTTTGGCCGTCCTCTTCCTCTCTTGCCTTGAGTTTTCCCTTCCAAAACTATCAGAAATGTACTCTGTCTCTCCATTCCTCTCTATTCTCTGCCGTTCTCTTCAAGTCATAATATGCCCTACACTAGTGTGCAAAACTTAAGCAACAACGTCGTTTGACAGCATACAGTCATGACAGGGGAGACAAGGGCGATTTGCGGGTTGTACAAGGGAGCAACAACTCATGACAAAGGTGATGCATATGCAAATAGCAGGAGTTCGACGTCAGAGGTGACGTGAGGGCACGTAAACTGCGTGGAGGCAGCGCGCGCAGTGCCAGCCGACTACAAAAGACGGCGGACAGAGGCATTTCCAGACATTCGCTGCAAGTGAAAGTGAGATCGATCGTGCAATATGGCTAGGAGAAAATATCAGGATGCCTTTACACGTGGTAGAATGATCGGCAAGCTGGAGGAGGGGCGTACCGTGATGAGTGTTGCCCAAGAGTTTGGAATCGATAAAAGTGTAGTGCCACGAGCTTGGAAAGCCTACCGAATGACAGGTACAGCTGTACGAAAGGTAGGTGGTGGTCGCCCCAGGAAAACAACGTTGAGTGACGACCGATATCTCGTCGTGCAAGCGAAAAGAGACCGGAACGAGACAGCTGGCAGCATGGCGCAGAGGTTGCCTACAGCAACCGGACGGCAGGTATCCCGGTTTACTGTGGCCAGATGCCTTCATAAGGGTGGGCTATATGCCCGCCGGCCGGAACGCTGCATACCATTGACAGCAGCCCATCGGCGGCACCGTTTACAGTGGTGTCGCAAACATGCACACTGGACACCTGATCAATGGAGTCACGTCCTCTTTACTGATGAGAGTCGCTTCAGTCGGACAAACGATTCTCAGCGCCAGTTGATCTGGCGAGAGGTAGGGACACGCTTTCATCCCACGAACATCAGGGAACGAGACCGTTGGGGTGGTCCTGGCGTACTTGTGTGGGGTGGCTCCACATTTTCGACACAGGTTCCGTGACCGGAGCGCGTTACTGTGATGAGATCATCCGCCCCCACGTGCGTCTGTTCCGAGGTGCCATTGGTCCAGACTTTGTTTTTATGGACGACAGCGCTCGCCCACACAGGTCCCAAGCAGTTGAGGACCTGTTAGATTCTGAAGATATTCGCAGAATGCAGTGGCCAGCGTGCTCCCCTGATTTAAATCCCATCGAACATGTGTGGGATGTTTTGGGGAGACGCCTGGCTGCACGATCGTTTCCCCCGGAGAACAGCATACAACTGACGCAGATGCTCATCGAGGAGTGGGAACTGTTACCTCAAGAACTGTTGGATCATCTGGTGTTGAGTATGGCCAGACGGTGCCACGCAACCATTGCACTTCGGGGAGGTCATATCCCGTACTAAGGGACTTTGGATTGTTGTTCTCCCTCATGGAGTGTCGGTTAGGTGTACGAATGCCGTGCTGTCAATAAACCATTTTCTGCTGCCTGCCTTCGTGTACGCGTTCTATTCATTTGTTTGCTACGTTGCTTTCGTCATCCTTTAGGTACTGCGTTGTGCCTCTGTAGTGTGAATTTCATGTCTCACAGGTGAGTTTTCGCGGAATTACTCCGAAATCAGTAAAGTTGCTTAAGTTTTACACACTAGTGTAGTATTAGTGTCTTGGAGTAACTGTGCCACAAAACTATTCTTTGGCCGTCCTCTTCCTCTCTTGCCTTGAATTTCCCTTCCAAAACTTTCAGAATCGGGCCTCCATGGCGCAATGTGTGTCCTATTTGTAACATTCTTCTTCTCTTTAACATGTTGATCAGATTCCTGGGTTATCCCACTCTCTCCAGGACCTCCTCATTAGCCTTTCCATCGTGGCAGCTTATCCTCTCCATTCTTCTATAGCTACACATCTCAAATGCCTCCAGGCATTTCACTTTCCTTTTGGTCAATGTCCACGTCTCAGAACCGTAGAGAGCTACTGGCCAAACATATATATGCCTTTAAAATTATTTTCCTCAGTTTTAGATTTATATTTTTGACTGTCAGTAGTCTTTTATTCTCTCTAAAAGCCGTTCTTGCCATCCCTAGTCTCATTCTAATTTCCTTTTCACAACTCGCATCTTCAGTAATAATTTGACCCGAAGAGCAAACTGATTTAACTTGTTCGATGTTTTGTCTTTCAATTTTAAGGAAAGACTGTTTCGGAAAATTCCCTATTATCATTAGTTTTGTCTTATTTTTTATGTATCTTCATTCCATAGAATTGTAGGCAGAGGTATTCCCAGCTCATTTGACACTTGTCTAGTGCTTGTGCACGGATTTGACTCTACGGCTTGGCGTACAGCTTCAGAATTCACCGATCTTGTGCAATTCACATACAATTGTGGGATGAGGTATTCCCAGCTCCCCTGACAGTTGTCTAGTGCTTGGGCATAGATTTGACTCTACGGCTTGGCGAACAGCTTTTTCACCGATCTTGTGCAATTCACATACAATTGTGCGCTGAGGTATTCCGACCTCATTTGACAGTTGTCTAGTGCTTGTGCATGGATTTGACTCAACGGCTTGGCGTACAGCTTCTGAATTCAGCTTCGAAGATCTTCCAGCACGTGCTTTGTCTTCAAGGCTGTAGTCCCCATTTTCAAATCGCTGAAACCAAAATCTTGCAGTTCTTTCAGACTCTGCTCCTTCTCCTTCTCCTTCCACAGCACAAATTTCCCTCACCGTAAGAACACTCGGATCATGCGTTTCTCGTCCATATCTTTTGACAGCAGAAAATTTTCCAATAAAACATGGCAGCGTGTGTTCCTATTTATACCAACCATAGGAGACGGTTTTCCGGTTATGCTTTGTTCCTATCTGCAAAACGCATGCGCATCGTGTAATGTCAGACACACCATGACTCTTCAAAACGGCAATTACTTTTCAATCACCCTAATATTACTGTCGATTTTGTCTTTTAGTTTTAAAGTAAAGACCATTCGTAGATTTAGAACTCACGCCCTCCCTTCTCCACGGGGCAGTGACTCAACAAAAGCTTCATACTTATGAGGCCCTTCATAAAGAATGGTCTTTAAAGAATCTCTGTTGATTGTAATAAAATACACTGAAGTACAATATTGGACTTCCTCTAGCCAGGCGAAGTGCAGAAATTCAACGTGGCATCGATTCCAGAAGTGTCCGGAAAACTTCTGGAGAAATGTTGAGCCGTGCCGTCTGAGCTGTCTCCCACAGTTCCCTGGTATTTGTAGGTGCAGGATCTTGGGTGCGAACGGACCTTTCCATCACGTCTCTATTGGGTTCCTATCGGGCGAACGTAGTGGCCACACCATCCGTCTGAACTCTCCAGAATGCTCCTCGAACCAATTTTGGACAACTTGGGCACTATGACATGGTGCATTGCAGGCGTGTAAAATTCCATCGTTGTTGGGGTACATAAAGTCCATGAAGGACTCCAAATGAACACTCAGCAGAGCTACAAAGTGAGTACTGGTAAATGACGTGCTTACGAGGACCAGACGACCCAAAGTGTACCACGTAAAGACACCCCACACATGTACGGAACCATCACCAGTTTGAACCAGTGCCTTGTTGACCGCTTGGGTCCATGGCCTCATGGGGTCTGCCCCACACCCGAACCCTACTATCAGCTCGTAACTACTGGTAGCGTGACTCTTCGGACCACGCCACATGTTTCCAGACTTCCAGGATACAATTACTGTGTTCATCAGCCCAGGTGAAACGCTGTGTCCGATGTCATGGTGTTTACAAAGTCAATCTGGTGGGTCTTCTGCTCCCATACCCCATGGACGCTAAATAACATTGCATTGACCTGATGGATATGTCTCTGGTACCTCGTGCATTTCTCGTACATTCTTGTTTGTCAGCCTGGGCAGTTCTGGTTCAGACGCCGCTGGTCACGGACATTCTGCACAAGTGTTCGGCCACTGCGCTGTCCACGGTGGGTGGTAATGTCTTCCTTGAGGTATTCTCGGTACACACGTGACACTGTGGATCAACGAATGTTGAATGTTCGCACAACTTCGGAAACTGAATGTTTCAACCGTCTGGTTCCCACTCGTCCGATAAATTCATGTCGGCGTGCCATAATCCTACTGGCGGTTGTTCCACCTGACTCACGAGATTATACCTCGCAACTGATAAAAATTGTGGCGTGCGCCGAAGCCTTTATACGACGGTAGCGTCAGTTAAAAATTTGTATACGTCTATCAACTGACATGCTACTTCAGTATACACGGAAGTGCCATTGAATTTGAGATAGTAGAACTTATCCAAATGTTTGGCTACTACACCCGCATTATCGCGCATGCCCGGCCGAAACTGTGGTGAAACACAGCTATCGCTCACAGTTTCCCTAATATTGATCGATTTTTGTTTTGATTGGAGGTTTAACGACCACCGTGAGCAACTCAATGGGCTATAAGCAGTCGCCAGTCCCTAATTTAGGGTCACTGGTTCCAGGGAAGGGAGAGAGAGCCAGTGCCGTAAGACAAACACAACATCCATGCCTCAATGGGATTCGAACCCGGACCCACCTCGGACGAATGATCAGAAGCCTATACCACTGCGCCACCGAGCGGCTAGTGATCGATTACAGGAGTGATGGGTAAGAAGCGTGATTTGAATGCTTTTGACAGAGGGCTGATTGTACACCGTTAAAACTTTTGTGTAGATTGCACCAAAAGTGGTGCTACATCAGCTGCACCACTTTCTTAGAAAAGATACATCATTCTTTGATGCAAAATAAACCCAACAACATGGTGTAACCTTGCACCATAACGTGGTGGAAAGTTGAACCACGTTGCTGGGTTTTGTTTCCAAAAAATGATGGTGTATCTTCTCTCAGAAAGTGGGGCAGCTGGTGTAGCACCACTTTTTGGTGCAACCTACCACAAAATTTTTAACAGTGTAGAATGGGCGGCTCCATCGTGGAAGTCTTCAATACGCTGGGGTTTTTCTATGCTATAGATTGTTTACGAAACTTCTGCCAAATCAGAAGTTCCCGAACAAATTGCAGAAGTGTATCGGCTTTGACGTATACACTTCTGCAATTGTTCGGGAAGTAGGCCGTTGGGTCTGAACTGTTCGAAGTGACGGGCGCCAGACAATATCACAGATCACCACCGATTTTAACGGTGGATCAAGTCGCCATGTTAGTGCAGGGAATTCTGAAAAAATCCAGGGTTCGGGAGACGCCAGCCCATAAGTGTCCCAATGTCAACCACCCGACCGGGCTCAACGCCTTGTTTCGGCAAACGCACACCGACACTGGTCCACAGAGGATTGAATGCAGGAAGCCTGGAGTATTAAATCCAGATTTCAACCGGATCGTACTGATGGGAGAGTGCTAATTTGACATCAATCACACCAATCCACAGACCTTCCATGTCAAAGTTGGAGCTATAAAGTCTGGTGGTAATGGTTTGGGGTGTCTTCAGCTGGAATGCTTTGCGACCTTTGTGTAGGTGTACAATCGACCTTGAGTGTCTTCAAATACATGGAGATCCAGCCGACCATTACCCACTATGTTTGCTGCAATTGGTCTTATACTGCAGCTGTTGTCTTTGCCGGTTGCAAGTTAGTAAAGCGATGCCGTCAAACCATATCCACATAGTGGGCAGAAATCTGTAATCTTGCTTGCACTCCAGGATGCTAGAAGTTCCATTGCTGTATGCGGATGAGCGTTATCATCCTGAAACCTGCTGTCCGATGCTCTCCTTAAGCTCCGTCCACAGTTGGAAACATTTTCAGAAAACATACACTGACGGAAAAAAATTCCAACACCACGAAAAAATAGTTGCAGAGGAATGAAATGGTGGCAACACATTTGTATAGGTAACACATTTAATCGATTAAGGTTTCAAGATCACAGCTTATTGTAAGCGCGAGAAGAACCATTTTAAATGTGAAATGCTGGTACATTAATAACCGGTGTAACTGCCAGAATGTTGAATGCAAGCACGCAAACGTTCATGCATTGTGTCGTACAGGTGCTGGATGTCAGTTTGTGGGATAGAGTTCCATGCCTGTTGCACTTGGTCGGTCAACACAGGGACGGTTAATGCTGGTTGGGAGTGACGCTGGAGTTGTCGTCCAATGATGTCCCATACGCGCTCGATTGGTCAAAGATCTGGTGATCTAGCAGACCACGGCAACATGTCGATACTCTGTAGAGCATGTTCGGTTATAACAGCGGTATGCGGGCGAGCGTTATCCTGTTGGAAAACACCCCCTGGAGTGCTGTTCATGAATGGCAGCACAACAGGTTGAATCACCAGACCGACGTACAACTGTGCCGTCAGGGTGCGTGGGATAACCACGAGAGTGCTCCTGCTGTCATAGGAAATTGCTCCCCAGACCATAACTCCAGGTGTAGGTCCAGTGTGTCTGTGCCGCAGACAGGTTGGTTGCAGGCGCTCACCTGGCCTGTTTCTAACCAACACACGGCCATCACTGGCACCCAGGCAGAACCGGCTTTCATCAGAAAACACAACAGATCTCCACTCCGTCCCCCAATGAGCTCTAACTTGACACCACTGACGTCGCAAACGGCAGTGGTTTGGAGTAAGTGGAATGCAAGCTACAGGGCGTCTGGCTCGGAGCTGTCCTTCAAGTAACCGCCACGGCCATACGCCGTACATGGCGGTCTTCCCTCTCAGTAGTGCCACGTGGCCGGCCGTAACCCGGTCTTCTTGAGGCAGTACCTTCCCTTGACCACCGCTGCCAACAATCATGCACAGTGGCTACATTCCTGCCAAGTGGTTCTGCAATATTGCGGAAAGAAAATCCACCTTCTCGTAGCCCTATTACACGACCTCGTTCAAACTCCGTGAGTTGTTCATAATGGCTTCTTCGTCTTCTTAAAGGCATTCTTGACTAACATCAACACACTACGTCGAATCTCAACGATAACTAACGCTCACGAACGTTACAGCGCGTATTTACAGCAAACCTGCTTTGCATGTTCCGAGGGGCGCTACTAGCGCCACACGTATGCGCCGAGAGCGAAATTTGCATAGACGTCATCTTACAGATGTACTCTCACCGCCTACCAACTGGCGTTTATCTAACACAACCCCTTCTTGGTGTTGGGATTTTTTTTTGCCGTCAGTGTAGTTTGCAAACTGTTTACGAAATGTTTGCAAAACTTTTGCAAACTGTTTGAGAACACTTTAATTATATTTTAATCTGCATTGTAATCATATGTTGGTTTTATTTTAAACTACCTGTCAAAGAAATGAGTTTCTTAATGACAGGTACCATATAAACAAGTTATTAAAATCACGCAATGCGTTGATTATCATACGCCTTCCAACATACCAGAAATCATTACTGAAGTTATCACTCAAGTTATGAGGATAGAGGCTGTAGAATAAATCTCGCTGCTATGCCCTGACCTTTGAACCCATTTCGATGATATTCAACAGAACCGGTTAAGTATACTTCCGGAACAACATGATGAAGTTTTGTCTCAATCGAAACATTTTTACGTAAGGTATAAAGCATAAAGGCGATGGAATAGATCCCAATCCTACGTCCTGACCTTTGACCCCATTTCGCCAATTTTCAATAGGATTCGTTCTCAAGTGGTCCCCTACCACATACTAAACTTTCATCGAAATCGAAACATTTTTAAGCAAGTTATGACGCATAAGGGCAATGAAATGCATCCCGCTCCTATGTCCTGACCTTTGACCTATTTCGCCCATTTTCGACAGGGTTCGTCCCCAGGTGGTCTCCTACCACATACTAAAATTTCATCGAAATCGAACCATTTTTGAGCAAGTTATGACGCATAAAGGCAATAGAATGCATCTCGATCCTATGTCCTGACCTTTGACCCCATTTCGCCCATTTTCAATACAGTTCTTCCCCAGTTGGTCCCTTACCACATACAAAAATTTCATCGAAATCGAACTATTTTTAAGCGAGTTATCGTGCGGACGATCAAACAGACAGACAGACGGACAAAGCTAGAGCCTATGCGCTTCTTCAACATACGGTTGGAAAGCGTAAAAAAAGGTAAATATCATGGCTGGATTTTTTTAATCCGGACAATTTCAAATTTGTCAAAGGCACCAAGGCCTAGCTACGAAAAAGGGCGCCAAATGGCTAGCTGTGAAAAATGTCCGGAACAGCTGGCCGCTGGGAGAGAGAAGAAAGTTATGAGGTAGGTAGAATATGATATGGTAGGTGGAATTGCAGCTTTATACCTTGTGTTCTTTCTGATATCTTCGGCCCTACCATTTGCAATAAAATCTCAAAGTCTTTGGGATTTATCTGAGTAAAGTTTCGGAACCCAGCGCCATCTTGAAGCTTGAGGTCAACTAATAGATTGAGGCCTTAATGAAACCCCTCGTATGGAAATTTTCGATTTCACGAACGTTTTATATTAGGCTGACGCGAAACAGAGCCCACCGGGACAAAGAAAGCAGAAGCTATCACTACGTCCTCCTTGGAAAAAATCTTGAAGTCAATTCAAACACTCGACGTGGATCAGGAACACAAAAACGAAATCATCGCTATGAGTCTCGGAAAATTCGGAAAGTTTGAATTAATTGCCCATTCGCCTCCTAGTTATTTGTTCAGTTGCTGCTTTCCATCTTTGGCCAATCCCCAGCATTGTGCTGGGCTCCATGAAGCAGCCTGCCATGTAGTTGGGCGGTTAATCCCATTGAAGAATTCGAGGCCGCTGTTGTGTAGCGGTAGCATGTTCGGCGCGTAACTGGAAGACCCTGGGTTTGATTCCCGGTGGCGGCAGATGAGAATTTTTCCGAAACGCATTTACTAACGTGGAAAGAGCGATGATTTCTACTTGGTGATCTTGAAGTCAGCTTGGCAGCCCCGGTGGCGCAGTGGTCTAAGGCGTTGGCCTCTGATCATTCGTCCGAAGGGGTCCGGGTTCGAATCCCGGTGAGGCATGGATGTTGTGTTTGTCTTACGGCACTGGCTCTCTCCCTTCCCTGGAGCCAGTGACCCTAAATTAGGGACGGGCGACTGCTTATAGCCCATTTGAGTTGCTCACGGTGGTCGTTAAAAATCCAATAAAAAAAAAAAAAAAAAAAAAAAGTCAGCTTGGCAGGTATGGACGCAAAACATCAATGAAACATGTTTGAGGACTGTTTGTAAACAAGTGTGGACTAGGCGTCAGGAGAAGGATAGCAGCCGCATTCCGCATACTCTTCACAAATGAGGTGTGATCAGAAAATATCTAGACTAGTTTCATAAGATCGGAATCGCGCGAGATTTTGTCAAATACTTGGCGAACCTTACAAAGAAACATGTTTAAAGTTACAGAAAGTCTGTGGGGCGGATTTTATGAGTCGTGCACAAGTTTATGAGTGGCATAAACGTTTTAAAGAAGGTTGTGAGAGCCATCTTTGAAACGTTTACACCACTGGTATACCTGCCTATAGATCACGTGGTGACGCATGACCACGAATTTTGCAAATATGCTGCGTAAGTGACTTTTGTACATCAGTATAGCGGTTTTTATGCTTTCCAACCGTAGGTTGAAGAAGCGTATATGCTCCAGCTTTGTCCGTCTGCCCGTCCGCACGATAACTCGCGTAAAAATGGTTCGATGTCGATCAAATTTTAGTATGTGGTAGAGGACTACTTCGGGACGAACCCTATTGAAAATGGGCAAAATGGGGTTAAAGGTCAGGACATAGTATCTGGATCCATTCCATCGCCCTTACGCGTTATAACATACGTAAAAATGCGTCGATTGAGACAAAATTTTATCAGGTTGTTTCGTAAGTATACTTTACCGGTTCTGTTGAATATCATTGAAAAGGAGTCAATGGTCAGGTCATAGGAGGAAGATGTATTCTACAGCCATTATCCTCATAACTTGAGTAATAATTGGAGTTATGATTTCTGGTACGTTGAAAAGTGTATCATAACCAATGCATTGCATGATTTTACTAACTTGTTAATTCAGTGTCCGATGTGCGTGGTTGCTATGGCGACCATCTGTAAAATGCCAGTTTCACACATTTACATCAGTGACATTAGGGCAGTTTCCAGGTAAGTAGGAAGGATTTAACGAGGTTAAAGAAAGCACGTGTCTTTTGATAGTTCCGACATACACTATATTATCAAAACTATTGGGACACCACCAAATATTTGCTAAGTGCAAAGAACGGATGCGCAGGGAGATGCGCTGTGAGTCAGGAGGTACATACACTGGCGGAAAGTGAAAAAAGAACACCAAGAAGGAGACGTCTGATACCAACGAAATTTATACAGCATAATTACGGAATACAGAGGATAACGTGATCAAAACATTATGGCAAAATACAGCTGTATTTGCTGGTAAACTGAAAAATAACATTTCCATGTAACATGGTTAGTACGAGGTTGAACCGCCATGAACTGCGTCACACTGCAATTCTGGCATGGAATCTGTCGTACAGACGTCCGATGTAAGTTTGGGGTATTGAGTTCCAAGCATCCTCAACCTGGACGCGTAAATCGGGGATGGTCGTGGCTTGCCGTGGAGACCGGATAAATCGTTGTCCCATAAAATCCCACACGTAGTCAATGGGGGACAAATCTGGTGAACGTGCAGGCCATGGAAGTTGTCTCACACCCTGAAGTGCATGTTGCGTTGCACTGCCGTGTGTGGGCGTGCGTTATCTTGCTGGAAAACACCACGATGGACCGACCTTACAAATGGCGCAACAACGGGCTGAATGATGTTGTTGATGTAGGAGGTGCTGTTTAACGTACCCGGTACAAACACTAGTTGTGTACGTGGGTGATAGCTGATCGCTCCCCACACCAGGAGACCAGGTGTAGGCCCTGTGTGTCGCTGGCGGATGCAAGAAGGGTGGAGACGCTCCCCTGTGCGTCTGCGAACACGCATACAGCCATCGGAGGCTCCCAATCAGAATCTGCTTTCATCGCTGAACACGACAGATCGCCATTGCGTTCTCCAATGCAGACGTTGGCGACACCACTGCAGCCGTTCCTGACGGTGGGCTGGAGTCAGAGGCACACGTGCACGTAATCCTGCATCCAGGATACGGTTGCGGATTGTTTGCACAGTCACCTTAGGTGCAACGGCAGCTCGGATTTGCGTCGCAGTGGATGTTCTGCTTGACAACGCCGCTCTTCTTATGCATCGCTCATCAGTCCGTCTGTGACTCCCGGTTCCACGTCTTCTCGTGTGGGAATGTTCCTCGGACCATCTACGCCACCATCGTACCACCGCCGATACTTTCCGTCCAATTCGCTCCGCAATACGACGATACGACCACCCGGCCTCGCGGAGTCCGACTAGACGACCTCGCTCAAAGTCCGATAGCTGCTGAAATCGAACACGTCTTCCATGTCCAGGCATTGCAGCTTTTTCAGGGTCTTCGCACGTGTCCGTACGCCGACGACTGATTACATTCACATCGCCGTACTCCTTAAATACTACCGACGATAATTTGCATGTTATGCCGTGCTGTGGCGTACGCGCTCACCGGTTGGTCACGAAATTAACATCACACCTACGTAAACTCGACCTCAATGACATATGTAAATTTCATGATCGTCCGCCAATTCCTTCTTGGTGTTCTTTTTTCACTTTCCGCCAGTGTATATGATGGTGAGGCATTCTGTCGTGTTAGAAATAACTTTGATGTAGCTATACAGTCATTTGCCTTAGTTTAAGACTACCTGTTGGCATGCCTGTATTACTCTACTTACTTTATTACTCAACTTCCTGTCTCTGTTCATCATCCTACAGTGGCAGCTGTTGATAGAGTTGGGGAAACGTGCGAGCGTTAGTTTGCTTCTGGTTTTCATGCTGAGAGATTTTGTACGTATTTTCTATATAGCGAAAAATGGGCACAAAAGCGTCATTAAGTGTTACTCACAGGACACAAATAGTAACTTTATATCACGAAGGATACTCCGAACGTGACATATGCAGAAAGGTGAATGTGAGCAAGTTCATAATGCGATCATGAAATATCGTGATGCAGGTGTATTTAGCGACTGAGGGAGAAATGGACGTCCAAGGAAAACAACCCCACGTGATGGCAATACCATAAGGCAAATAGTTATGCTTTCTCCGAGGAGTTCGTGCAACAAAATCAAGTCCTTTCTACATTCAAAAGGGTCTGATATTAAAATCAGCACAGTTCTCCGACGTCTTTGCAAAAATTTTGGATTAAAGTTTTATGAACCTGTACATAAACCTAGACTAACCTCTATCATGAAAAAGAAGAAACTCCAGTTTGCGAAGCTTCATCGTTCGGGGAGAAAATTGGAGCCAAGTTCTTTTTTTCCGATGAATCAACTGGGCGTCAATTTAAATCACGTGAAGTTCGACGACGAAAAGGCAAAAGGTTTCATGAAAAATACACCGTTAGCACAGTGAGACATCCACTTAGTCAGATTATATAGGGTGCTATGTCAGCATCCGGTACTGCTGCATTATCCTTTTTGCCGACAGGCTCTACCATCACTTGTCCTTTTTATGTGGAAATGTCACGTGAGAAGCTGTTAACTCATATGCAAGTTCAGAGATACAGAATCTTTATGCAGGATGGTGCTCCATGCCACAGATCAAAGACAGTAGAGGACTACCTGCAGAGGGGAAAAAATAACTGTGTTTGACTGGCTCGGTAGAAATCCCGACCTTCGCAAATTTGTGGACCATTTTAAAAGACTAGGAACAGAAAAACAGCCATCCAATTCCCAAGCTTTGACGCGATAAAGAAGGTGCACAGACATTTCAATTGACTGCTGCAAATATTTCATTGAGAGTATGTCACATCGTATTCTGTCCGTTATAATAAACAAAGGTGGCCACAAAGTACTGATTTCAGTCTTTTTGTGTTCTAAAGAATGTAAGTATTCATCTGCGGTGTCATTTTCTTCAAATATCTCTGACTAGTAATTAGTTGCTTCTTTGAAAATCTTAATTTTGAATGAAATGGCAGGTGGTCTTAAACTTTTGTAAATGACTATATCAGGGCGGATGTGAACTTTTCGAGTTCCAGCGTGGGATGGTCATAGGATGCCATTTGAGTAACGTTTCCATACTGAGCATTGCAGCTAAACTAAACATATCAAAATCGACTGTAAGTGATGTCGTGAAGAGATGAAAGCAGGACGACAACAAAAACAAAAACCTTCAGGAAGGCAACACAAACTGACATAACGTGACAGAAGATCCATGGTAAGAAATGTTACGAAATTCCGGTCTTCCTCTGTCGCTTCCATCGCTGCAGAAGTAGGAAATGCTTGTAATGGCTCGGTTAGTACCATAACTATCCTCAGAGAGTTGCACAGTAAAACGACATTACGGAAGGACTCACAAACTGACGGAACGTGCCAGAAGAGCCATGGTAAGAAATGTTAAGAAATCCCGTTCTTCCTCTGCCTTTCCCATCGCTGCTGAAGTAGGAAGGGCTTGTTATGGCTCTGTTAGTACTATAACTATCCTCAGAGAGTTGCACAGTTAAAAGACATTAAGGAAGGCCGCACTAACTGACGGAACGTGACAGAAGAGCCATGGTAAGAAATGTTAAGAGATCCTGTTCTTCCTCTGCCGTTTTCATCGCTGCTGAAGTAGGAAATGCTTGTAATGGCTCGGTTAGTACCATAAATATCCTCAGAGAGTTGCACAGTAAAAAGACTTTAAGGAAGGCCGCACATACTGAGAGAATGACAGAAGAGCCATGGTAAGAAATGTTAAGAAATCCCGTTCTTCCGCTGCTGTTTCCATCGCTGCTGAAGTAGGAAATACTTGTAATGGCTCGGTTAGTACCATAACTATCCTCAGAGAGTTGCACAGTGTGGGTTATTATGGCAGAGAAGCAACACACAAGCCACACATCACTACCGTGAATGAGAAGAGCCGTTTGGAGTGGTGTGTCTCCCCTCGTTCCAGGACTGTTGACGACTGGAAAGCTGTTCTTTGGAGTGATGAGTCACCTTTTTTTATTAACTCTGAAGTGCACCTTGACTTTATGGATAATTCTGTCCTACAAACAATGTGGCTGTATTATGGAAGAGACTCAGCTCTTTTCCAACACGATGCCACACTTCACAGCGTGTACAGGACTGGTTTCTTGAAAGTGAGGTGGAATTGTTAGACTGCCCTGCTCAAAGTCCTGATCTTAATTCCATAGAACACCTCTGGGATGACATGGAAAGACAGATACGAATTCGACCGTCTTCGCTCTCCACTTTGGCAGTAGCTTTGCAGGACAAATGGCGAGCCAGTCGTGCCGAGACCTATTTGAAGTTAGTTGGACACCATACCTCGATATGTTGTCTCTGTCATACAATCAAAAGGTGGGCCGACTAACTACTAATTGCGATAGTAAAGCCATTTGTCCCAAACGATTGTGGTGTCCAAACACTTTTGGTAATATAGTGTGTTTATGCCTCCTTTATCGAGTTAACGTTCATGATACAAGTTCACTACTTTTTCCCAGTAATGCTCATTAAATGTTTTTGTTTAAGAAAAATGCGTTTTGCTTTTCGAGATTTCATAGTGCTTCTATTTTCATAACTGAACCTGTACCGATGCGTGTTTTATCCAGATTCCACGAAGGATGGACCCAGCATTACAGGAGGACGAACAAAATATCAAGTAGGGGACATTGTTGACGTAAACTGTACAGCATCCAGATCTCAACCACCTGCGGAATTGCATTGGTACATTAACGACAAAGAGGTATGTAAAAAGTATTATATTTTTTCTGTGTCTTAAATGCACTCTTTTTACCGTAAATGTTCAGGGTGTTATTAAAATTCCTGGCAAAACCTTGATACGAGTATTGTACCAAAAGTAATGCAAAAGGGGACATAAGTTCCTTATTAACTGACAGAGGTCGTTCTAATTCCACATGTTGGTAGAGCAACTCTACCTCTATATAAAGGTACTACTCATCATAGTCTTCATCACGAGCGATGTATTTGCGCCACCGTTGAACCGAACTCTACAATCCTCTTTGAAAAAATTCAGGTGTGCACTGTTGTACCCACTTCTTCACTGCCACTTTCACATCGTCTGTGTCATCAAATCGTTGTCCCCGGAGACTGTCCTTTACTGGAACGAACAGGTGAAAGTCAAAGGGTGCGACATCTGCGCTGTACGGTGGATGGGGGAAACCCGACCAGCCTAACCGCCTGATTTGTTGCCAAAGATGTGTGCGGTCTCACATTGTCAAGGTGAATGTGTATCCTTTTCACATTCTTGTTCTGTCTCTTCCACCTTATGGCTTCTCTAAACGTCTTGAGTGTCTCAATGTACCGCTCGCTGGTCACGGTACAGCCACGTTCCAGAAAATCAAGGAGAATGGCATCCCTGTCATTCCAAAAAAACAGTCACCATGACTTTCTGTGCTGATCGGTGTCTCTTGAACTTCTTTAACCTTGGTGAAGAGATGTGACGGCATTTCATGGATTGATTCTTTGTTCCCGGATCGTACCGATACGCCCACGTTTCATCTCCTGTCACCAGAACAGTAGTAAACCTGTCTTCATTGGCTTCAAATGCTTCCAGTAGATCACAGCAGACATTCACCCTTCTCTCCTTCAAATCGGGTGTCAGCTGCCAAGACAGTGCACAAACTTTTTGATACTTAGTCTTCCACCATCTACTGTGTGACATTGTGTCCGCAGTCCAATTGTGCAACAAGCTCACAGATTATGTCTCGTATCTCCGCTGGAATCAATTCATCCACTAGCTGATGATTCGTGTCATTGGTCGCAGATGATGGTTACGTGGTTTACATTCAATCCTGGTTTCCCCTTCTTTAAACTTCTTCATCCATCTGCGCACATTGCTCTTGTCAATGGTGTCATCTCCGTAAACATTCTGTAGGCTTCTGTGGATGTATCACAGCGTGCATCCTTCCTTCGTCAAAACTCAATGACGGCACGCTGCTTCTGCTTGAAATCCATTATTTACCTGCAAGGAAAAAAAGAGTTACTACAGAGGAAGAGTTACTCTACCAACATGTGCAATTTGAACGACCTCTGTCAGTTAATAAAAAAGTTATGCCCACTTTTGCATTACTTTCGGTACAACCCTCGTATTTACCTGCAATAAAGAAGAAGGGTTACTATAGAGGAAGAGTTACTCTACCAACATTTGCAATTTGAACGACTTCTGTCAGTTAAAAAAGTTGTGCCCACTTTTCGTAACTTTCGGTAAAACCCTCGTATTTACCTGCAATGAAGAAGAAGGGTTACTATAGAGGAAGAGTTACTCTACTACTACGTGCAGTTTGAATGACCTCTGTCAGTTAATAAAAACGTTATGCCCACTTTTGCACTACTTTCGGTACTACCCTCGTACTTACCTGCAATGAAGAAGAAGGGTTACTATAGAGGAGGAGTTACTCTACCAACATGTGCAATTTGAACGACTTCTGTCAGTTAATAAAAAAGTTATGCCCACTTTTGCATTACTTTCGGTACAACCCTCGTATTTACCTGCAATGAAGAAGAAGGGTTACTACAGAGGAAGAGTTACTCTACCAACATGTGTGATTTGAACGACTTCTGTCAGTTAATAAGAAAGTTATGCCCACTTTTGCATTACTTTCGGTACAACCCTCGTACTTACCTGCAATGAAAAAGAAGGGTTACTACAGAGGAAGAGTTACTCTACCAACATGTGTAATTTGAACGACTTCTGTCAGTTAATAAGAAAGTTATTCCCACTTTTGCATTACTTTCGGCACAACCCTCGTATTTACCTGCAATGAAGAAGAAGGGTTACTATAGAGGAAGAGTTACTCTACCAACATGTGTAATTTGAACGACTTCTGTCAGTTAATAAGAAAGTTATTCCCACTTTTGCATTACTTTCGGCACAACCCTCGTATTTACCTGCAATGAAGAAGAAGGGTTACTATAGAGGAAGAGTTACTCTACCAACATGTGTAATTTGAACGACTTCTGTCAGTTAATAAGAAAGTTATTCCCACTTTTGCATTACTTTCGGCACAACCCTCGTATTTACCTGCAATGAAGAAGAAGGGTTACTATAGAGGAAGAGTTACTCTACCAACATGTGTAATTTGAACGACTTCTGTCAGTTAATAAGAAAGTTATTCCCACTTTTGCATTACTTTCGGTACAACCCTCGTATTTACCTGCAATGAAGAAGAAGGGTTACTATAGAGGAAGAGTTACTCTACCAACATGTGTAATTTGAACGACTTCTGTCAGTTAATAAGAAAGTTATTCCCACTTTTGCATTACTTTCGGCACAACCCTCGTATTTACCTGCAATGAAGAAGAAGGGTTACTATAGAGGAAGAGTTACTCTACCAACATGTGCAATTTGAACGACCTCTGTCAGTTAATAAAACATTATGCCCTCTTTTGCATTACGTTCGGTACAACCCTCGTAAATTGATCTACCGCCGATTCTAATGAAACAAATCAAAATTTCCCTGTTAGTCTATGTAGATCATTTATGTTATGCATATTTCGCATGCGAAGATTTTTCTGGGTGTGAAATAAAACCGTGATTCGAAAGTATACATTTACTTGCGTACAACACATCGCATCTACACAGTCGAGTCACATTATTGTGACCACCTCCTACTTTTGACGTCAACAGCGCGTAGCCAATGAAAGAAGGCACTGTCGTGAGCTGGCTTGGAATGTATATAAGGTGTGCTGTAGGCATTCTGAAAATATATCACTCGTTGCTGCCATGGATAAAAGAAGCGATTTATCAGATTTGCAAAAAGGGATGATTATCGGCTTTCTGGCCAAGGATGGCAGTATTTCTGCAACAGCGCAGTTTGTGAACTGTTCGCGCGCTGCTGTGGTTAAAGTGTATCGTGCTGGGTAAAATGGCACCATTGCGAATAAGCGATGTGTAAACTACGGAGCACCACGTGCCATCGATGTGAGAGGTGAACGTCGGCTTCGAAGGTGAGTGAGGGCCGATCGACACTCTGCAGTGGAGCAACTCATTGACCGAATGAACCAGTGGGCTACCGGGAGTGTGCCTAAATCGATAGTTCAGCGAACCTTGCTGCGTATGGGCCTCCGATACAGTCGGATGGTCACTGCATCTATGCTAACGAAGGGGCATCGGCAGAAAAGGCTTACATTTGCACGGCAGTTTCGGGATTGGGCCTCCGCTGATTGGCAAGGGATTGCCTTCTCCGATGAGTCACGTTTTACGGATGGACGTTGGCGTATAAGGCGAGACATCGGAGAACAAACACTCTTCCACCATTGCTGGCAAAACACAGGCTGGTGGGGGCAGCGTTATGGTCTCGGGAATGTTTTCTGGCAGGCATTCAAAGGGTCCACTGATACCAGTGGAAGGCACTATGGACCGAATTCGTTAAGAATCCATTCCTACAGACCACGTACACTCATAAATGGTGATTGTCTTCCCTAAGGCGGAGGAGATCCTACAGCACGACAATGCGACGTGTCACACAGCTAGAAATGTCCGATAGTGATTGGCACAGCACGATTAAGAGGGGGTGATAGTACATATCAAGACGAACAATATTTGTAATGGAACCTAGGGTCGCATTCCCTTCCTAGTGCCAGAAAAGGGTAAAGATACATATCCACATTGAGCCTTTAACAATAAAAACAAAGAGACATACCTAATTCATGAGTTGCACAATTCCAATCGCATCAGAGAAAGACTCAAAAGAGCTGCTCAAACTGGCGTCCAAGGGCGTCGTTGCACAGCCCACACCGGCGAATGAAGGACTGTCGCACCCTCCCGTAGACTCCCGGTGTGGTGTTGATCTTGTCCGCAGCAACAGCGATTCGCGCGACGAGATCTTCCAGGGAGTCCACATGCGTCTCGTACACCAATGTTCAACTGTCTCGTACACCAATGTTCAAGGAGGGATACTGGACGCCTCGGACGTCCAGTATCCCTCCTTGAGATAGCCAACGTTGTTTCGATCAACACTGGCGAAGGTCGAGTGGTGAGAAATACGACGATTCGGAAATCTCTCACTGTACAGTTTTTGTGCTTCACGTCCATTACCACATGCTTGGCCGTACATCAGATGCATATCCGCCAATTCCTCGTATGTGTAGTCCTCCACGCCCTTCACGAATACGTCAATTATTATGTAATGTTCGCACGGTAATATCGCTGAACGGGTTCGGCTGCGTTTTTAAATATTTACTCTTCGTCGTCTACGCACGTGTTGAGCGCATCTGATTTGCATATATGCTTTTCATACACTGGGTGGAGCTCCTTGCGCCTACTGGACGTTTTTCGAACGTGCTCTTTTCTGGCACTAGGAGTGGATTGCGGCCCTAGGTTCCATTGCAAATATTATTCGTCTTGATGTGCACTATCACCCCTCTTGTTTTGTTGAAGGAGTTTACAATCACCCTGTATTATTGACTGATTTGCATCTTGTGCTTCTAATGCACAGGTTGGTACTCCGTGTGCCTTCTGGGCGTTTTTCGAACGTGCTCTTTTCTGGCACTAGGAGTGGAATGCGGCCCTAGGTTCCATTGCAAATATTGTTCATATTGATGTGTACTATCACCCCTCTTGTTTTGTTGAAGGAGTTTACAATCACCCTGTGTTATTGACTGATTTGCATCTTGTGCTTCTCATGCACAGGTTGGAACTCCGTGTGCCTGCTGGACGTTTTTTGAACGTACTCTTTTCTGGCACTAGGAATGGATTGCGGCCCTAGGTTCCATTGCAAATATTGTTCATATTGATGTGTACTATCACCCCTCTTGTTTCTCGCAGGAGTTTACAATCAACCTGTATAATTGACTGATTTGCATCTTGTGCTTCTCATGCACTGGTTGGAACTCCGTGTGCCTGCTGGACGCTTTTCGAACGTGTTTTTTCTGGCACTAGGAGTGGAATACGGCCCTAGGCTAGGTTCCATTGCAAATATTGTTTGTCTTGATGTGTACTATCACCCCTCTTGTTTTGTTGAAGGAGTTTACAATCACCCTGTATATGAAGAACGTTTCGCAGTGGGTTGAACTAAACATTTCAAAAATTGTTTTCTTGTGAACCGGTCAGCACTTTTGACAACATCGTCATTTATCTGGACAACCGTGAGTTCAAAACGAATGTGCGTGGTCGCGTTTTAAAGCTCTCGACGAGATCTACTCGAATATATAAAGAAAATATTACACAGGTTTAAACTAAAAAAATGTTTAATGTTTTCGTGTGAACGTGATAACGTTTTCGATAGTGCCACGGAATTCGCAGAATGAATGCAAGCAAAAGTGGAGAAAATCAAAACGAGAAGCAAGAGCAAGTGATGATGAATGTAAGAAGCCCAAGAAGACAGAGCAGTACGTTGGGCAATTCGTGTATCGATCTGCTTTGTGTTCGCAATGTATCCAGCATTATTTATAAAAATCATGTAAGCTACTTTTCATATCACAGACCTGTGTTGGCTATAACAAATTAAATAAACGCTTTGAAACGATACTGGACTATGGCTCATTTCAACTATCCGATCTTCAAGTCGTAGTCCTACGTTCCAAACTGACGGCTTAATCAGAACTGAGCCTACTTGTTTCTCTTTTTTTGGGGGGTGGGGGGTGGGGGGGTTAAAAACCACCGTGAGCAACTATATGGGCTATAAGCAGTCGCCAGTCCCTAATTTAGGGCCACAGGTTCCAGGACAGAGAGAGAGAGAGGCAGAGACGTAAGACGAGCACTACATCCATGCCTCAACTGGATTCGAACCCAGACCCATCTCAGACTAATGGACACAAGCCAGAGATAAGACCACTGCGCCATCGGGGATGACCAGATACTTTTGATCAGGCAGTGTATGTGAAAATATATCGTGACATTCCGTATGGTATGCAAAGAGTTGTGACGTAGGGGATTGATTCTCCGATCTCAGATCAGCTGACAATAGATAACTTCTTTCTGACACTGTGATATAAAGGATATTTCGTCTTGAAAGGAAGGAAATCACTTTATGTGAAAGGCATAGCGTGAAAACAGCGAAAAAAAACTTCTGTCATTTTTGCTCCGATGAAGGATTGAGTTATTCCACTCATCGTAATGACAGTATGTTGCTGCAGATATAAGCGCTGCAAGAAAACGTACTCTAATTATATTAACAGCACTTACGACTTAGGAAACTTGAATCTTTTAGTTCAGCGTCTGTTAGATCAATTTATGGTCTTTTCGGTTTTGTTGTTTCGTAGATAGTTGATGGGAACGCGAAAGACACATCACGAACTGATAAAGACATGCGTGATATGCGCTGACAACGTAAGTAATAGACTTTTCGTTTAATCTCGTCCTCCGTGAAAAAGAAACGGGCATCTCCAAAGAAATAAAAATATACTTTTCGTGCATTTGATTTCGTTATTATTTTTTCTGAAGAACATTCTCCCCAAACTGATTTACTAAAATCTCTTTAGTAGCACTAACGAAGTTGCTCACATTATAATATAGACGCAGAAAAATTTGCTTTCAATTGAATTAACTCTTCCGGAAAACTTATACCTTTGGTAACATATTTAGTACGCCTATTGAAAATGAAAGTGCTTGTAATTGGTGCCTCCGCCTTTGGACACCATATCTCTGGCTTTATTAGACCTGTATTTTTAAGAAAAACGTAAGTAAGTCTATCGCACTGAGAAGCATGAAGTGTCTGAACAATGATTTATGCTTTTTTGGTCCTTTTTTACGCTTAATAACCGTAGGTTGAAGAAGCGTACATGCTCCAGCTTTTTCCGTCCGTCTGTCTGTCGGCATGATAACTCACGTAAATATGGTTCGATTTCGATGAAATTTTAGTATATGGTAGGGGACCACCAGGGGACGAACCCTATTGAAAATGGGTGAAGTGGGGTCAAAGGTCACGCCATAAGAGCAGGATCCATTCAATTGCCCTTATGCGTCATAACTTGCGTAAATATGGTTCGATTTCGATCAAATTTCAGTATATGGTAGGGGACCACCAGGGGACGAAACCTATTGAAAATGGGTGAAGTGGGGTCAAAGGTCACGCCATAGGAGCAGGATCCATTCAATTGCCCTTATGCGTCATAACTTGCGTAAATATGGTTCGATTTCGATGAAATTTTAGTATGTGGTAGGGGACCACCAGGGGACGAACCCTATTGAAAATGGGTGAAGTGGGGTCAAAGGTCACGCCATACGAGCAGGATCCATTCAATTGCCCTTATGCGTCATAACTTGCGTAAATATGGTTCGATTTCGATGAAATTTTAGTATATGGTAGGGGACCACCAGGGGACGAACCCTATTGAAAATGGGTGAAGTGGGGTCAAAGGTCACGCCATACGAGCAGGATCCATTCAATTGCCCTTATGCGTCATAACTTGCGTAAATATGGTTCGATTTCGATGAAATTTTAGTATATGGTAGGGGACCACCAGGGGACGAAACCCTATTGAAAATGGGTGAAGTGGGGTCAAAGGTCACGCCATAAGAGCAGGATCCATTCAATTGCCTTTATGCGTCATAAATTGCGTAAATATGGTTCGATTTCGATGAAATTTTAGTATATGGTAGGGGACCACCAGGGGACGAAACCTATTGAAAATGGGTGAAGTGGGGTCAAAGGTCACGCCATAGGAGCAGGATCCATTCAATTGCCTTTATGCGTCATAACTTGCGTAAATATGGTTCGATTTCGATGAAATTTTAGTATGTGGTAGGGGACCACCAGGGGACGAACCCTATTGAAAATGGGTGAAGTGGGGTCAAAGGTCACGCCATACGAGCAGGATCCATTCAATTGCCCTTATGCGTCATAACTTGCGTAAATATGGTTCGATTTCGATGAAATTTTAGTATGTGGTAGGGGACCACCAGGGGACGAACCCTATAGAAAATGGGTGAAGTGAGGTCAAAGGTCACGCCATAAGAGCAGGACCCATTCAATTGCCCTTATGCGTCATAACTTGCGTAAATATGGTTCGATTTCGATGAAATTTCAGTATATGGTAGGAAACTACCTGGGCACGAACCCTATTGAAAATGGGCGAAATGGGGTCAAAGGTCAGGCAGGACATAAGAGCCGGATTTGTTCCATTGCCCTTATGCGTCATAACTTGCGTAAAAACGGTTCGATTTCGATGAAATTTCAGTATGTGGTAGGGAGCCACTGGGGACGAACCCTATTGAAAATGGGCGAAATGGGGTCAAAGGTCATGACACTGGAGTGGGATCCATACCATTGCCATTGTGAATCATAACTTACCAAAAAATGTTTCGATTGCGACAAAACGTTATCATGTTGTTCCGGAGGTATAGTGAACCGGTTCTGTTGAATATCAACGAAATGGGGTCAAAGGACATTGCACAAAAGCAAGATTTATTCCACAGCCATTATCCTCATAACTTGACTAAAAACGTTTCTATTGCGACAAAACTTTAACATGTTGTTCCGGAGGTATACTGAACCAATTTCTGTTTAATATAATCGAAATGGGGTCGAAGGTCAGGGCACAGGAACGAGATTTACTCCACATCCATTATCCTCATAACTTGACTAAAAATGCTTCTGTTACGACAAAACTATAGTATGTTGTTTCGGAGGTATGATGAACCGGTTCTGTTGATTATCATCAAAATGGGGTCAAAGGTCAGTACACAGAAGCGAGGTTTATTCTACAGCCATTATGCTCATATTTTGACTAAAAATACTTCTGTTACGACAAAACTTTAGTATGTTGTTTCGGAGGTATGCTGAACCGGTTCTGTTGAATATCATCAAAATGGGGTCAAAGGTCAGGACACAGAAGCGAGATTTATTCCACAGCCATTATGCTCATAACTTGACTAAAAATACTTCCTTCTGTTACGACAAAACTATCGTATGTTGTTTCGGAGGTATGCTGTACCGGTTCTGTTGAATATCATCAATATGGGGTCAAAGGTCAGGACACAGCAGCGAGATTTATTCCACACACATTATGCTCATATTTTGACTAAAAATACTTCTGTTACGACAAAACTTTAGTATGTTGTTTCGGAGGTATGCTGAACCGGTTCTGTTGAATATCATCAAAATGGGGTCAAAAGTCAGGACACAGAAGCGAGATTTATTCGACATCCATTATGCTCATAACTTGACTAAAAATGCTTCTATTGCAAAAAAAACTTTAGTATGTTGTTCCGGAGGAATTTTGAACCAATTCTGTTTAATATCATCGAAATGGGGTCAAAGGTCAGGACACAGAAGCGAGATTTATTCCACAGCCATTATGCTCATAACTTGACTAAAAATGCTTCTATTGCAAAAAAAACGTTAGTATGTTGTTCCGGAGGTATGCTGAACCAATTCTGTTTAATATCATCGAAATGGTGTTGAAGGTCAGGGCATAGATCGAGATTTATTCCACAGCTATTATCCTCATAATTTGAGTAATAACTTTTTTTTTTTTTTTTTTTTTTTAATTGGAGGTTTAACGACCACCGTGAGCAACTCAATGGGCTATAAGCAGTCGCCCGTCCCTAATTTAGGGTCACTGGTTCCAGGGAAGGGAGAGAGCCAGTGCCGTAAGACAAACACAACATCCATGCCTCACCGGGATTCGAACCCGGACCCCGTTCGGGCGAATGATCAGAGGCCATCGCTTAGACCACTGCGCCACCGGGGCGGCAGTAATAACTTGAGTAGTGATTTCTGGTATGTTGGAAAGCGTTTCATAATCAATGTTTTTCATGATATTACTAACTTGTTCCTATTCGTAACTTCTCCGCAAGGAGTGGTAAATGCAGATGCATTGCATATAAAACACATAGACTGAAAGTTAAATGACATGCGATTACATTTCGCGGCGAATTAGATGCATGTAAATCTATTTCTCCCAAAGTCATTACGCTCTCTTGACTAGAGGGCGTTGATTGGAACAGGAGGTTAAATAAAATGGCATTTTGAAGAAGTTGCCTTTTTATTCAAACTCCTGGGCTAAGCAACGCCCTCTAGTCAGGAGAATGTAATGACGTAGTGAGACACCGATTTACATATCTCTAATCTACCGTCAAAGGTCATCGGAAGTTACTTATTGATCAGTCCTAGTACTTTGTTCTCTAGAACGTTTCCTTTTTATTCAAACTCCTGTGCCAAACAACGCCCTCTAGTCAGGAGAATGTAATGACGTTCTGAGACACCGGTTTACATATCCCTAATCCGCCGCCAAAGGTCATCGGAAGTCACTTATTGATCAGTCTTGGTACTTTGTTCTCCAGCACGTTGCCTTTTTATTCAAACTCCTGTGCCGAAAAACGCCCTCTAGTCAAGAGATTGTAATGACGTTGTGAGACACCGATTTACATAACCCTTATCCGCCGCCAAAGGTCATCGGAAGTTACTTATTGATCAGTCTTGGTACTTTGTTCTCCAGCACGTTGCCTTTTTATTCAAACTCTTGGGCCAAACAACGCCCTCTAGCCAGGAGAGTGTAATGTTGTTGGGAGACACTGGATTACATATCCCTAATCTGCCGCTAAATGTCATCGGAAGTTACTTATTGATCAGTCTTGGTACTTTGTTCTCCAGCACGTTGCCTTTTTATTCAAACTCTTGTGCCAAACAACGCCCTCTAGTCAGAAGAGTGTAATGTTGTTGGGAGACACCGGTTTACATATCCCTAATCTGCCGCCAAATGTCATCGGAAGTTACTCTTTGATCAGTCTTGGTACTTTGTTCTCCAGCACGTTGCCTTTTTATTCAAACTCTTGTGCCAAACAACGCCCTCTAGTCAGGAGAGTGCAATGTTGTTGAGAGACACCGGTTTATCCGCTGCCAAAGTTCATCGGAAGTTACTTATTAGTCGTTTCTCGTCCTTTGTTCCCCAGCGCGTTGACTTTTTTAACCTCATGTTAGAAAAATTGAGCCCTGTTTCGCCACAATGTTAAAACTTTGAAGCCTTTTTATCCCCCTTATCAGAAAATTGAGTTCCTTACACGACCCATATCAGAAATTTGAACCTTGTTCAGTCCCCTCAATATCAAGAAATTAAGTCTCTTTCAGTCTTCCCAATGTTCTTTGCCTACTGATGCTCCTGTTGCAAAACGAATTTTGTTTTAATGTGACATGACGAGAATATTTCGAAACTTTTCTTAATATTTATCTATATAAATGAAAATTTTCGATTCTCATAGTGTTCTGTCGTACGTCTTTGCAGGTGAACTCCCCCAATCTAATTTCTCTGCCTCCCATTCGCTACAGTGATGGGGCGGAGTCAACAGTCCTGGGCCTACGCTTCATGGTGAAACAGAGACACTTCCAGAAGTCCGAAATGAGACTACGTTGCACGGCGACACTCTCCGAAGTTATGCGCATGAGCAGTGAGGAGCTCGAAGTCGACAATAAAAGACAAGTCTCAGATCTCCATGCTTACGAAAATGCAGAAGGTGAGACAAAATCAAAACAAAACCCTTCAAGCTTATTGGGTAAGAGCAAAAGTTATCGCAGTTTAAGTACATGACAAATGAAATTTAATTTTTATTTACATAATATTATGTCTTGAGAATAAGCTTCATAATATTTGGAATATACAGAGCTTGGACACAATAATGAACACCAAGCCAGACACGTGACATCTAATGCATCTGCGAACATCGTAATACGCAAAAGTATCCACCGAGTTCTGGTTGTAATAGCTTTGTTTAGAACCTATGACGTAGAAGTCTTTTCGTACTTCTACTTTATTTTAAAAAACATAACCATAAGATGAAATAGTTCCTAAATTAAACCTTAACGGCCAGACGAAACATGTAAACAACAGAAGTCAAACTTACGGAAAAGATGCTTTATTCAGGATGTAGCACTTCCATAACAAATCATAACATCACATAGGACTCCACACACCACACAGCTATACATAGCTCTTAACGCTCTACAACACAACGCTCAACTTGCAACACTTCTCCAAGCAACGCTCGCTTACAACAGTTTAGTCGTCGTTTTTATCTCTCGTTCTTATCTTATATCAGGCATACGTCACTTTCATTCAACCTCACTTATGTTGCCAACAGTATTCGTTTGAGAGAAAAGATATCACGTTAAGAGCGAAGTATACCTGAGAGCAAACTCAAGATTTACATAGGGAAAGAAACTAAAAAGGAAAGTTAATTTAGAATATACGTCACAAACTTCAAAGTCTCGTTCAAGTACATTTAAAGCGCCTTGTTGCAAAATTCCTCTCAGGGTGACGACGAAATGAACGCCCTAAATGACTTAGAAAGAGGGATAATCGTTGGTGGCCGGCTAGTTGGTGCCTCTGTGACAATAGCCGACTGCGGGTATCGACAATGAATATCTAACTGAGAAGAAGTTAAGGCTCGGCGAGACATAATTAGCGCCGCCATATCTTAAGAGTTAAAATGCAGTGCACAGAAGCCAACATACAGGCTGATGCCGGAGCAGACGACGCGTGCGCATTTCTGTTGACTTCAATTCTGGTAAAGAACAGTCAGCCGAGCTACGCACAGCACGTGACTGTTACCTTCTCTGCAGCATAATCATTTCGTAAATCGGATATGTTAGTTTTGTTACGCCAATCGGGTTAGTTAAGGTTTTTTGTTTGTTCTTCAGTTTTTCAGAAACATTTTCGGTAATGCCAAATACTAGGGAATGTCTGCATTTTGTACGGATCCTTAGGCCTAACTATAATATCTGCTTAAAATTTTATTTAAATGCACTGCTGGCCACCCAAAATGTAACACCAAGAACACACACGATATAGCAAAGCCAGATTTACTGGACACATAACAACAGATACAAAGATGAAACGATTGAGCTTACAGGCCCGTGCGACTTGCGGAACACGCAGACATCAATAGTTCGTGTGGCCCCCCCATGGCTGGCAATAACGGCCGCTACACGCCGCGGCATCGAACGAAAGAGGCTTTGGATGTGGGCTTGGGGTATGTCGGTCCAGGCTGCTTCCACACGTTGCCACAGTTCATCACGGGTGGTGCTTGCCGGCTCATTCGGTTGTCGATCAGCGACCAGACGTGTTCGATGGGTGACATATCGGGAGAACAGGCGGGTCACGGAAGCGGTGACACCTGGTGGGCCGTGAAGAATTGTTGCACGATGCGTACCATGTGCGGGCGCGCATTGTCTTGTTGAAACGTGGCCGCTGGCAGGTCCTGCAGGTAAGGGAGGACTACAGGCTCCAAAACGTCTGAGATGTAGCTGTGGCTGTTGAGTATTCCGGCGATGCGTACCAGAGGGGTGCGGGTATCATATCCAATTGCGCCCAAAACCATAAAGCCAGGCGACGGACCGGTATAGCGATGCATAATGTAGGCGTCATACAGTCTCTCCCCGCGGTGCCACCACACGCGGATCCGACCATCGTGGTGTTGCAGGAAGAAGCGGGATTCGTCGGAGAAGACAATGTCGTGTCATTCCGTAGTTCAGGTGCGGCGTTCAACGTCCCACTGCCGCCGCACTCGCCGTTGGTGTAATGTCAATGGTAATCGGAGCAATGGGCGCCGTGCGACAAGTCCACGCTCCTGCAGACGGCGTCGAACGGTACGTGCTGACACAGGTTGTTGCGCAACACAGCCTAATTCCTTCGCTAACGTTCGTGATGTGGCGGTGCGAGCAGTCAATGCCCGCCGCACAACATGCCGGTTCTCTCGTTCGGTGGTGTGCCGCGGCTACGGCAATCGCTCACGTCGGTCCGTCCGTCCCTCCTGCACCCACCGAATCCATACTCGCCTCACTGCGGCTGGATGTCCTCCCACACGGGCGCCGATGTCTCGGTACGATAAACCGTTGTCGCGATAAGCCACTATTCGTCCTCTGTCGAACTCCGAAACGTGCTGGAATGACTGTCGTATTCTGCGACGAGGCATCAGGAAGCTCCCCACGCACAGGTCCGGCAGCACAACACACTTCCACTACTTACACCCCGCCTTCTCCGCATCCTTCTTATAGTGTTTCTCGGTGGCGTGCCGGGCGCACATGATTTGCATATTCCCTGCAAGGCTAATCGTTTGCATGTCCACTCGCCGGTGACGCATGCTGCGGATTTTACTCCAATCGGATGCTTCCTTCTTTGTGTTGCATTTTGGGTGGCCAGCAGTGTAAATAGCTGGTGCACAAAATAGGGGAGAGGAGAAGAAATATTCTGCGCCAGAATAAACAAAATCCATGCGATATGCTATCCATAATATCCGATCTCGCTACTAGGGGGGTTGTGACGTACCTGCTAGAAGGACGCACACGACATAAAGGCAGATTGCAGTCAGAACGAATGTCTGCGTAGCTCAGTTGGTAGAGCGACTTATTCCGGAAGAAGCGGACTCGGGTTCGATTCCCGGCGTAGACCAAAAATGACGGAGATCGTTATACTCATCTCTAAAAAGGTAATTTACCGTGAATATAAGAAAGAAACTGCGAAAAGGTTGCTAAAAGTTCCGAATTTCCTTGTGATACGAAAATTCCGTGAAATTTCGGTTTCTTCCTGTCATTTCACGGAAATGAGTGTATCAGAAATATGCGTCATTAATTTACGAAATAAATGACAGAAAGTGGTTCGTAAATTTCCGAAATGTTTTGTAGATTGTACAGCTTTGAACAGGGCCCACTTGGCACCATGAGCCTATGACCTCCTGTTGTCAACACCAGACCCGTGCCCTACGGTCAGCCGGGACTCCCGGGATTCACCCTCTCTCTCTCTCTCTCTCTCTCTCTCTCTCTCTCTACGGGCTTGTGACGTCAGCTAAGCGACGGAGGGGCCGCGGATGGCCTAGTGGGCAACGTTCGTGACTGCCACGGAAAGGACTTCAGGTTCGTTCCCAGGCAGGTACGAACGCGCTCGATCCACTAAATATCCGCCGTGCGTCGGATGGGCACGTTAAGCCGTCGGACCCAGGGTACTGGCACCCCGGTTATAAATAAGGGCGTCTTCCTCCCCCTTTCTACTTCGCTTCCGTGTCACTTTCCTATCGGGCACTCTAGCCCAAATCTCTTAGCTTCCTGTTTCTAAGAATTGTTTAAGACCTGGGGTCAGACACTCCCTCCCAATAATCCTCTACATATGATCTGATCTGATCTAAGCGACGGAGTTGTACACCGAGAAGGTTACAACACCAGGGCCTGATTCCTCCACGTGCACAGGGCCTCAGGATTTGGAGGGGGCCTCCAAACTACCTTAATAATAAGATAAACTCTCAAAACAAAAATATACTTTCCCTTATAGCACGAAATTATTATGCGATTCAGTTTCAAAATTTAGGATGAGGTTTTAGAAACCAAATTATTATTATTTCGTATAATAAAGCTCAAGCTTTCAGCTGAGCTGTGATTGGCCAGTGTAATACCTTAATCTCACCCTTATTTGTAACAACCAAAATGCAATGCGAACAGCCTATATTCAGAGCAATACGGTATATCATACATGAAAAGCATTTCAGCAATCTCGTATAATTTACTAAAAATATTTTATTATTAATATTAGTCTTGTGAGAACAGAAATTGTGAATATTCATAATTATGTAGGGTTTTTTTTACATAAATAAAAATACAAAAAGAGTTCAATTGACGCTACTTTATTTAAAGACTGTTGTAATAATTTACATGGAGTGTTGCAATCATTTATCCCACAATGTGTGTGGTCAGCTGTTAACACTTTATGACGGTTACTTCTTACAGCTATCCATTAAATTTATGGTAAACTAAGTGTTTTAAATATTATCTCTCGGAGGATAGTTATTTGTTTCCGTAAATGATACTATAAACCAAAAAAAGAATTGCAGAGTAATTAATGGTACAGCTGTAAGCTCTGCAGGTGTGGGGATGTACAAGCGGGGTGAATGCTCCTCTACACTGAAGAGCAATTGAATTAGAGATACCTGTATAGTAACGCGTTGCGCCATCTTTCGCCCTGATGACGTCGGCGATTCGTCTAGGCATGTACTCGACAAGACACCGGAACCGTCGGGAAGCCATACGGATCCACGTCCCCTGAACAAGTTCCCACAGTTCACGAAGATTTGATGGAGGGGGTGAACCTCTCTCTCGATGGCATCCCAGATGTGCTCGATGGGATTGTGGTCAGGTGACCTAGCTGGCCAAGGAAGTGAGCTCAAGTCGGTGGAGTGGTCATCCAACCATTAGGATACAATTCGGGAGCTGCATTGTCTTGTTGCAGGATGAGGTCCCCAGTGGGATGTTGAAGACGCACAAATGGGAGCAAATGGTCGCCCTGGATATCCCGGTAACGTTGACCTGTGAGGGACCATGTCACACGTACCAGGGGTCCCATTTCTGTCCACGTAAACAGTCCCCAGGCGAGAATGCCACCCCCACCAGCTTGAAGAGCACCCTGCTGGCAAGAAGGATCCATCGCTTCACGTGGTTTGCGCCGTACTCGTATCCTGCCATCCGCATGTACCAACGTGAATCTCGACTCATCAGTTCAGGCAACATTTGTCCACATGTCTAGGTTCCAGTGGCGATGTTCCCGCGCCCATGCTAATCTTTGCACCCTGTGATGTGCGGTCAGCAGCGGTACCCTCGTGGGACGATGGCTTCTGTATCCCATAGCGAGGAGATGGTTCTGGACGGTGTGGCTGCTTACACAGTTTTGTGCACCAGCGTTAAATTGCCGAGTGATTTCTTGCACTGTGGCCCGTCTATCCGCTGTTACAATGCGAGCTAGCCGAAGATGACCCCGCTCATCCGCACGCTGTTGTCCACGGCAGTTGGTCCTTGCAGGGATGGTTTTACCGGATTTGATGTACTCTCGGTGTACCCCTGACACAGTGGCTCGTGAAAATCCCAGTGCCTGCACGACTTCCGTGATGGAGTGATCCATTCGTAGGGCCCCGACAATTTGCCCACGATCAAATGAGCTTAGATTTTTCGTCTTACCCATACTGCATCCGACTCTTACTGATTCACGTCGCATCACCCCTTATATTGTCGGATCGCTGCATACGTCATGTCGTTTCCGTTTACAGAGCCGCCCACAGCGCCACATTTGCATAACGCCAGCTGTCTCTAATTCAATTGCTCTTCAGTGTATTACAAGCCATATTGGCTATAAAGTTAACTAGCTTGTGGGATATGTTTTAATATTTTTACTGCTAGAAAAACTGCTTGCAAAAAAGAATGTATATCAGAAAATATTATTTTCGACTCATTCGAGGTCCTGTGCACATGGCATGTGCACAGGACCTCGAATGACCTAAGTCGGGCCCTGTAAAGCACTATACGTTTCTGGACATTCAGTCGTACCTATGCTTGAAGGAATAGCTTAATATAGTCTATATTTTAGTTTCTCCTAATTCTTTTATGACACAGCAGTTCTGCCGAAATTAAAAAAGACAAGAAAGATGGCACTAAATACACAGTTGACGTAGATTAGGAATATCAAACAGAAGTCATCGCTCTTTCCACGTTTATAAGTGAGTGACGGAAAAATTCTCATCGTCCGCCACGGGAATCGAACCCAGGGTCTTCCAGTTACGGGCCGGACATGCTATAACTGCACCTCTGCCCATCATCAAACAGAATAGTAATGACTTCTGTTTGATGGTGTGGATACTGTCACGGATACTTCAGGACAGTATCCGTGACAGTATCTATGCCACATGAGAATTTTTCTGTGACTCACTTATAAGCGTGGAAAGAGCGATGACTTCTATTTGATGTTCCTGGTCCACGTCAACTGTGTATTTTTCATTGATTCGCCTTCTAGTTATTTGTTCAGTTGCTGCTGTTCATCTGTGTTGAATCCCCAGCATTTTTTTTTTTTTTTTTTAATTGGAGGTTTAACGACCACCGTGAGCAACTCAATGGGCTATAAGCAGTCGCCCGTCCCTAATTTAGGGTCACTGGTTCCAGGGAAGGGAGAGAGCCAGTGCCGTAAGACAAACACAACATCCATGCCTCACCGGGATTCGAACCCGGACCCCTTACGGACGAAGGATCAGAGGCCAGCGCCTTAGACCACTGCGCCACCGGGGCGGCGAATCCCCAGCATTGTCGGGGCTCCAAACAAGCAACCCTGCCATGTGGTTTGGCAGTTTGTAAGTCTGGAGCATTTCGGGGCTGCTGTGGTGCAGTGGAAGCATGTCCGGCGCATAAAACGAAGACCTTGGGTTCGTTTCCCGATGGCGGCTGATGAGAATTTTTCTGTGACTCACTTATGAACTTGAAAGGAGCGATGACTCCTACTATACTGTGCAAATTAATTGCGACAAAGTAAAAAATCGCTCTTTTTTTCAGAACTATGCCTTTATATCATTCTATGCCTTGATATACACTGATAAATACCTGTATTAGTATGAAGTATGTCCGCCTTTAGCAGATATGACCTCTTGAATTCGTTTTGGCATTGACTCCACTAATTGAGTGCACATATTTTTGACTTCATATACCACACTTTTATAGCATTCGTTTTCATGCGTTCTTTGGTTGTACAGTCCATTTTACCTAAAAGTCTCTTCAAAATATTCCACAAGTTTTCTATGGGATTTAAGTCTGGTGAATTTCCAGGCCAATCAAGCAAATGAATTTGATTTTCCAGCTTGACCAATTTCGAATTGTGACATGGGGCCAAGTCATGTTCAAATGTCCCGTCAAATGTTTGCAAGAATGAAGCAATCCTACGTTGTAATATTTCTACGTACTTGGCTGAATTCATCATACCTTGAACAGGAACTAAGCTTCCAGTGCCATTTGATGTGAAAAAACCCCAAAAACATCTGTTTCAGAGGGTGTTTTACAGTTTGTTTGACATGCTCAGGTCTTAAGGGTTCACAGTTGCTTCGTCTAACGACATTTGCTTGGTAACCCTGCACAAATAAATTACTGAAAATTACCTTTTTCCAGTCGTCAGCGGTCCATGATTTATATTTTTTGGCCCATGCTAAACGTTTTATCTTCATTTTCGCATTCAAGTATTGTTTTTTCGTTGGTCTTCTTGCCTTCCGGCCAACTTCCAGAAGCCTACGGCGTACAGTTGAATCATTAACATCACAACCACTAGCCAATAAATCTCTTTGAAGGTCGGTGTATTTTTGGGTTGTTTTTTTACTATTTCTGATTAGATACTTATGGGTTCGTGGAATTGTTTTTCGTTTTCTTCCACATTTACCTATCCTTTTTGGAGACGATGATCCAGATGCATTGTATCGCGTAAGCAGTCTTGATACACTTGATTTGCCTACACCAACTGCAGAAGCGATATCTCTCACTGTCATAGAATTGTCATCCTTCAGAGCAATTATTGTTGCACGCTTTCTTGGGGAAATATCCATTTTTCAATACACGAAGGCAACACGTACTCACAGAGAGCAAAAACTAACATCCACCTGTCACATACGAAAGCTCACAACTGAAGCTGAAGTGCCTATTTCCTGTTTAAAACCGGTCAAACCGCATTCTTACTAACAAGTTCTAACAGTCACACCACCTCACAGCTGATAAAAACCGGTTTACGTGGGTTTCCGACATCAACTGGCAATCACATTACAATTCTGAGAATAAAATAGCTTGTCCCAATTAATTTGCACGGTATAGTATTTGAAGAAAGATTACACCGAATTTTCGGGTGGAATGAGAACGTCTTTTGAATCCGTTCTGATGCGAAATAAATTTATCAAAGCTATTCAGAATCAATGGAACCGGTATGGAAAGCAATAGTATCTGAGGGAAGAAAGAAATTTTTCAATCGGGTTTACAATTCCGCAGATCTTTTGCTGTAAACGGAATCGTGAGCTTACGCCCTCTGGTTGCCTACTTGTGCATTAAGAAAAATTTGAACTTACATGAGAAACATTTCGCAGTAGAGACGCTCTCCAACAAAGAAAAAAATTTCAAATCGGACTCTTCGAAACAGTATCGGTCCACAAACGGATTTTTTTCCAATCGAAATTTTAAAAGCTCAGATTTTGCTGCAAATACATCAGAAGCGAAAATTAAGACTTACGCCCCCTGGTGGTCGAACCAGTTTTTACCAAAATGAGAAATTATATGCAAAGGATTTCCCATCAGAAGCTGTATCCAGTGCAGAAAGAATGTTTCTAATCGGTGTTTTAGAAGCAGAGTTATCGGGGAAAAGGCAATTTACCCTTACGCCTACTAGCGGAAAGTCTATGAATGACTTGAAAATTTTGAAATTATATACAAAACATGTCTCACCGGAAATTCTATCCAATACAGAAATAATTTTTCAAATCGGACCATTAGTAGCATAGATATTGACAAAAATAAGATATACATCTACGCACCCTGGAGGAGAAACCATGCATTATTTTAAGAAGAAAATATTCCGAAAAGTTTTATCGACGTGAGTGGTATCGATCCACGAAAGATTTTTTCAATCGAGATTTTAGAAGCTCAGATTTTATGGCAAATATATCAGAAGCAAAAAAATAACGCTTACGCCCCCTGGTGGCCAAAGCATTCGTTACCAAAAATTAGAAATTATATGCAAAACATTTTTCAATAGGAGCCGTATCCGCTGAAGAAAATATTTTTTAAATCGGAGTTTTAGAAGAAGAGACATCGGGGAAAACGTAATTTACTTTTACGTCCCCTAACGGAAAACCTATGCGTAACTTGAAAACGTAACTGTACCTAAAATACTATTTTACATAAATGAAATCGAAAGACAATAGAATTTTTTCAATTGCATGTTTAGAAGCAAATGTATGGAATAAAATGCATTTTGAATTGAACATCATCTGAATTTACGCCACAGACGCACGGACGGACGGACAAACCGATAACATAAGCACTATCTTTTTGTTACAAAAGACGTGCTAAAAAAAGGAAAAAAAAATAGAGAATTGCGTCTGTTTTTACCTTTCTCAGGAATTACGCTTTCTCGCTATTTTTGTTCTACACGAGTATAAACGGTTATACCAAAAATCCATCAACAGGGATTTTTGGTATAACATATATATATAGTATTAAACGGATGTAGAAGATAACTGAAATGCAATCTTCAGCCTCCAAGAACTCGTGATAAGGAAAATGATAAGAGTGGAAGACATCATGATCAGAGTAAAATCCCTGAAATCAATGGGCTGGGCATTCTTCCAGAAGGACAGACCATTGATGGACAGCCGAAATTTTAGATTGGATTTCAAGGGACAGGAAAAGATCCAGAAGAAGACCACATGGGAGATGGGTGGATGAAATTAGAAAGAATGTGTGATTGACATGGAAGAGAATGGACCGAGATACAAAGATATACCTCTGTGGAAGAAACTTGGGCAGACCTTCATCCAGCAGGGGATTGATAAAGAAGTTGCACATGCAATCAAGAACATGAAACGGGAAAAAGCTCCAGGAGAAGATGGAATTACCGTAGACATCATACAAAAAGCAAGTGGAGAAATTGAAACAGGACTCGCCCAAGTTTTCACTCGATGCCTTAACGAAGGGAAGATTCCGGAGGATTGGGACAATGCATAAAAAAGGTAACATTGAGGATCTCAGGAACTACAGACCTATCAGCCTCCAATCAGTGGTTTATAAAATCTTCACTAAAGTTATTTCACACCGCTTGAAGGTAACACTGGACATGGATCAACCGAGAGAACAAGCTGGATTCAGGAATGGCTACAGCACAATCAATCATATCCACGTACTGAGAGAACTAATTGAAAGAGCGAAGGAATGTGAACTTCCGTTCTGCATGGTTTTATCAATTATGAAAAGGTCTTTGATTCAGTGAAACCATCAGCAGTTACAATGGCTTTGAAATCCTGAGGTATCGAAGATGCATACATTAATATTATTAATAACATATATGAAAATGCAAGTGCAAAGATTAGACTATTTGAGAATACAGCACCCATAAAAATTGGAAAGGGAGTGAGACAAGGCGACACTATATCTCCCAAACTTTTTAATGTCACATGGGAAAATGTCTTTCAATCACTGAACTGGGAAAACAAAAGAATAAAGATTAATGAAGATTATCTAACTCACCTTCGTTTTGCTGATGATGTGGTAGTCATCTTTGCAACTACCCCATCAGAGCTGTAGAGTATGATCCAGGAACTTGCTGACAAGAGCAAAGAAGTGGGATAAAAATGAACTTTCAGAAGACAAAAGTGATGTACAATGCTTTTACAAGGAATGAAGATTTATCGATTGATGAGAAAAATCTGTAGATAACCATTACCTACATTTTCCTCGGACAGCAGATATCTAGTGAAGGTCGCATTGATGAAGAAATTATTCGGCGTATAAAACTTGCCTGGAGAGCTTTTGGAAGAAACAGTATAATTTTCAAGAGCAATACGCCATTATGTCTTAAAAGAAAAGTGTTTGATCAATGCATCCTTCCAGTGCTTACGTATGGTGCAGAGACATGGACCTTAACTAAAAGAGACATACAAAGACTGCAGACAACTCAAAGCAGCATGGAGAGGTGCATGCTTGGTGTAACCAGGAGACATAAGAAGAGGAAGTCGTGGATCAGAAAAATGACAAGAGTGAAAGACATGACCAGAGTAAAATCCCTGAAATGGAAATGGGCGGGACATGCTGCCAGAAGAACAGACCATCGACGGACGGTCGAAATCTTAGATTGGGTATCAAGGGACAGGAAAAGACTTAGAAGGCGACCCCATGGGAGATGGGTGGTTGAAATTCGAAAGTATGCGGGAGTAACATGAAGGCGAATGGCACAAGACAGACCATTGTGGAAGAAGCTTGGAGAGACCTTCGTCCAGTAGTGGGTTGATAATGGTTGGCAATGATGATGATAATGATATATATATATACACTAGCTACCAACAAGTAATTTGACACCCCTGCAATCGACGATATCTGCGGTCCTGATACACGTCACGGCCTCCGCCGTTAAATATCGTGTGGGAAACAACAACCCATCCAGTCGCATGCAAGATGCCACGCAGTTCGGAGCTCTCTGATTTCGTGAAAGGTGTAATCGTGGGTATCACAGAAATGGCCGATCCATACGTGACATATCCAGCGAGTTGAAGTACACAAGATCGACAGTAGCCTACCTGATTGGCAAGTGGAAGATGAGAGGTGACTGTCCGAATGTTCCCCGACCCGGCAGACCCACAAAACTGGGAGTTAGAGACCGACGGGTACTGGCCAGAGAAATTCCGAAGAACCGCACCAAATCGATGGGCCACATCCGCGAGGAGTTTCAACAGGCATCCGGGAGTGTTCTTTTGATGAATACCATCCGTAAGGAAGCCCATCTGCTCGGTTATCATGGACGTGCTGCCGCCCACAAGCCTTTGATCACCAAGTCCAATAGCGCTGCTCGGCTAACGTGGTGCAAAGAACGTCGACAGTGGACCGTTGAACAGTGGAAACAGGTTCTCTGAAGCGACGAATCAAGGTTCATCCTCTACCGTTCGGATGGCAGGGTCTGGGTTTGACGTCTGCCTGGAGAACGCCTCCTGCCGGAATGTATTGTGCCAACTGTGAAGTTCGGAGGCAGTGGAATTATGCTATGGAGATGTTTCTCCTGGTACGGCACGGGGCCCTTGATCGCAATTCCTGGTAGACTCAACGCCGAGACCTACTACACCATTTTGGATGACCATGCGCTTCCTACGTTGTGGAAGTTTTACGGAGTGGACCCATGTTACTTTCAGGATGACAACGCCACCTGTCATGTTGCGATGTCCACCATGGCTTGGTATGGTGACAATGGGGTTAATCGAATAGACTGGCCTGCGCAGAGCCCGGACCTTAACCCTATCGAGCAACTCTGGGACGAGTTGGAGCGTCGACTTAAGGGGTGCCCCCACCATCCGAAATCGGTGAAGGAACTGAGCTGTCTTCTCCAAGCCGAGTGGAAGAAAATACCACTAGCTGTCGTACAACGCCTGGTTCAGAGTATGCCCCGGAGGGTCGCAGCTGTAATCGCCGCTCGTGGAGGCTCCACCAACTATTGAAGGTGAATAAACTTCATTTTCCTTTGCTATCACAGGTGTCCAATTGCTTGTTGGTAGATAGTGTATATATGTCACAGACTTCATACATATATGTATAGCTTCGACAAGATTTGGAGTTCCTGTTCAGGCATTTTACCTTTGGACGAACCTTAAGAAGAAATTTATTTTGACATTCACCGATAATAACTTTAAGTAATAATTTCGTGGTTTTGTATAAAAGATTTTACTACAATACTATTAGTTAAGAATTGGTTTCGAGAGAATCGTACTCCACACTGGCAATGAATAGAGACCTTCTTTCTAAAAATGCAATTGCATTGCATAAAGTGCTTAAAATAGTTCGTTATAACTAGCGCTTGCCTTTTCTGAATGCAGTCCCTGAGTTTCATAAGCAAAAATTCAGATTTACCACTTCTGCCGCTAATTTCTATAGTAGAGCAGTTGGTAAAATCTTTAAACGTTTTTTACAAATCCTTTTTTCCAGCATTTCCGATTCATGGATCATCAAAAACAATCAACCGGTACTGGATTTTTTACACCACCATGATAACGGAAAGGAATTAAGTATTAACACTTATGATTTTCATAATTAATTTACTTCTATTGAGCTCTGGGATTTAAATAGAGTCTGTGATATTCTATTAGCTTGGCGTCACCAAGACATGTTGGAACAAAGTGAAGAACTTCTTATTCAACAACTACCTATGCCTGGGTAAACACCTTTTGTACAGATAAGAGGTATACCTATGAGAGCTAAATGTTTTAGCCTTTTAGCTAATATTTACCTTCATACATATAAGAAACAATTCATTTTGAAGTTCAAGGGTCCTGATTGTACAGTCTATAGATACATAGATGACATTATCACCTTCAATCATCATAATTTCGGTGAAACAGCCTTGAAAATCTATCATAATACCTTACTACGTACTTGAAACGGAGGAACAAATAACCCTAAGGTTTCATTATTTGCATTTAGATATAAACCTCAGAGAAAATAAAGTTACAGTCTCGATTTTTGCCAAAAAAAGCATACTACAACTTTGAAGCGAAATGCTACATGAATTGGGACTCCAATGTGTCGAACTCCGTATTTTGAAATCTTCTCTTTTCAGAGTTTTTCAGGAGTTTAAATATCTGCAATAATTCTACAGTATTACTTCATTATCTTAGAACACTGTTCAAGACTTTGCGTTCTGTTGGTTATCTTTTCAGGTATTTGTTGACGTATTTTAAACAAATGAAGTCTACACGATGTCGTGCGCGAAGCGACCATGCGCCAAGCGACCCTCTGGAAATCGTGCACGAAGCGACCCTGTTATATTTTACCGAGGACGAAGCGACTCTGCTAATCAAATCGTTTTACTTATATATATCATCATCATCATTGTCAACCATTATCAATCCACTGCTGGACGAAGGTCTCCCCAAGTTTCCTCCACAACGGTCTGTCTTGTGCCAGTCTCCTCCATGTCACCCCTGCATACTTTCGAATTTCATCCACCCATCTCCCATGTGGTCTTCTTTTGGGTCTTTTCCTGTCCCTTGGAATCCAATCTAAAATTTCGGCTGTCCATCGATGATCTGTCCTTCTGGCAGTATGTCCAGCCCATTGCCATTTCAGGGATTTAACTCTGATCATGATGTCTTCCACTCTTGTCATTTTTCGGATCCACGAGTTCCTCTTCTTATCTCTCCTGGTTACACCAAGCATGCACCTCTCCATGCTACTTTGAGTTGTCTGCAGCCTCTGTATGTCTCTTTTAGTTAAGGTCCACGTTTCTGCACCATACGTAAGCACTGGAAGGATGCATTGATCAAACACTTTTCTTTTAAGACATAATGGCATATTGCTCTTGAAAATTATGCTGTTTCTTCCAAAAGCTCTCCAGGCAAGTTTTGTACGCCGATTAATTTCTTCATCAATGTGACCCTCACTTGATATCTGCTGCCAAGATAAACGTATGTGTCTGTTATCTCCAGCTTTTCTCCATCAATCGATAAATCTTCATTTCTTGTAAAAGCATTGAACATCACTTTTGTCTTCTGAAAGTTCATTTTTAATCCCACTTCTTTACTCTTGTCAGCAAGTTCCTGGATCATACTCTGCAGCTCTGATATATACATATATATATCATCATCATCATCATCATTGTCAACCATTATCAATCCACTGCTGGACGAAGGTCTCTCCAAGTTTCCTCCACAACGGTCTGTCTTGTGCCAGTCTCCTCCATGTCACCCCTGCATACTTTCGAATTTCATCCACCCATCTCCTATGTGGTCTTCTTCTGGGTCTTTTCCTGTCCCTTAGAATCCAATCTAAAATTTCGGCTGTCCATCGATGATCTGTCCTTCTGGCAGTATGTCCAGCCCATTGCCATTTCAGGGATTTAACTTTGATCATGATGTCTTCCACTCTTGTCATTTTTCGGATCCACGAGTTCCTCTTCTTATCTCTCCTGGTTACACCAAGCATGCACCTCTCCATGCTACTTTGAGTTGTCTGCAGCCTTTGTATGTCTCTTTTAGTTAAGGTCCACGTCTCTGCACCATACGTAAGCACTGGAAGGATGCATTGATCAAACACTTTTCTTTTAAGACATAATGGCATATTACTCTTGAAAATTATGCTGTTTCTTCCAAAAGCTCTCCAGGCAAGTTTTGTACGCCGATTAATTTCTTCATCAATGTGACCCTCACTTGATATCTGCTGTCCAAGATAAACGTACGTGTCTGTTATCTCCAGCTTTTCTCCATCAATCGATAAATCTTCATTTCTTGTAAAAGCATTGAACATCACTTTTGTCTTCTGAAAGTTCATTTTTAATCCCACTTCTTTACTCTTGTCAGCAAGTTCCTGGATCATACTCTGCAGCCCTGATGGGGTAGTTGCAAAAATGACTACGTCATCAGCAAAACGAAGGTGGGTTAGATAATCTCCATTAATCTTTATCCCCTTGTTTTCCCAGCTCAGTGACTGAAAAACACCCTCCAATGTGGCATTAAAGAGCTTCGGAGATATGGTGTCACCTTGTCTCACTCCCTTTCCAATTTTTACGTGTGTTGTATTTTCAAACAGCCTAATCTTTGCACTTGCATTTTCATAGATGTTATTAATAATAATAATGTATGCATCTTCAATACCGCAGGTTTTCAGACCCATTGTAACTGCTGATGGTTTCACCGAATCAAAGGCTTTTTCATAATCGATAAAAGCCATGCACAATGGAAGTTCATATTCCCTCGCTCTTTCAATTAGTTCTCTCAGTACGTGGATATGATCTATTGTGCTGTAGCCACTCCTGAATCCAGCTTGTTCTCTCGGTTGAGCCATGTCTAGTGCTACCTTCAAGCGGTGTGAAAGAACTTTAGTGAAGATTTTATAAACTACTGATAGGAGGCTGATAGGTCTGTAGTTTCCGAGATCCTCAATGTCACCTTTCTTATGTAGCAGGATCATTGTAGCGGTGTTCCAATCCTCAGGAATCTTTCCTTCATTAAGGCATCGAGTGAAAATTTGGGCGAGTACTGTTTCGATTTCTCCACTTGCTTCTTGTATGATGTCTACAGTAATTCCATCTTCTCCTGGAGCTTTTCCTCGCTTCATGTTCTTGATTGCATGTGCAACTTCTGCTGGGAGGACTGGAGGAACTCTGGTACTGGTATCTTTCATGATGTCTGGAGTGCATATATCATCCCTTTCATATAATTTGGAGTAGAAATCTTTCACTCTTGTCAAAATTTCGCCTCTATTTCTTGTTACAGAACCATCTTCTTTTTTCAGTGCCATAATCTGTTTTCTTCCCTTACTGAGATGTCCCTTTGCTATCTTTAGGCTTTGGTTGTTTTCAATTGCTTTCCTCACTAGTTCACAGTTGAATTTCCTTACGTCTTCAATGATACTTTTTCTTAGTGTCTTGCATAGCTCTATATATTCCACTTTGGAAGTCACATCTTCTTTAGTTGTCCTCATCTCTCTTCTTTTTTGCATCAACATTTTGGTTTTTCCTGATAATTTGTTCACATGCAACTTGTTCTTAGACCCAGCTAATTTTGTTGCTGTTTCCATAAGAGCTTTGGTTACTTTTCTGTTAACTTCAGAGATGTCCACTTCTTCCGATGTTAGGCCTTCTAAAGCAGAGAACCTGTTCTTCAGTTCTAACTTGAAGGTATTATGGTGTTTTTTAAGGTTGGTTATGTCAATAGATTTTGTTTGTCTTATGAGCTTGCCACGTTCAAGTTTAGTGTTGAGGTGCATCTTACATCTCACCAATCTATGGTCACTACCTGTGTTGAACTTGTTTAGCACACTGCAGTCTTCTATGACGAATTTTTTGTTACACATAATAAAATCAATTTCACTTGTCGTCCCATTTGGATGTCTCCATGTCCATTTCCTGTGTGGCTTTTTCTTGAAGAAGGAGTTCAAGATGAAAAACCCTTCTGCCTCTGCAAACTCAACGAGAGTATTTCCACGCTGGTTTCTGTTGCCATGACCGAATTTACCTACTGAAGTTTCATTCTGTTGCCGTTGCCCTATTTTTGCATTGAAATCTCCCATAATTATTTTCAAGTGCTGCTTACCTTTATTATTTAGATGACAAATTTCCTCATAAAATTCTTCAATTTCTTCTTCAGGATGACTTGTGGTGGGTGCATAAGTTTGAATAATCTGAGCCTGGTATCTTCTCGAGAGTTGGATAACGAGTCGTGCAGCTCTGTCAGAGGAACTTTCAACTTCTACAACTTTATCCTTCAGTTTCTTGTTTATTATAAATCCAACACCACTAGTTCTGCCAGTATCTGTCCCACGATAGTAGAAGAGATGTCCACTTTTCAGTTCGATGAGATCTTCTCCTTTTCTCCTTACCTCACTTAGCCCCACGATGTCCCACTTGATCCTTTCTGGTTCCTCTTCCAATTCAAGAAGCCTTGAATCAGAAGATAGGGAGCGTCCATTGTAAGTAGCCAAGGTCAGCATCAGATGGCAGCCTAGTCCGGTCCTCCGGGGATTCTTAGCACCCTCTGCCTTCATGTCGCACTGGCCGCTGCCTTGGCCAGGTACATTCCAGCTGGCGGAGACTGAGGGCCAAGATTTAAGTTGTGGAATCATTTTGGAGGGGTTTGGCCATAACTCACCACGCTGGCCAAGCGGGTTGGTGAGTGTGGGATAGAATTTCCTCTGATCCCGATGGTATAGTTATACCGCTATGGGCGGTCGTCAGAGCCCCTTTAGTGGGAACAGGATGCACCACGAGAAGGCGGGGTTGACATTTGTCAAGGAGAGGCTGTGATGTTACGCATCACCTGACCTTGCATCCCATATATATATATATATATATATATATCAAAAAAGAAGAGAGATGAGGACAACTAAAGAAGATGTGACTTCCAAAGTGGAATATATAGAGCTATGCAAGACAGTAAGAAAAAGTATCACTGAAGATGTAAGGAAATTCAACTGTGAACTAGTGAGGAAAGCAATTGAAAACAACCAAAGCCTAAAGATAGCAAAGGGACATCTCAGTAAGGGAAGAAAACAGATTATGGCACTGAGAAAAGAAGATGGTTCTGTAACAAGAAATAGAGGCGAAATTTTGACAAGAGTGAAAGATTTCTACTCCAAATTATATGAAAGGGATGATATATGCACTCCAGACATCATGAAAGATACCAGTACCAGAGTTCCTCCAGTCCTTCCAGCAGAAGTTGCACATGCAATCAAGAACATGAAGCGAGGAAAAGCTCCAGGAGAAGATGGAATTACTGTAGACATCATACAAGAAGCAAGTGGAGAAATCGAAACAGTACTCGCCCAAATTTTCACTCGATGCCTTAATGAAGGAAAGATTCCTGAGGATTGGAACACCGCTACAATGATCCTGCTACATAAGAAAGGTGACATTGAGGATCTCGGAAACTACAGACCTATCAGCCTCCTATCAGTAGTTCATAAAATCTTCACTAAAGTTCTTTCACACCGCTTGAAGGTAACACTGGACATGGCTCAACCGAGAGAACAAGCTGGATTCAGGAGTGGCTACAGCACAATAGATCATATCCACGTGCTGAGAGAACTAATTGAAAGAGCGAGGGAATATGAACTTCCATTGTGCATGGCTTTTATCGATTATGAAAAAGCCTTTGATTCGGTGAAACCATCAGCAGTTACAATGGCTCTGAAAACCTGCGGTATTGAAGATGCATACATTAATATTATTAATAACATCTATGAAAATGCAAGTGCAAAGATTAGGCTGTTTGAAAATACAACACACGTAAAAATTGGAAAGGGAGTGAGACAAGGTGACACCATATCTCCGAAGCTCTTTAATGCCACATTGGAAAGTGTTTTCAGTCACTGAGCTGGGAAAACAAGGGATAAAGATTAATGGAGATTATCTAACCCACCTTCGTTTTGCTGATGACGTAGTCATTTTTGCAACTACCCTTCAGAGCTGCAGAGTATGATCCAGGAACTTGCTGACAAGAGTAAAGAAGTGGGATTAAAAATGAACTTTCAGAAGACAAAAGTGATGTTCAATGCTTTTACAAAAAATGAAGATTTATCGATTGATGGAGAAAAGCTGGAGATAACAGACACGTACGTTTATCTTGGACAGCAGATGTCAAGTGAGGGTCACATTGATGAAGAAATTAATCGGCGTACAAAACTTGCCTGGAGAGCTTTTGGAAGAAACAGCATAATTTTCAAGAGCAATATGCCATTATGTCTTAAAGAAAAGTGTTTGATCAATGCATCCTTCCAGTGCTTACGTATGGTGCGGAGACGTGGACCTTAACTAAAAGAGACATACAAAGGCTGCAGACAACTCAAAGTAGCATGGAGAGGTGCATGCTTGGTGTAACCAGGAGAGATAAGAAGAGGAACTCGTGGATCCGAAAAATGACAAGAGTGGAAGACATCATGATCAGAGTTAAATCCCTGAAATGGCAATGGGCTGGACATACTGCCAGAAGGACAGATCATCGATGGACAGCTGAAATTTTAGATTGGATTCAAGGGACAGGAAAAGACCCAGAAGAAGACCACATGGGAGATGGGTGGATGAAATTCGAAAGTATGCAGGGGTGACATGGAGGAGACTGGCACAAGACAGACCGTTGTGGAGGAAACTTGGGGAGACCTTCGTCCAGCAGTGGATTGATAATGGTTGACAATGATGATGATGATGATGATGATATATATCATCATCATCATAAACAATTATCGATCCACTGCTGGACGAAGGTCTCCCCAAGTTTCCTCCACAACGGTCTATCTTGTGCCAGTCTCCTCCATGTCACTCTCGCATACTTTCGAATTCCATCCACGCATCTCCCATGTGGTTTTCTTCTAGGTCTTTTCCTGTCCCGTGGAATCCAATCTAAAATTTCGGCTGTCCATCGATGGTCTGTCCTTCGGGCAGTATGTCCAGCCCATTGCCATTTCAGGGATTTAACTCTGATCATGAAGTCTTCCACTCTTGTCATTTTTCTGATCCATGAGTTCCTCTTCTTATCTCTCCTGGTTACACCAAGCATGTCCCTCTCCATACTTCTTTGAGTTGTCTGCAGCCTTTGTATGTCTCTTTCAGTTAAGGTCCACGTCTCTGCACCATACGTATATAAGCACTGGAAGGATGCATTGATCAAACACTTTTCTTTTAAGACATAATGGCATATTGCTCTTGAAAATTATACTGTTTCTTCCAAAAGCTCTCCAGGCAAGTTTTGTACGCCGATTAATTTCTTCATCAATGTGACCCTCACTTGATATCTGCTGTCCAAGATAAACGTACGTGTCTGTTATCTCCAGCTTTTCTCCATCAATCGATAAATCTTCATTTCGTGTAAAAGCATTGAACATCACTTTTGTCTTCTGAAAGTTCATTTTCAATCTCACTTCTTTACTCTTGTCAGCAAGTTCCTGGATCATACTCTGCAGCTCTGATGGGGTAGTTGCAAAAATGACTACGTCATCAGCAAAACGAAGGTGGGTTAGATAATCTCCATTAATCTTTATCCCTTTGTTTTCCCAGTTCAGTGATTGAAATACATTTTCCAATGTGGCATTAAATAGCTTCGGAGATATGGTGTCACCTAGTCTCACTCCCTTTCCAATTTTTATGTGTGTTGTATTTTCAAACAGCCGAATCTTTGCACTTGCATTTTCATAGATGTTATTAATAATATTAATGTATGCATCTTCAATACCGCAGGATTTCAGAGCCATTGTAACTGCTGATGGTTTCAGCGAATCAAAGGCTTTTTTTTCATAATCGATAAAAGCCATGCACAGTGGAAGTTCATATTCCCTCGCTCTTTCAATTAGTTCTCTCATATATATATATATATATATATATATATGGGATGTAAGGTCAGGTGATGCGTAACATCACAGCCTCTCCTTGACAAATGTCAACCCCGCCTTCTCGTGGTGCATCCTGTTCCCACTAAAGGGGCTCTGACGACCGCAAATAGCGGTATAACTATACCATCGGGATCAGAGGAAATGCTATCCCTCACTCACCAACCCGCTTGGCCAGCGTGGTGAGTTATGGCCAAACACCTCCAAAATGACTCTACAACTTAAATCTTGGCCCTCAGTCTCCGGCAGCTGGAATGTACCTGGCCAAGGCAGCGGCCAGTGCGACATGAAGGCAGAGGGTGCTAAGAATCCCCGGAGGACTGGACTAGGCTGCCATTTGATGCTGACCTTGGCTACCTACAACGGACGCTCCCTATCTTCTGATTCAAGGCTTCTTGAATTGGAAGAGGAACTACAAAGGATCAAGTGGGACATCGTCGGGCTGAGTGAGGTAAGGAGAAAAGGAGAAGATCTCATTGAACTGAAAAGTGGACATCTCTTCTATTATCGTGGAACAGATACTGGAAGAACTAGTGGTGTTGGATTTATAATAAACAAGAAACTGAAGGATAAAGTGGTAGAAGTTGAAAGTTCCTCTGACAGAGCTGCACGACTCGTTATCCAACTATCGAGAAGATACCAGGCTCAGATTATTCAAACTTATGCACCCACCACAAGTCATCCTGAAGAAGAAATTGAAGAATTTTATGAGGAAATTCGTCATCTAAATAATAAAGGTAAGCAGCACTTGAAGATAATTATGGGAGATTTCAATGCAAAAATAGGGCACCGGCAACAGAATGAAACTTCAGTAGGTAAATTCGGTCACGGCAACAGAAACCAGCGTGGAAATACTCTCGTAGAGTTTGCAGAGGCAGAAGGATTTTTCATCTTGAATTCCTTTTTCAAGAAAAAGCCACACAGGAAATGGACATGGAGACATCCAATTGGGACGACAAGTGAAATTGATTTTATTATGTGTAACAAAAAATTCGTCATCGAAGACTGCAGTGTGCTAAACAAGTTCAACACAGGTAGTGACCATAGATTGGTGAGATGTAAGATGCACCTCAACACTAAACTGGAACGTGGCAAGCTCATAAGACAAACAAAATGTATTGACATAACCAACCTTAAAAAACACCATAATACTTTCAAGTTGGAACTGAAGAACAGATTCTCTGCTTTAGAAGGCCTAACATCGGAAGAAGTGGATATTTCTGAAGTTAACAGAAAAGTAACCAAAGCTCTTATGGAAACAGTAACAAAATTAGCTGGGTCTAAGAACAAGTTGCATGTAAACAAATTATCAGGAAAAACCAAAATGTTGATGCAAAAAAGAAGAGAGATGAGGACAACTAAAGAAGATGTGACTTCCAAAGTGGAATATATAGAGCTATGCAAGACAGCACGAAAAAGTATCACTGAAGACGTAAGGAAATTCAACTGTGAGCTAGTGAGGAAAGCAATTGAAAACAACCAAAGCCTAAAGATAGCAAAGGGACATCTCAGTAAGGGAAGAAAACAGATTATGGCTCTGAGAAAAGAAGATGGTTCTATAACAAGAAATAGAGGCGAAATTTTGACAAGAGTGAAAGATTTCTACTCCAAATTATATGAAAGGGATGATACATGTACTCCAGACATCATGAAAGGTACCAGAGTTCTTCCAGTCCTCCCAGCAGAAGTTGCTCATGCAATCAAGAACATGAAGCGGGGGAAAGCTCCAGGAGAAGATGGAATTACTATAGACATCATACAAGAAGCAAGTGGAGAAATTGAAACAGTACTCGCCCAAATTTTCACTCGATGCCTTAATGAAGGGAAGATTCCTGTGGATTGGAACAATGCTACAATGATCCTGCTACATAAAAAAGGTGACATTGAGGATCTCAGGAACTACAGACCTATCAGCCTCCTATCAGTGGTTTATAAAATCTTCACTAAAGTTCTTTCACACCGCTTGAAGGTAACACTGGACATGGCTCAACCGAGAGAACAAGCTGGATTCAGGAGTGGCTACAGCACAATAGATCATATCCACGTACTGAGAGAACTAATTGAAAGAGCGAGGGAATATGAACTTCCATTGTGCATGGCTTTTATCGATTATGAAAAAGCCTTTGATTCGGTGAAACCATCAGCAGTTACCACGGCTCTGAAATCCTGCGGTATTGAAGATGCATACATTAATATTATTAATAACATCTATGAAAATGCAAGTGCAAAGATTCGGCTGTTTGAAAATACAACACACATAAAAATTGGAAAGGGAGTGAGACAAGGTGACACCATATCTCCGAAGCTCTTTAATGCCACATTGGAAAATGTCTTTCAATCACTGAACTGGGAAAACAAAGGGATAAAGATTAATGGAGATTATCTAACCCACCTTCGTTTTGCTGATGACGTAGTCATTTTTGCAACTACCCCATCAGAGCTGCAGAGTATGATCCAGGAACTTGCTGACAAGAGTAAAGAAGTGGGATTAAAAATGAACTTTCAGAAGACAAAAGTGATGTTCAATGCTTTTACAAGAAATGAAGATTTATCGATTGATGGAGAAAAACTGGGGATAACAGATACGTATGTTTATCTTCGACAGCAGATATCAAGTGAGGGTCACATTGATGAAGAAATTAATCGGCGTACAAAACTTGCCTGGAGAGCTTTTGGAAGAAACAGCATAATTTTCAAGAGCAATATGCCATTATGTCTTAAAAGAAAAGTGTTTGATCAATGCATCCTTCCAGTGCTTACGTATGGTGCAGAGACGTGGACCTTAACTAAAAGAGACATACAAAGGCTGCAGACAACTCAAAGCAGTATGGAGAGGGGCATGCTTGGTATAACCAGGAGAGATAAGAAGAGGAACTCGTGGATCCGAAAAATGACGAGAGTGGAAGACATCATGATCAGAGTTAAATCCCTGAAATGGCAATGGGCTGGACATACTGCCAGAAGGACAGACCATAGATGGACAGCCGAAATTTTAGATTGGATTCCAAGGGACAGGAAAAGACCCAGAAAAAGACCACATGGGAGATGGGTGGATGAAATTCGTAAATATGCGGGAGTGACATGGAGGAGACTGGCACAAGACAGACCGTTGTGGAGGAAACTTGGGGAGACCTTCGTCCAGCAGTGGATTGATAATGGTTGACAATGATGATGATGATGATGATATATATATATATATCGAAAGTATGCAGGGGTGACATGGAGGAGACTGGCACAAGACAGACCGTTGTGGAGGAAACTTGGGGAGACCTTCGTCCAGCAGTGGATTGATAATGGTTGACAATGATGATGATGATGATATATATACAAATCGTAGTCAAATTACTTACATCTAATTAATTAATTACTTACATCAAGTTTTTTATACTAAACACAAGTTTTTAATATCATTATATATATATATATATATATACAGAAATCGTAGTGAAATTATTTACATGTAATTAATTAAGTACTTACATCTTCTGAATTTTGTAGCTTGTGTCCTTAGTCCAACTTGGTAAGATAGCTTAATGCTTTCAGGCATTATTTAAGATCTTTAAATTTCCAAATTTGACTTGTGACGCACTAACAAAAATTAAAAGAATTAGGAGAACTTGGTCCAAAAAAGAAGAAAAAAATGTGTATACAAGTAGAAGAACGCATTCGTAATATCATGGCGGAATTTGGAAATTCTAAAGACCTTAGAAAATACCTGAAAACATTAAGCTATCAAAATTCAGAAGATGTAAGTACTTAAAAAATGCCTGAAAGCATCAAAATTCAGAAGATGTACGTACTTCATTAATTAGGTGTAAATAATTTGACAACGATATATATATGATATGTAAAATGATATTAAACACTTGTATTTAGTATAAAAAACTTGATGTAAGTAATTAATTAATTAGATGTAAATAATTTAATTTGACTACGATTTGTATATATATATATATAAGTAACATTATTCGATTAGCAGGGTCGCCTCGTCCACGATGGAATATAACAGGGTCGCTTCGCGCACGATTTTTACAGGGTCGCTTGGCGCACGGTCGCTTCCCGCACGTAATCGTCTCACACGAACACGGGATTTTTATCAACCGAAAGTATTGTGATATCACGTAATCGTCTCACACGAACACGGGATTTTTTATCAACCGAAAGTATTGTGATATCAGAAATATTATTAACACGGGACATAACAATATTAATTAAACATTTTTCCTAAGTGTCACTTAAGGGTTGCTGGTGGCTGAAGATTTGTGTACTAACCTTTGTATTCTGTCTGTTTTGCACTATTTTCAAACTGACTTAATAATACGTTTCGCATCGTAGTTGAATAGATGGCGCCAAAAATCTATTCGGTTTGAGAATACGGAGATACACTGTATTGACAAAAGTCATCGGACACCCCTTCAAAAGCAAATGAATGGATCCGCTGCGTTGGTAAGATGCGCGGTACGGCTGCAAACGGTATAAAAACAAGCCTCCAGCTGACCGCGATCATATCGCACTGTGAGCTTGAGCAAAAATGTCGCAGAACTGACTTTCAGAAAGGAAAGATTGTTGGGTGTTATAATAGTGCGTTGTCCATAAGAGAAATCGAGAGACGTTTAAACATACCCAAGTCAACTGTTTTGAATGTGCTGAATACGTGGAAGACACATGGGCCACCCCGGTGGCCCAGTGGTCTAAGCAATGGCCTCTGATCATTGTCCAAAAGGGGTCTGGGTTCGAATCCCGGTGGGGCATGGATGTTGTTTTTGTCTTGCGGCACTAGCTTTCTTTCTTCCCTGGAACCAGTGACCCTAAATTACGGACGGGCGACGGCTTATAGCCCATTCAGTTGCTCACGGTGGTCGTTAAACCTCCAATCAAGAAGAAGACACATGGCGTGCCTGAAGCAGCAAAACGTACCGGCACACTAAAGAAAATCAGTGATAGAGGACGTCGAAGCCTCAGGTGAGTCTTTACAGCTAATCGACGGAGTAATGCACAAGTCCTTAGTGTACAGGTGATTAAAAATGCTGGAACCTCAGTATGTACACGTACCATTCGCATGGAACTTTATTCCATGGGTTACCATGGTCGTGCAGCTGCTCATAAGCCTTTCATATCCACTCGGAATGCTACTCGTCGTTTAGCATGGTGTAAAGAACATTTATCGTGGACCGTAGATCAAGGGAAACGGGTGCTATGGACTGGTGAATCCAGATACACGATCCATCAGTCTGAGGATGCCGCCCCGGTGGCGCAGTGGTCTAAGGCGTTGGCCTCTGATCATTCGTCCGTAAGGGGTCCGGGTTCGAATCCCGGTCAGGCATGGATGTTGTGTTTGTCTTACGGCACTGGCTCTCTCCCTTCCCTGGAACCAGTGACCCTAAATTAGGGACGGGCGACTGCTTATAGCCCATTGAGTTGCTCACGGTGGTCGTTAAACCTCCAATCAAAAAAAAAAAAAAAAAAAAATCAGTGTGATGGCCGTGTGTGGGTATGGTGGCAGCCGGGGGAACGCTATTTACCACAGTGTACTATTCCTACGGTCAAGTTTGGAGCTGGCAGTGTACTCGTGTGGTGGTGTTTTTCGTGGTATGGTCCCGGCCCATTGGTCATCGTGGGTAAACCTTTTAAGCAGCACGTCTACCTCGATATTCTGGACAATTATGCCCTACCAACTCTTTGGCAATACTATGGAACCAAGCCTTGGTACTAGCAGGATAATGCATCGAGCCATAAAGCAAGGACTGTGTGGGTTGAAGATAATTCCGTATCGTGTGCGGACTGGCTAGAACAGAGCCCTGATCTTAATCCCATAGAGCACCTATGGGATTAATTAAAGCGCCGAATAAGAAGTTTGGAACCAAGGCCTACTACTAAGCAACAATTAGCGGCAGATTAAGTACTGAATGGAAGCGCATACTTATCGCTGTGTTTCAAAACCTTGTGGAAAGCATGTCTCGAAGGGCCAGCGCATTCATTAAGGCCAAAGGTGGACCGACACCGAATTAATGTATATCAGTTGTGTTTCTCTTCTAGGTGTGCGGTGACTTTTGTCAATATAGTGTATATTCACTTGGACCTTTATTCAGTTGGACACGGTATTCAACTGAAACAAGCACGGAGGTAACAGAAAAAGAAATATCAACAAATTTTGAAAAAGAAGGCTAATAAGAAACATCATGAGAAACGCTGGGGTGAACAGGATGGTTTGACAAAATGGGAATTTTATCTGAGACCAACAACACACGTCGCATTTGGTAGGTGTGTCGGAAGAACAAACGGCGATCTTCAAAACTACTTCAGGGGAAACATTTTTCTGCTCTCTATCTAATGGTCAATCTTTCGCTGCTGCCGAACACGCGATCGTTAACAGAATTGATGTTTTCATCTCTTCTGTGTGTGTTTCTTCTTCCTTTTTCTTTTTTTTTTTTTTTTTCGCTTTAACTTCGGTTTTACCAATATTCATCCTGGAACAAACCTGAAAGTTTGAACCTTGCCTTGTGCATTCTTTTCATAGAATAGACAGGCCACCGAAGTTGCTTGAAAACAGATTACCTGAAAATATTTAACGATTTCACTACGAATGAGCATGCGGAAGAAAATAAATGGCGCTGCTGGTATTACCAGAACTTTTCCTAGGAATTGCGCGTGTTACCTCAAAGACCTATGTCTCATTTGTTTAAAGAAAGTCTGCTGTATGTTATTTTTACAATTTTCTACGAGAAACAGGGATATATGTAGCTCGTCCTTGATGCGCATGCACATTTGAACGACGTTTTCATTGATTGAATTTAAGCGTGATTCTTGAAGTAAGCTAATTTATTGCTTCTAATTCGTTGTTTTGACTTCTACTTCAACGACGAGGGTGAGTTCAGCGAAATTAATTATGTTCAATGCACAAAGTTTTATCGCTAAAAATTTGTTTAAGTTCGTGTCGTGTTTGATATGACCCTGACGCATGGAACTGGTTGTCTGGAATACATGAGCTCCTACTTCCTTCACCGCGCGCGCGTGAACATTTGAAGAAATGGAAATAGTGTGTACCGGAAAACAGGTACACACTTCTGGGGTACTTCTGCAAGAACAAAGAGACTTTGTGGAGTACATATACACGCGCACGCTGGCAAACTAAATATGGAAGACGTTCATACAATTTTAGATCGTATTTGATCAGAAATTGCAGAAAATAAAAGAAACTCAAATAATTGAAACTGGCAATAGAGTGTTAGATGAATACGAAAGAAACATCTGCTGCAGTTAAATATCATCTGCTAAGAAAATGACGCCTGTAAACAAGCTGTACACAGAACATGTGGCAAGTGCAACAAAGAAGCCGCATAACACGGCCGTAGAGGCGAGAAAGTACACAGAATATGTGACAAGTGTAACAAAGATGCCGCATAGCGCGGCGGTAGAGGCAAGAAAGTACACAGAACATGCGGCAAGTGCAACAAAGAAGCCGCATAGCACGGCCGTAGAGGCGAGAAAGTACACAGAACATACGACAAGTGTAACAAAGAAGCCGCATAACACGGCCGTAGAGGCGAGAAAGTACACAGAACATGCGGCAAGTGTAACAAAGAAGCCGCACAGCGCGGCGGTAGAGGCGTGAAAGTACACAGAACATGCGGCAAGTGTAACAAAAAGCCGCATAGCGCGGCGGTAGAGGTGAGAAAGTACACAGAACATGTGGCAAGTGTAACAAAGAAGCCGCACAGCGCGGTAGTAGAGGCGAGAAAGTACACAGAATATGCGGCAAGTGTAACAAAGAAACTGCATAGTGCGACGGTAGGGGCGAGAAAGTACACAGAACATGAGGCAAGTGTAACAAATAAGCCGCATAGCGCGGCGGTAGAGGCGAGAAAGTACACAGAACATGCGGCAAGTGTAACAAAGAAGCCGCATAGCGCGGCAGTAGAGGCGAGAAAGTACACAGAACATGCGGCAAGTGTAACAAAGAAGTCGCACAGCGCGGCGGTAGAGGCGAGAAAGTACATAGAACATGCGGCAGAATTCCGTAGGAGTTTCGCGTTGACGTTGTATATTAAGTAGATTACTGCCGTCTGAACACAATATTATAGAGTAAAAACTTTAGTGTGAAATCACCATAGTTAAAAACATTTACATTTAAAAATTACACTAGCACTTTCAAATTCACATCAGATTTATCATCAGGTGTGAGACTGATTATGTGAACGGTGGATTATTTACATTATAATGAATAAAATTCTCCGGCTGGACGTGTAGTGCAGGAAAGCTTACGTTAAGTCACGTTAGGGTTATTGAAAAGGTTGCTTGACGTAGCTAAAGTGTGCTTAATCTTCAAAGTGCTAGAGTTTGTTTAGGTAAGACACGCACGTGCAATAAATTCCAAGAATATGGAATAATTCCTACTCAGCGTTCCTCATTATCTTGAATATCAGTAATATAACTTCGGTTTTAGTACATTAGTACCTTGAAGTCTCCTTATTAGAGCGGTAAACACAATATACCCTGAACTTAACGTAAACACTCCATGAAATAGACTTAACGGCCAGACAGAGGTCTGACAATAAAATGAACTAAGAAAACGTACTCACTTTTAACCTTTTATTGGGGAGCTCCTGGTATTACTCAAATACACACTCCAAAATAACACAACTACTGATAGCCCGAACTTTCGTACTATCGTAATATCGTAGAAAAGTAGGTAAATCGCATATCAATAATCAGGAAGAACCTATCACATATAAAACGAAGCTCTTTGGTATACTTGAGCGCGCCTATATATATATATATTGCATACCACCACGTCATGACTTACACTCGTTGCCACATATAATTCAGCGGGAGAAACAACATCTCGTTAAGTGAGAAGATAATTTGCATGGTAAAATAAAATAACAAGAGATAGTAAAATCAAAAAGAAACTGAATCTAGAGTATACGTTACAACATCGAGAAGAGGGTATGACGTATGTTATGTGGAAGGACATGCGTACAGATGATGAGTCAAGATCTCAGTTCGTAAGTAAGAATAGCAATACCGTCAGTTACGGTCCTAGTTAAGTAGGTGACATTGGAGTAAATGTTTCCAGGGGTTTGGTACTACACACGGAAAGTCGTCGTTGCAACACTGTTGTTGATTGGCAAATATATGTAGACTTTCGGTAAATAGAGTTAGATTTTTTGACAATGGGGTTGTAAATATTTTTGTTTCGCCCCATAAGGGTTGAAACTTTTCGTAACGAACTAGACGTGACAATGCTGCGTTGGTGGATCCATTTTTTATATTGTATTTATGTTCCGTTATGCGGGTCTTCAGATTGCGGGTCGTTGAGCCTATATACACTGAAGAGCAATTGAATTAGAGAGCTGGCGTTATGCAAATGTGGCGCTGTGGGCGGCTCTGTAAACGGAAACGACATGACGTATGCAGCGATCCGACAATATAAGGAGTGATGCGACGGGAATCAGTAAGAGTCGAACGCAGTATGGGTAAGACGAAGGATCTAAGCGCATTTGATCGTGGGCAAATTGTCGGGGCCCTACGAGTGGGTCACTCCATCTCGGAAGTCGTGCAGGCACTGGGATTTTCACGTGCCACTGCGTCACGGGTGCAGCTTGAGTATATCGAATCCGGTAAAACCATCCCTGCAAGGGCCAACTGCCGTGGACAACAGCGGGTGGATGAGCGGGGTCATCGTCGGCTAGCTCGCATCGTAACAGCGGATAGACGGGCCACAGTGCAAGAAATCACTCGGAAATTTAACGCTGGTGCACAAAAACGTGTAAGCAGCCACACCATCTAGAACCAACTCCTCGCTATGGGGTACAAAAGCCATCGTCCCACGAGGGTACCGCTGCTGACCACACATCACAGGGTGCAAAGATTAGCATGGGCGCGGGAACATCGCCACTGGACCCTAGACATGTGGGAAAATGTTGCCTGAACTGATGAGTCGAGGTTCACGTTGGTACATGCGGATGGCAGGATACCAGTACGGCGCAAACCACATGAAGCGATGTATCCTTGCCAGCAGGGTACTCTTCAAGCTGGTGGGGGTGGCATTCTCGTCTGGGGACTGTTTACGTGGACTGAAATGGGACCCCTGGTATGTGTGACATCGTCCCTCACAGGTCAACGTTACCGGGATATCCTGGACTACCATTTGCTCCCGTTTGTGCGTCTTCAACATCCCACTGGGGAACTCATCCTGCAACAAGACAATGCAGCTCCCGAATTGTATCCGAATGGTTGGATGAACACTCGACCGACGTGACTTTGCTACCTTGTCCAGCTAGGTCACCTGACCTCGGCACATCTGTGATGCCATCGAGAGAGATGATCACCCTCCATCAAATCTTCGTGAAGTGTGGGAGCTTATCCTGGTGTCGTGGATCCGTATGGCTTCCCAACGCTTCCGGTGTCTTGTCGAGTCCATGCCGAGACGAATCGGGTGGAAAGGTGGTGCTACACGTTACTAGACAGGTATCTCTAATTCAATTGCTCTTCAGTGTAGGTAAAAATTCGCGTCGCACCTTTAACCTTGTGGGGTCACACTGGCTTAGACCGCTGCGCCACCGGAGCGACGTGCTGGCTTGTGACCCTTAGTTTGAGATGGGGCCCGGGATCGAATCCCAGTGATGCATGAATGACGTGTTTGTCTTACGGCACTGGCTCTCTCCCTTCCCTGGAGCCGGTGGTCCTATATTAGTCAAACATGACTGCTTTTCGCGCATCGAGTTGCTCACATTGGTCAATAAGCGAACAAAAAAATCCACTTTATAACGAAGTGAATTTCTCCGTCATTTTTATCCGCGCCAGGATTCGAACCCGGGTCCCCTCATTCCGGAATAAGTTGCTCTACCAATTGAGCTACGCGGACGTTTTATTCTGATTCCTATCTGCCTTTATGTCGTGTGCGTCCTTCGGGCATGTACGTCACATCTCCTGGTACGTTACAACTTGAAAGATCTGTAACAACCCAACGCCAGTAACATGTTTTCAGTAAACGTATGCATTCATAAGCTTACTCTTTCTGCCTGAATTGAAATTTTTAAACGAGGTTTTCTTTATGCAAAAAGAAAAGTGCAAACAACTCAAGATTAATCAGTCTTATCCAAGCAGAAAGATGACATTACGTCAGAAGTCGGAGTTCAGTGGAAATTTTGGCTTTAACTTAAATTGATTTGCGTAATTAAGCTTTTGTAAACGCAATGGCGAAACCGAAATACGAAAAAAAAAATCCAATCGTGTGCACCCTGAACTTGTGTAGCGAGAAACACATCAAGAAGTAAAGAAGAAGAAAACAATAAGAAGCGAAAGAGGAAACAAAACACGGAAGTAATTATGTATGTCAGCCTCCAAATGCAAAGAAAAGCCAAGTGAATAAATGAGCAAATGTAAAAAAAAAAAACCTGACAAAGGATTACACAGAGTTCTTTAAATAGGTTGTTTCAGTTCAATCTTGGAGCATTTGTTTTTTCTGTTGCCAAATATAAAAAGTCTTTGCCATTTATTACAGTTAGCCCACACATATTTTTATTAGGAGGAAAGGAGAATAAACACAGTAACTTCCGAGTGAGCAACTTCCCCCTGGTAATACCACACACAAAAAATTGTAGTCCCATTAAAAAAATTTAAGCTTCGCAATTATTTGATTTTTTGAGGGGGCAAAAGCGTTATTTATTATGCTTACTTCAGATAAAATAAACTACACAGACAAAAGTATTCGAACACCACATACACTGGCATTCAAAAATTAAGGACGAGACGGTTTTTCGAATGTAATGTCGTGCAAAAGTGCACCACATCGACTCAAATCATACCATAAGATCCCTACGATGTAAGAATATGAGACAAGTGAGTAAAACCGTCCAAACAAGGAATCCAAATGATACAAAGGCACTTTATTGAAAAGGTAGCTTCGAGCACAACTGGACAGAAGACAGGAACGTCCATGTGGCAGGCGGCTGCCATGAAAAATCCAGTCTTTAGTAGGGGATATGATCACCTCTGACTGCGTTGCAGGATTTACGTCTGTCCATGTTGAGGACGAGGTTGTTAAGGAGCCGTTGAGGGATCGCGGCCCATTCCTCTTGTAGCGCCAATCGCAGCTGCGGAATCGTTGCTGGCGGCGGGTGACATGCTGTCAAGCGTCTCCCGAGAAGGTCCCACACGTGTTCGATTGGATTTAGGTCCGAGGACCTTGCGGGCTAATCCATGCGTTGAATATCTTCACTCTCCAACAGCTCTGCAACAGCAACTGTACGATGAGGTGTAGCGTTGTCGTCCATGAAGAGGAACTCAGGACCCACAGCACCTCTAAACACACGCACGTGAGGAAGGCGAACCTCTGTACAATAGTGGACACCAGTGACTGAACCTCCTTGGAAGATGTGGAGGTTAGTACGGCTACAAAGCATGATACCGCCCCAAAAGAGAACTCCGCCACCTCCACACCGGTCCCTTTCGATGGTGTTGGAGGTGTTGTTGCGTGTTCCTGCTCTCTCCAGATGTGTATACGTCCAGAATCGCTCGTCAGACTAAATCGGCTCTCATCCGTAAAAGGAACTCGACCCCATTGCTGATGTGTCCAGTTTTTGTGTTCCTGGCACCACAGAAACCGCCGTCTCCGATGAGCATACTTTAATGGCACACACCGTACTGGTCGTCGTGCAAATAGACCACCTTTGTGCAGTCTCCTGGCCACGGTAAAACGCGATAACGGACGTCCAGTTGTCTGTTGCATGGGCCTTGCGATTTCTCCCGCTGTCTGCCGTCTGTCTGTTCTCGCCTGTAGGACAATATACCGGTCGTCCGCCGCCGTGGTTGCACTTGGAGGACCACTGCTGAACTCTTGGACAGCTGTTCCTGTCGTTTGAAATGCTCTCCAAGCTCGTGAAACGATGCTGCGAGCAATTCCGAACTCCTCGGCCACACTAGTCACATTTCGACCTTCTTCCAACTTCCCAATGACGCGACCTCGGGTAAAGTCATCCAGATGTCGTTTACTGGATTGCCTGTTGGCCATATCACACGGTGGCAGCAACTCAACGTCGTTCAAACCGATGTACACCAGCAATTGCTTTCACCGAATTGCTGAGCGTACACCGCCCGTGTGCTTTATATCCTTCCGACCCCCTACGTTATGCTGCAGATATGCGCATGCCCTACCGTACCGGACCCTAGTCTATCTCCTGAGTGGTCTTTCGGTCCGTTCTGCCTGCTCGTACCGCTGTTATGCTAATTTCTCCTCTTCGTCCTTAATTTTTGCACACCAATGTAAACAATATATTGTTGCTTCATCACTATATTTGTCAGAAAATTGTGCGATCCATTTGCTCAGCATGTGACAAGGAGTATATCTATTATCCCAGATGTGTCATCGAATAATATACTTCCAGTTGATTCTATGAATAAATGAGTAGGTATGGAGTACACGTTTTCCAAATTTGAAATCGGACCGTAGATAGCTTAGTAGTTATAGATTCAGACTACTGATGGAGGGACCCCAGGTTCAAACCTGGCGTGGTGGTGTGAATTTCTAACAATCGCTGAATATCCGCCGTGATTGGAGCAAGGACGTTAAGTGACGGCTCCCGAGTAAGAATACCCCGGTTAAAGTTTCTAATACCCTCCCCCTCCGTAATTCCTCTTTGGCTTCTATGTGCAAAATCGTACGCTTGTACGGTGGCGCCATCTAGTGTGCTCTCTCTTACAAACCATCCTGTCAGAATCGCTAGATTCGCTCTAACTTCCTTCAGTTTTGTGCCCTGCCCGAAAGGGCACAGGAAATGAATGAAGTTAGAGCACATATAGATGAAATTTTTTCAGTACGTAAATTTCAAATATCAAACACAAGTACTCGGAGCTGCGCAGAATGTACTAAAACACGAACACATTTTGCTTTTTTCTAAGTATTAATTTTTAATAGTGTGGGGAGAGCACCTTGAAAAATTTTAAACTTCAATGTACATTGAAGAGCAATTAAATTAGAAACAGCTGGCGTTGTGCAAATGTGGCGCTGTGGGCGGCCCTGTAAACGGAAACGACATGACGTATGCAGCAATCCGACAATATAAGGAGTGATGTGACGGGAATCAGTAAGAGTTGGACGCAGTATGGGTAAGTGAAGGATCTAAGCGCATTTGATCGTGGGCAAATTGTCAGGGCCCAACGAATGGGTCACTCCATCTCGGAAGTCGTGCAGGCACTGGGATTTTCACGAGCCACTGTGTCACGGGTGCACCATGAGTACATCGAATCTGGTAAAACCATCCCTGCAAGGGCCAATTGCCGTAGACAAAAGCGTGTGGATGCGCTGGGTCATCGTCGGCTAGCTCGCATTGTAACAGCAGATAGACGGGCCATAGTGCAAGAAATCACTCGGCAATTTAACGCTGGTACACAAAAACGTGTAAGCAGCCACACCATCCAGAACTATCTCCTCGCTATAGGGTACAGAAGCCATCGTCCCACGAGGGTACTGCTGCTGACCGCACATCACAGGGTGCAAAGATTGGCATGGGCGCGGGAACATCGCCACTGGAGCATAGACATGTGGAAAAATGTTGCCTGGACTGATGAGTCGAGATTCACGTTGGTACATGCGGATGGCAGGATACGAGTACGGCGCAAACCACATGAAGCGATGGATTTTTCTTGTCAGCAGGGTACTCTTCAAGCTGGTGGGGGTGGCATTCTCGTCTGGGGTCTGTTTACGTGGACTGAAATGGTACCCCTGGTACGTGTGACATCGTCCCTCACAGGTCAACGTTACCGGGATATCCTGGACGACCATTTACTCCCGTTTGTACGTCTTCAACATCCCACTGGGCACCTCCTTTTGCAACAAGACAATGCACCGTGGCGTCGCTCCCGAATTGTATCCGAATCGTTGGATGAACACTCCATTGACGTGACTTCGATTCCTTGGCAAGCTAGGTCACCTGACCTCAATCCCATCGGGCACATCTGTGATGTCATCGAGAGAGATGACGCCCCTCCATTAAGTCTTCGTGAACTGTGGGAGCTTGTTCAGGGGTCGTGGATCCGTATGGCTTCCCAACGCTTCCGGTGTCTTGTCGAGTCCATGCCGAGACGAATCGGGTGGAAAGGTGGTGCTACACGATACTAGACAGGTATCTCTAATTCAATTGCTCTTCAGTGTATATCCTACATAAATATTTATTTTGTACAGCAATTTCATCCCGCGAAACATCGCATTCATGATAAATCACTTTTAAATGAATTTTTCAATATATCGGTTTTCAAAAACGGCATGATAGGTACACTTTGTGCTATTGCTTGCGGTAGAACTGCATAAATTCGTTACAATTTAAAATGGAAAGTTGGAATGTTTTATTTAGTGAGCTGTTAATCATAGGCCTATCTAGAACAAAGGTTTTCCTGCTCAGTTGATTTGTACCAAGTGACGTCACTGTCTCGGCGGAGATGTGTGGCAAAGAATATCTAATCAGACGGTTTGTTTACAACTAATGGAATACCTTCTGTACTCTACTTTCCTTGAATATTTAACATTTTGAAATGCGTTTTTACGTTTTTTATATTTATACGTTTTAAGGTCATCCCCTAGAAAAACGTATAACTGATATTTCACCGTATTACGAGGGTTGTACCGAAAGTAATGCAAAAGTGGGCATGACTTTTTTAGCACGTCTTTTGTATAAAAAGATCGTGCTTATGTTATCGGTTTGTCCGTCCGCCTGTACCCACGATATCTCTGCAACTATTAGTCCGATTTGAAGAAATTCTTTTTGCATTGGGAAGCTTGAAATATGCGAATGATGTTCCTTTATTTCTATTTTTTTATGATGTACAATTTCACCGCTAGATGGCGTAAATGCAGATGATATCGAATTCAAAAATACGTTTTATTTCACATATTTGCTTCTAAACATCCGATTGAAAAAATTATTTTATATTTCGATTCGATTTATGTCGAAGAGTATTTTAAATATAGTTACTTTTTTCAAATTACGCATAAATTTTCCGCTGGGGGGCGTAAAACTAAAATAACATTTTTCCCTATAACTCTTCTTCTAAAACTTCGAATTGAAAATTGTTTTATTCAGCGCATACATCTCCTGATGGAAACTCTTTTGCATATATTTTCAAATTTTTGGTAGAGAATACTATGGCCACCAGGGGGCGTAAGTATTAATTTTTGCTTCTGATGTATTTGCCACGAAATCTGAGCTTCTAAAATATCGATTGAAAAAATTCTTTCGTAGACTGATGCCACTCATATCGATAAACCTATTTGGAATATTTTTTTACTAAAATATTCCAGTTTCTCCGCCAGGGGGCGTAGATGTATATCTTATTTTTGTCAATATCTCTTCTTCTTGGAGTCCGATTTGAAAAATTCCTTCTTTGTTGGATAGTGTTTTCCGTGTGACATGTGTTTCATATAATTTCAAAATTTCCAAATAATTCATAGACTTTTCACTTGCGGGCGTAGCGGTAAATTTCGTTTCCTCCTATATCTCTCCGTCTAAATCTCTGATTTGAAAAATTCTTTCTACACCGGATACAGATCCGGTTGGGAAATCGTTTGCACATAATTTCTAATTTTTGCAAAAAAAAAAATGGTTTGGTCACCAGGGGGCGTAAATCTTAATTTCCGCTCCTGATGTATTTGCAGCAAAATATGAGATTTTAAATTCTCGATTGAAAAAAATGTCGTTTGTTGACCGATACTACTCATGTGGAAAAAACTTTTAGAAACATTTTCTTCTTAAAATAGTGCATGGTTTCTATGCCAGGGGGCGTAGATGTATATCTTATTTTTGTCAATATCTCTACTTCTAGGAGTCCGATTTGAAAAATTCCTTCTTTGTTGGATAGTGTTTTCCATTTGACATGTTTTTCATATAATTTCAAAATTCTCAAGTAATTCATAGACTTTCCGCTAGGGGGCGTAAAGAGAACTGCGTTTCCCCCTATATCTCTGCTTCTAAATCACCGATTTGAAAAATTCTTTCTGCACCGGATACAGCTTCTGATGGGAAATCGTTTGCACATAATTTCTAATTTTTGTAAAAACAAGCTTTAGCCACCAGTAATTTCCGCTTCTGATGTATTTGCAGAAAAATATGAGCTTCTAAAATCTCGATTGAAAAAAAAATTTGTTTGTTGACCGATACTACTCATGTCGACAAACCTTTTAGGAACATTTTCTTCTTGAAATAATGCATGGTTTATACGCCAGGGGGCGTAGATGTATATCTTATTTTTGTCAATATCTCTACTTCTAGTAGTCCGATTAGAAAAATTATTTCTTTGTTGGATAGTGTTTCCGATGCGTAATGTGTTTGCTATAAATTCTAAATTTACAAGTAAATCAAAGACTTTCCGCTAGGGGCGTAAAGGTAAATTGCGTTTTCTGCGTTATTTCTGCTCCAAAAGCTCCGATTTGAAAACTTCTTCCTGTATCGCATACAAGACCTGATGGAAAATATTTTTCACATAATTTCTAATGTTTGGTAAAGAATGGTTTGGCCACCAGGGGTCATAAGCGTTAATTTCTGCTTCTGATGTATTTGTAGCAAAATCTATGCTCCTGAAAACTCGACTTTATTTTTTTCTGGGACCGAAACCGCTTATATAGAAAAACCTTTTGAGAATACTTTCTTCCTAAAATAATGCATGGTTTTCCCACCAGACGACGTAAAGTCACATCTCATTTTTGTCGATATCTCTGTTTATAAAAGTTCGCAAGCTCTCGATTCCGTTTACAGCAATATCTGAGGAATTAAAAACCCGATTGAAAATTTTCTTTCTTTCGGCAGATACTATTGTTTTCCATAGCGGTTCCATTGACTTTGAATTGTTTTGATAAATTTAATTTGCGTCAGATCGAATTCAAAAGACGTGCTTATTACACCCGAAAATTCGGTATCATCTTTCTTGTTATTAACTGACAGAGATCGTTCAAATTGCACATGTTGGTAGACTAACTCTTCCTCTATAGTAACCCGTTTTCCTCATTGCTGGTAAATTCGAGGGTTGTACCGAAAGTAATGCAAGCGTGGGCATAACTTTTTTATTAACTGACAGAGGTCTTACAAATTTCACATGTTGGTAGAGTAACTCTTCCTTTATAGTAACCCGTTTTCTTCATTGCTGGTAAATTCGAGGGTTGTACCGAAAGTAATGCAAAAGTGGGCATAACTTTTTTATTAACTGACAGAGATCGTTCAACTTGCACATGTTGGGAGAGTAACTCTTCTTCTATAGTAACCCTTCTTCTTCATTGCAGGTAAATACGAGGGTTGTACCGAAAGTAATGCAACAGTGGGCATAACTTTTTTATTAACTGACAGAGATCGTTCAACTTGCACATGTTGGGAGAGTAACTCTTCTTCTATAGTAACCCTTCTTCTTCATTGCAGGTAAATACGAGGGTTGTACCGAAAGTAATGCAAAAGTGGGCATCACTTTTTTATTAACTGACAGAGGTCGTTCAAATTGCACATGTTGGGAGAGTAACTCTTCTTCTATAGTAACCCTTCTTCTTCATTGCAGGTAAATACGAGAGTTGTACCGAAAGTAATGCAAAAGTGGGCATAACTTTTTTATTAACTGACAGAGATCGTTCAACTTGCACATGTTGGGAGAGTAACTCTTCTTCTATAGTAACCCTTCTTCTTCATTGCAGGTAAATACGAGGGTTGTACCGAAAGTAATGCAAAAGTGGGCATAACTTTTTTATTAACTGACAGAGGTCGTTCAAATTGCACATGTTGGGAGAGTAACTCTTCTTCTATAGTAACCCTTCTTCTTCATTGCAGGTAAATACGAGGGTTGTACCGAAAGTAATGCAAAAGTGGGCATCACTTTTTTATTAACTGACAGAGGTCGTTCAAATTGCACATGTTGGGAGAGTAACTCTTCTTCTATAGTAACCCTTCTTCTTCATTGCAGGTAAATACGAGAGTTGTACCGAAAGTAATGCAAAAGTGGGCATAACTTTTTAATTAACTGACAGAGATCGTTCAACTTGCACATGTTGGAAGAATAACACTTCTTCTATAGTAACCCTTCTTCTTCATTGCAAGTAAATACGAGGGTTGTACCGAAAGTAATGCAAAAGTGGGCATAACTTTTTTATTAACTGACAGAGGTCGTTCAAATTGCACATGTTGGGAGAGTAACTCTTCCTCTATAGTAACCCTTCTTCTTCATTGCAGGTAAATACGAGGGTTGTACCGAAAGTAATGCAAAAGTGGGCATAACTTTTTTATTAACTGACAGAGGTCGTTCAAATTGCACATGTTGGGAGAGTAACTCTTCCTTCTATAGTAACCCTTCTTCTTCATTGCAGGTAAATACGAGGGTTGTACCGAAAGTAATGCAAGCGTGGGCATAACTTTTTTATTAACTGACAGAGGTCGTTCAAATTGCACATGTTGGTAGAGTAACTCTTCCTCTATAGTAACCCTTCTTCTTCATTGCAGGTAAATACGAGGGTTGTACCGAAAGTAATGCAAAAGTGGGCATAACTTTTTTATTAACTGACAGAGGTCGTTCAAATTGCACATGTTGGTAGAGTAACTCTTCCTCTATAGTAACCCTTCTTCTTCATTGCAGGTAAATACGAGGGTTGTACCGAAAGTAATGCAAAAGTGGGCATAACTTTTTTATTAACTGACAGAGGTCGTTCAAATTGCACATGTTGGGAGAGTAACTCTTCCTCTATAGTAACCCTTCTTCTTCATTGCAGGTAAATTCGAGGGTTGTACCGAAAGTAATGCAAAAGTGGGCATAACTTTTTTATTAACTGACAGAGGTCGTTCAAATTGCACATGTTGGTAGAGTAACTCTTCCTCTATAGTAACCCTTCTTCTTCATTGCAGGTAAATACGAGGGTTGTACCGAAAGTAATGCAAAAGTGGGCATAACTTTTTTATTAACTGACAGAGGTCGTTCAAATTGCACATGTTGGTAGAGTAACTCTTCCTCTATAGTAACCCTTCTTCTTCATTGCAGGTAAATACGAGGGTTGTACCGAAAGTAATGCAAAAGTGGGCATAACTTTTTTATTAACTGACAGAGGTCGTTCAAATTGCACATGTTGGTAGAGTAACTCTTCCTCTATAGTAACCCTTCTTCTTCATTGCAGGTAAATTCGAGGGTTGTACCGAAAGTAATGCAAAAGTGGGCATAACTTTTTTATTAACTGACAGAGGTCGTTCAAATTGCGCATGTTGGTAGAGTAACTCTTCCTCTATAGTAACCCTTCTTCTTCATTGCAGGTAAATACGAGGGTTGTACCGAAAGTAATGCAAAAGTGGGCATAACTTTTTTATTAACTGACAGAGGTCGTTCAAATTGCGCATGTTGGTAGAGTAAATCTTCCTCTATAGTAACCCTTCTTCTTCATTGCAGGTAAATACGAGGGTTGTACCGAAAGTAATGCAAAAGTGGGCATAACTTTTTTATTAACTGACAGAGGTCGTTACAAATTGCGCATGTTGGTAGAGTAACTCTTCCTCTATAGTAACCCTTCTTCTTCATTGCAGGTAAATACGAGGGTTGTACCGAAAGTAATGCAAAAGTGGGCATAACTTTTTTATTAACTGCCAGAGGTCGTTCAAATTGCACATGTTGGTAGAATAACTCTTCCTCTATAGTAACCCTTCTTCTTCATTGCAGGTAAATACGAGGGTTGTACCGAAAGTAATGCAAAAGTGGGCATAACTTTTTTATTAACTGACAGAGGTCGTTACAAATTGCACATGTTGGTAGAATAACTCTTCCTCTATAGTAACCCTTCTTCTTCATTGCAGGTAAATACGAGGGTTGTACCGAAAGTAATGCAAAAGTGGGCATCACTTTTTTATTAACTGACAGAGGTCGTTTAAATTGCGCATGTTGGTAGAGTAACTCTTCCTCTATAGTAACCCTTCTTCTTCATTGCAGGTAAATACGAGGGTTGTACCGAAAGTAATGCAAAAGTGGGCATAACTTTTTTATTAACTGACAGAGGTCGTTCAAATTGCGCATGTTGGTAGAGTAAATCTTCCTCTATAGTAACCCTTCTTCTTCATTGCAGGTAAATTCGAGGGTTGTACCGAAAGTAATGCAAAAGTGGGCATAACTTTTTTATTAACTGACAGAGGTCGTTCAAATTGCGCATGTTGGTAGAGTAAATCTTCCTCTATAGTAACCCTTCTTCTTCATTGCAGGTAAATACGAGGGTTGTACCGAAAGTAATGCAAAAGTGGGCATCACTTTTTTATTAACTGACAGAGGTCGTTCAAATTGCGCATGTTGGTAGAATAACTCTTCCTCTATAGTAACCCTTCTTCTTCATTGCAGGTAAATACGAGGGTTGTACCGAAAGTAATGCAAAAGTGGGCATAACTTTTTTATTAACTGACAGAGGTCGTTCAAATTGCACATGTTGGTAGAATAACTCTTCCTCTATAGTAACCCTTCTTCTTCATTGCAGGTAAATACGAGGGTTGTACCGAAAGTAATGCAAAAGTGGGCATCACTTTTTTATTAACTGACAGAGGTCGTTCAAATTGCACATGTTGGTAGAATAACTCTTCCTCTATAGTAACCCTTCTTCTTCATTGCAGGTAAATACGAGGGTTGTACCGAAAGTAATTCAAAAGTGGGCATCACTTTTTTATTAACTGACAGAGGTCGTTCAAATTGCACATGTTGGTAGGATAACTCTTCCTCTATAGTAACCCTTTTTCTTCATTGCAAGTAAAAACATAAGCCGCCCAGGTGGCGCAGTGGTCTAAGAGATGGCTTCTGATCATTCGTCCGAGGTGTGTCCGGGTTCGAATCCCGTGAGGCATGGTTGTTTTGTTTGCCTTACGGCACTGGCTCTCTCCGTTCCTTGGAACCGGTGGCTCTAAATTAGGGACGGGCGACTGCTAATTGCTCACTGAGTTGCTCGCGGTGGTCGTTAAGCCTTCAATAAAAGAAAAGGAAGTAAATAATGGATTCCAAGCAGAAACAACGTGCCATCATTAAGTTCTTGACGAAGGAAAGGTACAGGCTGTCCTACTTCCACAGAAGGCTACAGAATGTTTACGGAGATGACACCATTGACAAGAGCAATGCGCGCAGATAGATGAAGAAGTTTAAAGAAGGGGAATCCAGCATTGAAGGTAAACCACACAACCATCATCTGCGACCAATGGCACGAATCGTCAGCGAGTGGATGAATTGATTCGCGCGGAGATACGAGTCATAATCCGTGAGCTTCTTCCATAAATGGACTGTGGTCACAATGCCATACAAAAAATGGTGGAAAACTTCGATATTGGAATGTGCGTGCAAAGAGGGTAACGCGGCAGTTGACACCCGATTGAAAGGACAGAAGGGTGGAAGTCTGCTCTGATCTGCTGAAAGCGTTTGAAGGCAATGAAGACACGTTTTGTTATTCGATCTGGTGACAGGGATTAAGAGTGGGCGTATCTTTGCGATCCGGAAAAGAAGAATCAATCCACGGAATGGCATCATACATCTTCATCAACCAAAGGAGTGCAAGAGCCAGCGATCAGCACAGAAAGCTATTGTGACTGGTTTTTTTATTTTTATTTTTTTTCTGGGGGGGGGGGGATGACAGTGGAGTTATTCTCCTTGATTTTCTGGAACGTGGGCGCACCGTGACCAGCGAGTGCTACATTGAGACACTCAAGAAGCTTAAAGAATCCAAAAGAAGGAAGGGACCGAACAGGAACCTGAAAAGGATCCACATACACCATGACGATGTGAGACCACACACATCTTTAGCAACAAATATGGTGATCAGCAAATTAGGTTAGCCGGTGGTACCTCATTCACCGCACAGCCCAGATCTGGCGTCCCCCGACTTCCACTTGTTCGGTTCAATGAAGGCCCTAGTCTCCGGGGACAACGATTTGATGACACAGAAAGGGTGAAAGTGGCTGTGAAGACGAGGGTATAACAGTCCACACCTAAATTTTTCAAAGAGGATTAGAGAGTTGGGTTCAAAAATGTCGCAAATACATCGCTTGTGATGGAGACTATGTTGAGTAGTACCTTTGTATAGAGAAAGAGTTACTCTACCAACATGTGCAATTTGAACGACCTCTGTCAATTAAAAAAAACATTATGCCCACTTTTGCATTTCTTTCGGTACAACCCTCGTATTTACCTGCAATGAAGAAGAAGGGTTACTATAGATGAAGAGTTACTCTACCAACATGTGCAATTTGAACGACATCTGTCAGTTAATAAAAAAGTTATTCCCGCTTTTGCATTACTTTCGGTACAACCCTCGTATTTACCTGCAATGAAGAAGAAGGGTTACTATAGAGGAAGAGTTACTCTACCAACATGTGCAATTTGAACGACCTCTGTCAGTTAAAAAAAACATTATGCCCACTTTTGCATTTCTTTCGGTACAACCCTCGTATTTATCTGCAATGAAGGAGAAGGGTTACTATAGATGAAGAGTTACTCTACCAGCACGTGCAATTTGAACGACCTCTGTCAGTTAATAAAAAAGTTATACCCACTTTTGCATTACTTTCGGTACAACCCTCGTATTTACCTGCAATGAAGACGAAGGGTTACTATAGATGAAGAGTTACTTTACCAACATATGCAATTTGAACGGCCTCTGTCAGTTAAAAAAAACATTATGCCCACTTTTGCATTTCTTTCGGTACAACCCTCGTATTTATCTGCAATGAAGGAGAAGGGTTACTATAGATGAAGAGTTACTCTACCAGCACGTGCAATTTGAACGACCTCTGTCAGTTAATAAAAAAGTTATACCCACTTTTGCATTACTTTCGGTACAACCCTCGTATTTACCTGCAATGAAGACGAAGGGTTACTATAGATGAAGAGTTACTTTACCAACATATGCAATTTGAACGGCCTCTGTCAGTTAAAAAAAACATTATGCCCACTTTTGCATTACTTTCGGTATAACCCTCGTATTTACCTGCAATGGAGAAGAATGGTTACTATAGAGGAAGAGTTACTCTACCAAAATATGCAATTTGAACGACCTCTGTCAGTTAATAAAAAAGTTATGCCCACTTTTGCATTTCTTTCGGTACAACCCTCGTATTTACCTGCAATGAAGAAGAAGGGTTACTATAGATAAAGAGTTACTCTACCAACATGTGCAATTTGAACAACCTCTGTCAGTTAATAAAAAAAGTCATGCCCACTTTTGCATTTCTTTCGGTACAACCCTCGTATTTACCTGCAATGAAGAAGAAGGGTTACTATAGATGAAGAGTTACTCTACCAACATATGCAATTTGAACGACCTCTGTGAGTTAAAAAAAACATTATGCCCACTTTTGCATTACTTTCGGTATAACCCTCGTATTTATCTGCAATGAAGGAGAAGGGTTACTATAGATGAAGAGTTACTCTACCAACATGTGCAATTTGAACGACCTCGTCAGTTAATAAAAACGTTATGCCCACTTTTGCCTTAGTTTCGATACAATCCTCGTATTAAAATACAAAATAAATAAGCTTCAGAGAAGAAGATAATAGAAAGATTCCTATTGTTCGCTATTAATCTTATAGTGCAAACAATTCTCCTGTCGTTGTCAGATATAACTATCTACAGTTCCGTAACTAATTTTAATGCCCTACGTAGGTAGGTCTGTCACAGATCCATGTGATCATCGCAGATCACAGATTTTCGAAGCAATAACTTCGGTCGAGTAATGTGTCTGTAGTCTACTGTGGTGTCTAAGCATCCAAGAAACGTCTTTTCCCTTTTCCTCTCGGTCCTGCGTTTGCTCCCGCCTCCCCCCATAAAAAAAAGGTTATGGTCGATAATAAGATATGAACAGCAAACAACAGAGGGTTTTCTCCGCTTACGAATCCAATTTTCTGTTCCAGTGAAAGCAAATTTACCAAGCCAGCGGGCTGCATCTTTAATCAAGCTTGCTACCGGAGCATAAGAAAGATAACTACAGCATTTCTTGAGAAATATTACACGATATAACAGTTATATGAGGAAACTGTCCCAAAAATTCTTAATAAGGCTTTCTCGCCCATACGATAGATTTTGCAGTACGACGTTCATGCAAAAAACTCCACTACAACGAACATATTTTTGAGAAGAAAGGCTTCCAAATCAAATTTCTTACTATTTTAAAAAGATTGTCTGGGAATTTCACGTATGTTTTTTTCTTTCTCACTTCAATTCTTAATTCCTAGTTTTCTTACAAATAAAACTTTCCCTACTTTTAATAGGATCCACAAAATGAAAAATGGAAAATACAAATGGCAGAAAAGTTTCCCAGAATAAAAAGGAAAAAAACTATAGTTATTGTTTTTGAACGAGAAACTGTTAGTACTGAATGAGAGATATGTCTAAATGGCACAGTGATTGACCAGGTAAATGAGCCTATACATTTGTGAAAACAGGAATTTGTCATTCACGGGAATCGAAACCGCGTCTCTTTGTTCCGGAGTGAGTTACTCTAACCCACTACGCTACACCGCCAGAATGTATCATTGCACATTTGTCGTATTGGCACGTACTTCACCTATATCATCATCATCATTGTCAACCATTATCAATCCACTGCTGGACGAAGGTCTCCCCAAGTTTACTCCACAACGGTCTGTCTTGCGCCAGTCTCCTCCATGTCACTCCCGCATATTGTCGAATTTCATCCACCCATCTCCCATGTGGTCTTTTTCTGGGTCTCTTCCTGTCCCTTGGAATCCAATCTAAAATTTCGGCTGTCCATCTATATTGTGTCCTTCTGGCAGTATGTCCAGCCCATTGCTCGTTCGTGATAGACGTAGTGTTGGTGGCTCCAATATTTTATGCGTTTTAGTGTGGAATACCTTGTCCCTCACTCACCTGTTGCGTGGCCCGGCTGTCTAAAGGTACTGTGTACGTTTTGAGCTACTTTTCTAGCGTTCTCACCCTCATATTAGTTCATATTCATCCGTTTTCTTATCGTTTGCTCGTTTGTTTACGTTTGGAAGCTGCCAACATGACGGCTTCCGGTATTTCGTTATCATCTATGGGCGTGGCGGATGCACGTCACGTCACACTTCCCACGTCCATGGAAGTTAACATACTCTCGTCCTCAGATGTGTCTGCTCAGTTGCCTTCCCAGCTTTCTAGTACTCCTGCACCGGTGCCTTCACTGGATTTGACTGCGCTTTCTTCTTCAGCTCCTGCATCTGTCTCGGTGCCCTCCCTGGGAACTACTGATTCTACTGCCTTGCCTTCGGCCTGTGCTTCTCTTCCCTCACAGCCTTCTGTGCCTGCCGGATCCGAACAGACTTCTCTTCCGAGGATGTCATTTGCGTCTAAAGTGCAACGAGGCGCTACTTCTACATCCGATTCCTCTCAACCAGATGGTCTTTTGCAAGCAACACCTATTATTCAGGTATCCAACCACAAGGTGAAGGTAACGATTGATGACAATTTGCAGATTGGCCGTGAGTTCCATAACCTCCTGGATAGAGGTGTGCTCTTTCATGCTTTACCAAATACTCCATTGCCACGCTACATGGAAGCCCTCTCTGTACATGTGTCGTCTGCGTCCATTGCAGGAATTTCCCGTACTCCTCGGGGTATTTCGGTACAGTTCAATCACAAGGAGGATGCTGACTTTTTTCTAGCTAACGGACTTTCAATTGGGACAAACCATCTCATCCCGTCGCCTCTTTCCAAGAGACCGGTGAACATCACGTTCTATCCTGTTCCACAGGAAGTGCCGGATACTGCACTTCCTCTCCTTGTCAGTCATGTTTGTAAAATTGTTAGCAAGGTCCGTCGCCTTTCTGACGCTCCCCGCGGAACTCGATTTGCACATGCTACAGGACCTCGCCGTCAGTTATTGGTCGTCTTTCCAACCGAGAAAGCCTTGGCGGATTGCCCTACAGAAGCTACTGTTGAAATTGGCGCACGAACGTACAGTTTCAAGATTTTCACTGCTCACTATTGTACACACTGTTTAACACAAAATCACACCACTGCCTCCTGTGACCGCGTTCGACGTGGACGTTCATCAAGTTCGCATCCCACTGCTGACCACATTGGTCTTTCTACTATCTCCACTGCCGGTAGTTTGCCTGACGCGAATTCTTCGTTTCTCCGTCAGGCGAACATTTCCGTCACGGACAATGCTGCCTTTCCTCCTCTCCCGACCCGTACGATTGTGCATCCCCCTTCAAGATTGACAGAGTTGTCTTCGACTACAGATGTGTCTACAGCGGAGTGTTCTGATCCGGGTGTGTTGAGTGGTGGTTTGGCGGATCGGCCGTCTGGCTCTTCTCCTAGCCTCTCGGATATCGGATCTCCATTTACAACCTTGTCTACCCTTGTTGCAACATCTTCCTGAAGCCTCGGCTGTTGTACCAGTCTCCACTAAGGCAGCTCAGCTACGTACTGCTTCTTCGGCGACGTTCGTTTCCTCGTCTCCTGACTTGGGAGGTGAGCCTGATCCACTAATGGATACATCCGCCTCAGCTACTTCTTCGAAGCGGATTGGAACTTCCACAGGCGCTGTAAAACAGAAAAAGTTAAAACAACTTTCTGTGCCACATTCTGAGGATTCATCTAGTATTCCCGAGGTTTCCGGTTCCGGTGTTTCTCCACCTGATGTTTCTTCAAACAGTATGCTTCTCCGCTCAGGTCCTGTCAATCCTCTCTCTGATGCTGCGGTTCTACAGGCAGTTGATACGTTTCCTCCAGTTCCTGGCCCACTGTCCAGACAGCAACTTTTACGTCTTTTTCAACCTGCACGTACGATTGTTGGTTCTGAAGAATTCCTTCACTCACCTGATCTGGACCTGTATGCAGCGGTAACGCAATTCGAAGCATATGTGTCACTTTTTAAATCTCTGTGTGCAACCGATCCTCGGTATCAGCCTTTTTTGAGACGTTACACGCGCCGTCTCACCTCCTTGAAGGAGCTCGTTGAGAAGCATATATGTGATACCTTCTATCCTTTTACCGAAGACCTTTAGCTCTCTTCCTCACACCGATTACTTTTTGTTCTCTCAATGCTAGAGGATTTGCGAACCCGTTCGCAGATTCCCTGGTTTTGCAGACTTAGTGCATGTTGATTCTGATGTTTTCCATGTGTGTTTTTGCTGTGATTCACAAGTCATGTATTGTAAATTTGCTTTATTTGTGTGTTTGGCTGTGTTTCACAAGTAATGTATTTTAAATTTGCGATAATTGCGTGTTTTTGCTGTGTTTTCACAACTAATCGGTCTCGTTACTTGTGTGATCTCCTCATTATCTCATCATTATCTTATCTGTTGTTTCCTGAATTTGTGCCTGTTTTTAAATAACCTATAATTGTGAGTGTTTGCTGTGTTAGTGCTTTCCTCTATCGCGGATTATTATAGTGGTACGTTTGTTACCTATGTTATTTTTATATAGTTGCTGATGTACTCCATGTTGTTTTGCTCTCTAACCACAATTCAGTTCCGTTCGGTTGATTTATGATAGCATAGTACATTTCATGCATTTGTGCACATGTGTTATAGTGTTTGACATGCCGTTAGGTCTTTCATTGTTCGTGTGCATATTCATTTCCTTTCTGTGTAACGTTGTGCTGCATCGTGGATATACTTACTTTCCGCACTGTTGTTTTCTGTACTGCAGCTTTTAATGAATCTCCTATGTCTGTATTTCGTTATAGCAATAAACTGGGTATCACTATGGTACCCACAGTTACCAATACCAATACCATTGCCATTTCAGGGATTTAACTCTGATCATGATGTCTTCCACTCTCGTCATTTTTCGAATCCACGAGTTCCTCTTCTTATCTCTCCTGGTTATACCAAGCATGCACCTCTCCATGCTGCTTTGAGTTGTCTGCAGCCTTTGTATGTCTCTTTTAGTTAAGGTCCACGTCTCTGCACCATACGTAAGCACTGGAAGGATGCATTGATCAAACACTTTTCTTTTAAGACATAATGGCATATTGCTCTTTAAAATTATGCTGTTTCTTCCAAAAGCTCTCCAGGCAAGTTTTGTACGCCGATTAATTTCATCATCAATGTGACCCTCACTTGATATCTGCTGTCGAAGATAAACATACGTATCTGTTATCCCCAGTTTTTCTCCATCAATCGATAAATCTTCATTTCTTGTAAAAGCATTGAACATCACTTTTGTCTTCTGAAAGTTCATTTTTAATCTCACTTCTTTACTCTTGTCAGCAAGTTCCTGGATCATACTCTGCAGCTCTGATGGGGTAGTTGCAAAAATGACTACGTCATCAGCAAAACGAAGGTGGGTTAGATAATCTCCATTAATCTTTATCCCCTTGTTTTCCCAGCTCAGCGACTGAAAGACACCCTAAAATGTGGCATTAAAGAGCTTCGGAGATATGGTGTCACCTTGTCTCACTCCCTTTCCAATTTTTATGTGTGTGGTATTTTCTTCACCTATATAGTGCGTTATATCATCTCCCCCCCCCCTCTTTTTCTGAAATGAAGAAATTTTCATTAATCTCGGACAATGTTTAGATCAAGCATCACACCTTTTACCAAGAACTAAACAGCCAATACATCCACTGTTACGTTCGGACGCCAATTTGAAAACAGGAATTTGACGGTAATGGAGATTGAAACCGCATCTCCACGCTCCCGGTGTTAGTTGCTGTAGCCGACTAAGTTACTATAAAGTCAGCAAAAAAACAGGAAAGGCGCAATTTTCGCGACTTTTCAGAGTTTTCCTTAATGTACGGAAACAATTGTACGAGGAGAATACTAGCAGTTATGCTATAGCTGATAATGGTAGTTGTTAGTTTCTAAAGGTGTCACTAGGTGGCAGCACAATTCAACTTACTCGTAGTTTAACTTAGAAGAGGCTAGGCACCGCGTGCGCATGCCGCGCTCAAATTGTAAATGGCGACCGTGCTAGAGGACGGTTCGACCGAAGACCAGCGTGCTGTTGTACGTTTTCTTTGTGCAAAAGGAATTCCTGGAAAGGATATTCATAGGGAAATGTTTCCTGTTTACGGTGAGAAATGTTTGTTGACTAAAGCGGTACACAACTGGGTCGATACATTCCCTCAAGGACGCTCAATATTTGCTGATAAAGACCGACCTTGTCGTTCTGTTCAAATTCCGACAGAAGCAACTGTGATGCGGGTGAACGACAGTAGGCGGTTTAGCAACTGCAATAGGGTGTTTTCATGCTTTAGCCTATAGCATATTGCATGATCTTTCAAATTTCCGGAAAGAGCGTCTACGGTGGGTGCCCAGAGAACTGACTCAGGAACATAAAATGTACCGAATGCGCCTGTCCTTGCAACATCTCTCTCGGTACGCATGTGAAGGAGAAGACATCCTTAACAGGATTTTTCTGGCGACGAAGTACGGGTGCATCGCTGCCAACCGGAATAAAAGCGTGCTTCAATGCAATGAAATCATCCGTATTCACCTTCAGACAAGAAATTCCCAATTTCGCGATTAGCAGAGAAGTTTATGCTCAAAGCTAGTAGATGACAAGTTTATGCTCAAAGCTAGTAGATGACAAGGTTATGCTCATCCTGCACTTCCGGTGATTGCTTTGAGACGTCACTGTCCAAATCGCCATCGTAAGACCAAGGTATGACAAGATTATGCTCATGCTGCACTTCCGGTGATTGCTTTGTGACGTCACTGTCCTAATTGCCATCGTAAGACCAAGGTATGACAAGATTATGCTCATCTTGCACTTCCGGTGATTGCATTGTGACGTCACTGTCCAAATCGCCATCGTAAGACCAAGGTATGACAAGATTATGCTCATGCTGCACTTCCGGTGATTGCTTTGTGACGTCACTGTCCTAATTGCCATCGTAAGACCAAGGTATGACAAGATTATGCTCATCTTGCACTTCCGGTGATTGCATTGTGACGTCACTGTCCAAATCGCCATCGTAAGACCAAGGTATGACAAGATTATGCTCATGCTGCACTTCCGGTGATTGCTTTGAGACGTCACTGTCCAAATCGCCATCGTAAGACCAAGGTAAGACAAGATTATGCTCATCTTGCACTTCCGGTGATTGCATTGTGACGTCACTGTCCAAATCGCCATCGTAAGACCAAGGTATGACAAGATTATGCTCATGCTGCACTTCCGGTGATTGCTTTGTGACGTCACTGTCCAAATCGCCATCGTAAGACCAAGGTATGACAAGATTATGCTCATGCTGCACTTCCGGTGATTGCTTTGTGACGTCACTGTCCAAATCGCCATCGTAAGACCAAGGTATGACAAGATTATGCTCATGCTGCACTTCCGGTGATTGCTTTGTGGCGTCACTGTCCAAATCGCCATCGTAAGACCAAGGTATGACAAGATTATGCTCATGCTGCACTTCCGGTGATTGCTTTAAGACGTCACTGTCCAAATCGCCATCGTAAGACCAAGGTATGACAAGATTATGCTCATCTTGCACTTCCGGTGATTGCATTGTGACGTCACTGTCCAGATCGCCATCGTAAGACCAAGGTATGACAAGATTATGCTCATGCTGCACTTCCGGTGATTGCTTTGTGACGTCACTGTCCTAATTGCCATCGTAAGACCAAGGTATGACAAGATTATGCTCATCTTGCACTTCCGGTGATTGCATTGTGACGTCACTGTCCAAATCGCCATCGTAAGACCAAGGTATGACAAGATTATGCTCATGCTGCACTTCCGGTGATTGCTTTGTGACGTCACTGTCCTAATTGCCATCGTAAGACCAAGGTATGACAAGATTATGCTCATCTTGCACTTCCGGTGATTGCATTGTGACGTCACTGTCCAAATCGCCATCGTAAGACCAAGGTATGACAAGATTATGCTCATGCTGCACTTCCGGTGATTGCTTTGAGACGTCACTGTCCAAATCGCCATCGTAAGACCAAGGTAAGACAAGATTATGCTCATCTTGCACTTCCGGTGATTGCATTGTGACGTCACTGTCCAAATCGCCATCGTAAGACCAAGGTATGACAAGATTATGCTCATGCTGCACTTCCGGTGATTGCTTTGTGACGTCACTGTCCAAATCGCCATCGTAAGACCAAGGTATGACAAGATTATGCTCATGCTGCACTTCCGGTGATTGCTTTGTGACGTCACTGTCCAAATCGCCATCGTAAGACCAAGGTATGACAAGATTATGCTCATGCTGCACTTCCGGTGATTGCTTTGTGGCGTCACTGTCCAAATCGCCATCGTAAGACCAAGGTATGACAAGATTATGCTCATGCTGCACTTCCGGTGATTGCTTTAAGACGTCACTGTCCAAATCGCCATCGTAAGACCAAGGTATGACAAGATTATGCTCATCTTGCACTTCCGGTGATTGCATTGTGACGTCACTGTCCAGATCGCCATCGTAAGAATAAGGTATGACAAGATTATGCTCATGCTGCACTTCCGGTGATTGCTTTGTGACGTCACTGTCCTAATTGCCATCGTAAGACCAAGGTATGACAAGATTATGCTCATCTTGCACTTCCGGTGATTGCATTGTGACGTCACTGACCAAATCGCCATCGTAAGACCAAGGTATGACAAGATTATGCTCATGCTGCACTTCCGGTGATTGCTTTGTGACGTCACTGTCCTAATTGCCATCGTAAGACCAAGGTATGACAAGATTATGCTCATCTTGCACTTCCGGTGATTGCTTTGTGACGTCACTGTCCTAATTGCCGTCGTAAGACCAAGGTATGACAAGATTATGCTCATCTTGCACTTCCGGTGATTGCATTGTGACGTCACTGTCCAAATCGCCATCGTAAGACCAAGGTATGACAAGATTATGCTCATCTTGCACTTCCGGTGATTGCATTGTGACGTCACTGTCCAGATCGCCATCGTAAGAATAAGGTATGACAAGATTATGCTCATCTTGCACTTCCGGTGATTGCATTGTGACGTCACTGACCAAATCGCCATCGTAAGACCAAGGTATGACAAGATTATGCTCATGCTGCACTTCCGGTGATTGCTTTGTGACGTCACTGTCCTAATTGCCATCGTAAGACCAAGGTATGACAAGATTATGCTCATCTTGCACTTCCGGTGATTGCATTGTGACGTCACTGACCAAATCTCCATCGTAAGACCAAGGTATGACAAGATTATGCTCATGCTGCACTTCCGGTAATCGCATTGTGACGTCACTGTCCAAATCGCCATCGTAAGACTATCTAATCGCCACGTTTCTTTGTATCTGCACCATAGCAGCATGTCGGAATTATTATTCGTAAACCAGCTGGAATAACCTTCATAAGTTCTACCAGATTTTTTTAATGCATAATGTTTTCAATTTTTAATAAACAAATTTTGGGGAATTTTGCCGAGATGCTTTCCTTATTCCTCATAAAGATATTTTTTGTTATATGACAATAATACACTATCTACCAACAAGTAATTAGACACCCCTGCAATTGACGATATCTGCGGTCCTGATACACGTCACGGCCGCCGCCGTTAAATATCGCGTGAGAAACAACAACGCAACCAGTCGCATGCAAGATGCCACGCAGTTCGGAGCTCTCTGATTTCGAGAAAGGTGTAATCGTCGGGTATCACAGAAATGGCCGATCCATACGTGACATATCCAGCGAGTTGAAGTACCCAAAGCCGCCCCGGTGGCGCAGTGGTCTAAGCGATGGCCTCTGATCATTCGTCCGAACGGGGTCCGGGTTCGAATCCCGGTGAGGCATGGATGTTGTGTTTGTCTTACGGCACTGGCTCTCTCCCTTCCCTGGAACCAGTGACCCTAAATTAGGGACGGGCGACTGCTTATAGCCCATTGAGTTGCTCACGGTGGTCGTTAAACCTTCAATCAAAAAAAAAAAAAAAAAAAAAGAAGTACCCAAAATCGACAGTGGCCTACGTGATTGGCAAGTGGAAGATGACAGGTGACTGTCGGAATGTGCCCCAACCCGGTAGATCCACAAAACTGGGAGTTAGAGACCGACGGGTGCTGGCCAGAGAAATTTGGAAGAACCGCACCAAATCGATGGGCCACATTCGCGAGGAGTTTCAACAGGCATCCGGGAGTGTTCTTTCGATGAATACCATCTGTAAGGAATCCCATCTTCTTGGTTATCATGGACGTGCTGCAGCCCATAAGCCTTTGATCACCAAGTCCAATAGCGCTGCTCGGCTAACGTGGTGCAAAGAACGTCGACAGTGGACCGTTGAACAGTGGAAACAGGTTCTCTGGAGCGAAGAATCAAGGTTCACACTCTACCGTTCGTATGGCAGGGTCTGTGTTTGGCACCTGCCTGGAGAACGCCTCCTGCCGGAATGTATTGTGCCAACTGTGAAGTTCGGTGGCGGTGGAGTTATGCTATGGGGGTGTTTCTCCTGGTATGGCACGGGACCTTTGGTCGCAATTCCTGGTAGACTCAACGCCGAGACCTACTGCACCATTTTGGATGACCATGCGCTTCCTACGTTGTGGCAGTTTTACGGAGTGGACCCATGTTACTTTCAGGATGACAATGCCACCTGTCATGTTGCGAGGTCCACCATGGCTTGGTATGGAGACAATGCGGTTAATCGAATGGACTGGCCTGCGCAGAGCCCGGACCTTAACCCTATCGAGCACTTCTGGGACGAGTTGGAGCGTCGACTTAAGGGGTGCCCCCACCGTCCGAAATCGGTGAAGGAACTGACCTATCTTTTCCAAGCCGAGTGGAAGAAAATACCGCTAGCCATCGTACAACGCCTGGTTGAGGGTATGCCCCGGAGGGTCGCAGCTGTAATCGCCGCTCGTGGAGGCTCCAGCAACTATTGTAAGTGAATAAACTTCGTTTTCCTTTGCTATCACAGGTGTCCAATTACTTGTTGGTAGATAGTGTATATTGTCTATACATAGAATAAAATAAAGTCCCCGGTAGGCGTCTGTCTGTTTGTTCGGGCTAATTTCCAGAATTGCTGGACGAATTTTGATGTGGTTTTCACCATTCCATGGAGCTTTTGTCGAGGAAGGTTTAGGTGTCTGAAACGTCAATCTATGACAAAAGGGAGCCGAGCAGAAACGAATTTAGTGACAAGTCAAAGTAAAAAAAAACGCCATTCGCCTTCTTTCGTGGCTTCCACTGTCTATGAGGATGCAGCAGACACGTGACTTTCATCATGGCAACGAGCCTTGGTAACGTGAGTGAAGGACAACCAGTCCCCATTGAAATGATGGTGTCTTACTTTGAAAGTTTAACTTTCGAGTACAAAATGTGGTATTCGGAAAAAAATAATGAGATTGAAGGAAAAGATCCCAATGTGCTGAATGTAAGAATCTTCGAAGGTGACACAAAAAGTTTTCCAGAAGTGCAAGAAATAAATATTTTCTATTACTTCGTCTTTGGTAGAAGCGCCATTACCATACAACAGTTAGAGGCATCAGAATCATATAAAATTCTCGAAGCATATAACAATTTCTCATCGGGAATATTCTTTTACATGGTAATTTAGTGAGATCACTAATTAGTGAGCAGTTAGTAACTCTTCAATAAAAAGTGTTTTTCTATGCTCTGGGAAGCGATTTTCAAGACTTAGAAAAATTGAGAGAAAAATCTGGTAATCTATATATACAGTGTAAAAGTGATAGTTTGTATATTTGTTTGTTTGTTTGTCACCTGTACAAATCTACAGTTTTCAACTTAGAATCACCAAATTTGGTATACTACATCATGGTACTCTAACTTACACGGTAGAAGTGTTTTGGAAGGGATCGGAGCTTGGGTAGGGCCCATGGGGCCCCATACAGAATTTTCGTTATTTTAGTTAAAATTCCTACAGTTTTCAATTTAGAACCACCAAATTTGGTATACTATCTCATGGTACTCTGACTTAGACCGTACACGGTTTTGGGAAGGGAGCGGAGCTCGGTGGCCAAAGGGGCCCTCGTACAAAATTTTCGTAAAACGTTCTACAGTTTTCAATTTACAACCACCAAATTTGGTATATTATCTCATGATACTCTGACTTAGACCGTAGACAGTTTTGGGAAGGGGTCGGAGCCGGGAAGGTCAAGGGGTCCCCGATACAACATTTTCGTAAAAAGTTCTACAGTTTTCAATTTAGAACAACCAAATTTAGTATTTACCTCATGATACTCTAACTTAGACCGTACACGGTTTTGGGATGGGATCAAAGGGCACCCATACAAAATGTTCGTAAAAAGTTTTACAGTTTCCAATTTACAACCACCAAATTTAGTATAGTATCTCATAATACTCTGACTTAGACCGTAGACAGTTTTCGGAAGGGGTCAACGGGCCCCCTTTACAAAATTTTTGAAAACAGTTCTGCAGTTTTCAATAAAGAACCAACAAATTTTTTTTAAAAAAGTTCTATAATTTTCAATATATAACCAACAAATTTGGTATAAAAAAAAAGTTCTATAGTTTTCAATATAGAACCAACAAATTTGGTATAAAAAAGTTCTATAGTTTTCAATATAGAACCGACAAATTTGGTATAAAAAAAGTTCTATAGTTTTCAATATAGAACCAACAAATTTGGTATAAAAAAAATTTCTTTAGTTTTACATATAGAACCAACAAATTTGGTATAAAAAAAATGTCTATAGTTTTCAATATAGAACCAACAAATTTGGTATAAAAAAAAGTTCTATAGTTTTCAATATAGAACCCACAAATTTAGTATAAAAAAAATTCTATAGTTTTCAATATAGAACCAACAAATTTGGTATAAAAAAATTTTTCTATAGCTTCCAATATAGAACCAACAAATTTGGTATAAAAAAAGTTCTATAGTTTTCAATATAGAACCAACAAAGTTGGTATAAAAAAAAAGTTCTATAGTTTTCAATATAGAACCAACAAATTTAGTATTAAAAAAAATTCTATAGTTTTCAATATAGAATCAACAAATTTGGTATAAAAAAATTTTTCTATAGTTTTCAATATAGAACCAACAAATTTGGTATAAAAAAAAAGTTCTACAGTTTTCAATTTAGAATCACCAAATTTGGTATTAACGGGAAAATTACAGGAATATATTTTCCATTCATAAAATTTCACTCGCTGAACTTGGTGATTCTACGAATATTTACCCGGGAAATACCGGGTACCTCTGCTAGTATGTCAATAATATGTTGTGCTGAGCGTTATCCTTTCTAAATTTATATAAAAACAGCAAACGTTCCCCTTGTAACTGAATTAACACTTAAAAGTATAACCGTTTTCCCGCCCATCTGTGACGTCATTTTTTCAAATATCTCTGACTAATAATTAATTGTTTCTTTGAAAATCTTAATTTACAATAAATTGACAGGTTGCCTTAAACCTTTGCAAATGACTGTAGTAGTAATAGTAGCAGCAGCTGTGGTAGTAGTAGTACGGGGTGATTCAGAAGTATCCGAGCTCTGTATTTTAGAACGTATTTGCTGTAAAACCATAAAAGATATCCGAGTATTGCTACTTGCGGCCCTTGTGTGTGACCTTGGGGAACGAGCTTCCCCATGTGATAGCACCACGTGACACTACGCTTACGCCGGCGCTAGCAAGCAGTAACGTTCAGTCAGCCATGAGTCTCACGCAAGAACAGAGAGTCGCTTTGTTAGAAGTTTATTTTGCGGCCAAAATCTTACCAACGTTGCATCCAGCTCTTTCAAAGGAAGTTTCCTGGTGCTCCTGTACCAGGGAAAACAACTGTGTATGAACTTGCGAACCGGTTTCGCGGGACAGGCAGTGTTCAGGATGAGCCTAAAAACGGCCGGCCGTCCGTGGTGACGACTTCGTTTCTGGAAAAAATTCACGTTTCCCTGCAGCGCTCTGCCCGGAAGTCACTTCGGCGGCTGTCTCAGCAGTTAGGGTGCCAGAGGGCTACTAAACGTCTAAAGCTACGATCTGTACAGAATTCGAGTACTGCAAGAGCTACGTCCTTTGTACTCGGAAAAGTGCATTGCCTACTGCCAATGATTTAAGAGTTTCACGGGCAGCAATGTGACTAACCAACTTAAGAACACTGTTTTTTTCAGTGACGAGACACGGTTTCATTTGAATGGATATATCAATAGCCAAAACACTCGCATATGAGCTTCGGAGAATCCACACGCATTTCATTAGGTTGGACTTCACTGTCAGAAAGTTGGTGGGCCATTTGTTTTTCGACACAACTGTAAATTCCGCTGTGTATGCAGACATCATCCATCAATATGTAGCGATGCTGGAAAAAAACACGAACGTTACTGTTGGTTTCAACAAGATGGGGCAACGTGCCATACATCAAACCACACAATGGAGATGCTCCGTGAGTTATTCCACGATCGATTAATCTCGAAAAAAATTTGGCCGCCTCGCTCGCCAGACTCGAGTCCTCCAGACTTTTATTTGTGGGGCTATCTGAAAGAAACAGTTTACCGCAACAACCCTAAGACGGTACAGGACCTACGGAACAACATCATTACATACGTGAGGGACATACCAGTCAACACGCTGGAAAGAGTGTCCGCCAACATGTGATGTCCGGTGAATTTGTGTCTTCAACAGAATGGTGGACAATTCGAGCATCTATTGTAAAGTGGTTTTCATTACCTGTGAGTATGAGCATCATATAACAGTGTGTAAAAATAGTTATACGTCACTACATTCGTGGAACAGGGTGTCCCACAAAGGACTCCCTTATTTTAAAATGAAGTAACTCGGAAACGGAGATCGATAGAAGAATAAAACAAGTGGTATGTTTATTTTGAAAGCCGTAAAAATCTGATACAGAAGTTTCAAAATTACTTACAAATGTTGCCAAAAGGTGGCGCTGTACGCTGTAGTCGCAGTGCGGTCCTATAAATAATGCTGTTAGGCACAGAGCGATCAGTCTTCGAACAGTTTCGCTGTCGAAACGTGAAAGGAGGTTAACGTACTGAAGGAAGTGGATGAAGTCATGTATTCCGCGAAGCAACGCGTTCTTCTGGTACTGGAGTATCAGGGGCTTCGTGGTTTATGCAAGATGGGGCCCGATCACACCGTAGTCCAGCGGTTTTTGCCTTTTTTTTTTTTGAGGAAAACTTCGGGAATAGAGTCATTGCTTTGAACTATTCCACATTTACCGGAACAGGCATGGATTGGCCTCCATACTCACCCGATCTTACCCCCTGCTACTACTTTTTTGTGGGGCACATTGAAGGACACTGTTTTCCAGAACAATTCTGCAACACTGGACGAGCTTGAAGAGTTGATCGGTGAGGCATGTGCGTCCATTTCCGTTGACACACTACAGAGGGTGACTGAAAATTTCATTCCTCGTTTGCGCCATCTCTGTGCTGCGAAAGGTGCACATTTTGAATCGATTGTCATGCGATTGCAACGACTGCTTGCAAAGGACAGTTTATAGACTATTTCTCGGACGCCCTACTGCGACTAAAGCGTACAGCGCCACCTGTCGGCAACATTTGTAAGTAATTTTGAAACTTCTGTATCAGATTTTTACGGCTTTCAAAATAAACATACCACTGGTTTTATTCTTCTATCGATCTCCGTTTCCGAGTTATTTCATTTTAAAATCAGGGAGTCCTTTGTGGGACACCCTGTAGAAATATTTGAATTCAGAGTTCGGGGACTTTTTAATCACCCTGTAGTAGTAATATTTTTTTTATAAAAATATTCTCAGTTGTTTTGGAACAACCCCTGCATGTATAATTCAAGACTACACACATGTGATGTTGATTAAGAATAAATTATCAACGTTTGTCCACAATTTTCCAACAGAATGAAAGCCTTGCAATGGGTAATCCAGTGTCGCCTGTTTTACGTGAAGTCTACATGCGTCACTTTGAGGACAAACTCTTTCAGCTCGTTGCATTCGACCTGTGGGTTCGATATGTAGATGATACCTTTGTCCTCTGGAATGGCAGGAATTCGGAAATACCTAAATTAGTTGAACTCATCAATTCAATTGATCTCTTCCCATGTGAGACTAAAAATAATGGCTGCTTGCCATTCCTGGATGTTCTTGTGTCACGCTCTGAAGGTTCCTTTAGTGCAACAGTTTACCGAAAACCATTCGCTGTTTCCTTACCCCCACATGCTAAATGAAATCCCCCATGGAAACAAAAAATCTCTGCCTTCTACACATACGTATATCGTGCAATACATATATGCTCAGCTGAGGATTCCTTGCAGAAAGAGCTAGATTTTCTTAAACGAATTGCAGTACACAGAGGATATAAACATTACGTTATAGATAAAGCTGTCCAAAAATGTAGGATACCACTCACGCCGGTAGACCACCCAATACGACAAAATTGGGCGGTTATCCCATTTGCTCCACAGATTTGCTTCGGAATTTCAAAAATTCTCAAGAGTTTTAATTTCAAAGTTATTTTCAAACCCATAAACAAGATAAATTTTACATATCAAAAGATTGCGTCGAAGACATAAATTCCTGGGGAATTTATCAGATACCTTGTGAATGTGAACTTTCATATATAGGACAGACCCGCGGGGCTTCAAATTTCTGTGTGAAGGAACACAAGATCTACTATACTGTGCAAATTAATTAGGACAAAGTAAAAAATCACTCTTTCTTCCAAAACTATGCCTTTATATCATTATATGCATTTACAATCATCATCATCATTTTCAACCATTTTCAATCCACTGCTGGACGAAGGTCTCCCCAAATTTCCTCCACAACGGTCTGACTTGTGCCAGTCTCTTCCATGTCACTCCCGCATACTTTCGAATTTCATCCACCCATCTCCCATGTGGTCTTCTTCTGGGTCTTTTCCTGTCCCTTGGAATCCAATCTAAAATTTCGGCTGTCCATCGATGGTCTGTCCTTCTGGCAGTACGTCCAGCCCATTGCCATTTCAGGGATTTAACTCTGATCATGATGTCTTCCACTCTTGTCATTTTTCGGATCCACGAGTTCCTCTTCTTATCTCTCTTGGTTACACCGAGCATGCACCACCTCTCCATGCTTCCTTGAGTTGTCTGCAGGCTTTGTATGTCTCTTTTAGTTAAGGTCCACATCTCTGCACCATACGTAAGCACTGGAAGGATACATTGATCAAACACTTTCCTTTTAAGACATAATGGCATATTGCTCTTGAAAATTATGCTGTTTCTTCCAAAAGCTATCCAGGCAAGTTTTGTACGCCGATTAATTTCTTCATCAACGTGACCCTCACTTGATATCTGCTGTCCAAGATAAACGTACGTGTCTGTTATCTCCAGCTTTTCTCCATCAATCGATAAATCTTCATTTCTTGTAAAAGCATTGAACATCACTTTTGTTTTCTGAAAGTTCATTTTTAATCTCACTTCTTTACTCTTGTCAGCAAGTTCCTGGATCATACTCTGCAGCTCTGATGGGGTAGTTGCAAAAATGACTATGTCATCAGCAAAACGAAGGTGGGTTAGATAATCTCCATTAATCTTTATCCCCTAGTTTTCCCAGCTCAGAGACTGAAAGACACCCTAAAATGTGGCATTAAAGAGCTTCGGAGATATGGTGTCACCTTGTCTCACTCCCTTTCCAATTTTTATGTGTCTTGTATTTTCAAACAGCCGAATCTTTGAAATTGTATTTCCAAACAGCCGAATCTTTGAACTTGCATTTTCATAGATGTTATTAATAATATTAATGTATGCATCTTCAATACCGCAGGATTTCAGTGCCATTGTAACTGCTGAAGGTTTCACCGAATCAAAGGCTTTTTCATAATCGATAAAAGCCATGCACAATGGAAGTTCATATTCCCTCGCTCTTTCAATTAGTTCTCTCAGTACGTGGATATGATCTATTGTGCTGTAGCCACACCTGAATCCAGCTTGTTCTCTTGGTTGAGCCATGTCCAGTGTCACCTTTAAGCCGGGTGAGAGAACTTTAGTGAAGATTTTATAAACCACTGATAGGAGGCTGATAGGTCTGTATTTCCCGAGATCCTCAATGTCACCTTTTTTATGTAGCAGGATCATTGTAGCGGTATTCCAATCCTCAGGAATCTTCCCTTCATTAAGGCATCGAGTGAAAATTTACGCGAGTACTGTTTCGATTTCTCCACTTGCTTCTTGTATGATGTCTACAGTTATTCCATCTTCTCCTGGAGCTTTCCCGCGCTTCATGTTCTTGATTGCATGTGCAACTTCTGCTGGAAGGACTGGAAGAACTCTGGTACTGGTACCTTTCATGATGTCTGAAGTGTATGTATCATCCCTTTCATATAATTTGGAGTAGAAATCTTTCACTCTTGTCAAAATTTCGCCTCTATTTTTTGTTACAGAACCATCTTCTTTTCTCAGTGCCATAATCTGTTTTCTTCCCTTACTGAGATGTCCCTTTGCTATCTTTAGGCTTTGGTTGTTTTCAATTGCTTTCCTCACTAGTTCACAGTTGAATTTCCTTACGTCTTCAGTGATACTTTTTCGTACTGTCTTGCATAGCTCTATATATTCCGCTTTGGAAGTCACATCTTCTTTAGTTGTCCTCATCTTTCTTCTTTTTTGCATCAACATTTTGGTTTTTCCTGATAATTTGTTCACATGCAACTTGTTCTTAGACCCAGCTAATTTTGTTGCTGTTTCCATAAGAGCTTTGGTTACTTTTCTGTTAACTTCAGAAATATCCACTTCTTCTGATGTTCGGCCTTCTAAAGCAGAGAATCTGTTCTTCAGTTCTAACTTGAAGGTATTATGGTGTTTTTTAAGGTTGGTTATGTCAATAGATTTTGTTTGTCTTATGAGCTTGCCACGTTCAAGTTTAGTGTTGAGGTGCATCTTACATCTCACCAATCTATGGTCACTACCTGTGTTGAAGTTATTTAGCACACTGCAGTCTTCGATGACGAATTTTTTGTTACACATAATAAAATTAATTTCACTTTTCGTCCCATTTGGATGTCTCCATGTCCATTTCCTGTGTGGCTTTTTCTTGAAGAAGGAGTTCAAGATGAAAAACCCTTCTGCCTCTGCAAACTCAACGAGAGTATTTCCACGCTGGTTTCTGTTGCCGTGACCGAATTTACCTACTGAAGTTTCATTCTGTTGCCGTTGCCCTATTTTTGCATTGAAATCTCCCATAATTATCTTCAAGTGCTGCTTACCTTTATTATTTAGATGACGAATTTCCTCATAAAATTCTTCAATTTCTTCTTCAGGATGACTTGTGGTGGGTGCATAAGATTGAATAATCTGAGCCTGGTATCTTTTCGAGAGTTGGATAACGAGTCGTGCAGCTCTGTCAGAGGAACTTTCAACTTCTACAACTTTATCCTTCAGTTTCTTGTTTATTGTATCCCGCACGGGGATAACTGGTTTTCCAGTTATTTGGGGAGCTGCGCCCCCACGGCCCGAGCTGACCTTGTGACGGATAATTTTTTTTCATTTTGTCTTGTACGATTATGTAACCGAAGGAACAGCTGTTCATCCAGCTGCTGGGGGATGGCGTCCCCACTGCCCGAGCCGACATGTGATAATTTTCACATTTTTTATGTTTTTTGTTTTTTCACTTGACACGAACCCGCCTCAGTTGTGGGTTGCTGAGGTTGTGATTATGCGCCAGCTCTGGATTTTAGTTTCTCATTTTCTTTCCTGTCTTCTCCATTTTATGTTCCTTTTTGTTTTTCCGAGCTGGTTAGCTAGACCTACTTGCACGTTTGCCGTGTGCGGTGACCCTTGAGGTGGAAAAGGGGATGCTGGAGGCTGAGGTTTCTGGAGGCCTGGGTGTTGTTGTCACCAGTTGCCAACACTCCTCTTTGCCCCCTGCTTCACCCTAAATGGGCGGCTAGGAACTAACCCACTCCTAGTCAATGAGGTCTGTGGCCGAGTGGAGCCCAGACCTCTAACGGCTTGTCGTTTTGCACGACAGGGTTAGTCTGGGGATAGGGTGGGCATGCTAAAGGGGTGTTCCCCAGGCATGGGAAAGTCTGGGTGCAAGCCGAGCGCATGTCTGCCCTATCAACTTGCTATATCCGCTTGCTATCCTGCGTCCACTTGGGCTTGCGGACCTCCGGCTCTCCCTCGTTGGGCTCGATTGTGGGTATGGAAGTCGGCGGACGAATTATTAATTTTTTTCATGGCTCTCAATTCTGTTTCCCACGAACCAACAACCAAAAGAGGTATGGAGGATAGCTCATCCCCTTCCGCAAAAAAACATGTTCCTGATTCTTCTAATGCTCGTTTCTTTTTTTGTGCACTCATTGGACCCTTCAAAGCCTTTGAGTGCCAAAAGTCCATTTTGGATTAACAAAGCGCTTCAATCTATAGCAAGCGCTCTCCTAAGAGCGTAAAGAAACTGCAGTCTGGAGATCTTCTGGTAGAAATGTCCACTGTGCCCTACAGTTCTACACTTCTAAACACTATTACGCTGCTTGAGACTCCGGTCAAAATACCACCTCATGGATACCTAAATTCATCTCGAGGTGTTGTCTCCTCTCAGGACCTCGTTGAGTGTGCTGAGGAAGAATTACTTGAAGAACTGAGGAGTCAATACGTTACGAGTGTGCGGCGTATTCTATTCAGGCGGAATGGGCAATCCGTCCCATCCCGGAACATCCTTTTAACTTTTGATAGCCCTTCCCTGCCTACGTCCATCAAGGCAGGGTATCTCCACCTAGAAGTACGCCCGTACATCCCTAACCCGTTGAGATGTTTTAGGTGTCAGTCGTACGGCCATTCTCAGCAGTCGTTCAGGTACAATCCTAGGTGTAGACGCTGTGGTGCCACAGAGCACATCTTTTATCAAAATGTGTGGCCGAGGCCGAGTTTTGTGTGAACTGTAAGGGTTCACACGCAGCATCAGCCAAAGATTATCACCAAGTGGAAGGAGGAGAAAGAAATCCAAAGGCTGAAAACAGTTGGGAATATTTCCTATCCTGAGGCTAGAAGAAGAGTAGTTCCAGTTTCTTATGATCGGCGATCTTATGCATCGGTGGTGGTTGCCAAATCTACGGTTGCCATTCAGACTGACATTCAGATCCCTCCTAAATGTCCATACAATGTAAACGAAATCATCGCAGCCGGACTGGAGGCAATCTAGTCTCGAGCTAGGGCTCTGAAAGTGCCACCCACCACTTCGCCGAAGCAGACTCATCCCACCACCAACAAGGGAACTCTGGCCACTTCTTCTAACAAAAAAACCAAAGCCCAGGATAAGAAAACCATTTCTTCTCCAAATTCTGAGCAAACGACTCAACGTCGTGCGCCTCCCGTTAAAACACTTGGGACAAAGCATGCTCCCATCTTGGCTTCTGGTCACACGCCTCCAGATCTGGGGGAACCCCCATCAGAGGTGATGGAGCCTGACTTCGTTTGATCATTTTCATTTTCATTTCACTTTTAACCATGGCTTCAATCATTCAGTGGAACTGTCGAATTTTTCGGACGAGTTTTGATGAAGTGAAACATCTGCTTTCGTTGTACTCTCCGGTGTGTTTTTGTTTACAGGAAACAAAACTTAAACCATCAGACCTGCTTTCAGTTCGAGGCTACAGTGCGTATCGGACGGATAATGCATCGGGAGACATCGCCTGTGGGGGAATCGTTATTTTTGTCCCTCACAGTGTTCCGGTGTCTTCCGTTGCGGTATCCACAACTTTGCAGGTCCTGGCGGTTCGAATATCTGTGCCTGTGCCTCTTACTGTCTGCAGTGTCTATCTGCCGCCGGACGAGAACGTAAGCGTCTCTGTACTGGAGAGATTGGTTGATCAGCTGCCTTCACCCTTTCTTTTTCTGGGTGACTTCAATGCTCATCATCATTTGTGGGGTAGTGTCAGCATCAGCACGAGAGGTCGTCGTATAGAGTCTCTTCTGTCCTCGGCCTCTTTGTGCCTTTTTAACACCGGTGCTGACACGTACTTTCATGAGCCGACACGATCCTTCAGTGCGATCGATTTGACCTTGGGATCACCATCGATTATTACTGATTGGTCGTGGACGGTGTTTTATGACCTCCACGGGAGCGACCATTTTCCAATTGTCCTCTCGCATCATGCGAACATGCCATCTTCTGCCTCCCGCCCTCCTCGGTGGAGGATCAAGTAATTCTTCAAGTAATCCGTGACCTCCACGCATGCGGATTGCGAGGAAATCTTCCGACATTTATTTTAAAATTTCTTCGCAATCGGGTGTTCCAGGTGCGCCTGGGTATGACGCTATCGGCAACATTCCATCAAGAACAAGGTGTTCCTCAAGTTTGCATTTTATCTGTCACATTGTTCATCCTGCGCATTAATTGTCTCCTCACAAATCTTCCTCCTGCGGTTTCGGCTACTGTCTATGTTGATGACTTGCACATTTTCTGCTCGTCATCAAGCATGCATTTTATTGAAAGGCAGTTGCAGTCTGCAATTAATCAGATCTTTAAAGCGGCGAATAGCAATGGTTTCGTATTTTCTCCCGACAAGACAGACAGCGTGTGTCCATTTCTGCCGGAGGCGTGGCCTCCATCCTGACCCAGAGCTGTATTTAGACCGTGCAGACATACCAGTTTTGCCGGAGACCAAGTTCCTTGGTCTGACCGTCGACCGTGCGCTTACGTTCCGTGCGCACGTTCGGCGGCTCAAGATTTCCTGTCTGCGGGCTCTATCTATTCTTAAGATCCTTTCGAGAGTCTCGTAGGGAGCAGACAGGATGTCTTTGTTTCGAATTTACCATTCATTACTACGGTCAAAACTGGATTATGGTTGTATCGTGTATGGCTCTGCTCGTCGTTCCGTTCTCCGGCCTTTGGACACTATTCACCATCAAGCACTGCGTCTTTGTTCGGGAGCATTTCGAACATCTCCAATTCCCAGCCTTTACGCTGACGCGAACGAACCATCGCTTGAATTACGCCGTCTGCAGCTGTTTATTCAATTCTACCTGAAACTTAGATCTCTTCCAGACCATCCTTTATACGATGCAGTTTTTCATCCCCAGCATACTCGTTTATTCGGGAACCGGCCTTCGTGCATTTCAACCTTCAGTCTTCGTATAGCTGCCGTAGCCCGTGATGTAGGTCTCGACTTGTCTCTTGTTGAAAAGACCAGGGGATTTGGGGATCCTCCATGGCACCCTCTTGGTGTCATGGTTGATACCACCTTTACATCTTTCGAGAAATCCTCAACCCCTGCGTCAGTGTACCAGCAGCTCTTCGCTGAGCACGGCACCCTCAATTCTGAATACACTCCCATTTTCACTGATGGCTCCAAGATGCACGGAGTCGTTGGATCCGCGGCGGTTTGTATTGATGACGTCTCTGTTGCGCGGATCCCAGCTGAGGCCACGGTGTTTTCTGCGGAGATGCATGCCGTGTATCTTGCACTGCTTCATGTTCAGTCGGGCTCTCATCAACGGGCTGCGGTGTACACTGATTCTTTGAGTGATTGTCATCGTTGGACTGCTGTGACCACCCTTTTCTTTTTACCGTACGAAAGCTTCTTTTTTCTTTGCTCGAGGCCGGTGTCCAGATACAATTTTGTTGGATTCCCGGGCATGTTGGAATCTCTGGTAACGAGTGTGCTGATGCAGCTGCTAGATCTGCTTCCTCTTTGGTCATCACACCCTTGCCACTGTTTCACCGGGATTTCCGCTTTCTTGTTCGCGACCATATCAAGCGAACGTGGCAAGGTCTGTGGGACCAAGAGGTGGAAAATAAACTGCATCGTATTAAACCTAATCTTGAAGTCTGGAAATACTCATATCGTCGGAACCGTAGGGAGGAAGTGGTGCTTGCGCGTCTCCGCATTGGGCATTGTCGTTTCACTCACCGCTTTTTGCTGTATGACGACACTGCGCCGATGTGTGAGACGTGCAATTGCCGACTCACCGTCTCTCATCTTCTGTGTACCTGTGTTCGTTTTCGTGATGTACCTTTTTTGATTTCTTTCATTCTCATTTGTTGAACGAGGACGCCGCTACACTGCAGCGGCTCCTAAATGACCACTGTAATACTGTTGCTGTTTTTTCATTTTTTAAAGAAATTGACTATTTTAAACGTATCTAGATTTTAGCCCTATCACCATCCTCATTTCTCAGTTTTACTGAATCAGCTAGATTTTAATCATTGTATCATGTTTTTAATATTGTTTGTTTCATTATCTTTTTTAGCCCTTCCATCGTTCTCATTGTTCAGTTTTACATGATCAGTCAGATTTTAAGCTTTTTACCACATTTTTAATACTGTTTTTTTGTCTTGTGTCTGGCGCTCTTTGGCCAACCATGGCCCTTGCGCCATAAAAATAAATCAACCAACCAACCAACCAACTTGTTTATTATAAATCCAACACCACTAGTTCTGCCAGTATCTGTCCCACGATAGTAGAAGAGATGTCCACTTTTCAGTTCAATGAGATCTTCTCCTTACCTCACTTAGCCCGACGATGTCCCACTTGATCCTTTGTAGTTCCTCCTCCAATTCAAGAAGCCTTGAATCAGAAGATAGGGAGCGTCCATTATACGTAGCCAAGGTCAGCATCAGATGGCAGCCTAGTCCGGTCCTCCGGTGATTCTTAGCACACTCTGCCTTCATGTTGCACTGGCCGCTGCCTTGGCCAGGTACATTCCAGCTGCAGGAGACTGAAGGCCAAGATTTAAGTTGTGGAATCATTTGGGAGGGATTTGGCCATAACTCACCACGCTGGCTAAGCAGGTTGGTGAGTGTGGGATAGCATTTCCTCTAATCCCGATGGTATAGTTATACCGTACACTGATAAATACCTGTATTAGTATGAAGTATGTCCTCCTTTAGCAGAAATGACCTCTTGAATTAGTTTTGGCATTGACTCCACTAACTGTGTGCACATATTTTTGACTTCATAATCGTGCAACCACACTTTTATAGCATTCGTTATCATGCGTTCTTTGGTTGTACAGTCCATTTTACCTAAAAGTCTCTTCAAAATATTCCACAAGTTTTCTATGGGATTTAAGTCTGGTGAATTTCCAGGCCAATCAAGCAAATGAATTTGATTTTCCAGCTTGACCAATTTCGAATTGTGACATGGGGCCAAGTCATGTTGAAATGTCCCGTCAAAAGTTTGCAAGAATGGAACAATCCTACGTTGTAATATTTCTACGTACTTGGCTGAATTCATCATACCTTGAACAGGAACTAAGCTTCCAGTGACATTTAATGTGAAAAAACCCCAAAACATCTGTTTCAGAGGGTGTTTTGCAGTTTGTTTGACATGCTCAAGTCTTAAGGGTTCACAGTTGCTTCGTCTAACGACATTTGCTTGGTAACCCTGCACAAATAAATGAGTTTCATCCCTGAAAATTACCTTTTTCCAGTCGTCAGCAGTCCATGATTTCTATTTTTTGGCCCATGCTAAACGTTTTATCTTCATTTTCGCATTCAAATATTGTTTTTTCGTTGGTCTTCTTGCCTTCCGGCCAACTTCCAGAAGCCTACGGCGTACAGTTGAATCATTAACATCACAACCACTAGCCAATAAATCTCTTTGAAGGTCGGTGCTTGGGTTTTTTTTATTCATTTTACTATTTCTGATTAAATATTTATCGGTTCGTGGAGTTGTTTTCCGTTTTCTTCCACATTTACCTCTCCTTTTTGCAGACGATGATCCAGATGCATTGTATCGCGTAAGCAGTCTTGATACACTTGATTTGCCTACACCAACTGCAGAAGCGATATCTCTCACTGTCATAGAACTGTGATCCTTCAGAGCAATTATTTTTGCACGCTTCCTTGGGGAAATATCCATTTTTCAATACACGAAAGCAACACGTACTCACAGAGAGCAAAAACTAACATCCACCTGTCACACACGAAAGCTCACAACTGAAGCTGAAGTGCCTATTTCCTGTTTAAAACCGGTCAAACCGCATTCTTACTATCAAGTTCTAACAGTCACACCACCTCACAGCTGATAAAACCGGTTTACGTGGGTTTCCCACATCAACTGGCGATCACATTACAATTCTGAGAATAAAATAGCTTGTCCCAATTAATTTGCACGGTGTAGTACGTACGGAATTGTGAACTAAAGAAGTCGTCTATAGTCACGAAAACAACAATAAATTTCTGTTTGAAATTGCTACGCTCATTGATAAACCTGATTCAACGATCAAGCTTAATGTGTTAGAAGCTTTCCACATATACCGGAACTCTTCACAGCTTGTCAACGACATGATATCGACTCCACTTCTTTCAAGCGCGTGGAAACAACTCGCCAAAAACCGTGACCGTCAGAACTGTGATAGTGTCTTTTTTTTTTTTTTTTTTTTTATTGGAAGTTTAACGACCACCGTGAGCAACTCAATGGGCTATAAGCAGTCGCCCGTCCCTAATTTAGGGTCACTGGTTCCAGGGAAGGGATAGAGCCAGTGTCATAAGACAAACACAACATCCATGCCTCTCCGGGATTCGAACCCGGACCCCTTTTGGACGAATGATCAGAGGCCGTCGCTTAGACCACTGCGCCACCGGGGCGGCTGTGATAGTGTCACAATGATTTGAATTCTTACGCTCCATTCGTCCTGATGAAACCGAGCCAGAAGCTCTGCGAAACTATAGTCGATGCTAATAAAGCTTGTAACGTACCAGGAGATGTGACGTACCTGCCAGAAGGACGCACACGACATAAAGGCAGATAGGAATCAGAATAAAATGTCTGCGTAGCTCAGTTGGTAGAGCTGCTTGTTCCGGAATAAGCGTACTCGGGTTCGAATCCCGGCGTAGACCAAAAATGACGGAGAAATTCACTTCGTTATAATGGCGCCCGAACTATCCGGATGACCCGACCGTTCACTATCTCGCAATGGTGTGATGTTATTTCCACTCCGCGAGATAGGAAAAATAAGAGCAGCACTTCAAAAAAAAAAAAAAAAAAAAATTAGGGAGAGATGGTGTAACGTACCAGGAGATGTGACGTACCTGCCAGAAGGACGCACACGACATAAAGGCAGATAGGAATCAGAATAAAATGTCTGCGTAGCTCAGTTGGTAGAGCTGCTTGTTCCGGAATAAGCGTACTCGGGTTCGAATCCCGGCGTAGACCAAAAACGACGGAGAAATTCACTTCGTTATAAGCTTTTAATTGGGGACAAACGTTGATAATTTATCCTTAACCCCTGTATATTGATAAATGAGGAAAAATTCAAACGCAATAAAAAATGTTTTTCGATCTTCCTTAGTATGTTTTATAACTTAGTGATTTATTTACTAGCTTCTCGTACTTAAACCTGGTATATCAGCGATGTATTTATTTTGATGAAGTGAGTGATACAGTTTTTTACAGCCAGATCCTTTTTGAATGTCAGCTTCTATTTATTCTCTTTCTTTACAGTTTCGAGCAGAAGTTGGAATAGCTGGGAGGAAGTTTCCTTAAAATTCTTGAGCATCGCTGTGTTTGCGTCTTTGATATTTGGTTGAATCGCTCCCCTGGCAGAAAACAGCTATTTCAATGGAGAAACACTTTCCTTCACCTCACAGAAATGGAAAATCGCTCTGACTTCCCACTGCTCAAGTCTGCGTTGCTGATGAACTGAAAAAGCAAAGTGATTTCCCATGAGTGAAAAAACAATGATGTGATTTTTTTTTCCCCGATTGTTTTCCCTTTTTTTTTTTTTTTTTTTTCATCTATCGCACGGTCTTACCGAAATAGAGAAGAATGGTTCAGTAGCTAGGGAGAAAAACAAATAAGAGGCCGGTTATCCTTTGTATCAACGGCTGGCCTGCGTTTTCACCATTCATTATTCAGTGATGTTAAGCTCGTACCTCCAGTGATGTTGTTTATCGGGTATTCACAGTTGTAAAGAGCGGAAACGAACTTTACACCGAAGTATAGTAATGCGAAGTGGCAGGCTTTTTAAGAAAACTTTCTAGTGCGAGGAAGATAAACTCATTTACCTTACCCTGATCCAAACACACTCAGCTCTTGTTTCTCTCTCCTCCTTAAGGAATTGCAGTAATGGAAGCCAGGAAACGGACACAAAACTCGTTAGACACGAATTTCTTCGTCGGACTGATGGGAAGAAAAGAAACGAAGTTTAGTTGCGACATTTTCCCAAAATTCCGGCAAAAGAAGACTAGGCGTTCAGATTGGATATCGCGCCCGAACCAAATTACCCAAACCTGTTAAATTCATACCCTGTTTTCCGATGCTGAATTGTTCCTCTGAATGAATAATAGATATCCAAATTTCACGTGAAAATCACAAAATCGCGAAAGAAACAAAATTCAAGAATATGACAGTTTGTACGAATTATGCACTGAAGTGCCAGAAAAAACTGGTACACCAGTCTAATACTTGGCACGTCCCTGACTGCAGAAATACGACGGGGCATGGACTCCACTAGCTTCTGGAAATATACTGTAGGCAATGCACACCACACTTCCTGCAGAGCGTTCCATAATTCTGGTGCATTCCGAGGTCTCGGATTCCTGTGTTCGACAGCGCAATGCATGGCATCCCAAATGTGTTCTATCACGTTCAGATAAGGAGACTTGGGTAGGAATGGCAACACCTCAAACTCAGACGAATCCTCCTCTAACCATAATGTGGCGTCCCGACAGTTGTGTGGAGGTGCGTTGTCTTGATGGAACAGGCCCAACCCATCAGCATGAATGCAGGACAAGAACGGGTGTACCTCGTCAGAAAGGATGCGCACATAGCGTTGGCCGGTCAGAGACGTTGGTAGACGTACCAGGGGTCCCAGTGAGGTCCAGCTAACCACACCCCATACCATTTAGGACCCCCACCCCCACCAGCCGGTACAGTTCCCTGTTGACAGGAGGGATCTAGAGCTTCATGGGGTTTGCGCCACACACGAATCCTTCCATCGGTGCGATACAGTTGGAAAAGCGACTCGTCAGACCATCAGACCAGGCTACTTGTGTCCAGTCATCAAGTGTCCAGTGGCGGTGTTGCCGTGCCCAAGTGAGGCGCATAGCTCTGTGTCGTGCACCCATCAAGGGGACTCGAGTTGGGCGTCGGCTCCCTAAGCTCATATCGTGCAGAGTACGTTGCACAGTCCGGACGCTGATGCTTGTTGAGGCTCCAGCATTGAATTCCGATGCTACCTGCGATAGTGTCGCGTGAAACGATTTTTGACAGCCGACGTTGGTCACGTTCACCCAATGTGTTTTTACGGCCACACTGGTATCGTAGGTTGGAGGTTTTGCCGGAATTCTTGTAGTCACGGTACACCCTTGCAATGGTCGTCCGTGAAAATCCGAACTTCGTATCTACCTCCGAAATACTATGGCCCATCTCACGAGCGCCAACTATGACACCGCGTTGAAAATCAATTAAATCGTTATTACTTGTCATTCTCATGCCGAAAACATCTCTGACAGCTGGCAAGGATGTCTATCGCTTTATATACCCACTAGCGGACGCAATCGAGTACGCGCATAGGTGACGTTGCTATGTATTTTGCATAGGTTCGTCTGTACCAGTTTTTCTGGCACTTCAGTGTACGTACAGACGGTGTGTGATGACCTACCTAATAATAACCACCGTTTGCACAGATGACGGCGGCGAGACGGCGTGGCATGAAGGCAATGACGCCCTAGAAGGTTGCCCAAAATGCATGTGCCCATTCGAACTGCAGCAGAGAAAGGAGATCTCGAAAATGGCGTGGTTGTGGGTTGCCACGTCGAACCTGTAGATCCAAATAGTCCCACAAGTGCTATGGGATCACGATCGGGCTATTTCTCCGGCCAAGGGAGAACGGAGACATCGCTGTGGTGTTCCTCGAACCAATCACGCAGCCCCATAGTGACGTGGCAGGGCGCGTTGCCCTGTTGGTACCACCAGGTTAAACCTCCAATATGAAGGATGCATGTTCTCAGCGAAGATGGACAGGTATCCATTTGCGTTCAAGGACCCATCCAGTTGTACCAGTGGCCCCAGGGAAATATCGCAGACATGCACACTGCAACCACCTGCCTGTACTTGACCGACAAACGTGTCCGGGTGTTTGTTCTCGTGTGTATGGCGTCGTATCCTCCACCGCCCTACACTTCTGTGGGGTAAAAACCTCGTTTCGTCGGAGAAGGCAACCTTTTACCACTCTTCCACCGCCCAATGACGGTAGTCCACTTGCGAACTGCTTGCGTCGTTGCCAATGGACCTGGATTAACATGGACACCTTGACTCAGCGTCGACTACGGAGACGCATGCGTAACAGGGTTCGACCTACTGTTATCGGGGACAGGTACCTGGGTGCCCGAGCGTTCATTTGCGTGGTCAATTGCTGCGCAGTTGCACGTCGATTGCTCTTTACCAGTTGATGTAGGTGACGCTCTCTTCTGGGGTCGATGGCCTTTCGGGATCCACAGTTATGACGTCAGGAGGTACTCGATGTGCCAGTGGTGCATTTTTGGTACACGCTTACTACAGCATCTCGCGAACAGCCCACAAAGTCTGCTGTTTCTGAGATGCTTCCACCCTTGGCTCGGTAGCCGATGATCATTCCTTTTTGAACGTCCGTCAAATCACTACCTCTGTCCATTGTGCTCACGTGACGCACTATGGCTCATCTGTCCTGGCCAGCCGCTTTTCTCTCCGTGTGGTCGACCTTGTCACGTTTGCTCTGTGACGCACATGGGCGGGTACACTGAGATTCCGGGGTGGTCACATTATTCTGATACGATTGTGTATATACAACCTAAGTGGCATTATATCAAATTAGTTTAATTTAGTTAATTTGTTTGCCATCTTACATGCAGTTAATTACAAATCCTTAATAATAAACTAAAAATAAAAGGACCTATGTAAAAAACACATCATATACTATTAAAGAACATATTAAAACATTCATAGCGACATTGCAGGGAACCAGGAAAAAGGCTAATATTAGTCTGACTAGCCCCCCTGACCCCTAAGGTAAGAAAAATGTCAAGTAATTACATATTTTTCAACTTATATATATATAATCGCAATACAATATGACTGAAGTGAATTTTATTTAACTGTTAGCATATTACAAATTTTGAAGATGACAATCCGATTTTTGGCGTAAATGTGACAAGGATGGTAAGTCAGATAATATTTAAAAACTTGAAATTTTTTTTTTTTTTTTTTTTTTTTTTTTGGTCGTTCTGGGTGGTGTAGTGGTTAGCATACCTAGGCGTTTTCTGGGAGACGCTGGTTCGAGTCCCGCTCCAGGACGATGAAAATTTTCAAGTTTTCAAATATTATCTGACTTACCATCCTTGTCACATTTACGCCAAAAATCGAATTGTCATCTTCAAAATTTGTATTATATGGCGTAATCCCGTATTTCTTTCATGATGTTAGCAAATCATTCCTTTAGTGTTTCCTTAAACAATACGAAGCTGCTAATTGATTTTGTATGAATCGGCAACCTGTTCCACAGTTCCGGACCCGGCCCGTTGCTTTGTTCGAGAGTCGGGGGCAATGAGCGTTATTATTAAAATAGATAATTTAAATTAATTTTAAATTAATATTAAATTAATACCTATTTAAAATAATAATAATTAATATATTTTTAATTAATATTGAATTAATACCTATTTAACATAATATTAGTTAATATCTATATATCTATTTTAAATTAAATTATTTATTAAATTATTTAAATTAATTTTATCTGTTAAAATATTAACTAATACCTATTTTATTAATATTAATATCTCTCAATATTAATATCTTATTATATATTAGTATTATATATAATTAATAAATATATATAGAGAGAGAGATTGCATTCCAAGGGACAGGAAAAGACCCAGAAGAAGACTAGATGGGAGATGGGTTGATGAAATTCGGAAGTATGCGGGAGTGACATGGAGGAGACTGGCGCACAAGACAGACCGTTGTGGATGAAACTTGGTGAGACCTTCATCCAGCAGTGGATTGATAATAGTTGACAATGATATATATATATATATATATATTCTATAAAGAAGATACCTAAGCAAAAAAATACATATATATATAGTTTTGACTCACACCTAGTACAACATAGAAAAGGTTATGTATCTACCTGTGTGAGTAAAAGGAGAAAAGATAAAAAAATAAAAAAAAACAACTGAATGTAGAAGGTGTCGAGAATACTGAGCCTTGGCTTTATCAAGGACCGGCAAAAACTCTGCATTTTCTCACTTCCACAAAGACCTAGTTGGAAATGGGTTTCTGCAAGGCCATAGATGCAAGTAACATTCCCACCTAAAATAGTTTAACAAATATATATATGTCATGTCCTCCGTAGAGTTGCATGACCTAGCACTAGTTAACAATTTCGCTTGCATCCATTAACCTTCCTGGCCCGACCCATGCTCTTCATCTGTTACTATTAAACAGAGAGAAGAAGATTAAAGAGAACTCAAGCTGTGAGAGTGACATAATAATTAGAAATGATTTTCAGCCATAACGAAATTGCCAAGTTCGTTTGAGAGAGAATTTAAACCTGAAAATCAATGCAAAAGAAATCCAAAATTTGAGTCTAAAACCCCCTACTCTACGACTTATGACAGCACGAAAACGAGAATAAGTTAAAGATAATAATTAACTAAAGAAAACTTTGTGAAAGTTATATACCTTAAACAGTTAGTTGCAATATGTACAAAGTATTTCAGCAGTGCTTTAAGTGCATAATTAATTAGTTATTAAGAACTTAACTACTTTGAAAAAACAGCGCATAGACAGCGCATAGAACAAGGAACAAGCTTAGCCAGCTTCTGTTCCTAGGTACCCCAAAAGACGCTCAAAGTTACAGAGAAAAGAAAGAGTTAAAACCCGCAAAAATGTTAACAGACAAACCAATGCCTAAAAGCTGAAAAGCTAAAAAACGACAGAGAAAAAGTACATGAAGTACAAACATTGCACTTATAAAACCTAGAACCCAAAAACAGGGAAGAGAGCTTACCTCTTGTGTGACAAAAACTTTTCTCCTCACAAGAGAAGAACATGGCTGACCTCTTCCGCCACTCCCTAGACGCTGGGGGGCAGTGAGGGTGGGGCTGATGGCCTCCTCATGCAGCAAGAAACCAACGCGCGGAGATTTTAACCAGAGAAAAAAAATATATATAAAAACTTAAGACTGTGGATCTGTATGATCAGAAAGAGCAGAATTAACTCTCCAGAATACATGAGAAATATTATAAAATACACGAGCAGTGTATTTAATAATCTTTGCATGTATTAAATCACCTTAGTGAGCTTCTATAGATTAATCAGAATCTTATTAATTTTAAAGTTGGTTTTACTATTTTTAGTATAGCTATTCTAGTGATGAATAACTAGTTTTCTTTTTTATTTGTTTTTATTTTCTTTTATAAACAGATTTTTAAGCTTTTTTTGTGATTTTGTTTATATTATTTAATTTTTTGTTTTAATAGGACCGTCATATCCATAGCACTAAGGTTCCTTTAGGTAGTTAATAGGCATCCTCTAGCCAACTTCCTTACGGCTTTGATTGGTCAGAATCATATTATTAACTGTGTAGAAAATTAAAGCAGATCTGCCAACCTTACTCTATTATTCAGAATAATTTTTCTTAAAGTTCTTTTGATGAAAGAAGAAGGAATTTCGTTCTCTAGAAAACTTTCTAATAGTATATTAATGTGGTAATTGAAGTCCAAATTGTTGCTGCAAATTCTTGAAATTCTTAGGACCTGAGAAATTAGTACATTCTCAATTACTTTGGTTGAAATGTTATTATTCCAGTGTAGATATTTAATTACTTTGAAAGGAAAATTAACTCTTTTATCAAAGAGGCTAATAGATGGGTTACCTCTGTTGAGCTTAATGCTTAAGTCTAGGAACTCAAGTTCCTGATTACTGTGGTTGGTTTTACATAAGTTAAGAGAGCTAGGATAGATATTATCAAAATCACTCTCTATAACTTCTGAATTATTGATACACAGCAGATCATCAATATATCTAAAAGTGTAAAGGTAGTTATCTGAGTAGGTGGGGTGATTTTTAATGAATTTATATTCCTTAAAGAACAGGAATAGATTAGCGATATTCGTGGACGTTGATGTTCCCATGGGAATACCGTTCACTTGCTTATAGAGAGTATTATTATATAAGATATGGTTATTTTTTATGCAGCAATTGAGATAAGAGTTCCAAGTTCCTACATCAACAAATTGGTTAAGTTTAAATTCTGCATACAGCTCTTTAAAGGTATTGATTATATCTGATAGAGGCAGATTAGTATATAGGTTTTCAAAATCATAACTATTAATATCTAGGGGACATACTTTGAGTATAGTAGAAATTACTTCTGCATTATTATTAATTATCCAAAAATCTCTGTACATCAAGTTAGAACAGTTTCTAATGTGTTTCAAAACCTTCTTTAAGACATCTTCAAAAGCAAGATCTATTTTCTTTTTATGACTCCTTACTCCATTAGCTATGAACCTGAACTTCACAGGATCCCTATGAAACTTAACCGTTGCAAAAAGAAATGGAAATTCAGGCTCATATCTTCTAGTTTGTGGAATTTTAAGTTTCTTGAAGAATGCCTTAAACCGATTTTCTAACTGCTTGGTAGAATAACTTACGGGCTCGTATGTTACTCTATTATTGAGTTCCATAGTTAACAATTCAAAATAGAACTTCTTACAGATAATTGCAAAATTATTGCTAGCTTTATCCGTAGTGGTAAAAATAAATTGGTCTTGTAGTTTGGAGAGTGACCTTTTAGCTTCTCCAGAGAAAAAGAGATTTCTGTCGAAACAAAAGTCCAGACCTGCCAACTCACCGGTGAAGCTATTGATTATATTATATTTCCATTCTGCGAAGGCCTCAATAGGCTGATTGTACGTTAAACTGGTTTTTACGATGTACCTATTAACATCTTGAGTGAAGCTCTCAAGAATCCTTTCTTTGGAAATTGTGAAGGAAGGTCTGAATTTAGAGCCATACTCTAATAAAATCCTAAGCTTTTCATTTTCAACAAAACTCAAGTTTCCGGTGATAATATGGTTGTAATTCTTATCATAGTGAACTGTTTCTTTATGTTCATCACAAGAACATGTAGTAATTACAGGAATGTAGCTCGAAGAGTTAAGTTTGTAGTTTTTAACTATTGACCCTAAGGTCTTAACATATTTAAAACTTACAATAGACTGGTGCCTGTGGATGGGAAAAAAAATTGCATTATTGTAGAACAGCTTCCTAACATTGAGATTATCGTAGGCTTTATTTAGGAACCTGATGGTAACAAAATTACTGGAAAATTCTTTAAGAGAAATTTTATCTTTAAGAATGTGTTTATGAATGTCCAGAACCAAAGCAAAAACATGCTTATCAACATGGTCAGCAGTTTCATTCCAGAATTTGAAAAAACTTTTAAGGACAGAGTGCTTGAAGGACTTGAGAATTTTGTAAGTATTTTTAACAAAATTAGTGCCAGTTTTAAAGCTTTCCAGAGTTTTTAGCAGGTTAGCAAAATCAACTTTGCTTGATGTGCGAAATAACCTCTGTCCTCTATTACCTCTAGAGCAGCTCTTATTATTAACAAGAAAGAAGAGTTCACGAATTGAAAATTTATGCTGATTATGCTTATGGAAATGCTCTAATTCAAAGGTAGAGTACTGGTTGGCGTTTGTGGAGGGGTTCACTCCTGAATTAGAGAACTTGTTTACTAGAGATCTGTGACCATTAATCCTAAGATGAAGAGGATTTTTACTTTGGCCAATATAGCTAAGGTTGCAGACAGTACAGGTGAGCTTATAGATGGTATTGTAGGCTTTGCAAAACTTGTTGGAGCAATTATCCTCAACAGAAGAATACAGGTTAGGATCTGCAGATTTACATGTCAAACAACGTTTGTCATTTCATAACTTTAGATTACCTTTGCCAGCGAGTTCATACACTATGGGAAAGGGTGCTAGCCTAACCGAGCGGGAGGACTTAAAATATCTGAGCTGACCTCCAATCCTTTCATCGTCCTTAGAACTCCACTTGGGCCAAAACATACAAATTCTAAGCAAACCAACTTGGAAAAACTTTTAGAAATAAGCAGTCCAAGAAAAGACCAAACTCGAGTATAAACTACACTCCAAAAAGCTGCATCCAAAACATACTAAAAATAAAAATTAGAAAATGAAAAAAACCTCAAATAAAAAAATAGTAATAAAAAAAAAAAAAAAGTAATAATAAAACATTTCAACTAGAATTTGCGCATGAGCTGCTAAATAATAAGTTGAAATTAGTTACTTAAGAGCAAAACTGAAGACTAAGGAAAAACTTTAGAATTTAAACGAAGGTTGCAAAATAACCTGAAAATCAAAACGCGCAACGCAGCAGTTTTGAAAATTCAGAATTCACATTCTATAAAGAAGATACCTAAGCAAAAAAAATACATATATAATTTTGACTCACACCTAGTACAACATAGAAAAGGTTATGTATCTACCTGTGTGAGTAAAAGGAGAAAAAGATAAAAAAATAAAATAAAACAACTGAATGTAGAAGGTGTCGAGAATACTGAGCCTTGGCTTTATCAAGGACCGGCAAAAACTCTGCATTTTCTCACTTCCACAAAGACCTAGTTGGAAATGGGTTTCTGCAAGGCCATAGATGCAAGTAACATTCCCACCTAAAATAGTTTAACAAATATATATATGTCATGTCCTCCGTAGAGTTGCATGACCTAGCACTAGTTAACAATTTCGCTTGCATCCATTAACCTTCCTGGCCCGACCCATGCTCTTCATCTGTTACTATTAAACAGAGAGAAAGAAGATTAAAGAGAACTCAAGCTGTGAGAGTGACATAATAATTAGAAATGATTTTCAGCCATAACGAAATTCCAAGTTCGTTTGAGAGAGAATTTAAACCTGAAAATCAATGCAAAAGAAATCCAAAATTTGAGTCTAAAACCCCTACTCTACGACTTATGACAGCACGAAAACGAGAATAAGTTAAAGATAATAATTAACTAAAGAAAACTTTGTGAAAGTTATATACCTTAAACAGTTAGTTGCAATATGTACAAAGTATTTCAGCAGTGCTTTAAGTGCATAATTAATTAGTTATTAAGAACTTAACTACTTTGAAAAAACAGCGCATAGACAGCGCATAGAAAAGGAACAAGCTTAGCCAGCTTCTGTTCCTAGGTACCCCAAAAGACGCTCAAAGTTACAGAGAAAAGAAAGAGTTAAAACCCGCAAAAATGTTAACAGACAAACCAATGCCTAAAAGCTGAAAAGCTAAAAAACGACAGAGAAAAAGTACATGAAGTACAAACATTGCACTTATAAAACCTAGAACCCAAAAACAGGGAAGAGAGCTTACCTCTTGTGTGACAAAAACTTTTCTCCTCACAAGAGAAGAACATGGCTGACCTCTTCCGCCACTCCCTAGACGCTGGGGGGCAGTGAGGGTGGGGCTGATGGCCTCCTCATGCAGCAAGAAACCAACGCGCGGAGATTTTAACCAGAGAAAAAAAATATATATATAAACTTAAGACTGTGGATCTGTATGATCAGAAAGAGCAGAATTAACTCTCCAGAATACATGAGAAATATTATAAAATACACGAGCAGTGTATTTAATAATCTTTGCATGTATTAAATCACCTTAGTGAGCTTTTATAGATTAATCAGAATCTTATTAATTTTAAAGTTGGTTTTACTATTTTTAGTATAGCTATTCTAGTGATGAATAACTAGTTTTCTTTTTTATTTGTTTTTATTTTCTTTTATAAACAGATTTTTAAGCTTTTTTTGTGATTTTGTTTATATTATTTAATTTTTTGTTTTAATAGGACCGTCATATCCATAGCACTAAGGTTCCTTTAGGTAGTTAATAGGCATCCTCTAGCCAACTTCCTTACGGCTTTGATTGGTCAGAATCATATTATTAACTGTGTAGAAAATTAAAGCAGATCTGCCAACCTTACTCTATTATTCAGAATAATTTTTCTTAAAGTTCTTTTGATGAAAGAAGAAGGAATTTCGTTCTCTAGAAAACTTTCTAATAGTATATTAATGTGGTAATTGAAGTCCAAATTGTTGCTGCAAATTCTTGAAATTCTTAGGACCTGAGAAATTAGTACATTCTCAATTACTTTGGTTGAAATGTTATTATTCCAGTGTAGATATTTAATTACTTTGAAAGGAAAATTAACTCTTTTATCAAAGAGGCTAATAGATGGGTTACCTCTGTTGAGCTTAATGCTTAAGTCTAGGAACTCAAGTTCCTGATTACTGTGGTTGGTTTTACATAAGTTAAGAGAGCTAGGATAGATATTATCAAAATCACTCTCTATAACTTCTGAATTATTGATACACAGCAGATCATCAATATATCTAAAAGTGTAAAGGTAGTTATCTGAGCAGGTGGGGTGATTTTTAATGAATTTATATTCCTTAAAGAACAGGAATAGATTAGCGATATTCGTGGACGTTGATGTTCCCATGGGAATACCGTTCACTTGCTTATAGAGAGTATTATTATATAAGATATGGTTATTTTTTATGCAGCAATTGAGATAAGAGTTCCAAGTTCCTACATCAACAAATTGGTTAAGTTTAAATTCTGCATACAGCTCTTTAAAGGTATTGATTGTATCTGATAGAGGCAGATTAGTATATAGGTTTTCAAAATCATAACTATTAATATCTAGGGGACATACTTTGAGTATAGTAGAAATTACTTCTGCATTATTATTAATTATCCAAAAATCTCTGTACATCAAGTTAGAACAGTTTCTAATGTGTTTCAAAACCTTCTTTAAGACATCTTCAAAAGCAAGATCTATTTTCTTTTTATGACTCCTTACTCCACTAGCTATGAACCTGAACTTCACAGGATCCCTATGAAACTTAACCGTTGCAAAAAGAAATGGAAATTCAGGCTCATATCTTCTAGTTTGTGGAATTTTAAGTTTCTTGAAGAATGCCTTAAACCGATTTTCTAACTGCTTGGTAGAATAACTTACGGGCTCGTATGTTACTCTATTATTGAGTTCCATAGTTAACAATTCAAAATAGAACTTCTTACAGATAATTGCAAAATTATTGCTAGCTTTATCCGTAGTGGTAAAAATAAATTGGTCTTGTAGTTTGGAGAGTGACCTTTTAGCTTCTCCAGAGAAAAAGAGATTTCTGTCAAAACAAAAGTCCAGACCTGCCAACTCGCTGGTGAAGCTATTGATTATATTATATTTCCATTTTGCGAAGGCCTCAATAGGCTGATTGTACGTTAAACTGGTTTTTACGATGTACCTATTAACATCTTGAGTGAAGCTCTCAAGAATCCTTTCTTTGGAAATTGTGAAGGAAGGTCTGAATTTAGAGCCATACTCTAATAAAATCCTAAGCTTTTCATTTTCAACAAAACTCAAGTTTCCGGTGATAATATGGTTGTAATTCTTATCATAGTGAACTGTTTCTTTATGTTCATCACAAGAACATGTAGTAATTACAGGAATGTAGCTCGAAGAGTTAAGTTTGTAGTTTTTAACTATTGACCCTAAGGTCTTAACATATTTAAAACTTACAATAGACTGGTGCCTGTGGATGGGAAAAAATTGCATTATTGTAGAACAGCTTCCTAACATTGAGATTATCGTAGGCTTTATTTAGGAACCTGATGGTAACAAAATTACTGGAAAATTCTTTAAGAGAAATTTTATCTTTAAGAATGTGTTTAAGAATGTCCAGAACCAAAGCAAAAACATGCTTATCAACATGGTCAGCAGTTTCATTCCAGAATTTGAAAAAACTTTTAAGGACAGAGTGCTTGAAGGACTTGAGAATTTTGTAAGTATTTTTAACAAAATTAGTGCCAGTTTTAAAGCTTTCCAGAGTTTTTAGCAGGTTAGCAAAATCAACTTTGCTTGATGTGCGAAATAACCTCTGTCCTCTATTACCTCTAGAGCAGCTCTTATTATTAACAAGAAAGAAGAGTTCACGAATTGAAAATTTATGCTGATTATGCTTATTGTCAGATAGAGTGGAATTAAGGCCATAGGGATAAAGAGACTGATGCTGCAAAATTTCAAGGGATTCAGTTTCTAGCCGAGCATAGAGGTCAGGGATAATATGTAGTATCTCTATTTTCACTTTGTCAAAACCATGAGTATGGAAATGCTCTAATTCAAAGGTAGAGTACTGGTTGGCGTTTGTGGAGGGGTTCACTCCTGAATTAGAGAACTTGTTTACTAGAGATCTGTGACCATTAATCCTAAGATGAAGAGGATTTTTACTTTGGCCAATATAGCTAAGGTTGCAGACAGTACAGGTGAGCTTATAGATGGTATTGTAGGCTTTGCAAAACTTGTTGGAGCAATTATCCTCAACAGAAGAATACAGGTTAGGATCTGCAGATTTACATGTCAAACAACGTTTGTCATTTCATAACTTTAGATTACCTTTGCCAGCGAGTTCATACACTATGGGAAAGGGTGCTAGCCTAACCGAGCGGGAGGACTTAAAATATCTGAGCTGACCTCCAATCCTTTCATCGTCCTTAGAACTCCACTTGGGCCAAAACATACAAATTCTAAGCAAACCAACTTGGAAAAACTTTTTAGAAATAAGCAGTCCAAGAAAAGACCAAACTCGAGTATAAACTACACTCCAAAAAGCTGCATCCAAAACATACTAAAAATAAAAATTAGAAAATGAAAAAAACCTCAAATAAAAAAATAGTAATAAAAAAAAAAAAAGTAATAATAAAACATTTCAACTAGAATTTGCGCATGAGCTGCTAAATAATAAGTTGAAATTAGTTACTTAAGAGCAAAACTGAAGACTAAGGAAAAACTTTAGAATTTAAACGAAGGTTGCAAAATAACCTGAAAATCAAAACGCGCAACGCAGCAGTTTTGAAAATTCAGAATTCACATTCTATAAAGAAGATACCTAAGCAAAAAAAATACATATATAATTTTGACTCACACCTAGTACAACATAGAAAAGGTTATGTATCTACCTGTGTGAGTAAAAGGAGAAAAGATAAAAAAATAAAATAAAACAACTGAATGTAGAAGGTGTCGAGAATACTGAGCCTTGGCTTTATCAAGGACCGGCAAAAACTCTGCATTTTCTCACTTCCACAAAGACCTAGTTGGAAATGGGTTTCTGCAAGGCCATAGATGCAAGTAACATTCCCACCTAAAATAGTTTAACAAATATATATATGTCATGTCCTCCGTAGAGTTGCATGACCTAGCACTAGTTAACAATTTCGCTTGCATCCATTAACCTTCCTGGCCCGACCCATGCTCTTCATCTGTTACTATTAAACAGAGAGAAGAAGATTAAAGAGAACTCAAGCTGTGAGAGTGACATAATAATTAGAAATGATTTTCAGCCATAACGAAATTCCAAGTTCGTTTGAGAGAGAATTTAAACCTGAAAATCAATGCAAAAGAAATCCAAAATTTGAGTCTAAAACCCCTACTCTACGACTTATGACAGCACGAAAACGAGAATAAGTTAAAGATAATAATTAACTAAAGAAAACTTTGTGAAAGTTATATACCTTAAACAGTTAGTTGCAATATGTACAAAGTATTTCAGCAGTGCTTTAAGTGCATAATTAATTAGTTATTAAGAACTTAACTACTTTGAAAAAACAGCGCATAGACAGCGCATAGAAAAGGAACAAGCTTAGCCAGCTTCTGTTCCTAGGTACCCCAAAAGACGCTCAAAGTTACAGAGAAAAGAAAGAGTTAAAACCCGCAAAAATGTTAACAGACAAACCAATGCCTAAAAGCTGAAAAGCTAAAAAACGACAGAGAAAAAGTACATGAAGTACAAACATTGCACTTATAAAACCTAGAACCCAAAAACAGGGAAGAGAGCTTACCTCTTGTGTGACAAAAACTTTTCTCCTCACAAGAGAAGAACATGGCTGACCTCTTCCGCCACTCCCTAGACGCTGGGGGGCAGTGAGGGTGGGGCTGATGGCCTCCTCATGCAGCAAGAAACCAACGCGCGGAGATTTTAACCAGAGAAAAAAATATATATATAAACTTAAGACTGTGGATCTGTATGATCAGAAAGAGCAGAATTAACTCTCCAGAATACATGAGAAATATTATAAAATACACGAGCAGTGTATTTAATAATCTTTGCATGTATTAAATCACCTTAGTGAGCTTTTATAGATTAATCAGAATCTTATTAATTTTAAAGTTGGTTTTACTATTTTTAGTATAGCTATTCTAGTGATGAATAACTAGTTTTCTTTTTTATTTGTTTTTATTTTCTTTTATAAACAGATTTTTAAGCTTTTTTGTGATTTTGTTTATATTATTTAATTTTTTGTTTTAATAGGACCGTCATATCCATAGCACTAAGGTTCCTTTAGGTAGTTAATAGGCATCCTCTAGCCAACTTCCTTACGGCTTTGATTGGTCAGAATCATATTATTAACTGTGTAGAAAATTAAAGCAGATCTGCCAACCTTACTCTATTATTCAGAATAATTTTTCTTAAAGTTCTTTTGATGAAAGAAGAAGGAATTTCGTTCTCTAGAAAACTTTCTAATAGTATATTAATGTGGTAATTGAAGTCCAAATTGTTGCTGCAAATTCTTGAAATTCTTAGGACCTGAGAAATTAGTACATTCTCAATTACTTTGGTTGAAATGTTATTATTCCAGTGTAGATATTTAATTACTTTGAAAGGAAAATTAACTCTTTTATCAAAGAGGCTAATAGATGGGTTACCTCTGTTGAGCTTAATGCTTAAGTCTAGGAACTCAAGTTCCTGATTACTGTGGTTGGTTTTACATAAGTTAAGAGAGCTAGGATAGATATTATCAAAATCACTCTCTATAACTTCTGAATTATTGATACACAGCAGATCATCAATATATCTAAAAGTGTAAAGGTAGTTATCTGAGCAGGTGGGGTGATTTTTAATGAATTTATATTCCTTAAAGAACAGGAATAGATTAGCGATATTCGTGGACGTTGATGTTCCCATGGGAATACCGTTCACTTGCTTATAGAGAGTATTATTATATAAGATATGGTTATTTTTTATGCAGCAATTGAGATAAGAGTTCCAAGTTCCTACATCAACAAATTGGTTAAGTTTAAATTCTGCATACAGCTCTTTAAAGGTATTGATTATATCTGATAGAGGCAGATTAGTATATAGGTTTTCAAAATCATAACTATTAATATCTAGGGGACATACTTTGAGTATAGTAGAAATTACTTCTGCATTATTATTAATTATCCAAAAATCTCTGTACATCAAGTTAGAACAGTTTCTAATGTGTTTCAAAACCTTCTTTAAGACATCTTCAAAAGCAAGATCTATTTTCTTTTTATGACTCCTTACTCCACTAGCTATGAACCTGAACTTCACAGGATCCCTATGAAACTTAACCGTTGCAAAAAGAAATGGAAATTCAGGCTCATATCTTCTAGTTTGTGGAATTTTAAGTTTCTTGAAGAATGCCTTAAACCGATTTTCTAACTGCTTGGTAGAATAACTTACGGGCTCGTATGTTACTCTATTATTGAGTTCCATAGTTAACAATTCAAAATAGAACTTCTTACAGATAATTGCAAAATTATTGCTAGCTTTATCCGTAGTGGTAAAAATAAATTGGTCTTGTAGTTTGGAGAGTGACCTTTTAGCTTCTCCAGAGAAAAAGAGATTTCTGTCAAAACAAAAGTCCAGACCTGCCAACTCGCTGGTGAAGCTATTGATTATATTATATTTCCATTTTGCGAAGGCCTCAATAGGCTGATTGTACGTTAAACTGGTTTTTACGATGTACCTATTAACATCTTGAGTGAAGCTCTCAAGAATCCTTTCTTTGGAAATTCTGAAGGAAGGTCTGAATTTAGAGCCATACTCTAGTAAAATCCTAAGCTTTTCATTTTCAACAAAACTCAAGTTTCCGGTGATAATATGGTTGTAATTCTTATCATAGTGAACTGTTTCTTTATGTTCATCACAAGAACATGTAGTAATTACAGGAATGTAGCTCGAAGAGTTAAGTTTGTAGTTTTTAACTATTGACCCTAAGGTCTTAACATATTTAAAACTTACAATAGACTGGTGCCTGTGGATGGGAAAAAAAATTGCATTATTGTAGAACAGCTTCCTAACATTGAGATTATCGTAGGCTTTATTTAGGAACCTGATGGTAACAAAATTACTGGAAAATTCTTTAAGAGAAATTTTATCTTTAAGAATGTGTTTAAGAATGTCCAGAACCAAAGCAAAAACATGCTTATCAACATGGTCAGCAGTTTCATTCCAGAATTTGAAAAAACTTTTAAGGACAGAGTGCTTGAAGGACTTGAGAATTTTGTAAGTATTTTTAACAAAATTAGTGCCAGTTTTAAAGCTTTCCAGAGTTTTTAGCAGGTTAGCAAAATCAACTTTGCTTGATGTGCGAAATAACCTCTGTCCTCTATTACCTCTAGAGCAGCTCTTATTATTAACAAGAAAGAAGAGTTCACGAATTGAAAATTTATGCTGATTATGCTTATTGTCAGATAGAGTGGAATTAAGGCCATAGGGATAAAGAGACTGATGCTGCAAAATTTCAAGGGATTCAGTTTCTAGCCGAGCATAGAGGTCAGGGATAATATGTAGTATCTCTATTTTCACTTTGTCAAAACCATGAGTATGGAAATGCTCTAATTCAAAGGTAGAGTACTGGTTGGCGTTTGTGGAGGGGTTCACTCCTGAATTAGAGAACTTGTTTACTAGAGATCTGTGACCATTAATCCTAAGATGAAGAGGATTTTTACTTTGGCCAATATAGCTAAGGTTGCAGACAGTACAGGTGAGCTTATAGATGGTATTGTAGGCTTTGCAAAACTTGTTGGAGCAATTATCCTCAACAGAAGAATACAGGTTAGGATCTGCAGATTTACATGTCAAACAACGTTTGTCATTTCATAACTTTAGATTACCTTTGCCAGCGAGTTCATACACTATGGGAAAGGGTGCTAGCCTAACCGAGCGGGAGGACTTAAAATATCTGAGCTGACCTCCAATCCTTTCATCGTCCTTAGAACTCCACTTGGGCCAAAACATACAAATTCTAAGCAAACCAACTTGGAAAAACTTTTAGAAATAAGCAGTCCAAGAAAAGACCAAACTCGAGTATAAACTACACTCCAAAAAGCTGCATCCAAAACATACTAAAAATAAAAATTAGAAAATGAAAAAAACCTCAAATAAAAAAATAGTAATAAAAAAAAAAGTAATAATAAAACATTTCAACTAGAATTTGCGCATGAGCTGCTAAATAATAAGTTGAAATTAGTTTCTTAAGAGCAAAACTGAAGACTAAGGAAAAACTTTAGAATTTAAACGAAGGTTGCAAAATAACCTGAAAATCAAAACGCGCAACGCAGCAGTTTTGAAAATTCAGAATTCACATTCTATAAAGAAGATACCTAAGCAAAAAAAATACATATATAATTTTGACTCACACCTAGTACAACATAGAAAAGGTTATGTATCTACCTGTGTGAGTAAAAGGAGAAAAGATAAAAAAATAAAATAAAACAACTGAATGTAGAAGGTGTCGAGAATACTGAGCCTTGGCTTTATCAAGGACCGGCAAAAACTCTGCATTTTCTCACTTCCACAAAGACCTAGTTGGAAATGGGTTTCTGCAAGGCCATAGATGCAAGTAACATTCCCACCTAAAATAGTTTAACAAATATATATATGTCATGTCCTCCGTAGAGTTGCATGACCTAGCACTAGTTAACAATTTCGCTTGCATCCATTAACCTTCCTGGCCCGACCCATGCTCTTCATCTGTTACTATTAAACAGAGAGAAGAAGATTAAAGAGAACTCAAGCTGTGAGAGTGACATAATAATTAGAAATGATTTTCAGCCATAACGAAATTCCAAGTTCGTTTGAGAGAGAATTTAAACCTGAAAATCAATGCAAAAGAAATCCAAATTTTTAAATTGCAATTAAAAAAGGAAATATTAATTTTTAACGAACAGATTTTTGAAAGAAAACTTGAGTCTAAAACCCCTACTTCAATTACCACATTAATATACTATTAGAAAGTTTTCTAGAGAACGAAATTCCTTCTTCTTTCATCAAAAGAACTTTAAGAAAAATTATTCTGAATAATAGAGTAAGGTTGGCAGATCTGCTTTAATTTTCTACACAGTTAATAATATGATTCTGACCAATCAAAGCCGTAAGGAAGTTGGCTAGAGGATGCCTATTAACTACCTAAAGGAACCTTAGTGCTATGGATATGACGGTCCTATTAAAACAAAAAATTAAATAATATAAACAAAATCACAAAAAAAGCTTAAAAATCTGTTTATAAAAGAAAATAAAAACAAATAAAAAAGAAAACTAGTTATTTATCACTAGAATAGCTATACTAAAAATAGTAAAACCAACTTTAAAATTAATAAGATTCTGATTAATCTATAGAAGCTCACTAAGGTGATTTAATACATGCAAAGATTATTAAATAAACTGCTCGTGTATTTTATAATATTTCTCATGTATTCTGGAGAGTTAATTCTGCTCTTTCTGATCATACAGATCCACAGTCTTAAGTTTATATATATATTTTTTTCTCTGGTTAAAATCTCCGCGCGTTGGTTTCTTGCTGCATGAGGAGGCCATCAGCCCCACCCTCACTGCCCCCAGCGTCTAGGGAGTGGCGGAAGAGGTCAGCCATGTTCTTCTCTTGTGAGGAGAAAAGTTTTTGTCACACAAGAGGTAAGCTCTCTTCCCTGTTTTTGGGTTCTAGGTTTTATAAGTGCAATGTTTGTACTTCATGTACTTTTTCTCTGTCGTTTTTTAGCTTTTCAGCTTTTAGGCATTGGTTTGTCTGTTAACATTTTTGCGGGTTTTAACTCTTTCTTTTCTCTGTAACTTTGAGCGTCTTTTGGGGTACCTAGGAACAGAAGCTGGCTAAGCTTGTTCCTTTTCTATGCGCTGTCTATGCGCTGTTTTTTCAAAGTAGTTAAGTTCTTAATAACTAATTAATTATGCACTTAAAGCACTGCTGAAATACTTTGTACATATTGCAACTAACTGTTTAAGGTATATAACTTTCACAAAGTTTTCTTTAGTTAATTATTATCTTTAACTTATTCTCGTTTTCGTGCTGTCATAAGTCGTAGAGTAGGGGGTTTTAGACTCAAGTTTTCTTTCAAAAATCTGTTCGTTAAAAATTAATATTTCCTTTTTTAATTGCAATTTAAAAATTTGGATTTCTTTTGCATTGATTTTCAGGTTTAAATTCTCTCTCAAACGAACTTGGAATTTCGTTATGGCTGAAAATCATTTCTAATTATTATGTCACTCTCACAGCTTGAGTTCTCTTTAATCTTCTTCTCTCTGTTTAATAGTAACAGATGAAGAGCATGGGTCGGGCCAGGAAGGTTAATGGATGCAAGCGAAATTGTTAACTAGTGCTAGGTCATGCAACTCTACGGAGGACATGACATATATATATTTGTTAAACTATTTTAGGTGGGAATGTTACTTGCATCTATGGCCTTGCAGAAACCCATTTCCAACTAGGTCTTTGTGGAAGTGAGAAAATGCAGAGTTTTTGCCGGTCCTTGATAAAGCCAAGGCTCAGTATTCTCGACACCTTCTACATTCAGTTGTTTTATTTTATTTTTTTATCTTTTCTCCTTTTACTCACACAGGTAGATACATAACCTTTTCTATGTTGTACTAGGTGTGAGTCAAAATTATATATGTATTTTTTTTGCTTAGGTATCTTCTTTATAGAATGTGAATTCTGAATTTTCAAAACTGCTGCGTTGCGCGTTTTGATTTTCAGGTTATTTTGCAAAATTCGTTTAAATTCTAAAGTTTTTCCTTAGTCTTCAGTTTTGCTCTTAAGTATATATATATATATATATATATATATATATATATATATATATATATACTTAAGAGCAAAACTGAAGACTAAGGAAAAAATTTTAGAATTTAAAACGAAGGGTGCAAAATAACCTGAAAATCAAAACGCGCAACGCAGCAGTTTTGAAAATTCAGAATTCACATTCTATAAAGAAGATACCTAAGCAAAAAAATACATATATAATTTTGACTCACACCTAGTACAACATAGAAAAGGTTATGTATCTACCTGTGTGAGTAAAAGGAGAAAAGATAAAAAAATAAAATAAAACAACTGAATGTAGAAGGTGTCGAGAATACTGAGCCTTGGCTTTATCAAGGACCAGCAAAAACTCTGCATTTTCTCACTTCCACAAAGACCTAGTTGGAAATGGGTTTCTGCAAGGCCATAGATGCAAGTAACATTCCCACCTAAAATAGTTTAAAAAATATATATATAAGTCATGTCCTCCGTAGAGTAGCATGACCTAGCACTAGTTAACAATTTCGCTTGCATCCATTAGCCTTCATGGCCCGACCCATGCTCTTCATCTGTTACTATTAAACAGAGAGAAGAAGATTAAAGAGTAAAACCAACATTAAAATTAATAAGATTCTGATTAATCTATAGAAGCTCACTAAGGTGATTTAATATATGCAAAGATTATTAAATAAACTGCTCGTGTATTTTATAATATTTCTCATGTATTCTGGAGAGTTAATTCTGCTCTTTCTGATCATTCAGATCCACAGTCTTAAGTTTATATATTTTTTTCTCTGGTTAAAATCTCCGCGCGTTGGTTTCTTGCTGTATGAGGAGGCCATCAGCCCCACCCTCACTGCCCCCCAGCGTCTAGGGAGTGGCGGAAGAGGTCAGCCATGTTCTTCTCTTGTGAGGAGAAAAGTTTTTGTCACACAAGAGGTTAAGCTCTCTTCCTTGTTTTTGGGTTCTAGGTTTTATAAGTTCAATGTTTGTACTTCATGTACCCTTTCCTCTGTCGTTTTTTAGCTTTTCAGCTTTTAAGCATTGGTTTGTCTGTTAACATTTTTGCGGGTTTTAACTCTTACTTTTCTTTGTAACTCTGAGCGCCTTTTGGGGTACCTAGGAACAGAAGATGGCTAAGCTTGTTCCTTTTCTATGCGCTGTCTATGCGCTGTTTTTTCAAAGTAGTTAAGTTCTTAATAACTAATTAATTATGCACTTAAAGCACTGCTGAAATACTTTGTACATATTGCAACTAACTGTTTAAGGTATATAACTTTCACAAAGTTTTCTTTAGTTAATTATTATCTTTAACTTATTCTCGTTTTCGTGCTGTCATAAGTTGTAGAGTAGGGGGTTTTAGACTCAAGTTTTCTTTCAAAAATCTGTTCGTTATAAATTAACATTTCCTTTTTTAATTGCAATGTAAAATTTAGATGTCTTTTGCATTGGTTTTCAGGTTTAAATTCTCTCTCAAACGAACTTGGAATTTCGTTATGGCTGAAAATCATTTCTAATTATTATGTCGCTCTCACAGCTTGAGTTCTCTTTAATCTTCTTCTCTCTGTTTAATAGTAACAGATGAAGAGCATGGGTCGGGCCAGGAAGGTTAATGGATGCAAGCGAAATTGTTAACTAGTGCTAGGTCATGCAACTCTACGGAGGACATGACTTATATATATATTTTTTAAACTATTTTAGGTGGGAATGTTACTTGCATCTATGGCCTTGCAGAAACCCATTTCCAACTAGGTCTTTGTGGAAGTGAGAAAATGTAGAGTTTTTGCTGGTCCTTGATAAAGCCAAGGCTCAGTATTCTCGACACCTTCTACATTCAGTTGTTTTATTTTATTTTTTTATCTTTTCTCCTTTTACTCACACAGGTAGATACATAACCTTTTCTATGTTGTACTAGGTGTGAGTCAAAACTATATATATATGTATTTTTTTGCTTAGGTATCTTCTTTATAGAATATATATATATATATATATATATATCATCATCATCATCATCATCATTGTCAACCATTATCAATCCACTGCTGGACGAAGGTCTCCCCAAGTTTCCTCCACAACGGTCTGTCTTGTGCCAGTCTCCTCCATGTCACCCCTGCATACTTTCGAATTTCATCCACCCATCTCCCATGTGGTCTTCTTCTGGGTCTTTTCCTGTCCCTTGGAATCCAATCTAAAATTTCGGCTGTCCATCGATGATCTGTCCTTCTGGCAGTATGTCCAGCCCATCGCCATTTCAGGGATTTAACTCTGATCATGATGTCTTCCACTCTCGTCATTTTTCGGATCCACGAGTTCCTCTTCTTATCTCTCCTGGTTACACCAAGTATGCACCTCTCCATGCTTCTTTGAGTTGTCTGCAGCCTTTGTATGTCTCTTTTAGTTAAGGTCCACGTCTCTGCACCATACGTAAGCACTGGAAGGATGCATTGATCAAACACTTTTCTTTTAAGACATAATGGCATATTGCTCTTGAAAATTATGCTGTTTCTTCCAAAAGCTCTCCAGGCAAGTTTTGTACGCCGATTAATTTCTTCATCAATGTGACCCTCACTTGATATCTGCTGTCCAAGATAAATGTACGTATCTGTTATCTCCAGCTTTTCTCCATCAATCGATAAATCTTCATTTCTTGTAAAAGCATTGAACATCACTTTTGTCTTCTGAAAGTTCATTTTTAATCCCACTTCTTTACTCTTGTCAGCAAGTTCCTGGATCATACTCTGCAGCTCTGATGGGCTAGTTGCAAAAATGACTACATCATCAGCGAAACGAAGGTGTGTTAGATAATCTCCATTAATCTTTATCCCCTTGTTTTCCCAGCTCAGTGACTGAAAAACACCCTCCAATGTGGCATTAAAGAGCTTCGGAGATATGGTGTCACCTTGTCTCACTCCCTTTCCAATTTTTATGTGTGTTATATTTTCAAACAGCCTAATCTTTGCACTTGCATTTTCATAGATGTTATTAATAATACTAATGTATGCATCTTCAATACCGCAGGTTTTCAGAGCCATTGTAACTGCTGATGGTTTCACCGAATCAAAGGCTTTTTCATAATCGATAAAAGTCATGCACAATGGAAGTTCATATTCCCTCGCTCTTTCAATTAGTTCTCTCAGCACATGGATATGATCTATTGTGCTGTAGCCACACCTGAATCCAGCTTGTTCTCTCGGTTGAGCCATGTCCAGTGTTACCTTCAAGCGGTGTGAAAGAACTTTAGTGAAGATTTTATAAACTACTGATAGGAGGCTGATAGGTCTGTAGTTTCCGAGATCCTCAATGTCACCTTTTTTATGTAGCAGGATCATTGTAGCGGTGTTCCAATCCTCAGGAATCTTTCCTTCATTAAGGCATCGAGTGAAAATTTGGGCGAGTACTGTTTCGATTTCTCCACTTGCTTCTTGTATGATGTCTACAGTAATTCCATCTTCTCCTGGAGCTTTTCCCCGCTTCATGTTCTTGATTGCATGTGCAACTTCTGCTGGAAGGACTGGAGTAACTCTGGTACTGGTATCTTTCATGATGTCTGGAGTGCATGTATCATCCCTTTCATATAATTTGGAGTAGAAATCTTTCACTCTTGTCAAAATTTCGCCTCTATTTCTTGTTACAGAACCATCTTCTTTTCTCAGTGCCATAATCTGTTTTCTTCCCTTACTGAGATGTCCCTTTGCTATCTTTAGGCTTTGGTTGTTTTCAATTGCTTTCCTCACTAGTTCACAGTTGAATTTTCTTACGTCTTCAGTGATACTTTTTCGTACTGTCTTGCATAGCTCTATATATTCCACTTTGGAAGTCACATCTTCTTTAGTTGTCCTCATCTCTCTTCTTTTTTGCATCAACATTTTCGTTTTTCCTGATAATTTATTTACATGCAACTTGTTCTTAGACCCAGCTAATTTTGTCGCTGTTTCCATAAGAGCTTTGGTTACTTTTCTGTTAACTTCAGAGATGTCCACTTCTTCCGATGTTAGGCCTTCTAAAGCAGAGAACCTGTTCTTCAGTAGCAACTTGAAGGTATTATGGTGTTTTTAAGGTTGGTTATGTCAATAGATTTTGTTTGTCTTATGAGCTTGCCACGTTCAAGTTTAGTGTTGAGGTGCATCTTACATCTCACCAATCTATGGTCACTACCTGTGTTGAACTTGTTTAGCACACTGCAGTCTTCTATGACGAATTTTTTGTTACACATAATAAAATCAATTTCACTTGTCGTCCCATTTGGATGTCTCCATGTCCATTTCCTGTGTGGCTTTTTCTTGAAGAAGGAGTTCAAGATGAAAAACCCTTCTGCCTCTGCAAACTCAACGAGAGTATTTCCACGCTGGTTTCTGTTGTCGTGACCGAATTTACCTACTGAAGTTTCATTCTGTTGCCGGTGCCCTATTTTTGCATTGAAATCTCCCATAATTATCTTCAAGTGCTGCTTACCTTTATTATTTAGATGACGAATTTCCTCATAAAATTCTTCAATTTCTTCTTCAGGATGACTTGTGGTGGGTGCATAAGTTTGAATAATCTGAGCCTGGTATCTTCTCGAGAGTTGGATAACGAGTCGTGCAGCTCTGTCAGAGGAACTTTCAACTTCTACCACTTTATCCTTCAGTTTCTTGTTTATTATAAATCCAACACCACTAGTTCTGCCAGTATCTGTCCCACGATAGTAGAAGAGATGTCCACTTTTCAGTTCGATGAGATCTTCTCCTTTTCTCCTTACCTCACTTAGCCCCACGATGTCCCACTTGATCCTTTGTAGTTCCTCTTCCAATTCAAGAAGCCTTGAATCAGAAGATAGGGAGCGTCCATTGTACGTTGCCAAGGTCAGCATCAGATGGCAGCCTAGTCCGGTCCTCCGGGGATTCTTAGCACCCTCTGCCTTCATGTCGCACTGGCCGCTGCCTTGGCCAGGTACATTCCAGCTGCCGGAGACTGAGGGCCAAGATTTAAGTTGTGGAGTCATTTTGGAGGGGTTTGGCCATAACTCACCACGCTGGCCAAGCGGGTTGGTGAGTGTGGGATAGAATTTCCTCTAATCCCGATGGTATAGTTATACCGCTATTGGCGGTCGTCAGAGCCCCTTTAGTGGGAACAGGATGCACCACGTGAAGGCGGGGTTGACATTTGTCAAGGAGAGGCTGTGATGTTACGCATCACCTGACCTTACATCCCTGACCTTACATATATATATATATATATATATATATATTTATATTAATATCTATTTATATATCTATTTTATTAATAATATTATTAATATCTATTTTATTAATAATATTATTAATATCTATTTTATTAATGCTATTATTAATATCTATTTTATTAATAATATTATTAATATCTATTTAAATTAATTATCTATTAAATATTTTTAAATTAATTTTCTATTAAATTATTTAAATTAGTTTCTATTAAATTATTTTAATTAATTATATATTAAATTATTTAAATTAATTATCCATTAAATTATTTAAATTAATTATCCATTAAATTATTTAAATGAATTTTCTCTATTTAAATATTAATTAATATCTATTTTAAATTCATATTAATATATATTTTAAACTAATGTTAATTAATATCTATTTTAAATAATATTAATTAATATCTATTTTAAATTAATATTAATTAATATCTATTTTAAATTAATATTAATTAATATCTATTTTAAATTAATATTAATTAATATCTATTTTAAATTAATATTAATTAATATCTATTTTAAATTAATATTAAATTCATTTAAAATAGCTCCAGACCTTTGCCCGTTGCTTTGTTCCAGATTTGGGGGCAATGAGCTTTAATATTAAAATACGGCGCATTAGTACGACCCCTAAAAATTAAAAAGTTATTATACTCACGAGTTTGATAACCGTGTGCAGGATAACACATATTTATTTGTTTGAGATGTTTGTTGGCACAAAAACGCTCTTGCATTAACAACATCAGTCGATATCCGTGTAATCTCTCAAATATCAATAATTTATAACGACAACAGAACTTTCACATTTTCCAGGGGATTCAACAAATGAAAAATTTTCTTTTAATAAAGAAAAAATTCAGTTAATGTTACATTTATTAAATTATTTAAATTAATTATCTATTAAGTTGTCCTACAACAAACAAACAGATAAAATACAGGTAGGGATAAATAAAATAATAATAGGGTGTTAATTTATTATTTAATGGCATTAGACTTGAGACTCTTGATAAAACTCACATGCGAGAGAGCTCAAGTCCCGCGAAATAACTTTAACATGGGCATCCCACTTTAGATTCTCTTGAAACAAAACACCTAACAACCTAAAACTTTCTTCAAAAATCAAAGGAATACGAGAGTTGTTCCGAAAGTAATGCAAAAGTGGGCGTAGTTTTTTTATAAACTGACAGTGGCCGTTGAAATTGCACATGTTGGTAGAATAACTCCTACTCTAAAGTAACCCTTGCAGATTTGAAGGAGAGAAAGGCGGAAGTCGGCCCTGATCTGCTGGAAGTGTTTGAAGCCAATGAAGACACGGTTTTTTTCGGATATGGTGATAGGGATGAAACGTAGATACATCCAGATACGATCCGGAAACGAATAATCAATCCATGGAATGGCTTCATACATCTTTATCAAAGCCAAAGAAGTTCAAGAGACAGCGATCAGCACAGAAAGTCATGGTGACTGTTTTTCGGGATGACAGGGGTGTCATTCTCCTTGAATGTCTGGAACGTGGCCGTACGGTGACCAAAGGTACATTAAGACACTCAAAAAGATTGGAAAAGCCATAATAAGGAAGATACCGAACAAGAATCTGAAAAGGATCCATATTCACCATGACAATGCGAGACCACACACATCGTTTGCAACAAATCGAGCTAATCTCTGGTCTCCATCCACCGTACATCCCAGATCTGGCACCCTCCGACTTCCACCTGTTCGGTCCAGTGCAAGAGAGTCTCCGGGGACAACGATTTGATGACACAGACAGAGTGAAAGTGGCTGTAAAGAAGTGGGCACAAGAGTCCACACCTGAATTTTTTGAAAGGGGATTCGAGAATTGGGTTCAACGATAGCCCAAATGCATCATTTGTGATGGTGACTACGTTGAGTGGTACCTTTCTATAGAGGAAGAGTTACTCTATAAATATGTGCAATTTGAACGACCTTTGTCGGTTAATAAAAAAGCTATGCCCGCTTTTGCATTACTTTCGGTACAACCCTCGTATTCCTTTGATTTTTGAAGAAAGGGTTAAGTTGTTCGGTGTTTTGTTTCAAGAGAATGTAAAGTGGAATGCCCATGCTGAAATTATTTCGAGGGACTTGAGGTTTCGCACAGCAGTTTTATCTAGAGCCTCGAGTCTAATGCCGTTAAATATTAAATCAACACCCTGTCACCTGCCGGCTCTAAACTGCTCTCCCAAGGGCATCCCACACATGTTCTATCGAGTTCAGGTCCGGAGATGTCGGGGGCCACTCCATCTTAGGAATATCCTCAAAATATTCTCACACTCCAGGTATTCATCAAGTAGCCGGGATTTCCGGGAACGGACTTTAACGTATAAAAAAAGGAACTAGGGGCCAACAGCCCCCGGAAAAGCCGTACATAGGGCTCTAAGATGGCATCCCTCAAAATCCGTACATAGGACTCTAGGATGTCATCCCTCAAAAGCCGAACACATGTCTTTAGGATGTCATCCATGAAAAACCGTGCACAGAGCTCTATGATAGCATCCTTAAAAAGCTGTACACAGCGCTCTAGGATGTCATCACTGAAAAGCCGTACATAAGGCTCTAAGACGTCATGCCTGAAAAGCCGCACATAGGGCTCTAGGATATCATTCCTGAAAAGGACTCTAGGATGTTATCCCTGAAAAGCTGTTCATAGAGTTTTAGGGTGTCACCCCTAAAAAGCGGTACACAGCGCTCTGGAATGTCATCCCTGAAAAGCAGTACATATGGCTCTAGGACATCATCCCTGAAAAGCGGCACACAGGGTTCTAGTATGTCGTCCCTGAAAAGCCATATATATATATATATATATATATATATATATATATATATACGTCATCCCTGGAGCGCCGTACATAGGTCTCTAGGACGTCATCCCTGAAAAGCCGTACATATGGCTCTAGGATATCATCCTTGAAAAGTGGTACAAAGGGCTCTAGGATGTCATCCTTGAAAAGTGGTACATAGAGCTCTAGGATGCCATCCCTGAAAAACCGTGCATGGGGTTCTAGGATGTCATCCCTGAAAAGTGGTACATAAGGCTCTAGGATGTCATCCCTGAAAAGCGGTATATAGGGATCTATGATGTCCTCCCTGAAAATCGGTTCATAGGCTTTTGGAATGAGCCTCCCTGAAAAGCAGAAAATAGGGCTCTGGGATGGCATCCCTGAAAAGCGGTACATGGGACTCTTGGATGTCGTCCCTGAAAAGTGATACACAAGGCTCTAGGATGTCATCCCTGAAAAGCCGTACAAAAGGCTCTAGGATGTCTTCCCTGAAATGTGGTACATAGGGCTCTAGGATGTCATTCCTGAAAAGTCGTATGTAGGATTCTAGGATGTTATCCCCGAAAAACCCTACATAGGGCTTTAGGATGTCATCCCTGAAAAGCGGTACATATGGCTCTACGATGTAATCCCTGAAAAGCGGTACTTAGGGTTTGGGACTGTCCTTGAAAAGCGGTACATAGGTCTCTGGGATGTCATCCCTGAAAAGCCGTACGTATGGCTCTAGGATGTCATCCTTGAAAAGCCGTACGTATGGCTCTAGGAAGTCGTCCTTGAAAAGCCGTGCATAGGGCTCTAGGATGTCATCCCTGAAAAGAGGTACATAGCTCTCTAGGATGTCATCCCTGAAAAGAGGTACATAGCTCTCTAGGATGTCATCCCTGAAAGGTGGTACATAGGGCTCTAGGATGTCATCCCTGAAAGGTGGTACATAGGGCTCTAGGATGATATCCCTGAAAAGCGGTACATAGGGCTCTAGAACATCATCCCTGAAAAGCGGTTAAGGGTTCTAGTATGTCGTCCCTGAAAAGCCATATATATATATACATATATTCGTCATCCCTGGAAAGCCGTACATAGGTCTCTAGGACGTCATCCCTGAAAAGCCGTACATAGGACTCTATGATATCATTCTTGAAAAGCCGTACATAGGACTCTAGGATGTCATCCCTGAAAAACCGTACATAGGGCTCTAGGATGTCATCCCTAAAAATCCATACATAGTGGTCTAGGATGTCATCCTTTAAAAGCAGTACATAGGGTTCTTGGACGTCATCCCTGAAAAACCGTACATAGGGCTCTAAGATATCATTCCTGAAAAGTCGTACGTAGGACTGTAGGATGTCATGCCAGAAAAGCGGTGCATAGGGTTTTGGAATGTCCTCCTTGAAAAGCGGTACAGGGGACTCTTGCATGTCATCCCTTAAAAACGGTACACAAGGCTCTAGGACCTATGATCCCTGAAAATCCGTAGCGGTACACAAGGCTCATAGGACTCTATGATCCCTGAAAAGCCGTACGTAGGGCTCTAGGATGTCATTCCTCAAAAGTCGTGCATATGTCTCTAGGATGGCGTCATTCAAAAGTCGTACAGAGGGCTTCTGGATATCATCCCTCAAAAGCCGAACCCAGGGCTCTAGTATGTCAACCCTGAAAAGCCGTATACAGTGCTCTAGGGTGCCCTCCCTGAAAAGCCATACATAATGTTCTAGGATATCATCCCTGAAATGCCGTACATACGGCTCTAGGACGTCATCCCTGAAAAGCCCGTAGGGGTCTTGGATGTCCTCCCTGAAAAGCCGTACATATGGATATAGGGTGTCATCCCTGAAAAGCTGTACATAGAGCTCTAGGATGTCATCCCTGAAAAGCTGTACATAGAGCTCTAGGATGTCATTCTGAAAAGCCGTACGTAGGGTTCTAGGATGTCATCCTTAAAAAGCCGTACATTGGGCTCTAGGATATGATCTCTGAAACCCGCACATAGGGCTCTTCGATATGATCCCTGAAAAGCCGCACATAGTGCTTTAAGATGGCGTCCGTGAAAAGTCGTGCATAGCGCTCTAGGATGTCTTCCATGTGCAAGTCTAAGCGTACCTACTGGAAACAAGTGAATCGGTGTGAGTCCATCCAACACGATGCCATGCTAAACCAGAGGTCAACCACCACCTTAGTGGTCAATTTTCATTAACGTTGAAGGGAAGATTTCGGATTTCTGCCGTTCTCTAAAGGAACACACGTCGAGAATCTGTGTTTAGGTTGTACCGCGATTCGTCACTGAATAGCGCACAGCCCCAGTAATCAAGTGTCCAGGGAAAATGTTGTTGGGCCCAATTCTCTGTCTGAGACGGGTCCATTTGTGCGATGCGGCGAGTTAGATATTGACCACTAACTTTCTTGCATACAGACCTCTTTCGTGAAGTCTTCTGTAAACTGTTTACTTTGATAGAGAAAAGACTCGGCCTCCAGACTGTATATACCCTAGGCAACTGTCACGTGCACACAGAAAATTTGGATGCGGGTTGTGCAACGGTGAACGTCTTCACTTGTGTCATCTCACAAATGGACATACACTCAATCGACAAAACATTAAAGATAGCTACCCAATACCGTGTTGATCCACCTCTAGGGCGAATATACCGCGGAATCAACTACACCAGATGCTGGTGGGTTTCCTGAAGTAATGCCGGCCATGCCTGTTCCAGATATGTCCGCATTGTCCACAACTCCGTCCGAGACGTTCATCCAGGATCTGTAAATCTGCTATTCCACTCTCCACGGCATCAAGTAAGCTTAAATTCCACGGGGCTAAAATCCGGGCCCCTTCGGGGGCCACTGAAAGGTTTCAAACTCAGATGAGTATGAGTGGTTGCGGCGCAGTGAGGAGGGCGCATTGTCCTGCTGGTAGAGGTCATCGGCTGTATTATGCGCGAAGGTCATGAAAGCGCGTAGGTATTCAGCCAACACATGCCGGTAGCGCGCAGCGGTAAGGACCTTTCCAGACACACTAAGGAACCAAATGTGCCCCATGATAAGACTGTCCAAACCATCACAGAGACACCACCGCCTTGAACAGAGCCGAATTGGCACGATGAGGCCATGGCCTCATGCTGTCTATGCCGTACCTGCAGAAATCTCCAGTAGCTCAGTACGGCTAAAAATGGAATTCATCCGACCACACGACACGGCGCCATTCTGCAGAGATCCAGTTCTTTGTTTTCGGAATAGGGGAGACGTAATGTCCGATAACGAGCAGTCTACAGTTGCACACGAGTAGGGCGTTGGCTCCCGCAGCACAGGATGTGCAGCGTACGCCGAACTGTTCGCTCGCTTAGACTACTTGGGCCTCCGATATTTAACATGTATGTGATTTGCGCCGCCATTGTCAAGCTGTTGATCTGCACGAGCCTCAATAGTATACGTCGACCCCGGTCATCAGCGGAGTGTGGTAGACCACCGCTTGTTTTCTGGGAGCTGGAACATCCTTCGAGGGTATATTCGCGGTACAACCTTGATACCGTTGCTCTCGGGAACACAAGGGTTCTCACCACTGGATGGTATATGGTTAGCTACCACTTGCTCTATTGCCGCTGGTACATCTGTCGATGGTATACTCGTGGTACACCCTCGATACGGTTGCCATCGGGAACACTAGGGTTCTTACCACTTGATGCTATATCGTTAGCCACCACTTGCTCCCTTTGCGCTGGTACACCCGTCGATGGTATATTCGCGAAACAACCTTGATACAGTTGCTCTCGGGAACCCTAGAGTTTTTGCCACTGGGTGGCATATGGTTAGCCACCACTTGCTCTCTTGTCACTGGTACATCATTCGATGGTATTCTCGTGGTACTCCCTTGCTACAGTTATTCTCGAGAACCCTAGGGATGGTGTATGGTTAGCCACCACTTGCTCTCTTGCCGCTGGTACATCCGTCGATGGTATACTCGTGGTACTCCCTTGCTACAGTTATCCTCGAGAACCCTAGGGATGGTATATGGTTAGCCACCACTTGCTCTCTTGCCGCTGGTACATCCGTCGATGGTATACTCGTGGTACTCCCTTGCTACAGTTATCCTCGAGAACCCTAGGGAAGGTATATGGTTAGCCACCACTTGCTCTCTTGCCGCTGGTACATCCGTCGATGGTATACTCGTGGTACACCTTCGATACGGTTGATCTCGGGAACCCTAGCATTCTTACCACTTGATGTTATATGGTTAGCCACTACTTGTTCTCTTTACGCTAGTACATCATTCGATGGTATTCTCGTGGTACTCCCTTGCTACAGTTATTCTCGAGAACCCTAGGGATGGTATATGGTTAGCCACCACTTGCTCTCTTGCCACTGGTACATCCGTCGATGGTATACTCGTGGTACACCCTCGATACGGTTGCCATCGGGAAAACTAGGTTTCTTACCACTTGATGGCACATGGTTCCCCACTACTTGCTCTCTTGGAGCTGGTACATCCGTCAATGGTTTACTCGTGGTACAGATACTCTGGGAAGAACCCTAGGGTTCCTTCCACTTGGTGGCATATAGTTAGCCACCACTTGCTCATTTGGCACTGGTACATCCGTCGATTGTATATTTGTGGTACACCCTCGAAACGGTTGCCATCGGGAACCCTAGAATTCTTACCACTTTGTGGCATATGATAATCCACCATTTGCTCTCTTGGCGCTGGTACATCCGTTCCATAGAAAAGCTTAAATCATTTTTTATTTAAAGCTTAAAGCAATTTTTTCATGGCTCTCTCCTTCTCTATGTTTTAGCCTCATGCTCTTTCTTCCCTGATTTCCTTCTTTACACTTCCCATGAGCTATTTATTTAATACCCTTTTATTCCTCACGTAGGGTTACTGGTCCTTTATCTCTCTTTATTGATTCGTCATTCTCGCTCTTGCTTTTTCTCAATCTTTGTTTTTCTCTTGTATCTGCTGTTTCTTTCTGCCTAACTCTATTTTCTTTTCGTTCCCTCTGTCTCTCCCTCTCTCTCTCTCTCTCTCTCTCTCTCTCTCTCTCTCTCTCTCTCTCTCTTTGTTTATCTTGCCCTTTTTTATTATCTCTCTTTTTCTCTCTTAAACTTTCTCAATCTTCCGCTTTCTCTCTCTCTCTCTCTCTCTCTCTCTCTCTCTCTCTCTCTCTCTCTCTCTCTCTCTCTCTGTTTTCAAATTTCTCTTTCTGTCTTTTTTTCACTCTCTCTCTCTCTTTCTCTCCCTTTCTTAAACTTTCCCTTTTTTGCTCTTTCTCTCTCTCTCTCTCTTTTAAAATTTCTCTTTCTCTTCCACTCTCTCTTTGCTCCCTTTTTGCTCTCTCTCTTAAACGTTTTCTCTTCAAATTAATCTTTCTCTGTGCCTTTCTCTTTCTCTCCTTCATTCTGTATCTCTATCCTTCTGTCTCACTCTTTTTCCTCCTGCGTATCTCACACGCTCTTCTCACATTTTTCTCTTTATATTCCATTACACCCTCCCTCATTTCTTTCTTTATATTCCTCCACTGTTTTATTCCTCACTGTTCTTACTCTTTGTTCCCTTCTCCGTCTAAGCATCGCACCCTCTGTGTCATCTGTTCATCGTTTTCTTTCTGCTTATAAAATTTTCTGTCTCTGTTGCCTCGCCTTTTCCTCCCTGGGTTATCTTTCTCCTTTTTTGCCTTCTCTCTTAATTTCTCTTTATCGCTCACTGTACCTCTTTTATGTTAACGTTCTCCCTCTCTATTAGTACATCGCTCTCTCGTTTTCTGTTTCTATTTTATACCTCACCCTCCTTTTCTCGTCTTCTCTTTCTAACACCTTTACTTTACCATGTTCTTTGGTTTTCTTTCTGCTCTAATATTTTTTTGCCTTCTTTTATCCTTCTTTTCTTTCCGTCTTTTTCGTCTTTCTGTCTCCCATTTTCTGCAAATAACGCTACGTGTTTTCTGTTTCTTCTGCTAACCGACTCCCTCTCTTTTTGTACATCACTCTTTTTTCAATTTTTTTACTCTCTTTTCATCTCTTCTCTTCCTTAGCATCACATACTCTCTCTTTCTCGTCGTATTCTCTGGTTTAATTTCTGCTCTTATATTTCTTTGCCTTCCTTGATTCTTCTTTTCCTTCGGCCTTTTTGTATTTCGATGTCTTTGTTTCTGTCAGGGGCGTATTTAGAGTGGGGGACAAAGGGGCCTGGATCCCCCCGAAATCTGTTTCATTTTTTTATGTTATCTGTCAAAATAAAGTTAAATAATCAAGCTGTGCTTTCCAATATAATTTTTATATATGTATGTTAAATCAAAATTTGTGTTATGAGAAAAGTTTCCGAATCATGAATATTTACTGCTGCAAAATTCCAACTGCTACGTACGGATTCAGTGAAAGATATTTGAGCGAAGGAGACAGAGGTCAGAGAAAAAAGGGTGGTTCATATCCGTGGCTGTCAGGAAGACAGCTGTAGGTTTTTGCGGCGCCAACTCCTAATTGACCGGACCAGGGATGGTGTCACGTGTCACCGCTCCTCTCTGCCTGGCTCCCTGCAAAAACGCAGTTGAAAGTTTGGCATCATGCAATAAGAACTTATTGTCCAACATTTATATTTTGCTTCACATCTTGGATATTCTTCCTGTAAGTAACCACAGCATCAGTGGAAAGAAGCTTTTCCAGTCTTCGTCGATTAAAATCTTATTTGAGAAACAGTACAACAGAGTCAAGACTGAATGGGCTAGCTTTATTATCTATTCATAGAGGCATTCAAGTTGAAGATGAAGAAGTCATTGACAAATGCGGAAATGTGCTTAAAAGAATAAATCTTAGTTTTTAAGAATTAGGTGAGTCCAATCAATTTCATTATTTCTCAAGGAGAAATTTGTTTCTGTCACTTTTTTTTAATATGTGCTCTTCAGCTTAATTTAGGTATATATGTATGTTATATACCTTAAAAAAAACTAAAAAGAAATACCTTTTTTTATTATTAACATATTTTTTCTTCTTTTTTTATTAACTTCCATTTTATCCTGGTGGATTTCAGAAACTTCCAATCCCCCCAAATTCTGCATACGCCCCTGGTTTCTGTTAATAACTCGTTGTTTCTCTTATGCTGAACTTCTCCCTCACTTTTTCTGGATTACTCTTTTTCCGTTTCTTGCTCTGTTTTCATCCCTTCTCTTTCTTAGCATCATACTCTCTTTCTCGTCGTATTCTCTTGTTTTCTTTCTGCTCTTATATTTCTCTGTCTCCGTTGATCCATCTTTCTTTTCCTCACTGTGTTCCCTTTCGTTTTGTATGCCTTTCTCTCTCTCTTTCTGTTAATCAATGTGTAACGTACCAGGAGATGTGACGTACCTGCCAGAAGGACGCACACGACATAAAGGCAGATAGGAATCAGAATAAAAGTCCGCGTAGCTTAATTGGTAGAGCAACTTATTCCGGAATGAGTGGACCCGGGTTCGAATCCCGGCGTAGACCAAAAATGACGGAGAAATTTACTTCTATCCGGATGACCCGACCGTTCAAAATCTCGCATTGGTGTGATGTTCTTTCCACACCGCGAGATATAAAAAATCAGAGAATCCCTTCTCCAGCACTTCGAAAAAAAAAAAAAAAAATAAGGGGGAGATAATGTAACGTACCAGGAGATGTGACGTACCTACCAGAAGGACACACACGACATAAAGGCAGATAGGAATCAGAATAAAAGTCCGCGTAGCTTAATTGGTAGAGCAACTTATTCCGGAATGAGTGGACCCGGGTTCGAATCCCGGCGTAGACCAAAAATGACGGAGAAATTTACTTCTATCCGGATGACCCGACCGTTCAAAATCTCGCATTGGTGTGATGTTCTTTCCACACCGCGAGATATGAAAAATCAGAGAATCCCTTTTCCAGCACTTCGAAAAAAAAAAAAAAAAAAAATAAGGGGGAGATGATGTAACGTACCAGGAGATGTGACGTACCTGCCAGAAGGACGCACACGACATAAAGGCAGATAGGAATCAGAATAAAAGTCCGCGTAGCTTAATTGGTAGAGCAACTTGTTCCGGAATGAGTGGACCCGGGTTCGAATCCCGGCGTAGACCAAAAATGACGGAGAAATTTACTTCTATCCGGATGACCCGACCGTTCAAAATCTCGCATTGGTGTGATGTTCTTTCCACACCGCGAGATATGAAAAATCAGAGAATCCCTTCTCCAGCACTTCGAAAAAAAAAAAAAAAATAATAAGGGGGAGATGATGTAACGTACCAGGAGATGTGACGTACCTGCCAGAAGGACGCACACGAAATAAAGGCACATAGGAATCAGAATAAAAGTCCGCGTAGCTTAATTGGTAGAGCAACTTATTCCGGAATGAGTGGACCCGGGTTCGAATCCCGGCGTAGACCAAAAATGACGGAGAAATTTACTTCGTTATAAATGGCCTTACCGCTTTTCTGCTCCTTTTTTTCTTCTGCATCTCTCATTTTCTCCACTAATACAAAGTGAAGTATTTTGTTTGTTCGATTACTGACACAGCTTTGCAAATCAGTGCTTCAACATTTTATATTTCCATATCGCTGAATTTTAATTTCCTTTGCCATTTTTGTGAAATTTTATTCTTCAATTTTCGTGGTAACGCGGAAGATTAACATAACGCCCATGCGCAGTAGAATTTCTTTTTTTAAAATTCGAACAGTTTTCGAAAAATAATATAGAAATACTCCAAAAATTTCGTAATTGTAAAATATGATACAATTCTTTTTAAAGCTGCCTTTGAATGAGTGTGAGAGAAATTCTATCCTATTGGTGCAATTTAAATTCTTTTGTACACATTTTCTCGAAGACTATTACTTTGTAGTGTTTGGAAATTTTGGGAACAAATAACAACTACCTATAGCTAATACGTGCTGCAGTTATTATTCCGAAAAAATTGTTAGAATGTTTTTTTTTAAATCAATTTATCTGACCAGAAAGTATTCCAATTTGGGCGCTAGGTGGCGCGAAAAGTTGGCTTAGCAGTGTTTCTGTCTTGAAGAAAAGAAATCTCTCACTTCTGTCTGTTTTTTTTTTTTTTTTTGAATTATCTAACCCAAATAGAAATAATTAAATGGGGCCAAAATTGAGACTGGAATCTTGTCTCCCATAAATCATCTTAAATCATACTGTTTTTTTTTTTTTTATTGGAGGTTTAACGACCACCGTGAGCAACTCAATGGGCTATAAGCAGCAGCCCGTCCCTAATTTAGGGTCACTGGTTCCAGGGAAGGGAGAGAGCCAGTGCCGTAAGACAAACACAACATCCATGCCTCACCGGGATTCGAACCCGGACCCCGTTCGGACGAATGATCAGAAGCCATCGCTTAGACCACTGCGCCACCGGGGCGGCAATCATACTGTACGTCCATTTTTTTTGAAGAGAAAATGTGTACATTAGCAAGGGAACGCCTGAATTTGAGCTATGGAATCTCCGCCTACCTACTGAGCTCCGCCCCCAAATAACGTCATTGGTTAAAACTTAACAGCGCGAATTTTGTCTTTTCACTGTGGAGCCAACGGCAGGCACCGCTTCTATTCTGAATATGGCGAGCTCTGCGCTGATTCGCTGAGACCAACTCCTGTAACAGTCCCTCAGGACGTAAAAGCGACTCCCAAGGAGTAATTTTTTGCGCCATCTACCGCAGAAGATGAACCCTAATGCTCATTCAAAGACAGCCTTAATAAACTACTCATCGCCTTTTATTCAACATTTTATCGCGACATTTTCTTTCAGTTCATTATAACGAACCACATATATAATGTTAACGAACTACATATATAATGCCATGTCTAGAGATCAAAAAATTTTCCATTTCTTAAGAAAAAGCTGCCCAGTTACTTAAAGGGGTTTCTTAAATTTAAGCATCGTACAACGGGGTATGTCTGCATCGATATTCAGCGTTTTTCATGTGGTTGATGTCAAACGTATTTGCTCATTAAATAAAAATGCCTGTAACATTTTACAATATTTTTTATACTCGCTAAGTATTGATGTCTAAACAGTTTGATTCTGGTGACAAATAATACCTGTAGTCAAAAAAATGTGTAACATTTTATTGATAAAAATAAAGATTCATCACATTACTAAATGCAAGATTCTTTATTTTATTTGCCTAAAAAACTATTTTTCCCTGCTTTAAACAAACACCGGAAACTGAATAGTGGGTTGGACCTCCTTTAGCCCCAATTGCAGAACGCATGAGCTTTTGGCACACATTCCACAAAGTGTTGGACTGCATCTGCGTCTACAGCATACCAGGCGATCACTTGACAGTCGTTTAACTGTCTCAGATTTGACAGAAAAGTACTTCGAACCCGGATGTGCATTTCTAACATATACTATACATTCTCAAAGGGGCTCGGATCCAGACTTTGTGTTAGCCATGAAACACTGTGAAAGCCGCTGTCATGCTCTCTGAACCACTGCTCAATACATTTTGCTCGATAGACAGTCGCATTGTCGTTTATAAACCAGCCGTTACCTACCGGATAAAAAGTCAGCATTGTAGGATTCACTTGATCGTCAACAATTTTCAAACAATCCTTTGTGGACACACGATCTTGCAGCAGTATCAGGGAACCCATTACGTACCAAAAAACGTGCCCTACATCATGACATCATCTCCAGAACCGTGACTTCTGTTTAGAAGGCAAGTTGAATCCATTGCTTCATGGAGCTCCCACCAAACTCTCTGCCTGCCATCGGTACAGAACAAGGAGCACCACTACTCGTCAGACTACATGACTTTTATCCACTGACACCACCTCCAGAACCTTGAGTTGTGTTTACAAGGCGAACTGCGTCCCATGCTTCATTGGGCTCCCGCCAAACGCTCTGCCTATTGTCGGTACAGAACAAGGTGAACCGTGAATCGTCGTACTAAATGAGTTTTACCCACTGACACCACCTCCAGAACTTTGAGTTGTGTTTACAAGGCAAGCTGGGTCCATTGCTTCATGGGGCTCCAGCAAAACTCTCTGCCTATTGACGGCACAGATCAAGGTGTACCGCGAATCGTCGCATTACTTGACTTTTACCCCCTGACACTACCTCCAGTAACCTAGAGTTGTGTTAACAAGGCAAGCTGGGTCCATTGCTTCATGGGGCTCCCGCCAAACGCTCTGCCTATTCTCGGTACAGAACAAGATGTTCCGTAAATCGTCGTACTACATGAGTTTTACCCACTGACACCACCTCCAGAACCTTGAGTTCTGTTTACAAGGCAAGCTGGGTCCATTGCTTCATGGGGCTCCCGGCAAACGCTCTGCCTATTGTCGGCACAGAACAAGATGTACCGTGAATCGTCGTACTACATGAGTTTTACCCACTGACACCACCTCCAGAACCTTGAGTTGTGTTTACAAAGCAAGCTGGGTCCATTGCTTCATGGGGCTCCAACCAAACGCTCTGCCTATTGTCGGTACAGAACAAGATGTACCGTGAATCGTCGTACTACATGTGTTTTACCCACTGACACCACCTCCAGAACCTTGAGTTCTGTTTACAAGGCAAGCTGGGTCCATTGCTTCATGGGGCTCCAACCAAACGCTCTGCCTATTGTCGGTACAGAACAAGATGTACCGTGAATCGTCGTACTACATGAGTTTTACCCACTGACACCACCTCCAGAACCTTGAGTTGTGTTTACAAAGCAAGCTGGGTCCATTGCTTCATGGGGCTCCAACCAAATGCTCTGCCTATTGTCGGTACAGAACAAGATGTACCGTGAATCGTCGTACTACATGTGTTTTACCCACTGACACCACCTCCAGAACCTTGAGTTCTGTTTACAAGGCAAGCTGGGTCCATTGCTTCATGGGGCTCCAACCAAACGCTCTGCCTATTGTCGGTACAGAACACGATGTACCGTGAATCGTCGTACTGCATGAGTTTTACCCACTGACACCACCTCCAGAACCTTGAGTTGTGTTTACAAGGCAAGCTGGGTCCATTGCTTCATGGGGCTCCAGCCAAATGTTCCGCATATTGTCGGTACATAACAAGATGTACCGTGAATCGTCGTATTACATGAGTTTTACCCACTGACACCACCTCCGAAACCTTGAGTGTTGTTTACGAGGCAAGGTGGTTCCATTCCTTCATGGGGCTCCCACCAAACTCTCTGCCAACCGTCGGTTTAGGACAAGTTGTACTGCTACTCGTCGAAATACATGACTTTCATCCACTGACACTACTCCAGAACCATGAGTTCTGACTCCAGAACCATGAGTTCTGACTCCAGAACCATGAGTTCTGTTTACAAGGTAGCCTAGATCCATTGCTTCATGGGGCTCCCGCCAAACTCTCTGACTACTGTCGGTTCAGAACAAGGTGTACCACTATTCGTCGGACTACGTGACTTTTATCCCCTGACACCACCTTCAGAAACTTGAGTTGTGTTTACGAGGCAAGCTGGGTCCATTGCTTCATGGGGCTCCCACCAAACTGTCTGCCTACCATCGGTACAGAGCAAGATGCACCACTAGTCGTCGGACCTCATTACTTTTATCCACTTACACTATTTCCAGAACCGTGAGTCGTGTTTACAAGGTAATCTGGATCTATTGCTTAATGGTGCTCCCCCCAAACGCTCTGCCAAACGTCGGTACAGAACAAGGTGCGCCAGGACTTGCCCGACAAAACGACTTTTATCCACTGACACCACCTCCAGAACCTTGAGTTGTGTTTACAAGGCAAGCTGGGTCCATTGCTTCATGGGGCACCAGCCAAACTGTCTGCCTACCATCGGTACAGAGCAAGATGCACCACTAGTCGTCGGACTTCATTACTTTTATCCACTGACACCATTTCCATAACCTTGAGTTGTGTTTACAAGGCAATCTATATCCATTTATTCATGGGGTTCCTGTCGAACACTCTGTCAACCGTCGGTACAGAACAAGGTACGCCGGGACTTGTCGGACAAAATGACTTTTATCCACTGGCACCACCTCCAGAACCTTGAGTTGTGTTTACAAGGCAAGCTGGGTGCGCTGCTTCATGGGGCTCTTTCCAAGCTCTATACCTGTCAGTACAGAACAAGGTTACCGCAACTCATCCGACCACATGACAGTTTTCCAGTGTGAAGTCACGATGTTCCTAACACCACTTTAGATGAATTTTCCGTATAGACATGTGACTACCGTATAGACATGCGACTACATGCGGTTTCCGTGTAGACATGCGACTACCAATACCGGTCCTCTTCAATGACCTGTGTATAATTCGCTGAGATATTAGTCAGTGACAGCCTTCATTGAATGCTTCGATGAAGTGCTGCGCAGAGGAAGTTACGTTTCTCCATACAAGCCTTCTCAAATGACGGTAATCTCGTTCCTGGCAGATTGTAACTCACATTGCTTGTCTAAGAGGGGTAGTTACGCCTCTTAGTCAAGCAATGTGGGTTATTTTTCTACTCATTAGATGATCCGTAATACACCACCTTTTGAAAATCCAGTCAGTTTTCAAAATCTTTTCTCCAACCAGACAGGCACCCACAATAAGCTCTTTATCGAACGCCGAAAGATCCTTTGTTTTACCCATTGTGATCAACACTACTGACGAATAGCCGTCCTAAATTGTTACACAGATCGCGTGGTGACACCCTCAAGGGGCATTGGATGGACATATCGCTAGGAGAACTGACCACCTTTGGCCAACTGAAATACTAAACTGGTTACCAAGGGACAAGAAAAGACTCAAACGAAGACCACCATCATGGGCAAACTAAAGAGCCCCAAATGGCGGTGGTCTGGATATATTACTGGAAGAACTGACCACCGTTGGACAACTGAAATACTAGACTGGATACCAAGGGACAGGAAAAGACCCAGAAAAAGACTACCATCATGGTCAAAGTAAAGACCCTCAAGTGGCAATGGGATAGACATATTGGAAGAACTGACCACCGTTGGATAACTGAAATACTCGACTGGATACCAAGGGACAGGAAAAGACCCAAAAAACGACCACCATTATGATCAAAGTAAAGACCTTCAAGTGGCAATGGGATAGACATATTGGTAGAAAAACTGACCACCGTTGGACAACTGAAGTACTAGACTGGATTCCAAGGGAAAGGAAAAGATCCAGAAGAAGACCCCGTCATGATCAAATTAAAGACCCTTAAGTGGCAATGGGATAGACATATTAGAAGAACTGACCCCCGTTAGATAACTTCAGCACTATACTGAATAGCAAGGTACAGGAAAAGACCCAGAAGACCACCATCAGGATGTAAGTAAATACCTCCAATTAGCAATGGGCTTGACATATAGAAAGGAGAACTGACCTCCGATGGACAACGCGATACTATACTGAATACCAAGGTACAGGCAAAGACCCAGAAGAAACCCACTTAGGTGACGAGAAGTATACCTAGTGAAAGCATGCTGGAGTGACATTGAAGAGATTTTCGTAAAATGAAGATTCCTGGAAGATAGTTTGGAAGAGCTTCATCCAGCAGTGGATTCAGAATCGTTGATAATGACGATGATGATGCTAATGGCATAAGAATAGCGAAATCAGTCCCGTGGAAGTAGATTTCCCATCTGAGTTATAGAAACTAAGACATCAAGTCCAGAAACAGACGGACATGCAAAGGAATTGTAACGGTCTACGTCACATGACATACAACTGAGGTGACGCATGAGTCAATTCGTCAGTGAAAGCATCGATGAACCTGCCGGCGTAGATCAGTTTGCAAATCAGCCGCTCTGGAATAGGAAGACATGAATTCGGACCCGACCTTCGGAAAAAAGGTTATACATCAATCAGCCAAAACATTAAAACCACCTACCTAATATAATGGACATCCTCTTCTCGCCCCCAAAAGAGCTCCTAGTTATTTGTTCAGTTGCTGCTTACCACCTTTGGTGAATCCCCTGCATTGTGCGGGGATCCAAGAAGCAACCTGCCAAGTGGTTTGGCAGTTAGTCTTATGTGCGTCTGGCGAGTTCGAGGCCGCTGAGGTGCAACGGTAGCATGTCTGGCACGTAACTGGAAGACTCTGGGTTCGATTCCCGGTGGCGGACGATGAGAATTTTTCCTTGACTCACTTAAAAATGCGGAAAGAGCGATGACTTCTGTTTGATGATAGTAGTGATAAGAAGAGGAACACATGGATAAGGAAAATGACAAGAGTGGAATGCTGAGTAAGAGTAAAATCTCTGAAATGGCAATGGCCTGGACATGTTACCAGAAGAACAGACCATTAATGAAAGACTGAAATATTAGACTTGATTCCAAGGGACGGAAAAGATCCAGAGAAGACCACGCGAAAGATGGGTGGATGAAATTCCAAAGCAAGGCAGAGTAACATGGAGGAGATTTGCTTAAGGCAAACAGTTGTGGAAGGAATTTGAGGAGGCCTCATACAGGAGTGAATTGATAACGGTTGACAAAGATGATTACAGGGGTTACTTTTCCAAAGGCTATAAATGCTGTATTGTACAGTACATAAGTACAGGGGTTGCAAAAAATAATGTGAACACCTAGGAATAAGGTGTTGGACCACCATTTGTCTTCAATAGAGCTTACAACTACCTCAGAATAGATTCCTGTAGCTTTTGAATAGTCTAAAGTGAAATATTGCACCATTCGTCGATCAGAACATCAAACAATTACTTCAGAAATGTTACACCACCACTTGTCTTTAATACAGCTTCCACCTTTCTTGTAATAGATTCATACAGATTTTGAATAGACTCCAGTGGAATGTTGTACCATTCGTCGATCATAACACCAGCCAATTGTTTCAGAGATGTTGGACTATAATTTGCCTTTAACACAACTTCCAACCTTCTTCGAATAGATTCATTCAGTTTTTGTATAGTCTCCAGTGGAATGTTGTACCATTCGTCGTTCAGGACATCAGCCAATTCCTTCAGAGATGTTGGACTACCATTTGCCTTTATTACAGCTTGAAACCTTCTTGGAATAGATTCATACGGCTTTTGAATAGTCTCCAGTGCAATGTTATACCATTCGTTGATCAGAACATCAGCCAATTGCTTCAGAGATGTTGGACCACCATTTGCCTTTATTACAGCTTCCAACCTTCTTGGAATAGATTCATTCAGCTTTTGAATAGTCTCCTGTGGAATGTTGTACCATTCGTCGAACAGAACATCAGCCAATTCTTTCAGAGATGTTGGACCATCATTTGCCTTTAATACAGCTTCCAATCTTCTTGGAATAGATTCATTCAGCTTTTGAATAGTCTCCAGTGGAATGTTGTACCACTCGTCGATTATAACATCAGCCGATTGCTTCAGCGAAGTTGGACCATCATTTGCCTTTAATACAGCTTCCAATCTTCTTGGAATATATTCATTCAGCTTTTGAATAGTCTCCAGTGGAATGTTGTACCATTCTTCGAACACAACATCAGCCAATTGCTTCAGAGATTCTGGACCATCATTTGCTTTTATTACAGCTTCCAACCTTCTTGTAACAGATTCATTCAGTTTTTGAACAGTCTCCAGTGGGATGTTGCACCGTTCGTCGATCATAACATCAGCCGATTGTTTAAGAGATGTTGGACCATCATTTGCCTTTAATACAGCTTCCAATCTTCTTGGGATAGATTCATTCAGCTTTTGAATAGTCTCCAGTGGAATGTCGTACCATTCGTCGATCATAACATCAGCCACTTTTTGTCAGATATGCTGGACCATCATATGCCTTTAACACAGCCTCCAACCTTCCCGGATTAGATTCATTCAGTTTTTGAATTTTCTCCAGTGGAATGTTGCCCCTTTCGTCGATCATAACATCAGCCAATTGCTTCAGTGATGTTGGACCATCCTTTGCCCTTAATACAGCTTCCGAACTTCTTCGAATAGATTCATTCAGATTTTAAATAATTTCCAGTGGAATGGTTTACCATTCGTCGGTCATAACATCAGCGGATTGCTTGAGTGATGTTGGACTCTCCTTTGCCTTTAATACAGCTTCCAACTTTTTTTGGAATAGATTTATAAAACTATTGAATAGTCTCCAGTGGAATATTGTATCATTCGTGGATCAAAACATGAGACAAATACTTCAGAAATGTTAGACCACCATTTGTCTTTCAAACAGCTTCCAACTTTCTTGGAATAGATTCATACAGTTTTTGAATAGTCTCCAGTGGAATGCCGTGCCATTCGTCGGTCATAACATCAGCCGATTGCTTCAGTGATGTTAGACCATCATTTGCCTTAATACAGCTTCCAACCTTCTTGGAATAGATTCATTCAGCTTTTGAATAGTCTCCAGTGGAATGTTGTACCATTCGTCGATCAGAACATCAGCCAACTGCTTCAGAGATTTTGGACCACCATTTGCCTTTAATACAGTTTGCAACCTTCTTGGAATAGATTCATACGGCTTTTGAATAGTCTCCAGTGGAATGTTATACCATTCGTTGATCAGAACATCAGCCAATTGCTTCAGAGATGTTGGACCACCATTTGCCTTTATTACAGCTTCCAACCTTCTTGGAATAGATTCATTCAGCTTTTGAATAGTCTCCAGTGGAATGTTGTACCATTCGTCGATCAGAACATCAGCTGATTGTTTCAGAGATGTTGGACCACCATTTGCCTTTAACACAGCTTCCAACATTCTTCGAATAGATTCATGCAGCTTTTGAATAGTCTCCAGTGGAATGTTGTACCATTCGTTGATCAGAACATTAGCCAATTCCATCAGAGATGTTGGACCACCATTTGTCTTTAATACAGCTTCCAACCTTCTTGGAATAGATTCATGCAGCGTTTGAATAGTTACCAGTGGAATGTTGTACCATTCGTCAATCAGAACATCAGCCAATTGCTTCAGAGATGTTGGACCACCATTTGCCTTTATTACAGCTTCCAACCTTCTTGGAATAGATTCATTCAGCTTTTGAATAGTCTCCAGTGGAATGTTGTACCATTCGTCGATCAGAACATCAGCCGATTGTTTTAGAGATGTTGGACCACCATTTGCCTTTAACACAGCTTCCAACATTCTTGGAGTAGATTCATGCAGCTTTTGAATAGTCTCCAGTGGAATGTTGTACCATTCGTTGATCAGAACATTAGCCAATTCCATCAGAGATGTTGGACCACCATTTGTCTTTAATACAGCTTCCAACCTTCTTGGAATACATTCATGCAGCGTTTGAATAGTTACCAGTGGAATGTTGTACCATTCGTCGATCAGAACATCAGCCAATTGCTTCAGAGATGTTGGACCACCATTTGCCTTTAATACAGCTTCCAAGATTCTTGGATAAGATTCATGCAGCTTTTGAATAGACTCCAGTGGAATCCTAGTTACATTTTGTTTTACCGTCTATACACGATGAAGCTTTCGAATCTAAATATTCAAATCCGAAAAAGATCTTAAAACCACCTGAAATTAGATAAATATCTTTATTTGATAATTCACATACTACTAGATCTTTCAAAACGCCAAGCGTTTCACCTTCGGGTATCAGGTGATCAACAAAATATTGAACGCATTATGTTTATGTTACAGCAGTTCAAAATGGGTAACGTATTTTATAATCATTATCGCGATGTCATTAGCGCGTGAGTTAGTACTGAGTATCATACAACTGCGATTGGTATTGGCTCGTACATTAACTAGTCAAAAATAGGTCTTAGCGAGTTTATGATTGGGTTTGACTTCGACGAACTAATGTTGTCTATGGAGTCGGGATCGTGATGGGTTGGCCCTCGTTGCAACACTTTTTATCATATTCGTAGATAAAGAAACTTTCCATAAGCAGCTGGGATCTTCAAGTGTTAGTTCTTGCCAGTATTTTAGACTCATTCGAAACTGGGGTGTGCGTTCCTTTGCTTACTGCTTTAGATTACGCAGATCCTTCAGAGTGAATTTCAACGGCACATTTATATTCAGAGTAGATCCTATATATGCTGTATCTTCATGCTCATCATTCGGTTTCATCGTGTATAGACGGTAAAATAAAATATAACTAGGATCACTGATGCACGAAATGAATAACTATATCCAGTGGAATGTTGTACCATTCATCGATCATAACATCAGCCAATTGCTTCAGAGATGATGGACCATCATTTGCCTGTGTGGAGGTCTAGACTTACCTCAGTGAAGGTCTCTACAGTAAAATCGTTGATTTCCCCAAACATTTATCTTTGTAAGCTACTCTGCTGGCCACCCAAAATGCAACACCAAGAAGGACACGAGATAGCAAAGCCATGTTTACTGGACACATAACAACAGATACAAAGATGAAACGATTGAGCTTACAGGCCCGTGCGACTTGCGGAACACGCAGACATCAATAGTTCGTGTGACCCCCATGACTGGCAATAACGGCCTCTACACGCCAAGGCATCGAACGAAAGAGGCTTTGGATGTGGGATTGGGGTATGTCAGTCTAGGCTGCTTCCACACATTGCCACAGTTCAGGTGTAACCACGGTTGGTGCTTGCCGGGCCACTCGGTTGCCGATCAGTAACCAGAAGTGTTCGATGGGCGACATATCGGGAGAACAGGCGGCCCACGGCAGCAGTAACACCTGGTGGGCATTGAAGAATTGTTGCGCGATGCGCGCCACGTGCGGGCCAGAATTGTTCTGTTGAAATGTGGCCGCTGGCAGGTCCTGCAGGTAAGGGAGAACTACAGGCTCCAAAACATCGGAGATGTAGCGGTGGTTGTTGAGTGTACCGGCGATGCGCACCAGAGAGGTGCGGGTGTGATATCCAATTGCACCCCAAACCATAACGCCAGGCGGCGGACTGGTATGGCGATGCATAGGCGTCATGCAGTCTCTCGCCGCGGTGCCGCCACACGCGGATCCGACCATCGTGGTGTTGCAGGCAGAAGTGGGATTCGTCGGAGAGGACAAAGTCGTGCCATTCCGTAGTCCAGGTGCGGCGTTCAACGGCCCACTGCAGCCGCACTCGCCGGTGGTGTAACGTCAACGGTAATCGGAGCAATGGGCACCGTGCGACAAGTCCCCGCTCCTGCAGCGACGTCGAACGGTACGTGCTGACACAGGGTGTTGCGCAACACACCCTAATTCCTGCGCTAACGTTCGCGATGTGGCGGTTCCCGTCCTCTTGTTCGGTGGTGTGCCGTGGCTGCAGCAATCGCTCACGTTGGTCCGTCCGTCCGTCCCTCCTGCACCCACCGAATCCATACTCGCCTCACTGTGGCTGGATGTCGCCCCACACGGGCGCCGATGTCTCGGTACGATAAACCTCTGTCGCGATAAGCCGCTATTCGTCCTCTGTCGAACTCCGAAACGTGCTGGAATGACTGCCGTATTTTGCGTCGAGGCATCAGGAAGCTTCCCACGCACATGTCCGGCAGCACAACGCATTTCCACTACTTACACCCCGCCTTCTGTGCACCCTTCTTATAGTGCTTCTCGGTGGCGTGCCTGGTGCACATGATTTGCATATGCCCTGCAATGCTAATAGTTTGCATGTCCTCTCGCGGGCGACGCATGCTGCGAATTTCAGACCAATCGGATGCTTCCTTCTTGGTGTTGCATTTTGGGTGGCTAGCAGTGTATATTCACTAAATAAAATGTTTCTGGAGCCGGTTTACCCAAACGATAGCAAAATGTTACCGCCCAACGTATTTCACTTCTTAATTCTGAATCACTCGGCTCCATAGCTGTATGGCGAAATGCAGATGTACCTTAAACAACTGCGCAATAAAAAAAACAGAATAGTCTGCCACGGCTAATAACTGTTGCCATAGATACTTCCTTAATTCAGTTAGTCGTCTGCGTGGTTATTTTACCCCTTAGCACTGTTACCAACTCAAAACAAAATTACTTGCAGTTTTTATGGAACGACCTTTGTGCGTGCGTGCGTGTGTGTGTGGATCGAGGGTTTCCCAGAAGAACATTGTTTAAAGTATTACACTAACTCCACCGGTTTGGTTTAATTATTTTATTTTATTTTTTGAGATTTCTTTGTCTGGTGTAGTAACAACCAGCTTTTAGTAAGCATTTTTGTGTCGGAAACCCTTTCTTATGTACACTATCTACCAACAAGTAATTGGACACCCCTGCAAATCGACGATATCTGCGGTCCTGATACACGTCACGGCAGCCGCCGTTAAATATCGTGTGGCAAACAACAACGCAACCAGTCGCATACAAAATGCCACGCAGCTCGGAGCTCTGTGATTTCGAGAAAGGTGTAATCGTCGGGTATCACAGAAACGGCCGATTCATACGTGACATATTCAGCGAGTTGAAGTACCCAAAATCGACAGTGGCCTATGTGATTGGCAAGTGGAAGATGAGAGGGGCCCCGACCCGAAAGACACACAAAACTGGGAGTTAGAGACCGACGGGTGCTCGCCAGAGAAATTCGAAAGAACCGCACCAAATCGATGGGTCACATCCGCGAGGAGTTTCAACAGGCATCCGGGAGTGTTCTTTCGATGAATACCATCCGTAAGGAAGCCCATCTGCTCGGTTATCATGGACGTGTTGCCGCCCACAAGGCTTTGATCACCAAGTCCAATAGCGCTGCTCGGCTAACGTGGTGCAAAGAACGTCGACAGTGGACCGTTGAACAGTGGAAACAGGTTCTCTGGAGCGACTAATCAAGGTTCACTCTCTGCCGTTCGGATGGCAGGGTCTGTATTTGGCGTCTGCCTGGAGAACGCCTCCTGCCGGAATGTATTGTGCCAACTGTGAAGTTCGGCGGCGGTGGAATTATGCTATGGGGGTGTTTCTCCTGGTATGGCACGGGACCCTTGGTCGCAATTCCTGGTAGACTCAACGCCGAGACCTACTGCACCATTTTGGATGATCAAGCGCTTCCTACGTTGTGGCAGTTTTACGGGGTGGACCCATGTTACTTTCAGATGACAATGCCACCTGTCATGTTGCAAGGTCCACCATGGCTTGGTATGGTGATAATGGGGTTAATAAAAAATCGAATGGACTGGCCTGCGCATAGCCCGACCTTAACCGTATCGAGCACCTCTGGGATGAGTTGGAGCGTCGACTTAAGGGGTGCCCCCACCGTCCGAAATCGGTGAAGGAACTGACCTGTCTTCTCCATGCCGAGTGGAAGAAAATACCGCTAGCCGTCGTACAACGCCTGGTTGTGTGTATGCCCCGGAGGGTCGCAGCTGTAATCGCCGCTCGCGGAGGCTCCACCAAGTATTGAAGGTGAATAAACTTCGTTTTGCTTTGCTATCACTGGTGTGCAATTACTTGTTGGTAGATAGTGTATTTCTAGATAAATAATGCCAATGCGTAGCCAAATTATGCCAAAATCAAGTCATCATCTCACTTTAGATTCTCCTGATTCACCAAAACTTTATCCTTTCTTGAAAAACCATTTAGAATCACTTCCGCAAGAGCCTTAGCTCCAGCCTTCCGACTGTAAAAAAAAGCAAAGTTACAGGTAGGGTCAGATCTGATTGAGCCGTCAGTTTGGGACGTGGGACTACGACTTGCTGTTCGGAGAGTTGAAATGAGGTAGTCGAGTATGGTTTTAAAGCTTTTATTTAATTTGTTATAGCAAACACAGGTCTATGATATGAAAAGTAGCTTACATAATTTTTAGAAATAATGCTGGATACATTGCGAACACAATGCAGATCGATACAATAATTACCCAACGTGGTGCTCTGTCTTCTTGACTTCTTATATTCTTCATCACTTGCTCGTTTGGATTTTCTCCACTTTTGCTAGCGTTCATTCTGCAAATTCCCCGGCACTGTCGAAAATGTTAACCCGTTGACACGAAAATAATTTTCAAAAATTTCAGTTTGAACCACTGCGATACATTCTTTATGTTAGGTGCTTGAATTCATTCCCGCTGTTGGCAATAGAGCGCAGCAGTGGTGCGCTGTGCCCCTGGCCACACGTGACCTCTCTTGCGCATGCTCCGTAGTCTGGGCGAAGCAGTGTGTGACACGCGATCGGAGTGCACAGAACACGAGTTTGCATCACATTCACGATGTCCTGTTTCGTACCGAAAAAGGAGCATTTACGGGAAGCATTACTCTTCTGCTTTCATCTCAAGAAATCTGCAGCGGAAAGTCATCGTTTGCTAGTGCAGGGGAACATGCCCTATCGGAAACAACATGCAAAGAGTGATTCCGACGCTTCAAAGCCAACGAATAGGACATGAAGGACAAAGAGCGCTCTGGGCAGCCGAAAAAGTTCGAAGATGGCGCATTGGAGGCCTTATTGGTCGAGGATTGATGTCAGACGCTCCAGGAGTTGTCTGAAACACTACGAGTCGATGAGTCAACGGTTAGCAAACGTTTAAAGGCAATGGGAATGATCCAGAAGCTCGGAAACTGAATCCTGCATGACAAGGTTATTCTTCTCCACGACAACGCTAGATCTCATGTCCCCAAATCCGTGAAGGAACTCTTGGAGGCACTTGGCTGGGACTTCTTACCCCACCCACCTTATTCCCCGGACATTGCTCCCTCTGATTTCCATTTGTTCCGGTCGCGACAACATCGCCTGTCAGAGCAGCATTTCCTTCCTGTCGCGGATATCCAAAAATGACTCGATTAATGGTTCGCCTCGAAAGAACCTGCATGTTTCTACCGCGGAATCCATTTGTTACCCCAACGGTGGGAAAGAGTCTTAGCTGCCAACGGACACTACTTTGAAGAGACTATCCTGTACCTTTCTGTGGCAACACACAGGTGTTTGTGTTGCAAAAAACAGCGAGAATCAATTCAAGCACCTAATAGATTTGAATAGATCTCGTCGAGCGCTTTAAAACGATACCACGCACAGTCGTTTTGTACTCACGATTGTCCAGATAAACCGCGATATTGTCAAATGTGTTCATCGGTTCACAGTGTAAAGAATTTTTAAAAATGTTCAGTTCAAACCACTGCGAAATGTACTTTGTATATTGAATAGATCTCGTTGAGAGCTTTAGCGTGCTGCGCTCACGGTTGCCGCGATGGACTGAGTCAAACACGGCGACACACCCAGAAATATTACATCACCTCCCTTGCGCACGGGGAGAGAGGAGAGCGTCGCGCGCGCGATGTATTACGCAGTGTGCGAATTGGACTCCATGCTCTTTACGAATATGATAACTCAATTATTGTGAGACACGTATTTTAACGCCATAATAATTTCAATTGGAACCCATGTATGTCGCAGTCGGTCGGCTATAAGTCTATCCGCGGAGTTAGACGAAGTCTTACGTCAAAATATATGCTGTTGTTTTTTTTTATTGGAGGTTTAACGACCACCGTGAGCAACTCAATGGGCTATAAGCAGTCGCCCGTCCCTAATTTAGGGTCACTGGTTCCAGGGAAGGGAGAGAGCCAGTGCCGTAAGACAAACACAACATCCATGCCTCACCGGGATTCGAACCCGGACCCCTTTTGGACGAATGATCAGAGGCCATCGCTTAAACCACTGCGCCACCGGGGCGGCTGTTTTGTTTTGTATGTTTGTTGTTATAGTAGCGAACAAAAGTATTTGGCGAAACACTTTTTCGACCATACTTTTTGTTCTGCTGGACCAAATCGGGTCATTTTGGGATGTGATATGTGTTGATTAGTGGTTTAGAATGCCGCGTAGTTTGTATTTCGCTCAGAGCAAGTTTGTCGTTCGAAATGGGCCAAATTCAAGAGTCGCCAATTATTACCCATTTGTTTGCTACATGTATTAATGTTTTTCTTTTGCTTTTTGTGGGTTTTGTGATGTGTAGTGTGATAATAAGTCAATCTTAGGTTTTCAGAAATTGGTAAAAAGGCGGAAATCCCTGTTGGAGCTCGCCAGACGGCCGTGAACATGATGGAATCCGGAATGGGCGTCACCGACATTGCGAAGGCCCTGAAGATCCGACACCAGTCCATTTCAGCTATCCTGTAACGTTATAAGAAGAATGGGACCGTCGAGAACAGTCCGCGATGTGGTAGGCCTCGTTCCACTACGTTGTGTCAGGATAGACGCATCCTCCGTCGATCTCGTGCTGATCCCACCTTGACTGCTGTGGACATCGCCACCGAATTCCGCGACAGCGACGACCTGAACGTCAGTCGAATGTCCATCTCCCATCATCTCATTGCTGGTGGATTGAATGGAAGACGCCCCGCCAAGAAACCACTCATCGGAGTCAAAAATCGACGAGCCAGAGTCGCGTTCGCGCGCCGTTATCAGCACTGAACAGTGGCGGACTGGAGTAAGGTGCTTTTCACTGACGTTAGAAAGTTCAACTTGTTCGGAAGTGATGGCATCCGATACGTACGACGTCCGTGTGGCCAGAGATTCAACCCCCAGTTCATTCAGCTGACTGTCAAGCACGGAGGAGGATCGCTCATAGTTTACGGCGCCTTTTCTTTCGCAATGGAATGGGCCCCATCATCAAGATTGACGGAATAATGACCGGCCAGAGCTACACGAAAATGCTCATCAACGATGTCTTCCCATGGGCAAACCAGAACATGCCACCCGGTTGGATCATGCAGCAAGACAACGACCCGAAGCACACCTCGAGAGTAGCGAAGGCTGACTTCCAGCAGCAACAGGTCACACTTCTAGACTGGCCATGCCAATCTCCAGACCTCAACCCCATCAAGCACATGTGGGAGGAGCTGGAGAGACAATGTGCGAAGAAAACCTGCCGGAATAGGGCCCAGAAGTTCGACCAGCTGTCTGCAGAATGGGCGCGAATTCCGCAGGTCACCGTCGAGAAGCTAGTGGACTCGATGCCGGCCCGTTGTGCAGCTGTTATTAAGTCTCGTGGTTATCCCACTAAGTATTAGTTATTGTTTTGTCGTTTTCTCGTACTTGTTTTCTGTTATCGTTTCATTAAATGAATGTGATGCACACCTAATTTGTTGGTCAATTTGTATGATCTTTGCGATTAAGCTTGGTACCTGATCTGTGTTAAGGTTTCCGATCCATCTGCATGTGGGTCATGTTTACAACTGAATAACACATATCATATCCCAAAATGACCCAATTTGGTCCAGTAGGAAAACTATTATGGTCGAAAAAGTGTTTCGCCAAATACTTTTGTTCGTTACTGTATGTCTTTCTGTTTCCCTGTGTGTGTGTGTGTGTGTGTGTGTGTGAGTGTGGATTGAGGGTTTAAGTACCTAAGCGTCGCTCAAAAAGCATTAGACATCCTCAATCGGCTTGTTTTATTTATCTTATTTTATTTTTCGAGATTTCTTTGCCAGGTGTGGCAACAACCAGCGCTTAGTAAACATTAATTCTTTTTTACGTATTTGTAGATAAATTATGCCAGTGCTTTAGTGACAGCGACATTTACTAAGCGTTATGCCTATGAGAGCACGCACGTGTTTCCACATACATAATACACCCCGTTCTCCAAACCCGGACTTTGATTTATAAATTAATCAGGTGAGTCCCTCGAATCAATGATTAGTTTTAATTAGCCGGACAGCAAGAGAGAGCGCCTTACCCCAGAGAATTGACATGGAAGTTTGGATATTGGACGCATTAATACCAAGCTAAGAGAATACTTGACAAGCTGATATGAAATAGGATTTAATAAGATTATACTCTGGTAAATCCAGATAAAAGCAAAACTTCTGTCAGGGAAACTAGAGACTTTGGAAGAGCTAAAGGTTTGCCGACGAGGGGCATTAAGATGTAAGAATGCTATCATCGAAATAAATTCAATAATTATGAAGAAGCTATCAACATCTCGGTTATTATTACAAGGTATGAACGCAAAAGTAATTTCATGCGTCCTTACGGAAATGTTTCCCCTTTATTATGCATTAATAGGTGTTGTTTATACTCATCAATAAATGTTTCACAGCTGCTATTCAGAAACCAAACGGCATAGAGTTGCTTCAAGTCACAATTATCGCAGTGGACTGTAATTGTTTTGCGTTTTTTATGCTATTTAACATTAAATCTGTTGATGAAGTTTTCAGCAATCTAATAATTGCCAATAGGAAGCGAATTCTATATAAATTCTGCAGTGGTATTACGAATAGTTACGTAATCTCTTGATATGCGTTGTGTGAAATATCTATGCTGCCTATATTGGCAAGATTTGTTGCAATTCTATCAGCATCCACATGGATCTTTAATTCCTAATAAACCAGCGTTAGTATTTGTGTAATCCGTTACTTTACTCTCCATTTTTAATTATCTTTCAAATTCAATATTTCTCTCATGAAATTTTAAAGTGGAAAGACATGCTATAAATATTCCAAACGTCAAGGATTGATTGTTCTCCAGAAAATTGAATTTCAAAATGTATGAACTAGTAATTCTGCCAAAAGCTATACAATAAAGTACAGTTTATTCAACACCTTTGGGCAAAACATTACCTGATGAACAGTATCCTGAAGCTTTGTAACGTACCAGGAGATGTGACGTACCTGCCCGAAGGACGCACACGACATAAAGGCAGATAGGAATCAGAATAAAACGTCCGCGTAGCTCAATCGGTAGAGCAACTTATTCCGGAATGAGGGGATCCGGGTTCGAATCCTGGCGTGGACAGAAATGACGCAGAAATTTACTTCGTTATAATGGCGCCCGAACTATCCGGATGACCCGACCGTTCAAAATCTCGCATTCGTGTGATGTTATTTTCACACCGCGAGATGGGAAAAATAAGAAGGTGCCGCCCCGGTGGCGCAGTGGTCTTAGCGATGGCCTGTGATCATTCGTCCGAACGGGGTCCGGGTTCGAATCCCGTGAGGCATGGATGTTGTGTTTGTCTTACGGCACTGGCTCTCTCCCTTCCCTGGAACCAGTGACCCTAAATTAGGGCCGGCGACTGCTTACAGCCCATTGAGTTGCTCACGGTGGTCGTTAAACCTCCAATAAAGAAAAAAAATCCCTTCTCCAGCACTTCGAAAAAAAAAATAAAAAATAAGGGGGAGATTATGTAACGTACCAGGAGATGTGACGTACCTGCCAGAAGGACGCACACGACATAAAGGCAGATAGGAATCAGAATAAAACGTCCGCGTAGCTCAATCGGTAGAGCAACTTATTCCGGAATGAGGGGATCCGGGTTCGAATCCTGGCGTGGACAGAAATGACGCAGAAATTTACTTCGTTATAATGGCGCCCGAACTATCCGGATGACCCGACCGTTCAAAATCTCGCATTCGTGTGATGTTATTTCCACACCGCGAGATAGGAAAAATAAGAAGGTGCCGCCCCGGTGGCGCAGTGGTCTTAGCGATGGCCTGTGATCATTCGTCCGAACGGGGTCCGGGTTCGAATCCCGTGAGGCATGGATGTTGTGTTTGTCTTACGGCACTGGCTCTCTCCCTTCCCTGGAACCAGTGACCCTAAATTAGGGACGGGCGACTGCTTACAGCCCATTAAGTTGCTCACGGTGGTCGTGAAACCTCCAATAAAGAAAAAAAAAATCCCTTCTCCAGCACTTCGAAAAAAAAAATAAAAAATAAGGGGGAGATTATGTAACGTACCAGGAGATGTGACGTACCTGCCAGAAGGACGCACACGACATAAAGGCAGATAGGAATCAGAATAAAACGTCCGCGTAGCTCAATCGGTAGAGCAACTTATTCCGGAATGAGGGGATCCGGGTTCGAATCCTGGCGTGGACAGAAATGACGGAGAAATTTACTTCGTTATAGCTAGCCCTATATTCCTATAAATATTCCAAACGCCAAACATTAATTGTTCTTTAGAAAATTGAATTGCAAAATGTATGAACTAATAATTGCCAAAAGTTATATACAATACAATAGTCTTTATTCAACACTGTGGAAACAGGAATTTATCGGTGACGCCGATTGAAACCGCGTGTCATCGCTCCGGAGAGAGTTGCTCTAACTCAGTGCTTTTAACGTAGCGGCCCTCATGAATGATTACTAAATAAAAACAAATCACCCTTTTTTTCAAGTATATTATAATACACTGCTGGCCACCCAAAACGCAACACCAAGAAGGAAGCATCCGATTGGATTGAAATTCGCAGCATGCGTCACCCGCGAGAGGACATGCAAACGATTAGCATTGCAGGTCATATGCAAATCATATGCGCCCGGAACGCCACCGCGAAGCACTATAAGAAGGGTGCACAGAAGGCGGGGTGTAAGTAGTGGAAGTGTGTTGTGCTGCCGGACCTGTGCGTGGGAAGCTTTCTGATGCCTCGTCGCAAAATACGGCAGTTATTCCAGCACGTTTCGGTGTTCGACAGAGGACGAATAGCGGCTTAATGCGACAGCGGTTTATCGTACCGAGACATCGACGCCCGTGTGGGACGACATCCAGCCACAGTGAGGCGAGTATGGATTCAGTGGGTGCAGGAGGGATGGACGGACCGACGTGAGCGATTGCCGTAGCCGCGGCACACAACCGAACGAGAGAACCGGCACGTTGTGCGGCGGGCATTGACGGCTCGCACCGCCACATCACGAACGTTAGCGCCGGAATTAGGGCTTGTTGCGCAACAACCTGTGTTAGCACGTACCGTTCGACGTCGTCTGCAGGAGCGGAGACTTGTCGCACGGCGCCCATGGCTCCGATTACCACTGACGTTACACCACCGGCGAGTGCGGCGGCAGTGGGCCGTTGAACGCCACATCTGGACTGAGGAATGGCACGACGTTGTCTTTTTCGACGAATCCCGCTTCTGCCTGCAACACCACGATGGTCGGATCCGCGTGTGACGGCACCGCGGCGAGAGACTGTATGACGCCTGCATTATGCATCGCCATACCGGTCCGTCACCTGGCGTTATGGTTTGGGGCGCAATTGGATATGACACCCCCACCCCTCTGTTACGCATCGCCGTTACACTCAACAGCCACCGCTACATCTCCGACGTTTTGGATCCTGTAGTCCTCCCTTACCTGCAGGACCTGCCAGCGGCCACGTTTCAACAGGACAATGCGCGCCCGCACGTGACACGCATCGTGCAACAATTTTTCACGGCCCACCAGGCGTTACTGCTGCTGTGGCCCACCTGTTCTCCCGATATGTCACCCATCGAACACGTCTGGTCGCTGATCGGCAACCGAGTTGCCCGGCAAGCACCACCCGTGATGAAGTGTGGCAACGTGTGGAAGCAGCCTAGACCGACATACCCCAAGCTCACATCCAAAGCCTCTTTCGTTCGATGCCGCGGCGTGTAGCGGCCGTTATTGCCAGCCATGGGGGCCACACGAACTATTGATGTCTGCGTGTTCCACAAGTCGCACGGGCCTGTAAGCTCAATCGTTTCATCTTTGTATCTGTTGTTATGTGTCCAGTAAATCTGACTTTGCTCTCTCGTGTCCTTCTTGGTGTTGCAATTTGGGTGGCCAGCAGTGTAAATTAAAAATAGTAATGCTTGGCAAAGTCATCCGCTTTATAAGTAACAAGTTGTTTACGAAGAATATAAGTGCATGGCAGTTTGAATTTTTCAAAGGCATGGAACATATTTTCAATATATTCAAGTCTCCATTTTCCTGTAATGCTGAAAACGCTCCTGAAGAAGATCAACGTGAATTACTAGACTTTCAGCGTGATTCTTTCCTAAAATAAAAATTCAACAGCTGCAATCTAAGAGAGTTACACCAGTTAGTTTCAAAGAACATGTTTGTATACATTCATAGCCTAGCTGCACGTGTTCTGTCTATGTTCGGAACAACAAACTCATATGCGAACAATTGTTTTCAAGCATGAACCAAGTGAAACGCCTTGAAAGGAATACGTCAAGTGAGAGTCACTTATGCTCACTTTTAAAGGTAACATGTTCAAACGACATTATTCCAAATACCGATAAGTTAGTGACAGAAAAACGAGCCCACGTTTCTGGTCAGAAAATATAATATTTTCTGTACCGTGCTCAGTTGGGAAAATGTGATTTTTTTTTTAAGATTTAAGTGAAACAAAATTGTTACGTAAAAGTGATTGTTTTCCGTGATTGACGAAGCATTTGTTTTCACTACTTACCGCTAATTAGAAATACACTGCTGGACAATTGCTCAGGACGGATCATAAACGGCTATATAGCGCATAAAAAAGTAAGTGTGGTTGGATGCCAAGTGAAATAAAATAATGTCAGAATGTCAGGACATTACAAGAAAGACAATTTATTGTGCTCTGAAATCCAGAAGACTTTGGAACGTGTTCAAGGGACAAACAGGCCATTTTGTGCAGAATACGTAAACGTGAAAAAAATGCAATTACCGTCCGCAGGCGTTCCGGCGTAAGATGTCAATACGGGATATGGCCACCATGGAGGGCGATGCAAGATTCCACACGTCGTGTCATGCTTTGCACAACATTATCAAGCAGCTGTTGGAGTAATTTATCCCATTCCTCTGTCAGTGCACGGATGAGGGTGTCCTTGTTTATTGGAGGGCATTGGCGACCAGCAAGACTCCTCCCTAAAGCATCCCACACATTTTCAATGGGATTCAGATCTGGAGAACGTGCTGGCCATACGAGGCGTGGAATATCCTCGCTCTAAAGACACTCCTGGACAGCGACTGTTCGATGACATGTTGCGTTGTCGTCCATTAAAATGAATCTATCACCGACAGCACCACGGAACATGCGAACATGAGGTAGCAGAACATCATTATTGTATCGTTGGCCAGTCATACTCCAAGATGGAAGCACATAGAGGGACGTACGGCCATTGATCATGATGCCAGCCCATACCATGACACTACATGTCGGATATCGGTCCCTTTCCTGTATGTTTGCTGGACAATATGCAGTACCACTATCACGCCAGATCAGTTGTCGTCGACAATCAGACGATAGACTGTATCTACTCTCATCTGAGAAGAGGACAGCAGACCAGTCGTTATCAGTCCAATTGCGATGGTGATGGCACCATCCGTGATTAGAAATTTAGTAATATTTAATGCGGCCCCCTACATTCCACCAAAACTGGAAAGTAGCCTTTCCAAGAGTCAGAGTTTGATACCACTGCTCTAACCGATTACGCTGCACCGACGGAATATTTCTTTGTAGATTTGTCATCTTGACACGTACTTTACTTGCGTGCTACGTCACAACACCCTTCGGCAAAAGAATACTACTTGGTTAAAAGCATCCGGACTATTGCCTATCCACAAACTCTCTGTAATAGGAACGAAATTAATAACGATCTTATATGAACCCAAAATTTGTGTTTCCGGGTCATACAGTGATTATTTACACCGAAAATTCTATAGTTGCAAAAAAATAGCTTCACTCGCGGACCTAAATACCATTACGTACCTCATAATCCATAGTTGATATGAAGAACATTGTTGGTGTGTCAATTTATTTTCTTTGTGGACATACTGATGAATCCCAACAATGTCGCGATTCTCCCAACCGTAACTCCATCGGTAGGTGAAACATCTGGCTTTATTCTCTCAGTCATGTACACTGAAGTGCAGGAAAAACTGGTACACCAGTCTAATACTTGGAAGGTCCTCCACGGGAACGCATGACTGCAGAAATACGACGGGGCATGGACTCCACTAGCTTCTGGAAAATATGCTGTAGGCAATGTACACCATACTTCCTGAAGAGCGTTCCACAATTCGGGTGTATTCCGAGGTCTCGGATTCCTGTGTTCGTTAGCGCGACGCATGGCATCCCAAATGTGTTCTATCACGTCCAGATTTGGGGACTTGGGTGGGAATGGCAACACCCCAAACTCAGATGAATGCTCCTCTAACCATAATGTGGCGTTCCGACACTTGTGTGGAGGTGCATTGTACTGTTGGAACAGTCTCAACCCATCAGCATGAATGCAGAACATGAACGGGTGTACCTCGTCAGAAAGGATGCGCACATAGCGTTGGCCAATCGCAGACGTTTGTAGACGTACCAGGGGTCCCAGTGAAGTCCAGCCAAACACACCCCATACCATTACGGACCCCCCCCACCAGCCGGTACAGTTTCCTGTTGACAGGCGGGATCCATGGCTTCATGGGGTTTGCGCCACACACGAATCCTTCCATCTGCCCGATACAGTTGGAAACGCGACTCGTCAGACCAGGATACGTGTTTCCAGTCATCAAGTGTCCAGTGGCGGTGTTGCCGTGCCCAAGCGAGACGTATAGCTCTGTGTCGTGCACCCATCAAGAAGACTCGAGTTGGGCGTCGGCTCCCAAAACCCATATCGTGCAGGGTACGCTGCACAGTCCGGACACTTATGCTTGTTGAGGCTCCAGCATTGAATTCCGATGATACCTGCGAGAGTGTTGCACGCCTATCGCGTGAACCGATTCTTGCGAGCCGACGATGGTCACGTTCACCCAATGTCTTTTTACGGGCACACTGGTATCGTAGGTTGGAGGTTTTGCCAGAATTCTTGTAGTCACTGTACACCCTTGCAATGGTCGTACGTGAAAATACGACTTCCTCCAAAATATTATGGCCCATCAAATGAGCGCCAGCTATGACACCGCGTTGAAAATCGCTTAAATCGTTATTTCTTGTCATTCTCATGCCGAAAACAGCTTTGACAGCTGTCAAGGATGTCTATTGCTTTATAGAAGCACTGGCGGACGCAACCGAGTGCGCGCATAGGTGACGTTGCTATGTATTTTGCATAAGCTCGTGAGTACCAGTTTTTCTGGCACTTCAGTGTACATAATTGCACATTGGCTCCAACACACAGATAAGAAATAGTAAATACGTAGTACAATCAAAACGTTCCGAGACTAGGTACGTAGCGCGCCAACAAATGGCAGTACGCGGATGCGCGAGAAGTGGTCGAGGGCAGTGACCTTCGCGAGTTCTTGTGCGGAGTCGCGTCGTTCTGTGAATATCGGGAGCTGTGCTACACGATATTTGGTGACCACGTGCAGAACACAGCTGAGATTTCGGTATGGACTGCAAACTAGAGCAACAAGCGAACATCAAATTCTGCGTCAAACTCGGCAAATCGGCAACGGAGACGCCTGAAATGTTGCGGCAGGCTTATGGCAATGAAGCAATGAGTCGTGCGAGGTGTTTCGAGTGGCACTGGCGCTTCAAGAGCGGCAGAACGGTGCTGGAAGACGACGAGAGGTCAGGGCGACCGTCCACGAGCAAAACCCCCGAAAATGTGGACAAAATTAGGGAACTGGGGCATGAGTATCGCCGGAGAACCTTTGAAGACATTGCTACCATCGTCAATGTGTCATACGGAACAGTGCAAGAAATTCTGACGTCGGTTTTGAACATACTCCGCATTGCTGCAAAGTTGGGGCCAAAGATTCTGAACCCAGAACAAAAGGCGGTCCGTGTCAAACTCTGTCAAAATCTTCGTCAGCAGGTGGTGAATGAACCAACGTTCCTGTCGCGGGTCATCACTGGGGACGAGACTTGGGTCTACGATTATGACCCGGAGACCAAACAACAGTCGTCGCAGTGGAAGAGCCCGGCTTCTCCACGACCGAAGAAGACTGGATGGTTCTGGAGCGCTACCAAAAGCATGCTCATCGTGTTCTTCGACTTCCGTGCGGCTGTGCCCCGTGAATTCGTCCCCCAGGGCACGACTCTCACCTCCTTTTTTACTACGATGTTCTGCGGCGTGTTAGGGAGGACATTCGCTATCAACAACCTGAAATGTGGCGCTGGGGCGATTTCCTGCTCCATCACGACAATGCAGCAGCTCACAGAGCGTTAGCAACACGCCAGTTTTGCAGCAGCAACAGCATGACTACCCTTCCTCACGCACCTTGCTCGCTGGATTTGCCCCCCCCCCCGCGACTTCTTTCTGTTCCCGAAGCTCAAGCTGAAGCTCAAGGGTCGCCGTTTGGAAACCGTTCACGAGATCCAGCGCGAATCGCAGACGGTGCTTGACACGATTCGCGAACAGGACTTCCAGGGAGCTTTCCAACAGTGGCAAAAACGCTGGCAGCTGCGTATCGCTGCCCAAGGGGACCACTTTGAGGGAGATCATAGCCAGACTTAAGTAACGTAAGTACTTTGTTGTATATCGGCCTAGTCTCGGGACTTTTTGATCGGACCTCGTATAGTTTAAAGAAAAAGAAGAAATCGACACATCAAAAATTGGGAGAAAGGAGAGAATGTCACAGCCATGATGCAATACTGTATTGAGGAAAAATGCGAATCCAAAATTTGAAGGCATTCAAATCTAGAGTGGATATAAGAATTAATGGAAGTTGAAGTACTCGGAGGCTGTTACCATAGAAAAAAATAAGCACAGAGCCTGTAATAATAATGAACCAATTATCATAGCGGAGCTTTGGAAAGCATTGATTAAAAGGGAAATAGAATATGAGAATGTAACAGACACGTGACTTTCATCTTGGCAACGAGCCTTAGTAACGTAAGTGAAGGACAACCAGTAACCGTTGAAATGATGGTGTCTTCTTACTTTGAAAGTTTAACTTTCGAGTACAAAATGCGATATTTGGAGAAAATCAATGAGATTGAAGGAGAAGATCCCTATGTGCTGAATGTAAGTATCTTCGAAAGTGATGCGAAAAGTTTCCCAGAAGTACAAATAGTAAATATTTTCTATTACTTCGTCTTTGGTCGAAGCGCCATTACCATACAAGAGTTAGAGGCATTAGATCATATAAAATTCTAGAAGCATATAACAATTTCTCATCGAGGATATTCCTTTACGTGATAATTTAGTGAGATCACTAATTAGTGTGCAATTAGTAACAGTTCAATGAAAAGCATTTTTCTGTGCTCTGGGAAGCAATTTTCAAGACTTAAAAAAATTGAGAGAAAAATATGGTTTTTCACGCAAAATTGTGGTGAAAAAACATAGTAACTTTTCTTCGATTTCAGCCCAAATGTATTTATCCGTAAATAAATTTAGCAGCGTAATCCCGGTATGTAAACAGACCTAGACACCATAAAGAATTTTACTTGGAAATAATTTTATCCATTATTTGCATTTTTCCGCAAAAGTGTGCTTCAGCTCCAGCTGAAATTCCAGGTGTACTAAAAATAAAATCAACGGCGGTTTGGGGAGGAAATGTCATATAGAACAAAATAATAAAGTAAAAAACCCCCAACACTGACAGCCAAATAATCTTAAAAGTGAAAATACTAAGTGAAAAGCCGAAAATTCGAAAGAAAAAAAGTGGGTCAAGCTCTCCTAAAAAATCCAGAACAGATTCTGACTAAAAGTTTGATTCTGACTAAAAGTCAGGATGGCTAACAAGAGAGAGATTTGAATCTGACTAAAAGTCGGGATGGCTAACAAATTAACTTTTAGCTCTATAAAAAGCTTCAACAGCCCCTAGATCAATCAGCAACTTTCTGAATAAAAGTCCCTGATGGTGAAAAACCCACGTGTATAGTAGTTCCGATTGGGCACCGATGCGTTGATTTAAGAACATTTTTGACTAAGAGACAAACTCCGAAATGTGTTCTATATGAAAATAATCAGTAGCAATAAAACCTGCGCAAAAAAAAATAGTCAAAACCTTTTAAAATAAAATTGAAGACTTGACATCAACGAGTGAAACCCCTGGCCCAATAAGTGCAAGCACCGCACGCCAACAGCATTTGAACAAGTAAAAGATACACTATCTACCAACAAGTAATTGGACTCCTGTGATAGCAAAAGAAAACGAAGTTTATTCACTTTCAATAGTTGGTGGAGCCTCCACGACCGGCGATTACAGCTGCGACCCTCCGGGGCATACTCTCAACCAGGCGTTGTACGACGGCTAGCGGTATTTTCTTCCACTCGGCTAGAAGAAGACAGGTCAGTTCCTTCACCGATTTCGGAAAGTGGGGGCACCCCTTAAGTCGACGCTCCAACTCGTCCCAGAGGTGCTCGATAGGGTTAAGGTCCGCGCTCTGCGCAGGCCAGTTCATTCAATTAACCCCATTGTCAAAATACCAAGCCATGGTAGACCTCGCAACATCACAGGTGGTATTGTCATCCTGAAAGTAGCATGGGTCCACCCCGTAAAACTGCCACAACATAGGAAGCGCATGGTCATCCAAAATGGTGCAGTAGGTCTCGGTGTTGAGTCTACCAGGAATTGCGAACAAGGGTCCCGTGCCATACCAGGAGAAACACCCCCACAGCATAATTCCACCGCCGCCGAACTTCGCAGTTGGCACAATACATTCGAGACGGAGGCGTTCTCCAGGCAGACGCCAAACCCAGACCCTGCTTTCCAAACGGTAGAGGGTGAACCTTGATTCGTCGCTCCAGAGAACCTGTTTCCACTGTTCAACGGTCCACTGTCGACGTTCTTTGCACCACGTTAGCCGAGCAGCGCTATTGGACTTGGTGATCAAAGGCTTGTGGGCTTGAGCACGTCCATGATAACCGAGCAGATGGGCTTCTTTACGGATGGTATTCATCGAAATAATACTCCAGGATGCCTGTTGAAACTCCTCAAGGATGTGGCCCATCAATTTGGTGCGGTTCTTCCGAATTTCTCTGGCCAGCCCCCGTCGGTCTCTAACTCCCAGTTTTGTGGGTCTGCCGGGTCGGGGCACATTCCGACAGTCACCTCTCATCTTCCACTTGCCAATCACGTAGGCCACTGTCGATTTTGGGTACTTCAACTAGCTGGATATGTCACGCATGGATCGGCCATTTCTGTGATACCCGACGATTACACCTTTCTCGAAATCAGAGAGCTCCGAACTGCGTGGCATCTTGCATGCGACTGGTTGCGTTGTTGTTTCCTACACGATATTTAACGGCGGCGGCCGTGACGTGTATCAGGACCGCAGATATCGTCGATTGCAGGGGTGTCCAATTACTTGTTGGTAGATAGTGAATGTTTTCTGCTTTACCAAAAATCACTGATTTCTGGATAAAACTAACCTTCAAAAGGTTCTCTGTCTTTGAAGAGTCTAACTCTTCAATATTGTTTTCTAAGGTCTTGGAAGCAATCACCCTTCGCTTGGCAGGTAAGAAAATCTTTTCGGTAATGCCTTTAGATACAGCAGCTGGTAGCCTAAAAAAAGACTACCGGCCTCGATTTCCTCTACTGCAGCAATTAATAAAACCACGAAATCTAGGCATTTTGGTTTCAAATTTTTATAAGCACCGACCGCCAATAATCGCACTTTACAGGCTAACTGCAGAGCAGCCAGCTATGTTTGCCCTTCAGGAACTTGCAGGAACTGTTGCCACTTCTCTTAAACTTCTCGATCACGTCACGTGCTACATCCTCATAAAAACAACAATGGGAAAAGAAAAATAGGACAGAAATCAATGAAGGAAACACAAAAAAAAAAATAAACAGCGGATAATAGTGTAGATGGCAGCACTGTATAAAAAAGGTGAGAAACTCAAGAATGTAGGGAGAAGAAGCGCGTGATCATTCAGCCCTTTCGCACACATACACTGCTGGCCACCCAAAACGCAACACCAAGAAGGAAGCCTCCGGTTGGCCTAAAAGGACATGCAAACGATATAGTGTATCTTTTACTTGTTGCCCGCAAGAGGACATGCAAACGATTAGCATTGCGAGGCATATGCAAATCATGTGCGCCCGGCACGCCACCGAAAAGCACTATAAGAAGGGTGCACAGAAGGCGGGGTGTAAGTAGTGGAAGTGTGTTGTGCTACCGGACCTGTGCTTGGGAAGCTTCTTAATGCCTCGTCACAGAATACGGCAGTCATTCCAGCACGTTTCGGTGTTCGACAGAGAACGAAGAGCGGCTTATCGCGACAGCGGTTTATCGTACCGAGACATCGGCGCCCGTGTGGGACGACATCCAGCCACAGTGAGGCGAGTATGAACTCGGTGGGTGCAGGAGGAACGGACGGACCGACGTGAGTGATTACCGCAGCCGCGCCACACCACCGAACCAGAGGACCGGCATGTTCTGCGGCGGGCATTGACGGCTCGCACCTCCACATCACGAACGCTAGCGCAGGAATTAGGGTGTGTTGCGCAACAACCTGTGTCAGCACGTACCGTTCGATGTCGTCTGCAGGAGCGGGGACTTGTCGCACGGCGCCCATTGCTCCGATTACCCATGACGTTACACCACCGGCGACGAGAGCGGCGGCAGTGGGCCGTTGAACGCTGCACGTGGAGTACGGAATGGCACGACGTTCTCTTCTTCGATAAATCCCGCTTTTGCCGGCAACACCGTGCTGGTTGGATCCGCGTGTGGCGCCACCGCAGCGAGAGACCATATGAAGCCTGCATTATGCATCGCCATACCGGTACGTCGCTCGGCGTTATGGTTTGGGGCGCAATTGGATATGACACCCGCACCCCTCTGGTACGCATCGCCGGTACACTCAACAGCCACCGCACCATCTCCGACGTTTTGGAGCCTGTAGTCCTCCCTTACCTGCAGGACCTGCCAGCGGCCACGTTTCAACAGGGCAACGCACGCCCGCACGTGGCACGCATCGTGCAACAATTCTTCACGGTTCACCAGGTGTCACTGCTGCCGTGGCCCGCCTGTTCTCTCGATATGTCGCCCATCGAACACGTCTGGTCGCTGATCGACAACCGAGTGGCCCGGCAAGCACCACCCGTGATGAACTGTGGTAACGTGTGGAAGCAGCCTGGACCGACATACCCCAAACCCACATCCAAAGCCTCTTTCGTTCGATGCCGCGGCGTGTAGCGGCCGTTATTGCCAGCCATGGGGGCCACACGAACTATTGATGTCTGCATGTTCCGCAAGTCGCACGGGCCTGTAAGCTCAATCGTTTCATCTTTGTATCTGTTGTTATACGTGTCCAGTAAATCTGGCTTTGCTATCTCGAGTCCTTCTTGGTCTTGCATTTTGGGTGGCCAGCAGTGTAAGTGGACCGCATAGTGGTATCATCTAACACACATAGTTAATCTACAACAGTGTTCTCAAACTCTGACCCTCGGCAAAGCCACTTTCCAGTTTTGGAAGAATGTAGGGGGTTGCATTAATATTAATAAATTTTTAAAAATAAACATCAACTTTACAAATCTACACCAATGGCTTGGCACTAGAGTGGAATAATATTTCTAATTATTGCTAAATAGTAAAAACAAATGCTTCGTCAATCACTTTTATGTGACAATTTTTGTTCACTTAAATCTTACAAAAATAATATTTAACCAACTAAACACGGTACAGAAAACATTACATGTTCTGACCGGAAACTTAGGCTCGCTTCTCTGTCGCTAATTTACCGATGCCGCCCCGGTGGCGCAGTGGTCTAAGGCGTTGGCCTCTGATCATTCGCCCGAAGGGGTCCGGGTTCGAATCCCGGTCAGGCATGGATGTTGTGTTTGTCTTACGGCACTGGCTCTCTCCCTTCCCTGGAACCAGTGACCCTAAATTAGGGACGGGCGACTGCTTATAGCCCATTGAGTTGCTCACGGTGGTCGTTAAACCTCCAATCAAAAAAAAAAAAAAAAAAAAAAAAAAATTTACCGATATTTGGAATAATGTCGTTTGAACATGTTACTTTTAAAAACAAGTTAGTGAAATCATGCAGCGCATTGATTATGATACGCTTTCCAACACACCGGAAATCATTACTCAGGTTATGAGGTTAATGGCTGTAGAAAAAATCTGGCCCTAGTGTCCTGACCTTTGACCCCATTTCGATAATATTCAACAGAACTGGTAAAGTATATTTCCGGAACAACATGATAAAGTTATGTTGCAATCGAAGCAGTTTTACGTAAGTTATGACGCAGAAGGGCGATGGAATGGATCCCGCTCCTATGTCCTGACCTTTCACCCCACTTAACCCATTTTAAATTGGCTTCGTCCCCAGTGGTCCCCTAAGACATACTAACATTTCATTGAAATCAAACTATATTTATGCAAGTTATGACGCATAAGAGCAATAGAATGGATCTCGCTCCTATGTCATGACCTTTGACTCCATTTCGTCCATTTTCAATAGGATTCGTACCCAGGTTGTTCCCTACCACATACTAAAATTTCATAGAAATCGAACCATTTTTACGCAAGTTATGACGTATAAGGGCAATGGAATACATCCCGCTCCCATCTAATGACCTTTGACCCCACTTCACCCATTTCCAACAGGGTTCGTCTCCAGTTCGTCCGCTACGACATACTACAATTTCATCGAAATTGAACCATATTTACGCAAGTTATAACGCATAAGGGCAATGCATCCCGCTCCTATGTTCTGACCTTTGACCCCACTTAACCTATTTTCAATAGGGTTTGTCCCTAGTGGTCCCCTACCACATACTAAAATTTCATTGAAATCGCACTATATTTACGCAATTTATGAGGCATAAGGGCAATGGAATTCTTCCATTTTCAACAGGGTTCGTCCCCAGGTGGTCCCCTACCACATACTAAAATTTCATCGAAATCGAACCATTTTTACGCTAGTTATCGTGCGGACAGGCGGACAAAGCTGGAGCATATACGCTTGTTCAACCTACGGTTGAAAAGCGAAAACAAACTACGAAACGAATCAAATCCGTTGGTCTACTGAAAAAGAGTAACCCTACGATTGTGACGTCACGGGCAAGTCATGTGACTTTGTTGCAGGCCTGGTGAGGTATAAAGATGGCCATGGCACAACTCACTTTTTGTTCTAGAAGAAAATAGAAGTAAAGCGTAACATGCACACAACGTGTGACGTAATGAAGCAGATGATCGCGAGAGTGTGACGTCATAAAACTTTAATAGGATCCACACGCAACGTGTGACTTAATGAGAAAGATGGCGTGGCCGCGCGCCAACATCTGAATCGCGAGAGTTTGACGTCTTTCTTTTTTTTTTTTTTTTTTTTTTTTTTGATTGGAGGTTTAACGACCACCGTAAGCAACTCAATGGGTTATAAGCAGTCGCCCGTCCCTAATTTAAGGTCACTGGTTCCAGGGAAGGGAGAGAGCCAGTGCCGTAAGAGAAACACAACATCCGTGCCTGACCCCGATTCGAACTCAGACCCCTTTCGGACGAATGATCAGAGGCTATTGCTTAGACCACTGCGTCACCGGGGGCGGCGAGTGTAACGTCATCGGATTTCTAAGCTTGGGAAACATTAATAAGATGACGCCATGACACTAAAAACGTGGTAACTCGGGGTGATTATTTGACCCACTAAACGAGTTTTCCCAAAGTCGAGATCAAGCTAAATCGATTTCTAGTACCAGAAAACGGTAGGTTAACGACTTTCATCAATATCCTTAGAGCCGTTTTCAAAATAAAATTTACATAGATACAAGAATTGCTCCTTTAAGGTGGACGTCAAGTAATTTTGATCCCTATACTTCCAATGGAAAAACTTTTGTACAGATTTTCTTCACAATTAATGCATTCCCAAGGATGAAAATTTGAACATCGATTAAAATAGCTTCATTTCATAACTTGGAACACATAATATTTTCTAAAACATAACCATAATTATGTAATCCAACATTTATTTGTCGACTGACGTCATCAAAGTACAGGTCGCGCCATCTTTTTTTTTTTTTTTTTTTGGTTTCAACACCACCAAAGGAAACGTTATTGTTTTTTAATATAATTATGGTTATGTTTTAGAAAATGTTAAACATTCCAAGTTACAATATGAAGTTATTTTAATCGATGTTCAAATTTTCATCCTTGGGAACACACTATTTGGGAAGGAAATGTGTACAAAAGTTTTTCCATTGGAAGTATAGGAAGCAAAATTACTTGACGTTCACCTTAATAGTATGGGATAAGATCGATGGAATGGATTCCGCTCCTATGTCCTGACCTGTGACCCCATTTTCAATAGGGTTCCTCCTCAGGTGGTCCCCTACCACATACTAAATTTTCATCGAAATTGAACCATTTTTACGCACGATATGACGCAAAAGGGCAATGGAATGCATCCCGCTCCTATGTCCTGACCTTTGACCCCGCTTCACCCATTTTCGAAAGAGTTCGTCCACAGGCGGTCCCCTACCACATACTAATATTTCATTGAAATCAAACCATATTTACGCAAGTTATGAAGCATAAGGGCAATGGAATTGATCCCGCTCCTATGTCGTGACCTTTAATCCCATTTGTCCCATTTTCAACAGAGTTCGTCCCCAGGTAGTCCCCTACCACATACTACAATTTCATCGAAATCGAACCATTTTTACGGGAGTTATCGTACCGGCAGACGGACAGACGGACGGAAAGAGCTGGGGCATATACGCTTCTTCAACCTACGGTTGGAAAGCGTAAATGAGCATAAGTGACTGTCACTTAACTTATTCCTTTCAAGACAAATGTACGTACCTGTCCTTTGAAACTAACTGGTAGAACTAGGTTAGATTGCAGCTGTTGAATATTTCTTTTAGAAAATAATCACACTGAAAGCTGATGTTCTTCAGGTGCGTTGTCAGCATTACACGAAAATCGGGACTTGAAAATATTGAAAATATTTTCCATGCCTTTAAAACTGTCAAACCGCCATACAGTTATATTCTTCGTAAATAACTTGTTACTCATAAAGCGGATAGATTTGCCAAGCATTACTCTTTCTACACTGACGGAAAAAAATCGTAACACCAAGAAGGGGTTCTGTTAGATAAACGAGAGTGGGTTGACGGTGAGAGTACATCTGTAAGATGACGTCTATGCAAATTTCGCGCTCGGCGCATACGTGTGGCGCTGGTAGCGCCCTCGGAACATGCAAAGCAGGTTTGCTGTAAATACGCGCTGTAACGTTCGTGAGCGTTAGTTATCATTGAGATTCGACGTAGTGTGTTGATGTTAGTCAAGAATGCCTTTAAGAAGACGAAGAAGCCATTATCAACAGCTCACGGAGTTTGAACAAGGTCGTGTAATAGGGCTACGAGAAGGTGGACTTTCTTTCCGCAATATTGCAGAACGACTTGGCAGGAATGTAGCCACTGTGCATGGTTGTTGGCAGCGGTGGTCAAGGGAAGGTACGGCCTCAAGAAGACCGGGTTCCGGCCGGCCACGTGGCACTACTGAGAGGGAAGACCGCCGTTTACGGCGCATGGCCGTGGCGCATCGTACCGCGTCTGGGGCAGCAATTCGAGCTGCAGTTGCCACCACAGTGACACAACGAACTGTTACAAATCGGTTACTTGAAGGACAGCTCCGAGCCAGACGCCCTGTAGCGTGCATTCCACTTACTCCAAACCACTGCCGTTTGCGACGTCAGTGGTGTCAAGCTAGAGCTCATTGTAGGACGGAGTGGAGATATGTTGTGTTTTCTGATGAAAGCCGGTTCTGTCTGGGTGCCAGTGATGGCCGTGTGTTGGTTAGAAGGAGGTCCAGGTGAGCGCCTGCAACCAACCTGTCTGCGGCCGAGACGCACTGGACCTACACCTGGAGTTATGGTCTGGGGAGCAATTTCCTATGACAGCAGGAGCACTCTCGTGGTTATCCCACGCACCTTGACCACACAGTTGTACGTCGGTCTGGTGATTCAACCTGTTGTGCTGCCATTCATGAACAGCATTCCAGGGGTGTTTTCCAACAGGATAACGCTCGCCCGCACACCGCTGTTGTTACCCAACATGCTCTACAGAGTGTCGACATGTTGCCGTGGCCTGCTAGATCACCAGATCTTTCACCAATCGAGCACGTATGGGACATCATTGGACGACAACTCCAGCGTCACCCCCAACCAGCATTAACCGTCCCTGTATCGACCGACCAAGTGCAACAGGCATGGAACTCCATCCCACAAACTGACTTCCAGCACCTGTACGACACAATGCATGAACGTTTTCGTGCTTGCATTCAACATTCTGGCAGTTACACCGGTTATTAATGTACCATCATTTCACATTTAAAATGGCTCTTCTCGCGCTTACATTAAGCTGTGATCTTGAAACCTTAATCGATTAAATATGCTACCTATACAAATGCATTGCCGCCATTTTATTCCTCTACAACTATTTTTTTCGTGGTGTTGGGATTTTTTTTTCCGTCAGTGTGTATTATACACCCTGATTTATAAAGAAGTATACAGTTTCCAGATGCTGCAAAACAGTAACAGTTGAAGACACGGACCACAACTGCGAATCGTTAGGTAGATGTACTCATAAAGTTTGTATCCTGCTACTGAGTGAGGTGATGTAGGCGAAAGCGTGCGCGTCACGTGACTAGTCAATCAAAATGGCAGCGTATGCAGTGGAGAAGGCGTTTTCTGTTCTTGAATTGAGCAAAACGAAATCTGTAACTGTTGTGCAACGGCATTTTCGATCACGATTCGGAAAAGAACCTCCAACCAGAAAATCTATCTACGATTGGCATAAAAAAATTTGAAACTACGGGCTGTTTGCGCAAACTTAAAAGTCCTGGACGATCGCGTGTTTAGGAAGAAGTCGTCGATCGTGTTTGCGCTGACATTCAACGAAGCCCGGGAAAATCAACGCGGAGGGTGAGTCGTGAAGTGCAGACTTCAAAGCCCACTGTCTGGAGAATTTTGAGAAAGAAGCTGAAAATGATTCCATACAAAGTGCAGATGTTGCAAAATCTCACTGACCTTGACAAGACAAAGCGCTTTGAATTCTGTGCCGAAATGCAGCACCGTTTTGAAAATGACGATTTTGCCGATCACTTAGTTTTCACCTATGAAGCTACATTTCACGTGAGTGTTCAGATAAACAAGCAGAATGTTCGCTTTTGGGGAACGGAGAATCCCAGATTTACAGTGCAACACGTGCGAGATTCCCCTAAGGTAGTCCTGTGCTGTGTCCAAAAAGAAAGTATATGTCTTATGTCTTTGGTTGATGCCACAGTTGCAGGACGACAGTGACAACTTTATTCTCCAATTGGATGGTGCACCACCGCACTGGTTAGGCGACGTGCGAGATTATATAGATGAACATCTTCCTCCCCGATTGAATGGACGAGCCGCGGGCTACATCATGCCACCGACCCAATTGCCACCCAGAAGTCCTGACTTTACACCTTGTGACATTTTCCTGTGGGGGGTACGTAAAGGACAATGCATTCGCCCCTCCCCTTCCTGTTGATCTAGCGGAGCTGAAACAGCGTATCACAGCCACTATCACCGCACTTGATTCAGATATCTTAGCTCGATTTTGGGCGGAAATGGATTACCGGCTCGATGTGTGTCGTGTGACTAAGGGTGCACACATAGAACATCTGTGACTGTCTCTAAAAAAACTTGAAACATTCCCCTACAATTCTGTTACAGGTAACATAAAATATCTTACCTTTTTCTTGTTTTATAGTGCTTTGAAACCTTTTACTTTTTTATGAATCACCCTGTATTTAATCTATTATAACATACTTGAAAAAAGGAAAATTTACTTTTATTTTGCAATTATTCATGCGGCCGCAAAACAGTTGGCGCTCGGCCGCGAGTTTGAATGGTCTACAACATTATGTACCAGATGATGGTTCTGAAGATGGCTTTGGAAAAGTTGAAAAGATTTAACGAGACTTTAATGGAAGTTTGATGGTGGAATAGCGGTGATTTTGGGCATGGCGTACTTTTAGACTTTTTATTGGATTTTAATGGTGAAATATTTTTAGACTTCAAGTTTTAACTGGTTGTGCAACAGTGCATGTGAACATCGATGGAATATGAAATGTTATCGACATGTACATAGTGTTTTTAACAATTAGAGTGTTGGAACCAATGTGCAATAATGTACATGGCTGCGAAAATAAAGCCAGATGTTTCCCCAACCGATGGAGTTATACATTGAAGAGCAATTGAATGAGATACCTGTCTAGTAACGTGTAGCACCACCTTTCGCCCTGATGACGGCGGCCATTCGTCTCGGCTTGGACTCGACAAGACACCGGAAGCATTGGGAAACCATACGGATCCCCGACCCCTGAACAAGCTCCCACACTTCACAAAGATTTGATGGAAGGGGGTCACCTCTCTCGATGGCATCACAGATGTGCTAAGGTCAGGTGACCTAGCTGGCCAAGGAAGCAAGGTCACGTCGGTGGAGTGTTCATCCAACCATTCGGATACAATTCGCGAGAGATGGCACGGTGCATTGTGTTGTTGCAGGATGAGGTCCCCAGTGGGATGTTGAAGACGCACAAACGGGAGCAAATAGTCGTCCAGGATATCCTGGTAACGTTGACCTGTGAGGGATGATGTCACACGTACCAGGGGTCCCATTTCAGTCCACGTACCAGGAGTCCATTTCAGTCCACGTACCAGGGGTCCCATTTCAGTCCACGTAAACAGTACCCAGTCGAGAATGCCACCCCCACCAGCTTGAAGAGTACCCTGCTTGCAAGAAGGATCCACCACTTCATGTGGTTTGTGCCTACTCGTATCCTGCCATCCGCATGTACCAACGTGAATTTCGACTCATCAGTCCAGGCAACATTTTCCCACATGTCTAGGGTCCAGTGGCGATGTTCCCGCGCCCATGCTAATCTTTGCACCCTGTGATGTGCGGTCAGGAGCGGTACCTTTGTGGGACGATGGCTTCTGTAGCCCATAGCGAGGAGATGGTTCTGGATGGTGTGGCTACTTACACGTTTTTGTGCACCAGCGTTAATTTGCCGAGTGATTTCTTGCACTGTGGCCCGTCTATCCACTGTTTCAATGCGAACAAGCCGACGATGACCCCGCTCATCCACACGCTGTTGCCCACGGCAGTTGGCCCTTGCAGGGATGGTTTTACCGGATTCGATGTACTGACGGTGTACCCGTGACACATTGGCTCGTGAAAATCCCAGTGCTTGCACGACTACCGAGATGGAGTGATTCATTCGTCGGGTCACTCCATCTCGGTAGTCGCGATTTGAATTTAACCAAAGTTAAAGCAGAGCTACTAGCGTCAAGGCTTCGTTAATGGAATCTTCTAGAACAAAATGTTCGAGTGAGTGAATTTCGTATTCGTCACCGACAATTCGAGCAATTCTTCCAAAAAAGAGAAAGCTTTGTGTTCTGTTGCAATATTTACGGCCTAATGCAAGGACTAGGAATACAACATGTTACGCAAGAATGGCGTCTATTTATAGACTCCTCCAAGTTGAGTCTTAAGATGGTTTTACTGCATAACGGGAATCAGCTACCGTCCATTCCAGTTGCACATGCGGTGCACATGAAAGAGATCTACAACAAGCTTAAGCAGCTGTTGGACAGACTTAATTACAAAAAATTGTGGTTGGCTTACCTGTGCTGACCTGAAGGTAGTGTCTCTGTTGATGGTCTTTTAGCAGGGATACACAAAGCACTGCTGTTTTCTTTGTCACTGGGATAGCCGAGCTACATGTCTGCACTACATCGATAGAGACTGGCGTACTAGGACGTCTTTGACACCTGGACAAACGAATGTTCAGAACCCACCACTGACAGATCCTCAGAAAATCATACTACCCCCTCTGCACATAACACTCGGTCTTGTAAAGCAATCGGTTAAGGCCATGGACAAAACTAAACCAGCGTTCAAGTACTTGCATGACAAATTTCCTCGACTGAGCGAAGCAAAAATAAAAGAGGTAATTTTTGTGGGTCCGCAGATCAGACAGCTCTTTCCAGATTCGCAGTTTGAGGACATGCTTCAGTGTGATGAAAGAGAAGTGTGGGATGCCTTTTTGTCAAGTATCAACAAACTTCCTGGGGAATTCCAGGGCTGAATTACGAAGATATTATTACCGACCTGCTTGCTCTGTATCAAATATTTGGCTGTAATATGTCTTTAAAACTCCACTTCCTGGATTCTCACCTGGATTTCTTCCCGGATAACTGTGGGAAATTTAGTGATGAGCATGGTGAACGGTTTCATCAAGATATGGCCGTAATGGAGCAAAGATTCCAAGGAAAGTGGTCCACTTTGATGCTCGCAGACTACGTTTGAACACTCTTCAGAGATGCCCTTATGGTGGAATACAACCGAACGGCAAGGAGAAGTAAAACGTCATGAACTGGTAACTGATTTCTATCTATGCATGAAAAACTCATGCACATATCTCAAAACTACATTTAATACAAATGTAAAAAAAAAAGAATTAAGAATTACACTATCTATTTTTAATTGTACTATAAAAAATTGCACTTACTGTTTCGGATTGTATTTACTTCAAAAGAACTGTAATGTAACGCATGCAATATATATATATATATGAAGACGTGCAAGACAGTACGAAAAAGTATCACTGAAGACGTAAGAAAATTCAACTGTGAACTAGTGAGGAAAGCAATTGAAAACAACCAAAGCCTAAAGATAGCAAAGGGACATCTCAGTAAGGGAAGAAAACAGATTATGGCACTGAGAAAAGAAGATGGTTCTGTAACAAGAAATAGAGGCGAAATTTTGACAAGAGTGAAAGATTTCTACTCCAAATTATATGAAAGGGATGATACATGTGCTCCAGACATCATGAAAGGTGCCAGTACCAGAGTTCTTCCAGTCCTCCCAGCAGAAGTTGCACATGCAATCAAGAACATGAAGCGGGGAAAAGCTCCAGGAGAAGATGGAATTACTGTAGACATCATACAAGAAGCAAGTGGAGAAATCGAAACAGTACTCGCCCAAATTTTCACTCGATGCCTTAATGAAGGGAAGATTCCTGAGGATTGGAACAACGCTACAATGATCTTGCTACTTAAAAAAGGTGGCATTGAGGATCTCAGGAACTACAGACCTATGAGCCACCTATCATTGGTTTATAAAATCTTCACTAAAGTTTTTTCACACCGCTTGAAGGTAACACTGGACATGGCTCAACCGAGAGAACAAGCTGGATTCAGGAGTGGCTACAGCACAATAGATCATATCCACGTACTGAGAGAACTAATTGAAAGAGCGAGGGAATATGAACTTCCATTGTGCACGGCTTTTATCGATTATGAAAAAGCCTTTGATTCGGTGAATCCATCAGCAGTTACAATGGCTCTGAAATCCTGAGGTATTGAAGATGCATACATTAATATTATTAATAACATCTATGAAAATGCAAGTGCAAAGATTCGGCTGTTTGAAAATACAACACACATGAAAATTGGAAAGGGAGTGAGACAAGGTGACACCATATCTCCAAAGCTCTTTAATGCCACATTGGTAGGTGTCTTTCAGTCGCTGAGCTGGGAAAACAAAGGGATAAAGATTAATGGAGATTATCTAACCCACCTTCGTTTTGCTAATGACGGAGTCATTTTTGCAACTACTCCATCAGAGCTGCAGAGTATGATCCAGGAACTTGCTGACAAGAGTAAAGAAGTGGACTAAAAATGAACTTTCAGAAGACAAAAGTGATGTTCAATGCTTTTACAAGAAATGAAGATTTATCGATTGATGGAGAAAAGCTGGAGATAGCCAATACCTACATTTATCTTGGACAGCAGATATCAAGTGAGGGTCACATTGATGAAGAAATTAATCGGCGTACAAAACTTGCCTGGAGAGCTTTTGGAAGAAACAGCATAATTTTCAAGAGCAATAGGCCATCATGTCTTAAAAGAAAAGTGTTTGATCAATGCATCCTTCCAGTGCTTACGTATGGTGCAGAGACGTGGACCTTAACTAAAAGAGACATACAAAGGCTGCAGACAACTCAAAGTAGCATGGAGAGGTGCATGCTTGGTGTAACCAGGAGAGATAAGAAGAGGAACTCGTGGATCCGAAAAATGACAAGAGTGGAAGACATCATGATCAGAGTTAAATCTCTGAAATGGCAATGGGCTGGACATACTGCCAGAAGGACAGACCATCGATGGACAGCCGAAATTTTAGATTGGATTTGCAAGGGACAGGAAAAGACCCAGAAGAAGACCACATGGGAGATGGGTGGATGAAATTCGAAAGTATGCGGGAGTGGCATGGAGGAGACTGGCAGAAGACAGACCGTTGTGGAGGAAACTTGGGGAGACCTTCGTCCAGCAGTGGATTAAAATGGTTGACAGTGATGATGATGATGATATGAAGACGTACATAAACACTGGTTGCAATTGCTAAGGAACACTTGCATGCTATTTCAACGGGAGAGATTTGGTATAAAGGTTGGCAGATTGAAATCAAAATGTCCTAAAAACTGATTTAGAATAATAAATTTCCTCATATACACATGGAAAATTTGTTAGAAACACATATTGTGATTATGATTTTTGATTTTGTTAAGTGTTTCAAGCTCTTTAATTAGCAGCATAAACAAATATTTATAAGGGAAGTGCATCGAGAGTTGCAGGCAAATTATATGTTTCTCTCCTATTAAAATAGCATGCACGTGTTGATGATCAATGGTCAACCAGTGTACATGCATAATTCAAACAAACCGTAGCCAATTCAACTTTTTTATGGTCATATTCTGTTTCAAGAATTCATTAAGAAATGGCTATTTTTATCTCGGAAGCATGAACTTCATCAAAAATTGTTGTCCAGTGTAATTAGTCGTTTCTTTGAAAATATTAGTTTTCAATAAATTGACAGGTGGTCTTAAACTTTTGCAAGCGGCTGTACATAAAAGAGGAAGAATCTACAGAAAAAAATTCGAAGGCAACCGGTAAAAATTCAGGAAGCGCACGCAAAATCATAATTCGCGTTCTTTAACTGAAGCTCATGAAATGGAAACTGAAACACTGGTATTCATCCCTCACGAGACGAAAATAATCGTGTTAATGACAAACTCTGAAAGGGTACATTAAATTGTCTCGTATATTCGACGAACAGGAAGCAGTTACAGTTCCGAGGATATCGATCTGCGAGGTGTTCATTTACGAAGAAGACAGCTCGGCTAAAGTGCTTTGTTTAAACACACAAAAGAATTCAAAGCCGCTCGAATAGATCGGACACTTTCTATTTGTCGATAGAAAACTTTAAAAACCAAAACGTTGGTTCGAAATGGCGTAAGATTGTCTTAAAAATGTAGAACTTAAAAACTCAGAATGCTTTCAATGTTACGAGATCATAACTTTCTGGAGTAGGTGAAATAGTACACAGTAAAAAAAAATTCTGAAATTCACGGACAACTACCCATCATTTCTTTCGTAAATTAACAAAGCATATACAAATTTTGAAGATGACAACGGTGTAATTATGACAAGGATAATAAGTCAGAAAATACCCGAAAACTTCGTCCTTGAGCGGAAATCGAATTAGCGTCTCCCAGAGATCGCCCGGGTATGTTAACCACTACACCACCCAGAACGACCAAGTCTCAAGTTTCCTTATTAATTTGAATATAACCAACACGGGATTCTCTAGTCGAAGCAACCGGCATTCATGTTTAGCGAATCTGGAGGATAAGAATCTTATCCCGTGATTGCCCGGAGGAGCAGATAAATCATAAATGAAATACGGGATTACACCATATAATACAAATTTTGAGGATGACAATCCGTTTTATTTTATTTTTTTTTATTTTTTTTTTTTTTTTTTTTGTGTAATTGTGACAAGGATGGTAAGTCAGAAAATATCCGAAAACTTGAAAATTTCGTCGTCCTAGAGGAGGACCCGAACCCGCGTCGCCCAAATACCGCCCGGGTATGCTATCCACTATACCATCCTTATTGACTAATTATGGTGTAATCCCGTATTTCATTCATAAAATATATAACGAAGCATATTTCTGATATAACCTTTTCCATGAAATGACGGAAAGAAACCTGGATTTAAAGGATTTTTCGAACCACGGGAAAATTCTGAATTTTCAGAAAACTTTCCGCAGTTTCTTTTTTTATTGACGGTAAATTACCGTTTCAGAGATGTGTTAACGGAAAATTCTGAATTTTTAGGAACCTTTCCATAGTTTCTTTCTTATATTGATGGTAAATTACGTTTTGCAGATATGTTAACGGAAAATTCTGAATTTTCAGAAACCTTGCCGCAGTTTCTTTCTTATATTGACGGTAAATTACCGTTTTAGACATGTGTTAACGGAAAATTCTGAATTTTCAGAAACCTTTCCGCAGTTTCTTTCTTATGTTGACGGTAAACAACCGTTTTGCAGATATGTTAACGGAAAATTCTGAATTTTCAGAAACATTTGCGCAGTTTCTTTCTTATATTGACGGTAAATTACCGTTTTAGACAAGTGTTAACGGAAAATTCTGAATTTACAGAAACCTTACCGCAGTTTCTTTCTTGTGTTGACGGTAAACAACCGTTTTGGAGATGTGTTAACGGAAAATTCTGAATTTTCAGAAACCTTTCCGCAGCTTCTTTCTCATGTTGACGGTAAACAACCGTTTTGGAGATGTGTTAACGGAAAATTCTGAATTTTCAGAAAACTTTGCGCAGTTTCTTTCTTATATTGACGGAAAATTACCGTTTTAGAGATGTGTTAACGGAAAATTCTGAATTTTCAGAAACCTTTCCGCAGTTTCTTTCTTATGTTGACGGTAAACAACCGTTTTGCAGATATGTTAACGGAAAATTCTGAATTTTCAGAAACCTTTGCGCAGTTTCTTTCTTATATTGACGGTAAATTACCGTTTTAGACAAGTGTTAACGGAAAATTCTGAATTTACAGAAACCTTACCGCAGTTTCTTTCTTGTGTTGACGGTAAATTACCGTTTTAGAGATGTGTTAACGGAAAATTCTGAATTTTCAGAAACCTTTCCGCAGCTTCTTTCTCATGTTGACGGTAAACAACCGTTTTGGAGATGTGTTAACGGAAAATTCTGAATTTTCAGAAAACTTTGCGCAGTTTCTTTCTTATATTGACGGAAAATTACCGTTTTAGAGATGTGTTAACGGAAAATTCTGAATTTTCAGAAACTTTTCCTTAACTCCTTTCGTATTTTAACGGAAAATCTCCGTTCTCACTTTTTCCGTATCCGTAAGCCGAGACATTATCTGTAATAGGAGCGATTGGTGAGAATATTTGAGGTTTGATTAACTTTTAAATTTCAATCGTCTGTCGAATTTTAAAGTTCCGTAGCGAGATCGGATATTGTGGATAGCATATCACGTGGATTTTATTTATTGTGGCACAGGATGTTTCTTCTTCTTCTTTCCCCTATTTGGTGCCTCAGCTACTCATTATGTATTGTATTACTGTAAGAAACCGAGTACTTATTGTACAGATTAATATACACTACTGGCCACCCAAAATGCAACACCAAGAAGGAAGCATCCGATTGGCCTGAAATTCGCAGCATGCGTCGCCCGCGAGAGGACATGCAAACGATTGGCGTTGCAGGGCATATGCAAATCATGTGCACCCGGCACGCCACCAAGGAGCACTATAAGAACGGTGCGCAAAGGGTGGGGTGTAATTAGTGGAAGTGTGTCGTGCTGACGAACCTGTGTGGGGGAAGCTTCCAGATGCCTCGTCGCAGAATACGGCAGTCATTCCAGCACGTTTAGGAGTTTCACAGAGGACGAATAGTGGCTTATCGCGACAGCGGTTTATCGTACCGAGACATCGGCGCCCGTGTGGAACGACATGCAGCCACAGTGAGGCGAGTATGGATTCGGTGGGTGCAGGAGGGGCGGACGGACCGACGTGAGCGATTGCCGCAGCCGCGGCACACCACCGAATGAGAGGACCGGCATGTTGTGCGGCGGGCATTGATGGCTCGCACCGTCACATCACGAACGTTAGTACAGAAATTAGGGTGTGTTGCCCAACAGCCTGTGTCAGCACGTACCGTTCGTCGTCGTCTGAAGGAGCGGGGACTTGTCGCACGGCGCCCATTGCTCCGATTATCATTGACGTTACACCACCGGCGAGTGCGGCGGCGGTGGGCCGTTGAACGCCGCACCTGGACTACGGAATGGCACGACATTGTCTTCTCCGACGAATCCCGCTTCTGCCTGCAACACCACGATGGTCGGATCCGCGTGTTGCGGTACCACGGCGAGAGACTGTATGACGCCTGCATTTTGCATCGCCATACCGGTCCGTCGCCTGGCGTTATGGTTTGGGGCGAAATTGAATGTGACACCCGCACCTCTCTGGTATGCATCGCCGGTACACTCAACAGCCACCGCTACATCTCCGACGTTTTGCAGCATGTAGTCTTCCCTTACCTGCAGAACCTACCAATGGCCACATTTCAACAATACAATACGCGCCTGCACGTGGCATGCATCGTGCAACAATTCTTCACGGGCCAGCAGGTGTCACTGCTGCCGTGGCTCGCCTGTTCTCCCGATATGTCGCCCATCGAACACGTCTGGTCGCTGATCTGCAACCGAGTGGCCCGGCAAGCACCACCCGTGATGAACTGTGGCAACGTGTCGAAGCAGCCTGGACCGACATACCCCAAGCCCACATCCAAAGCCTCTTTCGTTCGATGCCGCAGCGTGTAGCGGCCGTTATTGCCAGCCATGGGGGCCACACGAACTATTGATGTCTGCATGTTCCGCAAGTCGCACGGGCCTGTAAGCTCAATCGTTTCATCTTTGTATCTGTTGTTATGTGTCCAGTAAACATGGCTTTGCTATCTCGTGTCCTTCTTGGCGTTGCATTTTGGGTGGCCAGCAGTGTATATTAATGAAATTTTTAACATTGAACCTAATGAGGATTTGATTTTATTTTCGGATGATCCCACAGTTTTGATTACGGGTGTAGACATAAATGAGGCAAAAATAAAATGTAATAAATTTATTGAAAAATTGATGGAATGGCTAGACACAAATTTTCTGTGTTTAAATCTAAAATTGTGATTTTTAAAAAGGAAGATAGACATGTTGTTGAGCTACCATCTATCTGTGTGGAGAATTATACCCTTGAAATAGCAAATAATATTAAATATTTGGGAATAATAATTAAGGAAAATCTAAAATGGAATATTAATATTCAAAATATTATAAACAAAATTACGGGAGTATTGGGTTTAGTTACGAGAATTTTAAATAGCTTAACAATTAAAACTGCTGTATTACAGTATGATTTATCCATGTTTGACTTATTGTTTATTAGCATGGGGGTAAACTACTAAGACTAATTTATATAAATTACAATCATTACAAAATAGGATGGTCAAAATTTTAAATAATTTTAGGAGAATTAAGTTGAATATGGGGGTACGGATTAATTATTATGGATTTTTAGATATTGAGAAATTATGGCAATTTAGATTATTAGGATTCATGTATAAAAGAATAAAAGAGAATAGGTATCAACATTTAATTCAACTAAACACTGTGGGTCACGACTATCAAACAAGGGACAGAAATGAATTTTTTTACTAATGCCAAACATTTTAACCCAACAAAGATTTATTGATTACCAGGGTTTGAGGTTATGGAATAACCTACCCTGTCAGCTAACACATATTAATAATTATAATTATTTTCGAAAGAAACTAAAAAAATATTTCCTAACGAACTAAAATAGGAAATTCCATGGTAAATTTTATTAATCAGACCACATATGCGTAAATTGTATATGTGCAGGACGTTTGACTTGACTACGTACTTTAGGGGAATTGGGATTCACTCTGGTTATCTTATATATAAAACATAAAACGTCTGTTTGTCTGAAGTAGAAAAAAACTCTCGAACGCCGATCTGTGGCATCGTGAAATTCGCATAGCTTATTAATACCGGAATTTCTAGGTCAACGCAACTATTTTAAGATTTCTACGTTGTTCCGTTCGCGAGTTATGAATTAATTAATAAGCCAATCAATAAAGTCAGCGTCGTTTGCTACGGCATCGTTATCTGAAAGAGCGTGACTGCAGGTAATAAGAGGAGTCCCTCAAAACTTCACAGGAATCCGGTCAAAACTTTTGAAAATAGCTATGGAATTTTTAATTCATCGGTAAACAGAAATATATGCGCAGAAAGGGTAATAAAATTTTGACGGCGATTCCAAAAATTTATTTACCGATCCAGCGAAATTTGGAGGTCATGTTCCTATTAACGATTTATGGTGCTCATTAAAATTTCAGCCAGTTTGATAAAATATCCGCAAAGATACGTTTTTAACTTTTTTATCCCAGAGATTCGCCCCTCAAAGGCGTCTGAAACCGAAAGCACATGATGCATTTGATCGTCGATAACAAATTGTTAACGAATTTTATTCAGTCACTGTTTCAATGCTGTGTCTTCTGGGCGCGTGTTAAATAATTCGTAACGCTTTTGGCCCGTTTAATTCTACAGCTGTATGTTGGAATGTCAAGAGCAAAGGATCCAACAGAATTATATATTGTCGCCGATGAAGGAGAAACCAAAAATGTTGTGTACGACCAAGTGCTGAAATAATCACACTATGAATAAATAATTTGTAATGGCCGAATTTGTGAAATCAGCTTTTTTCTTTCTTGCAAGCATCAATTTTTTTCCAGTTTTTTTAGTTACATGTAAGGGAATAGGAAATTAATAAGCCTAAATCCCGGGCAAAGCCGGGTACTAAAACTGGTATATATATATACACAGTGTGTCTAAGTATTTTTAAGACTGGGTCTGTAAAATGAAATAGAAACTAAAAATTATAATTTGTTTTGGTTTGTTATTCAAAATAAGTCCCTCCTGCTTCAATACACTTGTTACAGCGATTTAATAATGATTCGAACGCCTGTTCCAGTTCACTTAGCGGAATTGCCTCCAAAGCACGCGTCGAAGCTGTTTGTATGGTCGAAATATCATCAAAATAACACCCTTTTAACGTCATTTTAAGCTTTTGGAACAAAGAAAAGTCACAGGGTGCTAAATTCAACACACATGCGTTATTTTTTGCTAAAAATCTACAAACAAGAAGTGAGGTGTGAGTGGGTGCATTATCGTGCAACAAACACCAACTGTTTTCATCTCGATATTCTGGACGAATGCGACGAATTCTGCCCATCAAACGCCTCAAAACATTTAAATAAAACTCACCAGTAATTGTTTGTCCACTTGGAACAAATTCTTTGTGGATAATATCCTTACTATCGAAGAATGTAATGAGCATTGTTTTGATTTTCGATGGAACTTTTCTCGTTTTTTTGGCTTGTGGTGAGTTTTTTGACTTCCATTCTGCACTTTGTCACATTGTTTTAGAATAATATTGAAAACACCATGTTTCATCACCTGTAACAATCGATTTTAAGAAGTTTGGATCATTTTGAGCGGCTGAAATGATATCTCTGCAATGTGCACTTCTTGATTTTTGTTCATTGGTTAACGTGTGTGGAACAAATTTAGCACAGACTTTTGTTTTGCCCAAATCTTCATGCAGGATGGTTCGAATCGTTTCTTTGTTGATGTTTAAATACTCTTCCATCATTCTTAGTGACGCACGTCGATTGTTTGGCACGAAATCACGCACTTTTTCAATAATCTCAGGTGTCCTATAGATGAACTTGGTCTTCCAGTATGCTTATCATCTTTTAGCGTCTTTCTTCCGTCCCAAAAACGTTTGTGCCACAGGAAAACATTTGATCTACTTAAACAAAACTCACCGTAAACTCGTTTCATCATTTGGTACGTTTCCGAGGCACTTTTACCAAGTTTTGCGTTAAATTTAATAACAGCCCTTTGTTCCATCTTAATAATTCAACATGAAAAAAATTTTACTTCTCTAATGAACGGCCGTTTCGTTTGAGTTACTTTAACAACTGCGCAGTACTTTTGGGAGAAAGTAAGCAGATGGTCACGGTTTATAATGCAGTCGCGATTACACTGGTGGCGCCACCGTAAGCTGAAATCTAGCGCCAGTCTTAAAAATTCTTTGACGCACTGTGTATATAGCTTTTTACTCAATTTCCTGTTCTGTGGTTACTCTGTACATAAGTATTCATATTATATATGTTGTTTTTTGCTTAATATTATATGTTATAAAATTAATTTTGAAATGTAACGCGGTCAAATGTAACCCCGTAGCAAAATAAATGAAATGAAATGAAATCAAAGATTCAAACATCTGTGTTTCGCAGATGACATTGTATTGATTGAAGAAGATGAAACGAAACAGGATCAAAGAACAAGAACTTAATAGAGAGGGTAAAGTTATGGACAAAAGATGAACATAGAATTTGGAAATGTGGAAAATTCACTTATCTCGGGAGCTGTATAACATGACTTAAACAGCAAAAAAGAAATTTTAAATAGAATTGCAAAGGCTATATAACTCTGTTAAAAGCCAAGGATTAAATTTGGAAGAGTAGAGCTATTAGGCTCAAAACTAAGTTACGCATTCTCGAGACATTCATCTTCAGCAGCATGCTATATGGATGCGATACTTGAACATTGAAAAAGGAATGAGAGAGAAGGATAATTGCTTTTGAAAGTGCTATCGTAAAATCTTAAGAATCGGAGGGACCCAGAGGATGAGAAACAAAGAAGTGTACAGAGCAAACTAACTAAAAGAAACCATGCTCCAAAAAATCATACAGAGAAAACTAAGACACTTTGGAGACATCTGCAGAATGGAAAATGACAGAAAGATAAAGACGTTGGTGTTTGGCTTAATGAATGGAAGAAATGCAAGAATACGCCCTCACTGTGTGTGGGCTGACGATATTAAAGATTGGTGCGGTGGAACCCTTCAAGAACTGAGCCACTCTGCAATTAATATACTTCAATGGGACAATGAACGCTATATTGACAAAAGTAGCCGGACACTCCTTAAAAAGCAAATGAACAGATCCGCAGCGTTGTTAAGATGCACAGTACAGCTGCAAACGGTATAAAAACAACCCTGCGGCTGGCCGCGATCACAGAGGATAAGTGAAAATGCCGCAGAACTGACCTTAAGAAAGGAAAGATTGTTCGGTGTTATATTAGTGGGTTGTCCATAAGAGAAACCGAGAGACGTTTAAACATACCCAAATCAACTGTTTCGGATGCACTGAATAAGTGGAAGACACATGGCGTGCCTGAAGCGTAGCAAAACGTATAGGCAGACCAAAGAAAATCAGTGATAGAAGACATCAAAGCCTCAGGAGAGTCGTTACAGCTAATCGACAGAGTACTGCATGAAACCTCAGTGTACAGGTGAGTAAAAATGCTGGGACCTCGGTATGTACACGTGCCATTCTCAGATAACTTCGTTCCATGGGTTACTGTGGTCGTGCGGCTGCTCATAAGCCTTTCATTTCCACTCAGAATGCTACTCGTCGTTTAGCATGGTGTAAAGAACATTTACTGTAAGCCGTAGATCAACGGGAACGGGTCCTATGGACTGATGAATCCATATACACGATCCATCAGTCTGATGGCCGTGTGTGTGCATGGCGGCATCCGGCGGAACGCTATTTACCACAGTGTGCTGTTCCAACGGTCAGGTTTGGGTCTGGCAGTGTACTCGTGTGGGAGTGTTTTTCGTGGTATGGTCCTGACTCATTGGTTATCGTGGAGAAACCTCTTATCCAGCAAGTCTACCTCGATATTCTGGACAATTATGCCTAACCAACTCTGTGGTAATACTATAAAACCGAGTCTTGTTGGTACCAGCAGGATAATGCACCGAGCCATAAAGCAAGGACTGTTACGGCGTGTAATTCTGTATCGTGTCTGGACTGGCCAGCAAAATGCCCTGATCATAATCCCATAGGGTACCTATGGGATGTATTAGAGCGCCGCATAAGAAGTTTGGAACCAAGGCCTACTACTAAGCAACACTTAGCGGCAGAATTATGTACTGCATGAATGGAAGTGCATACCTATCGCTGTGTTCCAAAACCTTGTCGAAAGCATGTCTCGAAGGGTCAGTGCATGCATTAAGGCCAAAGGTGGACTAACGCCGTACTAATGTATGTCAATAAATACTATGTTGTGTTTCTCTTCTAGGTATCCGGTGACCTTTGTCAATATAGTGTATACGCAACCCAAAGACCGGCTTTGAGTTAGTTGGATGTTCGGAGTCAGAATGGGGAAAAGCTGCCGATTTATCGGAGTTCGATAACGGGGTCTCCGAACTACGATCACGGAAACGGTGCGGTTTGTGGGTTGTTCGCGTGCCGCTGTAGTGAGTACGTATCAAAAGTGGTGCACATATAGCCAAACGACGGAATGATCATAGCAACATAGCAAATGATAATGGAACATATAAGTTTAAAATTGCAAATACTTCTCAAGAGAACACATGCACCAGATCTAAACTGTAAACTAGCAAACGTTTTAAATGCCTGTCTTCCTAAATTGAGAAATATGACAGAACTATATCCGACCGTTTTCTTTAAACATTTTGTGCCGTCCTCAGCCTTCGTCTAACTTGCTTAATGTCTAAGAACGGGCCTGGATAGTACTGCAAGCACTAGACTGGCTTTCATGAAAGGCGAAAGAATGTCACTACGTGAAAAATAGTATTAAAACAAGTTAGTAAAATCATGCAATGCATTGATTATGATACGCTTTCCAACATACCAGAAATCATTGCTCAAGTTATTACTCAAGTTATGAGGATACTTCCTGTAGAATATAACTCGCTCCTATGTCCTGACTATGACCCCATTTTGATGATATTCAACAGAACCGATTAAGTACTCTGAACAGCAATTGAATTAGAGACAGCTGGCGTTATGCAAATGTGGCGCTGTGGGCGGCCCTGTAAACGGAAACGACATGACGTATGCAGCGATCCGGCAATATAAGGAGGGATGCGACGTGAATCAGTAAGAGTCGGACGAAGTATGGGTAAGACGAAGGATCTAAGCGCATTTGATCGCGGGAAAATTGTCGGGGCCCGACGAATGGGTCATTCCATCTCGGAAGTCGTGCAGGCACTGTGATTTTCACCAGCCACTGTGTCTCGGGTGCACCGTGAGTACATTAAATCAGGTAAAACGATCCCTGCAAGGGCCAACTGCCGTGGACAAAAGCGTGTGGATGGCGCGGTGATCGTCGGCTAGCTCGCATTGTAACAGCGGATAGACCGGCCACAGTGCAAGAAATCACTCGGCAATTTAACTCTGGTGCACAAAAACGTGTAAGCAGCCACACCATCTAGAACCATCTCCTCGCTATGGGGTTACAGAAGCCATCGTCCCACGAGGGTACCGCTGCTGACCGCACATCACAGGGTGCAAAGATTAACATGGGCACAGGAACATCGCCACTGGACCCTAGACATGTGGAAAAATGTTGCCTGGACTGATGAGTCGAGATTCACGTTGGTACATGCGGATGGCAGGATACGAGTACAGCGCTAATCGCATGAAGCGATGGATCCTTCTTGCCAGCAGGGTACTCTTCAAGCTGGTGGGTGTGGTATTCTCATCTGGGGACTGTTTGCGTGGACTGAAATGGGACCCCTGGTACATGTGACATCATCCCTCACAGGTCAACGTTGCCGGGATATCCTGGACGACCATTTGCTCCCATTTGTGCGTCTTCAACATCCCATTGGGGACCTCATCCTGCAACAAGATAATGCACCGTGCAATCGCTTACGAATTGTATCCGAATTGTTGGATGAACACTCCACCGACGTGACCTCGCTTCCTTGGCCAGCTAGGTCACCCGACCTCAATCCCATCGAGCACATCTGGGATGCCATCGAGAGAGATGTTCCCCCTCCATCAAATCTTCGTGAACTGTGGGAGATTGTCCAGGGGTCATGGATCCGTATGGCTTCCGAAAGCTTCCGGTGTCTTGTCGAGTCCATGCCGAGACGAATCGCCGCCATCATCAGGGCGAAAGGTAGTGCTGCGCGTTACTAGACAGGTATATCTAATTCAATTGCTCTTCAGTGTATACTTCCGGATCAACATGATAAAGTTTTGTCTAAATCGAAGCATGTTTACGTAAGTTATAACGCACAACGGCGATGGAATGGATCCCACTCCTATGGCCTGACCTTTGACCCCAGTTCGTTCATTTTCAATAGGGTTCTTCCGCATGTTGTGCCATGCCACATACTAAAATTTCATCGAAATCGAACCATTTTTACGCGAGTTATCGTGCCGATGGACAGACATACAGACGGACAAAGCTGGAGCATATACGCTTCTTCAGCCTACAGTTGGAAAACCGCCAACTGCAGCCTACAGTTATGCCGCATAAGGGCAATGGAATGCATCCCGCTCCTATGTCCTGAGCGCCGCCCCGGTGGCGCAGTGGTCTAAGCGATGGCCTCTGATCATTCGTCCGAAAGGGGTCCGGGTTCGAATCCCGGTGAGGTATGGATGTTGTGTTTGTCTTACGGCACTGGCTCTCTCCCTTACCTGGAACCAGTGACCCTAAATTAGGGACGGGCGACTGCTTATAGCCCATTGAGTTGCTCACGGTGGTCGTTAAACCTTCAATCAAAAAAAAAATGTCCTGAGCTTTGACCCAATTTCGCCCATTTTCAATAGTGTACGTTCCCAGGTGGTCCCCTACTACATATTAAAATTTCATCGAAATCGAACCGTTTTTACGCGAGTTATCGTGCCGATGGACAGACATACAGACGGACAAAGCTGGAGCATATACGCTTCTTCAGCCTACAGTTGGAAAACGTAAAAAAGTTATGATTGATTTCTCTTTTCTCATTTTACATATAAAAGAAACTTACAGACAGGTCTGTGATCTTCCAACATCCGAAAAGTCTCACTTGCCTGCATTTCTTTCTCCATGAAGAATGAACATAAATTTTTCCCGAAGCACTGTAATTTTACTTCATGACTCATCGCTCCAAGCCGTAAATCTCCGTGTAACATGTTGGTTTTGTTAATGACAGACATTATCTTTCCATAAAGGCCTTCTCTACCTTTTCAAACGCAGTTCTTTGGGATTTCCAAAGATAAAGCAAACTATCTACACCTCTTACATTGATTTCCCAGAAACTTTCTCTGTATCAGCGAGTGAGATCGTTACTTTCTTTTGACATTTTATAAGATCCAAACTGTCTCATTTCTTCTTCCCCTACAGATTCACATTTGATTCAGACTTAAAAAAAGATTCTGAAATTCACGAACCACTTTCCATCATTTCTTTCGTGAATTAACGAAGCATATTTCTGATACAACCTTTTCCGCGAAATGTCGGAAACAAAACTCAATTTCACAGATTTTTCGTGTACGCCAAGGAAGTTCTGAATTTTCACAAATCTTTTCACAATTTCTTCCTTATATTGACGGCAAATTGCAGTTCCTTAAATGCGTTAACGGGAAATTCTGAATCTTCAGAAACCTTTCCGCAATTTCTTACGTATACTATATTGGCAAAAGTCTCCTGACACCTAGAAGAGAAACACAACATAGCATTTATTGACATACATTAGTACGGTGTCGGTCCACCTTTGGCCTTAATGCATGCACTGACCCTTCGAGACATGCTTTCGAGAAGGTTTTGGAACACAGCGATAGGTATGCGCTTCCATTCAGTACATAATGCTGACGCTAACTGTTGCTTAGTAGTAGGCCTTGGCTCCAAACTTCTTATGCGGCGCCCTAATTCATCCCATAGGTGCTCTATGGGATTAAGATCAGAGCTCTGTGCTGGCCAGTCCACACATGATACGGAATTACACGCCGTAACAGTCCTTGCTTCACAGAGTTGGTAAGGCATAATTGTCCAAGGGATAATAACCAAGGGACCGAGACCATACCACGAAAAACACTGCCATTCGAGTACACTGCCAGCTCCAAACTTGGCAGTAAAAACAGTACACTGTAGTAACTAACCTTCCCCCGGTTGCCGCCGTACCCACACACGGCCATCAGACTGATGGATCGTGCATCTGGATTCATCAGATTATAGGACCCGTTTCCACTGATCTACGGTCCACGATAAATGTTCTTTACACCAATCTAAACGACGAGTAGCATTCCGAGTGGAGATGAAAGGCTTATGAGCAGTCGCACAAATACGGTAACCCATGGAATGAAGTTCTCTGCGAATGGTACGTGTACATACTGAGGTTCCAGCATTTTTACTCACCTGTACACTAAGGACTTGTGCATTACTCCGTCGATTAGCTGAAACGACTCTCCTGAGGCTTCGACGTCCTCTATCACTGATTTTCTTTGGTCTGCCGGTACGTTTTGCTGCTCCATGTGCCTTCCACTTATTCAGTACATCCAAAACAGTTGACTTTGGTATCTTTAAACGCCTCTCCGTTTTTCTTATACGCAACCCACTAATACACCCAACAATCTTTCCTTTCTCAAAGTCAGTTCTGCGATATTTTCACTCAACCTCACAGTGCGATATGATCGCGGTCAGCTACAGGCTTGCTTTTTTACCGTTTGCAGCAGTATCGCACATCTTAACAACGCAGCGGATCCGTTCATTTGCTTTTGAACGGATGTCCGGTGACTTTTGTCAGTATAGTATATATCAACGGAAAAGCTCCGTTCGCACCTTTTCCGTATCGATAAGACGAAAATCTACCCGTAAAAGGAGCGATTCGCTGGAATATTTGAGGTTTAATTAACTTTTAAATTTAAATCGTCTGTCGAAGGATCCGATTTCGAAGCTCTGTATCGATATCGTATAACATATCGCATGAATTTTGGTTATTGTAGCACAGGATATTTCTTCCCCTCTCCCCCGTTTTGTGCACCAGGTATTATATATTGTGTTACCGTAAGAAAGCAGGTACTTAAACTATTGTACAGATGATTGTACGACATCTATGTACCCGTCTGTGGAGCCCTTAAGACAAAAGCTATTACAGCTATCAAGAGTAAATTTTATATCTACACATACACTGCTGGGCAATTGCTAAGGACGGATCATAAACGGCTATATAGCGCATAAAAAAGTAAGTGTGGTTGGATGCCAAGTGAAATAAAATAATGTCAGAATGCCAGGACATTACAAGAAAGACAATTTATTGTGCTCTGAAATCCAGAAGGCTTTGGAACGTGTTCAAGGGACAAACAGGCCATTTTGTGCAGAATACGTAAACGTGGAAAAAACGCAATTACCGTCCGCAGGCGTTCCGGCGTAAGATGTCAATACGGGACATGGCCACCATGGAGGGCGATGCAAGATTCCACACGTCGTGTCATGCTTTGCACAACATTATCAAGCAGCTGCTGGAGTAAGTTATCCCATTCCTCTGTCAGTGCACGGATGAGGGTGTCCTTGTTTATTGGAGGGCATTGGCGACCAGCAAGACTCCTCCCTAAAGCATCCCACACATTTTCAATGGGATTCAGATCTGGAGAACGTGCTGGCCATACGAGGCGTGGAATATCCTCGCTCTAAAGACACTCCTGGACAGCGACTGTTCGATGACATGTTGCGTTGTCGTTCATGAAAATGAATCTATCACCGACAACACCACGGAACATGCGAACATGAGGTAGCAGAACATCATTAATGTATCGTTGGCCAATCATAGTCCCAGTTGGAAGCACATAGAGGGACGTACGGCCATTGATCATGATGCCAGCCCATACCATGACACTACATGTCGGATATCGGTCCTTTTCCTGTATGTTTGCTGGACAATATGCAGTACCACTATCACGCCAGATCAGTTGTCGTCGACAATCAGACGATAGACTGTATCTACTCTCATCTGAGAAGAGGACAGCAGACCACTCGTTATCAGTCCAATTGCGATGTTGATGGCACCATTGATAACGGGCGGTAAGGTGACGTCTGGACAATGGGATGCACACAACAGGACGGCGGGCGTATAGTCCTCCTTCATGCAAACGTCTGGTGACAGTTTTTCGGGTGATCCGCTTGCCAGTAGCAGCCATAAACTGATTTGCTACCTCACTAGCTGTACTGCGCCGGTGTCTTTTTGTTGATAGCAATATGTGCCGATCTTCTGCACGTGTCGAACTGCGAACACGACCTTCCCCGTGACGTTTGCTACACTCTCCATTTGTTTGAAATGATTTTCAAAGCCTTGAAACAACACTGTGGCTGAAGTCGAACTCCCTGGCAACATCTGTTATTTTTCGACCTTCTTCAATCTTGCCAATAATACGGCCAAGCGTAAAATAATCTAGGTGATGTCGGGAAGACATACTGAAAATTCGCAAGTTCGTCAATTGATTCTTTCCCTTTCAACTTTGCGTTTGAACAACAACGGTCAATACGCGTCAAATCCTTTATATCTCTTATCAGCGCTATGACGTCACGAACAAGTTCGGCAATCCAAAATTTGCATACGTACAACACGTCTTACTGTATCCCGCACTTATGCTAATTTCCACATTTTCTTGCCTTCCATTTTATGGTTGCTATCGTTGCTATTGTCATCCGTCCTTAGCAATTGTCCGGCAGTGTGTAATCTGCTAGAGCTCTCCTGCTCCTCCGTGCCACTTTTTAAGTCGTCATAGCAACAACCGAAAAACAAATGTTTGTGACGTCACGCTTAGATTTTCGTGTTTTCCGTGTAGGTGACGTCACCACCTACTCGCGCACAGTCCAGGCGTATACCACTTTGTTTTGCTGTCATAGCAACAAAGAACACAGCTGCTGGTGTGACGTCATCTAATCCAAATCATTCTCACATGACGTTAGAGATGCGTTACGTCACACGGTCAACTCTAGGGACTTGGGGGGGGGGAGGGGGAGGTTTAACGACCACCGGGAGCAACTCAGTGGGCTATAAGCAGTCGCTCGTTCTTAATTTAGGGTCACGGGTTGCAGAGAAGGGAGAGAGCGAGTGCTGTAAGACAAACACAACATTCATGTCTCACTGATATTAGAACCCGGACCCCTCTCGGACGAATGATCAGAGGCCATCGCTTAGACCACTGCGCCACTGGGGCGCAGAGTATTTATTATGTTGAAGTCTTTGCGTGTATATTCCAGTTCTGACTGGGTTTTATTTAATTTTTTTTTAATTGGAGGTTTAACGACTACCGAGAGCAACTCAGTGGGCTGCCGCCCCGGTGGCGCAGTGGTCTAAGGCGTTGGCCTCTGATCATTCGTCCGAAAGGGGTCCGGGTTCGAATCCCGGTGAGGCATGGATGTTGTGTTTGTCTTACGGCACTGGCTCTCTCCCTTCCCTGGAACCAGTGACCCTAAATTAGGGACGGGCGACTGCTTATAGCCCATTGAGTTGCTCACGGTGGTCGTTAAACCTCCAATCAAAAAAAAAAAAAAAAAAAACTCAGTGGGCTGTAAGCATTAGCCCGTCCCTAAATTAGGCCCACTGACTGCAATGAAAGGAGAGAACCAGTGCCGTAAGACAAACACAACGTTCATGTCTAACTGGGATTCGAACCCGGACCCCTTTCGGACGTATTATAATTCGTCCGAAAGGGGTCCGGGTTCGAATCTGATAATTATCAGAGGCCATCGCTTAGACCACTGCGCCACCAGGGCGGACAGTATTTATTATGTTGACGTCTTTGCGTGTATATTCCAGTTCTGACTGGTTTTTTTTTGTTTTTGTTTTTGTTTTATTGGAGGTTTAACGACTACCGGGAGCAACTCAGTGGGCTGTAAGCATTAGCCCGTTTCTAATTTAGGGCCACTGACTGCAAGGAAAGGAGAGAGCCAGTGCCGTAAGACAAACACAACATTCATGTCTCACTGGGATTCGAACCCGGACCCCTTTCGGACGAAGGATCATAACCCAGCTCTTAGACCACTGCCCTACCGGGGCTACGAGTAATTATTGTGTTGACGTCTATGCGCATGTACTTAAGTTCTGAATCTTTTTTTTTGTATGATTGGAGGTTTAACCACCACCGTGAGCAACTCAATAGACTATAGTCGCCCTTCGCCGCCCCGGTGGCGCAGTGGTCTAAGGCGTTGGCCTCTGATCATTCGTCCGTAAGGGGTCCGGGTTCGAATCCCGGTCAGGCATGGATGTTGTGTTTGTCTTACGGCACTGGCTCTCTCCCTTCCCTGGAACCAGTGACCCTAAATTAGGGACGGGCGACTGCTTATAGCCCATTGAGTTGCTCACGGTGGTCGTTAAACCTCCAATCAAAAAAAAAAAAAAAAAAAAAAAAAAATAGTCGCCCTTCCCCTGATTTAGGGCCACTGACTCCAGGGAAGGGAAAGAGCCAATGCCGTAAGACAAACACAACATCTGTGCCTCACCAAGATTCGAAACCGGACCCATCTTGGACGAATGATCAGAAGCCATCGCTTAGGCCACTGCGCCAGCCACCGGCGCTGCGAGTAATTATTGTGTTGACGTCTATATGCGTTTGAATTCCAGTTCTGAATTTTTAGGATTTAAATGTATGTGACCGAAATTATTCTGTTTAATAGTTTTTTTTTCTTTTTTCTTTATTTCTCAAGTCTGTGTATACGGCCGGCCCACGATATAGCCTGGAATTTTCCTGCTTACTTGTCTTGTTTGACTTTTTCTCGGATATGAACACTTGCTAATTACAATTTTGTCCAGAAAATTCTCAGGTCGTGCGCGAACATTCTTTCTACGGAATCTCTGCAGTACATTATAAATTAAATCAAAAACTTTTGCTTTGCAACTAACCCTCATTCATAGGTGGCGCTACGCGTTCAGTTGGTGTCAAGGAGGGTAGAATAAGAGGAGGAGCATAACAAGCAAGCCCTGTGTAAAGCCCTGAAGCCGACGCTCCTGAGCGGCAGCCATCTTGTGTTACCCTTCTGACCTCGTCCCCATCGAACTGCGTACCTGAAACGTTAGGCAGATTAACACTTTTAAAGCCTTCTCGCGAAAAGAAGAAAATATAATGTATATTTATGGATATAGCCTATAATAACACCATTGTTTTCTTTTCCTTCAAAGCAATGTTAGGTCATGTTTTACTGCTGCGTTCGACAAACAAAAATCCCTTTAACTTACCACACGAAAAGTACATGCTGTTTTAAATAACGCATGAAGCAGTTCACTAAGTCTTGTCAAAAAAAAAAAAAGAAGAAAAAGCACGTTGATTTATTTCATGTGATCGAGTGAATATTTCTGAAAACACAAACGCAACGAAATATTACCTTAAAAACGACAGTTCGTGCTAAACTTTGATAATTTACAAAATTTTAAAGAAGACTACAAAATATACAAAGACAGAAAAACGTTTTTAGCGCACAATAAAATCCGTTTGCGTTTATAGATGACTATGTACCAATAATAAACGCGAAAATTTACAAGTTTTTAAGAACAAAAAAAATCACTGATTTTATTATGCACTAGAAACGACCGATTTTTATAAAATTTTAATAAAACGCTTCCAGGAATGTAGTTACTGAAAACTGGACAAATTTCTAGTTCGTACTTGAAATTTTTGGCTATTCCATCACAAGTTTTTGATCTTCCTTTGGGAATAAATCTCTCATCAGCTTTTAATGCGAGTTGAACTTCAAATAAGCAATTCTGCTGCGTACGAACGGTACATGCTGACACAGGTTGTTGCGCAACACACCCTAATTCCTGCGCTAACGTTCGTGATACGGCGGTGCGAGCCGTCAATGCCCGCCGCACAACATGCCGGTCTTCTCGCTCGGTGGTGTGCCGCAGCTGCGGCAATCGCTGACTTCGGTCCGTCCGTCCCTCCTGCACCCACCGAATCCATACTCGCCTGACTGCGGCTGGATGTCGTCCCACACGGGCGCCGATGACTCGGTACGATTAACCGCTGTCGCGATAAGCCACTATTCGTCCTCTGTCGAACTCCGAAACGTGCTGGAATGACTGCCGTATTCTGCGACGAGGCATCAGAAAGCTTCCCACGCACAGGTCCGGCAGCACAACACACTTCCACTACTGTGCACCCTTCTTATAGTGCTTCTTGGTGGCGTGCCGGGCACATATGATTTGCATATGCCCTGCAATGCTAATCGTTTGCATTATTATCATGGTTTTCTCTTGAAATAAATAATTAGTACTAAATGTTAGTAATTTATATTGAGCTTTGTGATATTACTGTGATTTCATGTTTTTGTTCCATTGTGTTAATATTGTATCAATATTTAAATTTAGTTTAGTACATATGACAATTCCTGATGTTTGTGTTTTGTCAAATATAGATGTACTGTGTTGTGTGGCAGAATTTTCATTAAATTCAAAACCTATATGCCGCCGTGGAGGGCGGAAGTTAGAGCGACACAAATAACTGGTCTCACTGAATAAAGGCATTAGTCATAAAGCTGCTTCTCATGTGGCGCAATGATCTAAGCACTGCCTTCAGACCCTTTGCCCGAGATGAGTCCGAGATCCAATTTTGGTGAGGTTTGTCTTACGGCACTGGTTGTCTCCTTTCCCTAGAGTCAGTATCCTTTAATTAAAGAATGGCCTATTGAGATGGTCACTATGTTCGTAAAGCTACTAAAAACACCCTTTGCCCTCCATAAGAAGAAGCACCCCGAGAAAGTCGTTCTATCCTGATTAAACTCTTCATGCAAGTACCGCAGGGCCGAATATGCAAATGATTAAAACGACGAATCACTAAATAGTGACCCACCACAGTGCATGGCAACGGCACATCGACGAGGGTATATCAGGAGAAAAACTCGCACTCTTGGACAATTGTGACAGAGGATTGAGGTTGCATTAACGTCCACTGACTGTGAGGATGCCTCGACGTTGGCTCCGTGCACAATACGAGATGTTGAGCAAGTTTGAGAGAGGACGTACAATTGTGCTGAGAGAGCCCGGTTGGTGACGTCGCCGTATCGCCAGTCATTGAGAGACGCGGCAGTCGTACGATGTTGGCACTAGTGGGTCGTTGACGGCACGGTCCAATGACACGTGGGCAGCGGACGGCCGAGGGCAACGGCAGAACGCGAGGATCGTGCTCTTGTGAGCGCCACAAGAACGGAACCAAATTCATCGTTCTCAATCCATTGCCATCTACAGATATGGAATTGGGACTATTGCCAAGCGACTTGGACACTGAGACTATTTACATTCGAGTAGGCTACACCAGCAAGCATCGCCAGCGCTGGTTGCAGTGGTGCCGTGCCTGCTCAACATGGAATAGTGTCCAGTGGTGTCGTGTTGTCTTCAGTGATGAGTCGTGATTTGCACTTGACGCCCCGATGACCAGCGCATACGTGTCTGGAGACGAGCCGGCCAGCGCACGGATCCTGCCTTTAGTTCAACGACAGCCAGACACCCTTCATAGTCCCCCGTACCACCCTCATGGTTCAACGGTACGTCGACGACATTCTAAGACCTGTTGTGTTGCCATTCCTGCCGCAACATCACCGAGCAATTTTTAAACAGCATAATGCCCTAGCACACATGATAAGGCTCTCCCATGCCTGCTTCCGTAATGTCGACACCCTTCCGTATCCAGCCCGATCACCCGATCTCTCACAGATTGAACATGTTTAGGAAACGATGGGACGCCGCCTACGCCCATCCCGTTATGTCGGTGAACTCGCTCGCAATTTATGACACCAGCTGTACCTCAGGACAGTATTCGTGAAATTATGCGTCTATGTCACGCCGGGTAGCCGATTGCCAGAGGCGGCACAAAAACGTACAAACTTGTTCCACTCGTGTAACTTTTTTATCTGAATAAACCGCCCAATTGCTCTGGAATTGCAATCATTTCCTTACCTGTACATGACGTAGTCATTTTTGCAACTACCCCATCAGAGCTGCAGTATGATCCAGGAACTTGCTGACAAGAGTAAAGAAGTGGGATTAAAAATGAACTTTCAGAAGACAAAAGTGATGTTCAATGCTTTTACAAGAAATGAAGATTTATCGATTGATGGAGAAAAGCTGGAGATAACAGACACGTACGTTTATCTTGGACAGCAGATATCAAGTGAGGGTCACATTGATGAAGAAATTAATCGGCGTACAAAACTTGCCTGGAGAGCTTTTGGAAGAAACAGCATAATTTTAAAGAGCAATGTGCCATTATGTCTTAAAAGAAAAGTGTTTGATCAATGCATCCTTCCAGTGCTTACGTATGGTGCGGAGACGTGGACCTTAACTAAATGAGACATACAAAGGCTGCAGACAACTCAAAGCAGCATGGAGAGGTGCATGCTTGGTGTAACCAGGAGAGATAAGAAGAGGAACTCGTGGATCCGAAAAATGACAAGAGTGGAAGACATCATGATCAGAAGGGTTAAATCCCTGAAATGGCAATGGGCTGGACATACTGCCAGAAGGACAGACCATCGATGGACAGCCAAAATTTTAGAATGGATTCCAAGGGACAGGAAAACACCAAGAAAAAGACCACATGGGAGATGGGTGGATGAAATTTGAAAGTATGCGGGAGTGACATGGAAGAGACTGGCACAAGACAGACCGTTGTGGAGGAAACTTGGGGAGACCTTCGTCCAGCAGTGGATTGATAATGGTTGGCAATGATGATGATGACAAGTACAATGCACATACCAATTTTCATCTCGATGGGATTATTCTTTCTGGGCGCTTCGGGTTTTTGTTGTTGTTGCTGTTGTTTTGTCTTGTTTGTTTTTTCGTTTGTTTTTTGTTTTCCTTTTTGTTGTTGTTGTTGTTTTGCGAAGAGTGTATAGGCATCGGTTACTTCTACAATTCTTACATCAGCATCCAAATCATTAGTTGCTGTTTTAAAAGCGTATAAAAAAAAAAGAAATAGTGCCTGGAAACTAGAAAAGTTAAAAGCAAGGATGTTATTGAGTCACCAACTCCAGAGGTATTATGCCAGGAGGCTTAACGCCTTTAGTTAGATAGCTAACGGTACGAAAGTGATGTCTGAAGGCGAAGTACATTTTCTGCCGTAAAAAGGGTGCAGATAACGATTTTCGAAACGTGGTTTCAGATACCATTATGCTGTGTTTACTGTTTCTCCAAAGAGACAACGAGTTACGGGAGTACTAGTTGAAAAAGCATGTTTTGAAAAGTGATTACCTGCGTGGAACTTGGAAAAAAGTTTCTTAACCATTAAAATGGATTCAAAACGCAGAAAAAAGAATCGAAAAATACCTAAATCATCTTACTTCGAAGTAGGACACACGAATGTTTACAATGCTCGGATTTAAGGTTTTAAAAAGAAACAAAAAAGTAGCCTAACATCGATTTCTAAGATAGACGCTATAAAACTGCAAGGGGAAAAAAATATTTTGGCGTTCTTCACCGATACACGGCAAAACGAAAGGAATGTCTTACGGCAAATATTCCCAAAGTTCTCTTATTGTTAGCTGCATATGAAATTCAGATTATTTTTGAACAATATTTGAAACTTGTGGAGCTCGTTAAAGTAAATGAGTGAGGCGGTGAGGTCCCGATAGAATGTACACTGTATGATCAAAAGTATTTGGACACCACAATGTTTTGGAACAAATGGCTTTATTATCGCAATTAGTAATTAGTCATTCCACATTTTGCTTGTATGACGTCCTCTGGTATCATTCTCCTTATGCACATGTACAGGGTTCACAGGAAAGTCCCTTCAGCCTGGAATAACTTACGAACGGAGAGAGGTACAGTTATGCAAGTGAGATAAAGATATAGTAATGCAACTACGCCCGATCAAATGCAACCAATAGCAGCGCGCCCTAGTGGCGAAATGCGGAAGTTAGTCATTGCAAATCAAAAACAAAAAGAGATAGCGCAAAATTTCCTATTACAAAGTTGTAGAGCATCAAATATTTAGTACAAAACGACATTTGTTTCACACGGATAAGATAAATTGTCGCCTAAAATCTCCGAAATCGATGCGCGACCTTTTGTGTGAACGTTTGAAGGGAACAGGCATATGTACAAGCAAATACACACAATTTATTGCATAAATGCGTACTTATGTCAATACAGTTTGATAACGTCAGACAAAACAAAAACAAAAAAGGCAAACTGGCGCACAGTGATAAAAAGTTAATCTCGAGTATGTTCGAAGAGTTCGCCATTGCCCACGATACACATTAGTATTAGCGAAAGTAACTCTGCATGCACATTCCTCAGCATGGAAGGTGTCACACTATTGCAAGCATCTGTAACACGACGACGTAGATCCAGCAGACTTGTAGGCGCTGTTGCATACACCTGATTTTTTACGTAACCCCAGAAATCCAAGCTCGCCATTCTCACACAGTGTGCGTCGACCTAAACTTCTGATCAGGGTACATCCTGCTACTGGTTTTTATATCGTAGGTACGGTACAACGTCACAATCTGCATTTGCATACGACTACATTTGCGAAATGTGAATATAAAGTTTCGAATCGCCGCTCATCGATTTCGGACACTCTAGAGTATTCAGACGACAATTTATCTTATTCGTGTGAAACAAATGTCGTTTTGTACTAATTAATTGATGCTCTACAACTTTTTAATTGGAAGTTTTGCTCTATATCTTTTCGTTTTCGATTTGCAATGGCTAACTTCCTCATTTCGCCACTAGGGGCGCTGCTATTGGTTGCATTCGATTGGGCGTAGTCCCTTTACCATACCGTTATCGCATTTGCATAACTGTACCTGTCTTCTTCCGCATGTTTTTCCAGGCTGAAGAGACTTTCCTATGCACCCTGTATATTCCCGGTTCCCCTAATAATGTTACTGCAATTCCCGTTTCCCCTAATATAGTTGGGTCAGAAGTTACGATTCCCGTTTCCCCTAAAAGCTTGGTAAATGTTACGATTAATTCCACAACGTCACGTTCAGTTCTAATTTATACTGGTATTCCTATTTGAAATTGCAAAGGAAGAGCGTCATGCCTTTCTTTATACGTATAGACTACATTCGTATATTTTGGCCAAACTGGTATAAGCCAAATATACGAATGTAGTCTATAAATGTTACTGCATAGCTACAATAACATTTATATACAGTTTGACATAGAACCAAAAACTTAAAAACACTTATGGCATTGAAAACAAGATACGTTGTAATAAATTGATAACGAGAAATAGTACACCAATTAAGCAGTAAATACACTGCTGGCCACCCAAAATGCAACACCATGAGGGAAGCATCCGATTGGCCTGAAATTCGCAGCATGCGTCGCCCGCGAGAGGACATGCAAACGTTTAGCATTGCAGGGCATATGCAAATCATGTGCACCCGGCACGCCACCGAGAAGCACTAGAAGAAGAGTGCACAGAAGGCGGGGTGTAAGTAGTGGAAGTGTGTTGTGCTGCCAGACCTGTGCGTGGAAGCTTCCTGATGCCTCGTCGCAGAATACGGCATCAGTCATTTCATCACGTTTCGGAGTTCGACAGAGGACGAATAGTGGCTTATCGCGACAACGGTTTATCGTACCGAGACATCGGCGCCTGTGTGGGACAACATTCAGCCACAGTGAGACGAGTATGGATTCGGTGGGTGCAGGAGGGACGGATGGACCAACGTGAGCGATTGCCGCAGCCACGGCACACCACCGAACGAGAGGACTGGCATGTTGTGCGCCCGGCATTGATGGCTTGCACCGCCACATCACGAACGTTAGCGCAGGAATTAGGGTGTGTTGCGCAACAACCTGTGTCAGCACGTACCGTTCGACGTCGTCTGCGGCGCCTATTGCTCTGATTACCATTGTCGTTACACCACCGGCGAGTGCGGCGGCAGTGGACCGTTAAACGCCGCACCTGGACTACCGAATGGCACGACATTGTCTTCTCCGACGAATCCCGCTTCTGCCTGCAACACCACGTTGTTCGGATCCACGTGTGGCGGCACCGCGGTGAGAGACTGTGTGACGCCTGCATTATGCATCGCCATACCGGTCCGTCGCCTGGCGTTATGGTTTGGGGCGCAATTGGATATGACACCCGCACCCCTCTGGTACGCATCGCCGGTACACTCAACAGCCACCGCACCATCTCCGACGTTTTGGAGCCTGTAGTCCTCCCTTACCTGCAGGACCTGCCAGCGGCCACGTTCCAACAGGACAATGCGCGTCCGCACGTGGAACGCATCGTGCAACCGTTCTTCACGGCCCACCAGGTGTCACGACTGCCATGGCCCGCCCGTTCTCCCGATATGTCGCCCATCGAACACATCTGGTCGCTGATCGGCAACCGAGTGGCCCGGTAAGCACCACCCGCGGCTACGCCTGATGAACTGTGGCAACGTGTGTAAGCAGCCTGGACCGACATACCCCAAGCCCACATCCAAAGCCTCTTTCGTTCGATGCCGCGGTGTGTAGCGGCCGTTATTGCCAGCCATGGGGGCCACACGAACTATTGATGTCTGCGTGTTCCGCAAGTCGCACGGGCCTGTAAGCTCAATCATTTCATCTTTGTATCTGTTGTTATGTGTCCAGTAAATCTGGCTTTGCTATCTCGTGTCCTTCTTGGTGTTGCATTTTGGGTGGCCAGCAGTGAGTTTGCCCTAACTGGTAGGCAGAAGCATAGCTACAATAACATTTATATGCAGTTTGACATAGAAATAAAAACTTAAAAACACTTATGGTATTGAAAGCAAGATACGTTGTAATAAATTGATAACGAAAAACAGTACACCAGTTAAGTAATAAATAGTAACACTATACTAGTGATCCGATTTATTGGCGTAGGAAATGCCCATGAGCGTTTCCTACGCCAATAAATCGGATCACTAGTTTAGTGTTACTATTTACTACGTTGTAATAATTTGTTCAACAAGTAATAGCGTTGAATGGCACTCAGAATAAGCCAACGCTAACAGCTGCCTGAAATCCTTGTCTGGAATGGTATCGTACGGCGTTTCTTGTTTGAAACTCTCCGAAGTTGTCGTACGATGTTGTCCACAAATGACCAAAATCGTAGATTTGCCCTTTTGTCACCCCACCCTCAAAAAAAGAGAATTGATGGAAAACGAGTAAGCCAGCAGAGGGAAGGCAAAAGAACCTTAGGGCAAGATTATGCATTAGGGGAAACGGAGGGAAACTGTTTGTATGATACAGACAACACGTTGAGGTATGCAATCAGTGAATTTCCGGTAGGTCTCGACAGGAATTACTTGCCGATTCGTCCTGCAAATCTGCTGACATAGTGCAGAGCGAAGACGGCCGTTGTGGTTGATTACGTATCCATCACCCTAGTTCATCCGAGAGGTATTCTATGGAATTAAGATAAGGATTCTGAGCAGCCTAGTCTAGCAATTCCACCTCATACGCCTATAGTGTGTGAAGGACCTCAATCGTGTTGGAAGAGACGTTTCCATAATTTTGCCACATTGTTGGTAAAGCAGAATTATCCAGAACGTCGAGATACACTTCAGAGTTCATGGTTTGTTGTATAATAACCAACGAGCCGAGTCCCATTAACGTAAAACAACTCCAAACCATTATAGAGCCTCCGCCGAACTTATAAGTTAGAAAGACACACTCCGACAAAAACCGTCCGCAGAGCTGTCGCCAAATCCAAACACGCCCACCAGATTGGAAGAGTGAAAAGCGTGACTCATCCCTCCAAAGAACATGTGACGTGCCTGCACCGAAGGAGGCACATCAGATAAAAGCAGATAGCAGTGAGAGCATATATCTCCGTAGCTCAGTTGGGAGAGTGACTTACTCCATAGTGAGGGACCCGATTCAAAGCCCGGCGCGGAAAAAACTTGTACGTTATAAACAGCTTCCCAGTCCCCCAAAATTCAGGAACGACGGCAGTTAAATACAAGGGTTGTATCGAAAGTAATGCAAAAGTGGGCATAACGTTTTTATTAACTGACAGAGGTTGTTCAAATTGCACATGTTGGTAGAGTAACTTTTCCTCTATAGTAACCCTTCTTCTTCATTGCAGGTAAATACCAGGTTTGTACAGAAAGTAATGCAAAAGTGGGTATAACTATTTATTAACTGACAGAGGTCGTTCAAATTGCACATGTTGGTAGAGTAACTCTTCCTCTATAGTAACCCTTCTTCTTCATTGCAGGTAAATACGAGGGTTGTACCGAAAGTAATGCAAAAGTGGGTATAACTTATTTATTAACTGACAGAGGTCGTTCAAATTGCATATGTTGGTAGAGTAACTCTTCCTCTATAGTAACCCTTCTTCTTCATTGCAGGTAAATACGAGGGTTGTACCGAAAGTAATGCAAAAGTGGGTATAACTTATTTATTAACTGACAGAGGTCGTTCAAATTGCATATGTTGGTAGAGTAACTCTTCCTCTATAGTAGCCCTTCTTCTTCATTGCAGGTAAATACGAGGGTTGTACCGAAAGTAATGCAAAAGTGGGCATAACGTTTTTTATTAACTGACAGAGGTCGTTCAAATTGCACATGTTGGTAGAGTAACTCTTCCTCTATAGTAACCTTTCTTCTTCATTGCAGGTAAATACGAGGGTTGTACCGAAAGTAATGCAAAAGTGGGCATAACGTTTTTTATTAACTGACAGAGGTCGTTCAAATTGCACATGTTGGTAGAGTAACTCTTCCTCTATAGTAACCTTTCTTCTTCATTGCAGGTAAATACGAGGGTTGTACCGAAAGTAATGCAAAAGTGGGCATAACGTTTTTTATTAACTGACAGAGGTCGTTCAAATTGCACATGTTGGTAGAGTAACTCTTCCTCTATAGTAACCTTTCTTCTTCATTGCAGGTAAATACGAGGGTTGTACCGAAAGTAATGCAAAAGTGGGCATAACTTTTTTATTAACTGAAAGAGGTCGTTCAAATTGCACCTGTTGGTAGAGTAACTCTTCCTCTATAGTAACCCTTCTTCTTCATTGCAGGTAAATACGAGGGTTGTACCGAAAGTAATGCAAAACTGGGCATAACTTTTTTATTAACTGACAGAGGTCGTTCAAATTGCACATGTTGGTAGAGTAACTCTTCCTCTATAGTAACCCTTCTTCTTCATTGCAGGTAAATATGAGGGTTGTACCGAAAGTAATGCAAAAGTGAGCATAACTTTTTTATTAACTGAAAGAGGTCGTTCAAATTGCACATGTTGGTAGAGTAACTCTTCCTCTATAGTAACCCTTCTTCTTCATTGCAGGTAAATACGAGGGTTGTACCGAAAGTAATGCAAAACTGGGCATAACTTTTTTATTAACTGAAAGAGGTCGTTCAAATTGCACATGTTGCTAGAGTAACTCTTCCTCTATAGTAACCCTTCTTCTTCATTGCAGGTAAATACGAGGGTTGTACCGAAAGTAATGCAAAACTGGGCATAACTTTTTTATTAACTGACAGAGGTCGTTCAAATTGCACATGTTGGTAGAGTAACTCTTCCTCTATAGTAACCTTTCTTCTTCATTGCAGGTAAATACGAGTGTTGTACCGAAAGTAATGCAAAAGTGGGCATAACGTTTTTATTAACTGACAGAGTTCGTTCGAATTCCACATGTTGGTAGAGTATCTCTTCCTCTATAGTAACCCTTCTTCTTCATTGCAGGTAAATATGAGGGTTGTACCGAAAGTAATGCAAAAGTGGGCATAACGTTTTTATTAACTGGCAGAGGTCGTTCAAATTGCACATGTTGGTAGAGTAACTCTTCCTCTATAGTAACCCTTCTTCTTCATTGCAGGTAAATATGAGGGTTGTACCGAAAGTAATGCAAAAGTGGGCATAACGTTTTTATTAACTGGCAGAGGTCGTTCAAATTGCACATGTTGCTAGAGTAACTCTTCCTCTATAGTAACCCTTCTTCTTCATTGCAGGTAAATACGAGTGTTGTACCGAAAGTAATGCAAAAGTGGGTATAACTATTTATTAACTGACAGAGGTCGTTCAAATTCCACATGTTGGTAGAGTAACTCTTCCTCTATAGTAACCCTTCTTCTTCATTGCAGGTAAATATGAGGGTTGTACCGAAAGTAATGCAAAAGTGGGCATAACGTTTTTATTAACTGGCAGAGGTCGTTCAAATTGCACATGTTGCTAGAGTAACTCTTCCTCTATAGTAACCCTTCTTCTTCATTGCAGGTAAATACGAGTGTTGTACCGAAAGTAATGCAAAAGTGGGCATAACTTTTTTATTAACTGACAGAGTTCGTTCGAATTGCACATGTTGGTAGAGTAACACTTCCTCTATAGTAACCCTTCTTCTTCATTGCAGGTAAATATGAATGTTGTACCGAAAGTAATGCAAAAGTGGGCATAACTTTTTTATTAACTGACAGAGGTCGTTCAAATTGCACATGTTGGTAGAGTAACTCTTCCTCTATAGTAGCCCTTCTTCTTCATTGCAGGTAAATACGAGTGTTGTACCGAAAGTAATGCAAAAGTGGGCATAACGTTTTTATTAACTGACAGAGTTCGTTCGAATTGCACATGTTGGTAGAGTAACACTTCCTCTATAGTAACCGTTTTTCTTCATTGCATGCAAATAATGGATTCCAAGCAGAAGTAACGTGCCGTCATTGAGTTGTTGACGAAGAAAGGATGAAGGCTGTCTGACATCCACAGAAGACTACAGAATGTTTACGGAGATGACACCATTGACAAGACCAATGTGCGCAGATGAATGAAGAAGTTTAAAGAAGCGGAAACCAGCATTGAAGACAAACGACGCAACCATCATCTGCGACCACTGACACGAATCGTCCGCGAGTGGATCAATTGATTCGCATGGAGGGAAGAGTAACAATCCGTGAGCTTGTGGCACAACTGGACTGCGGTCACAATGTCATACAGAAGATGGTGGAAGACTTAGGGTATTGGAGAGTGTGTGCAATCTGGGTACCTAGGCAGTTGAGACCCGATTTGAAGGAGAGAAATGTGGAAGTCTGCTCTGATCTACTGGAAGTTTTTGAAGCCAAAGAAGACACGTTTTGTTTTCGATCTAGTGACAAACGTGGGCGTATCCTGATGATCTTGAAATGAAGAATCAATCCATGAAATGGCGTCACACCTCTTCACCAAGACCAAATAAGTTTAAGAGACACTGATCAGCACAGAAAGTCATGGTGATTGTTTTTTGGGGGGATGACAGGGGTGTCATTCTCCTTGATTTTCTGAAACGTGGCCTTACCGCGACCAGCGTGTGGTACATTGAGACACTCAAGAGGGTTAAAGAAGCCATACAGAGGAAGAGACCGAAAAAGAATCTGAAAAGGATCCGCACTCACCATGACAATGAGAGACCACACACATTTTTAGCAGCAAATCAAGCAATCAGCAAATTAGGCTGGTCGGTTGTTTCCCCTATCCACCGTACAGCCCAGATCTGGCACCCACAGACTTCCACCTGTTCGGTCCAATGAAGGAAAGTCTCCGAGGGACAACGATCTGATGACACCGACGAGGTGAAAGTGGCTGTGAAGAAGTCGGTACAACAGCCCACGACTAAATTTTTCAAAGAAGACTCTAGAGTTATATTGAACGATGGCGCAAATTCATCGCTTGTGATGGAGACTATGTTGAGTTGCACCTTTGTATAGAGGAAGAGTTACTCTACGGACATGCGCAATTTGTACGACCTCTGTCAGTTAATAAAAAGGTTATGCCCACTTTTGCGTTACTTTCGGTACAACCCTCGTATATGTCTACCAAGTCTAAATTTTATATTTAGAAGTTCTGTGAAATAATATAATAAAACAATACATTGCACTTTCTCTTAAAGATAATTGAAAGTTATTGTCAGTTGAAAAAAATCTCATCCTCCAAATTATTCTGCGAAAAATCACGATGAAAAGATACGTAATTTGTAATAAGACCTCCTACAGAAAAAATAAAGTTACTGCACACGTACTGAAGAAAATAATAAGCTCTAATGGAAAATAAAATGGCTAAATCACTCTCATTAATGGAAAAAGGAAAATTCATCATCGCCCAATTAGTTTTACCTTGAACGTGTGTCTGATTCCCGTGACTTCCTGGCTCAGTGGTTAGGACGCGCGGCCTCGACCCAAACGACCTAGGCTCGTTCACCCGTTGAAACGGAATCTCTCACTTATGAGCTGAAATATTCAACGTGTTGGGTTTTGAGAAATTTCTGTCTAAATACGGAAAAAAAAAACGTGAAACGAAATTTTTCTGAAATAAACAGAATTACTGACTACGGAAGTTCTGTGAAAATACGGAATTTAAAGTTAAAACAAAAACAAAAAACGGGAGCTTTTAAAAACAGAAATTCCGTTAAAAGACGGACGCGTACCGGAAACTTTGCCGCGCGTTATTTTCAAAAAAAAATTTCCGTGAATTCACATTACTTGTTTCTTACATTTCTATCAGTGGCGTATATTCGAGGCTAGCTGCGAAGCCCAGAGAATGCACAAACAAAAGTCAATTAAATATACACAAATAAAAGTCAATTATCAACGGTATTGAGATATGTCGATGCTTTCGGTGTGAAAAAAACTCGAGCAGATTCGCTTCTTTCGATTATGAGAATCAGTCTGGCGAGCGATGATCAACGGCATAACGCAAGTAGGTCTTGGAGAGCCTCTGCTGTTCTGATACGAAGAGCTTCGATACGATCGCCTGCTAGCGTTTCCATGACAACATGAATGAGCTACGGAGGTGAGTGGACTATTGCTTTGCTCAGCGGTTTGCTCAGAAAAGAGCAGATTTCGGACTACCTCAGTGCCTCCATGCTTCCAGCGCGTGTTTCGCGAGAATTGTTTCAGTTTGTGTGAAGTGTCAATGAATTAAAATCAGTGATATTATGTCTTAAATTCGTGGCTTTGTTGGATTCGAACTGTTTTGATAACTTTTGTGAAAGCTTCCCTGAACATCTACTATCAGAGCTTAAAGAACTCTATGCTTCAAATTTTGATACAGCTCGATCAAGAAATGAACTGGAGGTGTTTCATTTCCTTAATGAATACAAAACAAATGAGTAAGAGACATTATTTGTTACATAAACTTGAATAATTGGACATAGTGTTTATTGAGGTGTACAAATTAGCAGAACTACTACACGGACGGAAAAAAATCCCAACACCAAGAAGGGGTTGTGTTAAATAAACGACAGTTGGTATGCGGTGAGAGTACATCTGTAAGATGACGTCTATGCAAATTTCGCGCTCGGCGCATACGTGTGGCGCTGGTAGCGCCCTCGGAACATGCAAAGCAGCTTTGCTGTAAATACGCGCTGTAACGTTTGTGAGCGTTAGTTATCGTTGAGATTCGACGTAGTGTGTTGATGTTAGTCAAGAATGCCTTTAAGAAGACGAAAAAGCCATTATCAACAGCTCACGGAGTTTGAACGAGGTCGTGTAATATGGCTACGAGAAGGTGGATTTTCTTTCCGCAATATTGCAGAACGACTTGGCAGGAATGTAGCCACTGTGCATAATTGTTGACAGCGGTGGTCAAGGGAAGGTACTGCCTCAAGAAGACTGGTTTCCGGCGGGCCACGTGGCACTACTGAGAGGGAAAACCGTCGTGTACGGCGTATGGCCGTGGCGCATCGTACCGCTTCTGCGGTAGCAATTCGAGCTGCAAATGCCACCACAGTGACACAACGAACTGTTACAAATCGGTTACTTGAAGGACAGCTCTGAGCCAGACGTCCTGTAGCGTGCATTCCACTTACTCCAAACCACTGCCGTTTGCGACGTCAGTGGTGTCAAGCTAGAGCTCATTGGAGGACGGAGTGGAGATATGTTGTGTTTTCTGATGAAAGCCGGTTCTGCCTGGGTGCCAGTGATGGCCGTGTGTTGGTTAGAAGGAGGCCAGGTGAGCGCCTGCAACCAACCTGTCTGCGGCCGAGACACACTGGACCTATGATCTGGGGAGCAATTTCCTATGACAGCAGGAGCACTCTCGTGGTTATCCCACGCACCCTGACGCTACAGTTGTACGTCGGTCTGGTGATTCAACCTGTTGTGCTGCCATTCATGAACAGCGTTCCAGGGGTGTTTTCCAACAGGATAACGCTCGCCCGCATACCGCTGTTGTAACCCAACATGCTCTACAGAGTGTCGGCATGTTGCCTTGGCCTGCTAGATCACCAGATCTTTCACCAATCGAGCACGTATGGGACATCATTGGACAACTCCAGTGTCACCCCCAACCAGCATTAACCGTCCCTGTATCGACCGACTAAGTGCAACAGGCATGGAACTCCATCCCACAAACTGACTTCCAGCACCTGTACGACACAATGCATGAACGTTTGCGTGCTTGCATTCAACATTCTGGCGGTTACACCGGTTATTAATGTAACAGCATTTCACATTTTAAATTGCTCTTCTCGCGCTTACAATAAGCTGTGATCTTGAAACCTTAATCGATTAAATATGTTACCTATACAAATGTGTTGCCGCCATTTCTTTCCTCTACAAGTATTTTTTCGTGGTGTTGGGATTTTTTTCCCGTCAGTGTATTAAATTTTTCATCAACAACAGCAACTGCCGAAATAAGTTTTTCAGCATTAAAAAGAATCAAGATATATCTTAGAGCCACACAAGGAGATGCACATTTGAGCAACTTGGCTGATTTGTTAATAGAGAAAAACGTTATTTTTAAATATGAAAAAGTACTCGGAAGATGCATTTTTGTGAAAACGTAACAGTGAAGTTCACACAAAAGGAAAGAAGAATGGAGTTAATGTACAAATAAGTCTTCAAATCCTAATCCGCCGCCCCGGTGGCGCAGTGGTCTAAGCGATGGCCTCTGATCATTCGTCCGAAAGGGGTCCGGGTTCGAATCCCGGTGAGGCATGGATGTTGTGTTTGACTTACGGCACTGGCTCTCTCCCTTCCCTGGAACCAGTGACCCTAAATTAGGGACGGGCGACTGCTTATAGCCCATTGAGTTGCTCACGGTGGTCGTTAAACCTCCAATCAAATAAAAAAAAAAATCCTAATCCTCATAATTATTTGGTATCGTGTTAGCAATAGCATGTACCTAAAATTTAGAAAAAAATGTTACTTCTATTAATTAACAATTAAAAAAAAATTCGCAATTTAAAAAAAAAAACAGTACTGGGGGGGGAGATAGCCCAGGTCTCGAACCCAAATACGCCACTGATTTCTATTTCTAGATGTCTTATCCATTGTAGAAATCAATATTTCTTTCTTAAACGGATTCTATTGACAATAAATAAATGACCTTTGAAATTTTTTATTTGAGTCGGAAATTACTCGCAAGTCGTGCTCATTCCAACCGAAAATTCGGTGTCATCCTTCTTATTTCTTACTTAATGAGGCGTGCCTGAATACTTTCGTTGAGATAGTGTATCTCGTAAACGTAGAAAGAATGATCTCGGGTGTGTTTTGACAGCAGACTCCACCCTTGTTATGTGTTGCCGCCAATGCCAATGTCCCGAAAACAGATTTTGCCATTGTTATCTGTTGTTGTCAGCATTCGATGCCTGGCTGGGTTATTTTCAAATATCATCGATGTTTATCGATATTCCGTGAGCATTGTTGCAGTTACCGTACAAAGGCTTCGTTAGTCTCCGACAATCTTTGTCCCGCCTTCCGACATATCCTTCTTCTGTCGGAAGCCGGCAGCTCTAAACAATGTGATTGATCGCCCGATGCTCTTCTCAGCAGGCCGGCGATATTTACCTTCGTCTGATCTTCCGTAAATGCCTTTCCCGTAATTGCTCGTTTCAATTTCCTATGCTCTGGATTCAAATAATGGATTTCCAGTCTTTCTTTCGAAGTTTTAGTTCTTTGTACACTTGGAAACACTTCCATAACTTCTGCGGTTGGCGACGAAAAGGGCGTGCGTTCAAATTTCTTTATAAATATAGTTAAATACTCGTGGCGCATTTGTCTGGACTTAATTTTGTGTGGCGATGCACGCAGGACAAGACCAGAACGATCATGTTTGTTTTCTAGTTAAGAGAAAAATTAAGAAGACAGTGCTATTCAGATGTTTAATGGAAAGTACTAGCTGAATTGCCCGGCGTGATAACTCACTATCAAAATTTTGTACAAATCAAATGAAAACGATTAATTATTTACGGGATGAACCGTACCTAATACTATATTTCATTTCTTCATTAAATTTAAATTTAATTCTCTGTAGAGTCTTTAGACAAACAGTATTTTTAGTTTTTCCGTTAGATTTTTGTTGTTTTCTATGTACATAAACCAATTCTTGTACTTATCACAGCAAAAAGGATTAAATTCGAATTCAAAATAAAAAAAAGTAAAAAATGGAACTTTTTACGAAAGTTTTGTATGGAGGCTCCTTGAACCCGTGCTCCACCCCCTTCCAAAACCCGTCTAAGTTAGAGTACCATTCAAAATAAAAAAATAAAAAAAATGGAACTTTTTACGAAAATTTTGTATGGGAGCCCCTTGACACCGGGTTCCGACACTTTCCAAAATCCGTCTGCGGTCTAAGTTATAATATCATGAGATAGTATACCAATTCAAAATAAAAAAGTGAAATGGAACTTTTAAGAAAATTTTCTATGGAGGTCCCTTGACTCCGGGTTTTGACCCTTCCAAATACCGTCTGCAGTCTAAGTTAGAGTATTATGAGATAGTATAACAATTAAAAACAAAAAGGGAAATGGAACTTTTTACGAAAATTTTGTATGGGGGCCCTATGACCCGGGCTCCGACCCCTTCCAAAACCCGTCTACGGTTTAAGTTAGAGTACTATTCAAAATAAAAAAGTAAAAAAAAAATGGAACTTTTACGAAAGTTTTGTATGGAGGCTCCTTGAACCCGTGCTCCACCCCCTTCCAAAACCCGTCTAAGTTAGAGTACTATTCAAAATAAAAAAAATTAAAATAAATGGAACTTTTTACGAAAATTTTGTATGGGGGCCCCTTGACCCCGGGTTCCGACCCCTTCCAAAACCAGTCTGCGGTCTAAGTTATAGTATCATGAGACAGTATACCAATTCAAAATAAAAAAGGGAAATGGAACTTTTTACGAAAATTTTCTATGGAGGTCCCTTGACTCCGGGTTCTGACCCTTCCAAATACCGTCTGCAGTCTAAGTTAGAGTATTATGAGATAGTATAACAATTAAAAACAAAAAGGGAAATGGAACTTTTTACGAAAATTTTGTATGGGGGCCCCTTGAACCCGTGCTCTGACCCCTCCTAAAATCCGTCTAAGTTAGAGTACTATTCAAAATAAAAAAGTAAAAAAAAAAAAATTTGTTTGTATCGGGGTCATTTAACCTCGGGTTCCGATCCTTCCAAAACCCGTATACGGTCTAAGTTAGAGTACTATTCAAAATAAAAAAGTAAAAAAAAAAAAAAAATTTGTTTGTATCGGGGTCCCTTAACCCCGGGTTCCGACGCTTCCAAAACCCGTATACGGTCTAAGTTAGAGTACTATTCAAAATAAAAAAGTAAAAAAAAAAAAAAAATGTGTTTGTATCGGGTTTGTATCGGGGTCCCTTAACCCCGGGTTCCGACCCTTCCAAAACCCGTATACGGTCTAAGTTAGAGTACTATTGAAAATAAAAAAGTAAAAAAAAAAAATGTGTTTGTATCGGGGTCCCTTAACCCCGGGTTCCGACCCTTCCAAACCCGTATACGGTCTAAGTTAGAGTACTATTCAAAATAAAAAAGTAAAAAAAAAAATGTGTTTGTATCGGGGTCCCTTAACCCCGGGTTCCGACCCTTCCAAAACCCGTATACGGTCTAAGTTAGAGTACTATTCAAAATAAAAAGTAAAAAAAAAAAATGTGTTTGTATCGGGGTCCCTTAACCCCGGGTTCCGACCCTTCCAAAACCCGTATACGGTCTAAGTTAGAGTACTATTCAAAATAAAAAAGTAAAAAAAAAATATGTTTGTATCGGGGTCCCTTAACCCTGGGTTCCGACCTTTCCAAAACCCGTATACGGTCTAAGTTAGAGTACTATTCAAAATAAAAAAGTAAAAAAAAAAAAAATTAGGTTGTACCTGGGTCGCTTAACCCCGGGTTCCGACCCTTCCAAAACCCGTATACGGTCTAAGTTAGAGTACTATTCAAAATAAAAAAGTAAAAAAAAAAAATGTGCTTGTATCGGGGTCCCTTAACCCCGGGTTCCGACCCTTCCAAAACCCGTATACGGTCTAAGTTAGAGTACTATTCAAAATAAAAAAGTAAAAAAAAAAAAATTTGTTTGTATCGGGGTCCCTTAACCCCGGGTTCCGAACCTTCCAAAACCCGTCTACGGTCTAAGTTAGAGTACTATTCAAAATAAAAAAGTAGCCCATCTAAGTTAGACTTTACTTGACTCCGGGTTCTGACACTTCCGAATACCGTCTGCAGTCTAAGTTAGAGTATTATGAGATAGTATAACAATTAAAAACAAAAAAGTGAAATGGAACTTTTTACGAAAATTTTGTATGGGGGCCCCTTGAACCCGTGCTCTGACCCCTTCCAAAATCCGCCTAAATTAGAGTACTATTCAAAATTAAAAAGGAAAAAAAAATAAAACTTTTTACGAAAATTTTGTTTGTATGGGGGTCACTCGAACCCGGGTTCCGAACCTTCCAAAACCCGTCTACGGTCTAAGTTAGAGTACTATTCAAAATAAAAAAGTAGCCCATCTAAGTTAGACTTTACTTGACTCCGGGTTCTGACACTTCCGAATACCGTCTGCAGTCTAAGTTAGAGTATTATGAGATAGTATAACAATTAAAAACAAAAAAGTGAAATGGAACTTTTACGAAAATTTTGTATGGGGGCCCCTTGAACCCGTGCTCTGACCCCTTCCAAAATCCGTCTAAATTAGAGTACTATTCAAAATTAAAAAGTAAAAAGAAATAAAACTTTCTACGAAAATTTTGTTTGTATGGGGGTCACTTGACCCCGGGTTCCGACCCTTCCAAAACTGTCTACGGTCTAAGAGTGCCATGAGATAGCATACCAAATTTGGTGGTTCTAAATTGAAAACTGTAGGTTTGCATACATGACAAACAAACAAGCATTCAACTTTATATGATAACACGATCAACACGGCATGGCATTGAATGGAAGAAGTTTTCGATATCGTCCTGAGGAATAATTGTCTGCCAGGCTGCTTCTATGCGAGACGGGAGTCCATTGGTGGTGACGGGCATAGTCGCTTCATGGGCCAGTCGCTTAGCTGCCATGTCGCCAGACTTGTTCGATCGGGGACGTATCCGGAGAACGTGCAAGAGAGGGAAGAAGCCATATCTACAGTGCTTGGAAGAGGTCTTTGAAATTCCAAGCCACATGTGGCCGAGCATTGCCCTGCTGGAATAAAACACCGGGACAACACTGAAGAAAGGATACTATATCTTCCCTTAAAACATCCCTGATATATCGCTAGGTTCTGAGGGTTCCCTCAATTCGGATCAGGCGAGATCGCAAATTGAGCACTTGGCTTTGGTCTGCACGGGCCCGGGCCAGCCAGTTAGACCCGCACCGCGGGACGGGTCTGGCCTTTACTCATTTCTAAGTTGGGAAAACGCGCCGGGCACGGGCCTTCAATATTTATTGTAAAACAGACACAGACCAAGCAGGGTTTTTTTGTTTTTTTTTTATGAGCAAAGCAAACGATGTACGGTGCCTTTCGTGTTTAGAAATCTCACAACATACAGCAGCAGGATAAGAGTGAATAATTTCCGCTGTTGGAAAAAATCGAAATTTTACGACATCCTCCCCTCCTACAAAACAATTGGAGTGGGTCAGCTCCCTTAGCTTTTCGATGTGAATGTGGTCCCTTCTCTCACTCTCTAACTTTCACCCTCCTCTCATGCTTCAGGGCAGACTATTAACTGCAGCATTTATAAACGGAGCCACCCGCTCGCAGACGATCTTTTCTATTGTTCTGGTCGGCGGCACTTTGTTCTCTACCTGCGTGAAAAGCTTTTAAGTTGTCTTAAATGTCACGAGAGAAATGTGCTGGGAGAAACTTACTTCTGTGTATAAATCTGAGCCGTATTTTCCCCATTTGTACTCTCAGGGAGTCAGCAGATGACAAATGAACCCTTAGGTATCCCAGCCCAACCATTTTCAAAACTTCTGTGACACTGTTTAGCTGGGCAGTCTGTCGTTGTTTTCCCTTAGCATATGCTCAGTTCAGTGTTGCTGATAAAATACTCTTCCATACTTATTATGAAATTTAAGAAAGCGAAAGATTTTCGCGAAAAAATCGCTTCCGGAGAATATGTGCTTGTAGGCAATGTAAAATAGAACGATGGAACTCATAATTCTGGACATTTCGTACTTTTCGAATTAACCTCCCCCCCCCCTCTTATCCCCAAGGATATTCCGGAGGTTCGACGGTAGGCAATGACAATTTGAAATGCATGGAAATTGTCGTTTACATGCAATATTTTTGAGTGTACAAGCTCCCACCCCCACCCCTACTCAGACGTAATGTGACTTATACAGAGTCACAGAAATATTTTGAATTAACGTTTATTGTAATAGAATACGTGTAGCAATTAAGAAAACGAAAACTCATCAGGAGTCGAATGACCGAGAGCACCAGGTGTCAAATTCGTGTTTTAGTAATTGTTGAAATTTAACGGGCCGGCCCGGGCCTTGGGAACATGAGAAATATACGTTCTGGCCCGGGCCTTGGGAACAGGAGAAATATACGGGCCGGCCCGGGCCTTGGAAACGGGAGAAATATACGTTCTGGCCCGGGCCTTGGAAACAAGAGAAATATACGAGCCGGCCTGGGCCTTGGAAACAGGAGAAATATACGTTCCGGCCTGGGTCTTAGAAACAGGAGAAATATACGGCCCGGGCCTTGGAAACAGGAGAAACATACGGGCCAGCCCGGGCCTTTTAAACAAGAGATATATACGGGCCGAACCTTGATTAAAAAATTTTCAACGGGACGGGTACAAGTCGGGCGTTGGACGTGAAGGCTTCGGCCGGGCTTTCCAAATTAAGACCCGTGCCGACCTCTACTTTGGGCTGGTATGATTCTACAAGGTGCTGCTCACCTTCATGTCTTCGATCACGCGTGTGACCATCACGGTGTATCAAGTTGGATCGTGACTCGGCCGAAAACACTACCTGCTGCCAATCAGTGTGCCAATGTCTGTGTTCGAGATTTCATTGCAGCCCAAGACGTCTTTGGTTGCAGGTCAAAGGAAGGTCAGCAATGGGCTGCTAGCGACCAGTCCTCTTTTACGAAGATGACGCTGGAGGAACAAAGCCTGACCTATGACTATGCCCCATTGCTTAACACCGTGGATGTCGTTGTGCGATCGGTCACTGCCATGCGGTAGAGATGTCCGTTATCCCGTGCATTCGTGCGATTTTGCGGTCACTTTCCCAGAGTTCTGTGCGTCGGAGCCTCATCTGTCCACTGACGTCACGTTCGCATCACTGCACTAATACGATTTTTCAGTCGGTTATTTAAACAGGTAGATTTTGCTGTAAATGTTCTGTAAGCGAAACCCAGAACTTATGCCTTCTACTGGCAGATTTGAGCTTTAAGAAACAATCAAATTCACGTGCAAAACATTTCCTAACGGAAGCGTTCTCCGACAGAGAAAGCATTTTTTAAATCGGACTGTTAGGAGTAGTGGCGTAACCATGTTTCAAAATCTGGGAGAGGGGGAGGGGGAGGGTCCGATCACACATACACACATTATATGTACACTGAAGAGCAATTAAATTAGACAGCTGGCGTTATGCAAATGTGGCGCTGTGGGCGGCCCTGTAAACGGAAACGACATGGCGTATGCAGCGATCCGACAATATAAGGAGTGATGCGACGGGAATCAGTAAGAGTCGGACGCAGTGTGGGTAAGACGAAGGATCTAAGCGCATTTTATCGTGGGCAAATTGACGGGGCCCGTCACTCCGTTTCGGAAGTCACTGGGATTTTCACGAGCCACTGTGTCACAGGTGCACCGTGAGTACATCGAATCCTGTAAATCCATCCCTGCAAAGGCCAACTGCGTGTGTATGAGCACGGCCATCGTCGGCTAGCTCGCATTATAACAGTGGATAGACGGGCTCCAGTGCAAGAAATCACTCAGAAATTTAACGCTGGTACACAAAAACGTGTAAGCAGACACACCATCCAGAACCATCTCCTCGCTATGGGGTACAAAAGCCATCGTCCCACGAGGGTACCGCTGCTGACCGCACATCACAGGGTGCAAAGATTATCATGGGCGCGGAAACATCGCCACTGGACCCTAGACATGTGGAAACATGTTGTCTGGACTTATGAGTCTAGATTCACGTTGGTACATGCGGATGGCAGGATACGAGTACGGCGCAACCCACATGAAGCGATGGATCCTTCTTGCCAGCAGGGTACTCTTCAAGCTGGTGGGGGTGGAATTCTCGTCTGGAGACTGTTTACGTGGACTGAAATGGAACCACTGGTACGTGTGGCATCGTCCCTCACGGGTCAGCGTTACCGGTATATCCTGGACGACGACCATTTGCTCCCGTTTGTGCGTCTTCAACATCCCACTGGGGACCTCATCCTGCAGAAAGACAATGCACCGTGCCATCGCCCCCGAATTGTATCCGAATCGTTGGATGAACACTCCACCGACGTGACCTCGCTTCCTTGGCCAGTTAGGTCACCTGACCTCAATCCCATCGAGCACATCTGGGAGGTCATCGAGAGATGCTCGAGGCTCTGCCCCCCTCCATCAAATGTTCGTGAACTGTGGGAGCTTGTTCAGGGGTCGAGGATCCGTATGGCTAACAACGCTTCCGGTATCTTGTCGAGACCATACCGAGACGAATCGCCGCCGTCATCAGGACGAAAGGTGGTGCTACACGGTACTAGACAGGTATCTCAAATTCAATTGCTCTTCAATGTTTACACATACAGGGTGCATTGGAAAGTCCTTTTAGACTGGAATAACTTGCAAACGGTGAGAGGTACAGTTATGCAAGTGAGATAACGGTACACTAAAGCGACTCCGCCCAATCGAATGCAGCCGATAGCAGCGCCCCTAGTGGCGAAATGCGGAAGTTAGCCATTGCAAATCGAAAACGAAAAGAGACAGAGCAAAATTTCTAGATACAAAGTTGTAGAGCATCAATTAATTAGTATAAAACGACATTTATTTCACACGGATAAGATAAATTATCGCCTGAATACCCTAAAATGTCCGAAATCGATGCGCGACCTTTTGTGTGAACGCTTGAAGAAAACAGGCATAGGTATGAGCAAATACGCACAATTCATTGCATAAATGCGTACTTATGTTAATACAGTTTGATGACGTCAGACAAAACGAAAACAAAAAACGGCAAACTGGCGCACAGTGATAAAAAGTTAATGTCGAGTATGTTTGAACAGTTCGCCATTGCTCATGACACACATTCGTATTCGTGAAAGTAACTCTGCATGCACATTCCTCATCATGGAAGGTGTCACACTATTGCAAGCATCTGTAACACGACGACGTAGATCCAGCAGACTTGTAGGCGCTGTTGCATACACCTGATTTTTACGTAACCCCAGAAATCCAAGCTCGCCATTCTCAAACAGCGTCTGATCAGGGTACATCCTGCTACTGGTTTTTATTTCGTAGGTATGGTACAACGTCACAATCTGCATTTGAATACGGCTACATTTGCGAAATGTGAATACGCAGGTTCGAATCGTCGCACATTGATTTCGGATATTTTAGGGTATTCAGGCGGCAATTTATGTTATCCGTGTGAAACAAATATCGTTTCGTACTAATTAATTGATGCTCGAAAACTTTTTAATTGGAAGTTTTGCTCTATCTCCTTTCGTTTTCGATTTGCAATGGCTAAGTTCCGCATTTCGCCACTAGGGGCGCTGCTATTGGTTGCATTCGATCGGGCGTACTCGCTTTAGTATGCCGTTATCTCACTTGCATAACTATACCTCTCTCCATTTGCAAGTTATTCTAGGCTAAAGGGACTTTCCTATGCAACCTGTCAGTATACATACTGTGTAAGATTGAGTTGGTGACAACCCCCCCCCCCCTCCTCCACACACACAGGAGGAAAGAAGTTGCTGGGTCGCGATCTGATGGGCACGAAAGAGGCGCCTCTGTTGGCGAATTGAGGAACTTTGTGAACACAATTCTAAAACTGTGAGATAGGACAGAAATATAAATTACAAAGTTGTAGAACGACTTTGCTTATTAGGAATCGACATCGCTGTTTTTTTAAGTGCACACTAGACGAAACCTGTCAACAATCGACGGTACATTTTTTTTAAATAATAAACTTATATGAAACAACAAATGTAAACTTTGTTTGATTGACAAATTCATTAAACCACTTCAGAAAAGACAATAGTTCAGGTTCGTGATTCTTTTTTTTTTTTTTTTTTTTTTTTTTTTTAGTGACTGACGATTTAACGACCACCGTGAGCAACTTAATGGGCTATAAGCAGTCTCCCGTCCCTAATTTAGGGTCAGTGGAGGGAAGGGAGAGAGCCAGTGGCGTAAGACAAACACAACATCCATGCCTCATCGGGATTCGAACCCTGTAGACGAACCCGTCGGAAACGACGGTAACTCTTTTTTTTTTTTTTTTTTTTGAAAAGAATAAACTCATATGAAACTTTTATTAACATCTTTACATAATGGGAAACGTCTTACGTACGTGAATAAACTGGATCGAATAAATGTTAAATTGTATATATACATCACACTGTCCAAAGTATAACGAAGTAAATTTCTCCGTCATTTTTATCCACGCCAGGACTCGAACCCGGATCCCCTCATTCCGGAATAAGTCACTCTACCAATTGAGCTACGCGGACGTTTTATTCTGATTCCTATCTGCTTTTATGTCGTGTGCGTCCTTCGGGCAGGTACGTCACATCTCCTGGTACGTTACATCATCTCCCCCTTATCTTTTTTTTTTTTTTTTTTTTTTTCGAAGTGCTGGAGAAGGGATTCTCTTATTTTTTCCTATCTCGCGGTGTGGAAATAACATCACACCAATGCGAGATTTTGAACGGTCGTGTCATCCGGATAGTTCGGGCGCCATTATAACGAAGTAAATTTCTCCGTCATTTCTGTCCACGCCAGGATTCGAACCAGGATCCCCTCATTCCGGAATAAGTCACTCTACCAATTGAGCTACGCGGACGTTTTATTCTGATTCCTATCTGCTTTTATGTCGTGTGCGTCCTTCGGGCAGGTACGTCACATCTCCTGGTACGTTACATCATCTCCCCCTTATCTTTTTTTTTTTTTTTTTTTTTCGAAGTGCTGGAGAAGGGATTCTCTTATTTTTCCTATCTCGCGGTGTGGAAATAACATCACACCAATGCGAGATTTTGAACGGTCCGGTCATCCGGATAGTTCGGGCGCCATTATAACGAAGTAAATTTCTCCGTCATATTTATCCACGCCAGGACTCGAACCCGGATCCCCTCATTCCGGAAAAAGTCACTCTAGCAATTGAGCTACGCGGACGTTTTATTCTGACTCCTATCTGCCTTTATGTCGTGTGCGTCCTTCCGGCAGGTACGTCACATCTCCTGGTACGTTACAAAAGGCACAACGCAGTCAGGTCTTCGAGCGTTCGCTGTTCCGGTAAGAACTTTCAAACAAAATCCTGCTGGCGTTGTTTTGCACAACGATTCGCTGAGAAGAGAGACTTCGGACTTTGGACTGCTGAGTTCCTCCATACCTCCGCCTTCAACAGCGCGTGAGTCAACCGCACGCTTCTCCCATTGACTTTACATGGGAAATACGCCACCCAACTACGCCCGAACCGTTGCCCTAATCTCATTTTTTCTCTTCGACTGGCACATCTAAATGATAAGACCTTTATTTTGATACCTTAACCATATCATTACGTTCAGCCGTTATCTCACAATTGGTCTTACAGTAAAAAACCTTATAGAATTAATACATAGATTATACACGTGTTTTAATTCTACGAAAAACTAGAATCTTCTATTATTAAATTTAGTTGGCTCACATCATAAAAAAAGTGTGCATTATGTCATTATATTCCCGAACAATTTGGGGGGTCCTTTACATTGGGGTTCCCCAACTCTGGAAATCTGGGGGTCACTTGATGTAAGTAATTAATTAATTTGATGTAAATAATTTGACTATGGTTTGTATATACACTGAAGTGACAGAAAAATTGGTACACCAGTCTAATACTTTTTGTCCCCCACGGGAGCGCAGGACGGCAGAAATACGACGGGGCATGGACTCCACTAGCTTCTGGAAATATGCTGTAGGCAATGCACACCATACGTCCTGCAGAGCGTTCCACAATTCGGGTGTATTCCGAGATCTCGGATTCCTGTGTTCGATAGCGCGTTGCATGACATCCCAAATGCGTTCTATCACGTTCAGATCTGGAGACTTGGGTGGGAATGGCAACACCCCAAACTCATATGAATGCTCCTCTAACAATAATATGGCGTCCCGACACTTGCGTGGACGTGCATTGTCCTTTTGAAACGAGGCCCAGCCCATCAGCATGAATGCAGGACATGAACGGGTGTACCTCGTCAGAAAGGATGCGCACATAGCTCTGGCTGGTTACAGACCGTGTCTTCCGCATTCGCCTGTTCTTGATTGGCTTATTCTTCGTACGTCGAAAGTTAATGGATTCCGCCATTTTAGGCGAGGAAAGAATTCTTGATTCGCCTATTCTTGTCTGGCCTACAACTTTCACCTGCTAGAGGAGAGAGATTCACCTGGAGCAAACTTCTTGATTCGCCTACGTCGAACGTTAATGGGGTGAGAAAATGTTATTACATTATTTCGTTTAAGCTTTGACGGAGTTATTTAAGAAAAAAGATACATCGTTACCTCTCGTGAATTTTTTTATCGAACACTAAATCTGTCGTGTGTTAAAAAAAAAAGGACAATTTTTCACGTGAAAAAAAAAGTTGGTTTTATCCCTAGGGTTTGAAACCAGTTTTATTTCTTTAATCAGAAAACAAAGCCACTTAGAAAACAAATTGTGCAAAACATTTATAATTTAAACAAGAAAGATGACACCGAATTTTTGGGTGTAATAAGCACGTCTTTTGAATCCGTTCTGACGCAAATTAAATTTATTAAAGCTATTCAAAGTCAATGGAACCGGTATGGAAAACAATAGTATCTGACGGAAGAAAGAAGTTTTTCAATTGGGTCTTTATCCCTCAGATATTGGTGTAAACGGAATCGCGAGCTTACGAACACTTAGAAAAAGAGTTATCGACAAAAATAAGATGTGACTTTACGTCCCTTGGTGGGAAAACCATGCATTATTTTAGAAAGAAAGTATTCACGAAAGTTTTATCCATATGAGCGATATCGGTCCAAGAAAAAAAATTTAGTCGAGTTTTCAGGAACCCAAATTTTGCTACAAATACATCAGAAGTAGAAATTAACACTTATGACCCCTGGTGGCCAAACCATTCTTTACCAAACATTAGACAATACGTGAAAAATATTTTCCGTCAGGTCTTGTATGCGATACATGAAGAATTTTTCAAATAGGAGTTTTAAGAGCAGAAAACGCAATTTACCATTGTGCGCCCTAGCGGAAAGTCTATGATTTACTTGAAAATTTTGAATTTATAGGAAAAACATTTCGCATCGGAAACACTATTCAACAAAGAAGGAATTTTTCAAATCGGACTTTTAGAAGTAGAGATATTCACAAAAATAAGATATACATCTACGCCCCTGGCGTAGAAACCATGCATTATTTCAAAAAGAAAATGTTCCTAAAATGTTTGTGGACATGAGTAGTACCGGTCCACAAAAGACTTTGTTTCAATCGAGATTTTAAAAGCTCATATTTTGCTGCAAATACATCCCAAGCGGAAATTAAGACTTACGCCACCTGGTGGCCAAACAATTTTTTACAAAAATTTGAAATTACGTGCAAACGATTTCCCATCAGGAACTGTATCCGGTGCAGAAAGAATTTTCCAGATCGGAGATTTAGAAGCAGAGTTATAGGGGAAAACGCAATTTACCTTTACGCCCCCTAGCGGAAAGTGTATGAATAACTTGAAAATTTTAAATTTATAGGAAAAACATGTCACACTAGAAACACTATCCAACAAAGAAGGAATTTTTTTGAATCGGCCTCTTAGAAGTCGAGATATTGACAAAAATAAGATATACATCTACGCCCGCTGGCGTAGAAACCGTGCACTATTTTAAGAAGAAAATGTTTCTAAAAGGTTTGTCGACACTGAGTAGTATCTGTCTACAAACGATGTTACTTTCAATCGAGAATTTAGAAGCTCATATTTTGCTGCAAATACATCAGAAGCGGAAATTAAGGTTTAAGCCCCCTGGTGGCCAAACCATTTTTTTACAAAAATTAGAAATTATGTGCAAACGATTTCCCATCAGGAGCTGTATGCGGTGCAGAAAATGTTTTTCAGATCGGAGATTTAGAAGCAGAGATGTAGGGAGAAACACAATTTACCTTTACGCCCCCTAGCGGAAAGTCTATGAATTACGTGAAAATTTTTAAATTATATGAAAACCATGTCACACGGAAAACACTATCCAACAAAGAATGAATTTTTAAATCAGACTCCTAGAAGTCGAGATATGGACAAAAATAAGATATACATCTACGCCCCCTGGCGGAGAAAGTGTGGAATATTTTAGGAAGAAAATATTCCGAAAAGGCTTATCGATGTGAGTGGCATCAGTCCACGAAAGAATTTTTTCAATCGATCTTTTAGAAGCTCAGATTTTATGGCAAATACATCAGAAGCGAAAATTAACACTTACGCCCCCTGGTGGCCAAAGTATTCTTTACCAAAAACTCGAAATTGTATGCAAAAGATTGTGCATCAGGAGATGTATCCGCTGAAAAAAAAAATTTTTGAAATCGGAGTTTTAGAAGAAGAGTTATTGGGAAAAACGCCGGGAAAAACGTAATTTACTTTTACGTCCCTTAGCGGAAAATCTATGCGTAATTTGAAAAAGAAACTATATCCAAAATACTCTTCGACATAAATGGAATCGAAAGATAAAAGTATTTGTTCAATCGGATGTTTAGAAGTAAATATGTGGAATAAAACGTATTTTTGAATTCGACATCATCTGCATTTACGCCCTCTAGCGGCGAAATTGTACATCGTAAAAAAAAAACGAAATCAAGGATCATCATTTGCATATTTCAAGTTTTCGAATGCAAAAAGAATTTTTCAAATCGGACTAATAGTTGCAGAGATATCGTGGGTACAGACGGACGGACGGGCGGACAAACCGATAACATAAGCACGATCTTTTTTTACAAAAGACGTGCTAAAAAAGGGAAAGTGGATTCTATTACATTATTTCGCATAAGCTTTGATAGAGTGATTTAAAAAAAAGATTCATCTTTGCCTTCCGTGGTTGTTGTTTTTTTTTAATCAAAACACTAGATCACTAAATTTTTCGTGCGTTAATGTAGGAAATGTCAAATGATGAGTAAAAAGTAAAAAACAGAAGATTTTTTTACTTTTTAAGGCAAATGCGTCGTCCAATCAAAATCGAGAGAAACTATAATTAGGGGTGGGGTAGGGGTTATATGTGTGTAAGGCATAATTCAAGAAAGCGCTGATAATGAAAAGGTAAAGAAAAATAAAGGGTAGAGGGATGTTGATGCGGGGTCCGGACTAAATTCAACCGGACACTGACCCACTCGGATATTTGCCCACCCGGACACTTGCCCACTATGGATGATTTGTATATAATACGTAACGTCGGACGACGCTTCCGGGCTAGTCTAGGAAAACTGATCACATAAATATTTACCGACCTTATAAAAATTGCCCTTTGTTTTAGAAATGTTGAAATTTAAGGAGGTTTCCCCCCAAACCTAACCTAATATATACATTACCTTTGTTATGGGTTCAAAAAAGCTCAAACTTAAATCACAAGACAACGCTATCAATAGGCGAACAACGCACTAGAAAATTTCGAAAAGTTTAAATTTAAGAAGTGTTAGCCCCCCAAATGCAAACTAACATACATAATCTTTTTCATGTGCTCTAAAAAGCTCAAAATTAAGTCATTGGGCAACGCTGTCAATAGACGCACAACGCACTTGAAAAATTCGAAAACTGGATCGATAATGCCTCACCGGGATTCGAACGTGATAGACGAAACTGGTCGGAATCGAAGAATAGTTTGTTTTTTTCCTCCTGTAGACGAAACCCATCGGAATCGATAATAAAACGTCTTACATTCGTGAATAAACTGGATCGAATGAATGTTAAATTGTATATATACACTGCTGGACAATTGTTAAGGACAGATCATCAGCGGCTATATAGCGCATAAAAAAGTAAGTGTGGTTGGATGCCAAGTGAAATAATATAATGTCAGAATATCAGGACATTACAAGAAAGACAATTTATTGTGCTCTGAAATCCAGAAGACTTAGGAACGTGTTCAAGGGACAAACAGGCCATTTTGTGCAGAATACGTTAACGTGAAAAAATGCAATTACCGTCCGCAGGCGTTCCGGCGTAAGATGTCAATACGGGATATGGCCACCATGGAGGGCGATGCAAGATTCCACACGTCGTGTCATGCTTTGCACAACATTATCAAGCAGCTGTTGGGGTAATTTATCCCATTCCTCTGTCAGTGCACGGATGAGGGTGTCCTTGTTTATTGGAGGGCTTTGGCGACCAGCAAGACTCCTCCCCGAAGCATCCCACACATTTTCAATGGGATTCAGATCTGGAGAACGTGCTGGCAATACGAGGCGTTGAGTATCCTCGCTCTCAAAACACTCCTGGACAGCGACTGTTCGATGACATGTTGCGTTGTCGTCCATGAAAATGAATCTATCACCGACAGCACCACGGAACATGCGAACATGAGGTAGCAGAACATCATTAATGTATCGTTGGCCAGTCATAGTCCCAGTTGGAAGCACATAGAGGGACGTACGGCCATTGATCATGATGCCAGCCCATACCATGACACTACATGTCGGATATCGGTCCCTTTCCTGTATGTTTGCTGGACAATATGCAGTACCACTATCACGCCAGATCAGTTGTCGTCGACAATCAGACGATAGACTGTATCTACTCTCATCTGAGAAGAGGACAGCAGACCAGTCGTTATCAGTCCAATTGCGATGTCGATGTCCCAATTGCAAACGGGCGGTACGGTGACTTCTGGACAATGGGATGCACACAACAGGACTGCGGGCGTATAGTCCTCCTTCATGCAAACGTCTGGCGACAGTTTTTCGGGAGATCCGCTTGCCAGTAGCAGCCATAAACTGATTTGCTACCTCACTAGCTGTGCTGCGCCGGTGTCTTTTTGTTGATAGCACTATGTACCGATCTTCTGCAGGTGTCGTACTGCGAACACGACCTCCCCCGTGGCGTTTGCTACACTCTCCATTTGTTTGAAATGATTTCCAAAGCCTTGAAACAACACTGTGGCTGACGTCGAACTCCCTGGCAACATCTGTTATTTTTCGCCCTTCTTCAATCTTGCCAATAATACGGCCAAGCGTAAAATAATCTAGGTGATGTCGGAAAGACATACTGAAAATTGCAAGTTCGTCAATTGATTCTTTCCCTTTGAACTTTGCGTTTGAACAACAACGGCCAATACGCGTCAAATCCTTTATATCTCTTATCAGCGTTATAACGTCACGAACAAGTTCGGCAATCCAAAATTTGCATACGCACAACACGTCTTACTGTATCCCGCACTTATGCTAATTTCCACATTTTCCTGCCTTCCATTTTATGGTTGCTATCGTTGCTATTGTCATCCGTCCTTAGCAATTGTCCGGCACTGTATATCACACAGTCCAATGGCACAACACAATCAGGTCTTCGAGTGTTCGCTGTTCCGATCAGAACTTTCAAACAAATTCCTGCTGGCGTTTTTTTTTTTTTTTTTTGCACAACGGTTCGCTGAGAAGAGAGACTTCGGACTTTGGACTATCCGAGACCCTCCACACCGCCGCCTTCAACAGCGCGTGAGTCAACCGCGGGCTATCGGATGCCAACCGCACGCTTCTCCCACTGACTTTACATGGGAACTTTGCCGCCCCACAACGCCCGAACCGTTGCCCCAATCTCATTTTTCTCTTCGACTGGCACATCTAAATGATAAGACCTTTATTTTGATACCTCAACTATACGTTTACGTTCATCCGTTCTCTCACAACTGGTCTTAAAGTAAAAAATCTTATAGAATTAATAAATAGATTTTACACAGAATGTTATTTATCACGAGGTCTTCTGAAAAACGCAAATAAATAGCATATAATTTTTAGTTGTAACATGAATGAGTTCTTAGTGTGTAATGTTTTTACTATGTTCCCTTACAGAAATCCGGCGTTTATTTTATTTGTTTCCAATATGGTTCAATTAAAAATTTCCCTCTGTCGTAGGGCTGGATACTTATAATTTTTTTTTTAAAGCTTTAAACCAACCGTCCTACGGCGGGCTATACGCCAGTGTCTGAAGAATGCGTCTAAGGTCTTTTGAGAATCTTTGGCATAGTCAGGTGGAGCATATGAAACGCATGTAACTTCCACGAAATGACATATGACTCTCCTCTGCGTCCAGTTAATCTTCTGCTCTTTTATGAGATAAACGGCGCCGAGTCGCCATTCTGTGGAATAGATTGATACCTAGAGTTTTAATGATCTGAGCATCCCCCTAAAGACGCAATAGACATGTCAAACACTCAGCCGCTTTGTGAACTAACTGTGAACCGTGCCACAAGACGACGTGCTTTCATTTGAACGACGGAAACAGGCGCAGAACGTTACATTTCAATATTTAACACTCTTGGAGCCTCACTTCATGCATATGAATGAAGTCGTTTCCACCCTTCCGAATTCTCTTTGTGACACTTTCTACTCTCCTTATAATGCGCGCGGAATTTAATTAAGCTCCACCGGTCAATAAATATCAAAGGCGTTTGTGTATTTATCAAAATATTTGTCGCAAAGTTTCATGTGAAATCTCCACTCCAGCTATGAACAATACGCTGACGCATAAATGTATCACGCGTTCGTTTACATGTCAGAATAACGTATTGGGAAAAGAAAGATGGTTTAAAGGAAGTAATGGAAAACTCAGATTTGGAACAAGGAACTGATAAAGTAGAGAAAGAAGTGGGGGGATAGATTTAACTCCATGCATATAAATACCCTCCCTGCAGTTGGTGAATTGGTTTACATTCTGCAAAGCATGCAGTGGGAGATTTATAGAAATGCCAATGATACAGTGAAAGTTCCTGATACGAGAGTAATGGATTTGAAAACATCGTTAACGTATCCTTTAGGATAACATTCTATCGGTGTGGTAACCCCGACTCAATCACAAATATTTAATTCCTCGCTGTGCGTTCGTTTTCAGTTACTCTACCATTTTCGAACGTCGATTCGTGTTGTGATAGAAAATCGTTACAACAGAGAAAACATCATGCAATGGTGAGAAACTTTCATCGACAAACACAGCATACGGAAGAAAATATAGAAGGGTTGGGCAAAATAATGTGAATACCACGATTGTAAAGGTTAATGCCATTCGTGTACTGGCAATTGCCTTTTTTGTGTGTCTTTTCTTTGTGTATATGCACCATACTGGCAAAAGAAAACAGGACACCCCTTCAAAAGCAAACGAACGGATTCAGATGCGAGGTACATCTGCAAACGGTATAAAAACCAGCCTGCAGCTGACCGCGATCACATCGCACTCTGAGGTTGAGTGAAAATGTCGCAGAACTGACTTTGAGAAAAGGGAGATCGTTGGGTGTTATACACTATCTACCAACAAGTAATTGGACACCCCTGCAATCGCCCATATCTGCGGTCGTGATACACGTCACGGCCACCGCCGTTAAATATCGTGTGGGAAACAACAACGCAACCAGTCGCATGCAAGATGCCACGCAGTTCGGAGCTCTCTGATTTCGAGAAAGGTGTAATCGTCGGGTATCACAGAAATGGCCGATCCATACGTGACATATCCAGCGAGTTGAAGTACCCAAAATCGACAGTGGCCTACGTGATTGGCAAGTGGAAGATGAGAGGTGACTGTCGGAATGTGCCCCCACCCGGCAGACCCACAAAACTGGGAGTTAGAGACCGACGGGTACTAGCCAGATAAATTCGGAAGAACCGCACCAAATCGATGGGCCACATCCGCGAGGAGTTTCAACAGGCATCCGGGGGTGTTCTTTCGATGAATGTCATCCGCACGAAAGCCCATCTGCTCGGTTATCACGGACGTGCTGCCGCCTACAAGCTTTTGATCACCAAGTCCAATAGCGCTGCTCGGCTAACGTGGTGCAAAAAACGTCGACAGTGGACCTTTGAACAGTGGAAACAGGTTCCCTGAAGCGATGAATCAAGGTTCACCCTCTACCGTTCGGATGGCAAGGTCTGGGTTTGGCGTCTGCCTGGAGAACGGCTCCTGCCGGAATGTATTGTGCCAACTGTGAAGTTCGGCGGCGGTGGAGTTATGCTATGGGGGTGTTTCTTCTGTTATGGCACGGGACCCTTGGTCGCAAATTCCTGGTAGACTGAACGCCGAGACCTACTGCACTATTTTGGATGACCACGCGCTTCCTACGTTGTAGCAGTTTTACGGGGTGCACCCATGTTACTTTCAGGATGACAATGCCACCTGTCATGTTGCGAGGTCCACCCTCGCTTGGTATGGTGACAATAGGGTTAATCGAATGGACTGGCCTGCGCAGAGCCCGGACCTTAACCCTATCGAGTACCTCTGGGATGAGTTGGAGCGTCGACTTAAGGGGTGCCCCCACTTTCCGAAATCGGTGAAGGAACTGACCTGTCTTCTCCAAGCCGAGTGGAAGAAAATGCCGCTAGCCGTCGTACAACGCCTGGTTGAGAGTATGCCCCGGAGGGTCGCAGCTGTAATCGCCGCTCGTGGAGGCTCCACCAACTATTGAAGGTGAATAAACTTTGTTTGCCTTTGCTATCACAGGTGTCCTATTACTTGTTGGTAGATAATGTATTAGTGGGTTGTCCACAAGAGAAACCGAGAAGCGTTTAAACGTACCCAAGTCAACTGTTTTGGATGTACTGAATAAGTGGAAGACACATGCCGTGCCTAAAGCAGCAAAACGTACCGGCAGACCAAAGAAAATCAGTGATAGAGGACGTCGAAGCCTCAGGAGAGTCGTTACAGCTAATCGACGGAGTACCGCACACGACCTCAGTGTACAGGTGAGTAGAAATGCTGGAACCTCGTTATGTACACGTACCATTAGCAGAGAACTTCATTCCATGGGTTACCGTGGTCGTGCGGCTGCTCATAAGCCTTTCATCTCAACTGGAAATGCTACTTGTCGTTTAGCATGGTGTGAAGAACATTTTTCGTGGACCGTAGATCAATGGAAACGGGTCTTATGGACTGATGAATCCAGATACACGATCCATCAGTCTGATGGCCGTGTGGGGGTATGGTGGCTGCCGGGGGAATGTTATTTACCATAGTGTACTGTTCCTAGGTCACGTTTGGAGCTGGCAGTGTACTCGTGTGGGGGTGTTTTTCGTGGTATGGTCCCGGCCTATTGGTTATCGTAGACAAACCTATTAACCAGCACGTCTACTTCGATACTATGGATAATTATGCCCTACCAACTCTGTGACAATACTACGGAACCGAGCTGTATTGGTACCAGCAGGATGATGCACTGAGCCATAAAGCAAGGGTTGTTACGGCGTGTAATTCCGTATCATTTGGGGACTGGACAGCACATAGCTCTGATCTTAATTCCATAGAGCACCTATGGGAGGAATTAGAGCGCCGCATAAGAAGTTTGGAACGAAGGCCTACTACTAAGCAACAGTTGGCGTCAGCATTATGTACTGAATGGAAGCGCATACCTATCGCTGTGTTCCAAAACCTTGTCGAAAGCATATCTGGAAGGGTAAGTGCATGCATTAAGGCCAAAGGTGGACTGACACCGTACTAATGAATGTCAATAAATGCTATGTTGTGTTTCTCTTCCAGGTGTAAGGGGACTTTTGTCAATATAGTGCATTATCTAAGTTGTATGCCAGTATAACACAAGTTTCGTTCAGCAGCGGTTCGCGTTCAAAAATAAAGGTTTATTTTTCCGGAAAAAAAATACATTTCGAAATATACAATATGATGGAGAGAAGAAAAGCGAAACACAATGTCGAACTTATGTACAGGAGTTGAACAGAATAATGTGAAAACCAAGGAAAAGAATGTTTTACGTACCTAGTAGGGTGTGGGACCACCTTTGGCATTCAAAACCCCTGAATCCTCCTTGGAATGGACGCATACAAATCCTGGATAGTGGTTAGTGGGATGTTACATCATTCTTCATGCAGAAAGGTTTTACGTACCTAGTAGGGTGTGGGACCACCTTTGACATTCAAAACCGCCTGAATCCTCCTCGGAATGGACGCATACAAATCCTGGATGGTGGTTAGTGGGACGTTACACCATTATTCATGCAGAAAGAAGGTTTTACGTACCTATTAGGGTGTGGGACCACCTTTGGCATTCAAAAACCCCTGAATCCTCCTTGGAATAGACGCATACAAATCCTGGATGGTGGTTAGTAGGATGTTACACCATTCTTCATGCAGAAAGAAGGTTTTACGTACCTAATAGGGTGTGGGACCACCTTTGCCATTCAAAACTACTTGAATCTTCCTTGGTATGGACGCAAAGAAATCCTTGATGGTGGTTAGTGGGATGTTACACCATTCTTCATGCAGAAAGAAGGTTTTACGTACCTAATAAGGTGTAAGACCACCTTTGGCATTAAAAACCGCCTGATTCCTTCTTGGAATGGACGCATAAAAATCCTGGATGGTGGTTAGTAGGATGTTACACCATTCTTCATGCGGAAAGAAGGTTTTACGTACCTAGTAGGGTGTGGGACCACCTTTGGCATTCAAAACCGCCTGAATCATCCTTGGAATGGACGCATAAAAATCCTGGATGGTGGTTAGTGGGATGTTACACCATTCTTCATGCGGAAAGAAGGTTTTACGTACCTAGTAGGGTGTGGGACCACCTTTGGCATTCAAAACCCCCTGAATCCTCCTTGGAATGGACGCATAAAAATCCTGGATGGTGGTTAGTGGGATGTTACACCATTCTTCATACAGAAAGAAGGTTTTACGTACCTAGTAGGGTGTGGGACGATCTTTGCCATTCGAAACTTCCTGAATCCTCCTTGGAATGGACGCACACAAATCCTGGATGATGGTTAGTGGGAAGTTACACCATTCTTCATACAGAAAGGTGCTTGTGTGATGCAAGAGAAGGAAAACGGGATCTGACTCTGTTTTTCAATACAGACCACAGTGGCCCGATTATGTTTACGTTTGGTGATTGGAAAGGCCAAGGAAGGTGTGAAAGTCCGTCCTCATGTTCCTCAAACCCTTACTGGACATTCCGAGATATGTGAATTGAGGCGTTATTATCTTGATGGATGGCATCCTCTGCATGAAACAATGCCCATTCCATTGGATGGACTTGGTCGGCCAAAATGGTTTTATATGCCCTGCCAGTCATCCGTCCTTTCAAGGTGATCAGGAGACCTACTGTAAACTACGATATGACTACCTAGAGTATGTCAGTACCACCACCACGATGCACTGTTGAGAGCCGACAGTCTGGGTTGTACGCTCCTGACGATGTTCTCCACATGTAAACACGTCCTGTGGTGGGGAATAGTGTAAACGTGGATTCAACCGACAACATTACAGGTTTCGATGCATCGGCAATCCAGGTTGTATTCTCCTGGCACCACTGCCATTGCCGTTGTGCATTCACCCGGGTCACCAGAGGTTTAGCAATAGCAGCTCTGCCATGAATATCTTATTTACGATCATTTTCGCAAAACTTGAGAAAGAATTTCAGCAGTGAATTGACAGTGGAAAAAGTACAACTGTGAAATAACAGCCACGAATAATGGTGCATATCAAGAACGTAAAACAATATACAAGTAGTTGAATTTTGTCACAAGTGATTGAAAACCGTACGTGGTTCGCAGCCCAACGGACGCTTAACAGTTGGGAAGAGGCTGGATGTTTAGCTGCGCCTTACGAGCAGTAGGCTGATGGGTGACCTGTCAGGCTTTCGAAGAGGACAAATCGTGACAGCTCGTTCAGCTGGCCAGTCTGTAAACATCAGATTTGGAAACAGGTCAAAACAAATTGGACCCTACCCGGACCTACTGGATGAAGGTCTCCCCAAGTTTCTTCCCCAACGGACTGCCTTGGGCCGGTCTCCGCCGTCCACCCATCTCCCATGTGGTCTTCTTCTGGGTCTTTTCCTGTCGCTTGGAATCCAGTCTAAAATTTCGATCATCACCATCATAATCATTGCCAATCATTATTAATCCACTGCTGGATGAAGGTCTCCCCAAGTTTCTTCCCCAACGGACTGTCTTGGGTCGGTCTCCGCCATCCACCCATCTCCCATGTGATCTTCTTCTGGGTCTTTTCCTGTCCCTTGGAATCCAGTCTAAAATCTTGATCACCATCATCATCATCATCATTGTCAATCATTATTAATCCACTGCTGGATGAAGATCTGCCCAAGTTTCTTCCCCAACGGACTGTCTTGGGCTGTTCTCCGCCATCCACCCATCTCCCATGTGGTCTTTTTCTGGGTCTTTTCCTGTCCCTTGGAATCCAGTCTAAAATTTTGATCATTATCATAATCACTGTCAATCATTATTAGTCCACTGCTGGATGAAGGTCTCCCCAAGTTTCTTCCGAAACGGACGGTCTTGGGCAGGTCTCCGCCATCTACCTATCTCCCATGTGGTCTTCTTCTGGGTCTTACCCTGTCCCTTGGAATCCAGTCTAAAATTTCGATCATCATCATAATCATTGTCAATCATTATTAATCCACCACTGGATGAAGGTCTCGCCAAGTTTCTTCAACAATGGAAAGTTTCTTCAACAGTGGACTGTCTTGGGCCCTTATCCTCCATCCACCCATCTCCCACGTGGTCTTCTTCTGGGACTTTTCCTTGTAGAATTCAGGCTAAGATTTCGGTTGTTCAACGCTGGTCTGTTCTCTTGGAAATATGTAAAACCCATTTGCATTTCAGGGATTTTACTCTGATCATGATGTCTTCCACTTTTGTCATTTTCCTTGTCCACATGTTCCTCTTTTTATCTTTCTTGGTTACTCCAAGCATGCATCTCTCCGTGCTTCTTTCAGTTACTACAGTCTTTTTATGTCTTCTTTTAGTGAAGGTCCATGTCTCTGCTCCGTACGTAAGCACTGGAAGGCTGAATTAATTAAACACTTTTCTTTTAAGATATAATAGCATATTGCTCTTCCAAATTTTGCTGTTTCTTCCAAATGCTCTCCAACCAAGTTTTTTACGCCGATTAATTTCTTCATCAATGTGACCCTCGCTTGATATCTGCTGCCTAAGGTCAATGTAGGAATTGGTTATTTCCAGCTTTTCTGATAAATCTTCATTCCTTGTAAAGGCATTGTAGTACAGTTTTGTCTTCTCAAAGTTCATTTTTAATCCCATTTCTTTACCCTTCTCAGCAAGTTCGTGAATCATACTCTGCGGCTCTGAAGGAGTTGTTGCAAAACTGACTATGTGATTAGCAAAACGAAGGTGCTTTAAATAATCTCCATTAATCTTAATCCCCTTATTTCTTAGTTCAATGATTGAAAGGCATTTTGCAATGCGGTACAGGAGGATTTAGAAGATACGGTGTCAGCCTTTACTCACTCTTTTTCCAGTTTTTATTGGTGCTATATCTTTAAATAGCCGAATCTTTCGCATTGCACTTTCGTAGATATTAATAACAATAATGCCTGCATTTTCAATGCGGCAGGAGTCTCATAACGGTTGATAGCTTCACGAAATCAAAGGCCTTTTCGTAATCAATGAAAGTCATACATAATGGGAGTTCATATTCCCTCGTTCTTTCAATTAATTCTCTCAGTAGTAACCTAAAGATCCGCTCGTAGCTTTCAAGGAGAGGCTTGGAGTCTATTGAAAGCCCCGCGTAGCTTTCAAGGTCAGGCTCAGAAATTATTGAACGCCCTTCCCAGCTTTCAAGGTCAGACTCAGAAATTATTGAACGCCCTTCACAGCTTTCAAGATCAGGCTTAGAACTTACTGAACGCCCCTCATAGCTTTCACGTTCAGGCTCAGAATTTATTCAACGGCCATCGTAGCTTTCAAATTCAGGCTTAGAACTTATTGAACGCCCCTCGTAACTTTCAATGGGAGACTTAAAACTTAATGAACGCCCCTCATAGCTTTCAAGGAAAGGCTGAGAAGTAATTGAATACACCTCATGGCTTTCAAGGAGAAGCTTAGAACTTATTAAACGCCTCTCGTTGCTTTTAAGTTCAGGCTTAGAGCTTATTGAACACCCTCGTAGCTTTCAAGTTCAGGTTTAGAATTTATTGAAAGCCCTCGTAGCTTTCAAGTTCAGGTTTAGAATATATTGAACGCCCCTCGTAGCTTTCAATGGGAGGCTTAGAACTTAATGAACGCCCCTCGTAGCTTTCAAGTTCAGGATTAGAACTTATTGAACGCCCTCGTAGCTTTCAAGGAAAGGCTGAGAAGTTATTGAACACCCCTCATGGCTTTCAAGGAGAAGCTTAGAATTTATTGAACGCCTCTCGTAGCTTTCAAGTTCAGGCTTACAGCTTATTGAACGCTCCTCGTAGCTTTCAAGTTCAGGCTGAGAATTTATTGAACGCTCTCGTAGCTTTCAAGGAAAAGCTGAGAACATTTTGTACATCCCTCGTAGCTTCTAGAGTGAAGCTTAGAACTTGATGAACGCCCTCGTAGCTTTCATTTTCAGACTTAGAGCTTATTGGACGCCCCTCGTAGCTTTCAAGTTCAGGCTTAGACTTTTTTGAACGCCCTCGTAGCTTTCAAGTTCAGGCTTAGAATTAATTGAACGCCCTCGTAGCTTTCAAGTTCATGCTTAGAATTTTTTGAACGCCCTCGTAACTTTCAAGTTCAGGCTTAGAATTTATTGAACGCCCTCGTAGCTTTCAAGTTCAGGCTTAGAATTTATTGAACGCCCTCGTAGCTTTCAAGGAAAGGCTGAGAAGTTATTGAACATCCCTCATGGCTTTCTAGGAGAAGCTTAGAACTTACTGAACGCCTCTCGTAGCTTTCAAGTTCAGGCTTACAGCTTATTGAACCCCCTCGTAGCTTCCAAGTTCTGGCTTAGAATTTATTGAACGCCCTCTAGCTTTAAAGTTCAGGTTTAGACTTATTGACCGCCCTCGTAGCTTTCAAGGAAAAGCTGAGAACTTATTGAACGCCCCTCGTTCATTTCAAGGACAGGCTTAGAACTTTTTGAACATCCCTCGTAGCTAGGACGCAGTAAATATCTGTCTTAAGCACGATTACAAAGATACTCTACAACTGCACATACCCGTCCTCAATGAACAAACACTTTTATTCGAAATTAAAAACATCTATGTACAGCTAAGAGCATATTACAAAGTTAAAAGGCGAGCACTTTCAGTCCACCCAAGTGGCCATTATCAAGCCAACAAGTGAGCTCCGATTTCCTGTGAGTGGGATTGTAATACATACAGGGTTAGTCACGTGTAGTTACCATAGCAACGCAAAGTAGCAATAACAACGTGGTAAAACATATATAGTTTTTTATATCTTAAAGTCTTTAGGTTAAGTTAATTGTTCTTAGGTGGTCTAAGTGTTCGAATGTATTGTCGAAAAACTATACGTGACTAACCCTGTATGTATTAGCAGTCCCACTCACAGGACATCTGAGCTCACCTGTTGGCTTGATAATGGCCACTTGGGTGGACTGAAAGTGCTCGCCTTATAACTTTTTAATATGCTCTTAGCTGTACATGAATGTTTTTAATTTCGAATAAAAGTGTTTGTTCATTGAGGACGGGTATGTGCAGTTGTAGAGTATCTTTGTAATCGCGCTTAAGAAAGATATTTACTGCGTCCTAGATACATACTGTGCACGAGTAAAATAGTAAGTTCTAGTATCCCTCGTAGCTTCTAGGGTTAGGCTTAGAACTTGATGAACGCCCTCGTAGCTCTCATGTTCAGACTTAGAGCTTATTGAACGCCCCTCGTAGCTTTCAAGTTCAGGCTTAGAATTTATTGAACGCCCTCGTAGCGTTCACGTTCAGGCTTAGAACACACTGAACGCTCTCGTAGCTTTCAAATTCAGGCTTAGAACACACTGAACGCTCTCGTAGCTTTCAAATTCAGGCTTAGAACTTACTGAACGCTCTCGTTGCTTTCAATGAAAAGCTTAGAACATTTTGAACGCCCCTCGTTGTTTTCAAGGACAGGATTAGAATGGTTTTAACATCTCTCGTAGCTTCCAGGGTGAGGCTTAGAACTTGATGAACGCCCTCGTAGCTTTCAAGGAAAGGCTTAGAACTTACTGAGCGCCCCTCGTTGCTTTCAAGGACAGGCTTAGAACTTTCTGAACATCCCTCGTAGCTTCCAGGGTGAGGCTTAGAACTTGATGAACGTCCTCGGGGCTACATATTTGTGTTTTATTTTTTTTATGACCTGTTTAACAGGCTAGCTGTAAAAAACTCGGCTTAGATTGCGTATTCTAAATCACGCGCAGATTTTTCTCTAGAATGCTAAACATATTCTCTTTTCAGCTGATTATTTTCTTTTGAAAATCTACTTCGAAATATTTTTTTGTGTGTCGGAAAAGATTCAGAAGACGAGTTTTTTACACTCGAGAATTCAGTGTCATCTTTCTTGTTTGTTTGTTTTTTTGTTTCAATCCAATTAAGGAAGCAATCTCTTCACCGCTTAATCAAGAGGTGTTTTTTTCCAAATCATGAAACTTCAGAAACAATCAGTTGCCAGTGATTCTTTGAAATGGCGAAATCAAGTGGAGGCTCTCAGCATTATCAAGTTGTGTTGTGTAAGATTAAATTCAGGGCGGTAAAACAGCGCACAAGGCTCTTTTATAACGAAGATTTATTGACTGAAACTAAATTTTTCTATGGTGATACACCGTACCCACTGAACCACAAATATGATAAAAAGAATCCCGTCTTGACTTGGAACGTAAATGAATGAGAAATGGGTTGCTGACGTTTGCAAGACAATATGGATCAATATATCGTACCAAGAACATGTTTGTGCTCCTACTTCTTCCTTCTCAATGCACTAGATAACTTATTAAGCAACGTCGATAATGAACCTGGGCGAAATTCCTTCACGTTTACGATCTATAAAGTGTTTGACGATATGTGTACTATAAACACAAGCTCTGGACATTTTTTTAACTCTGGGGTAAGTTTGCTAGCTAAGCGCGCGATTTCGTTCACAAAAGATCGTAAATGCAACACACTTTTATTGATCACAAAATTTTTTGCTCTTATTCTGATAATATTCAGAATATTTTCAAGCTCTCTTCGTTTCAGTTACACTCGAAACTCGTCGGGGAAGAGGAACAAACTCGTCAGTACTACGACAAAAAAATCGATATTCACAAGAAGCTCTGACTGGAAAGAACGAACACCTCAGAATTCTTTACATTTCCTCCAATTTGCCGGTAATGAGGGAATTTTGAAAAATAATAACTCATCACGCTGCTCAGAGCAGTACATAAGTTCATATCTCACAGTGTAATAAGCTACTCAGAGATACTACAGAGAAAAAAGGTGACGGAAAACAACCGTGTGTGTTTATTTATGAATCACTGGTCAACAATTTTTACCACAAAATTTTGCATCCTGCTTTATTTATGAACTTTTGCATTTATTTACATGTACGAAGATTAAATATGACCACGAAAAAATTTACTTTCTTCGAGTTTATGAAGAGTTTATACACAATAATAACGCAAATATGTGTTCCAGAAGCATGACAGGAACGGTAAAGTTTCAAAACAGCTCCCACAGTCCTCAGGAACTAAGATTTTGATAAACATCATCCCATTCCACGAGGATGATGAAGATAAAAGCGACGGCAAGACAGAAGAGCAGGATTTAATGTACTTCAAGAATACATACACCGAAGTGCCAACACATTATGACCACCTGTCTATTATGATGCTAGTCCGCCACGTGCCGCCAAAACAGCTCTTACCCGGATGCACACCGAAGAGCCAACACATTATGACCACCTGAGTAATATGCTGTTGGTCCTCCACGCGTGCGTCAAAACAGCTCTTACCCGGATATCCACCGAAGAGCAAACACATTATGACCACCTGAGTAATATGCTGTTGGTCCTCCACGTACCGCCAAAACAGCTCTTACCCGGATATCCACCGAAGAGCCAACACATTATGACCACCTGAGTAATATGCTGTTGGTCCTCCACGTGCCGTCAAAACAGCTCTTACCCGGATATCCACCGAAGAGCCAACACATTATGACCACCTGAGTAATATGCTGTTGGTCCTCCACGCGTGCCGTCAAAACAGCTCTTACCCGGATATCCACCGAAGAGCCAACACATTATGACCACCTGAGTAATATGCTGTTGGTCCTCCACGTGCCGTCAAAACAGCTCTTACCCGGATATCCACCGAAGAGCCAACACATTATGACCACCTGAGTAATATGCTGTTGGTCCTCCACGTGCCGTCAAAACAGCTCTTACCCGGATATCCACCGAAGAGCCAACACATTATGACCACCTGAGTAATATGCTGTTGGTCCTCCACGTGCCGTCAAAACAGCTCTTACCCGGATATCCACCGAAGAGCCAACACATTATGACCACCTGAGTAATATGCTGTTGGTCCTCCACGTGCCGTCAAAACAGCTCTTACCCGGATATCCACCGAAGAGCCAACACATTATGACCACCTGAGTAATATGCTGTTGGTCCTCCACGTGCCGTCAAAACAGCTCTTACCCGGATATCCACCGAAGAGCCAACACATTATGACCACCTGAGTAATATGCTGTTGGTCCTCCACGTGCCGTCAAAACAGCTCTTACCCGGATATCCACCGAAGAGCCAACACATTATGACCACCTGAGTAATATGCTGTTGGTCCTCCACGTGCCGCCAAAACAGCTCTTACCCGGATATCCACCGAAGAGCCAACACATTATGACCACCTGAGTAATATGCTGTTGGTCCTCCACGTGCCGTCAAAACAGCTCTTACCCGGATATCCACCGAAGAGCCAACACATTATGACCACCTGAGTAATATGCTGTTGGTCCTCCACGTGCCGCCAAAACAGCTCTTACCCGGATATCCACCGAAGAGCCAACACATTATGACCACCTGAGTAATATGCTGTTGGTCCTCCACGTGCCGCCAAAACAGCTCTTACCCGGATATCCACCGAAGAGCCAACACATTATGACCACCTGAGTAATATGCTGTTGGTCCTCCACGTGCCGTCAAAACAGCTCTTACCCGGATATCCACCGAAGAGCCAACACATTATGACCACCTGAGTAATATGCTGTTGGTCCTCCACGTGCCGTCAAAACAGCTCTTACCCGGATATCCACCGAAGAGCCAACACATTATGACCACCTGAGTAATATGCTGTTGGTCCTCCACGTGCCGTCAAAACAGCTCTTACCCGGATATCCACCGAAGAGCCAACACATTATGACCACCTGAGTAATATGCTGTTGGTCCTCCACGTGCCGTCAAAACAGCTCTTACCCGGATATCCACCGAAGAGCCAACACATTATGACCACCTGAGTAATATGCTGTTGGTCCTCCACGTGCCGTCAAAACAGCTCTTACCCGGATATCCACCGAAGAGCCAACACATTATGACCACCTGAGTAATATGCTGTTGGTCCTCCACGTGCCGTCAAAACAGCTCTTACCCGGATATCCACCGAAGAGCCAACACATTATGACCACCTGAGTAATATGCTGTTGGTCCTCCACGTGCCGCCAAAACAGCTCTTACCCGGATATCCACCGAAGAGCCAACACATTATGACCACCTGAGTAATATGCTGTTGGTCCTCCACGTGCCGTCAAAACAGCTCTTACCCGGATATCCACCGAAGAGCCAACACATTATGACCACCTGAGTAATATGCTGTTGGTCCTCCACGTGCCGTCAAAACAGCTCTTACCCGGATATCCACCGAAGAGCCAACACATTATGACCACCTGAGTAATATGCTGTTGGTCCTCCACGTGCCGTCAAAACAGCTCTTACCCGGATATCCACCGAAGAGCCAACACATTATGACCACCTGAGTAATATGCTGTTGGTCCTCCACGTGCCGTCAAAACAGCTCTTACCCGGATATCCACCGAAGAGCCAACACATTATGACCACCTGAGTAATATGCTGTTGGTCCTCCACGTGCCGTCAAAACAGCTCTTACCCGGATATCCACCGAAGAGCCAACACATTATGACCACCTGAGTAATATGCTGTTGGTCCTCCACGTGCCGTCAAAACAGCTCTTACCCGGATATCCACCGAAGAGCCAACACATTATGACCACCTGAGTAATATGCTGTTGGTCCTCCACGTGCCGTCAAAACAGCTCTTACCCGGATATCCACCGAAGAGCCAACACATTATGACCACCTGAGTAATATGCTGTTGGTCCTCCACGTGCCGTCAAAACAGCTCTTACCCGGATATCCACCGAAGAGCCAACACATTATGACCACCTGAGTAATATGCTGTTGGTCCTCCACGTGCCGTCAAAACAGCTCTTACCCGGATATCCACCGAAGAGCCAACACATTATGACCACCTGAGTAATATGCTGTTGGTCCTCCACGTGCCGTCAAAACAGCTCTTACCCGGATATCCACCGAAGAGCCAACACATTATGACCACCTGAGTAATATGCTGTTGGTCCTCCACGTGCCGTCAAAACAGCTCTTACCCGGATATCCACCGAAGAGCCAACACATTATGACCACCTGAGTAATATGCTGTTGGTCCTCCACGTGCCGTCAAAACAGCTCTTACCCGGATATCCACCGAAGAGCCAACACATTATGACCACCTGAGTAATATGCTGTTGGTCCTCCACGTGCCGTCAAAACAGCTCTTACCCGGATATCCACCGAAGAGCCAACACATTATGACCACCTGAGTAATATGCTGTTGGTCCTCCACGTGCCGTCAAAACAGCTCTTACCCGGATATCCACCGAAGAGCCAACACATTATGACCACCTGAGTAATATGCTGTTGGTCCTCCGCGTGCCGTCAAAACAGCTCTCACCCGGATATCCACCGAAGAGCCAACACATTATGACCACCTGAGTAATATGCTGTTGGTCCTCACGTGCCGTCAAAACAGCTCTCACCCGGATATCCACCGAAGAGCCAACCATTATGACCACCATTACGACCACCCTGCCTATTATGATGCTGATCCTCGACATGCCGCCAAAGTAGTTCTAACCCGGATATACACCGAAGAGCCAACACATTATGACCACCTGAGTAATATGCTGTTGGTCCTCCACGTGCCGTCAAAACAGCTCTTACCCGGATATCCACCGAAGAGTCAACACATTATGACCACCTGAGTAATATGCTGTTGGTCCTCCACGTACCGCCAAAACAGCTCTTACCCGGATATCCACCGAAGAGCCAACACATTATGACCACCTGTCTATTATGATGCTGGTCTTCCATGTGACAGCAAAACAGCCTTAACCGGATATACACCGAAGAGCCAACACATTATGACCACGTGTCTAATATGATGTTGGTCCTCCACGTGCTGCCAAAACAGCTCTTACTCGGATATACACCGAAGAGCCAAACTATTATGACCACCTGCTTCATATGATGTTGGTCCTCCACATGCCGCCAAAACAGCTCTTACCACTATATACACCGAAGAGACAGCACCTTATGACCACCTGCCTAATATGATGTTGGTCCTCCACGGGCCGACAAAACAGCTCTCACCCGGATATCCACCGAAGAGCCAACACATTATGACCACCTCCACCTAAGTAATATGCTGTTGGTCGTCCACGTGCCGCCAAAACAGCTCTTACTCGGATATACACCGAAGAGCCAAAATATTATGACCACATGCTTAATATGTTGTTGGTCCTCCACATGCCTCCAAAATAGCTCTTACCCGGATATACACCGAAGAGCCAACACATTATGACCACCTGCCTAATATGATGTTGGTCCTCCACGTGCAAGCAAAATAGCTCTTACCCAGAAAAGAATGGACGATACAAGATTTCTAAAGGTATCTTGTGGCATCTGGTACCAACAAGTTAGCATCCGATCTTTTAACTCTTGTAAGTTACGTGGTTGAATCCCTGGAGATCGGATTTGCTGGTATAACCCAAACCACAGATGCTCGATTGGACTGATGGCTGGGGAATTTGGAGGAATACCTGAAAGTCTTCCTCATGTTCCGCGAACCATCCCACGAACAACCCGAGAGGTGTGGTATTCCACATTATCTGCTGGAAGAAGGTACTAGTAGAGGAGAATGCCGTCGCCATGAAATGATGCACCTGGTCTGTAATTATGTTTAGGTAGGAGGTAGACGTCGTAGTTTCCTACACGTAAATGACTGGAACCAGGGTTTCAGCCAATCACCATACTTCCTCCACCGGCTTGTTTTCTTCACATGGAGCATCTTGGTTCCAACACTTCCCCAGAAAAACGACACACACGTACCCGTCCGTGTGCATAGTGCAACAGGAAACGAGATTCAGCGCACCAGTTGACCTTCTTCTATTCATTCGGAGTCACATTTAGATGATTGGGTGCCCATTGTATGCGCTTTTGGCGGTGAGCCGAGGTTATCCTAGGCACTCGAAGAGGCCCAGTCCCGTTTTCAGTAGAGCTCTATGGGGTGTGTGTTGTGACACATTACTCCCGCCAACATCATTCAAATTCCCGTCGAACTGCGCCACAGTATCCCTTCTGTTAGATCGCACCATACCAGACAGCACTCGATCACCTCTAGTATCAATAGGGCGTGGTCGGCCCACACCTTTGCCGGCGGTTCGAGGCTTTTCCTCCCTCGGACCATTTTTTGAAGGTACTAAACATCGCTGACCATGAGCCCCCCACAGACTTTGCCGTCTCGCTCTGACCCAGTCGTTGGGCCTTAGTGAGACCAAGGCTCGCCTAGAAAACATGAGGCCATGGTATTAGAGAGCTGAGTTCCCTCCGTTTATGACGTCACTCTCATGTTAAACGAACTGATACGTCGGTGTCGTGTTTGGCTTCACACAGGACAGCGTTGGACACGAATCGAAAGCTTTGGTTTCCGCGTGACGTCACTAAAAGAGGGAACTCATTTCTTTAATGTATTTTGTGTACGGCTTTGGGTGACTTCCCTCCATTTATGACGTCATTCTCATGTAACACGAACTGATACGCCCGTGTCGTGTTTGGCTTCACACAGGACAGTGTTGGACACAAATCGGAAGCTTTGGTTTCCGCGTGACGTCACTAAAAGAGGGAACTCATTTCTTTAATGTATTTTGTGTACGGCCTTGGGTGACTTCCCTCCATTTATGACGTCATTCTCATGTAACACGAACTGATACGTCCGTGTCGTGTTTGGCATCACACATGACAGCGTTGGAGGCGAATCAGAAGCTTTGGTTTCCGCGTGACTTTAATTAAAGGGAGAACTCATTTTTTAATGTATTCTGTGGACAGCCTCGGGTGACTTCCTCCATTTATGACGTGATTCTCATGTAACACCAACTGATACGTCGGTGTCGTGTTTGGCTTCACACAGGACAATGTTGGAAGCGAATCGGAAGCTTTGGTTTCCGCGTGACGTCACTAAAAGAGGGAACTCATTTCTTTAATGTATTTTGTGGACAGCCTTGTGTGACTTCCCTTAATTTATGACGTCATTCTCATTTAACACGAACTAATACGTCGGCGTCGTGTTTGGCGTCACATAGGACAGCGTTGGAAACAAATCGGAAGCTTTGGTTTCCGCGTGACGTCACTAAAAGAGGGAACTCATTTCTTTAATGTATTTTGTGGACAGCCTTGTGTGACTTCCCTCCATTTGTGACGTCATTCTCATGTAACACGAACTAATACGTCGGTGTCGTGTTTGACGTCACATAGGACAGCGTTGGAAACAAATCGGAAGCTTTGGTTTCCGCGTGACGTCACTAAAAGACGGAATTCATTTCTTTAATGTATTTTGTGGACGGCCTTGGGTGACTTCCCTCCATTTATGACGTCATTCTCATGTAACACGAACTAATACGTCGGTGTCGTGTTTGGCGTCACACATGACAGCGTTGTAGACGAATCGAAAGCTTTGGTTTCCATGTGACGTCACTAAAAGGGGGAACTCATTTCTTTAATGTATTTTGTGGACGGCCTTGGGTGACTTCCTCCATTTATGACGTCATTCTCATGTAACACGAACTGATACGTCGATGTCGTGTTTGATGTCACACGCAACAGTGTTCGAAACGAATCAAAAACCTTGGATTCCGCGTGATGTCAGCAAAAAAAGGAACTTATTACTGTAATGTCATGGCCTTGTGTTTTCTTGACGGCCTTGGATCATTTCCCTCCGTTTATAACGTCACTGTCATGTTGCACACACTGATACGTTGGTGTCGTGTTTAATGCCACATGCAACAGCGTCGGAAATTAATCGGAAAGTTTGGTTTCCGCGTGACGTCAATAAAAGGGTGAAAACATTTTTCTAATGTCATGGCCTTGTATTTCTAGACGATCTGGAATGATTTTCCTCGGTTAATGACGTCACTCTCGTGTTACACTCACTGGCACGTCGGTGTCGTGTTTGACGTCACACGCGACAGCTTTGGAAACGAATCGGAAGCTTTGGTTTCCGCGTGACGCCACTAAAAGAGGGAACTCATTTCTCTAATGTCATAGTCTTGGTCATACTCGCTTCCTACCCTATCTGATGGACAGGAATAACACTGATTAACAAAGCTCAGTATCAGGTGTTTTTTCTACCGTTTCATGTCCTTCACACACGCGGTTGTTTACCTTCAGTTGCTTCGATTTACATAAAGACGTGTTGATCATCGGTATATAAGTAGAATTTGATGAGAGGTGATGGGTGTAGGGGCCGCGAATGGCCTAGTGGTCAACGTTCGTAAGACCTCGGGTTTGATCCCAGGCAGGTACGAACGCTCGAACCACTAAATATGCGCCGTGCGTTGGATGGGCACGTTAAGCCATCGGACCCCGAGTACTGGCCCCCGGTAATAAATAAGGGCGTCTTCCTCCACCTTTCTACCTTGCTTCCGTGTCACTTTCCTATTGGGCACTCTAGCCCAAATCTCCTGGCTTCCTATTTTTAAGGGTTGTTTAAGGCCTGGGGTCAGACACTTCCTTCCTGAAATCCTTTACATCTGATCTGGTGATGTTTCCTAATCATTTCTAGACCTTCAGAATCTCGACAAAAAGTGACTTCGTGAGGATGATTAAGACGTGGAGACTATGGCAGTACGGGAAGACGGGTATCGCTCACTTGATCAAAGGTCACTTGAACGAAAATCACTTCGCCGAAAATCACATGATCGAAAGGTACATTTAACCGAAGGGTCACTTGACCGAAAAGTTAATTTCACCGAAAGGTCACTTCACCTAAAAGTCCATTTCATTGAAAGGATATTTGATCGAAAAGTTCATTTCACCGAAGGATTACTTTACCTAAAAGTTCATTTTATCGAAAGATCATTTCACCAAATGGTCAGTTTACCGGAAAACTTATAATTTCGTTGTTATAGATGTGTTGGAGTGTGGTGCGGGTTTTTCAAAAACTGACCACCTATACATTATCGGACTGTATAAAAAATACACTTTTAATTTCTATGAAACACCTACCCATGAGTAGGTTTTTCGAAATATAACATTAATTATAAGGCCTAGATCTGTGCCTTTTTGTCAAATTTCAATCCTCTGAGCTAATATTCATAAGGGTTACATAGTAAATCAAGTATGTAACGTTCCACTTTTACTCAACTACTAAACAATAATTTTTTGACCGTAGGCCTAGATGCAGGCCATTTTTAACATATTTTAACCGTACTCACATTCATAAGCATGACGTAAAATGTAAAGTAACTTTTTATGTAAACCTTATGAACATGAGCACGCACGGTTAAAACTTGGTAAAAAGGCCAAGCCGAGGCCTAGAGGTCTAAAATTTATTCTTTTTTGCCTGAAAAAATGTGCAACATTATTAATTTTACTTTTTATGTAAACCTTATGAACATGAATGAAATTTGTTAAAAAGGCCTAAGCCGAGGCATTGTCTTAAAAAAAAAAAAAAGATTTTTCTTAAAACTAAATCTTTGCGTTTTCTGTGACACGGAGAAATCAAAAGTACAATTTGAGTACAATCCCCTAACGTTTCGGTGGTCTGTCTGCCGAACTTGCACCATGCTTCAACAGATCCTGTAACGAAATCCAAAGTTTTCGACAAACTGACCCTTCGGTGAAATGAACTTTTCGATCAAGTGACCGTTCGGTGAAATGTACCTTTCGATCAAGTGACCCTTCGGTGAAATGTACCTTTTGGTCAAGTGACCCTTCGGTGAAATGAACTTTCCGATCAAGTGATCTTTCGGTGAAACAATCTTTTCGGTGAAGTGATTATCGGTCAAGTGACCCTTCGGTGAAGTAAATGTCGGGAAAATGAACCAGACCCCGGGAAGACAGATGAGAAGGCTTTGATGAAGTGAAGAATGAACGTATTGGAGAACGTTTCAAGTCCCATTTCAATCAGATCAACGACTAATTCCACAAGACTGATGAGGATGAGTGCAAGAACGCTGCAAAGGAACCACATGAAAACAGATGAGTAAACTATGATGGTTGGGAATATGGAGCTGAACGTTTTGAATATCATTCCATTCCTCTGAGCAACAATTACCTCGGAAATAGCGATAAGTAGATATCCTGCTAGGGGAATGAAGGTGAAAAGTACAGAAAAACTAATTACCACAGAAACGAAAACGAATTCTCTATGAGGGATTTGCGCAGAGTTTGATGCTCATGAAGAGAAAATGCTATTTTAATCCCCATGTGTGCCAGCAAAATCGAACCGACACGGGAGTACGAGTCACCAGGAGAACTTGACAGCACAGAAATCGATTTCTGACAGGAAAATGTGGGGGGGGAACAGCAGATGACCTTTAACGCTTTCTTCACGACGAACCGAACTTTAACGCAGAATGACAACTCTTAGCATGCCCAAGAGAAACAACGCTACGTAACAGCTGCGGTTAAAGTTACAGATGACAGGGTGGAAGACAACATTGTTGAGCTTCTGTCGGATGCTCCAAGATGCTGATGATAATCCTCTTCCTCGTGCCATTAAATTCCCATCTCGTCAACACCACCAACAAGTAGCGTCTTCGCACATCCGTCCCCAATTTTTTAAAATACAGCGTGTACACAAATTAGTTGGGCAATTTCGTAAGTGAATAATGTGCGAAATATTAATTGTAAGTTACCGGTTCAAATGCAGATGGATCTTAGTGTATCCTTGGTTTGCGGATAGATGGCGCTAGGTGTGTCATGTCCACGTCTCAGCTCACTCGCGGTTGTTCATCATTTGTTCTGTGTTCGCGTAACGATGGAGACGTATACCGGCGGTGAAAAAATGCGAAATGCTGTCTGTGGTTCCATGAAACGCATTCCGCTGTGCAACTGCAGCGAAATTTCCGTCGAGAATACCACAAAAGTGCGCCGAAAAGAGACACCATTGTAGCATGGTACAATCGATTTACCGAAACGGCATGTGTGGTACATAGGCTTAGTGGCCAAGGCAGACCTAAAATGCGAGAACAGTCGGTGGATGCAGTGAGAAAATCATTTGTGAGAAGTCCGGGAAAATCTACAGCATGCGCTAGTTTACAACTGGGAATTCCCAAAACAACAGTGCATAAAATCCTGCGAAAACGGCTGATGTTCAGACCTTACAAATTGCTCAAGCCCATGGACCTGACGAATAGAGCAAAATTTTGCACCGATATGTTAGAGTGCATGGAAAGGGAAGACCCTTTCCTGTCGCAGTTAGTTTTCAGTGACACGGCAAAGTTCCATTTGAGTGGAAAAGTGAATAGACATAATGTCAGGATATGGGGATCCGAAAATCCTAATGCCACCTTTGAACATGAAAGGGATAGTCCCAAGGCAAACGTGTTTTGTGCCGTAAGTTGTTCTAATGTTTTTGGCCCATTCTTCTTTGCTGAAAAAACTGTTACGGGAATCGTATACCTGGACATGCTTCAGATTTACCTGATGCCGACCCTGAAAGAAACAATGCCTGAAGGTTTCATTTTTCAACAAGATGGCGCACCGTGTCACTTCCACAGAGCGGGGACTTCTTCCCTCAGTGCTGAAGTACCAGTTTGGATTGGTCGCGGAAGTGTTATTCCATGGCCAGCACGATCACCAGATCTTTCACTCCCTAGATTTCAGTGTATGGGGTTTTGTTAAAGACCAGATTTATCTTCCACCGCTTCCGAAATCCATTCCTGAATTGAAATCACGAATCAGCACTGCGCTTGGTTTGATCGACGTGAACATGCTCACTAACATATGGCAAGAACTGATATGCCGATGGGACATTTGCAGAGTAACGAAGGGCAGCCACATCGAACATTTGTGAAAAAGGTAAACTTGGTGTGTTTCACTATCTTATAATCTTGTTCACTCTTATGTGTGCCTATATAACTACGCATAATAAACCATTCTTTTAGCCCAACTAATTTGTGTACACCCTGTATAATGTTGGTATTCAAATTTTTACAGTTTGATTAAATATCATTTTAAAAACTACATGGTCAAGCAGTCTTAAAAATGTAAACTTATTACCAACACACATTTCTACCAATGATGGATTCGAACCCACATCTTCCATCTCCTTAGTGGGACATTCTACCAGCTAGACTACGCCAGCAAAGGTTCACCACTGCAACTTGCAGTTTTGAGACGACTGTCACCTTTGAGGTAGGAACGTCAGAAATATCCTCCCTTGAGAAAAAGGGGAGCATGAAACGGCCGGTTTCACGTCCACCGACAAACCGGACTTGAAGGAGCTCACTATTGCAGAAGGAATTTTATTAATTCTAGACGATGTGTAGAACAATCATCACACATTTTTCGAAACGTAGAAGCAATTCTCCTTCATTCGAAGCGAGCTGTGGAAGAAGTATCACACATTTTTCGAAGCGTAGAATGAATTCTAATTAATTCCCGACGACATGTGGGAAAAGCATCACACATTTTTCGAAGCGTAGAAGAAATTCTCATTCATTCCAGACGACGTGTGGAAGAAGCATCACACATTTTTCGAAGCATTAGAGGAATTCTCTTTAATTCCAGACGAGGTGTGGAAGAAGCATCACACATTTTTCGAAGCGTAGAAGGAATTCTTATTAACTCCAGACGATGTGTCGAAAATACATCACACATTTTTCGAAACGTATAGAAGGAATTTTCCTTAATTCCATACAACGTGTGGAAGAAACATCGCACATTTTTCGAAGTATAGAAGCAATTCTCATTCATTCCAGACGATGCATGGAAGAATCATCCTACATTTTTCGAAGCATGAGAGGAATTCTCTTTAATTCCAGACTAGGTGTGGAAGAAGCATCACACATTTTTCGTAGAGTAGAATTAATTCTAAATAATTCCCGACGACATGTGGGAAAAGCATTACACATTTTTCGAAGCGTAGAAGAAATTCTCATTCATTCCAGACGACGTGTGGAAGAAGCATCACACATTTTTCGAAGCATGAGAGGAATTCTCATTAATTCCCGACAACATGTGGGAAAAGCATCACACATTTTTCGAAGCGTAGAAGAAATTCTCATTCATTCCAGACGACGTGTGGAAGAATCATCACACATTTTTCGAAGCATGAGAGGAATTCTCTTTAATTCCAGACGATGTATGTAAGAATCGTCACATATTTTTTTAAGCATGAGAGGAATTCTCTTTAATTCCAGACGAGGAGTGGAAGAAGCATCACACATTTTTCGAAGCATGAGAGAAATTCTCATTAATTCCCGACGACATGTGGGAAAAGCATCACACATTTTTCGAAGCGTAGAAGAAATTCTACGTGTGGAGGAAGCATCACACATTTTTTGAAGCGTAGATGGATTTCTCATTAATTCCAGACTATGTGTGAAATAAGTATCACACATTTTTCGAAGAGTAGAACAAGGAATTATCATTAATTCCCGACGACATGTAAAAGAATCATCACACGTTTTTGAAAGCGTAGATGAAGGAATTTTCATTAATTCCAAACGATGTATGGAAGAAACTACGCATTTTTCAGACTCTGCAAGAAGGAATTCTCCTTAATTCCAGACGACGCGTAGAAGAAACATCGCACATTTTCCGAAGTGTAAAAAAGGGAATTATCATTAATTTCGGGCGATGTGTGGAAGAAGAATCATACGTTTTTCTCGAACTTCACGGCCAAGAGATTCATATTTACATCCGGGAGTGAAAATTGCGAACGAGCCCATTCGAGCTGGTGATAGAATTCGAAACCATATCTTCCTTCTCCGATGTCGAACATTTTACCAATTGATCTACGCCAGCAAAGGCTTATCGCTGCACCTTGCCGTTCTGATAAATGAAACGAAATTTACCACACATGTACGCAAGTAGGTGGAAAAGGAGGGATTTACTTTCTCGAGTATTTCATCAAAGCTGTAGGAGAGGAAACAGTAAGATGTGACCTGAGTCAGTTGGTCATATGATCTCCTAAATTTCTGGATTATCTTCACCACTGCACGTGCGTGACTGGCTGTCTTTCTGGCTGTCTGCGGTTTAAGTCAGCTGCCACGTCCCATGAACTTCATCCACCAGAATGTCGGATTATGTCAAGCGCTCCTCTTTGGTCGATTCGATCACGTTTCATCGCAAAACAAGGTCGAAGCATTCATGCGTAACATGCAAGAAAATACCAAACATCGATAAGTAACGTGCAGTAATTTGAAAACTAATAAAGTATGCAAAAAATAATGATACCACTGTTTTTCTGAGAGAAATTTGCATCAATTTGAATGGTCACATGACCTACATTTGAAAAATTGAAGTGCAAAAACACAAATTTGTCCCTGGCAAGATCGAATTCCGCGCTCCCCTCACTGTGGAGTAAGTAGCTCTCCCAATTAAGCTACACGGACAGAATGTATCGCTGCAGATTTGTCGCTTTGACACGTGATTCACCTCTGTAGTACGTCACAGAAGTTTAATCCAGTATGGTGGATGGGTTGGGTAACATGTATCAGAGGTGCAATATTTGGTCCAATGTATATTAACCATAGTTACTTTCATGTGCTGTTAAACGTCTAGAAAATATTTTGGTGATTCTGGACTTATGCATCCCCTTGTATTTAAGACCGAAAATGAAGAACAATTTTCCGAAAAATGGAAGTAGAACGGAACGAAGATTTCTCCCGTAATCGTAATCTTTTTTTAGCGATGTTCCCTTAGCCCTGTATTGTTGTGGCTTGATCCTAGTTAAACATAATTTTATTCCATAAATCCCTGTTTTTCAGCTTTTAAATCATGGCAAAATTCAAGGTACAGAGAGCAGAGAGTTCTTGAACCTAGTTAAATATAATTTTATTCCATAAATCTTTGGGTTTGATCTTGTAAATGGAGGGGAAAGTTTAGGAACAAAGGGCAGAGTGTTCTTGATCCTAGTTAAATATAATTTTATTCAATAAATCTTTGTGTTTGGGCTTGGAAATGGAGGAAAAATTCTATTTACAGAGAACGGGGTGTTTTTGATCCTAATTATTGCAATTGTTCCTAGTACCTAGACAAGCTTTACCCTTTTTTTTTATGTAGAAAAAATATAACTTAGTATGTCACCCATGGAAATGTTTATCGTTTTTCACATCTAGCATGCTTGCCCAGTGATTTATTGGAGATTTACAGTGGCATCGTGATATCTCTCGCAGACGTTCAGGAATTTTCAGCTGTCGGGGGTCCATGATCCATGGATATGATGTTTCGCTCAACGGCATCCCAGATAGCTTCACAGGGTTTACATCCGGTAACTTGGAGGCCACTAGATGGTTCCAAACTCAGATGAGTGTTCCTTTATCCATGCCTGGGTGGTTGCGGCCCGGTGGGTAGACGCATTACCCTGCTGAAACAAGCCATCGTGCACATGATGCGCGAATGCCACGAAAACGTGTAGGGGATCAGCCAGTACATGCTGGCAGCGCGCAGCGGTTAAGAACCTCTGCAGGCACCCCAAGGGATATAATGTGTCCCATGAGAAGGCTCTCCAAACCATCAAAGAGCCACCACCACCTCAAACACAGCCGACCTAGCTCGACCAGGCCATGGTCTTATGCTGTCGACGCCACACCCACACCCTCCCGTCTGCTTGGTACAGCTGGAAACGGGATTCATCTGACCACACGACGCGACGCCACTCTGAAGAGGTCCAGTTTTAATGTTCCCGGCACCAGGTGATGCGTAATTTTCGATGACGAGTAGTCAACATTAGCACACGAGTAGAGCGTCGGTTCCCGAAGCCCAGGGTTTTCAGCGTGCGCCGTAACGTCCACTAGCTGCCACCGCTTTGGCATCCGACATTTTATCTGGATTTGATTAGCGCCGCCGTTGCCAAGCGGTCGGTTCATACGAGAATGGATGGTCACCGTCGATCCCAGCCATCAATGGCGTGTGGTCCGCCACTGATGGCCCTCTAGGAGATGGTGCGTCCATCGATAATATACTCGCGGTACACCGTTGATACTGTTGCCCTCAGGAACCATGGAATTCTTACCATTTTAACGATAGAATGACCCATCAGACTTGCGCCGACAAGGCCCTCACGATCAAAGTCGATCAGATTACCACGCTTACCAACGTTCGACGATTGCGATACACTGTTGGGCCGCCTACTTATCGCTAGCGTTCGGTTTGGGTCTGTTCCACTCTTGTAGGGGGATGTCCATGTCTACTGCCCAACCCGCTTATCTCTAATGTTTTGTCTACTGAGTGTGTCTAACAGTCTAATGTTACTTGGGTCTGTTTCACTCTGCATGGGGGATGACCATGTCCACTGCCCATAACCCCTATCTCTAATGTTTTGTATACTGAGCGTATATAACAGTCTAATGTTACTTGGGTCTGTTTCACTCTGGATGGGGATGCCCATGTCAACTTCCCATCACCCCTATCTCTAATGTTTTGTCTGTTGAGTGTATATAACAGTCAAGTGTTACTTGGGTCTGTTCCACTCTACATGGGGGATGCCCATGTCTACTGACCACCACCCCCTGTCTCTAATGTTTTGTATAAAGGGTGTATATAACAGTCTAATGTTATTTGGATGTGTTCCACTCTGCATGGAAGATGCCCATGTCAACTGCCCATCACCCCTGTCTTTAATGTTTTGTATAAAGAGTGTATATAACAGTCTAATGTTACTTGGGTCTGTTCCACTCTGCATGGGGGATGCCCATGTGAACTGCCCATCACCCCTATCTCTAATGTTTTGTCTACTGACTGTGCATAACAGTCTAATGTTACTTGAGTCTGTTCCACTCTGCATGGGGGATGCCCATGTCTACTGACCACCACCCCCTGTCTCTAATGTTTTGTATAAAGGGTGTATATAACAGTCTAATGTTATTTGGATGTGTTCCACTCTGCATGGGGGATGCCCATGTCAACTGCCCATCACCCCTGTCTTTAATGTTTTGTATAAAGGGTGTATATAACAGTCTAATGTTACTTGAGTCTGTTCCACTCTGCATGGGGGATGCCAATGTCAACTGCCCCATCACTCTGTAACGTATACTCTAGATTCAGTTTCTTTTTGAATTTACTATCTCTTGTTATTTTATTTTCCTATGCAAATTATCTTCTCACTTAACGAGATGTTGTTTCTCCCGCTGAATTATATGTGGCAACGAGTGTAAGTCATGACGTAGTGGTATGCGATACCATCATCATCATCATTGTCAACCATTATCAATCCACTGCTGGACGAATGTCTCCCCAAGTTTCCTCCACAACGGTCTGTCTTGTGCCAGTCTCCTCCATGTCACCCCTGCATACTTTCGAATTTCATCCACCCATCTCCCATGTGGTCTTCTTCTGGGTCTTTTCCTGTCCCTTGGAATCCAATCTAAAATTTCGGCTGTCCATCGATGGTCTGTCCTTCTGGCAGTATGTCCAGCCCATTGCCATTTCAGGTATTTTACTCTGATCATGATGTCTTCCACTCTTGTCATTTTTCTGATCTTCTTATCTCTCCTGGTTACACCAAGCATGCACCTCTCCATGCTGCTTTGAGTTGTCTGCAGCCTTTGTATGTCTCTTTTAGTTAAGGTCCACGTCTCTGCACCATACGTAAGCACTGGAAGGATGCATTGATCAAACACTTTTCTTTTAAGACATAATGGCATATTGCTCTTGAAAATTATGCTGTTTCTTCCAAAAGCTCTCCAGGCAAGTTTTGTACGCCGATTAATTTCTTCACCAATGTGACCCTCACTTGATATCTGCTGTCCAAGATAAACGTACGTGTCTGTTATCTCCAGCTTTTCTCCATCAATCGATAAATCTTCATTTCTTGTAAAAGCATTGAACATCACTTTTGTCTTCTGAAAGTTCATTTTTATTCCCACTTCTTCACTCTTGTCAGCAAGTTTCTGCATCATACTCTGTAGCTCTGATGGGGTAGTTGCAAAAATGACTATGTCATCAGCAAAACGAAGGTGGGTTAGATAATCTCCATTAATCTTTATGCCTTTGTTTTCCCAGTTCAGTGACTGAAAAACACCCTCCAATGTGGCATTAAAGAGCTTTGGAGATATGGTGTCACCTTGTCTCACTCCTTTTCCAATTTTTATGTGTGTTGTATTTTCAAATAGCAGAATCTTTGCACTTGCATTTTAATAGATGTTATTAATAATATTAATGTATGCATCTTCAATACCGCAGGATTTCAGAGCCATTGCAACTGCTGATGGTTTCACCGAATCAAAGGCTTTTTCATAATCGATAAAAGCCATGCACAATGGAAGTTCATCCCTCGCTCTTTCAATTAGTTATGCGATATATATATATATATATATATATATATATATATATATATATAGGGGCGCTCAAGAGACCAGAGAGCTTCGTTTTATATGTGAGAGGTTCTTACTTATTATTGATATGCGATTTACCTACGTTTCTACGATATTACGATAGTACGAAAGTTCGGGCTATCAGTAGTTGTGTTATTTTGGAGTGTGTATTTGAGTAATACCAGGAGCTCCCCAATAAAAGGATAAAAGTGAGTACGTTTACTTAGTTCATTTTATTGTCAGACCTCTGTCTGGCCGTTAAGTCTATAAGCGCGCTCAAGAGACCAGAGAGCTTCGTTTTATATGTGATAGGTTCTTCCTGATTATTGATATGCGATTTACCTACGTTTCTACGATATTACGATAGTACGAAAGTTCGGGCTATCAGTAGTTGTGTTATTTTGGAGTGTGTATTTGAGTAATGCCAGGAGCTCCCCAATAAAAGGTTAAAAGTGAGTACGTTTTCTTAGTTCATTTTATTGTCAGACCTCTGTCTGGCCGTTAAGTCTTTTTCATTGAGTGTTTACGTTAAGTTCAGGGTATATTGTGTTTACCGCTCTAATAAGGAGCCTTCAAGGTACTAATGTACTAAAACCGAAGCTATATAACTGATATTCAAGATAATGAGGAACGCTGAGTAAAAAATAAATTCCATATTCTTGGAATTTATTGCACGTGCGTGTCTTACCTAAACAAACTCTAGCACTTTGAAGATTAAGCACACTTTAGCTACGTCAAGTAACCTTTCAATAACCCTAACGTGACTTAACGTAAGCTTTCCTGCACTACACCTCCAGCCGGAGAATTTTATTCATTATAATTGGCGCCCGAACATTTCTTGAACACGAGGCATTGACACTTATTGACTATGTCTTCATTACCTGAGAAAACTTCACTATTTCAACCTGAATCAAGTTTCGGTGGAGGTGGTGTTATTTTCGACAATTTCCAGGAAGCCTGTGGGTCTAACTTTGATGTCAATGATTTGCAAGTACCCAGGCATTCCTCACAATTTCGTCATTCACCAGCTTCATATCACTCTGAGTCGCGGGTCGTACCTGAGGTATTTCAATCCTCTCACAGAGGCAAAATGCTTGCACGTTTCGTGCCGCATGAGGGAGCAATTATTTTCAATGGTTTGGAGGGATCCTTGAAATTTCTCGAGGATTTGGAGGATCATTTTGACTTATACAATATTCCTCAAGATTGCAAAGTGCAAATTGCAGGCACTTGCTTGAAAGATGCCGCTAAGACCAGGTATCGGCAGTGGAGAGTATCGAACTCGGATTCTCGTTATGAGAATTTCCGAGCGGAATTTTTAGAAGTCTTTCCTTTCGGCCTCAGTCGAGCTAGCCTTGCACAACAACTTTTTTCTCGTAAGCAAGGACCCAACGATAGCCCTGTTGCGTTTGCTTTAGAAACAACACGCTTGTATAAATTATGGGATCCACATGCCAGTCATGTCGACATGTTGGACACCCTATTGCAACAGCTCGATCCATTTCTACAGGATTTTATTGAAGTCCGACACCCTGCTACAATACATGAATGCCTTTGCCTCATACGAACGTATGAGGAGCGACACGGCAAACATGGACCAACTAAACATGCTCGGGAACCCCGGGAGGCTTATCACGAAAATCCTCAGCAGCATAATAGGCCTAATGACTTTCAACACGAGCGTACACAGGTGCAAGTCCAAGCATCATACGTACCACCGCATAGAAGAGTGGTCCACCAACCGCTAGTTTCTAAACAATTTTCTGGGTACAGTACAAATGCACAGTATGCTCGACCCCGTTCCAATCCGCAGAATTCGGAACATTTTTATGCTAAGGGCAATAATGATTTTTCTGCCCGTGCTGAGGGAAGAAATAATAGAAATGGAAATTTCAACAGAAATGCGGAGTTCCCGCAGCAGTGTTCACGAAATTTTTCTAAGCGTGAAAACTTTACCGATACCAGGCAGGGCCGAGGTTTCAGACCGCATGAAAATACAACCAGGAATCCTTTAAACTTCCAAAGGAAGTAGACCAAGGGTCGGCACTGCTTCCTGATACCAAGAATTCTGACCCTAAAAGAGTATTATTGACTGTCCAAACTCCTCAGTTGCCTGATGCGTTATTGACAATTGAAGATATTATTGTCGAGACAAAGTTCGACAGTGTTTCTGAAATATCAGCCCTAAATACGAAGTTTTGCACTGAAAGTTTTCCTGCACTACACCTCCAGCCGGAGAATTTTATTCCTTATAACTCCTATCTCTAATGTTTTGTCTACTGAGTGTATATAGCAGTCTCATGTTTTTTGGGTCTGTTCCACTGTGCACGGACGATGCTCATGTTTACTGCCCGTCACCCCTATCTCTAATGTTTTGTCTACTGAGTGCGTATAACAGTCTAATGTTACTTGGGTCTGTTTCACTCTGCATGGAGGATGACCATGCCAACTGCCGATCACCCCTATCTCTAATGTTTTGTCTGCTGAGTGTATATAGCAGTCTAATGTTTTTTGGGTCTGTTCCACTCTGCACGGGCGATGCTCATGTTTACTGCCCGTCACCCCTATCTCTAATGTTTTGTCTACTGAGTGCGTATAACAGTCTAATGTTACTTGGGTCTGTTTCACTCTGCATGGAGGATGACCATGCCAACTGCCGATCACCCCTATCTCTAATGTTTTGTCTACTGAGTGTATATAGCAGTCTAATGTTTTTTGGGTCTGTTCCACTCTGCACGGGCGATGCTCATGTTTACTGCCCGTCACCCCTATCTCTAATGTTTTGTCTACTGAGTGCGTATAACAGTCTAATGTTACTTGAGTCTGCTCCACTCTGCATGGAGGATGACCATGCCAACTGCCGATCACCCCTATCTCTAATGTTTTGTCTACTGAGTGTATATAGCAGTCTAATGTTTTTTGGGTCTGTTCCACTCTGCACGGGCGATGCTCATGTTTACTGCCCGTCACCCCTATCTCTAATGTTTTGTCTACTGAGTGCGTATAACAGTCTAATGTTACTTGGGTCTGTTTCACTCTGCATGGAGGATGACCATGCCAACTGCCGATCACCCCTGTCTCTAATGTTTTGTCTACTGAGTGCGTATAACAGTCTAATGTTACTTGGGTCTGTTTCACTCTGCATGGAGGATGACCATGCCAACTGCCGATCACCCCTATCTCTAATGTTTTGTCTGCTGAGTGTAAATAGCAGTCTAATGTTTTTGGGTCTGTTCCACTCTGCACGGGCGATGCTCATGTTTACTGCCCGTCACCCCTATCTCTAATGTTTTGTCTACTGAGTGTGTATAACAGTCTAATGTTACTTGAGTCTGCTCCACTCTGCATGGAGGATGACCATGTCAACTGCCCATCACTCCTATCTCTAATGTTTTGTCTACTGACTGTGTATAACACTCTAATGTTACTTGGGTCTGTTTCACTCTGCATGGAGGATGACCATGCCAAGTTCCCATCACCCTTATATCTAATATTTTGTCTACTGAGTGTATATAATAGTCGAATGCTACTTGGGTTTGTTTTACTCTGTATAGGGGATGCTCGTGTCAAATGCACATCACCTTAACTCTAATGTTTTTTCTACTGAGTGTATATAAGAGTCTAATGTTACTTGGGTCTGTTCCACTCTGCATGGGGGATGCCCATGTCAACTGCCCATCACTCCTGTCCCTAATGTTTTGTCTGCTGAGTGTATATAACAGCCTAATGTTACTTGGATCTGTTCGACTGTGTGCGGGGGATGCCCATGTCAAATGCCCATCACCCCTATCTCTAATAGTTTATCTACTGAGTATATAATAGTGCATCTTAAAACCACTTGCTGAAGTAGTAACGTTTATTTGCTGGAAAATTATCTGTAGCCGAAAATTTGTTGAACTAGAACCAGCAAAACTGTGGTTAGGGCAGTAAGAACTGTAAACGAGAAATCTTTCCAGGACAGCAAGAACGTCTTTCCACACAAAGAAGAAATCTTGTTAGGGCAGCAAGAATGTCTTTCCGCAGAAACGAGAAATCCTGTTTCGGCAGCGGGAACGTCTTTCCACACAAAGAAAAAATCTTGTTAGGGCAGCAAGAACGTCTTTCCACACAAAAGAGAAATCTTTCTAGGGCAGCAACAACGTCTTGCCACGTTGTAACTGCCCTAACAAGATTTCTCCAACATTTTTTTTCATACTAAAGGTCTTAGCAGAGTTCATACTACAATGTGTGTTTAGGACGCCAACTGATTCACAAAACGTCTTGCCACACAAACAAGAAATCTTGTTAGTGCAGCAAGAACGTCTTTCCACACAAACGAGATTGTTTTTGTGATTGGAGGTTTAACGACCACCGTGAGCAACTCAACTGGCTATAAGCAGTCGCCCTTCCCTAATTTAGAGCCACTGGTTCCAACGAAGGGAAAGAGCCAGTGCCGTAAAACAAACACAACATCCATGCCTCACCGGGATTCGAACCCGGACTCCCTTTTTGTTGATTGGAGGTTTAACGACCACCGTGAGCAACTCAATGGGCCATAAGCAGTCTACCTTCCCTAATTTAGGGTGACTGGTTCCAGGGAAAGGAGAGGGACAGTGCCGTAAGACAAACACAACATACATGCCTCACCGGGATTCTAACCCGGACTCCTTTTTGTTGATTGGAGGCTTTTTTTTTTTTTTGAGCGGAGTTTTAACGACCACCGTGAGCAACTCAATGGGCTATAAGCAGTCGCCCGTCCCTAATTTAGGGTCACTGGTTCCAGGGAAGGGTGAGAGCCAGTGCCGTAAGACAAACACAACATCCATGCCTCCCCGGGATTCGAAGTCGGACCCCGTTCGGACGAATGATCAGAGGCCATCGCTGAGACCACTGCGCCACCGGGGCGGCCAAACAAGATATCTCGTTAGAGCAGCAACAACGTCTTGCCACGCAAACGATAAATCTTGCTAGTGCAGCGAGAACTGCTAGCTACAGTAACCAGAAATGTTTCTGCTGTTGCAAAATGTATTCACCTCGTCCAGTTTAGTACCAGAGATGGAAACGGGTCACGGGTCAACAATTTCTCGCGGGTAAAACGGGTCGGGTCAAGGTGTTCCTGACCAGATTTCGACCAAGTTTTATTTAAGTCTTATTTTTTGAAAGGAAAAAAAAATATTTCACAGAAAGATGCATAGTGTGGAATTTTGTGCTCTATACTGGTGCCAGCGAAGTGAAAAATGAATTTTCGTACAACAATATTGCCGTCTCCTACTTAAATCAAAGAAAATTTCACCGACCGACGATACCATATCGTAAAACGATACTTCCTTTGCGTTTGTTTTCAGGACGATTGTCCGGAGCAAGATACAGGCAAACGCCTGTCGTCTGCTTCTCTGTTGATTCACTCTCTCACACCCCGCGTGTCACATTGTAAGACTGAGAGTTACTTTTCACATCGCATCTTACTCTTATACCACATCGTGAAACGATACTTCCTTTGCGTTTGTTTTCAGGGCGATTGTCCGAAGCAAGATACAGGCAAACGCCTGTCGTCTGCTTCTCTGGTGATTCACTCTCTCACACCCCGCGTGTCACATTGTAAGACTGAGAGTTACTTTTCACATCGCATCTTACTCTTATACCACATCGTTAAACGATACTTACTTTGCGTTTGTTTTCAGGACGATTGTCCGGAGCAAGATACAGGCAAACGCCTGTCGTCTGCTTCTCTGGTGATTCACTCTCTCACACCCCGCGTGTCACATTGTAAGACTGAGAGTTACTTTTCACATCGCATCTTACTCTTATACCACATCGTTAAACGATACTTCCTTTGCGTTTGTTTTCAGTGCGATTGTCCGGAGCAAGATACAGGCAAACGCCAGTCTCCTGCTTCTCTGGTGATTCACTCTCTCACACCCCGCGTGTCACATTGTAAGACTGAGAGTTACTTCTCACATCGCATCTTACTCTTATACCACATCGTTAAACGATACTTACTTTGCGTTTGTTTTCAGGACGATTGTCCGGAGCAAGATACAGGCAAACGCCAGTCTCCTGCTTCTCTGGTGATTCACTCTCTCACACCCCGCGTGTCACATTGTAAGACTGAGAGTTACTTTTCACATCGCATCTTACTCTTATACCACATCGTTAAACGATACTTACTTTGCGTTTGTTTTCAGGACGATTGTCCGGAGCAAGATACAGGCAAACGCCTGTCGTCTGCTTCTCTGGTGATTCACTCTCTCACACCCCGCGTGTCACATTGTAAGACTGAGAGTTACTTTTCACATCGCATCTTACTCTTATACCACATCATGAAACGATACTTCCTTTGAGTTTGTTTTCAGCGCGATTGTCCGGAGCAAGATACCGGCAGACGCCAGTCGCCTGCTTCTCTGGTGATTCACTCTCTCACACCCCGCGTGTTACATTGTAAGATTGAGAGTTACTTTTCACATTGCATCTTACTCTTATACCATATCGTGAGACGATACTTCCTTTGCGTTTGTTTTCAGTGCGATTGTCCGGGGCAAGATACAGGCAAACGCCAGTCGCCTGCTTCTCTGGTGATTCACTCTCTCACACCCAGCGTGTCACATTGTAAGACTGAGAGTTACTTTTCACATCGCATCTTTTGCATTGAGCGTTCAGAGGTTTTTGTTTGAAGTACTAACATCCCGTTCTATTGCATGTCGTGTCGGAATTAATGCCCCATTTGTTAAATGGATGAATTTAATATGGAGGAGATTGAAGAAGGCGTCGAGGCCAACGAATACGTGCTTCTTTTAAACAGAAAGGGGAAGAGCGAATGCTGGAAGTTGTTTCGTCACATTAAGAAACCGGAATATGTTTCACAGCAACAACTTTCACGTATTCTGAAACTTGATATGTCGTCAAGAAAACTGCAGAAACTGAAATTAAGCATACAGCAAGTTTTTTGACTGAAATTTTGACTGCAGCACCATCAGAATTAAGTAGAATGGCCTTAACATCACTGCTGATAGACTTTTTGACTGTCGCAGATGTGTTTGAAAACATGTAAGGTTATACGAAAAACGGTTATATCAAGGACTACAGTTTCAACACTTTCTATAATTGAGTGAATTATATATTTCCGTAATACTTTTATATGATTTCTATATAACATACGATTCCCACTACGGAGAGATGTTTTGAACTTCCTGTGTATATCATCATCATTGTCAACCGTTATCAATCCACTGCTGGACGAAGGTCTCCCCAAGTTTCCTCCACAACGGTCTGTCTTGTGCCAGTCTCCTCCATGTCACCCCTGCATACTTTCGAATTTCATCCACCCATCTCCCATGTGGTCTTCTTCTGGGTCTTTTCCTGTCCCTTGGAATCCAATCTAAAATTTCGGCTGTCCATCGATGATCTGTCCTTCTGGCAGTATGTCCAGCCCATTGCCATTTCAGGGATTTAACTCTGATCATGATGGCTTCCATTCTTGTCATTTTTCGGATCCACGAGTTCCTCTTCTTATCTCTCCTGGTTACACCAAGCATGCACCTCTCCATGCTGCTTTGAGTTGTCTGCAGCTTTTGTATGTCTCTTTTAGTTAAGGTCCACGTCTCTGCACCATACGTAAGCACTGGAAGGATGCATTGATCAAACACTTTTCTTTTAAGACATAATGGCATATTGCTCTTGAAAATTATGCTGTTTCTTCCAAAAGCTCTCCAGGCAAGTTTTGTACGCCGATTAATTTCTTCACCAATGTGACCCTCACTTGATATCTGCTGTCCAAGATAAACGTACGTGTCTGTTATCTCCAGCTTTTCTCCATCAATCGATAAATCTTCATTTCTCGTAAAAGCATTGAACATCACTTTTGTCTTCTGAAAGTTCATTTTTAATCCCACTTCTTTACTCTTGTCAGCAAGTTCCTGGATCATACTCTGTAGCTCTGATGGGGTAGTTGCAAAAATGACTATGTCATCAGCAAAACGAAGGTGGGTTAGATAATCTCCATTAATCTTTATCCCTTTGTTTTCCCAGTTCAGTGATTGAAAGACATTTTCCAATGTGGCATTAAAGAGCTTCGGAGATATGGTGTCACCTTGTATATATATATATACACTGAAGTGCCTGAAAAACTGGTACAATAGTCTAATACTCGGTAGGTCCCCCACGAGAACGCAGGACTGCAGAAATACGACGGGGCATGGACTCCACTAGCTTCTGAAAATATGCTGTAGGCAATGCACACCATACTTCCTGCAGAGCGTTCCACAATTTGGGTGTATTCCGAGATCTCGGATACCTGTGTTCGATAGTGCGTTGCATGGCATCCCAAATATGTTCTATCGCGTGCAGATCTGGGGACTTGGGTTGGAATGGCAACACCCCAAACTCAGATGAATGTTCCTCTAACCATAATGTGGCGTCCCGACACTTATGCGGGGGTGCATTGTCTTGTTGCAACAGGCCCAACCCATCAGCATGAATGCAGGACATGAACGGGTGTACCTCGTCAAAAAGGATGCGCACATAGCGTTGGCTGGTTTACAGACGTTTTTAGACGTACCAGGGGTCCCAATAAAGTCCAGCTAAACACACCACATACCATTACGGACCCCCCACCAGCCGGTACAGTTCCCTGTTGGCAGGCGGGATCCATGGCTTCATGGGGGTTTTGCCGCACACGAATCCTTCCATCTGCCCGATACAGTTGGAAACGCGACTCGTCAGAAAGGCTACTTGTTTCCAGTCATCAAGTGTCCTGTGGTGGTGTTGCCGTGCCCAAGCGAGGCACATAACTCTGTGTCGTGCACCCATCAAGGGAACTCGAGTTGAGCGTCGGCTCCCAAAGCCCATATCGTGCAGGGTACGTTGCACAGTCCGGATGCTGATGCTTGTTGAGGCTCCAGCATTGAATTCCGATGCTACCTGCGAGAGTGTCGCGTGAAACGATTCTTGAGAGCTGATGATGGTCACCTTCACCCAATGTCTTTTTACGGCCACACTGGTATCGTAGGTTGGAGGTTTTGCCGGTATTCTTGTTGTCACGGTACACAATTGCGATGGTCGTCCGTGAAAATCCGAACTTCTTTTCTACCTCCGAAATACTATGGCCCATTTCACGAGCGCCAACTATGACACCGCGTTGAAAATCGCTTAAATCGTTATTGTCATTCTCATGCCGAAAACAGCTCTGACAGCTGGCAGATCAGATCAGATCATATGTAGAGGATTTTAGGAAGGGAGTGTCTGACCCCAGGTCTTAAACAACCCTTAGAAATAGGAAGCTAGTAGATTTGGGCTAGAGTGCCCGATAGGAAAGTGACACGGAAGCGAGGTAGAAAGGGGGAGGAAAACGCCCTTCTTTATTACCAGGGGGCCAGTACCCGGGGTCCGACGGCTTAACGTGCCCATCCGACGCACGGCGGGTATTTAGTGGTTCGAACGTTCGTACCTGCCCAGGATCGAACTGAGGTTATCTCCATGGCAGTCACGAACGCTGACCACTAGGCCACCCGCGGCCCCTCTGACAGCTGGCAAGGATGTCTATCGCTTTATATACCCACTGGCGGACGCAACCGAGTACGCGCATAGGTGATGTTTCTATGTATTTTGCATAAGCTTGTCTGTACCAGTTTTTCTGGCACTTCAGTGTATGATTATGTATTATAATTTTATTTACATGGTTATGTATAATTATAAATTGGGTTTCGAATTTATAGTTCAAAGCAGATTTTCCAGGTCGGGTCCGGTCCAAACTTTTTGACCTGTTTCCAACTCTGGTTAGTACGCATAGAATGGCTATTCGTTCTGCCCATTTTCAATGGCGAAATTTCCTACAAGCTTGCAGTTTGTTTGTTTTTTTTTGTTTTTTTTTTTTTTTTTTGCTATGATAGAAAAAAGTTTCTTTTTTTTTTGCTATGATAGAAAAAGTTTCTTTTTTTTGTTATGATAGAAAAAGTTTCTTTTTTTTTTGCTATGATAGAAAAAGTTTCTTTTTTTTTTCTATGATGGAAAAAGTTTCTTTTTCTTTTTTGCTATGATAGAAAAAGTTTCTTTTTTTTTGTTATGATAGAAAAAGTTTCTTTTTTTTTGCTATGATAGAAAAAGTTTCTTTTTTTTTTGCTATGATAGAAAAAGTTTCTTTTTTTTTGCTATGATAGAAAAAGTTTCTTTTTTTTTTTGCTATGATAGAAAAAGTTTCTTTTTTTTTTGCTATGATAGAAAAAGTTTCTTTTTTTTTGCTATGATGGAAAAAGTTTCTTTTTCTTTTTTGCTATGATAGAAAAAGTTTTTTTTTTTTTTCAGTGAAAAAGTTTCAGGTTCCTTTTTGTGAAATGATGAGGGCTTACGAAATCGGACAAGAATTTTAGATAAAAAATATTTAGTTTTACCTAGCATATGTTCTGAAATCACGGACAATTCAATGTGAATATCTAAATAAAACTGTGCTCAGGTAGCGAAAATAAACTCTTGTTTCACAATTTTAATCTACCTGAAATATTAGAAACCAATGGTAGTCAATAAGAGCACATTTTCTGGCCGAACTTCTAAGCACCGATAGTCTTCGAATTGATTGCATTAATTAGAAATCCGGGAAAGTTTTTTTTTTTACTTGTAAGTATATCGATAAAATGCGGGGAAGAAAAAGGAATCAAATTATTAGAACATCGAGCCCAAATAAATTTATTTCGATTAAGTCATTTTCTTGAGAGAACTTTCATCTAAACTGCGTGTTCCGGAAAAAATCTGATAATTGGAATCTCTTCAAATTACTTTTATGCTGAAAATGTTGGACTCATTGAAACAAGGCCACATGATCAGAATCCGTTATTTTAATGTTTTCCGCCAAGGAAAAAACTCGGAGTTTCCTCATAGCTATCCATCATCAGTAATTCTTAATTCACTACTAGATGCAGAGGTCTATCCAAGTCTATTTCCAACTCTCGATCTTGACCAACTCTCCTCTATGTCACTCCGGTATTTTTTTCAAATTTCATCTACCCGTCTCCCATGTGATCTTGTTCCGGATCTTTTCCTGTTTCCGGGTAGTCAGTTTAGCATTTAAGTTGTCCATCGAAGGTCAGTTTTGCTAGCAATATGTCCTAGCCCACTCTTCCCACACAGCACAGAATATTTCGTGCATGTTACAAGTACTGAAACATTGAGACTTTTCAGATACGTTGAGCAATGTAACAGTAATGTTTCAGAAACCTTATGGTTACGTCAAAATGTCCTCAAACGTTACATAACTTTGAAACATAACCGATACGTTACAGTGAAACGTTTTTGTAACTTCAACATACCAACTTCATCAAAAAAAAGAACTTCGCTCTTTCCACGTTTATAATTGAGTCACGGAAAAAATTCTCATTGGCCGCCACCGGGAGTCGAACCCAGGGTCTTCCAGTTACGCGCCGGATATGCTTCCGCTACACCACAGCGGCCTCGAATTCCTTCAGACTCACACACGCTAACTGCCAAGCCAATTTGACAGGTTGCTACTGAGAATGTTTTCCGTGACTCAATTATAAACGTGGAAAGAGCGAAGTTCTTTGTTTGACGTTCCTGGTCCACGTTGGGTGTCTGTATTAATTACCAACTTCATGTTACTGTTACGTCTTTGAAAGATATTTGTAGCTTCGTTACATTACTGTTACGTATTTTATTGCGTGATAACAGGGAGTTTCTGTAACAAAGCAAGCCGTTCACGTGCTGCCTGAAGGACGGATGTGGTCGATTCCTGGTCAATCATGACGTCAGTCGTAGCCAATTTTTTTTCCACGTCATCTTCCCGACCATCTCTTGTCCGCTATTTTCTCTTTGTGTTCAACCACAATATTTTGTGTGCCACCGAACATGTTTTGTTTACCAATTTTTTTTTACCTCCCCACTACGTTTTTTCCCCATCAGGACAGCAATAATAAATTTTACTGTGTGACGTCCCGACGGGAGCGGGAAATTTTTTTTCCAAGGAAATATAAATCCTCGAAGATCACACTAGGCTCGAACCCCTGTCCAGAGGGTTTCTAGGCAGATGTATTATCCCATTCGACCATGGGACGCCTGTACAGCGGGTTTCTAGGCCATTATCCCACTCGACCATGGGACGCCTGTCCAGCGGGTTTCTAGTCAGATGCATTATCCCACTCGACCATGGGGTGCCTGTCCAGCGGGTTTCTAGGCAAATGCATTATCCCACTCGACCATGGGACGCATGTCCACCGGGTTTCTAGGCAGATGCATTATCCCACTTGACCATGGGACGCCTGTCCAGCAGGTTTCTAAGCAGATGCATTATCCCACTCGACCGTGGGACGCCTGTCCAACGGGTTTCTAGGCAGATGCATTATCCCACTCTACCATGGGACGCCTGTCCAGCGGCTTTCTAGGCAGATGCATTATCTTACTCTACCATGGGACGCCTGTCCAGCGGCTTTCTAGGCAGATGCATTATCCCACTCAACCATGGGACGCCTGTCCAGTGGGTTTCTAAGCAGATGCATTATCCCACTCGACCATGGGACGCCTGTCCAGTGGGTTTCTAGGCAGATGCATTATCCCACTCGACCATGGGACGCCTCGCGCTTACAGCGTTCTGTAGGATGACTTAAATTTCTTCATGATTAATCAACAAAATGTACCTTTTAATGCATATCTTACTCTTTTTTCTTTTTCAAAACTTGCGTAGTCGTTAAACTTCTCAATATATCAACAATTTATTTTTTTTATCAACAATTTATTTTTCTTTATTAAGACTTTTTTCTGATTCAAAACCAACAAACGTACAAAGATGTTATACACTGGCGTGCAAAACTTAAAGACGGACACTAGTGTTAACTAACTACCTAACTGGAGTACGACAGTATCACCAAAGAATATCCCAGTAGCACGTGGAAATACGCTTACGAGAGTGCTTCGGAGAAATGGCATAGATGCGCCTGCGCATCCATGCCGTTGCCAAACCAAAAATCTTAAATATCGCCGGAATGTTACATCAAGGAAGCAGTTATGTCCAATGGAAACTATAAAACAGTAGTATCGGTGAATGCTATTTTTAACGTAACCGTAATGTACAAAGGGTTATGTTCCAAAACAGATGTTGCTGAAACGTAATTGTAAGATATCTCTGAAAGTGTAACGAAAATGAGAGATTGTAACATTATTGATACATGTCTGAAACGTTTTGTGCTGTATGGAATTATTTGGATCTTGTCATCCACTCTTGTCATCTACGAGGGTCATAACAGAAGTTTTACACACGTTAATCTAAAACGGAAGCGGATGATGCAATGGGGAAAATGATTACGTCATGTCAAGGTCAGACCCTCAGCTGAAATGATACGAGGGTCATAACAGAAGTTCTGCGCACGTTAATCCAAAACGGAAGCGGATGATGCAATCGGGAAAATGATTACGTCATGTCAAGGTCAGACTTTCAGCTGAAATGATACGAGGGTCATAACAGAAGTTTTACACACGTTAATCTAAAACGGAAGCGGATGATGCAATCGGGAAAATGATTGCGTCATGTCAAGGTCAGACCCTCAGCTGAAATGATACGAGGGTCATAACAGAAGTTCTGCGCACGTTAATCCAAAACGGAAGCGGATGATGCAATCGGGTAAATGATTGCGTCATGTCAAGGTCAGACTCTCAACTGAAATGATACGAGGGTCATAACAGAAGTTCTGCACACGTTAATCCAAAACGGAAGCGGATGATGCAATCGGGAAAATGATTGCGTCATGTCAAGGTCAGACTCTCAGCTGAAATGATACGAGGGTCATAACAGAAGTTCTGCGCACGTTAATCCAAAACGGAAGCGGATGATGCAATCGGGAAAATGATTACGTCATGTCAAGGTCAGACTATCAGCTGAAATGATACGAGGGTCATAAGAGAAGTTCTGCGCACGTTAATCCAAAATGGAAGCGGATGATGCAATCGGGTAAATGATTGCGTCATGTCAAGGTCAGACTCTCAACTGAAATGATACGAGGGTCATAACAGAAGTTCTGCACACGTTAATCTAAAACGGAAGCGGATGATGCAATCGGGAAAATGATTACGTCATGTCAAGGTCAGACTCTCAACAGCGAAGTGGTGTCAGGACGACGCCCTATCGTTTGCTGTGTGGACGTAGGGTTGTCTGGAAGTTGAACCGGGCAGCTTCTCACGGCGTTAGACCAGCGCTCATACGTGAAAAGAGAAACTCTGAGGGTTAAAACTCCGACACAGATCCACCCTTCCTAGCAAAAAGTTTATGGAGGACAAAGTTGAGGCCGAAAATTCATCAAAATTGCCCCAACTTGCTGGAAGCAGGGAGCGATCTTGCTGCATGACAACGCATCGTGTCATGGTGCAGCGTCGGTACGTTGACTTTTGTCGAAATATGGCTGAAACTTTATACCACCTACCATACAGCCTTGATCTCAGTCAACCAGACTTTGATCTTTTCCCAAAGTTGAAAAATCGGATCCGCGACATCCGCTACCAATCGCTGGTGGAACTGTTATTGGACGTGACCCGAGTAATACGACAGCCCAACAAAGATGGCGTACTACGGAGCATCCAGGACCTACCTCACCGCTGGCATTAGCAGCGGAGGGGAACATTGAACGGCAATAAGGTAAATTTCCTCTGTTACTTCACACTTTTCTCAAAAATGGACAGTGTGCAGAATTTTTGTTAGGACCTTCGTATCTAACCCATAAGTTACTTTTCCGTTCTGTGTTACACCACGCATGTATCTGTACCAGGGTTAATGATTGATAAGTAAGGTCGTCAATCGTATAAAATAAGCGGAGATGAGTACATTGGACGGCACTAAGTTTTCTTTCTTCCTACACACTTTTCCAAAAATGGACGGTGTGCAGAACTTTTATTAGGACCATCGCCTGAATAATAATACCAACAACCAACGCCTTTTTTTTGGTCGACAAAATAATACCAACAACCATCGCCTCTACCGCAGAGGCATCACAGGGATTAGTTAAACTCACTTAGGAAAAATGTGATATTGCGACAGCAACCACACCCAGGAACCACAAGCCCGGATGAAAGGTACAAGTTAGCAAAATTATGCAATGAATTGATTATGATACGCTTTCCAACATACCATAAATCATTACTCAAGTTATGAAGATAATGCCTGTGGAATAAATCTCGCTCCTGTGTCCTGACCTTTGACCCCATTTCAATAATATTCAACAGAACCGGTTCAGTATACCTCCGGAACAACATACTAAAATTTTGTCGCAATAGCAGCATTTTTCGTCAAGTTATGAGGATAATGGATGTGGAATATATTTCGATCCTCTGTCCTGACCTTTGACTCCATTTCGATGATATTCTACAGAACCGGTTCAGTATATCCGTGGAATAACATACTAAAGTTTTGTTGCAATTCAAGCATTTTAGTCAAGTTATGAGGATAATGGCTGTGGAATATATTTCGATCCTGTGTCCTGACCTTCGACTCCATTTCGATTATATTCAACAGAACCGGTTCAGTATATCCGTGGAACAACATACCAAAGTTGTGTTGCAATAGAAGCATTTTAGTCAAATTATGAGGATAATGGCTGTGGAATAAATCTCGCTCCTGTACCCTGACCATTTGACCCATTTCGATTATATCAAACAGAATTGGTTCAGTATACCTCCGGAACAACATACTAAAACGTTTTGTCGTAATAGAAACATTTTTAGTCAAGTTATGAGGATAATGGTTGTGGAATAAATTTCGCTCCTGTGCCCTGACCTTTGACCCCATTTCGATTATATTCAACAGAACCGGTTCAGTATGCCTCCGGAACAACGTAATAAAGTTTTGTCGCGATCGAAGCATTTTTACGTAAGTTTTGACGCATAAGGGTGATGGAATGGATTGTCCTGACTTTCGATGCATTTCGTCCGTTTCGGTATGGTTCGTCCCCAGGTTGTCTTCTACCACATACTAAAATTTCATCGAAATTGAACCATTTTTACGCGAGTTATCGTGCGGACAGGCAGACAGACTGACAACGCTGGAGCATATACGCTTCTTCAACCTACGGTTGGAAAGCGTAAAAAAACGAAAATTTAGATGCCCATTCACGATTAGGAAACCCTCTCCACGCGAAAATGGAACCAACTAGGTCCTTTATTGTCAAATTAATTTTACGACAAATAGAATTACAAC